>OU015493.1:69102125-70494625 GCA_907164885.2 Dolomedes plantarius | reverse complement strand
AGTTCAAGAGAAAAGTGAATAAATTAGCGAGTGCATACTTGCCCTATAGCAATAAAGCAAATGTTTGCATGTTTCGCAAAAAATTTTCCCATAGAGTTTACAAAAGAAATTTGCCATTCCGCCACAAATCAGCCGTTGTTCCCATCTCAATTTTTTATCTTCGAATTGCACATCTACATAGTAAGACTTTTAGTTTGATTATCCATTAATTATGAGACAAATTAGAAGCTTCTCCTTAATAGTTTGGTATAGTTTTGTCGTATGCTATCCAATTGTGTACATAGAATTGAATAAATAAAATTAAACTCTAAAAAGCCATACCAGAGAAAAATATCACTCTTGAAATGTACTGCGGGGGGAAGGTAAATAGATTTAAGTCTAAACAAATTCTTTTTCCATGCAAAAAGAATTATGTACACCTACGAGATGTTACTAAGAAAGAAACTTATTAATTCAGAGAATTATAATAAAAGCATACAATTTTTAAACTTGAAAGTTCAGCCCTCTAGCGGAAGAAATTTTTTATAATGTTTATGCTTCGATTTTTAAACATACAATATAATTTGAAATTCTAAATTCACAATTCTTCAGAAGTGGAGATCTTAATCTTTAAAATGGTACCTCATTTATCCATTTTGGCTAAATATGAAGGGAGAAAAAGAGATCGTCAGGAAAAACCTTCGTCAGGAACCTTCTATACATAATATATATAGATTACTATTTTTCGATTTCGGCAAAACTTTGCAATTTTATTTTCAATTATAAAATAGGTATGTATGCATTCATGAACGTGAGTAAATATTTTTTTAGGCTATCAAACTTTTTACTAAGGTTAATTATTGTTGTATATTCCCGCATATACAGTTTTCCGCACTTAACGTTCAGTGCATCAAGTCCTTTTAAAAATGATAAATAGAGATTTCACTTTATATATATTTTTATATATACTCAAACAATCGCACATTAGATTTTACAGAAGATATACCGGGTGGCCATAATTAAACTGACAGTGCTCACAGTGTTCTGTAGCGCGATCTATTTGCGAGAATGACGCCACATTTTGTAGGAAGATTAAACAAGACGGGGGACGAAGGATTCCGGGAAAAAATAAATTAGTTCCAAAAGTCACCGCTAGGGGAATATTTGGCGCTGTGTAATAGAAAATAGAGTGTTAACAAATGCAAATTAATACGGAATAAAATTACCTTTCATTTTGCACATTTTCTTATTTAGTTCAAGTGCAATATGGCAACACTTTTAAAAAAGCGTAAAATCTACATAAACACCGATAAAGTCTCGTGATCTGCAATATCACGTACGCTGAGCAGAAGTTCTTTATTCAAATTTCACGTTACATCCATTGGCACAGTGCCAGCTGCTGGAGTTTTAAAAGGCAATGTGTTACGTTTCGAATGAATCGGATTGAAAGTTTATGTGCAATGTCTCCTTCTTTAGTCGAGCGTGCGTTACTGGTCAAATTCTTTTACCTCAAAAAGTGCAATCCGTCAGCCGCTCTTCGTGCTTTTAGAACGCACAAAAAAATGCGTAAAGGTAACGGTCCTGTGTCAGTCAATGGGCTAAAAGCAATGGTTGCGACGTTTGAGCAAACGGGTTCTCTGAAGGTTCAGTCAGGCAGAGGACGAAAACCTGTACCACCGGATACAATCGAAGCAGTTGCCACGGCGATTTTCGACAGAGGACCAGACAATATTGTTGCCACCTCTAGCGCTCGTGGATTAGCTCGGAATATGGATATGCCTTACAGTACGGTATGAAAAATCTTACGAAAGATTATCAACTTCTATCCGTACAAGATCAGCAGCGTACAGGAGTTACTATACCCCGACCATGATAAGCGATTGACTTTTGCTCTCACCTTTCTTGCCAGAATGGAGGTGGATGATGTTTGGCCGTGGAAAATCTTATGGGGAGACGAGGCCCACTTTTACCTGCATGGAACTGTGAATACCCAGAACTGCCGAATTTGGGATGACAAATCAGCACATGCAGTCACAGAAATTCCCTTACATTCACCAAAGGTAACTGTTTGGTGTGGGTTCATAGCGGAATTTATCGTAGGTCCATTCTTCTATGAGAACATTACCCCGACAGGATCGGAAACCTGTTCTGTTACCGGAGAGAAATATCGCCACATGTTGAACAGCTTTGTCATTCCGGCACTTCAGCAAAGACAATGCCTGGGGGAAATCATTTTCATGCAAGATGGAGCCCCTCCACACGTTGCTGTATGGGTGCAACAGCTGCTACGACAGAAATTCACAACAGAAAGAGTCATTAGCCGCTACTTTCCTACTGCATGGCCACCTCGGTCGCCTGATCTTACCCCATGCGACTTCTGGCTATGGGGTTACCTTAAGTCCAAGGTCTATCAAGGAGTGGTCCAGGACCTGGCTACGTTGAAGGATAACATATCACGGACTGTACGGGAGATTCCTGCAGACATGTTACTTTCTGCTGTTGTGCATACTGTGCACAGAATGCAATATGTGGTCCACAACAACGGCAGCCACATTGAATCTCCTTTGAATGCAAAATAAAAGGTAATTTCCGTATTGATTTGCATTTGTTAACACTCTATTTTCTATTACACAGCGCCAAATATTCCCCTAGCGGTGACTTTTGGAACTAATTTATTTTTTCGCTGAATCCTTCGTCCCCCGTCTTGTTTAATCTTCCTACAAAATGTGGCGTCATTCTCGCAAATAGATCGCGCTACAGAACACTGTGAGCACTGTCAGTTTAATTATGGCCACCCGGTACATCGTGAGATTTCACGTTTTTAAAGAACTATGCTTTTAAAAATTTGATTTTTATATCAAACTAGCTGAAGTACCCGGCGACGTCCGGGATTTTAAGAATGTTTGTTGTTAACCAAAATCAATTTAAAAATTAACACAGTATAAATAACATAAAAAATATATGTGAAATGTTATACACGTCTCAGAATTTCAGTCTTTCATCATTGTAATACTAAAATCTGAAAAGTAAAAATGTCAAATTCTCTAATGTTTGTTAACCAAAATCAATTTAAAAACTAAACACAGTATAAATAACATAGAATAAAAAGCATGTGAAATGTTATACGCATGAATAAAAAGAAAACCCAACATAAAAAAAACCATAAATTTACAATAATTTCTTCTGAATTCAGCTAGATTTAGCGTTTCATCATTGGAGCAAAAAAACCCTGAAAAGTAAAGCACAAAAATATATACATTTATAATAAACCACTAAAAGCTGAAAAGTAAAAATGTCAAATTGTCTTTAGGAAAGTAAAGAATTTTGAAAAGTAAAGCTGAAAAGTAAAAATGTCAAATTGTCGAATGTTTGTTAACCAAAATCTATTTAAAAACTAAATACAGTATAAATAACATAGAAAAGATTTAGCCTTTATCATTGGACAAAAAACCCTGAAAAGTAAAACATAAAATATATAAATTTATAATAAACCTACCAAAATCCATTAAAAAACTAAACACAGTATAAATAACATAGAAAAATAAGTATCCGAAATGTTATACACATTAATAATATGAAAAATAAAATAAAATAAAAATAATAATTTTTAAAAATAATAAAATAAAAATAATTTTAAAAAAATAATAAAAATAATAATAATAATAATAATTTAAAAAATAATAAAATAAAAGCTAAAATAAAAAGCCTTCATAAAAAAGCTGAAAATACAGGTTTAGCAAAATTTGTACGATCCGTATTCGAACCCGCGTCGTGTAGCGTAGTAAATGAACGCCTTTTACCAAATGCGCCACAATTACATGCTGCTTTATTGAGTAAATAGGAAAATATTCGACTAAGATTACTGGAAAGTTGCTATGGGTTGGTGAATATACATGTATTTATGGAGTGAGAGGAGTTTTAAGTCAGAAATAAGTTAGCAGGATAGAAGCTTAGTCTTTAACTGTTCAATAGACACAAAGACATAAGCGAGGGGGGTTGCAGTAGCGATTTAAAAAGATCTCGTGACACTTAGCGTGGTTGATTCGAATTTTCCATCGCGTGTGATAGTGTCAATATGCCGTTGGATCCGATTTATTTTAGAGTATAAAATCTGACTTGAAAGATTATTATTTTCATTTATTATTCTGGTTTAATATATACCTTGAAACTTTTTGATTTTATTTATTTTTATCTTTTGGCTCGCTGTTTGCCAGCTAACCCTAACGTGGACGCCATATTCAGAGGGGTGATTCCACAAAGTGTAACAGCTTACATTTAGTTTCAAAAATTGTTGGTTTTTTACTAATTATAAATCAAACGGTATTAAAAATTAAACGGTAATTAATTTCGATTTTTGAAGTTCTTCAGACCCTCGGCTGTTTTTAAAGACGCCTGTATGTAAAATTTCACGATCGTTGCTCCTAAACTGTGGATTTCTATACAATTACAGAGAGACAAACATTCATTTTTATATATTAGATTTTATGTTTTGTGGAGAAAACTATTTTTCTAGAAACAAATATTAAAATATTGATTAATTTTTATGCTCTTCATATATATTTATAAAAAAAAACAGAAATATAGATAAAAACCTGTTTTTAGAAGCGTATGCACCTAAGATCAGCCATAGAATATGATATGCCTAAAGCTAAAGAAATCAAAAACTATAGATTTACAATTACTTTTTTCACAATAGCGACACGTGTAGAGTATGCAAAACGTCTGAATCTTATGGAATGAGTGAATGTTAACAAACGTTGTATCATTTTAACATTATAACACATTAAACTTAACTAATCTATTGTAATATAAATACCCAGCGCAGCGAAAGTTGTCAATATGGCGTAATAACTTCTCTGTGGTATATCGGTCTGGGCCGTGGCGGCCTTGTGGTACAGCGCGCTGGTTTTCTTTGCTGAGGGTGCTCAGATCGAATCTTTGCGAATCGTCACTAAAATGCCTCCGTTTGTGTCCCTTCATAGGGGGCAATGCTGGTCCGCCTATATGGCGCCCCCATAAAAAAAAAGGCCAGCTAAACTGCGATGAATTATAGGCGAATGTCTTCGCGACAAGTGCCTCCGCATTTAAAAAAAAAAAGTATGTCGGGCTTTTTAAAACACAAAAAGCATGCGTTTAACTACAAATCAGATTTAAAATACAAGTCGAGTGAGAAAGTAAAATAATTACAAGATAAAAAGTCTTTTTATATACCATGTTTTTAAATATTTTGTTTAAACATATAAACTTGACAATTCTAAGTATTAATAAAAACTTTAAAAAAATTTTTTTGATGAATTATCCCATCAACTTGAAAGAAAATGAAGTTAATTTGAAGTTAACTTGCATTTGACTTGTTTGACTTATTGCATTTGACTAGTTCCCTTTCGGCCAATAGATGGCTGCACCAGTCTACAAAACAAAATTAACTGAAAATAACTGAAAATTAATTTAATTCTGCTTAAAGATGGCTAAAAGTAATAAAAAATGCACTGTCATCGTGTTCTGAGATATTCTAAAAGTTTCAAATGTCTAGCTAGTCAGGAAGTTTGTTAAAAATCGATTGCAAGATTTGTACTAGAGAAACACACACATAAACACACACACAAACACACAAGAAAGCAAGTTAACAAAAACATGGTAATAAGTTCAGAGTCGAGACTCAGACTTTTCATTGATCCTTTTATTGAATTAAATGCTCAGAATTTAAGTTTATTTACAATTGAAGAATTTTCTTCACTAAAATTTTCAAACGGAAGGATATAACTTCAGTCTATAGAGACGTAACTTAAGTCATAGATTGTATGTTGTGCAATTAAGCCTACAAGAACGAACGAACACACACACGCACGCACGCACGCACGCACGCACGCACAAACACAAACACACAAACACACACACACACACACACACACACACACATATATATATATATATATATATATATATATATATATATATATATATATATATATATATACCGCGATGTCATAAAGAAACTTTGCAGATATATGGACCTCTAGCGGCCGTTCAGTTCAACCTATCAAGATGAGATTTCCGATATAGTTATTCAGAGGTATGAGCTCGGGATTCTGAAAACGGCAACACAGTGACGCTCACGGTTACGGTTATAGGTATAGAAACTCGAAATTTTCAAATGGTAACGCCCACATTTTCCCGTCGCAAAATGCTCAGAGCATGCGAAAACCCAAAAAGAATTGGAACGGTATGTGTATCACAAAAATTGACGCGTTGTGCACGCACAAAAAACAGCTCTGCGAACGGCCAACAAAGACACGATCGGGGAGCACGGAGGAAGTTTGCATATGACAAAGGCTAGATACCAATCACAGACCGCTGTTCACCAGATATTCAGCGTAAAAAACCGATAAAGAGCTCTCTGATCGTGTTTTTGTTAGCCATTCGCAGAGCTGTTTTTTTTGTGCGTGCATAACGCGTCCGTTTTTTGTGATACACGTACCGTTCCAACGGTTTTTAGGGTTTTCGCATTCGCTGAGCATTTTGCGACGGGAAAAATTGGGCGTTGCCATTTGAAAATTTCGAGTTTCTATACCTGTAACCGTAACCGTGAGCGTCACTGTTGCCGTTTTCAGAATCCCGAGCTCATACATCTGAATAACTATATCGGAAATCTCATCTCGTTAGGGTGAACGGAACGGCCGCTAGATGTCCATATATCGTTTTTGTAGGCCGTTCGTAGAGCTGTTTTTTGTGCGTGTTTAACGAGTCCGTGTTTTGTGATACACGTACCTTTCCAAAGCTCTTATGGGTTTGCGCATGCGCTGAGCATTTTGCGATGGAAAAAAATGGGTGTTGCTATTTCAAAATTTCGATTTTCTGTACCTATAACCGTAACCGTGAGCGCCACTTGGTTGCCGTTCACTGAATCCCGAGCTCATACCTCTTAATAACTATATCTGAAATCGCATCTCGATTGGTTGAACGGAGCACCCCTTACAGGTCCATATATCGGTAAGGTTTCTTTATGACCATCCGGTATATAAACAAATGGATGTATGTGTGTATGTTCCAGCATCACTGTGAAACGTCTGAGCAATTTCAATCAAACTTGGTACATATATGAATTACAACCTGTGAAAAAATACTGGGAGGGTTGGGGGTAAGACTCCCCTCGCTCCACTAGGGGGAAGGGGGAAAATGTAAAAAATAATCGAAAACGACTGATATTAGTGTTGAATTCATAGTTTTCTGGGTCGCTCAGATGAATAGTGACACTCTCGATGCCATGTCAGTGCAAGTTCAGCGACCATCAGCATTGCGGAGAGGGGGAAATAAAGTTACTTCAATTTTGCACTACAGGTAGAATTTACTCCTTTCCCTGTCTAATAAAAATATAAGGGCTAAATAAATACCCGGGCAACGCATGGCAAACAGCTTGTACACACACACACACACACACACACACACACACATATATATATATAATATCCCCATTACATCACGTCCTTAAATAATAACCTGGAAGGGAAAACTAGCTCATATTTACATGTTTCGAGCTAGACTCAGCCTGAATGAAATAAAAATTATATTTAAATGCAGTCTGGCCTAACCTTCTTAGTACATCGTTTATTTGAGCGAAAATACATCCGTTCATTCCAGAAGAACGGCTCGGAATAATATCACCTTTCAACATTAAACACGAGAAGTCGAGATAGACATTTGACCATTATTTGTAGGGTCAGAAGATTTAGGGGTTCAGGAAGCTAACCCACTCCTGAATTCGGACATATACACGGGTTAAAATTTAAAGGCATGCGATTCATGGGAATTTCTGTGGCTAAGGGTTTTAAAGTAATAAAATAATATTAATGGGGATTGGATTTAGGAAAGGGAGTTTAAATGCTAGAATGGAGGGCTTAATATTTAAGATATTACTTACACACGCACACACACATACACACACACACACACACATATATATATATATATATATATATATATATATATATATATATATATATAATATATATATATATATATATATATATATATATATATATATATATAGAGAGAGAGAGAGAGAGAGAGAGAGAGAGAGAGAGAGAGCATTTAATTCAAATAGTATAAGTTATTCTGAGAGTCTCCTTAATGTTTCATCATTAAATGCAATTAAACTTGAGAAAGCCTAAAAAATATATCAAAGCTAAGCAGTAAATATTAAATAACCTGTAATTTGCCAGTGATACTGTTTCAAGAATCCCTCCTGTTTATGCGGTAATAAAAGAAATGATCTCAAGGGAGACAGTGCGAAATAAATTCTAGCGGTAAGGAGAGAAATGAGCTATGGAGGAGGTGTAAACGGAACGTCAACATCTAAATCAATTTCACCCGGCGGAAATCTTAAAAGTTGCCGACGGGGGAATAATAAAAGGGAAATGGAGAAGCATTTCTCAAGTTGGAAGTATATGAGGATCATTAAAAAAAACTTCAAGTTATTGCGATGTTAATCATCGGAATTTTCGAGGGAAAATAAATCTTAAATCTTATCACTGTATGGAGGTATTTATTACGATATGCAGATAGAAGAAAGAGACAAAATGCACTGAAAATTTGGAAATCAACAGTCATTTTAATACTTATATTCTGAAATAAAAAGTGGATAGACACTGACAAAAGTGTAAAAATTCATGGCTTGTTTTTACACGATTTTTTTTCTTACTGAGAAACTGCACAACAGCTATGATTGCACTGTAACATATTTTTGGCTGTAGTTACATTAGTCAATTATTTTGGTTTATTTTTCAAGGAATAACATTAGAAACTTGTTATATCATTAACGTGTAAAGAAAATGTATTTCGTTAAATGTTTTGTCCATTTGTGTTATAAACACATTGCTTTTCCTTATTCACGTGGGTGTTATTTGATTATTCTTGATGGGGGGGGTCGGATTTACAGGTATTTTTTCTATCGTGAGGAAAAACTAAGAGTTTCGAAATATTTTTAATTACATTACCTCTATTTTTTTTCAAGGAACAACATCAGAAAATTATATCGTTTAACGTGTAAAGCAGATATATTTGTCAATTGTTTCTCCATTTGTATTATGAACACGTTGCTTTTTCTTACTGACGTGACTGTTCGTTTCTTTCGGTATTAATGGTTAAATTTACTGTAGAGAGAAAAACAACACGTTTCGCAATATTTTGAATTTACATCTTTATTTTATATTAGTTTTTCAACACACAACGTTAGGGAATTATACCATTACCTTATGAAGAAGATGTATTTTGTTAAACACTTTTTGCAATATTTGTAATTTACATCAGTCTTATTTTAGTTTTTCAACAAGCAATGTTAGAGAACTATACCATTGCCATGTAAAGAAAATATATTTTGTTAAACGCATTTTGCAATATTTTTAATTTACATCAGTCTTATTTTAGTTTTTCAACACAAACGTTTACAATTAAAAATATTGCAAACGCATTTTGCAATATTTTTAATTTACACCAGTCTTATTTAACTTTTTCAAAACACAACGTTAGTGAATCATACCATTACCATGTAAAAAATATGCATTTTGTTAAACGCTTTTTGCAATATTTTTTATTTACATCAGTCTTATTTTAGTTTTTCTACACACAACGTTAGAGAATTATACCATTACCATTTAAAGAAGATATATTTTGTTAAACGCTATTTGCAATATTTTTAATTTACATCAGTCTTATTTTAGATTTTCAGCACACAACGATAGAGAATTATACCATTGCCGAGTAAAGAAGAAGTAAATTGTTAAACGCTATTCGCAATATTTTTAATTGACATCAGTCTTAATTTAGTTGTTCAATACACAACGTTAGAGAATCATCCCATTACCGTGTAAAAAAAAATGTATTTTGGTAAACGCTTTTGCAATATTGTTAATTTACATCAATCTTATTTTAGTTTTTCAATACATAGCGTTAGAGAATTATACCAATACCATGTAAATAAGATATATTTTGTTATATCTTATTTACATGATAAACGCTTTTCGCAATATTTTTTATTTAGGGTGACTGCTTACGTTCGGAGAAATTTTTTTTTTTAAATATCATTTTTTAAAGGATTTTTGGTCTTTTTTGGTAAAATGGAGTTTAAAAATTAAAAAAATGAACATAAACATACCTGTAAATACAATACTTTTTATAAATTGGTCAATTTGAAGTAATTTTTAATGAAATTTAGCTAAAACGCCTATCACTCTGTGCAAAATTCTAATGCTGCTATTTTAATTTCATTCTCCCTCATTATACATATGACAGTGATCTTCAAAATGACCCACAATCTAATAGAAATTTTAAAATTCAACTTAATACAGACAATTTTATGATCCAATATGAAAATTTTCCCCGATTCGTCATTCCTTTCTTTATAAAAACCGCCCCAAATAAAAAACTATTTATTGTACAAAAATTATTGTGCGTCGTTTCATTAACAATTCCATCTAAAACATTTCCTGAAAATTTTATCAAATTATCTGCATTATTATGTGATATATCATGATAATGGTTGAGATTTGTGCTAAAAAACATAATTCTGAGAAAAACGCATTTACAGTTCTTCGTCACTTCAATTTTGTAGCAGACGATGTCTTTTTAAATAGCTATAACTCTGCGACTAATTGATGTAGAATGAAAATCAAAACAGTTTTGAAAAGAGAAAATATTTAATTACACGATTCTTACAAAAAATAAAATTGACCAAAATAGTCAAAAAATGACATTTTCAATGTAGGCAGTCACCTTAAATCAGTCTTATTTTTGTTTTTCAACAAACAACGTTAGAGAATCATACCATTACCGTGAAAAGAAGATGTATTTTGTTAAACGCTTTTTGCAATATATTTAATTTACATGAGTCTTATTTTAGTTCTTCAACACACAACGTTAGAGAATTATACCATTACCGTGTAAAGAACATATATTTTGTTAAACGCTATTTGCAAAATTTCTAATTTACATCTTTCTTATTTTAGTTTTTTAACACACAATGTGAGAGAATTTTTTCAATTCTCTAACGTTGTATGTTGAAAAACTGTATTTTTCAAAAATGTTTTTCCATCTGTGAAATGTTCTGTTGCATTTTCTTATCGATGTGGCTGTTATTTGCAGGTTTCTTTTCGAATTTGCGGTTAATTTTAGTATCAAGAGAAAAAACGATAAGTTTCGAAATATTTTTAATTGCAGTAAATTAAGTAAAAGTCTGAGTAAAATACAGATACCTTGAGTCAGAAAGTTTTCTTCTTTTCAGTATATGGGTAAACCTTTCATCATACTTCGGTTCTTTTTTCCCAAACTGTCAACATTATTTTGCATAATAATTCATTTCTGACCGTTGCATGCCTTTAATAATAACGCAAATTTGCGTATATTCTGTCAAAGGGAAATTTTCTATTAACTAAGTAACCAATAATTAAACAAAAACTTTTTCAAGAAAATTTCCACGTGAGTTATTCTAAATAAAGGCTTCTGATTAAAAATAATTGTGAAATAAACCCTTGGTGAAAGATTACTGGGTATGAATTTTGAGAAAGCTTCCAGAATTTATAATTTTCTCTCCAATGAAGCGTTCGTGAATCGCTCGGCATGATTTTAAAAAAATGTAATTATAGTACCAGTTTTATGAAGTATTTTTAGTTAACTGACTTCCATGAATACCGTAATAACTTCCATTGAAATTCGAAATTACTCAAAAGTTTTCATTTGGGGAGAGTGATTTAATAACATATTTAAAAAAAAATTCTTAATTCTCTTTAATGGAATTAATTGGAAATCGCTGAAACCACGACTGAATTCTCAGTCGTGGTTCTCGAGTTTTTCGATTAATATATGTATATTTTGCCAGCATTTAATGTCATTTTTTAAGAAACCCTTTTATTTTCCTATAACTAGTTGGTATGAATAAGACACTCCAAATTTGGTGAATGTTGTGTCAAATAAACGTGTATGTATATATATATATATATATATGCAGTGGCTCCTAAAACTGTTTGTACACTTACGATTTTCAATGAAATAGGGGTCCATCCATGAATTAAAATAAATATTTCAGAATGGGTATTTAATAATAAAATCTATAATGTATTCTTAACAAAACTACATGAAATATTTTAAAAACATACTGAAACTTTATATTTCAGAAACTAATAATCAAAAAGTAACAAAAACTTTATCTCACAAAAGTCATCGTACACTTGAAAAAATCTCTACTTATTAGTAAATATTCTAATTTTTCGTTAAATTAATATTTAGTATGATATCCTTTAGCATCCACAACAGCTTTTAAACGTCTGGGAATAGATTGCACTAGTTATTTTGTAATTTCGGCATCAATGTTCATCTATTCTTCCATCATAATTATTTTTAGTCCCCTTTTCGTGTGAATTTCGTGTTCTCGTACTCGAACCTCCAGTTCTCTCCAAATATGTTCTTTTGGGTTTAAATCTGGAGATTGAGGTAGGGTTTTCAAAACTTGTGGACAATTATAGAGATACCAGAGGCGAAAGTTGAGAGCCATGTGCTTAGGATCGTTATCTTGATAAAAATCAAAGTTGTTTCCAGTACCCAAATTTTGGGCTGATAATTTTAAATTGTCTCTTAAAATATTTATAAAACAGCTTGATTAATTATGCCATCAATAAATACTAAATTTCCTAGTCCTGAGACTGACATGCACCCACACACAAGGACACCTCCACCGCCATGCTTAACTGTTCCTACTAAGTTCTTCGGATTAAGTTCCTCATTTTTTCTTCTCCATGCAATTATACGCCCATCGAAACCAAAAATGTTAAACTTGCTTTCATCCGCAAATAAGGCATTATTCCGATACGTTTGGGGCTTATTTATCATTGATAGTGCGAAGGAAAGCTTACGTTTTTCTCACTCACTAAAAAAATTTTCTACGGGCAAAACACCCATGTAATCCAGCTGATCTGAGAACCCGTCGAACAGTTTCAGGTAAAATTGAAGTAGAAAATGTTTCATTAAATTCTCCAGAAACTTTTACAGCACTCAAACAGGGATTTTTCCCAAATTTTCTAATTATAAATCTCAGATCACGTTTTGTTATCTTAGCCGGACGACCTTTTCTTACCCTTTTTTCGATCCGATTTTCTTCTTTAAAGCGTTTTATCACATACTGCACAGTAGAATGGGATAAATTAAGTAATTTAGAAATATTCCGAACTGATTTCAGACTACTATGATGAAAAATAATCAATTTTCGAATGCTGTTTGTTGATTCTTTACGACTACGAGCCATTTTTAAATAATAAATAGAATATTATGGAGTAGGCAAGCAAAAATTAAAGCCAAACTATATTTTAAATGTCACCACAATTCAAAAATAAAAATAAAGCGCCAGACGATAATTTTAATTATGAATTTATCCGAAAATATTTCAGTGTACAATGACTTTTGTGAGATAAAGTTTTTGTTACTTTTTGATTACTGGTTTCTTAAAAATAAAGTTTTACTATATTTTCAAACTATTTCATGTAGTTTTGTTAAGAATAGATTATAGATCTTATTATTAAATACCCATTCTCAAATATTCATTTTGATTAATGGATAGACCCCTATTTCATTGAAAATCGTAAGTGTGCGATCACTTTTGAGAGCCACTATATATACATATATATATATATATATATATATATATATGTATATATATATATATATATATATATATACATGGCAGGTATTAACAGTTCAAGCTGTAATAATAAAATGCACTGGCAATAGCAAAAGCTTTAGTTCCTTAGATGCTTCTTAATGCTAAAAAAGAATCCAGTCAGGGAAATCTCTCCTTAATTGTTCCTAATGTTGTCATATCAGCAAACGAATACAAAATTAATACATTTATTTACAATAGGGCAAAAATTTATAAAACCCAGTCTTTTCTCTTTTAGAATTTTCCCCCTTGAATTATATACTTTTCAAGTTTCTGTATAATTTGAATATTACTGTAACAAAACGATATATATATCATTTATTTATTGGAAATTTCGTGCTTTTTTAACTCTCTTTTTTTGTATTATTCTTTATTTTGCATAACTTATGCTGACACACATTTTTAGAAGAAAAATTTTAAAAAAATCTTTTAATTTAATAAAGGAAATTTTGCCTATTTATTTAGCTGTTTAATTAAAAGTTTAGGTGTTAAAATAAAATTGTTAACACACACAATACACGCAGTTTGTTTTCATAAAGACACAGATTACTGAATATTCATGGGAGTAAATTGTTTATATTACCTCTCAAAATTATTTCTCGTCGTATTACGTTAATTGAACATATTTTTTTGTTTGCGAATCAGAATGTTTCGGAGATTAGCATGTCCTAATTATTATTTAGTTCAAAAGATCGTTAATTACTTTTGCTGAAAATAGAACTTTACCCTTGATGTAATGTTTTTGTAACAATAAATGAATAATTAAATATGTTCAGCTTAAATTTATTCTTTTAAATATGATGATTTCTAATAAATATAAATTTTGAAAAGTGTGTAATTTGTAATTAATCTGCTTATTGTTTTGTATCATTCATGCTGGAATGAAAAATATATTTTTCAGCGTACAAGTTTTAGTCAATTATGAACACATCTGAATTTCAATGAGTGGATTTGAAATCTTGTAAAATCTGTTTTAAGAAGAATACATCTGAGGGTAAGACTTTACTGCTTTATATCCTTGTATCAAAATTAATATTTGTCATTTTATTTTAAATAACACAAAGGAATATCTTAACCCTTCTCCACTTTCAGATGCTTGATTGTTTCTAATTACATTAAGAATATTTATACAGGAACTCGGAATGTAGATGAAAACTAAAACAATTTTCAACCTACCTGTTTATAAAAAATGTATTTGTTTCATCAGCAGAATAAATAGTTCTGCTCAAATGGGAGTAATCCCTAGTTAGAATGACTTTTTATAAAGACTGTGGATTGGACTTATTTTGTATTTTGATATATATATATATATATATATATATATATATATATATATATATATATATATATATAATTTATATTTATTTATTTATTTATATATTTGTAAACTGATGGACCAGGAAAAACTGATACACCTGCCTAATATCATGTAGGGCCCTCAGTAGCACGCACATGTGCCGAAATACGAATTATGTCTGAAGGTATCCCGGAGGCAATTCAACCATGAATCCTGTAGAGCAGTCAATCAATCCATAGCACTGGGAGGGGGTGAGATCTCCTCTTAACAGCACATTGCAACGCATCCCAGATATGCTCAATAATGTTCATAATGTTCATGTCTAGAGATCTAGGTGGCCAGTGGAAGTGTCTGTAGCAGAAGAGGAATCCTGAAACCACTGAGTACAAACTCTGAACGTGTGGGGTGTTGCATTATCCTGCTGGAATTGTCCAAGTCAGTCGGAATGCACAATGGACATGAATGGGGGTAGATGGTTTGATAGTATGCTTATGTACCCGTCACCTGTAAGAGTCGTCTCTACACGTATCAGGGGTCCCATATCACGACAACTGCACCAGACCCATACCATTACAGAGGCTCCACCAGCTTGAACAGTACCGTCTTGACACGAACGGCCCATGGATTCATGAGGTTATCTCCATACCTGTACACGTCCATCCACCCGATACAATCGGAAACGAGACTCGTCAGTCAAAGCAACATGTTTCCAGTCATCAACAGTCCAATGGATGTGTTGGCGGTCCCCGGCGATGCGTAAAGCTTTGTGACGTGCAGTCAACAACGGTACACGAGTTGAGCTATGGGCTCCGACAGCCCATAGCTATGACGGGCCGTTGAACAATTGCGCACCGACACTTGTTGATGACCTAGCTTTAAAATCCGCAGTAATTTGAAGAAGTTCTGCACGTCTATGTCGTTTAAGAATTCTCTTCTGTCGTCGACGGTCCTCTACTTTCAAGGTCTTTTTCCAACCCTACCGCTTTGGGAGATTTGTTGTTTTACCGGATACCTAATATTCCCGGTGGTCGTGCACGAAAATCCGAATTACATCGCTACTTCCGAGATGATATGTCCCATCTATCGTGCGCCGACTATTATGCCACATTCGAAGTCACATAAATCTCCGCTTCGCGACACACCTGTTGTCTTATATAGCCGACCGCATGGCGTTAAACTGATAGGTTGCATAGGCGCGTTATTTACATACGCACACCTGTACCAGTTTTCTTGGCTCTTCAGTGTACGAAATCATGAATTTTGTGGAAGTTATATATATATATATATATATATATATATATATATATATATATATATATATATATATACATACAGTGGAATCTCGATCCATCGTTTTTCAAGGGACCGATTGAAATGAACGATAAATGCGGGAAAACAATAGATGCGAAAACATAGCAAAGCAATATGATCGTTGGGACTGGATAAAATAAACGATACATTCGGAAAAACGATGGATCTGAAAACGATCGATCGAGATTCCACTGTATATATATAAAAATAACATCGGGATCTACGTTATACCTTCTAATCTATCGTCGCGAATAGCAGAAAAATAAGTGTAGAAAATTTCACTTTTCGAATTTCATTCCTAAAACTTTTCAGTCCCGTTTTGAAGCTGGTAAAACAAAATTCGGCCAGTACATGTTTCTGCCGATTTATTTATTTTCGTATATTGTGTTACATTTTAAAATTAAATTTGAATTAAGTCATTTATTTCCTTTTCTGATTGATACTGTTGCTACATAGCTTTTGAGCCATGGTTTAAAATGTTTACAATCAGAGATATTCATTCTCAATATGATTCCTTTATTATATACTACATGGCTTTAAAAACATGGACTAAAACCATTACATTCAGCGATATTCATTCTTATTATCATCCATTCTTAATATGCTACATTGCTTTGGAGCCTTGGCTTAAAATCCTTATAGTCACGATATTCGTTCTTATTTGTGGATTTTACTTGTTCTATAATTAATCATAATTCTAATATCTTATTCTGTACACTTACACTTGAATTTTAAACCCTTTTTCAAAATTTATTTCACAGTTAAAAAGAATGAATTTCATTCTTGGTTGTTCAGTTCGGAGAGGCTTTACTCCAAATAAATCTTATTGAGATGCATGCTCGTCATGGATGAAAGGAATTTCGTTTTTATTGTATGTTCTCTGGTCATTTATTCCTTCGTCCTCTTCGTTATGGAAAACAAGCAAATTTAAGGTCAATTACATTTAACCTTTTACCAAAAGAAAAATTCAGTTTAATAATATTTTTATCAAAATTTACTTTCTTTCCGCATAATTTTGACATACTCGTCTGTACCTAACAATTCAAATTACATTGGAAAGATAATAAATAATTAAATTTCAAAAGCAACATGATTTTTTCACTGTTTTAATAAACGTTCTCACTGTACAAGATCAGTTGTTTTCTAATCTAGAATGTTTAGATAAAACTATTCATACCCATTCAGCATGTAATTTGTTTTCCCAAAGACAAGACTGTTGAATATTCATAAGCATAAATTATTTATTTTGCCCCTAAAAATCATTTCCAAAAGTATTACGACAAATTAAGTTTTTGTAAAGCTGGATCTTTTACTATTGATCGTGTACCAATAATTACTGAGTTCGGAGAATCATTAATTAGATTTAGCCCAAACAAGAGAATTTACGCCTGATATAAAGCTTTTATAAATCTGAATATTCTCAAAGGGAATAGGAACGTATTTTGTTTCTCCGTATCATGTATTATTAAAATAATTTTTATGGGTCTTTTTTTTGCAAATGTATTTTTACGGCATTCAGAAATATTCAAGTCAAAGTTCTAAAAATAATTTTAATTTATCTTCACGTTGGTTATTCTTAGTTCAAAGACTTGAAAAATTTAGGCGATAAGTTAGGGTGTTTATTATTATTATTTTATATTTACAATAAGCAAAAGCATGATGAAAAACATGTAACTCCTCAAAACGTGATATCTGAAGACGAGAGAATGTTGTGTAGGAATTAGACTTTGATGATGAGACTGAATTCTGTAAGAAGAGTGTATGTGTAGGGAAGGAACATTTCCACTACCACATTTCATATTTACCGAAAAGCCTTTGCGCACGAACAGTAGATAATTGATACTGGAGGGAGGATGAACAAAATTTAAACTTTTCTATCCTGTTGATGGATATCAAGAGCTCCAAGCAACAACTCAAGAGCTTGCCTAACAGCACTGATAAAAATAGTAATGATAATCATTCACCAACTATCCAAAATGACGACTTCCAAATCAATTACACTACTGTTGATAACATCTCAAGTTTCTTTACCCGGAAATGAAACCACTGATTATGTTGCAAGCAAGGACTGTGAATAGATATTTCAAATCAAATCATGTGCTCGCTACCTCCGATTTTCAATCTATGTTTAAAGCAAAAATATCCCAAATATGGAATATCCCACCTCTCCACTGTTGATAGCAGGCTTAGAGTCATTAGTTAAACGTCCAGTTCAGGGGCCAAAGACTTCTTCAGCCATCTTTGTTGAAGCTTAGGTACACACACAGACACACACACACACACACATATATATATATATATATATATATATATATATATATATATATATATATCAGTATTTAGTTGGGAGGAGAATAATTAAATTATATTAAAAGGGGGCTTCGTGATTAATTTATTATTAGCACGATAAAACCACAGTAATTCATATTTCCAGATGCGCGAATTGGGAGGGAAATTCCCCGTTTCATTATATAACCTTCGCGCGTCTGTGGTCAGGCGTTAGAAGAGAGAAACTATTACATAATTCAGACTTGGAGAGGATTCTAGATTGGGTTCTGCACATGTGCAGGGAGAGTTAGCGCGCGTAGTTGACCGCTAATTTTAGCAGAGCGTGGGAGTTTTTCGCAGATGACGGACGTTTGTTCGCCGTGTCCCTAAACATGAAAATGGCGATCGCTCAAATATGCGCTACTTGTATCAGTGGTTGCTGGAAGACAGTAAAATAAACTTGACTTCATTGGAACTATGTTTCTTTACTGAATTTAGACAACCTGCCACTCGCCACAAATACTTAAGAAGACTGCAAATACTAATTTAGTGAGCGGGCGTAGTCTTACGCTCGACATATATATATATATATATATATATATATATATATTAGTATATATATACATAAATCTTGCTTGACTTCACTAGCTCCTTCATATCATATCCTCGACAGTCTTGCTGTAAGTACTTCAAATTGAGCCAGTTTAAACTGAGGTACAAAAAATTTGGCTTTGTGCTTATTAAATTTGAATCTCTGTTTCAACGTTAACTATCTATAAAATGGAAAAAATTGTTTTAAATTTACAAATAAAGGTTGCCTTTTGTCTTATAAATATGTCGCCTCGTGTCGCCATGGTAATTGTTGATGCTCTAACTGCAAGCAAGCGGAGGTCCTTGAAATCCTGCATACAGCCCATAAATGTCTCCATGTAACTTTCCTCGTTTCGGACCATTAAAGAAAAGTCCAAAGGGGCAAATATTCGACACCCATAAGGACGATAAGCTCGGGATAAGGACTGGTTCAAGCAGCAATTGAAATCTTTGTTCGCAGAAGAAATTCTTCGTCTTCCCCAACACTAAGATGCCTGACTGCATATACTCCATGGGTGGCTTTTTCTGAGAAAGATTATAAGCAGTAAGCTTCATTAAGTAATACCCTTTCTATTTGTTTGTGCATCATCTTTTCTTTCTGCTGGATAGAAATCTGGAACGGATTTCATTTTGAACACTCCTCATGTATTGGCTCTGAACTGAAGATTCCTTCATTTTATATATTCAAATGCGATAGAATAATATTTACATTATAGAACAAAAGTTCTGAAACTTTAAAAGTTAGAGCACCTACATGAATAAGTAATTAAAAAATTAAATATCGAATAACAGTAAGTTTTAAAAATATATATACAATTAAAAAATGCACCTCATAATAGATAATAAACTGCACGAACATTTTATATTGAAAACATTGTTCACAGTTAAATATTTCGATCTTTAACGGATAATTTTTAATATACAAACCCACAATCTCGGACCATTTTAAATTCACGGAGAAATTCCGTTTAACAGTTGAATAAACATTAGATTTTTTTATGCTAAGAAATGTTACTTTTAACACAAGGGAATGAAAATGCTTATAGAGGATTTTTTTATGGTACTGAGCAACCATATGGCAAAGAATATAATCATTTAAATAAGGGAAGGTTTCATAACTATATAAAAGGAGAGAATATTTCTGTCGTTATTAAAAATTATCCTAATAAAACATATTTCCAGGTAGATTTGCTTAATCCAGTCGCAGATACGTTTCGTTGATCAAAATATATATATACATATTTTTATTATAAATACTTTATACGATCAAAACTCGTTTAAAAATGTATTTTAATGTTCCAGCTGTATTTTCGATTTGTTCATAATAATCTTCATAGAATTAAAGGCTTAGAAGATAAAAATTGATATTGGATAATATTCCGTTTATAAATCATATAGGCAAAAAAAGTTACATTCTATTTAATTTGTCAGTAGAAACGATTTTCTTGTAATATTTCTTAATATAAAAATACGACATTAATTTTTAAGTCTTTTATAATCTTATAATACCTGTAATGTTTTATACATTTTAGATGTTGTAATACTTTCACCGAGAAAGCGAAAACTGTAGTGGAAGGTTTGAATAAAATTTAATACTATAGGAATAATAACAGATTTTTTTAAAAAATTATATTTATGCACTCTGAATGATGTAGCGATGGAACTCTACTAGAAAAAGGATAAATCAGTATCATCCGCGTTAACTACCAATCTACAGGGTGCGACAGAATGGACTCCTATACTTCTAAAGATCACTTGTAAAGCAAAGTTGGGGTTGGTCAGCAACCGTTTGGGAAGATATTCTAGTTGTCAGACACCATGAGTTGTTCCGGAAAACTACGCGATTTCTCTATAGAGGAATTCTTAGAAATCAACGATTCTATAACCGCGACATAGAGGGCGTTCAAGACGTGCTTCGGGTACTATGCCGTTTTTAATCAAAAACAATCATTCGATTGATTTCAAACGTGGAAGCAAGATGTTGTGCATTTTCCAAGGAAACCATATTTTCTTCCCCGGATCATTGGACCACTTAAAAATATGCAACGAGTCCGTAAGTCCGCTATTCAATATTGCAATGTTCCAATGTTACAGGCGAGTTGATTAATATATAACACTTTGCTTCCGTGAGATTTTAATATGCCTTCTTTAATAGTCCGACGATTTGTAATTAGCACCAATCAAGACTTGAACTAAATAATTTAAATGTTAATATATATACAGTCGAACCTCCATATATCGAAGTAGTAAAATACCGGAAAAAAATTCGATATATAGAAATTTCGATATATAGAATTGATCTTAGTTTTATCATAATCTATCTCAAAAACGGAACGAGATAGGGGAAAAAGTGATTTACAAAGTTGTAGAAAATCATCGATTTAGTACAAATAGATACCTTGGGGACATTAATGGAAAAAATAGAACGGTGAAAACGCGCATTTGTTTTTTCGTGATTTCCTACATTGTGACGTGACAAAACGATCTGAGAAAGAAAAAACAACTAGTTTTAACAATATACCTTTATTTGAGATGTCCAAACTTCTCACCGTCATTGCGGTGTCGTGTTTTGCCCGAAAGATAATCATTTCTCCTTCCGTTCAAGTTTCGTGACGTCACAGTGTAGGAAATCACGAAAAAACAAATGCGCTGTTTAACCATTCTATTCTTCGCATTAATGTCCACAAGGTGTCTTTTCTTACTAATTCGATAATGCTCTACAACTTTGTAAATCACTTTTTTTTTCTATCTCATTCCGTTTTCGAGAGAGGAATGCTAACTCCGCTGTTTTCCACCAGGTGGCGCGGTAGGTGGTTTTATTCAGTAGCGCATGGCTACTTTACTATACCTAGACACCACTTTTATGAATATAGCAGCAGCCATTCCGAAGTTAAGAGGGTGGGAAGGGACTTTAGTGGGCATACTGTATATATATATATATATATATATATATATATACAGTCGAACCCCGTTATAACGAACTTCAAGGGACCAAAGGTTTGGTTCGCTATATCCGGTGGTTCGCTATATCCGAACCGTTAAGAAAAATGTTCACAAAATGTATAACTCATTAGTTGCTATGTGTATTCAATAATGATGTATTAAAAACCGATAAAATCTATTAAAAATGACCATTAATGAATTAAATTGACTAAAATCGATAACATTAAACTGATACAATACTAATTAAACTAAATAAAAATGAAAGACAAATGGATATAAATTCATTTTACCTTTAATTCTTGCTCACTGTTTTGTTACAGAAATAATCGGTAATCTTCTGCTGACGTGATACCGATTTCAAAAACATTATATGAATTTCTTTGTCCAGTACGTCAAATGACTGCAACACTCTTTCTTCCACTGTTTGTGTGGAAAAAAACTTATTAATTACACGCATTGCTGCTGTAGCATCTAAGATGGTGGGAATTCATCAGCATCAGATGCAGAATCTTCGATTTCAGAATGATTCATTTTAATTTCTTCCACAATATCTTCATCAGTCGGATTTTCACATGTAATGATTTCATCATCAAATGTTTCGAACAATTGCATGTCAGAATACGAGAATGAGGAAATTTTGTGTTTTTTTTTATCCACATCGCTATAGGTAAATCTTCATCATCTTCTTCTTCAACATTATTTGCTAGGCCAGCATGTCGAAAACATTTTCTAATTGTAGAATCTGGAACAAGCCGCCACTATTTTTCGAGCATTATAAGTGCATCAAGAAGAGAAACGTCACATTTTACATTTTTATCATATCCTTCTAAAATTCGTAAAATGAGCTTCTTCCTGTAATGACATTTAAGGCTTCTGATGACACCCTGGTCCATAGGCTGTACTACAGAAGTTGCATTCGGGGGAAAGAGAACAATTCTAATCGATTGTAACTGTTTATCGTTTTTGTGTGCACTACAATTGTCAAGCAGAAGTAGAATTTTCCGTTTTTTAGCTGAAAGTTCACGATCCCACTTTCGAAGTTCTTTTTCAAACAATTCCTTAGTCATCCACCCCTTACGGTTGGCTTCATAAGAAACAGGAAGCCGTTTGATATTTTTGAAGCATCTGGGGTGTTTAGATTTTTCAATTACTAGAAGCTTAAGACGTTCAGTTCCACTCATATTGGCACACACAAGAAATGCGATTCTGTCTTTCGACAATTTTCCGCCATTATATTTCTCTCCATTAAATTTTAATGTCTGGTTTGGTGTCATCTTGTAAAACAGTGCAGCTTCATCAGCATTAAATATGTCATTCTCGTCATATTCACTAGAGATGCCATTCCATATTTTCGAGCGAATATTTTCTTTCCACGTATCGATGTTGGATGTTGAAACATCTCCCGATTCTCCGACAATTTTTCCGGAAGATATGTTGTTCCGCTTCTTGAATCTGTCTAACCATCCATCAGAACACGAAAATGGAATTCCAAATTTACTGGCAAATCCATCAGCTTTTCACTGAAGCATTTGCCCAGAAATTGGCACATTTTGGCTTCTTTGAATGCTGAACCATTTTAATAAACCTTCTTCCACTTCTTGATGGTCTGCTTTTCTTAATTTTTTTTGGAGTTCAAATTTTTCTCGAAAGCAGAAAGTGTGCTTTCTCTGTTTTTCCATATTGTTCCAACTGTAGATTTCGATAAATCTTTTTTTCGGCAAATGTCAACTTGGCTACCTCCATTTTGTATTTCTCTTATGATATTTACTTTTTCTTCGATGCAGAATGCTTTACGCTTGCTCGACATGATGCACCTAATGATTTCTTAAAAGCGAATTTTTAACTTGTGATAAACACTCAAATAGGTGAATTAGATGAAATGACTTCCCTTCCACCTGCGGGTGGAAATGAATCTTCCGGCTCGACCCTGAGCTGACCTTTCCCCTTATTCTCTGGTGCGCATATGCAATACTGTTCATGCTTTTACTTGTTCTCCTCGAGCGTTTGGTGAACCTTTACCCTCCCCTCCCTCCTCTTACTGTGGTTTCGCTTACCGAATTACTGGTGGGATTACAACTGCAGAGTGGCTATCGTCATAGCACGTTCACATTCATGCTCTCCTCAGTACTCTGCAGGGGAAACCAGTGATTTATGGGCAGCGGTCTGCAGGGCAGTCCTGCACTGATCTTGTGTCTAGGCGGTCTTTGCCGCAGAGCATCAAAGAAAAAGGAGGGACTTTGGGGGCGGGAATGGGGGATGAGAGTGAAATGAACCCTACCCGACGGGTAGGGTTACCGTGCCTAATGTGATGACAGGAGTTGGGGGTACTTCCCTGCAGAATTTCTGCTTGAATGTGGATGTACCATAAAAGGGAAAGAATGCAGATGTTCCTACCCTTGAATAAACAGACTTATCGCTGATTTGCTCCGTGTTTCACTAGCTGACATACATTTCCATATGAAATCAGAGTCGAAGTCATGTTTTCACAACTGCGGAAAAATTTAAAAAAAAGAAAATCAGTCGGCTGAAAAAAAGGTTCGTTATAGCCGATTCTTAACATTTCGGAGGTTCGCTATAAAAGGGTAAATTAGCATTAAATAGAATAGGAAAACGGCGGGACCAAAAATTTCGTTCGTTATATCCGGGAGTTCGTTATATCCCAGGTTCGCTATAACGGGGTTCGACTGTATATATATATATATATATATATATATATATATTTATATATAAGTAGTTATTACCATTTTCTCAGAGATGATGCAAGACATGGGTTAACGGCTTCGGTAGTGCATAGGAAAAATCAGGCGCCACAGGAGTTATGTAGTTTTCAAAACCAAGTGGGAAAAAAACTAGATTATAAGTACTTTTCGAAAATACAAAGCGTTTTTCTGTAAATTGTTTTTTATTACAAATCGGAATGTGGGAGTTCATTCCGCCGCACCTTGTATATGCTACTAGAATTTAAAAATCGAGGAAGTACACAACCACTTCTTGTAGATTAACTTACGAAAAGTGAAATCTTTTCAAGCCGAATAAAAGTATTCATTTCCTTTTTATTTGGTCTTCGACAGAAAAATTTAATCTCAGAAAAATCTCTGGGAAGGTTCAGAGAAATATGTTTGATTTTGATAAAAATGTCCTTAAATTTCTTCATGCATATTATCAGTGATCCTTATTGGCAAAACAAATAGTTGTACAAGTTTATTTTTGATTTATTACTTTGATTTTGACGAAAATGTTTTTTAAACTTCTTCATGCGTATTATCAGTGATCTCCATGAATAAAAAAATAGGCGCACAATTTTCATTCCGATCCAAATTTTCAAATGAAATACTCTATCTTTGAAATGTGCATGCAAAATATAACTTTGAGGGTTTGGAAAATAAACATTTTCAAACCTTCTAAAATAATTGAAAAAGGAGTTTGTTGAAAAGTGCTATATATTTAAGTCACAACCACTAAGAAAGGCAAGTTCCATTAATGCGAGACATGAGTGTTTTGAAACAGCTTTATTGCAAATTTTCTTTATCAAGTTAAACTATTAAACCTGGCATACTTCTTAGCGGAAGATAAATTATGTTTCTGTTAATGCATCAGTTCATCGCTTATAACTTCATAACGCTCAGGCAATCCCTTTGTAGATTCACGAAAATTAATTTTCGAGTAATTATTTCCATAATTGAACAATGCGTCAGCAAAAAGCTTTTATTCATTATCTTCACTCTCTTGTTTGGAGACATCTAGGTGAAAATCTGCATAATATGGGATAATTGAAATTAACGATGACTTTCAGCCTTAAATTGACTTTCAGCGAACGGTACATAGGTGGTCCAATGGATATTGTGAGAAATTCTTTTTCGAGAGTTAATTGGGTGGGGAATTACTTAAAGCTTTGCTTAGTATTTGAAGAAGATTACCTTACGAAAAGAGAAGATTTTTCATGTCGGATAAAAGTATTAATTTACTTTTTATTTGCTCTTCCACAGAAAAATATGATCTCGGAAAGATATGCCCTCGGAGAAGTATGTTTGCTTTTAACGGAAACGTTCTTTAATTTCTTCATGTATATAATGAATGATCCCTATAAACAAAAAAAAGGTCCACAAGTTTTGTTAGGATTTACAAATTAATATGTATTGCTTTACCTTGGCTGTTAACAGCGATTTTTCTTTTGTATCATGTTACACGAAAAGCTGAAATATTCATAAAAATGTATTTGTACACAAGTTTATCTTTACAGATGACATAATATAATCCATATTTAATAAATATGATCTGGAAAATACATCAGAGATGATAATAACCTCTATGTTAAACAATAGAAATCAAATGGGTGTAAGTTAAAAATCGAATGTACTTCTTTATAATGAAATATTTTCCTTGTTTTTTATCTGATGTAAAATTCTCTTTGTATGGTAACCTTACTTCATTTCGTTTCATTTAAAAAAGGTGATCGAGTATCCCGATTTAAATTAGATTTCAACTCTTTTTCTTTGTTTAATAGGTATAATACTGACAAGTTGTGTTCAATTGGGCAAAAATAATTCCTATCTGCAAGGATCCTGTTTCTGAAATATGGGTTTTATTTTCTTGGTGGTATCATGGAAATTAACACTATAACTACCCATTATTTTAGAGGATCTATGGGAGAATTGGCTCTCATACCCCCTACATACAGTAATTCCTGACTAATATGCTGGATGAAAGACTGGTCGACCGATATTCATACATGTGCTATGAATTAATTGCGAATATTAATCAACGTTGTAAGGAAAAACCTAATGAATGCTATCTTTGACGATTTTATACGAATCTTCAGTGTTTTGACAGCTGAATTATACATAAACTTGGGGTTTTTATTTTTTTGGATTGACCTGCATCATATCAGAAAGATTCCCCTGAGATGACCGGGTCGGTTAGACCTCCTCGTGAAAAGACCGGACGATGGTCTCGTTATTTTGGTTTCTTTGGTTTCTTTCGGTTCTTTTTTATTTTTTTCTGTTTTTTATATTTTTTATTTCAATTATTCCAATCCATACAGTTACTGAACATAAAAAATAGGCTATCATCGGCACAAGCTTGTCTTGACTATAATTAGGGGGGCTTTCGCTATCTAAACGTAACATCTTCCCACAGAATTCGGAGACAATTTCTTATATATTAAAACTAATAAAAATTCCATATATTTTAAAATATCATGCATATTTGTCGATTTTTACTCACCCTACGCTACAAAGCAAATATTTTTCTGAATACATTTTACTATTTCTTCTCAATTCGTATTTAATTCCACTCAATTGCATTCAGTGAGTTTACCCATTGTTAGACAAATTTATTTTTCCCTGAAACTGATGTTTTAATTGCCTCTTTTACGCGACTTACAAACTGTAGTTAAAGATATTGCTATGTCAGCGAAACAATGTGACAATGTTACAGGTGAGTTCGTTAATATATAACAGTTTGCTTCGGTAAGATTTTAATATTCCTTATTTAATAGCCCGACGGTTTGTAATTAGCATCAGTCAAGACTTAATATAAACATTTAATAGTTAAGTACACACACACACACATCTATATCTATATATATATATATATATATATATATATATATATATATATATATATATATATATAGGTGTGTATATATATATATATATATATATTTGTGTGTATATATATATGATTGCATTTATAATGCAACGTTTATCTGAGTTTTTACATCACTGCCATACATTATTTAGTATCCGGTTGAGATTCGTTGCATTAAGTTTATCCCTCCTGTTACTAAAGACTATCATAGCGCTCCAAACCAACCCTCCAACGATTTGACTTTATGGTCTAGCATACAAAACAACAAATTGGTTAGTACACACCTTTTAATTTGTTAGTATACGAAATATTAGTGATAATAAAAGGTTGGGTAACACCTTGAATGTCGTGACACATTAAACAAGCACTATTTCCGTTAGCCTGCCATCTGTAAACTGGTGCTTGGTGTAGAAGAAATAGCTAGTAACTTATAATATCTCGCTGATGATATGTTTTATCATTTAAATGTCTATGTAGGGCTCGAAAATCGATTTGCTGAGTACACACGAATTTTGTTAATTGCTCTTCGGACGCTAGACATGACTTCCGTTTTCAAAGCTGTTATATGCAGAGTATTTTAGCGGAACAACGATTTCTGGAGTTTTGTTTATGACCAATTAACTATTTATAAAAGCGGATAAACTTCACGCTTGATAAGTTGTCATCTATGAATTCGTTTGCAGCTATTCAGGTTTTATTGGATGCAGCACTATGTTAGCCAGATAAGTTTCCTCGATATACAATATCAGTATACTTGAAACATTCATAGTTAATGTAACTGATTAAACTACATATTATAAGGTAAATGATATTTTTTCGTGTAGTGTAAATAAATGTATCAAGTGTATTTAATTCCTTTGTATGGCATATATTCAGTTCGCTTAGTAGTAAAATGTTTGCGAGATTTTGTAACCAACAAGTGGTTGTAAGTATTTGGCCATTAATAGTGGAAATATACATGCAAAAACCACGTGATAAATGACTAATTTAAAATTGTTTCATATTTAAACAGATTTTTCGGGAGGGGAGATATCATAACTGAATAAGAAAAATAAATTATGAAGGGTCACTACACTAATTTATTTCAAGCAAACATTTTCAAAGTACTTCTACTCACCGCAGATTGGTGCTAAATATTAACGTATCCTCCTGTAGTTTAAAACGCTTAAAATTAATAATTGCAAGATAAAAAGAACTTTTTATATACCATGTTTTTTAAATTTTCTGTTGAATCATAAAAACTTGACAATTCTATGTATTAATAAATACTTTTAAAAAATTTTTTGATGATTTTTCCCATTAACTTGGAAGAAAATGATGTTAATTGGAAATTGCATTTAATTTTCGTTCCCGTCCCGGCGATAGATGGCTGCACCAGTCTAAAAAACAAAATTAACTGAAAATGAATTCAAATCTGCTTAAAGATAGCTAAAATTATCAAAAGAATGCATTGTCATCATGTTCTGAGCTATTCTAAAAGTTTCAAATGTGTAGCTAGTCGGGAAGTTAGTTAAAAATTGATTGCAAGATTTATACTGGACAAACACACACACAAACAAGAAAGCGAGTTGATAAAAATACCATACAAATCAAAACATCTCCAGAGAATGTGTTTGAAATGTTTCATATAATACTAATTATTAACAATCGGGTTTAATCAAGGAATCAAAAGACGTATATAAAAGTCATTTGTGAACGTCAAGACTAATACCTCTGTCGAGTAAAAGCCTAGCACATTTCTCCGGAAAGGAGATTATAGCAGATACCACTGACTAGTCACTTAGAATGACTAGTCACTTAGATTAAAATGCAAAAAAAATAATAAATTACTTAAATTTGGGGGTAATCAGATGTTTCACATATTTCCTCACAATGCTGAACACTAATGCAGTAATACTTAAAAAACATTTTTAGTTGATTTTTTTAAAATTAAAGATATAATAGAAGCCGCAATTAACCTACATAAACTCTGTATAGAATTTTAATATGCTGTCCTTAATTTGTTTCTAGTATATTTTGAAAACTCTTATCACATTTATTTACTGTCACAGAATATAGTTATTTTCTGTTCTTTCTGTGACAATTATAAAATAAATCTATATATTTAAGTTGCTAAGCCGACTTTTTGGGCAGTCCGTGACAAAAAACTACTGCATCAATTTACTTCATTTTGGTCTTAAACGAAAGATTGAAATCTGTAGATTTGTCAAATTTGGCTTTTGTAACCGAAAATTTTTTATTAATCAGCAATAATTTACAATTAAAAATTTATTTCTGGGCATGCTCAGTGACATGTTTTAATGATAAACACATTTATTCCGAGGAGTCTCTCTACATCTCTCTCTGCCATTTTTAATTGTATGATAATTATGTTTGTGAAATATAAGAGTAATCCTGATGGAAATTGTTTGTATCGCGCTGTTTAATTAGTGATAATTTAGAATAAAAAAATTGCTCTCTGCTCTGTGACATTTTTAAATCTGGCTTTAGAAACACACTAAACAAGAGGCCGCTTAAACACATTAATTTGTTTCCCCGAATTATTATGATTTTGAACATTTGGCAATGATGTGTTGAGCCTAATTAGTGTATTAGTGCATTTATTTACTGTCAAGCCGCCATTAATTGACGGGTACCAATTAGTTTCATATAATGATATTGAAATACAGTAAATGTTAGAATATGAACATAAGAGATTTAATTTAAATAAGTAATGGGAAGTACTCTGATTTAGTAGAAATTAAAATATTTTAGCATATCCTATGGAAAATAACTGCCCCTGTAGTTAGACATGATTCAGTAAAATGATTTTCTGTAAGAAATTTCAATCAATCTTCCGGGTACAACAAAATCTGTCTCGACAAAATACTTACTCAGTGACACAATGAAAGTTTGAATATTGGAAATGAAGAACTAAAAATACCGGGTGCGTCATAAATTCGTGCAAAGTTCAAAAATTCGTAATAACAGAAATAATGCTAGGAAAAATTTTCTGTTTGAACCAATAGAATCAGAGGGACATTGGATATTTTCCATATACAAAAAAAAGTTTTTAAAAGTAACCGAAAGGGGGCGCTCACAAGTCATACTGAGACGTTTTATGCAAATCAGGTGAACACAAACAGAAAATCAAACAGATCACAATAACATGAGACTATTCCTTTATTTTAAAGTAACAGATATTCAACATTACCATCAGCACAAGGAAGTAGGCAAGTGAGGCGCGTCACTACGGCCATGACAGCGGAGTGTAGCATGTCGCCATCAATGGCAACGACTGTTTGTCGAATGGCATTTTTCAGTTCAACCAAAGTGGTAGGGAACCAGGTACACACAAGACTTTAATTATCCTCATCCCCAAAAATCTGTCAAGTCTTGTGATCGTGAGGGCCACTGAACCTTACAACCGCGACTTATCACTCGGTTTTCAGTGAAGGATTCCAACAGTAACGTCTTGACATTACGTGAAATGTGGGGCGGAGCTCCATCCTGCATGAAGGTGACAACATATAACACATGTCTTTCCTGAAATGCAGGGTTAACGTAGTCACGCAAAAGCGTAAGATACCGTGCTGCAGTGACTGTATAGGTTTTCCTGTCGGATATAGGACAAGACTCTTCAAAACCGAAAAGGGCCCAGAATAAAAGACGCGGTGAAACCAAACCAAACAATCACATGAGTGAAATGCAGTGGCTGGCTCAGGTAAGCACGAGGGTTTGACGTCATCCAGATACGACTGTTTTGCGTATTAACGTCACCATGCAGTGAAAAGTGGGCTTCATCCGTCCACATGACGTTCAACAACCATTGTGGGTTACGTTCAATTTGTGTGAGAGCTTATGTATTAAAGTTTTGTCTTACATCTGTATATGCCGGTAAGAACTGGTGAAGTGCCTGGATTTTGTACGGATACAGATTCAACATTTCGTGCAGAATACGTCGAATCGAAGGTTACGGAATCCCCGTCCTTCTCCCACCTTCACGAGCACTGCTACTCCCCATTGATCTCTCGGTTGCCAAATCTTCCTTGACACTTTGTACAACATGGACGCGGTCTGCGCTCAAGGATGATCTGCCACTTCGTGGAAAATCCTCCATACTCCCCGTTTCCCCAAAACGTGGTACTAAATTCTGTATCCTATTCAATCAAATAGGGCTGTTTTGCGATTTCAGTCCTTTCTCCGTGCGACACTTTTGCATTGCAACAGTTGTGGATTCACCATTCTTGTAGAAAAGTTAACCACCAACGCTCTATCTGTTAAAGAAAGCATGCTGCCGGTTTCGAATCATGGATCCATTTCCAGCCAGGTATTTTATTGATAGCCCGATTTGCTTAAAACGTCTCAGTATGAAGTGTAAGCGCCCTCTTTCGATTACTTTGAAAACTTTTTTTTTACATGGAAAAAAATCCAATGTCCCTCTAATCCTATTGCCATAAACAGAAAATATTTCCGAGCATTACTTCTTTTATTACGAATTTTTGAGCTTTGCACGAATTTTTGACGCACCCGGTATATTAGTTCTTAAATGGATGAGAAAATGATGGAAGATGTAAATTTGTTTGTCATTAGTATTATTAACATTTAATTTTATCCCAGTCAATTGCACTTTGAATCGATGAAAATTTGCATTAAAGATCAACTTCTTGTGTTATGCTTTTATTTATTATAAAATTTAATTATATTACCAAGATAAAGAGCAATTTCATTCCTTTTAAGTAATGTTGCTACTTTATATTGGTACAATATAAAAAACTTATTTTCAAAGTTACCATGAACAATCTTTATAAGTCTCTTTAGGGAAGCGTAAAAACACATGCATTTTATCATATAGCCTCTAGAGATATAACAAAGACACGTAAGTAACACAAGATGGAAGGAATAATAAGAACTATGTTACTCTAACAGCAAGGGAAAAAAACTTATTTTCCCCATATGGATAAAAAACTATCTTTGTTTACATAATCTGTATACAAGATGAAAGCATCTGCAATGCAATTCTTTTGTAACAGTAGGGCGGGAAAATATTTTGCGGTAAATAAACCTTTAACGTTTCAATTTGTCCTGGGATACCTGCTATTTTCTTCGTTCTATATGTTGAGTATGTATGCAAGATTCAGAGGAAAATATGCTAAATCAAAAAACACATTCTGGGTCAAAAACTACAGGCAAATAAAAATGTACCTGTCAGTTTAAAGGAAATTAGAAATGCAAAAGTAATAACAAAAGTAATAACTTGGGTTGAAAAAATTTTGTTTTGAAAACTTTTACAGAAATAAATGCATAACCATAAAAACTTAGTAGTACAGAATCACGAATGCAAAAAGGATTTCAAGTGTTTAGTACTTTTTTAACTTTTAACCCTGGCTGCTTGGGAATTTATCTCACCCCATCTCCGTTTTAAAACTCTTAAACACCTAGCATTTAAATTTACAAACAACAAAGAAAACTTTTTTAGGATTTTATAACGCATTCTTCCTGCTTTGTATTCATTTTATTGAAAAACTGGGGGATTTCAATATAAAGGAGAAGCTTTTATGCCTCAGTTGCGCCCCCAAAAATTCGTTTTGTTTGGTTCCTGCGTTTTAATTTTCAGGTAAACAGTTTTAGAGAAAGGAAGAATATCTTGGTGTATGGTGGGAAAAACTAATTCTGTTATGCACATGTATTCCAACGAAAATCCATCCAAATGGAGCTTTTTATGCTTTTGTAGTGATGTCAGTCTTCATTCAAAGCTTTCATTTCTGTGAGGAAGAAAACTTTTCCCTGATCATCGTCAGTGCCACAAATTTTCTCAGTTACCGACTGGTTCTTATGAAAAGCATCTCGTGATAAATTATTGGTTAATAAAAATGTCTCCGGACTCATTTATCATTCTAAGACAAGAAGCGAGAGCACATGCGGAAAAAAATAGACAATGTAATCAGGATGAATACTAATGATGTGCTGAGATGATATACTATCATAAGTTTGCGTTCAAATAGTTTCACAGGATAAGCTGAAGAGTTTTTGAAGGATTAGACAAAGGTGGCAGCCCACCATATCTAAAGCACGATTTTCGAGACGTGCACAATATTTAAACAAATAAATGTGCCATTTTGCCGTCTGGGATATTTTGTATTATTTAATGTTTAATTTTGTAAAAAAGATGCTAAAAAACAAGGCAAATATAAACTTGTTTAGAGCGTTATTACGAGGGTCACTCAATAAGTTAGTTGCAACCTTCCGTAAAAATCTGGGTGAAAGAGATATTTCTTTGAAAGTTTGTGCCAACATAGAGCATCTGGTACTGCGGCAGGGGCTGTAGGGGCTTGGACGTGGCTGTATTTGTTCGCTTGCTAATCAGTAGTGAATATGTTTCGGCAGCTCACATTGGCGTCCAAATTTGAAGTGCATGCATTTTTCCGTTTCCAGTGTGCAGAAGGTTGTGACTACACTGACATTTATCGGCAGTTGCACGAAGTGTACTGGGATAATACAGCATCGCGCCAAACTATCGGCAAGTATATATCTCGTTCGAGAATGGCCGTAGAGATATCGAGGATAAGTTTCTTCAACTTCAACGACAGATGAGAGCGTTGAACGTGTGAATGAACTCATTCTTCAAAACAGATATGCCACAGTAGACGAAATCGTCTCGTTTATTGACTGACCAACACAAAGTACAACGATTTGAAAGTGCTCTCGCATTTTTAGAACGATATCAACATGAAGGAAATGCTTTTGGGACAAAATCGATACCGGTGACGAGACTTAATGCACCTGAAATTAAACGCATCTTTCTCGAAGGAAATATCGACCATTTCCATCCGCAGGGAAGGTGATGCTGGCGCTGTTTTTCGATAGAGAAAGTGTAGTGAGTACAGAATTCTTGCTGAATGATGCCACAATTAATACAACGTCTTATTGTGAAACTCTGAAATGGTTGCGAAAGTCCCTCAAAGATCGATGACCAGGTAAGCTTTCAAAAGGCAAGGTGCTCTTGCATGACTATGCGAGGCCGCATGCGACAACTCTAACGAGTGGTCTTTTGAAAAGTTTAAGTGGGAAGTGTGGATTCTTGCGTCATGTGACTTCCACGTTTTTGGTCCCATGAAACAAGAACTTCCAACGCGAGAATATCACTCGGATAAGGAGCTAAAAGTTGGAATCCAACAAACGTATCTCACATTGGCCGGTAATTCTTCGCAGACGGAATGGAAAAACTTGTGTCATGCCTCAACAAATGTTAAAATAAAGGAGGTGATTACGTCAAGAAATAGATTATGTATTATACTTTTATGCTAGTAAAACATTGTTCTATAATTTCAAACCCGGTATTGTTTTTTCCAAGAAATGCAACTAACTTTTTGACTGGCCCTTGTATATGATGTTTTCGTTTGCAATAATGCTCTGAGGAGGATTCGATCCTTAAGGTTAAAAACTGTATATTCATTGCGATATATTGACATACTTTTTTTAAAAATATATATTCTTAGGTTTTACTAAGAACATCATAGTACATTTTAACTTACTAATATTGGAAAAATCATCGAGTAGTCTGTATTATTGCTACTTTTATGACATCTAACTAACTAACCAAGGGCGCAACAGTCCATTGTGGACCAAAGCCTGTGGTGCCCATCTCTACTTTCTTGACCATGGGATTGGGTTGCCATACAGTAAATGTCTCGATCAGGTGGTCAACCTTACGCGGGACCCCCAGAGTTAGTTCCCAAACGTGTTTGGTCCTCATTTTATCGACCCACTCAAGGGATGAAAGGCTGAGTTGACCTTGCCCAATCGCAGGGTCGAACCGTGGACCTGTGGTGTGGCATCTTGAAGTTTTTAACCACTATACTACCGAGAGTTTACGACATCGTCGGAAGTAACTTTTATGGCTCTTTCATATGTAGCCTTTTTAGTTTCGATATATACATCGCATTGCTGAAAAATTTCAGAATATTTATGCACCAGTAAATAGATTTCACAGAAGCTCCATTGCGTGGATAAAAAATACTTTACAAAGCTGGATGCTGAGATCCGCCTTATTGGATTAGCCCATTTCACTTTTAACCTACGGAGAAATGTTTCTCGCTGATGGTAGACTCACCCCTAAAGAATTCTTTTTCCAAATATAATATCCCGCAATAGAGTGAAAAATTCTTTACAAGCGCATAGTTTTCATTTTCCAAAACAAATGAGAATAATAACCTTTAAATTCAAATTAGTATTCGAAAATAAATGTGGTATGCAGTGATTTAAATGAAAATAATTTCCTAAGATGGACGAAACTTAGAAAAATGAAAACATAGAAATGTTAAAAAATGTTTGAAATTCCTAAAAATTCCATTTTCATTTGGTTATCAATTTTTCTGTTCCTGTAAAGAGTAAGCGTACTGTAAAGAGTAAGCGTTCCTGTAAAGAGTAAGCAACTTCTGTCGAAAATTGAAGATTATCTTGGCGTCTTCATCCCCTATGGAGAGAGACGTGTAACAATCCCTCTAAATTAATAGTTCTCAACCTTTGTACGCGCTAGACTGTTAAGAGGTACGCAAAAATTTAATGGCCAAAAACCAGCATATTGTAACAAAAAATTACAAAAACGTAATAAAAGACATTTTTATCCTGGTAAGTACTTTTAGACAGTTTCATTGGTTTTTTTTATTAAACTTCCTGCAACATTTTTGTCAGTTATTTTTCTCTAGTATATACACAAAACCATGAGTGAAACAGGCAGGAGTCTCAGTATTTTAAGCAGAAAATACAGATTAAGATCAATAACATGTGTAGCAGCTCCCTGTTGTTTTTTAAAGTCATATAAGTTATCTTATATGACTTATTATTATATGATCTTATAACATACACGTGAAGCCATACAGATTTGCATAATCTCTTCAGAATGTCCCCTTCACCCTAGGGTACAACCAGCGAAAAAATACTACCCAGGGATACAATGCTGGAAAAATGTTACGAAACGGTGTTCTAAATATTAGTCTTAAAGGGAAGTAGCATTTTCAAAATGTCAACAAGGATCCTCCATAAAACACTTTTCAATATTCTTTGCATTGTACATCTGTTGTGTTACGTAAGTGAGATAATCTTTCAGACCTCCAAGCTGTAAAATATTCTACCGTATTTTACCGTGATTGTAATTCACTATCGATAGTCAAGAAAAACTATAACAAATTTAGAAACACATGTACTTACTCTAAAAGAAGACGTGAATAAACAGACAGAGATAAAAGATTAGTACCAGGAATTCCCGCAGGTGTAAAGATAACAAAACAAAGTTTGTGTTAGATGTTAAACACAGGATTTTTCTGGTTTATACCTTGTAAATGTCAGAAGTTTTATGCCATCCGAAATTCCAACTGCTAAAAAAAAAAAATTCAACTGCTCTTCCGCTACTGTAGGTATTAATAGAGCATTTTCATCTATAACAAATCCTCAAAATAATAGACGGCAAAAATTAATTGTTGAAAATATGGAACCGTAAGTGGAATGTAAGTAAAATATCACGGCACGTCTATAAAATATTTCTATATCTTTAGCATTTTTATGATTATTTAAGTTCTAATAATGAAATGTTAAATGTGTTTTACGACGCAAAACACTTTTTCTCTCTCAGGCAAGACCATATTATATTCTAGTGCATAAATTTGAATTTCACATGCACATTTCTTTTATTTTAAAAGAATATGATCTAGGAACTAGTTAAAAATAAGAGAAATATTAATTAGGTAAAATAAAAGCTCTCAGATTCTTCATTATAAATTGGAATCTTCAATCATATGTATGCAAAACCGTATTATTTATTGTTTCATATTTAAATGAGGTATTGTTATCTATTTACCTCTTTGCTGAATCCATAAAAATTAGTTCCTATTTATTAGCAATTAAGTAACTGTAAACAAAATATCTTCAAAAATTAATACTACAAAACATTTCTTTAATGACCTATCAGTAAAATTTTGGGTGAATAAATTGACAAGGTATGTAAATATACCTTGTTTTATTTTAGTCTTCATTTTTTTGTCATTCGTGTTATGTTTTGTTTTTTCTTCAAGGTGATTTTTGGTTTTCATTTCGAATGTAATCTCACATGGTAAAACACTTTCAAAGGCTATTTTTAATACATTATATAAATGCACTAGTTTTGGGGGTACATTGGACACTAACGAAAGACATTTAGCCTGCTCTGAACTAAAGCAGATAATCGTCCAGCAGAGTTATAGAGGGTGCGGCAGAATGGACTCCTATATTTCTGAAGGTCACTCACTGGTAAGGGAGTGGTAGGGGGAGGGTGGCGTGGGACAGTTCGGGGGGATTTTCTAGTTGTCAGCAGACACCATGAGTTGGTACGGAAAAATTGCAGTTTCGGTACACTGTGAATACACATTCGCGAACTGGGAGCGAATTGTTGGGGGAAACAGTGATTTATGGGTCCCCTCGCCGTTAACCCAAGGGTTCGAATCGCCGCTCGGGCGCTCCCTTCGGAGGGCGGTTTTCCGACGAATGATCAAAGGGACGACGGACCTTCTCCCCACGTTTGGGGGGTCAAAGAGGGAATCCCCGTGGAAACGTATGATGGGGAGGGGGTCAAAGTTCAAATTGGTAATGACTTCAAGAAGTTGCGAGACGCGGAAATATGAGAACCACGGTTTACCACGGTTAAATCCCGACTCAAAATGAATGGAAAGGATTACAAGGGTCAGAAAATCAGACCTGCATTAGAAGGGGTGTAGCTCTAAATAGAAACTGCTTAGAACATTCAAACCTTATATGTAAAAACAAACCATTCAAAATTACGAAAATATTGCACTTTGTACACCAGCGCGCCCGCTGAAAGGTTAAAAACATTGATTATGTAACGGCGACACACAGGGCATTTAGTGCGCGCTTCGGTTTTATGCTACTGATGTCGTTGAAATCTGATGTCCTCCTGATTGAAAAAACAATCCTGCGATGAATTTCAAACGTGAGGGCAAGTGGGTCTGCATTTCCAAAGAAACAAAGCTGTGGAATATTGGAACACCTGAAAATGTAGAACATATTAGTAAATATTCTAATTTTTCGTTAAATTAATATTTAGTAGGATATCCTTTAGCATCCACAACAGCTTTTAAACGTCTGGGAATAGATTGCTTTAGTTCTTTTGTAATTTTTGCATCAATGTTCATCCATTCTTCCATCATAATTGTTTTTAGTTCGCTTTTCGTGTGAATGTCGTGTTTTCGTACTCGAACCTCCAGTTCTCTCCAAATATGTTCTATTGGGTTTAAATCTAGCGATTGAGGTGGTGTTTTCAAAACTTGTGGACAATTATAGAGACACCAGATGCGAACGTTGAGAGCCGTGTGCTTAGGATCGTTATCTTGATAAAAAACAAAGTTGTTTCCAATACCCAAATTTTGAGCTGATAATTTTAAATTGTCTCTTAAAATATTTATAAAAACAGCATGATTCATTATGCCATCAATAAATACCAAATTTCCTAGTCCTGATGCTTGCATGCACCCCCACACAAGGATACCTCCACCGGCATGCTTAACTGTTCCTACTAAGTTCTTGGGATTAAGTTCCTCATTTTTTTCTTCTCCATACAATTATACACCCATCAGCACCAAAAATGTTCATCGGCAAATAAGACATTATTTCAATAGGTTTGGGGCTTATTTATCATTGATAGTGCGAAGGGAAGCCTAAACTTTCTGTTTTTCTCACTAACAAAAAAATTTCTATGGGAAGAACGCCCATGTAATCCAGCTGTTCTGAGAACTCGTCAAAAAATTTCAGGTGAAATTGATGTAGAAAATGTTTCATTGAATTCTGCAGAAACTTTTACAGCACTCAAACGTGAATTTTTCAAAAATTTTCTAATTATGAATCTCTGATCACGTTTTGTTAACTTTTCTGGACGGCCTTTTCTTACCTTGTTTTCGATCCAATTTTCTTCTTTAAAGCGTTTTTTCACATACTGCACAGTAGAATGGGATAAATTAAGTAATTTAGCAATATTCCGAACTGATTTACCACTACTATGATGAAAATAATCAATTTTCGAATGCTGTTTGTTGTTTCTTTACGACTACGAGCCATTTTTAAATAATAAATAGAATATTACGGAGTAGGCAAGCAAAAATTAAAGCCAAACGATATATTAAATGCCACCACAATTCAAAAATAAAAATAAAGCTATAGACGATAATTTTAATTATGAATTTTTCCGAATATATTTCAGTGTACGATGACTTTTGTGAGATAAAGTTTTTGTTGCTTTTTGATTACTGGTTTCTTAAAAATAAAGTTTTACTGTTTTCAAAATATTTCATGAATATTTCATGTTCAAAATATTTCATGTACTGTTTTCAAAATATTTCAAAATATTTCATGTTAAGAATAGATTATAGATCTTATTATTAAATACCCATTCTGAAATATTCATTTTAATTAATGGATAGACCCCTATTTCATTGAAATTCGTAAGTGTAAGAACACTTTTGGGAGCCACTGTATCTATATATATAAAACAGTTCCTTAACTGACTGATTCATTCATTCACTGACTGACTGACATACACCGCACAGACCAAACCGCTGGACCTAAATGGCTGAAATTTTGCATGGCGATTCTTCTAATAGTGTAGGGGTGCACTAAGAAAGATTTTTCAAAAATTCTTCTTAGATTTTTTACATTAAATTTTTAAGCTGTTTTTTTAATTTTTTTTACGTTTGCATTTAAAATAATAATTTGAGGGTTATAAAATTTATATCATGAGAAAGATCATAAATATTCCTTCAAAATGAAATTTTTTTCGAATTTTTACCTCCATTTCCTGATTTTTGGTGAATTTTTAAAGATTAAATTTTAGAATTTAATTTATTAAATGCTGATCACGTGATTTCTTTTTCTGGTACTTTCAATAAATTTATCGTCACGTGTGTAACAACTAAATAGACCAAAAAAATATTTTATTTCTTTCTAATGCAGCAGACGATTGGATATTATCCAAAAAAAATGCATGTCCCTTACGATTTTTTTATAAATATATATAGATAGATAAATATATATTTTACATCAATTTTATACATTGATCATCGCATTTATTATAAATATATATATTTATTTTTTGGCATAAATTGCATACGTTGACCGTTGTATTTAATTTGAATGTACTCCGTAGCGAAGCGCGGGTTTTCAGCTAGTATATATATATATATATAAAGAACCACACACCTTGAAACTTCTAATGAAGAGTCGAACTTGACAAATGCACATTTAATAAAATATTAAGGACAATTACATGTGAACATTTAAAGAAAATAACATCTTAACATCATCATTTTCGCGCCAACCATCGAGAGCGCTCGTCTTCGAATCTAATCCAGGTTCTCTTCTCGAGTTTGGCAACGCGTGACGTCATCATCTATGTCGGTGGTGTTTCTCCTCTGACGACGCGTGTCGGAGAGGGATGTAGGTGTCCAGGGGTTTCTCATTTAAATCTCACATTTTCGGCCTTTTCCTGACAGGTCGGTGTCCACACCGTCATCTGGAACTTATCGTCATCTTCTGTTAATCATCATCTGGAACAAAAAAAAGAAACAAAGCAACACAGAAAGAGAATGTCCGTCATGAAAGGATAGACAAGCTTAATCCCATCAACGTCTTGAAAATTTTGGGTACGTCGTTGTTCCAAGTCCAATATGGTAGAGCTTAAAACTGGCAATCGTCGTTACGTCTTCTGTTTAAATTCTAATTCTGCTTGCATGCATAACGTTGTTTTACATCTGTCGTCTTCAGTGTCGTCTTAATTTTAGCATCTTACGCCGTCTTCTGTAACACAGATTTTAAATTCGGCATTCAAGTCATTGTCGGTTAAAAGTCACAAGTCGGGAAAGTTCTATACATCTGAATATTATTTTCTTATTAACTTCTATCTTTAACTTAAAATACGTCGGACCAGGGCTTCATATACTCAGCGCACGTGCTTGTGTGCATTGCCATCAAAAAAGCCAACTTTTTCTACGTCATATGTATCGTTGCCCTTTACATTTAAGATCTTATAAGGTCCAAGAAATTCAGATTTCAACTTTAGACCTGTTCCGTACTGAGTCCTTTTAATGGCTACGACATCATCGTTTGAATACTTCCTCGGTGATTTTCTTCTTAAATTATAATTCGTTTTGTTACTTTCTTGAGCTTTCAAGATTTGCTTCTTTGCTTGTTTTCTGAGCGTTTCTCTCGATTCTGAAATTTCTCGTCGTACCTCTTCTTCAACCGTTTCTTTTATCTTGAGATCCAATTTCTGCTTCATTTTTACACCAACGAGCAACTCGAAAGACGTCAAATTTATATTTCGCTGGTAAGTGCCGTTAATTATCTGTTGCACTGTCGGAACAAATTTGTACCACTTTGTAGGGTCATCTTTTGATAATTTCGAGATCACAGATATGACGATGGAATTCAGTCTCTCGACTTATCCATTCGCTCGGGGAAGACCTATGGTGACGCAAACATGTTGAATATTTTCAGATAAGCAGTAGTCGTCAAATTCTTTTGAATGGAACGCGGATTCTTTATCGGATATAATTCGAGTAGGGTTACCGAAAACACTTTCGGGGATTTCCAATTTTGAAATAACCTCGCGGCTAGTAGTCGATTTAGTGGGGTAGAGCCAAACGAACTTTGTGAAAGAATCAATAATACATAGGATATGTTTGTAATTTTTATTCGTGCTTTCCAAAGGCTCTAAATGATCAATGTGATACGTTTCTAATGGGATTTCATCTTTAGGTAACGGGTGTAATTCTTCTTCCTGTTTACCCCGCTTTCTATTGGACAGAATGCATGTTATACAGTTTGAAATATATTTCTCAATTTTTTGTTTAACTCTGGGGATATAAAATTCCTTATTTAAATTTTCTTCTGTTTACTTTTCTTTCATGCCCATTCTTTATGATATTAATTTGCATATCTTCGGGTACGACTAACAAGTCATTTCCATTAACACACTTGTAAAGAATGTTCCCTTTAACTAAATAATCCTTGTACTGATTTGTTTTCAGAATTTCTCTTATCGTTTTTATGTTTTCATCAGTATCTTGCGCGCGCATAATTTTTAAAGACACACTATCTTGGACGACCATGCAAATATGATTTCTGCTGAGAGCATCAACGTGCTTCATACGAGTGCCCTGTCTATGTTCGATTGTATAGTTATAATCTTGTAACATTAAAACCAATCTAGCGATTTTACTAGAAATATCTCTCTTGCTCATGGTTAATTTAAATGCGTTACAGTCAGTCACGATCTTAAATGGGATTCCTAGCACATATGCTCTGAATTTCTTCAGAGCCTGTATAACTGCCATAACCTCTAATTCATAGCTTGAATATTTACTTTCCGTTTCCATCGTCTTCTTACTCATATAGTAAACTGGATGAAGTTGATTATCGACGATTGATCTCTGGATTAAGACAGCCCCATACCCATCACTACTGGCGTCGGTGTGAATTTCGGTTTCACTTTTAGGGTTATAGATACTTAATACCGGTTCTGAACACAGAATACGTTTTAGTTCGTTAAATGAATGTCTTTCTTTTGTACCGAATTGAAACATGAGATCTTTCTTTAACAAGTCACTAAGTGGCTTCGCAACTATGGAATACTCACGTATAAACTTCCTGAAATATCCGGTTAATTCTATGTATTTCTGTACATCCTTGGCACATTTTGGTTCTTGGAAGTTCATAACGGCTTTCGTTTTATATGGAGAAGGGTATAATTTTTCATCTTTAATTTTGTATCCCAAAAACACAATCTCGCGTTTAAAAAAATTACATTTCTTAATATTCAGTTCTAAGCCGTATTCCGAAATTGTTTTGAAAACGCGTTTTAATTTTTGAATTCCTTCTGTCTCATCCTTCGAGGGAATTAAAATGTCATCCATATACAACACGACTGTTTTGTCCTTTAACAAGTCCCGAAAGTCATTATAAATATATCTCTGAAACACGGATGGTGAGTTAGAAAGTCCGAATGGCACTTTACAAAATTCAAATTGGCCTTCGTGAGTCACAAACGATGTGAATTTCCTGCTCTCTTCCTCTATGTTGACATGAAAGAAACCGTTTTTCAGATCTAACTGCGTAAACACAGCTGCAGACTGGAAACTATCAATGACGTCTTCAATTAATGGTAACGGAAAATGCTCACGTATTATCTTTTTATTTAGTTGCCTATAATCTATGCACAACCTAGCCGAACCGTCTTTTTTTCTCACCAAAACAACGGGGGAGGAAACGCAGATGGACTTTGCGAATAATTTTATTTTCTAGCCACTGTGTCAGCTATTCTTCAACAATTAGTTTCTCCATCGGCGCCAAGCGTCTGGGCGGCAAAGCGACGGGAATTCGATCTGACAGCGAAATACTCATTTCTACGTCTACCGACTTTGTTTTATTAGGGCGAAAATTTTCGATGAGGTCTGACATTTCCGCTTTTACTTCACTGTTCATGATATGAGACAGGTCTACCACTCCCGTTTCTAATAAATATCCTGTCACACCTATGACATAGAAATCATCGCATTTTTTCACCATTTTGATTTGTTTTTCTGACACAGTCAATGTACATTGCTGAATAATATCAGTACCTATTACTAGACCAAAGTGCAGGGCGAAATCATCAATTACGTAAATATTAGCTTCATACTCTGTATTATCGATGTTGAGAGTTGTTTTAAAAGTACCCAACGGTTTAATTGACGTATTTCCCAAACCACTTAATGTAACATTTATATTCTCTAATTTTGGAACGTCGATTATTTTAGAATAAACGTTCTTTTTCATCAATGTTTTTCGCTACCTGTATCTATGAGAGCCGATAAATTTAGATTGCAAATTTCTACAGTCTTGGTTAACAAATTTGAAAAATTAACATTTCTTTCAACACTTACATGTGATGCTTCGATTTTAACATTACAGTCACGTGACACATGACCCCATGCGTTACAGCGAAAACACTTCACCTTATTTCTGCACCATTTAGAACGGTGCCCCTTTGTCCCACAATTATAACAGCGAATGTCTAAGTTTTGTTTTTGGAATCTGATTTTACTTTCGTTTTCTGTTTTCGATTTGACTCTGTTCTCACTTTCGTATTTTGGCTTAGAATTTTCGAATTTCGATTTAAAGTGTTTACTCTTAGCAATATCTTCTCACATTTTACCATAAATTTTAAGTTTATGATTAAATTCTGAAACATTTTGACAACCATATAATATAGATTTTCTAGTTACAGAGTCAGGGATTCCACTAACCACGTACTGAATTAATGCAGCATCTTCTATATTACCTTTATTACACAATTGTTTCATCGTCAAAAAATACTAATCTAATGTTTCGTGATCGCCTAGTTTAAGTTTTGTCAACATTTCATGCAATTCGGCAGAATTACATACTACACCAAATTCAGAAATCAATAAATTTTTTAATCTTTCCCAAGAATTCACTTTATTTTCGCTTTGTATGAACAACTTAGCCTTTCGAGCCAAACATCTTTTAGCTAAAACTAATTTATGTAAATCGGTTAATTTAAACAAATTAATCACATCATCAAAATTATCCACCCATTTTTCAATACTTTCATATGGGTGAACTTCAAATGGAGTAATAATATTCTCTATATCACTAAAGTTAATAGACATTTTCGAAAAGTTTTGATTCGGAACCGAAGGTTGCACGGCGCATTGTTCATTAGTGCTTTCATTATCGTTCTCACTTTCAATTGAATCATCTTAGGATTCTTCATAAATAATACACTGCTGGCCACCCAAATTGCAACACCAAGAAAGACAAGAGATATCACAACAAAATTTATTTTGTAGATAACATGTTGACCAAGTATCATATCAAATGATTAAATTTATAGACTTCTGTGAAGTGTGGTTCCAGCCAAAATCAGTAGCCAGAGTAGCCGCCATTGTTGGAGATCACCGCTGCCACACGCCTCGGCATTGATTCAAAGAGACTTTGGATGAATTCTTGGGGTACAGCAGACCAAGCAGCTTCCACACGTTGCCAAAGTTGATCTGCTGTGGCAGCTGGGGATGGAATCTGGGTCAATCTTAGCGCAACCATGGACCACATGTTTTCTATCGGCGAAAGATCCGGAGAGCGAGGCGGCCAGGGAAGCAATTCAATCTGGCGATTGACGAAGAACCGTTGGACAATGCGTGCCACGTGTGGTCGCGCATTATCCTGTTGAAATATGGCTGTGGGCAAGCCCTGCGACAATCGTGGTGTTGCAGACAGAAGCGTGACTCGTCAGTAAATACAATTTCATTCCATTCTGCCGTCCACATCCTTCTGTCATCGCACCATTGGCGGCGGAGACGTCTGTGGTTCTGCGTCAAGGGTAGACAAAGCAATGGACGTCTTGCGAACAGACCACTCTGCTGTAAACGGCGTCGAATGGTACGCGCAGACACTGGATGATGCGTTACAGACTACATGTGCTGTGCTATGGTTCGTGATGTGACTGAGCGATCCGTCACTGCCATGCGCACAATTTGCCTGTCATCACGTGAAGTGGTGCGCTGAGGTGGATGCGATCGAACACGCCGGTCCGTCGTACCCTCCTGCATCCAACGATCACATATCCGCATTACAGTTGTTTGGTTTCATCCAACACGACTACCGATTTCTCTGAAAGATAATCCACAATCTCGGTAGGCCACTATCCTTCCTCTGTCGAACTCGGATACTTGATCAAAAGATGATCGCTGTTTTCGACGAGGCATAATTGATCGTTTTTTTTGAAAAAACCACAATAAAAACGCAATTGCCGAACTTGAAATCGTCGAAATCTCGAAGCCTTAAATAGCGCTTTGAAGTGGCGCCACAGGCGCGCGTGATGTGCATCTGCGCTGAAATTCTAATCATTTGCATATCTCACCTCCGCTAATGCATGTTCTGAATTTCATGTTATTTGCATACTTCATTCAGGGTTTTGCATTTACAGTGGCCAGCAGTGTATTATTCTTTAGAACACTCAAATCACATAAACAACTTATTATTCTTTCAACAACTTCTTGTTTCGCACCGTCATTTTTTATACTTAGTGTATTACAAATAGCAATTAATTCATTAGGTGAAAAGTTCTTGTCGGTAAATTCGAGATTTTCTTTATATTGCTTATCATCGGGTGAAAATTCAAAGCCCTCAAACTTCCGTAACTTTTTACGATTCTGTCGATCGCCATCGTTCTTGAAAATTAATTTATATAAACATCTTATGTTAGATACTTTCTCTTTCTTCAGTGCAACCTCCAATTCTGGGATATCTTCAAGATTCATATTTTACCAATTTACAAATATCTGAAATTTCACTCACCGTTACTTCAGAATTAATCCGAATCCGAAGTCTTTATCACTGTGGTTCTATCCTCATATATATTTCACATCCACTGCCGAGACCCAATAATATAAAGAACCACACACCTTGAAAATTCTAATGAAGAGTCGAACTTGACAAATACACATTTAATAAAATATTAAGGACAATTACATGTGAACATTTAATGAAAATAACATCTTAACATCATCATTTTCGCGCCAACTGTCGAGAGCGCTCGTCTTCGAATCTAATCCAGATTCTCTTCTCGCGTTTGGCAACGCGTGACGTCATCATCTACGTCGGTGGTGTTTCTCCTCTGGCGACGCGTGTCAGAGAGGGATGTAGGTGTCCAGGGGTTTCTCATTTAAATCTCACACACACACACACACACACACATATATATATATATATATATATACACTCAAGAGCCAAAACATTATAACCACCCCTACATTTTGCAATGAATTCGCCTGGATGATGTGGAAGGCACGTGATCAGGTGGAAGTGGTATTTAACTGCTGCTGGAGAGTCTGAAGAATCATTCTTTCACTTACTTCTGTGTGTGATGGGAAAGGCTGCGGATCTAAGCGACTTTGATAGAGGGCAGATTGTAATGGTTCGAAGGCTCGGAACAAGTATTTCCGAAACTGCACTACTCGTGGGTTGTTCGCGACCTACAGTCGTTAGTACTTATGCAAAGTGGATGAATGACGGTGAAAACAGTAGTAGACTACATGGTGTTGGACGTCCACACGATATCAAAGAAAAAGGTCGTCGGAGACTGTCTCGCATGGTGAAGCAAAACCGGAGCCAGACAGTGGCTCAGCTGACAGCCCAATACAATGCAGGGCCAAGTAGAATAGTATCGCAGCACACTGTTCAGCGGACACTGTTGGATATGGGGCTACGCAGCAAACGTCCCACTCGTGTGCCTTTGCTGACCAAGCGTCATCGCCAACTGCGCTTGCGCTGGGCCCGGGAACATCGCGACTGGTCCATGGATCAGTGGGAGTGAGTTGCCTGGTCAGATGAATCACGGTTTGTCATTCATCACGCCGATGGCCGTGTCAGGATACGCCGTCTTCCAGGCGAACTGTTGCTCCCTCAATGTACAGTAGGTCATACACAGGCCGGTGGTGGTGGTATTATGCTTTGGGGGACGTTCTCTTGGGCGTCTCTGGGACCCGTTGTTGTGGTAGAGCAGTCCATGAATGCTACAGGGTATCTGAACATCATTGCGGAGCAGTTGCACCCTTACATGGCCTCTGTTTTTCCAGCTGGAAATGGAATGTTCCAACAGGACAACGCCCCGTGTCACAAGGCAAAAATTGTGTTGGAGTGGTTCCAGGAACATGATGCTGAATTCCAGTTAATGTCCTGGACGCCTAACTCACCGGATCTCAAACCGATAGAACACATTTGGGATATCATGGGACGGCAGCTCAGAGTTCAAAGACCACCAATTCGCAATATCTCGGATTTGCGTGACCGTTGCTTAAACATCTGGTACAATCTGTCTCCGGCCATCTACCAAGGACTTGTGCCATCCATGCCGAGGCGGGTTGAAGCTGTGTTGCGCGCCAAAGGTGGGCCAACTCGTTATTGACAGGTGGTCATAATATTTTGGCTCTTGAGTGTATGTATGTATGTATGTATGTATGTACACTCAAGAGCCAAAACATTATGACCACCTGTCAGTAACGAGTTGGCCCACCTTTGGCGCGCAACACAGCTTCAACCCGCCTCGGCATGGATGCCACAAGTCCTTGGTAGATGGCAGGAGACAGATTGTACCAGATGTTTAAGCAACGGTCACGTTAATCCGAGATATTTCGATATGGTGGTCTTTAAAGTCTGAGCTGCCGTCCCATGACATACCAAATGTGTTCGATCGGATTGAGATCCGGTGGGTTAGGCGGCCAGGACATTAACAGGAATTCAGCATCATGTTCCTGGAACCACTCCAACACAATTTTAGCCTTGTGACACGGGGCGTTGTCCTGTTGGAACATTCCATTTCCAGATGGAAAAATAGAGGCCATGTAAGGGTGCAACTGGTCCGCAATGATGTTCAGATACCCTGTAGCATTCATGGTCTGCTCTACCACAACCACGGGTCCCAGAGACGCCCAAGAGAACGTCCCCCAAAGCATAATACCGCCACCACCGGCCTGTGTATGACCTACTGTACATTGAGGGAGCAACAGTTCGCCTGGAAGACGGCGTATCCTGACACGGCCATCGGCGTGATGAATGACAAACCGTGATTCATCTGACCAGGCAACTCACTCCCACTGATCCATGGACCAGTCGCGATGTTCCCGGGCCCAGCGCAAGCGCAGTTGGCGATGACGCTTGGTCAGCAAAGGCACACGAGTGGGACGTTTGCTGCGTAGCCTCATATCCAACAGTGTCCGCTGAACAGTGTGCTGCGATACTATTCTACTTGGCCCTGCATTGTATTGGGCTGTCAGCTGAGCCACTGTCTGGCTCCGGTTTTGCTTCACCATGCGAGACAGTCTCCGACGACCTTTTTCTTTGATAGCGTGTGGACGTCCAACACCATGTCGTCTACTGCTAGTTTCACTGTCATTCATTCACTTTGCATAAGTACTAACGACTGTAGGTCGCGAACAACCCACGAGTCGTGCAGTTTCGGAAATACTTGTTCCGAGCCTTTGAGCCATTACAATCTGCCCTCTATCAAAGTCGCTTAGATCCGCAGCCTTTCCCATCACACACAGAAATAAGTGAAAGAATGATTCTTCAGACTCTCCAGCAGCAATTAAATACCACTTCCACCTGATCACGTGCCTTCCACGTCATCCAGGCGAATTCATTGCAAAATGTAGGGGTGGTCATAATGTTTTGGCTCTTGAGTGTATGTATATATACAAATATGTATATATATATATATATCGATGCATATATACATAACACAAACCTACATATATACATACAAAAGAGGTAAGCAATGATAAGTTATCCTACGTTAATAACCAGCGGTAGTTTTGTTAGAAGAGAAAACCTTAGATTTTTTCTGATTTTTTTTTTTTTTTGTAAATTGTTTCGTTTGTTTTTATAACTTTTGAAATGTGGGAGTCCATTATGCCGCATCCAGATGAATCATCGTCCATGGCAGCCGACGATGGGAGAACTCTTTCAAAAATATTTTCATTTGTTGAATCGTTGGTTAAAATTTGAGTACAAAAGATTTTTTATTATTAATAGTATTAATGCATTAATTTAACAATTTAGAAGAGGAGAAACTGCTTTAAAAGATTTCGTATCGATCAATTTAATAAAAAAAATATTTAAATTCTGTTTGTCCAAGATCCGGTTATAATAGGTCAAAATAGGGCTGTGGTGGTAATCGAAACTTAACAACTAATTATGATGTGGGATATGAAATCAGTTTTCCGGAAGCAATGGAAGTGATTACATCACCAAAGAGTATCGCTTCTGTAACATACATATAAAATTGTAGACATAGGAATGGTCAAGAAGGAATGCAAGGTTTGAAAGTTATCCCGTGACTTACGAGATAATGAAGTTTTGATAGCGCTGGAAGTAAGCCAATGGGGAATTTAATATAATACTGCTTGCGACAAAGGCGTTTTGAAGTGTGTCATTTCATGGATATCGCTCCTCATTTTCTCATGATTAAGGAAAGTGAAGTTGAAAAGTTAAAATTTTACGTCATCTTCATTGTAAGGAATTATAAATGTCTGTAAATGATAAAATACCGTAAAATGGGACGAGATTGTGCCAGCACGGAATTCTGCAAATCAGTGCTCTCTGGTGGCTTGTTATTAAAGGTATTATTTTTCTCGTTTACCATGCGGCAGCGGTATGTTCGTACACATCCACAAGTGTTATCCCACTCCTCTGATATAATCTTTGCGACTCCCGCAATTTTTTAAACAATTCTAACTATTTTATCATTTCGTTTCAACTTGTGAAAAGTAGTGTTGGTTCTCATGGTTTTAAGGATTAGTTTTATGCACTGGTAAGTAATATATTTTATTTAACTACTACCTGTAGTCTTATCTGCGGAGTTTCATCAATGTACCTTTTTTGGTTGTCATGTTGACACATTATCATTAACATAAGCTCACTTGATAGGGTGAGATTGTGCCACCGTTTTTTGGTTATTTTGTGTACTGAAACCCTTTATTTTTTTGTAAACTGAGAAATTATTGACACAACTCTAACTATTGGAATTGCCAGGATTATTGCAATAAATTCTCTATTTAAATTTTTTAAGAACCTTTAAATATATGTATCAAATGTGTTTTAACAAAGTAACATGTTTTAAAAATAGTGGCCTGGGTTCTTGTGGCGGTGGGAAAATAAAATAAGATAGTTGTTGGGGGTATTATATATTAATTATACTAATAATGATGATTATGATTTTTGTTGAATTCATTGCATAATAATTGTGGTTAGTACATTGATTAATTGTGATTCCCAAATAATGGAAACATCTCTGGTTTACAATGACAAATTAATTTATTAATTATTAAAACACATAAATAATATGCTACAAGTTATTAAATATTTCCTCCGGCATTTACACATTACTCACAACTTCTTTACTACTAATTATTTCTCTACGACACATATTTAATTCATTCAATTATTATGACAATATTTCGTACTTCATCTACACATATTAGTCTCAACTTCATTACTACGACACATATATTTAATTCATTCAATTATTATGACAATCTTTCGTACTTCATCTACACATATTACTCCCAACTTCATTACTACTAAATTAATTCATATATATAAGCATAACATCATATTAATTAAATTGTTTTTTTTACGAATTATCGGTCATCTCCTTAACATCTTATATTCAAACAATATACTCATCGCGCTCTATATTAGTTATTAAGGCTACACACTGAGAAGCAATGACAGCAATATAAAAAGGAAACGCAAAGTCGGTACCTCGAAAGATGACTGATGGATCACTATGGGCAGCTGGCACTCGTAATGACGAACTTCGTTGTAATTATCATCGCATGGAACTAGGGCACTTTCTTCGTCTGGTATAAGGCTCCGTCAATCATGGCAGACACTCTACACGGGACACTGGGGCACTCTCATCATCGGTTCTCTGACTCTTTCACTCCTTACAGACCCTCGGCACGGGACACTGGGCTCTCGACAACTTCTATCTCCAAACTTCTAACTGACTCTCCTCATAGGTGAATGTGCCTTGACACTACTTCTATTTTCAAAAACCTCTGACTAACTCTCCTTCTTAGGTTGTTTGTGCCGTCACACTATTTCTCATTTCATATTATTTTCTTATCAATGTTGACTCCGCCTCTTACAATTTTCAATGGTCATATTATTACCATGCCATCGTCATTCGTCCGTGGCTGCTTCTGTTCAATTCCCTTTTCACCAATGCGCATCGAGGGTCGGATTTATAAAAGTCTCCCACTAATTTAACTTTTTCCCATGCTTCGGCTTCAAGCAGGGTGGCCTGTTTTAAAGCCATAATAAATTTAGTGTTCCCTTTCTTCTTTTCTTCTATTCGTGCAACTCACTCTCTTCAACTTTTATCTTATATTTCTTGCTACAAGCAAAATCTCTAAATTTCGTTTCAGTATATTGCTGGCTTTCTTCCCTTTTCTTTTAATTGCCCGTCATTTTCCATGTTTCTTTCTTACATTTAGCAATTATTTTGCTTCGTCCTGTAATTTTCAATTTTCCTGCCCCTGGCCGTGACACTACTGTCATGTCCCTATGACAGTTCTCTGCTAAGAGATTTGGGCAATACTGACGACAAGGGTGGTGCTACCCACCTGGACAGTCCACCAAGACGAAAAGATCACGAGCATTCTCAAGAGGACGAACAGGAATCAGTTACAGAGAATGCAGTAGATGACGGTGTCACAGCAACCCTAGCAGATTTCAGAGTAAATGACTAGGGATACGTAATTTTCGTATTTACGAAATAGATGCGAATAAATGCGAAATTTGCCAATATGAGCGAATGAATGCAAAAATCATATTTTAATACTTTTCTGTGAAACCTCGATGATAAACGGTTTTTTAAGCGAAATTAGGTAGTAATAGCAATAATTTATTAATATAATTGCTTAAGTAAGACCATCCGCTATCTTTAACTGAGAAATTCCACTCTTCTTCGGATTTGCTCCGACTTTCCCCCGGAGAGTTTGTCCTTGCCGAATTCGAACCTAAGGATCTAACTGAAAAGAAAAATCTAACTGAAAAATCAATCATCATTTTTCTAGAGCAATTTAGTAGATTTACGAACGTCTCTTGAACGCCAAAGTCAATGGTATTTCAACTACTTACAGTAGTCAACCAAACGGCACCTGTTGACGTTATACAGATTTTAATTGCGACGAAATGCTGCTACCTTAACATTGCAAAGTCTATACAAAGCTATACGAAGCCTCTATTGTCCTGTTAACAAAGTAAATGCTGAGGTACAACAGGGGTGTCAAACTCAAAGGCTACCTTGGGCCAAACAAACAAGGTTTAACTATTGGTGGGCAGCAAAAAAATCAATATTAATAGAAACGTAGGTTTATTTACCTAATTGCAGTATATTCAACATAAATATATGCATTTTGTTTAATAATAGCAAAAGAAGAGTATCATTAAAAAAACATTTAGTGAATTCTTCCTATCTTATTATAAATCTGTGTCGGAAATTTTATTATATATTATTGTGTGCCAATATAATTGCCGGGCCGCAAAAATGTTCGTCGCGGGCCGCGAGTTTGACACCCCTGATGTACAACATAGTATTTAATGACAGAAGGCAAACTCTTAAGGAACATAATGTGAAGACTACTACAATGTTAGCTTTTAAATAAAAATTTTGATAATTACCTATCAAAATGAGTAAAATTGTGATTTTTTTTGCGAATAAATGCGAAATTTTATATATAGTATTTATTGGTGCAAAATTTACGTATCCCCATAAATGACTTCGTGGCCGTTTCATATGAAGGGAGGGTCTATGCGGGTCAAATGGCAACAACTTTCATGAAAGTAGGGAAGCTTATGTTTCCTGTATGGGGAAAGAAAGGCAAATTTTGAACTTGGTCAAAAAAGGCTGATGAAATTTGTTATTTTTTCAGAAAAAATAATTTTTTTATTAAAAAAAAGGTCAAAATTAACTGGGAGTGCTCTTGCTTCAAAGTAAGAGGTGTATGAATGTGTCACGACTGAAACCATGGAAAGTATAAATGAGAAAATTGGGGTGGCCTAATCTAGCACAACTCGGTAGGACGAGATTGTGGCAGAAAAGAAAAATCACCCCCACCATTCCCAGCCACTTAAATTTTTTTTACTGCTACAAAATAGAAAACTGAAATGTGTATCTATCTTTCTGCACTAAATTCATCGGATTATGTTGATAAATAAAGAAATAGCATGAAAGCATGAAAAAACCTTAAAACCGGGCACAATCTCAACCCATATCTATATATATAAAACAGTTCCGTAAATGACTGACTGACTGACTGACAGACAACGCACAGACCAAACCGCTGGACCTAAAGGGCTGAAATTTTGCATGGCGATTTTTCTTATAGTGTAAGGGTGCACTAAGAAAGATTTTTGGAAAATTCGTCTTAGATTTTTTAAATTCAATTTTTAAGCTGTGTTAGTAACTTTTTTTAAGTTTGCATTTAAAATAATAATCTGAGGGTTATAAAATTTATATCACGAGAAAGATCATAAAATTTCCTTTAAAATGAAATCTTTTCGAATCTTTACCTCCATTTTCTGATTTTTGGTGAATTTTTAAAGATTAAATTTTAGAATTTAATTTATTAAATGCTGATCACGTGATTTCTTTTTCTGGTACTTTAAAATAATTTATCGTCACGTGCATAACAATGAAATAGACCAAAATTTTTTTTTCGCTGATAGGGCTAATGTGGCAGACGATTGGAAACTATCCAAAAAAAATATTAAAATACAGTAAAAGATATGTTCCTCAAACTGTATTATATTAACTGTACTATATTCTTTAGTATGTTCTATTAGATTTAATTTGAATATTTTCTTCTACATTATTTTGTCTGTAAAAATATCCATTACGATTTGTTTATAAATATATTTTTACGTTTTTTTATACATCAATTGCATACATTGATCGTTGTATTTAGTATAAATATATTTATACATATTTTTGGTATTAATAGCATATATTGACTGTTGTATTTAATTTGAATGTACTCCATAGCGAAGTACGGGTTTTCAGCTAGTTAAGGTATACATTTCTAGACCAGAGAATTTTGGAAAAAAAAATGTGTAGCTTGGAAAAACGAAAAAAATTGCTTTTTAGATTTTATTCAGCACAGCAGAACAAGATATTCGATTATTTCACAAATTGATGAGAAAAGATGAGTAAACTAAAATAGAAAATTATGTTTTACTCCATTATGTGATTTAGATCCTTATTTTTGGTTTTGTAAATATAAATTGAGATTGACTGCAGAACACTAACGAATTCCTATGCTAATACAATTACATAGAAAGTCTTATGAATATTTTAATAGAATATATATATCGTATTTACATTCATACTAATTCTCTATTACAGTTTTCTTATAATTTGTGCAGGTAGCATTTTCCCGTTTCAAGCGAACTTTTTATCAAGTCCTATGGGAAATGCATAATATTATGGTACAGTTACATAAAAATTTACATGAAAAATATATTAATACAAGACATTTGATATATTCATAGAGAGCTTTATTGCCTTTTTCTGTAAGTAGCATTTTCCTGTTTCAAGCGGATTTTTTATCAATTCACAGGGGAAATGCATAATATTATAATGCAATTAAATAGATGTGTTACTTGAAAAATATTGTGTTAATGCAAGACATTTGATATATTCATAGAAATTCTCTATTACAGCTTTCTTGGTTCTCCTGCAAGTAGCATATTTCCGTTAAAAGCGTCTTTTTTATCGACCCATAGGAAATGTATAAAGTGCTTCATTGTTTCAGTTGATTTGATTAGAAAAAAAATATATTCTCTTCTTGTTAGGTCAATTTTCCAAATTTTTGAATTAGAAATCAAGAGGAGAATGAGAGGTTCTTCCCTGAAAGTAGAACGCATTACTGAATTATATTATTCACCGATAATCTAGCGGGAAATCCATCACCCTTTGACGCTTTTATTCTCGCTTAAGGGTCGTAGCCTTTCGCTCTTCCGTCTTCAGATTCTGAAAGAACGAATAGTATTCCGCCCGTTAAGCCCCGCATCCCAAACAAGAGAGTACTTTCTTTTACCCGTAACCGCAAAGCACCTTGGAATTCATTAACGATGATAAAAACGTCTACGTTCCTCGTTCATCACATCCAGACAAGATAGAGTTCCTCCGAAGCAGAAAGAAAAATATTCGGCGGAATCTGGTTAAACGCTGACGCTCAGGAGCACATATTGATATCTCAGAGGAGGAGATAGCGCGTATGGCCATACCTTCGGAATATATAGATATTTGCATGGTTATTAGCATATTCAGATTATAAATGTCTAGCAATTTGTGGGTGTATAAATGGTATAGATAGCATACTTATTTATATATTTATATCGATTATTTATTGTTTCTTTTGCAGTTTATTGGTTCAGGAAAACATATCGCACCTCTGCTAGAGCAGTGTTACATCTCAAAATACTTTATATATTAATCTTTTATTTATAGGATGGGATAGCATATATCCCAAGAATGAATATATATGTATACAGTGCAAATCGTTTATAAAAACATGCTGGGGGACTTTAAAAACTGGTTGTTATAATCGATAGTTTTTATATCCGATAGATAACTTACAACTGCTGGAAATACCAAATTCATTATCATATAATTTCTATTTATACCTGATACATGACGTTCAAAAAATGGTTAAAAAGTTCAAGTTCAATCAAGGAAAAACACACTGCTTATTTTCATGTAAGTATGTTTTTTTAAACTTTTTCAAATGCATAGTTCTAATAATGTTAAAAAGAAAAATGGATAAAATTATGTAGCTATTATGATTGTACATACATAATGCAATATTCTGATTTTACATGTTTATTGATTTACTAAAAAATAGTCCGTAATATTTCTTTGTTTAGTTTTTACTGTAAATAAAAAGAATTTGCGGTTACCGCGACAATTTCTTTGACAGCTTTTTTTATCGGATCCTTCATAAAATCGTCATTTCAAGCTAAAAATTTATTAGCAGTATTGATTGCTGAAAACATTTCTTTTAAACTCGGGCAAGAAAACTCGTTCAAATGATCTTCTGAACTGGCACTTTCGTCAATATCATCATCTCTGCCAAAATTCTCTGCATTTACGCCTGCAACAATATCTTCATCCGTTACATTCCCATGAGTTGCAAGAGCCAAAATTATGTCTTCATATTCCTGAAGTGATTCTTGTTCAGTTGGCAAATCACGAGCCCAGTCTCGAAGCGTTTCATCTCTAGCGTCTTGAATTTGAAAAATGGAAGGATTTTCACCCCTAAGAAAACCAGCATGCCAGAAACAATTCGAAATCGTTAAAGGTTTAACATTATTCCATGCCATTTCTAGCATGATGATAGCGTGCAGTATTGAAATCAGCTCGTACGGACGGTTTCACACTTGCCCGAGAAATGTCGTGGTCGTGTAAACGACACTCGGCTGTCGTGCGGCAGTTGTCTGGCCCCTCGGCACTTTACGACTGTCGTTGTCGTCGAAAAAGACCGGATAATGAATAGGGGAAAGGGATCAATGGCGCAGTACACATCTAGCCGGCACGTGTCGTTTGCAGTTGATACGATTGTGTTCCTCGATTTGTTGTTCTTGTTTGTACTCTGTATAACTCATTTGCTTCTTGAAAATTTTCCACTGTGTGTATTGGTCTACTTTACTTATCAATCTTGACATTGTGATACTACACTTACTTTATCTTTATTGGCCAGATTTGTTTCTGAGAATAAGTCAGAGAACCAATCCTAAATACTCTTGGAGACTAATTATGAAGTGGAATGTTTAATAATAAAGGAAAACGACCAAGCTTTAAATTTTATTAAAGAAAAGTGCGGAGATACCTCCATATTAAACATTTTACTAAAATTCATTGTTGTCTCTCCCCCTTTTAATGGAACTTTGATTGACAAAAAAGCTTTGAAATCATTAAATACCTTACAGTGGAGGAAATCAATAGCAATCCTAAAGAATTGTATGAATCAGAAAGAGTGTGATATAATATGGTATATGCTCAATTATCATCATGATTTTTGTATTACAAAAGGAACAACTGCTGGGATAGAGAGGATGTTTCCAATTTTAGACTCGTACAGAGTAAATTGCGAAGCAAATTAGGTGTAGAAAAGGCAGCTAAATTAGTGTTTATGTTTAAGTCTTTAAATAAAACATACTAATTTTTAAATATTTTGATAATTGTAGAAGACGAAATGAAATTATTTTTTTTTTGGTTTTTAGTTTCAAACTACCTTGTTATTGGTTGTTTTTCTTTTATTTAATTTTTTGTTTTTAAATTATTAAATTATTTTGTTTTTAAATTGAACCCAGTCGTTCGTAAAATTTCTTTACTTGAGTATTTTCCAGTTGATGCTAAATTTAAAATTTTCCTTTCATCTCTGGGTGACAAGGCCTATAATCTGCATCTAGTGGAATTTTTTTTCCGTACACGTCTTTTAACTTTAAGAAATTATTGATAGCAGATTTAGATCATCCTATCTTTTTTTGCAATAGACCGACTGTTATGTATATTCTTTCATAACAGTCGAATTAGATTAAGATTAGAACCGAATTGATATTAAGAATTTAATTTATTGCTTTCGAATTCCAAAGAATAGAAAGGTAATCACTTACCCATCTCCCAGATTCGTTCGGGCAGCCATCCTAAAAAAAGTGTAAAGCCAACACAATGAAGATAACCCTTTTTGCTAATTTTGATTTAATATAAAGTCGACTCACAAGATTGTTATGCAGGGATAATTAACATCGGAAATAAAACAGGATATTAACATAGAATTATAACACTGGATTTACGCATAGATTCTAATCACAGGTTAAGCATTTTATCATTGTTCGAATTGAATGTATTCCTGATCTGCCGAGTCAGGGCGGGGGAGATTCTGGCAACCTTAGAGTACGTGTAGACTGCGCCAGCAGCGCCTCTCTGCGGCCTCAGATCACGTGGTTACATCGTCTTTTTCAACACCGACAATTCAGTCCTGACAATGAAAAGAATTCCACAAAACCTTTTTCATATTCAGTCAGTTTACTTGCATTTGGCATCATTATATAGTTAACAAAGCTCTTAATAGAAAACGTAAGAAAAAATCACTATACACGAGAGTATTTAAAATGCAAATCAATAATAGTTTTACATAACATTTCTATAAAAAATTATGTTTACACAGGCGAAAACAGCGTTTGTTTGCATAATTATTATTGTTTCGAAATAAAAAGCTCGCAGATACATTTTGTTAACTTTTCTACTAGTATTTTGGGGCGTACAGGCAACACATGCTCGCCAGCTTCCTCCTGTTAATTGTTTACTTGACACTGACATTGACATAAAACACTATAGAGGCACCATGGAGCAAGAGCCCCTTATCCTCAGTTTCAAGGTTAGAATGTGACATAAGATTAAGGGCCTGTTCACATAGGAGTCCGTTGCGTTGCGTTAAGGAAAAGATGACGTTGAGACTAAAATAAATCAACCATAGGCGTTAAAAATTTCATTGCTAATCGTTTGGAGGCCTATGATTGGTTTATTTTCGTCTCAACGTAATCTTTTCCTTAATGCAACGCAACGAGCTCCTATGTGAACAAGCCCTAACTGTTCTCAGTTTACAAATAGTGTTGACAATGATTGAGGGAGAAAGAATAAGTTAATTAGTTGAAAAATCAACTAATTAACTAGAACGAGTACGAGTAACCAATGTGGCATGGCTAACTTAAATGATCATGGAGAAATTAAACAAGGGGTGAAACAAGACGAGATATAAATAAATAATAATAGTAATAACAATAATAAAAAAAATCAAAAACTGAATTGTTTACTTCTTATAGAGATACGTCGAAAATACCTTCCCCAGCAATATGACGACATAACGCAGCTAAGTTTAAACATTTCTATAAAAAAATGGTGCTGTCATTAAAGTTTTTTAACAGGCGATTATTTTGGGGCGTACAGGAAACACATGCTCGCCAGCTTCCTCCTGTTAATTGTTTACTTCTTATAGAGATACGTCGAAAATACCTTCCCCAGAGATATGACGTCACAAGGTAGCTGAGTTTGAACATTTCTATAAAAAAATGGTGTTTTCCTTAAAGTTTTTACACAGGTGATTATTTTTTGGCGTACTAGTATTTTGGGGCGTACAGGAAACACATGCTCGCCAGCTTCCTCTTGTTAATTGTTTACTTCTTATAGAGATACGACGAAAATACCTTCCCCATCGATATGACGTCATACGGCAGCTGAGTTTGAACATTTCTATAAAAAATGGTGTTGTCCTTAATGTTTTACACAGGCTATTATTTTTGGGCGTACAGGAGACACATGCTCGCTAGCCTTCTCTTGTTAATTGTTTACTTCTTATAGAGATACGTTGAAAATACCTTCCCCAGCGATATGACGTCACAAGGCAGTTGAGTTTGAGCATTTCTTCCGCGATGTGATCGCGTCTGAAGATGTGCAAGTTGGAAATTGCATACTAAATTATGCAAAGTACATACCAGCTGCACACGCATCAAAGGGAGAGTATAAAAGGCTGCACCTCGAAAGGTTTGAAGCAGCTAGACATCTCGTTAGGTTGTTGGTGATCAGACGTCTTTGTTCTCCGCGGCTGCTTTTTTGCTACTTCAGTCATGTTAACTTGAGGGGCTTTGGCTTTCTCATGTGTCACGGGGCTGAATTTATGAATGTTTGGCTTTCCCAGGGATTTATCCCTGCGGATAATGATACGGACGCCGAACTGCTTGATTTTGATATGGACGCCGATACGGACACGACAATAAATATGGACTCTACCTCTACTCTGGAAACAACTATGGATATTGGAAAGAAGAAGGAACATTCTCTAACGGACACTGAAACTAAAATTATGGAAGACCTAATTAAAGGAACTATCCCGCCCTACGCCATGGAACCCTTGGAAATGACTTACCCTTTATTATTTGAAAGATTTCGTCTGAGTAAGCATGCTTTAACTGAAAGTGATCAATCTAACCGTAAAGCGCATTCTTTAACTAACCCATTTAAACGCCCAAAAACTTCTCAGGATAAAAGAGATGGTTTTTCTTTCCCTCCCTTAAGACTAACTTCAAAAACTCCGTTACCCATTAATTCAGATGCTCCTGTTGCTACCAGCAAATTTGATGCCCTTAAGGAAAAAGTTTTAAATGACCATAATGCTGTCCAACCAGCGCCTAGAATCAGTAATAATGTGCCTAAAATTAAGCACATTACCATCGTTAAAACAACAAATTATAGGGATGTCTTAAATGAAATAGCTGGTACTGATAACTGTAGAAAATTCCAAGCGAAGGTGGGAGTTGAATTTATTCGACTTGACCTCCAGACTGAAACTGATCATCGTAATATTTCAAAATACTTAAAAGATCATAATATTGAAGGCTTTATTCTCCCCCTTGGTATTGTTCGTCCTGTTAAAATTATCATCAGAGGATTACCTAGAGACATCCCGGCTACTGACGTTCACGATGAACTTAAGACTTGAATTCCATGTTCTCAAAACCACCCAATTAACTAAGAAATATAAAATCATCATCCCTCTTTATCAAGTTCAACTTACCCCTTCTGACAAAACTAGAACTATCAATGATCTAACCTCCCTGTTTCACATCATCCACATAACGGTTGAAAAATATAAATCCTCCTATAAGAGTCAGTGTCATAACTCTACTTTCACCATCACTCAAGCAACTGCTTGATGAAACTACGTTGTGTTAAATGCTCAGGCCCCCATAAAACCATTGACTGTTCCATTAAAGAATCAACTCCCACCCCCAAATGTTGCAACTGATCTGCCGACCATCCTGCTAACGGGAGAAGATGCCCCAAATTCCCCCATAGTTTTCAACCTAAGAAAAAACAAACATCCAAAGTAAATCCTAATGTTAGTTATGCTAATGCTGTTGGTTCGCATTCCCTTCCTACCCCAGTAAATGCTACTTCCTCTAATGCTGATTCTGTCCCTGAACCTTCTATCAGTGCAACTGGCACACCTAACAATAATAAAATTATCAATCTCTTGGCCCAAATGAGAGCAATTGGTTCTATCATGACAGACATTAAAAATATCCTTGGAATATCTGACTTCTCGGATCTGCTAGTTACACTAAAGCAGACTAAGGGCCTGTTCACATAGGAGTCCGCTGCGTAGCGTTAAGGAAAAGATGACGTTGAAACGAAAATAAACTAATCATAGGCGTTAAAAATTTCATTGCTAATCGTTTGGAGGCCTATGATTGGTTTATTTTCGTCTCAACGTCATCTTTTCCTTAACGCAACGCAACGGACTCCTATGTGAACAGGCCCTATGGAACGCATTATCCAAGCCAAATCTTCCGATGAACAGGTAGTTGCTTTCATTTCCTCTATGCTCAATCTTCCTCCGAAAACCGTGCCATGAATGTTTTTAAATCTCTTTCCATTGTCGCTTGGAACGCCAATGGCATTAGTAAAATTCAGGACTTCAAGGTGAACATTGCCCCGATATTATCCTTATTCAAGAAACTCACCTTCGACTAGGGGATAAGTTCAAAATTCCTAATTATACTGTTTACCGTAGAGACTATGCTGACCCGACTCGTAATGATCGCGCTATAAGAGGTACGGAGATCGCTGTTAAAATGACCCTCCCTCACCATGCTATTGTACTGCCCGCGCTCAAATTTATCAACGCTACTGCAATTAACGTCTGTCTTCGGAACCACCCATCGTATACCATCATTTCTACTTACATCACCCCTGTCTAAATTGTATGGATATCTTTTGAAGATCTTATAAAGCTTAATAATATCAATAATGATACCATTATTTTCGGTGACCTAAATGCTACCCATACCCTGTGGAACGGCCCTAATTCTCCCATTAATCCTTATGTGCGGTCATTAATAACTTCACGGCTAATAGAAATTTTGATATTATTGCTCCTACCACCCCTACCCACTTTTCCTTTTCCAGGAATAATATTTTGGACTTTGCTCCTGTTAAAGGTATCCCTCATGATCTGTACATTGACTCCATTTGTGACCTGTCCTCTGACCACAATCCTGTGTTACTCAAAATATCCCTCGACCATAATCCTCTTAATATTAAACAGAAAAAGTTTACTAACTGGTCTAAATTCAAAAACATCCTTGCTAGTAACCCCTTTGTCCATCCCGTTGTTAATGGTACTGATGATACTGACGATCGTGTCAATAGTATCACTTATGATATTAAATTTAGCCTATTTAACAGTACCCAAATCATCCCCCTTAGTAATAAATGTAACGCTGACCCTAACTTAAAATTACTGATAAACAACAAAAACAAAGCGCGTAAGAATTGGCAGCATAATAAAACTGATATCAATAAAACTATAATGAATAACGCTCAGCGGGACCTTAAATATTACTTAAAGGACAAAGCCAATTCTAATTGGGAACAGTTTATTACTTCTCTTGACACTACAAATAATTCTATTTGGCATGCGACCAAAAGATTCAAAAACCAATTTATTACCATTCCCCTCTTAAAATTTCCAATTCTCATGCTAGCACTGATCTCGAAAAATGTACCCTTATTGCTAAAACTCTTTCTCATTATTTTGCTCCCAACCCCCTTCATAATTCCAGCACTAAAAACATTGTCAAGGCTAATTTGGATCTCTTTAATAATACGCCTCACGATAGCCCCACCCCTTACATTGTTCCTGTGGACGTTAAAGATATTATTAAAAATATCCCCAAAAGGAAGTCCCCTGGTGATGATGGTATCACTCAAACTATGCTTAAGCATCTCCCTCCCTATTATACTTACAAAATTACGGTTCTCATTATTTCTATTTTTAAATTTGAGTATTTCCCTCCTAAATGGAAAAATTCCATCATTGTTCCAATTCGTAAACCCAAAAACCCCCTTCCTCGCCCGATAGTTATCGTCCTATAAGTTTATTAAACACTATTAGCAAAATAACTGAAACATTTCTTGCCCTCGAAATTAACAAACATCTGGAAGCCAATAACATCATTATTCCCTATCAATTCGGTTTTCGAAAATTTCTTTCAGCTCCACATCAGGGCTACCGTATCACTGAGATCCTAACCCAAGCTAAAATTAAACTGTCCTCCGTTGCCCTTTTTCTGGATGTAGCTAGCGCTTTCGACCGAATATGGATTGATGGTCTTATCCATAAGCTTATCAACTACAACTGTCCCCCCAGCTTATTAAAATTATCTCCTCCTATTTAAGTAATCGTACCTGAAGTTAAAATCAATAATACTTTATCCGACCCCTATCCCATTTTTTTCTGGGGTTCCCCAAGGTTCTCTTATCGGTCCAACCTTGTTTAATATCTACATTAACGACATTCTGCAGTACATAAAAACCGAAATTGCTATTTTTGCAGACGACACAGCTATTTTTGCCCCTAATCCTAATCATACATATGCAGTTAAAGCTATTAATGACCACGTTGTCCTTATTAATTCCTGGCTCGTTAAATGGAAAATAAAAATGAACTCGGGATAAGGACATTGCCACTATGTTCACCCATAAGCTCGATAGAATCTATGCTAACTGCAATATTAAAATTGGCTCCACCATTATCCCCTGGTCAAACACTGTTAAATACCTAGGGTTAACCCTTGATAAAAAAAACTCACCTGGAAACAGCATATCATTAATAATAGTAATAAATTTCGTAATGCTAAAAGACAACTTTATCCCTTTATTGCCCGAAATAGTAAATTGAACTTTAGTAACTAAATGCTCATTTATAAATCCTTAAGACCCTTACTTACGTATGCTGGACCAGTTTGGTCGTTTGGAGAAGTGTAGTTGTCGTAAAGATTAAACAATCATAATTAACAAAAACTTTAATTATAACAAAATCGTAAAACCGTTGACATTATACTTCACATATAAAAACTCAGCTACAGGCAGTCGTAGCGTTACATCGATTTTACCAAATGTTCCATCGGAACTCACACGTGCGTCAAGTACGAGAGTTGTACAAACAGTGAGTACGTTCAGCGTCTTACTAGACTGTAGTTCGAAGTTCGAGTTATGGCTGGCATTACCTCAACTGCATGTGCGAGCATGGGCTGCTGTCATTGGCTGAACAGCCGATGCCACAGTACTCCCCCCCCCAAGTACCAACGGTACGAGACTTAAAGGAACCTGGGGTTGAATCTGACCTTTCTTCCGGCACGCGTCACAGTAACTGGTGTAGACGTAGCCACAGGGTTCGGAGGAGATTCCCCTTGCGACTGTCTTGAAGCCGATGAAGGTGTGACTTTACCTGTCGAAGTGGACACGGTTTCAAGTTCTGTGAACGCTGGTTTTAGGCGATCAATGTTGATGACCGTCTTTTTTCCGTTCACCATTAGGCTGAAATGTTTTGTGGTACGGTCGAGAATTTGGTATGGTCCGTCGTATGGCGGTTGGAGCGGTTTCCGTACCGCATCATAACGGACGAACACATGTGTGCAAGTCGCCAACGCAGGGTGCACAAAGGGTTTCGAGTTGGCGTGTGCTGATGTCTGCACTGCCGATAGGTCTTGCATTTGTTTTCGGAATCGTTGCAAAAATTCTGCCGTACCAATGTCGGTTTCAGTAGATGACACAAAAAATTCGGCTGGCATACGAATTGTCGACCCGTATACCAGTTCGGCAGTGGTGCATTGGAGGTCTGGCTTGAATGCGGATCTTAGTCCGAGAAGAACTAAGGGTAAAGATTCAGTCCAGCGGTTGTTTCCTTTACATCGTAGAGCTTGTTTTAACGAGCGATGGAAACGTTCTACGAGACCGTTGCTGGCAGGATGGTATGGTGTTGTTCGGATTTGTTTTATGCCAAGCAAGGTCGACAGTGAGGAGAACAAAGAAGATTGGAACTGTCTTCCTTGGTCTGTTGTGATGGTGGAAGGGACTCCAAAACGTGCAATCCAGCCTGAGAGAAACGTACGAGCCACAGTTTCAGCGGACATATCCGGAATGGGAAACGCTTCAGGCCAACGGGTAAATCTGTCAATACAGGTAAACAGATAGGTAGAACCTTCGGATTGAGGCAGGGGACCGACCAGATCGAGGTGAACGTGATCGAACCGTTTTTCTGGCACTAGGAAGGGTTGAGGCGGGCTCTTAGTATGTCTCAGCACTTTCGATCTTTGACATGGAATGCATGCACGGGTCCATTTGGTGATGTCGGTGAGCATTGCAGGCCAAACGTACCGCTCCTGGATCAGCTTCTTCGTGGCGCGGATTCCAGAATGTGCCAAATTGCGAAGTTTCTGGAACACTCGCTGCCGAAAGGATTTTGGCAAAAATGGGCGAATTGTTCCCTGCGAGGTATCGCAAATTATGTCCGACTGTCCATCAACCTTCAGGGGCTGTAGTTTGAGGTCACTGACCTTCGGGTTTTCCAAGATTGTCTGCAATTCGTCGTCTATTTTCTGTACTTCTGCCAGAGAAGAGAAATCGATGTCGGAAGATGCGGTGATGTCATTGATGCGTGACAAGCTGTCAGCAACAACGTTGTCGAGGCCTTTTAAATGCACGATATCCGTCGAGAATTGAGCAATCAGGTCCAACTGTCTGAGTTGTCTAGGAGAGAGGTTTGAGTTTTTCGTAAAAGCGACGGTCAGTGGTTTGTGATCAGTTAGGATTTTAAATTCTCTGCCCTCGAGAAAAGGTCGAAAATGTTTGACGGCAGCGTAGATAGCTGAGTTCGCGATCATACGTGCTGTAGCGCAATTCTGGTGAGGCTAGCTTTCGCGAGAAGAAGGCGAGAAGTCTGATGCCTACGAGAGTCTCAGCCTGCAGGACAGCGCCAATGGCTGTGTCTGAGGCGTCGGCAACGAGAGAAAGCTTGTCTTGCTCCGCATGATATGCTAAGGTGGCAGCGTGAGCCAGGTCGTCCTTGCATTTCTGGAAATCTTGGATGGCGTCATCCGACCAGGAAATTAATCGCTTGTCGTTTTTCTTACTGTCCTTGAGATAGTGGGTCAGAGGGGCTTGGCGTAGCGCTGCTGATGGCAAGAAACGTCGGTAAAAATTTAGCATTGCTAGAAAGCGTCTGAGTTCTGCAACCGTTTTTGGCTGAGGAAAAGAAGTGATGGCTTCCACTATCTCTGGAAGTGGACGGACGCCGTCTGCTGTGATAAGACATCCCAGGAACTTCACCTCCTTCATCCCGAAGACACACTTTGAGGGATTTAGAGTAAGGCCGAAATGTTGCAATCTGGAGAACACCTCCTTCAGGTGAGTTATATGCTCTGATTCGTCGGCCGAACATATCAGGATGTCGTCCAGGTAGGCGATGCAGAAATCGAGATCTTGGAGGATTCTATTTATGCATCGCTGGAAAGTCTGCCCGGCATTTCTCAGACCGAATGGCATGGAAACAAATTCCCAAAACCCAAAGGGCGTAGTCACGGCTGTCTTCGGCACGTCTTCCGGAAAGACAGGAATCTGGTTGTAAGCACGGGTAAGGTCAAGTGTTGAGAAAATTCTCTTTCCAGCCAGCATCTGTGTGCAATCCTGAATATGTGGGACCGGATACCGATCTGGCACAGTAGAAGCGTTCAGCCGTCGATAATCGCCACAGGGTCTCCAATCACCAGACTTTTTTAGTACCATATGGAGAGGACTCGCCCATGGACTTTTTGAGGGGCGGACGATGCCCTGCTGCAACATAAACTGAAATTCTTCTTTCGCAGATTTTAAGAAGTGACGGACTTGGACGTCTCAGCTTGGAGAAAACTGGAGGGCCGGTTGTTGTATATGGTGATAAATCTCAACTTTAGATTTGGCTTTAGTCAAGCTCGACATGCCTATGAGCTCAGGAAAGTCTGACAAAAGTTTATGATAAACGGAAGTCGGTGTGAGCATTAAAATACTTTCGGTGGGTTCTTTAGAGATCTGCCCAGGGGTTGAAATGTTCGTGGCAAGATCGAGGAGTCTGCGACGTCGGACGTCTACCAAAAGGTTGAAATGATTTAGGAAGTCTACACCGATAATAGCAGTGGAAACATCAGCAACAATGAATGGCCAAGCAAAGGGTCTTCGGAGACCTTTAGCGTGAGAAGCTTGGTGCCATACGTCGCTATCGAAGAGTTGTTGGCTGCGTATAAGGTGAGTTTTCCTTTTTCAGACTTAAGATTTTTAGGACGGGGGATGACGGAGACATCGGCACCCGTTTCAATGAGGAATCTCATATTGTTCTTATTGTCGGCCACATAAATACGAAAATTGCTGCGGTCGGCCATGGCGGCCACCTGCGACCGCGCAGCTAGTTTCCTCGAGTTTTGTAGTTGCATGGTTGTCTACACTTAAGGGCTTCATCACCAAATTTCGAGTGGTAGAAACAGATTTGTGACTTATTTTGCTGCCTATGGCGCGAAGTGCTACGAGAGCGAGAACGCCAGTGTCTGCCATAAGGGCGCTTGTGTTGATGCGATTTTTCTTTAGACAGACGGGCAATATGTTGAGTTAAGGCATCAATCTGTTGCTGTAGAGCTAAGTTAGCATTCGCCTCTTGTTTTACAGCCTGCACTTGGAAAGTGGGTAAAGACAGCTCATGAATTTTATCAGCCATCTTGGCCAAATTAGGTAGTGGCTCCGAGTTGACTGCCAGAATCGCCTGCGTTTGGCTGGGCAATCGACTAAGCCAAAGAGTTTTTAGAGGCGTGTCGCCGAAGTTGGAGTCTGCTAAGTCTTGCATCTTAGTGAGCAACTGTGATGGTCGCAAATCACCTATCAGAGTGTCTTGCAACAAATGGTTAAGACGAGAGGTTTCAGATTCGGCGAAATGTGAAATCAGTCTCTGCATGAGTGTCGTATTTGGTTTCAGCCGGGGGATGTCGGAGAAGATCCCGGAACGATTGCAGAATACCCGTATCGATTGCCGAAATAGCCGTATAGAATTTGGTTTCATCGTTAGTGTCCGCGCCTAGCCTAAATTTAGCTTCAAGCTGAAGAAACCAGGTTTCAGGGTCTTTCGGCCAGAATGCGACAGGTTTAACTGCGACGCGTGCCAGTTCGGGGGTATCAGCCATATTTTCAGGTAGTGCCATGCCAGATGTGAACAATACAAGATAGTATATTCAAAATAAAATAGAATCGAAAATGGCTATACACAATACTTAATATGAGCAAAATATAAAAATGAAAATATAGCAGAAAATGACAATTCACAATACTTTAAAAGATGAGTAAAATATGATACTAAAATGAATTATCAGGAAAATACATAAATGATACACAATATTACGAAAAATGACACTTTGCAACAGTAATGGCGATGCGGCTAGTATGTAGAAGGAAACGGCATGTTTAAAAAAATGTCATTAAAAAGTCAAATTTTCAGTTCGTTGCTAGTTTGAAGTTTTTTCTTTGGCAGAACAACATTCTTAGGTGATAGAAATAAATGGAAAGGGCTTACCATGAGGAGCGATGAGAAGACGTGAACATAGAGTATATCCAAATAATTACCGAGAATCGATAGAACACACAACACAATAAAAGTGAAAATTCACAATTTCTTCGTGCTATGAAGCACCACACACAATCTTCGTGCAATATAGCACCACACACAATCTTCGTGCAATATAGCACCACAAGCGAGATTTCGAGCTAGTTAGCACCGCACACACAATCTTCTGCTTCGTCGTTGTCACGTGCTCCGGAGAAAATCACTCGTCGTCGGAAAACAAAGGAACACGTGGTCAAGAATTTTTAGAAATTCGGCGTGGAAAAAAAAAATATTTCAGCGAAATAAGCTTTTAAAATGCATAAGTCGTCTGCATACGCTGCTTCTGCACATCCAAATAAGAATACTCGCTGGCCGCTGCGAGGATGTAAGTAGATTCCTGTTCGCACGTGGGACGTAACATTAAGATGCCTGAAAAAAAACGAAGTTCTTCACAAGGGTCACCATTTTGGAGAAGTGTAGTTGTCGTAAAGATTAAACAATCATAATTAACAAAAACTTTAATTATAACAAAATCGTAAAACCGTTGACATTATACTTCACATATAAAAACTCGGCTACAGGCACCGTAGCGTTACATCGATTTTACCAAATGTTCCATCGGAACTCACACGTGCGTCAAGTACGAGAGTTGTACAAACAGTGAGTACGTTCAGCGTCTTACTAGACTGTAGTTCGAAGTTCGAGTTATGGCTGGCATTACCTCAACTGCATGTGCGAGCATGGGCTGCTGTGATTGGCTGAACAGCCGATGCCACAGTCGTATGCAGCGGATTGCAACATTAAAATTCTGGCTGTTGCTCAAAACATGACTCTTCGGCAAATCACTAACTCCCCATGGTATTTTCGTAATGTTGACATTAATAGGGGGATAAATCTCCCCACTATTCAAAATTATCTCAAATCTTGCTATTAATTTCCATAAAGATTTACCAAATGATCTTATTAAAAATCTTGCAGATTACGATCCTGCTGAACCAGCTAACAAGAAGCGGCCCTGTGCCATTCTTGCTCGTAACTTTTAATTGTTTGTCCCGTTCTTTGTCCGCTCAGTCACTTTTTCCCCCCATGTTTTAGCTTTACTTGTACTATCGAAGCGTTTTGTTTTCTCCACTTTCTATTTTCCTTCCTACTTTCGTTTTTATTGATAACTGAAGTTTTATGCATTGCTATATTATCCTACAGTGGAGGGCCCGGCCATGTACTGTAGTTACCACTACTCTTCTTGAAGCTCCTGAAGTTTGAAGCAGCCAAGCAGAGTCGCTTCACCAGCAGAAGTCATTCCCGCTGCAGATCAGCTATCGCTGGCAGTTTCCAGAGGCTACAATTGTTGGGGTATTACGGTAGCCCTGATGTTTATATCTAAGTAGTCTCTTTTATGTTTATTATTTTATGTCTCTTTTATCCAAATGCGACGCTTATTAACTAATGATTTATTCTGTTATATACTAAACCATTATTAAATTATTTAAATTGCTGTTTGTATTGTTAACATTCTACTTTACTATTCTACATATCCCTGTGAAATACTCATAGTTCACTGCTTTAGCGATTGCTTACTAATTGTTTATTCGTGGCATGTAACGCACGATAATGTCAATTTTAATGGTCATGCCACCGTTTTTCCTGTTTCTTGTGTATTTCCTTGTAACCCATTACAATGCATTTTATTTACATTACCTATTAAGTGCTTTACTAAACATCTTACTTATTAAAATCTATGCTTTATATTGCTTGTGAATCCTACCTTTACACTTTATGATTATTCTTTAATGCATAGTGCTTAACCTATATCATTTAATTATATAAGTTCATTAGAATTTCATTTCTAATATTCTATAGCTTACAATTGTCAAAGTCCTTTATCAATATTTTATTGCCTCAACATTGTCATAAACTATATTATTTGTGAAAAATATATTACCATGCTACTATAGAACTTTATCTTATTATATTTAAAAACCACTTTTTTTACTTTTAAATATTTCAGACAGCGTATGAAACTGGGCCCGAACTCGCAACCTTGCCGCCGAAAGCACACCACTCACGCACTGTACCGCCGTTCGATGATAACAGAATGAATTTTAATAAGGTATCTTAATATTTGCCATTTTAATTTACCTTTGTTTACATATATGATACGCTATGCCTACCAACTATTTAACTAGTTCGACTATTCTAAATATCAACTGCCTTTACGTCATTTACTACTATGGTATTGACTTTATGTTTACCATAAACACGATGATCAACCTAAAAAACTTTACTTAATATTAACTAACATTTCGCTCTACTATCAATGCAAGCAGCCTTACTTTTATTTCTCAGTACTTCCATATTTCTCTTTTTCTTTTTTATCTACCTAACCGGATATTACGTTACTCACCGCTGATAATTTCTTATATTAATACTTTACAGTACTCAACAGTTACTATTTTACTTTACAATGAACTGTAACACTTTACTTTATAATAACGCATTAATTTACCAGTAAGCAATATTCAGATAATTTACAAATGTTTTACGCATTCAGCTTAGCACATTACATAATTGCCACTTTCAATTTACTCACAGTTGTAATTACACATTGCTTTTCTACTGTTACATTTCACAGGAAATCACCACATTATTTATTACCGAGTTACTCGGCTAACAAAGTATATACATATTACAAACAACCCATTGCAAGCTTAATTTAATTTACTCATTGTTTGCAATTTACAACAGTATACTTCTATAGTTAGCACGTTGCTTTACAAATATACATAACACAAATTAATTTACAATATTCATTACTCTGTTTATTTAACTTTTTGCATGATGTGACATTACCAAATATGATTAACACATTACTTTCATACTCGTATTGCTGCATTTGTCTATATTAATATGAATTAACTATTTCAAAAGCTACCCAAGGCCTACAATTCATAATCTATATATATCAGTGGTGGCCGAAATTTTTATCACAACGGCGACCTGTAAGTTAAATTATAGGCGGCGGTCTACCAACATCGTATATGTTGAGTGATCATAAGAAAATTAGTAATTTAAAGCAAAAAATTAGTTTAAGTTTAAAATAATCATAGATATTACTAATTATATTGAATATAAAGTTATTTTAATAAAAGGAAAAGTTTCTTCTTACAAACTAATTAGTTTATAAATCGAAAGTTAATTTTAAGTAATTTTTATTTCCTTTCAGAGGATGCGCTGGAAACATGACATTGCATATTTCCGGCAAGCTTTTCATACTGTGGTTCATATGTACTTATAGCTATTCGTACTCGTGCTGCGAAATGGTCATCTGTCAAATGGGATCGATGTTTTGTTTTGATTGCATTCATGGTAGAAAAGGCTGATTCGCAGAGGTAAGTAAAACCGAATAATTGCAAGATAAAAATAACTTTTTATATACCATGTGTTTAAATTTTATGTTGAGTCATATACACTTGACAATTCTATGTATTAATAAATATTTAAAATTTTTTTTTTAATTATCCCTTCAACTTGAAAGAAAATGAAGTTAACTTGCGTTTAACTTTTCGTACCCGTCCCGGCCGAAGGATGGCTTGACCAGTCTACAAAACAAAATTAACTGAAAATGAATTCAATCCTGCTTAAAGATGGCTAAAAGTATTAAAATGTCTGGTCATTGTGTTCTGAGCTATTCTATAAATTCCAAATGTCTATTTAGTCGGGAAGTTAGTTAAAAATCGATTGCAAGATTTGTACTGGACAAACACATACACAAACAAGAAATCGAGTTAATAAAAACATGGTAAAAAGTGTGTTAAATATACTGTGTACATCCGTAAACATGAATATTTTTCTTCACAAAGTAAATTCTAATAACTATTTTGGGACAAAGCTCTTGATTTCAAAAATATATCGCATTTTAGGTTAAGGATTTCATTCTCAACTAGCATTTGATCCACATCTGAAATTTTAAATTTTATTGATTTCTTCTATTTTTGTTTCATCACTGAATGGGAATGACATGAATATCATATAATCTATTTTAAAAATATCTTTAAATCTTCTATCAAACTCATTTTGTAACAGACATCTTATTTGCATATTGATTGCATTCATTTGAGTTTTTATACGTAGATTTAGCTGCCATATTTTCAAATTGTTTTAAATCTCCTCTAAATTGTGCTTCAAGGAATGTAAGTTTCCCTTTGAATGCATTATCATCCCTAACCATTTCAGTTTGTTTTGTTCTGTCCTTGAAGTTGAAAATTCAATTCATTTAGCTTTCCTGTAATGTCAAAGAAAAGAAAGATCACGCACCCACTTATCTTCCATTTGAGGATATGATGTATTAACAGATGCCAAAAATTTCAGGCAAAAGGTCCAAGAATCTATTTAAAAACTTAGCACGGCTTAGCCACCTTACGTCAGTGTGTAATTTCAGTTCCCCGAAATCAGATCCACATTCCTCGAGTAATGCTCTGAATCTGCGTCTTAGTAAACTTCTTCCACGAAGAGAATTAACTAATTTAAATGCGAAATTCATCACATCTTCTGAATTCAATATTTTTAAGCACAATGCCTGCAGAAGGATATTGCAATGGTAGTTTGTAAAACTTGGAATACCATCATCACTTTTACAAAGAGTAATAAATCCATTATGATTCCCAACCATACAACGAGCTCCATCAGTCGTTATCGATACCAGTTTATGTATGGGGAAATTCTGTTTTAGTAATAAAAGACTTTAACGAATTATAAATAGCTTGACCTCTCGTTTGTCCTTTCATCGGTAAAATTGTTATCAGTTCTTATCTGACAGATATATCTTGGAAACACATTCGAATAAATATACAGAGGCTGTTCGCACATTTTTTAGACGATTTTGGTAAGCGGTAATAAAAAATCGTTTGCTGCAAAAGAAATAATTGCAATTGTACTATGTTTTTTAAAAGTCTAAATTATCGTCTGCGGCTTGGAAAGTTTTGTTTGTATTCAAAATGGCGTTTTTAACAAAGCAGTGGTTCGAAGGCTACATTTATGCTCTTTCCGAAGAGAAATATGCATACTCCGTTATCCAAAAACGATGTGCTAGTCATGTTTTTGTGATATCTAAAGCGTCGATAGGTAATATCGTCAACAAGAAAGGAAAAAAACGTCAAATTGGAGCCTCAAGTGGGACAAAAATTCCAAACAAGTATCCAAGGAAAAAACGGACATCTTCGACTATTGCAAAGGTATGTTGTTTAATGTTAAAAAGAAAATCCCCCTAGTCAAAGGACAGTTGCAAAATCATTAAAATGCTCGGTGTCCACTGTAAACAAAATGATAAACGTTGATTTAAATCTTAAGAAAGCGAAAAAACGCAATGTGCATCGTTTTCTTCCAAATCATATCGCTGAACGCAGGGCAAGCTGCAGAATTCTATATGAGAAACAGTTATCCAAAGAAAAATGGAAAACAATTGTAACAATAGATGAATCATGGGTGTATTTAAATGATTGCAACAAAAAAAGAGCCATTTATTATCATAAAAGAGGAGAAAAATTTAAGTACATGGTTCAAAGAATCGAAAGAAAGTTTTTCTAAGGGATTCATGATTGTTGCTGGTTTTTCTTATAATTGCAAGTTAAAACTAAAGAGAGTGGAAAAAAATGTCAAGATTAACTCCAAATACTATCAGGAACATATTTTATCGCCAATTTTTCTGAATGAAATACCATCGCTTTACCCACAGTGCCATCAATCTGTGAGACTCCATTAGGACAAAGCTAGCAGTCACACATCAAAATCCACTGTAAATTTCCTAAAAGAAATGGAACAAAAAATGGTATCAAGGTCATACCCTTCACTGATATCCCTAATAAATCTCCCGATGTATCACCTATAGATTTTTGTGCTTTCGGACTTTTAAAATCTGCATTATCCAAACGTCGTCCCAAAACCCTTACAGGACTCTGGAAAGCTGTTGAGGAGGAATGGGATAGAATACCTCTTCTGACACTTCAAAAGGCATTATCCTGGAAATTGCGGTGTCGAAAGATAGTTCAGAATAAGGGATGTCAAATAGAACATTTAAAACACAAGAATTTTATGTAATTTAGTTTTGTGAATACAATATACATCGTCTAAAAAATGTGTGAACAGCCTCTGTACATAGTTGTGCTAAATCAGTGTCATCCGTCGATTCTTTTAATTGTTAGGATAGAAACCTACATTAATTAATATTTTCTTTTAGAATCTTATATTGCTACTCACTGCTTCTGTTCTACGCACAACGGTGTTTCTAGAACGACATTTATTTAATTGAAACAATTATTTCAGATTTATTGTTAAATTTTTTAGATAAATGTTCTTTTGCTTTCATAAAACTCTCCATATTTCGCCGTCTTCAAAAGGCTTATGTTTAAATAAAATTTTAGAGACCTTGAATGAGGCCATGGTGGCTGTTTTCGACTTCGTACTTAATATCGCAAAAATGATTGTTGCATATTTGTCATTAATTGTTGTACTTTTGCTTTCCGAAACTCGTTACCCAGTGGATTATTCTCATATTGTTTATGCACTGTTCTAGAGGTTTTTCAACAAAGGCCCTTTTTGAAAGTGCGACGCTTGAAAGACAAAGCAAACACATTTATCTTTTTCCTTCATGTAAAACCCCTGTTCCTATTCATCATTATAATGATATATTTTGGACTTCTTGGAACTTTTGGTCGGGGGACTTATTGTGCGTAAAAAAAAAACTAAAATAAATTTAAAAATTAAATAAAGGAGCATGGCAAAAAAGCAGAAGCTTACATGAAATGATGACTACACGTCAAAACTAAGCCGTATCAAATAACCACCGTTAGATGATGAGACTTCCATTGTAGAGTCGAAGATAGCCGATTATAGCGAAATGTGACTTCTAAAATCCGAAATGCCCATACACACGTCGGCTATGCGTTACGGTCGCCACGTGAGTAATATATAATCTAAAAGTCAACACTTGTTCTACCCATCGGGTTTTAGAGAGAGAGAGAGAGAGATTGGCACCGACAATTGGCTTACTTCGAGATTGTAGCGCATCGTCTCTGTCGGACGGTTTGTTACGCATGATATGCGAGACGAGGAACTGAATATTTACACATAACACAGGCGGGCGACTAGGAATAGTTACGTGGGCGACCAGTCGACCGCGGTCGCCGCTTTGGACACCCCTGATATGTGTGTTACCTCTAGAGCTCGAAAGCCGTTAATGTGCACATTATTTAGCTAATTTGGAGATTAACTGATTTGCTCCGTTTTAACTTCGGAATCAGTTTTCCGCATTTTATCAAGGTAATGAGCACATTAACGGCTTCCGTATCGCTAAAGTTCGTAAAACTGATGCCCGCTCAATCTTAGTTGTGGTTCTTAGTAAAACAGAAGATGGCTTTTATAAACTTGTTACTAAAACGGGTATTTTAAAATAATTGCATTCAAGATCTAAATTCAGTGTTTGCAAAGACATTTCTAACGAAAGATGTCTCTGCTGTAGAAATATCTTTACGTCAAACCGCAATAAAACAATCCCTTGGTACTAAGCAGGGGTTCAGAAAATATTACTGCGAATTAAAATGTACCACAAATAGGTGTGCTTGTCGCAAAAACTAGTTGATATGTAATTCAAAGTGAAACCAAACTTTAGATTGCACTAATAAGTAAGCATAATTTTATCATATTTTTCAAATTCATTTCCTTAATTGTAATATTTTAAACAGTTTGATTTTCGTATTATAGTTTAATTGATTCTATCAATTAATTTGATTATTGTTTGATTGTATAACTTGATTCTTTAGATATCGAAACATAAATAACATTTTGTTAATTTACGCATACAGAAACAGTGCTTTTTTACTAGCGAAGATTTTGTTTTCACTTTAACAAGTGCCTTGTAGGTTGTAGGTAATGTGCAGATAATCTAGATAAATTGCAGATTACCTAGGTAATTAGAGAAATGAAACAATTTTCCGTACTTTAACAGAGCAAATCAGTTAATCTGCAGATTAGCTAGGTAATGTGCACATTAACTGATTTCTGCACTTTAGTGGTAACATATATAAAAACAGTTTCGTAACTGACAGATAACGCACAAATCAAACCGCTGGAACTAAAGGACAGAATTTTTGCATGCCAAATTCTTATAGTGTAGGGGTACACTAAGAAAGATTTTTGAAAATTCTTAGATTTTAAATTAAATTTTTAAGATGTATTTGTAACATTTAAGTTTGCATTTAAATTAATCTGAGGGTAATAAAATTTATATCACGAGAAAGATCCTAAAAAATTCTTTAAAATGGAGTCTTTTTAGACTCATTGCCTCCGTTATAAAGTTTTCATTTTTGGGGAATTTTTAAAGAATAAATCTTGGAATTTAATTTATTAAATGCTGATCACGTGGTTTTTCTTATTCTGATAGTTTAAATTAATTTCGCATCACGTGCATAAAAACTAATTAAATTGCCAAAAAAATTATGAAACTACGTTAAAAGATAAAATTTAACTACTAGACTGAGATGGGAGTTTTTTTATAAAATAATTCAAGTTAGTATGTTTTATGGATATAAAACATACAAATCAATTGCATACATTGACCGTTGAATTTAATTTGAATTTACTCCATAGCGAAGCACGGGTATTCAGCTAGTATAGTATATATGGCTTAAATATTATTTTGATTATTCCACTTTAATTTTGCAGCGACCAGGTTCGAATCCGGGAACAACCCGTCCGCAGTTCCAAACATGACCGCAAGCTACGACTCCACCAGTATCAGCCTGCACATATAGGATGATCTCAGTCACAGTGGGAAGTACCAAACATAACATTAATAATGATTTTGCAGAAATTTTATTTTCTGTTTTCACTTTTGCAATAGAACCCTGTGGGATCTGACCAAATGCAATGTGTATTGTAAAGGTAATATGTTAATAAAATATGTGTTTCTAAGGATAATTGTTTTTGGTCAACGAATTTATATACATACTGGAAAACAAAAGCACGTGCAAGACCAGCTCTAAACTCAGCGCCAGCAGCAACTAAAAGAAATATGCTAGTACATAAGGACCGCAACTATGCGGAACCGTTTGGAGTAAAAGTAGGTGAAGAATCTGCCTCTCCCAATTCAAAAAGTTAGCCGGTAATGCTGATCGAAAATAAGAAAAATACAATTCTTTATCGTACGTACGTATGCTTGCTTGCGCGCGCCATTTTTCTCGTTCCTCTTTAACTTGCATTCTATGTATTCCAGTAAAATGAGCAGAAAAATTTCTAGTACTGCCATCTGTTATCCGTTTAAAGAAGTAAAATCATTTTCCAACATTTAATTGGAAACATTTTCAAGATTATTTAGGTTGAAAAAATGCGCACCGTGCATACGGTGGAGGTTGTTGCCTCTGAAAGTTGCCCATATGTTTTTCTTTCCCATTTATCTTATTTTTTGCTGCCCGAACTAACTTTCCATAACGTTTTTTTCTTTTTATTGAACGCGAAGGCACTTGTCACTATACATTCGTCTGTATGTACACTATGAGGCCATTCCTTTAAGGGGGCACCGTATAGGCGGCCACTACTAACCCCTACTCCAAATGTGTTGCGGCCCATAAAGTAGTACGGCCCTCATCACATTTTGGGTTGTGTTAGTCTGGTGTACAGAAATGATGTAACTGAATGGGTTCCAACGACAGAGATTTACTCTAATTCATACTAAGCTTCGGAACTCAGTTTCTGGTAATGCACAACGACATTAAGTTTCCTACTCGAAATGAAATTTACAAGCAAAAAGTAAAAAGATTCCGAGCTGAACTATTTCTCTCTGCACGCATACAGGAAGGACGTCTAACGAAAATTAACGAACTTCCTTTGATGTACCGCCTAGTGAGCTAACCGTGGCAAAGGCAAACAAAATCGTTCGGTGATGTACGTTACTGCATATGTACATTTAGCGAACAACTTCGTTCGTCACCCTTCTTTTGCTTTATGTATACGAACGTGCCTTTATACAAATTACAAATATATTTCCCCTCATTTGGCAAGTACTCCCCCCCCCCCGATGACATTCGCCCGATCACACAGCGATTTCGCTGGTTACTATAGAACAGGAACACCATATAGCAGAACCAACACAGGGACATCCACGCACTAGTCGGGATTCAAGTATGAGCCCATTTTGCAGAAGATTACGAGGGTAATGCAATGTGCGCAAATGTTTATTTTAAAGATTTTACACAAGTTCTGGTGACAGTTGCAGATTTTGTTGAGATGAAGCCGGACAGCTCTTTGAATCACCCTAATGCTTACTCCACACCAACGGCTACAGCAACGAAAGAAAGACATTTTGCCACCTACCTCTGTGGCTGTGTTAGCAATATGAACTAAGAATTACTTTAAAGGTCCATTAATTACTTGTCTTTCCGAAGTTTGACGTCATATTTTGCATTTCCATTTTAAGCCGGTTCAAGTTAAAGCGATTAAATTCATAACTAAGCCGAGTCACTGACGCAAGTTTCTTTTGATTACGTCATGTTTGGCAAACTGCCGTACGTCATATAATTTAACATAAAAATCTAGTAGATGGCGCATTTCGTAGAAGTTACAACCCGATATTTGAATATCAGCTTTTGACACGTGTATATAAGCCGTGAACATTATCAGTAGTGAGTATCGGTGAGATAGTGGGTATTATTAGGTAGTATCAAGGACCTAGTTTCAAGGATGTAGTAGCAATGATCGACTATTATCAAGGATCAATTAACAAGTATCAAGCTGCTCTGTCATCAATGCGTTTAACAAGAAGTTTTGTCTGATCTGATAAGATAACAAGATGTTGTATCAAGCGTGCTGAGAGTAAGATATTTTTCTATTACTTCGACATTTAAATCCTTTTTGATAGTCCATCACAGTATGGGAAATAGACTGTTTTTTGAAGAAATTGATTCAAGGAGAAAACCCGGCGTATATTACCAAGTGTTACTAGTGAAAAATGAAGATATTGACATTGTTGTTTTTAACTAATTTTAACTAATTTTTCAAATGAATAAATACTTTTATGTTATTGTTAAAAAGGCTTGTCGTCTATACATTATTTTGGGCATCTTTAATGGTTTTAACGTATACCTTTTTTTAACAAACATAGCTTTTACTGCACAGTTTTTACTCTGCTATTTAAATATATACAATAGAAGAATTTTAAGAATTGTTGACGTACATGTTTTGCATGTACGCCAACAGGCTGTCATAAAAGCCTTCACACCGCTAGGAGACGGGGAGAAGAGACATTTTATTTCCGCATCCGCATAATCGTCTCTTTCTATTCTGATGGGCTGTCGAGTATGGCGACAGAAACAAAAGTTGAACTTTTTCCAACTTGAAACCGCAGAGATCAGAGACAGAAACGTACTGGGGAGTGAAAATGTGTTTGCAATACGCATGCGCAACAACGAAGATGCATGATTTTCGTCTCTGTCCCCGTTGGTGTAGAGTAAGCATTACTCTTCGACTGCTGATGATCATTCAGATACAAGATACTATGAAAACTTGATCTGTTTTCTATCAAAATTTGTGTCTTCAAAATTTGAGAACATACATCTCTTGTTTAGTTGTAAGCCCCCTTACGCTTTCAAACTCGCATCTTTTGTCCAGTTTGCATATATTCAGATCCTGATTGCTAGTAATTTTACCAGTCTAACTCTCCCCACTTTATTAATATTCAATTCATGTTGAACTGTTGGTTGGTTTGGATGACCCAGAACGCTATGGTCAACTTCTATTACATAAGAGCTAATTAAACTGCGACCTACATTTTTAAGCCGATTCCAAATCGCTGCAACCATCCATGCCGACATTGAGGCTCAGAGCTACAGGTTCAGGACCAAATGCTATAGCACCCTCCTCCTGAATACCCCCTTTCTCGGAAAAATAACCAACAGGGATACACAGTAGTATTTCAGAGAATATAAAGAAGTGGTATTATCCAAAATGAAAAATTTAAAAAACAACGTTGTGATGTCATGACATTCACACACAACAGACATAAAATCCTCTATTACAAATAATGCACTAATACTGTAACATTATAAATTTTATCAATTTTTAGGCTTAAATAAAGTTCTATGCAGAACCGAAAATTATATTTATTTTTTGGATAATTTTGACCAGTCGAAAATCCAAAACGTAAAATAAAAAACTTCTTGTATCATAAGCCGATGGCTTTTCCCAGGAAAGTATTTTCAAATGATGAAATGCTTCTTGAAATGGATTCTTCTTGTCAAAAGAACTCGTATTACTAAAATCTGTCTTTATATCCACATGCGCGCATCTCAGGAAATGAGTAAAACGCTCTCTTATCGCTCTCTTATGCATTAAAATCTTCGACAAATGTTAGCAACTTTGAAAAATTTTACGAATCCTGATAAAAGTTTGAAATGCTGTCGCAATATTCAATATCTCCCTTGCCGAGGAAAAAGAAATATCAGTAAGATTCACTTGTTTGCCTTTGGGAGGCTTGAATAAAATATATCTAATATATTTTTACGTACGCTCAGGATAGAGCGTGTAGCTTAGTAACTTTGATGAAAAATAATTTTTCCAGAGCTGAAAAGTTTAACATTTTTAAGGTGTAGCTCTCATTTTTGAAAGCACTGCCAAATTTTATGTGCATATTTAATAAATTTATGAGAAGAATATTTTGAGTTAATTATTCTTCACTCGCGTAGTTCTGTACTACAGTTGATAGTACGAATCATTGAGAAAGAATTAAAAGTATAGAAAAATTACAAATTTTATTTTATTTTTATGCTAACACTAAAGTTTTCAGTGTCGAGTTTCCTAAATATGCTTAATTCATCGTATTTTAAGTTTTAGTTTCAGGTTCTAGAGTAAGTTCTCTCAGGAGGGCTGGAAATATCAAGGGACAGAGTGTTTATTCAATTGCGAATATCAGGAATGCATAAATATTTTTAAATATACAAGCATATGAAACATACTACTTTAATAAAAGTCATTAGTTTGTAAACTATGATGCCTGTATATGTCATTCTGCTCCAGAGCAGCTTTTGCTGAGGCAGTAATGCGAAAGGTGTATATTTGGAGGATTTCAAAACGTAACGCAATGTATTTACACGCTTTGTAACAATCGTTGCAGTCGCTGTCTCATTAAAGTACTGCTGTTTTAAGGGAAGTACCTACTCCAAAGAAATTTCTGGTTGAAAAGCGTAGATTTAGTAAACTTTAATAATCATCGACACTCAAAACATACAGATGTGGGTATTAAACTTTGAATATATTTGAAAATGTTGTCGCCTTTTGTCTCATATAATTTCGCTGTTTCTCGCTTTCTGCTTTAAAAAATCTTTTACTTTCTCTCTACTTAAACATTTTCCCAGGTAATATGAACCAGCAGCAATTTTTTAAGTCACTGACTGGGGAGATATAACCTTCGTTAATAACGCTTAGAAGTTTCCTTAAATTTTGTGAGAGCATCGGACCTGATCCGATCTCAGAGACCCGAAGATCCAATGGATCTTCAGGTCTTCTGATGAATGGAGCATTGTAAGTTTGAAGTCTTCAAAGAATTAAAAATACTTACCATCAGGCGATTGAAGTTAACACTACAGTTACGCCCAAAATGAACAACAACATTTATACTTTAAAGCTGTAGATCTGGAGAAACATATGATAACGATTGCCTTGCTGGAACGTAAAGTCGCATATAAATATACAACTGTGATGGTGCTCAGCTCTATAAAATTCAGCTCTTTCATTTGCAAACTCTATTCGCAATCATAAATCGAATTAATCTTGTGTTATCGCATCCATAAAAAATTTAACTATTCGGTAGCAGCCAAATCAGTATATGGTTTATTTTTTTCCATGTAATTATACGTAATTATAATTCATTCTGAAAACATTTCAGCTATACTTATTTTACTTCATAATTATCAAGTTAGATTAATCTAACTGAATGTTGTCTAAGGATACCAGTGATAATTTTAATGCTAATGTGTTATAGGTTCTCCTATAGTTTTCCGGATTACCTAACATATTTTTTTTATGCGGAGGCACTTGTCTCGAAGACATTCGCCTATAATTCACCGCAGTTTTGCTGGCCATTTTATTATGGGGGCGCCATATAGGCGGACCAGCCATGCCCCCTATAAAGGGACGACACAAACGGAGGCATTTTAGTGGCGCTTCACCAGGATTCGATCTGAGCACCCTCAGCACCGAAAACCAGCGCGCTGCACCACAAGGCTGCGGCCCTAGCTTACCTAATATATATATGCATATATAAACTGTTGTCTTATGCATGATTTCTAGACAAACAGATGCACTCATTAATACTGTACACTTTCTAAACACACCAATGTATTGTAACAGCAACCATTTTTGGGAGTATATATCCATGAAGTGGCAGGCGATGGCCCTCTTTAATTCTCTGCTGGCCTTTTTCGACGCTGTCCTCTGGTCACGTACTAACATCTCTTCAAAGTCATTTCATTATGTGCGCTCATAGCGCCAGTTATTGAATTTAACATCTACTAATTGTGATGACTTAAACAAACAAACAAACAAACACACACACACACACACACACACACACACATATATATATATATATATATATATATATGAAACAATAACGTTTCCCTTCATTAACTTTGTCTTACCGCAACAGAATATTATCCCTCAATTTGATTTTGATCTAAATACCAAATTAATCTATTAGATTTTCCCCGAAGTCCACGTGCGAACAGAAAGCTTATATAAGAAGATTGTTCTAGAAGCTATGAGGTGACCTCGTCCGATGCGGCGTGATGAGATCATGTGTCCCATTTTAACCAATTAAAAGTTCAGCGCGCCTGTACTCAAGGGCATGAACCTAGAGTTTCGCGTGTCTTCTGTGTCTGATCCCCGTCCTAGCAACATGTAGATTTTGCGCTGCGGGGTTTTTGATCCTTTGTCCGTAATGCTCCGGACAAATGTAGCGGATGTACGCTCGTCCGACATATAAATTCTCAAGTAGGAAGTATGTTGAAATAAATATTTGAAAATGTGACAGAACTTTCGTCTCTCTGGATTTGTTTTAATTTGATTCTTCACCGCGCCTACCTCAGTTCCATGAATCAGCGTGCCTGTATCCATATGCCGGCCAACCCCATCGCCAAATATCTACGATTCCAGTAAAGTGTACCAACCACGTCCATTTGCCTAAAAAATCGGTCAATTCAACCACGTCCATTTGTCTACGTCCGACTACAAATCCCGGATTATTCTGAGGATATGAAGCTCACCGGCCTGTTGCATCACCCTGTCAAAGATATTTCATATACACTCAAGAGCCAAAACATTATGACCACCCCTACATTTTGCAATGAATTCGCCTGGATGACGTGGAAGGCACGTGATCAGGTGGAAGTGGTATTTAACTGCTGCTGGAGAATCTGAAGAATCATTCTTTCACTTACTTATGTGTCTGATGGGAAAGGTTGCGGATCTAAGCGACTTTGATAGAGGGCAGATTGTAATGGCTCGAAGGCTCGGAACAAGTATTTCCGAAACTGCAAGGCTCGTGGGTTGTTCGCGACCTACAGTTGTTAGTACTTATGCAAAGTGGATGAATGACGGTGAAACCAGCAGTAGACGACATAGTGTTGGACGTCCACACGATAGCAAAGAAAAAGGTCGTCGGAGACTGTCTCGCATGGTGAAGCAAAACCGGAGCCAGACAGTGGCTCAGCTGACAGCCCAATACAGTGCAGGGCCAAGTAGAATAGTATCGCAGCACACTGTTCAGCGAACACTGTTGGATATGGGGCTACGCAGAAAACGTTCCACTCGTGTGCCTTTGCTGACCAAGCGTCATCGCCAACTGTGTCTGCGCTGCGCCTGGGAACATCGCGACTGGTCCATGGATGAGTGGGAGAGAGTTGCCGGGTCAGATGAATCACGGTTTGTCATTCATCACGCCGATGGCCGTGTCAGGATACGCCATCTTCCAGGCGAACTGTTGCTCCCTCAATGTACAGTAGGTCATACACAGCCGGTGGTGGCGGTATTATGCTTTGGGGGACGTTCTCTTGGGCGTGTCTGGGACCCGTGGTTGTGGTAGAGAAGACCATGAATGCTACAGGGTATCTGACACATCATTGCGGACCAGTTGCACCCTTACATGGACTCTGTTTTTCCAGATGGAAATGGAATGTTCCAACAGGACAACGCCCGGTGTCACAAGGCTAAAATTGTGTTGGAGTGGTTCCAGGAACATGATGCTGAATTCCAGTTAATGTCCTGGCCGCCTAACTCACCGGATCTCAATCCGATAGAACACATTTGGGATGTCATGTAACGGCAGCTCAGAGTTCAAAGACCACCAATTCGCAATATCTCGGATTTGCGTGACCGTTGCTTAAACATCTGGTACAATCTGTCTCCGGCCATCTACCAAGGACGTCTAGCATCCATGCCAAGGCGGGTTGAAGCTGTGTTGCGCGCCAAAGGTGGGCCAACTCGTTATTGACAGGTGGTCATAATGTTTTGGCTCTTGAGTGTGTATACATATATATATATACACATATATATATGTGTGTGTGTGTGTGTGAATGTGTGTGTGTGTGTGAGTGTGAGTGTGTGTAATAAAAACGCCCCGCTATTATTAATTGTCCTAAATCTAACGCGTATTCTAAATTTCTTTCTACCTCAATAAAGCCCAGCCCCTATTTCATAAACGAAATAACCAACTATTCTATATTATCTTTCAGTGCACGCGCGAAAAATTTATTTTTAGAATGAGTCAGAGTCACGCGTCTATCTCGCCACGCCAAACCTGTTCGGAAAGTTTTGCGACATTGAACCATACCCTCACGTGTTCGATTCTATCCAATTAAAAGAATGTTAGATTCCTAGCTCCCCCATGGTATAAAAAAACGTTGAGCAGCGATTGTATGTCCTTCCTTCCTTCCTCGTGTCTTTGCCTTGCTCGCTTGCCTTCTGGCTAGCGCTCTCTCGTTTTTCTGTCCCTTGTCCGCGCACTGATTCCAACTACATTATTATGTAACCGTATTTGATGCTGAAGCCCTGGCAGATCCAGGCTGTCCGTTGCCGTTAATGTTAAACATCATGTCCTCAGCTTGTTCCATTTCGTTCAACTATGTTGTGAACCTTCTCTGATGTCTAAGTATAATTTCTTGGAATAAAGTACTCTAGCTCTTCAGTGTGTTCCTTTTCTTTCCTCGACCGTGGTTATTACAGCATCCACGACTACCTGTGTGTGAATCCATCACTTCTGCATATACCGTTAAAGTTAAAGTCGTGACCTTGAAATATCTTTCATTATATAAATGCGTGTTTGTTTGTTTGTTTGTTTTCAAAGTCGAATTTAAACTTATAAAGGCAGTACAGAGTTACAAAAAGTTACCTTTTCTGATTAAATAATGTATTTCAGGAATACAATTACGATATACCATTATCTTTCACAACGTAAATAACATACATTTGTTTAATATTATAGGCTTTAAATATACCTTTTTAATATATCTTTATTATTACATCTGTTTCAGGAACAAATCCTTCCCTTTCCATCTTTTTATAAAGATTCAGAAACGGGTGTTTTTTTAAATAAAATAGCTAATGAATAAAATCTATCTAGAAAAAATATCTTTAAAGTAATTTAAATTTATCTTTCAAAAATATAAAGGGATGAAGCATGGTGAAATAAATTCAAAGAGAAAGCGAAGCCATTAGTCGACCATTTTTAAGTTTGGCCTTTATCATCTAGTTTACGAAATAAGTGAGTACCTTTTCTTTTCCTAAGAAGCTCCTAACAATTCAATTAAATTTTCCGTACGGCATACCAAGTTGAGAAGGAAAGCATTTTTGAAATTTTTATTCTCCTTAATTTTAACTTGTGGAGGCAGAAATATGCAAATAAGTCCTCACGCGTTAAATAATATTGTACATCTACAGCACAAATATGTTTTATATAATTCTTTATATTTCCAAGGCTGATGCACGAGTAAACACATTTTTTTTTAAATTAAGAAAGTTCATGCTTTAAATTGTAGGTTTAAAAGTAAAATATTAATGACCGAATAAGTGAAATTTTGAAAAACAATTTGCTTTTATTTCTTATACTGAAAATAAATTTCCCTTTGGATTACAAATCATAAGTTGTTGGTAATTACGCTTAAAGCAGGCACAAACAAACACGTACATACATACATACATACATACACACACACACACACACACACACACACATATATATATATATATATATATATATATATATATATATATATATGTGTGTGTGTGTGTGTGTGTGTGTGTGTAAGGCCAAAACGTAAGGCTAAAATATGGGAGGGGGCTTTTGTGTACAAAGAAAGAAGGAATTAACAATTTAAAACGGTGAAATTACGAGATATCGGGATAAAAGCATTGCAGAGAAAAATATTACGGGGTGAACTTGAATTCGAGACGTAAATTGAAGAACCAGGAAGGGAATCTATAAATAGTAACAAAATTAGAAACGCCCAAGCCTCATCGACGGTGCGACGTCACGAAGTTCTTGTGGGCATGAGCAATGACTTTAGATGGTAAAAGACAATAGCATTTTTTTCAGACGGCTGGAGATTCTTAATTAAGACGGTCACGGGTCGCGCGGGAACGCGATGAATTCTGGATTAAATAATCAGATTGAATGAGGTAGGAAATTATTGGGAAAATGAACTATGTTAGATGTATTAATTGTAGTTCTTTGCCACCGGCCTTTTAACTCATTGACTGCTATAACTTTTATAATTATGTAGAGATATATTTATGAAAGAGTAAGTTAGGTTTTAAGACGACGTACTCGGAATGGGCGAGTAACAAGCGCGTCATACACACACACACACACACACACATATATATATATATATATATATATATATATATATATATATATATATATATATATATATATATATATATATATATATATATATTCTAAGAAAAAGTAACTCCCGCTGCAGCAGCAGCAGCCGATGCCGCCGATGCCAAAAGTTTGTCACGCTATCTCCTTCGAAACCGCTGAGTGTATGGGATCTAGACCGATACCAATAGATGCAGAAAAATGTGGGGAACAAAGCAAGACATGTCTCATCTTCGTCAGACTTTAAGGTTTTTTTATTGTATGTTTTGTGGGATAATATTGATTTTTCATCTTCAAATTACGATAACAGGCCAAAAAAATGACCGTAGAATTTTCACCTTTTTACAATCGAACACAACAGACACTTCTCTTTCAAACTAGACCTCATTTGTTTAAAAATATTTTAAAACAGACTAATATTTTCATCAAAAAATGAAACAAAGTTTTTCAAGAAATATCGTCCCGTATGTGAATTTAATATCGATGCTCCTCGAGTTTGTATCTTACAAAGACAATATTTACATCATCTGGAAGCTGTAAACTTTCTTGTTCATATAAACCTCATTTCAAGTCTATATCTTAAATTTTTGATTTTTAATTGAATTTTAAACCTGATAATTCAAGAGTGTTGAAACGCCATTCGCATTACGGGTGACAACAGTAAATGGATGGAAGCTGTTACATTGCCCGAGAATCACCCCTATGTATTTCGCTATTAGCCATAACAGAGGAGCGAGCGTAGCGAACCTAGGGGCGAAGCCTCTAGAATATATATATATATATATATATATATATATATATATATATATATATATATATAATGGGTGTCCCAAAAATGACCGACGATTTGAAAAAATCAATCAAAAAAAAAACGGAAGGTGATAGAAAGGTACGGTTTTCTCCATTCTGCTTAGGCAACCAGGGAATTTATTCTCACCAATTTTCAAAATTAGTTGCAAAGTTCGCCAACAGATGGCGCTGCTGACCGGGGAAAGCTATAAAACAATGTTTTCAAAGGAAGAAGCATACGCAAAGTGGCATGGATTGGCCTCCCTATTCGCCAGATTTTACACATTGCGATTTTTTTTCTTCGGGGGTACTTGAAAGACCAGGTGTATCGTCACAATCCACAAACTTTAGAACAATACAAATTTGAAACAATACATCTCTGCTGCTTGTCAGAACATTCAAACTGAAATGTTTGCACGGGCGTCTACGAATTTTGTCCTCAGTCTGTGCCACGTTGTTGCTGCAAACAGTAGTTATTATGAAACAACTGTTTTATAGTTTTTCCCAGTCAGCAGCGCCATCTGTTGATGAACTTTGCAACTAATTTTGAAAATTGGTGAGCAAACATTCCCTGGTTACCTAAGCAGAATGCAGCAAACCGTACATTTCTATCACCTTCCATTTTTATTTAATTGATTTTTCAAATCGTCGGTAATTTTTGGGACACCCGGTATATACATATATACTGGTCGTTATCAAAGAAATAGAAACACTAAGTTGCATCATGAAATCCTTTAATAATAGGGCGAAAGATCACCTTTGTCATGTAATATCACCTGATTCACCTTGGAATTGGATTATGCAAGTCATGAATAATGGTTAAGAATGTGTTATACCATTCTTCAGGGGAAAATCATTAAAGTTCCTGCAGAGATGCTGTTGTGGATGTCGATAACAGGCACTATCCGCTTATACAGATCACAGTGTATGGATGATATATAGTCGGGGGGATTGTACAGGAGAAGATAATATATTTGACTTCCTTTTCATGCTCTTCAAACCAATACTTCATAGATTTAGCTGTATGTATAGGGGGATTATCATCCTTGAGAACACCATCGCCTGCAAGAAACAATGTTTGCACCATTAGATGGACTAAAATGGAGCTAAAATTTCGACATAGTCCTTCCCATTCAATCGACCTTTTAGGTTTACAATAGGGCCTGAAGTAAACCATGAGATGCCATCCCAAACCTTGAAAGATCTACATCCATGATTCAAAGTTGAGATGAGACAGCCAGAATCTTACGCTTGTGTAGGTGTTCTCCAGATATACGCACGTCCTGTAGCGAGAAACAATGTGGACAATGATTCGTCGGACGAAATGCTGTTTTTCAACATAATGCTCCACCAGGATTTGCGCTCGTGGCACCATTGTGGACGATATTGATATTGGCATCTATTACAAGTGGTTTGGGAATAGATACTTTTCCGTAAATGTTTGTTTTTGAAGTTCCTTTCTACCTTTAATGGTTGATACCGGAACATGCAGATGCAGATCGAGCTCTTCAGTCATTTTGGTTGCAGTTGTTTTCTTTCTCCATGTCACAATCCGCTTCAATACCTCGTCAGTCCCTTTCACTCAGCTCTCCCTTTCATCCACTATTCTGTTTGGCAAAGGATGTTTTCCCGTGCACTCTGTATGCTATCATGACTTTCGATACCATAGCTCCAAAAAGACCCATTATCGTGGGGGTTGCAGTAATTGATACTCGAATTTAAACGCGCTCCAATAATTTTCTCTTTTCGCAAGGTCTGCAAGATTTGATATTTTACGCTGTTTCCCCCAAAAGCACGATGCCCTTATCTGCTACCTGACAGTAGAATAATACATACACTATAATACATAAAAAAATACCGGTGGCAGACTTGTTTTTTAAGGAATACGAAGCACATTTATAAACGCCACTAATTTTGATAGGTGTTTCCATTATTTTAATAACCACCTATATATATGATGTGAATATATAAAAATGGAAGAAATAACTCATCAAATCATTTGGCAACATAATCTTTGTAATAATCCCTGTGAATTTTGTTTGGAGCGCTTCGGTCCCCTTTTTGCTACACGAGGACAACACTACAGAGACCAGGACTACAATTAGACCAGTACTAATTAGACCAGGTTTACATTTTAAAGCCGATTCCGAAAAACTAAAAACCACCATGCCAATAGTGGGATTTAAACCCACAGGATCTGAATCTATTGCCAGCACCCTACCGATTTGCCCATCACTTGGCAAAGATAATCCCTGTGAGAATCATATGTTCCTGATGAAAGATTGAGAATCAATGAAAAAAAAACATTAATTGAATGAAATACGATTTATTATTTTATACTATTTTCCTATCCTGTAAAAGTAAAGAAAAGAAGTTGATGTTTGAAAAAATTATGCTCTTCCCTCAATACCACTCTATAATAAATGTCTGAGCATACATATGTTAACTGAGAATCGTAGTTTAGGTTGATCTAGCCATAATGCAGTAACGTTATCAAGCAACCGATGATTGGTGAAAATTAGCCATGTACGTTGATAAAATTTAAGAGAAAATAATTAACTTTGCATCAAAACAAACATACATACACATTTAATATATATATATATATATATATATATATATATATATATATATATATATATACTTGTCAAGCGCGTGGTTTGCCTGTTCTAACATCTTTAAATTGCAGTCATGATTCATTCGTTGGTGGCGAGTGGGAATACGAATTGAACAATACTTCAGACCACCCGTTAAATTACTTTATGGGCTTCTTCTTAAGAATACCTCTCTCAAAGTCTTTGTTCCCTAATTAGCCATTTTAACATTCATTGACGCCGAGCAGGGCGACCACACGCAACGAGTTCCCAAATCAATCTGCGTAGTTCTAAGTAAAAAATCGCGCGTCTTCTCTCCTGGAACATGCTCAGAGCCCAATTTAGAATTTTCCAGAATCATCTTCCCACCAAACCTGTACAGTATCTAAAAATAATTTCTCTGCATGGAACTTCATTCCACCGCGAATCGAACGTCAATTTCAAAACGGGGAAATAACCTACTTTTTCTACCCGCACACGTCCTGGAATATGAAAACTAGTGGATCTTTTGCGCCACTAAAATGATTAATCCCGCAGCCCCCTTTAAATTTAACTTAATTATTCTTTCCCCAATTAATTTCTGACATATATATATATATATATATATATATATATATATATATATATATATATATATATATATATATATATATATATATATATATATATATATATATATATACAGGGTTCCTACCTATATGCGTTACATCCCCTTAAATTCTAACCGGTGACAGCTGAGGTCATAAGGTTGGGTTCTAGGTATGATAAAAAAGGTTCTGCGCTACTCGATGAGACAACTTTCAACGCCATCTATCGGTAAATTTGGCAGTTAGCGTTTTTATCTCAAAAACGGTATGAGATACGACAAAAAAGTCAATTACAAAGTTGTTCAGAATCATCGATTTAGTAAGAAAAGATACATTGCGCACATTACTACTCAAAACGTAATGTAAAAAATTAACATTTGTTTGGTCGTGATTTTCAACACTTATGTCGTCGTGACACGCAAGCGAAGCTCGAAAAGACCACCTCAAGGAAGAAATAATCCTGCCCAGAGTGCAAATATGTATAGTGGCTAATGGAGAGCATTTTCAGCGACATAAATAAATGATCCTGAATATAGGGAAGTGTCTGAGTTTCTTTCTTCCACTCTTTATGACATAAGAGTTTTCAAAATCGTGACCAAATTAATGTTCATTTTCTACATTCTGTTCTAAGTATTAATGTGCGCAAGGTGTGTTTTGGTACTAAATCGATGATGCTGAATAACTTTATAGCTGACTTTTTCTCCGTATCTCGTACCGTTTTAAAAACACTAATTCCAAAATTTGCAGATAGATGACGTTGTAAGTTGTCTCATAGAGTAGCGCAGAGCCTTTTTTTATTATACCTAGACACCAACCTTATGGCTTGAGCAGTCACCATTTAGAAGTTAAGGGGGTGTAACGGATATAGGTGGAAACCCTGTATATACACCGGATGGCCATAATTAAAACACCCATACTCCGACCTCTCTATATATTGAATTACTCAGTGTATAAGGTTCCAAATTTGTACACAAACTATTCAAGACACGGGAAAACGGATCATGCAAAAAGAAAATTAGTTCCAGAAACTCCGATGGTTGGCGCTGTACAACTGGACATGACTGAAAAGACACAAAAACCCAATTTAAACACATTTCATTTGGAGGTATCAAACACTCATGTGACACGGACCTCCTTGACCGACGTAATGGTGCCCAGTATAGTTCCCTTCTTGATGGAGTAAAAACCGCAGTCTGTGGACCGCTGGCTCAACTGCGGATCATAAGTAGTCGACTGCAACGTTTCTGACATGCAGAGTGATACCTTCTTTCAAGTCTGCCACGTTTCCCAGGTGTCCTCGATAAACGAGATTATTTAGGTGTCTTCATAGCCAAAAATCACACTGATTAAGATCTGGCGAAGATGACCAGGTTTTCGGAAACGCACGACTGATTATTATGCCATTTGTCAAACGTTGCCGAAAAAACTGCTGTGCACAGAGTCCAATGTGTGGAGGCGCTGCATTTTGCATAAAAGTAATTGAGTAAAGACACTACTGCTGTTGCAAATAGGGTACAACAGAAGTTTCGAGAATCCTTTTGTACCTGTTGGCCGCCACGGTGCATGTGTCAGAGACATTGCGGGTAACTTCTTCGAAAATCAAAGGTCCAAGAATGAATGTAACTGTGAATACACACCAAACTGTAACTTTCGATGAGTAGAGTAAAAACTCTTAGAAAGTACGGGGATTTTCCATGCCCCACATGCGACAGTTTTGGGTGTTCACTGTTTCACTGAGGTGGAAATGGGCCTCGTCGGTCCGGAGAATCTGTCAAAAATTTCATTTGGCATGAGTTTTTTTTTAAATTGCAATTATTATTATTATTGTCGTTTTTCATATTTTCTGTTGTACAGAGTTTCTGGAACTAGTTTTTTTTCACGTAATCCGTTTCCCCATGCCTTGAATAGTATGTGTACAAAATTTTAAGCTTATACACTGAGTAATTCAATATATAGAGAGGTCGGAGAATGGTGTTTTAATTATGGTTAACCGATATATACATACCTGCATGCATACATACGTATATATATACACTGGTGTTCACATTTAAGAAAATTTGCACATTTTTTCTATTTTCTGGAAGACTAATAAAGAGATTTTAATGAAATTTGGTATGGATACACAGTTGTTTGAGATAAAATATTATACCAATATTATGCCATACAATAGTCATAGTACACACTAATGTTTATCAATTTGGCTCATCAGCACAGGAATGTCCAAAATCCCCTTTGGAAAATCGAACGTAAAACGACTTTAATATGGGGTATGGCCCCCTTTCACAGTCACACAGCTCTCACATCGCGATGCCATATTGGAAACGATGCAGTTTGATGACTCCCTGTGGCAGTCGGTCCTGCTCCTGCAACAACGCTGTTTTCAGCCACTGGAGGGTTCTCGGTAGGGGATGTCGAGCTGCATTTGTCCTCTCAAAAGAGTCCCAAACATGTTTCATAGGGTTTAGGTTATTATATCTGGCTGGCCAATCCATCTGGCGAATTTCCTCACTTTCAAGTTAATCGTCCACTGGGTCAGCCTTCAGTGGACGAACATTGACAACAGTAAAAATGAGCCGAGGGCCAAATGCACCTCTGAAAAGTCGAATATAGGGCTGTAAGATCTCATCCCTATAACTTTCGCCAGTCAGGGACCCTCCATCAAACACATGAAGAGTTGTGCTTCTGAACAACACGATGAATGCCCAGACCATGAAACCTGCGCTTCCGTAGCGGTTATTTTCTCAGATGATGGAAGAAAAGGGTTCGGGTACCAGTTTCTCTCCCAATGAAGATTCTTAGGCACTCAGTGTCCATGCTGAATTGCGACTCGTCTACGAAAAGCGCACAGAAGCCTGGTGAAAGGCTTGTTACTACAAAATGCCCACACCCCTCTTCCTGAGATTTATTTTGGGTACCTGACTGATGAGATGTATAGGGAGGAGATGTGACAGCCCTATGTTTGACCTTTCAGGGGCGCAGTTGGCCCTCAGTCGATTTTTAGAGACGACAATGCTCGTCCACATAAGGATCACCCAGTCGTCAATTGCCTTGGAAGACAAGATGTTCTCCGGATGGATTTGCCAGCCAGATATTCAGATGTAAGCCCTAATGAGCATGTCTGGGACTCTATTTGGAGGGCAATTTGCAGCTCACCATTCCCATTCGAGAACCACACACGAGCGGAAAACTGTGTTGTTTCAGGAATGGGCACAACGGCCACAGGGACTCAACAAAGTGCCTCGTTTCCAGTATAGCATCTCACTGTGAGAGCTTCAATCTCTGAGAGGGGTCCTTACCCTATATTAGAAGTACGTTAAACTTTCTCTAATCCGGCATCATATGGTCCGACACGTAGTATAATTCGGCAAGACTTTTAAAAAAAATTATATCGATTTCAAAACATCAATCATGCCTTTTTACAATTTGCTTGCGATCGAAAGGAGCGAGGAAAAAACATTCTGCCGGATAAAGCTTATCGGCATGCAAGGAGGGGATACTATAATAGAAGGAGGAAATAAGAGAGAGGGCTGAAGCAGATTTTGATGAGCCGGCAGGGGAAATTCTGACAGATGAGACCATCATGCAGAGCATTATCTATTCAACAGCCTCCAAAGACGTGGACTCAGATGAAGATGATGTAGACGAGTCAAACAACATAACTTGGAATCAAGCAGCTGATGTCTTGAATATGCATACATCTCAAGTTTTCTGAACACAGCAGTTCGTTCACTGATGCTGAAATTGTGAAACCATACGAAATGACTCCATAAAAAACGAAGGGAGAAAACTAATAAACAAATCGATATTCGAGATTTGTAAGATACGTACATATATATATATATATATATATATACAGTGGACGCTCGTTAATTCGAACTCGGTTAATTCGAACTTTCGGTTAATTAGAACTAATCCAAAGGCCCCAAAAAGCTTGTATTGGAGTTAATGTTAAAAATATCTCATTAATTCGAACTAAATTTTTATCACTTCGGTTAATTCGAACTAAAAATTTGAAAAAAAAATTCTTTTTCCTCGTTTAATGGAGAAAATATACACTGTATTTATTATTTTGTGTGTCAAATTTTCTTTTCTGTGTAAAGAGGCACATGCCTGCATTACTAGACTATAGCATGTCCGCTAAACGTTAGTAGCTATTGTCCTTCTTATTAGTGCTAAACCGAAAAAGCAATTTTCCTTTATATGGTTTGATTTTCTTAGAATTTCAAAAAAGCTAGTCTTTACTACAGATTCTAGGGAGATGCGTCATTTATAACTGCAGTGAAGACACGTTAATGAGGTCTAGTTTTTCTTCCTCGTCATGTGGTGTGAACGTGTAAAAATTCAGGATGTCTACACTTGGAAAGTACAAAATCCTAACTTTGGAGACAAAGGTAGAAATGTTAAAGCAAGTAGAGAATGGCGAATGCAAAACAAAGTTAGCAGCTGACTATGAAATTAAAAAAAATTCCTTGTCAACTAATTTGAAAAACAAGGAGTCAATTTTAGATTCATGGTAAAAATCAAAATTTGCTAGAGGAAGGAAACGCATGAGAAATACGTCCCAAGAAGCTCTACTGCTATGGTTCCAGGATGTTAGATCTCGAAATTTTCCGATAAATGGACCCCTAGTACTGACGAAGGCTGATGAATTGGCAAGTAGAATGGGTATTGAAGATTTTAAATGCAGTGGTGGATGGCATTCTCGATTTAAGTCAAGGCACAATATTTCTTATCAAACTGTATGTAGTCAAAGCTCTGATGTAAACGAAGACGTATGCACTAATTTCGGTAGGAAACTGCCAGGGCTTTTCTCTACTTACCTGCCGCAAGATATTTATAATGCGGCCATAATGGAAAAAGCCATAATGGACCCTATTAAATCTCTGAAAGCATTTATTCAGATGGAACCTTCCTCTGAAAATGAATTGAAATGTTTACTTCAAATCGAGAAGCTGGCTGAACAATGTAGGCATCATAAACAGAACCAAACATCCATTTTAGAGTTTTTTCCCAATGTGTAATTCATATTTTTAATAAAAGTTAAATTTATAGTGCATATCTTCTGCTTCACTTTATGATAAAGGTAAGTCTGTATTGCTTTTTACTATGTTTAACTTTAGATAACATAGTATAATATATTTTCTGGGGTTATACATACTAGGAGAGTTTCTTCTTTAGTGACACACATTTAAAGTTATATATTTTCTCTTAACATCGGATAACTTTCAAACCGCAGACGATAATTTTGACTTTTAAAAACATAGTACAATTGCAATTATTTCTTTTGCAGCAAACGATTTTTTATTACCGCTTACCAAAATCGTCAAAAACATGTGAGAGCAGCCTCTGTTTATATATATATATTATATATATATATATATATATATATATATATATATCCCAACAAACACAGAGGCATCGGGCCGGGGTCGGAAGGTTCCGGCCAGCCGATTTCACCACTGCCGGGCCGGCGCATTACGTCAGTATCGTTTCCGTCACGGCTGTGTCCTCTCGCCCGCGACTACCCCGTCGACTGCTGGGCCACTTCCGGTAGGATTCGAGCCATCGTTCATCCGACTGCGAACCGTTAGGCAGCCGCGATTAAGCCATCGATGCGGACAGATAGCCGGAACGTAACCGGAGGTTGACGGGCCGGTTACGGGAGCAATAATTGGTGTCGACATACCGTCATCTACCCATCTCGTAAACAGCAATGTGCCGTAGGTCCGGGCATCATGCCAGCATTCTACCAGAATCGGACCGCCGGCAGGTTTTCAAAGTTTTGCGTAGGACCCTTTCGTTTATATGCTTATTTTTATTTATTTCATTGACGATTAACCTCTGATATCAACCCTTTCACTTTTATTATTATTATTTTTTTGCCTTCATATTTCTAATATTCTTTCCAGTTTTGCCTTATGTATTTTTAGGTATTACCAAATACTGATCTTTGTTATTACCTAAAAATTTGCTTATGAATCACAAGTTTACTTGTTAGAACAAAATCTCATTTTGTATTAAGATACATTTACCCAAATTTGAAAGTTAAGATAACATTAATACCAACCATTAAAGCTAAATCATCTTTCCATTCGATCTAAGGTTCCAGTTTGTTTTTTTTTAATTTAGAATGAGATTATAGTATGTAAAACAGTACTACTTTAATAATTAACCCAAAAAATTTGTACTTCCCCAGTATAAAATTTATTAACATAATTTGATAAATTTATAAACATAAATTTGATACATTTATTTCAAACCTGAGTAATGTGTAGTGTGTATGATGAAACCCATCTTTGTGAGCTTGTGAAAACTTGCTCAGAAGAATTTATTTAAATTATTTTTTGGTGTAGAGTTAATAAATGCTCTACAGATAAGAAAATTATTTTTTGCATAGTTTTGTGAATTAAAGAGTAATTCATTAAATTCTTATAAGTCATTTTTAAAAAATATTTTCTTTTATATTATATTGGACATTCACTATCCAACACTTGATAGTACTATTTTGAGAAATAGTACTATGATAGTAATATTTCTCAAAAATAGTACTATGATAGTAATATCTTCTATTGTAATTTTGAGAATTAATTATAGAAACATGTTTTTAAATACAGAAAAGAGCTGGTTTAAAGTAAAAATAGTTTATTTAGAAAGTACATAGCACATTTACACAATTTATTTCTATAAAACAGGATCCTTTCGCTGTACCTCTGGCTCCATCTTTACAGCATCTAGGGAAAAAAAAGAAAGAGAAAATCAGTTCATAAATTTATGTGAAAGGAAAATGACTCCCATCCCCTGATATAATTTATGAATCAAACGAAGAATTTATTTAAATTATTTTTTGATGTAGAGTTAGTAAATGCTCTGCAGATAAGAAAATTATTTTTTGCATACATTAAAGGGTAATTTATTGTTGTAAAAATAGTTGATTGTTGAAAGTAGTTGAAAAAATTCATTGTTGATAAAGTAGAATTAAATAAATCCAATTAGGAAATATAAATTCTGAGACAGGGGTTTAAAAAAACTTGATATAAAACAGCACCCAACACATGAGTGCAGTTTTAAATCTGTTGTTATTTTATTGATAACTACTTCCAAGAAGTAAATTCCTACCACATTTTTTTTGTAAAACCAATTACATACTGTGAAAGAAATGTAAAGGAAAGTAAGTAAATATTTATTACATCATGAAAGGAAGTAATCTGTGAAAGGAATAAGTAAATATTTATTACATCATGAAAGGAAGTGATCTGTGAAAGGAAGTAAATAATTATTACATCATGTAATAAATATTTACTTCATTAAATAAATATACTAATAGAAAATAGTTATAAAATATTTGTTAAAGAGTATTCCCCTTTTCACTAAATTTCTCTCTGTACAGTAGAAAATCCAACCATGTCGATTAATTTGTTATTATAGATATAAATAAAATAGGGTAGATTACCTTGATAAGAGTACAATAATAAGTTTTTAATGTTGAGCATAATTTCAGCTCAACATTGAAAGCTGAATCAGAGACTTGTCTAGAATGACACCAAAATTTCCTCTTCACTATTGACAATAATGCTGTTGAAAGTAGAGAAACACAAAAATAAAGATTGAATGCTAAGTAAAACATTAGCATACAAAATCTTAAATTTCTAAATTTGATTACAACATGCCATAGAGAGCATTAATACAGATGCTGGGTCAGATTTAGAAATTTAAGATTTTATATAGTATTCAATCTTCATTCTTGTGTTTCTTTACTTTCAATGTGAGAGTGATTCTCGGTAGTGAAGAGAAAATTTTGTTGTCATTCTAAACAAGTCTCTCAGTCAGCTTTCAATTATTGTACTCTATCAAGGCATTCTAATCTACTTTATTTATATCTGTAATAACTAATCATTTAATTGACAGGATTGAATGTCTTACTGTACTCAGAAATTTAGTGAAAAGGGTGAATACTCTTTAACAACTAATCTATTACTATAATAATGAATAAAGTAAACATTTATTATATGATGTAGCTTTCACAGTAATTGGTTTTACAAAAATTGTGGTAGAAAGTAATTTGGGATACTAACTTCTGCATAGTATTTTAATAGAGCATATCTTTTGTTACTTAATTGTCAAATTATGGTGGAGATCTGAGTATAAAATATTTTTTATTTGTGAGCAGCTGTTATTAGGGATAACCACAGTAAAAAATTATTCAAAATATACTATTTAGATTCAGTAATTACTAAACAATTGTTATGATATATTGTTTGATTAGTCTAGGTTAATTTGAAAAATGAGGTGGGTAATATTGACTAGCTGTCAATGTTGAGTGAAATGGCTTAGATTGTATTATAAAGCGTGAAGAAACACTTAGACTTTTTGAACCAAGCTTCTAACCCAAATTTAAGTTTTTAAAAAAATATTTTGCTAATCAGAGTATTTTCACAGATCTTAACAATGGAATAGAAAACCCGTATAGTCAACAAATTCATTGATAAACGATTCAGTTCTAAAAGCAAAAAGCCTGGTTTCTGTATACTGTTGTAACATGATTATTATAAAAGTATACAGAAACCAGGCCTTTTGCTTTTAGGGCTGCATCTTTTATCCATGACTTAGTTGACAATACAGGTGTTATGTTCCATTCTTTAGATCCATGAAAATATTTTCAATTTTAAAAGTTTTATTAAATTTTTTTTTAAATTCTGGTTAGAAGTTCGGTTTGAAAAGTTAAAAGTATTTTATTGCACTTTGTAAAATAATCTATGCTACTGCACTCAACATTGACAGCCAGTCAATCTTTGTATGCTTGCATCATTTTTCAACTTAATTTAGATAAACCAAATAATACACTGTGACGTCATATGACGCACTTCCGTAAACCAGCAGGTGGCGCGACGGGCGCCGGATGGAAGAGGAGAGAAGGGAGATGGATGAAAATGGTAGATGACGTGCGCGCAGCAAAGATTGTAGCAAATATATACATGTTCTTTTTTTTTGTTTGTGTTTAATTGTAAAAATGTGTTGTTTTGTAAGTAAAGTGTTCTTTTCAAGAGAGAAAAAAGTGTAATTCTTCGTCTACACAATAACAAACTAGTGTAGGTATTGTTCCTTTTACGAAGAGACAAGGAATGTTCTTCAAGATAGTAAGAGGTGATATCTTACATTGTGGTGGCAGCGGTGGGATCCGATCCCAAGCAACGAGTGAGTGGTTATTTTTGCCATAGTTTTATTATGTGTAGGGTTATCGTATTTACAAAATACATTTCTTGAATTAAATTTATTAGCGTTGTGTATTAAGGATTAATAGTTTAATTGTACATCAGTACATTAGTTTACGCCAGTAAATGGCTGATATTACATGTTCTGTTCACGCCAGTGAAATTTCATGTAGTTACTTTAATACAAACGTAAATTATTTAATTGTACATCAGTACATTAGTTTACGCCAGTAAACGGCTGTTATTATATGTTCTGTTCACGCCAGTGAAATTTCATATGTTTACTTTAACACAAACGTAAAATATTTAATTGTACATCAGTACGTTAGTTTAGGTTACCTGTCATGCATTCTTGTTTGGTTAATAAATAAGATTAAAAGTTCTGTTTTGTATTTAAGTTTTAAATATCTATTATTTCATGATATTTATACCCATATTATGTGTATTATTGTTTATTTTAGAAACATATAATATAATTTACTGTGTTAGTCGGTGATCACACCGTAAATTGAATGAATTCCATTTCACACCATTTGAATTTCATTCTGGTACAGGTGGAGACAAATAGATAAATTGGCTACGAAGTTGGCGCCATTTAAGATTTCTATTCTTATTTAAACAGATCATTCATTCATAGGTGCAAAAGGGAAAAATAATGTGTGAAATATTATTCGTATTTATTTATTTCACGAATCACGAATGAAGGAATCTACATGCTATTAATTTCTATTTCTGTGGGTTTTTTGTGAAATAAAAGGGTTCGTTTACACTTAATGCCAATTAAGTAAATTTAAAATAAGGTTTTTTTTTCTTTCCTTTTCGCTCTCTCTGTTGAGTAAAGAAGTGTTAAATTGCACAGCAATATATTTTAAGGGATTTGCTAGAGAAAAGAGAATATAGTGCGTGTGTTCATTCATTATACATTTTTCTTTTTTTTAATTTGGTCTAGCAATTATGTATACATAGTTTTAATGATCTAGTATATTTATTATTGATGTAATGTTGGTTATTTCAGTATTTAAAAGAGGTGCTAATGTGTAATTCGAAATGGGATTTTTTTTTAATGTTGCTGTTTTAACGTATCCAAATAAACATATTCATGTTCATGTATTTATTGTAAGAGCATCTCTGCAGTAATTTTTGGGTTATTTTTTTGATTTAGTTAAATATTTTTCTGGGGATCATTTCAAACATGGCATTCCTCTATAACGGAAATAAGAGGGATCTGCGGCTGGTCGCAGTTGAGCTGGGAATTCCAGACGCTGAGAAATTAAAGGTGCTGGAACTAAGAAATGCCATTTTGAAGGTTGACGGGTATGATGAGGAATTTACAAAAGGGTTTTTGAACACGGTTATTGAGGATAGAAAACGAGATGTAGAAGTAGAAAAGTTCCGTCGAAAGGAAGAAATGGAAGAACGTAAAAGAAGGGATGAATTAGAAAGGGAAGAACGCAAAAGAAAGGATGAATTGCGGAAACAAGAGATGGAATTTGAATTGAAAAGAATGCAGATTGAAAAGGAAAAGCTCGAACTTAGTGTCAAAAATGGTGTGGCAATGGGAACTGATGAGAAACCCCGGATGAAGTTGTATAACATCATACAGAAATTTGACCCTAAGGTCTGCGATATTAGTCTTTATTTAGTTTTATTTGAGCGACAGGTAAAAAGGGCAGATATAAAGGAAAAATTTTGGGTCTCTCACCTTATTGGACTTTTGCCATATGAAATTGCGGAGATTATTGCTAGGGAAAGCGAAGAAAATGCAGATGACTATGAGAAAGTCAAAGAACTGCTACTGAAAAGATTTAGGGCCTGATTCACGACAAACACTTTTCTCCCGCAATCCTGTTTTCTTCCGCAAATTTGCGGTGCGAAGGCAATTCCCCATTCACGACAAACGCGCAGAACGTTTCCTCCCGCAACACAAGTTCACGGCTTGCGGACGCTACGTAGGTCTCGCAAGCGAAGGATAAACAGCAATGGCGGACGTCATAGCAATCGGTAGGCTTCGGCGGCGGCGAATTAATATATCATTAAAAAATGAATGGAGATTCCACGATCGAGACGATCCATTTCAAATGAATGAAAATGAGTTCGTTTGTCACGGATTGCTGTAAGAGATCTATGTGAGGAACTGAGACCACATTTGCAGTCTGAACACGGCGGTTATTCAATAGAAATGCAGGTATGTTCAATGTTTTGATTCTTATTCTTCCAGTTTTAAGCATATTAATTATAAAATAATTTTGTATTTGGGACAGTACACCTTTTAAAATGGTCCAAAAATTGATTTTTAGAATTTTATGTCATTGGATAGGGCATTTTAGGTCTTTAGATGTATTGATTTTTTTTAATCTCAATGCTGAGTCAAATATTTAGTATTGGGTAAAGGTGTATTGACCCTTTATAAACTGTTACCATGTTTTTCACTCTTACTTTATAATTTCCCTATGATCAGATTAATGTAAGAATGCTAATATATATAATGCTGTGTATATGATCGGTTTGTGAAACAACGGTTATTTGTAATAACTATATCATGTGGCTTAAATAGCTTTACTTATATACTTTTATTGTTTATATAGGTCCTCAGCAGCCTACAGGTCTTGGGAATAGGAAGTTTTCAAAGTGCTGTTTCAAGCACAAACTTTTCCCAAATATTGCAACCAACTCTTTCAAGAAATGTAAACAAATTTACAAAAGCTGTATGTAAAATTTAAAAAAATCATGTACAGTTTCGCAGAAAAGTAATGAGCTGCTACAAACAAAAGAAAACTTCTATTTAAACACTGAATTTCCAAATTTTGTAGGTGCTGTTGACTGCACACATGTGAACATCATCAAACCAATAGATTTTGATTGGTTTGTTTTCATTAACAGGAAAAGCAAATACTCAATAAATGTGCAAATGGTAAGTAAAGCCTGTTTATCTTAAACTATTAAAAAGTGATGGTGCATTTCACATATTTCAGTCAGTGTATAACCATAGGTGCCCATAAGAGTACTTACAGGGCAGGGAGGGGGGAAACAACTGATGAGCACTAAAAAGCATGAAACTGGTCTTGGAATACTGTTGATATGCGAAAGAAAATTTACTTGCATTTGTCTTTATCAGATTATTCTATTGATAATAATACTGAATAATATACAGTGGATGCTCATTAATTCAAACTCAAAGGTTCACAGAAAAAAGTTCGAATTATCTGATGTTAAGAGAAAATATATAACTTTAAAAGTGTATCACTGAAGTAGAAAAATCTCCTAGTATGTATAACCCCAGAAAACATATTATACTATGCTATCTAAAATTAAACATATTAAAAAGCAATACCGATTTACCTTATTTATAAAATGAAGCAGAAGATATGCAGCAGAAAGTAAACTTTAATTAAAAATATGAATTACACTTTTAGGAAAAATTGTAAAATGGATGTTTGGTTTTGTTTATGATGTTTACATTGTTCAGCCAGCTTCTCGATTTGAAGTAAACATTTCAATTCATTTTCAGACGAAGGTTCCATCTGAATAAATGCTTTCAGAGTTTTAATAGAGTCCATTATGACTTGATCATTAGGATGCTTAACAGTCTCTGCATTCTCATCTAATTTGTCAAATTTTTAGTTCGAATTAAGGAAGTGATAAAAATTTAGTTCGAATTAATGAGATTTTTAACATTAATCACAATACAAGTTTTTTAGGGCCTTTGGATTAGTTCGAATTAACCGAAAGTTTGATTTAACCAAGTTCGAATTAACGAGCGTCCACTGTATTAGGAATATTGTGCAGTTATACAACTTGAGTACATACATAAAGGGACATGAGTACATATTTCAACATTTTTCATCACCTAATATTTTAGGGCTGCTTACATTCCATACTAACCCTACACCAAAGATATTTCTTCATACCTTTTCATCACGTATGGAATTGCATATCTCCCAAGCAAAAATATTTTTAAACTTATGGATTTGGACTGATATTAATTCCATACATTCTAGCACCCTTCTCATTTTCTGAATAATCATTTAAAAGTGTACACTGTTCTATATTTGTATTATTACAACATATATTTTAAAGTTTACTTTCAGACCAAAATGATTCAAAGATCATTTAGAATTGGCTAGTGTCCGAAAACTCATCTTTGTACACCACAAAAGTGCTTGTCACAAAAAAATACTGTTTCATATACATTGAGGAAAAAGAGAAAAAGGTGTTGTGTTCTTTTCAATCTTAAAACATTCAAAATACTAAATCTTATATTTCTTTTATTTCAGGTATGTGATAATAACATGAAGATATTGGATGTCGTAGCAAGATGGCCTGGGAGCACTCATGACTCCTCTATTTGGAAGAGCAGTGCTCCCCGAGAGTTGTTTTTAAGTAAAGTTATCCCTGAAAAGAACTTCTTGCTTGGGGACAGTGGTTACCCATTAGAACCATGGCTGATGACACCATATTTGGATGAATCCTCGCAAAGCAAGCAGAAATTTAATGAAAACAGAGGAAAAATGTTACACGAAGAAATTTGTGCAAATTTATAAATTTAATTTTTTGTTAATTATTAAATAGTTTTTTTACACTTGAACTGGTGTTTTGTCTTATCAATTTTTAACATTTCTTTGGCACAATTTTAATATGACATTTTAACATTTTAAGATGTTGACATACAGACATACATTGTATTATATTATTATAGACTAGCCTGGCTATGCTCGGGCCATCTGTCCACCAGACAGACGGCTTTGAATTGATTGACAGAGAGGGAGAATTTTCATAAGAGGCACTATTAATTTGAAGTCCCTCCCCCCACAAAACAACAAAGAGAAAAATGTGTTATTCGTATTAATACCCACCACCACCTGGTATGATATGAGCATACCTGCAATACAAAAAGATAAATTTTCATGTGAAAAGAAATCGGCTGGCTACTTTAGCCTATATTCCTGCAATACAAAAATTCAAATTTCCTTAAATTTGTGTCATTGGTGATATAATAATGCAATGTACATTGAAATTATATGAGTGCATGTATTAGGCAGAATTGCCCATGTCTATGTTGCGAGATATTCTGTATTCAGTTTAGTCAAAAGATAAGCACAATTGAAATATTAAACAGGCTTCCGGAGCATATGGTATTGTGGAAAAACAAATAAACACCAAAATTTCATAAATATAAATATTTATATAACGAAAATGTGAATATGCACTTTTTAAATATTTTGGCGTGTAATCAACAAAACAAAGAAATGGTGAACTTCATACAAAAATAGCTTAGTAGAATATTTATCTAAAACCAAAAACTAAACTAATCAGCAAAGAAAGAAATATATGAAATATGAACAGTTTTGGAAAAAAATCAGTAACATGAAAATAAAAATTAAAGAATTATTTGTTGTTTGGACATTTCAAACATGATCATTGTCAATTTTGTTAGGATAATTGAACTTTTATTTCGTTATTGTTAAAAGGCTTGTCATGTATACATTATTTTGAGCATCTTCAATAGTTTTAACATATACCTTTTTTAACAAACATGGCTTTTACTGCACAATAAGAGTAAGATTACTATCTGTTTCACTAAAAGTAATTTTCAAGACAATAAATAATATCTATAATAGAACAGTGAAACTTAAAGGAACTTAAATTTTTGTAGCATTTGAAGTAATTATAAAACTAGTGTCATTTATATGATACTAGACTTTTTTTTATCCTATGTTGGGGAAAAGTACATTGACCATAATTCCCCACTGGTAACTCAGTAGAGGTGATATCTATTTCAAAAATCTGTGACTGAAAAGTACTTGTTTTGAAGAGAGGATCACATTAAAAGGTGATTGAAATCCATAAATTCCCCAGCAGAATAAAGGTGGTAGTCAGGAGAGGATGCAACGCCAATGCGGTACAGGTAAAAAGCCGTGAGATTATTCTATAAAATTGGATGAACAATTAATACACACGCGAAATGACACAACCGTTTGAACAACAAACACTTGAAAAGACAGTTGTTTTGATAGACATACGCGGTAACTCAGACACGCTAAAAGCGTTCTCATTGGCTGATTTCCGATGAAAATCGATTATACCTCGATTATCACTCCGAGTTATCGAACGATTCGGTTCGTTTTGACAGCGTGACGTCAGTGGATGCGGCTGGCGAAAATTGTTTGTCGTGAATGGCTTTGCAGGTGTCTTCCCCTTTTCAATCGCAGATCTCCCTGCCTTGCGGCTTGCGGATTGCAAGTCGCTGGCGTTTGTCGTGAATCAGGCCCTTAAGCTTACTCCTGAAAGGTTTCGACAATTGTTCACCAGACACATAAAAAAAGCGGACATAACCTGGAGCGACTTTGCATATGAGTTAAAAAATTATTTCAGGGAATGGATTCGAGGATTAGAAATTACGACATTTGAGGAATTAGGTGATTTGATTGTTACTGACCAAATAAAAAGGAAAGTGCCTCCTGAAGTACGAGATCATTTTTTTGATGAATGGTCACTATTTAAGTCTTCGGACATAATTTCCAGCAAGTTGGATGATTATGAAACTATCAAAACGTCATTTTATAAGAAACCGAAGGAAACGTCTTATAAGGAAAATTGGAATAAACCTTATAGAAGACCAAAGTTTGGAAATAGTCAGGAAGAAAAGAAGGGTAGTACGCAAGATATTAAAAGGTCAGACACTAATCCACCAGCTGTTAATGGGAAAGTACGCCCAGCGTTTACGTGCTATTCGTGTGGGAAAGACGGGCATACAAAGAAATTTTGTCCGGAGGTATACAAAGCTAAGGCAAATCAGGATGTGAAAAGGAAAGCCACTGTCCATAATGCGACCGTGGAAAGGAATACAGACGAAAATGGAACTAGAAGTGGAACAGCGGTTGTAGCTAAGGTCATGTCTCACCAAGGAAGCATCTTAGGAGAGAAACTTTGTGATTTAGAAAGAATAGACATTAGTGTTAATGGTAAACCAGCTAAAGCGTTAATAGACTCTGGATCTGAAATTACTGTTGTGGGAAAGGACATTATTTCAGACTACCAGTTAGAAGATCAGCCATCGATTTTTATAAAAGGTATTTTCGGTCCAGCAGAGAAATGTCCCCTGGTGAATATTCCAATGAGTCTTATCTTGGGAGGACAAGTTAATGTGATTCATCAGGAAATTCTCTGTGCAGTTGCTCCTTCACTAGTGGAAGATGTTCTAATGCCGCCAGACGTAAGGAACATCCTAAGTTGTAATCAGAACGCTGAAACTGGGGACAGTATCACTCATCAAGAGGATAAAGATGAAGTTGAAAAAATTCCTAATGGGAATGACATTATAAACGGAGGAGATGCAAGTTCGACAATGATCCTGGAGGTCCAGGCTGTGGAAACTCCTGACGATGATGACAGGCTTGCCATATCGGAACTTTTTCGGAAGGAACAGGAAAGGTGTGACGACCTAAAAGAAGCTAGAAAGAGGGCTAAAGGAGGGACAGGAGGATTCTATTATCATGACAAATTTTTATTCCATAAAGAAAAGGTATTGGGGGAAACTGTAGGCCAATTGGTTTTGCCTAAGAATAGAAGAGAGGAAATTATGAAATTGGCCCATTGCTCAATATTTGGAGGTCATATGAGTGCCAGGAAGACGACTGAAAGGATAAGATACTCGTTTAATAATTAACTGAACCTAAATAATATATTTTGGAATATTTTTTTACTGCCCTTATCCTTACACTTTATAATAACAGCTGCTCACAAAAATATATTTTATGTGACAGATCTCCACCAAAATTTGACAATGAAATAATAAAAAAATTAAATACTAGGCAGAAGTTAGTATTCCAAATGACATTCAACTACCTATTAGCTCATCAACGAATAATCTAATACATCTAAAAGCAATATTATTATTATTATTACTTCTGTAAGGAATTATGAATGAACCTCTAACTACTTCTCATGAAATTCTGATAATTAAATTAAAAAATTTTTAACATTAACTATCAAGAGTAAAATAACCCTTGGCATTTTATATCTTTATAATATAAAAATATAAAATTTTTTTTGGTAAGCAGTTATGATAAAAGACTTTCACAAGAGTCACGGTTAACTGAAGTCCCTGAACTGCACTTTCAGACATACCTAATACTTTAATAACAGGCTTGCCAGTTAAAAATATAATGAATAAAGGAAATCAATATCAATCCACAAATTACTGCAACCAAAGTTTATGAGAATGTTCGGATTAGCGTATAAAATATACAAAGAGAAATTTGAAAATTTGAGTTGTTTATTAATTAAGAATTATGTAATAAAAATATTTTTTATGGTTTTTCATAGAAAAATTCAAATTTGAAGTACAAAAAATAAATTTTAAAAAAATATATTCACAACTTTGTGATTTTGCCCACAAGTTCACTGCTGAAAAAAAAGGATATCTAGAGAATAAAAAAAAATGGGTTCAGTGAGGTTAAAATCAACTTACAGATTATGAATCGAGCACACTGCCAAGTGAGTTGTGGAATCTTTTCATGGAAATCACAATGAGGTGAAGATGGATTCCAGTTTCAGAATTCTGTAAAGAAACCAATATTTTCTTATAATGCCATAATAAAAATTAGAGTGATTTGTGACACCAAGAAGCATTGAAAAGCAGAGTTCATTATTTATTTATTTATTTTACAAATGCCACACACTACCAAAAATAGCACCTATGCCATCAGTGCACGTGCTCTCCAATACTTCTCAACAAGATCAGTAAAACGTTTTAGTGCAGAGCACTCGTCTATTAGCTTATCAGTGAAATAAAAAAGGTAGTATGACCCCCTTACATGTATACTTTGGACCATAGGCGTAGCGTGCTTCTAACATTTGGGACGGATACAAATTGAATTCAGCTAGGGCCCTTCTCAGCGCATTGACTACCGATCGATCCTTAAAATTTGAAATATGATTTTTTGAAATTGAGTAACAATAGAATTGATGTTTGAGTAGTATTCAAAAAGTTATACAATGAGAAAAATAAATGTAATATAAATAAAAGAAGAAGAAAAATGTAGCATGCTTCTAACATTTGGGACGGATACAAATTGAATTCAGCTAGGGACCTTCTCAGCGCATTGACTACCGATCGATCCTTAAAATTTGAAATATGATTTTTTGAAATTGAGTAACAATAGAATTGGTTTGAGTAGTATTCAAAAAGTTATACAATGAGGAAAATAAATGTAATATAAATAAAAGAAGAAAAAAAAAATGTAGCATCGAATTTTTGTTATGGATCATATCATTGTTAAAAACTATGTTAGGGCTAAAGACATAATCGGTATTTTCAGTGTCACAGTTTGAAAAAAATGGGAAAAAACCAACTTTCTTAAAAGTTTTCTACAATTTTCTGATTTAACTGAACTTCTATTAACATTTTAATTTATTTCAAGTTAAGTTGGGGGGGGGGGCACATCTATGCTTTGGACCAGTAAGTTCTTATTTATTTTGCACAACATGACAACTAAATACTCTCTAGAAGTCTTGAAAACAAATAGCTTATAAATCAGTTATTGAGGAAATTCTCACATTTTTAATGAAGATTTTACAAATGAACAGATTTTATATTTTCTAAATAAACCTTGGCATTTTATACTTTTATAATATAAACCTCTTTTTCAGCAAGAGTTAAAAAGACTTTCACAAGAGTCATCATGTTAACTTAAATCCCTGGACTGCACTTTCTCACTCACCTAAAACCTTAACAACAAGCTTCACAGTTAAAAAAGAATAAATAAAGTAAATTAATATTCAATCCACAAATTATTGAGACCAACATTTATGTGAAAGTTGAGATTAGCATATAAGTTAAAAAAATTAATTTGAAATTTTTAGTTCTTTAATAAATATTTTTATAGTTTTTTCATAGAACTATTTAAATTAAAGTTCAAAATAAATCTAAAAAATATTAAAAACAGTAATTTTGGCCACGAGTCTACTGCTGAAAACAAAAGTATATGTCGAGAAAAAAAAAGTTAAACTTACACAAGTTATGAATTCAAGTCAGCTTTGGTCTTCCAAAACGACTGCAATCTTAAGCTAGATTCCACATTCAAAATTCTGAAAAGAAACCAATATTTTCTTATAATGTCATAATAAAAATTGAACGATTTATCAAACCAAGAAGTATTGAAAAGTAGAGTTCTTTATAAACTTGCTTATCACTAAAATAAAAAAGGGGAATATGACCCCTTTACATATAACTTTGGGCTAAGTTCTTATTTATTTTGAACAGTATGAATAAAGATTTTTTCGATGACACAAAAGTTTACCTAAAGTTTTAATAACAATCTAACATACATGATGTTATCTAAATAAAAGTTCTCATCCTTGTTGGGTTCTTCAAGATTTTAAAGCTGAAACTGAGAAATAAAATTATATAAATGCACAATGACCAACAATTTAATAACTTAGGGATGAAAAATGGAATAACCTTTTGCATCTATATATGATTAAGCAATAACAAAAATAAAAACAATTATAATCATTAATATTCACATTTATACTGATATGTGCATGAGTATTTTGCATCTTTTACGCACTCATGCATACTACATGATGGGGCATAAATCAGAATTATATGGTTTGTTGTGTTAAAAGTATGCATGATCTATAAGTATAAAATCAATAAAGTTCTGTTAGAATTTATAAAAATTATAGCATGAAATTGAACCTTCTTAGTTGGTATTGTGAAGTGTATATAAATATCCATAATATGCTAAATTTTTTGTTTCTTAATATAAAGCCCAAGTTAACATACAGGCAAAATGTTTGCAATGCTGGATATATTATATTAAAAACATAAATAATGTTGTAAATTTAAAAAAGTTTCATTGTAATAGTATAGCTGTTTTATGGATGAAGTTCTATGTAATGTAATATAAGAAATTGTAAGTAATTAAGAATGTCTGTTAAGTAATATTATGTTTATGTAAAGGTTTAATATATGGTAATTTAAAAGTTTTTTCCCCTCTCTTATGGTATGGCTCCTGTACAGTGATTCGCAATAAATATTTTGAAGAAAAATAGTAACTTTTATTTTTTATAATTTTCTACTCTGGTTGACTGGAGGTTGAGAAAGGAACAAAGTCTGTATGTTTAAAGAGAATACTTTGATAGACATAATTATTCTAAGCATTCAAATATTTACTATATAATATACTACAAAATATCATTGATTCAGAACTATAATGAAAGGCCTTTTTTTTTTGGTTAATAATAAAATGCTGTCTATATTACCATTAAAAACATGAATAATGTATTTGGATAGCAGTCAAAATTATAGCACCATTGACTCTTTTTTAAAAATTTTTAGTATTTCAGATCTGGTATTATGAAATACATCAAATGTTCAAATGTTTTGATTATCTCATGGATTTCGTAGGCATTCATGAAAAGAAAATTTTAATGTTCATACAAACTGATGAAAAAAAAAGTTAGGTTAGAAAGAAATTGTAGCGGATTTTATAAACAGATTAAGAACATCCTACTGTCATATTAAGTCTTTTTTTGTTATTTTTTTTTACCAATTTCATTGTACTTATTTATTTTAAAACTTTTTTCATGCTAGTAATTGTGTGGAAAAATATTTTTCTCTTACTTTAGGGAATACTGCATTTATATATCAATATATTCAATAGTTATATACATTATATATCAAAAATTTTTAATATAAATAATATAACCACAAGTAATATTGGTTGCTTTTGACATTCTTTTAATTTAACAATCCTCTCAACTGCTTGTGTGTGACAAGGGGGAGTTCTTAATTTGAGTTGGGATATTTGTTTATAGGCTTATGAGCTAATTCAGTGAATGAATGAATGAATTTTTGAGTAAAATATCATAGAAACAAATGTCAATTACATTAAATTACATCATATGGATCATAATTATATTGTGCAATAATTTAATAATTATTAAAATTTAGATATCAAACTAATATTTCATTGATTTATCATACAATACATTGAACAGGAAGAAAACTATCAAAGAAAATGTATAATGATGAACAAACCATTTACTTCCTTTGTCCATCTAAAATATTAACTGAAACACGAATCTTAAATTTTTCCGAAACAAAATGTTTTTATTTATACATACGAAAGTGCTCGTAAATGCCATAAGTATTGCTAATATAAGTATTAGTATTGCTAATTCAATACACTCAGTTCAGTAGAATTTGATCTAAAATACGGTCAATTCATATTATAACTTGGATTAAAACACTATCTTATAACAGTAATAGAATAATGTTCACTATGTAAGGGTGTTAAATAAAATCTAAAGGCAATAATTTAAGACTAACGAATGAAACTTACTTGTGGATTAATTTCAGCAAACTTGTAAGCAATCTTTAATGGCGCCTTTTCAATCACGTGCAACTGAATGTCCAATCAGATGACACTAGTGCATTGTAGTATCACGAGGCGAAAAAAAAGATGTTTTGAAATTTCATTATGCTATAGCTTTCAAAAGCTGCCTGTTGGTATTGAATATAAAATTTTATTGCTCTACTGAAATATTTTTCAGGTGCTTCAAAATAGATATTTTTGTGAAAAGAGATAAAATTCTTTTTTTCTGTTTATTTTATGGTATATTAAATTAATAATAAATATTTTTTGTAAATAAAATATTCAAAATATTTTTACAGGAAACTTAGGTATTTCTAAGTATTTCTAATTTTTAGATGTCATTACAGAACAACTGATTTTGTAGAATTTCGCAATTTTCATCATCTTAATTTTGCAGTAGTATATTCTTATAATACACATTGGAATGAAAAAAACAATTTTTAATTAACAGACCTTAGTTAAAATAAACAAATCACATTTATTTAGAAAAATATTAATGCAATGTCTTTAAAGGCAAAGTGTTATTTTGAAATAAACATTCATATTTTTCAAAAGTCCATAGTAATCATACATGGTATGCTTTACTTATTTCACTGACACATTGAATTGCTTTCTGTTTGTCATCAGAAATATGCCTCTTCATAGGAAGTCCTGTTACTTTAACATCATTCCATTCAATCATATCAATATAATCCTTGGCATCAAAGTTTATACGTTGAAATAAAAACTTTTTGATGCCACCTTCATTTTCAGCCCTTGCTTTTAGATTCCGGGGTAATCCAAGCTCTCTCTTACATGACTGCGATCATCTGATATCATACAAAGGACGAGATTTTCAGAAGCAGATTTCTGGCACTGGAAAATGTATATAAGATAGCATAATAGCATTTTTCAATGGCAACAACCAGAATTTAAACATTACTGTAATTGGAATGGATGGAACTGCCGTGAACACTGGATTGAATATTGGTGTGGTTCGTTTCTTTGAAAAGGAATTAAGAAGGCCACTGCAGTGGTTGATTTGTCTATTTCATGGAAATGAACTGCGCCTACGTCCTAATTTGGAGGAGAAATAGGTAAACAACTAGAAAACTACTATGAACTTCCAGTATATGAATTATCACCTATTGAAAATGGCATTCCATTACTAGAAATTAAGGATGATTTAAGTGTGGACCCAAAATATTTGTTAGAAATGTCTAATGCAATCTCTGTTGGAAGGTGGTCTTCTGATTTGTCTATGAGAAAACCAGGAAAACTTTGTTATTCATGATAGCTTACATTAGCAAACCGAATACTTCACTTGTATGTGGGAACAGAATGTACTGCAAAAAAAATCTCCGAATACTGACTGAGTACATTTTGTAAGTATATGCATCTGTTTCGTTTCACATAAAGCTGAAACTATCTTATATCCATGGATCGAAGCACTTGTGGAAACTTGTAAGCTATTCACGTTACCTCCATCAGACTCTTAAAAATGTAATTGACCCAGTCATTCAAAGAAATTCGTACTTCGCTGCTTCTGAAAATCTCCTCCTATGTATGATATCAGTTGATCGCAGCCACGTAAGACAGCTTAGATTACGCCCGATTCTAAAAGCAAGGACTTAAAAATGAAGGGGGCATTGGAAAGTTTTAAGTTCAACGTATAAACTTTGATGCCAAGGATTATATTGATATGATTGTACGTAAAGATGTTAAAGTAACAGAACGAGGCATATTTCTGATTACAAACTAAAGCAGTTTCTAAAGGAAGCAAAATAATCTGATCAGGAGAGTCAACGTACTGACTTCAGCAATTTTCCATGTCACACACAAGCAGTAGAAAGGATTGTTAAATTCGTTACCGAGTCACCCTTACCCGTCCGTGGCACTTCTGCAAGAGTTGCATTGATAAAAACGAAAATACATTCTCAAAAGATAATGCCAAAATTTAATAATAAAAAACAAAACAAAACACAATTCAATGTGTCAGTGAAATAAGTAATGGAAACCATGTGTGATTACTATGGACTTTTGAAAACATGAATTTTTTTTTCAAAATAACGTTTAACATCCCCAATCTCAAAGAACTTTTTAATCTTATGCACAGTAAGTGTGCGTTTAAATTTTCTTCTACACCCACTTTTGATTATATTCCTAAATCTGATAAAGTAAACCTCTGAATCAGGCTGATGAACTTAAAGCAGGGTGTTTAACCTTTTGCAGCATCTGGGCCACATGGTAAATTTTTTCAAGGCAGGCGGGCCGCATAAAAAAGTCAACTACATTCAAAAGTTTAGTTTTATTATGAAAATGAAAAATACATTGTATATGTAATGTATAAAATATTATAATCTTGGTATGCAATGTGATGTGGTAATTTTGAACGAAATCGAACATAATGTGATTTTTTTAATTTGGGTTGGTCTAAAGCTAATTGCTCTCGACTCTAACTTAACTAGCATTAATGATCGAATCAATCTCTCAAACCAATTTTCTATCCTAGGAAACTGTCGTAATCCGGAGGAAAGAAATTCCCGCTGCTAATGATGAATTTCCTGTTAGGCGGGAAACCAAACCTGAGCCATGTTTTTTTTTAATGGCGGAAGGGTACAAAGATACCCTCAACCAAAATGTACAACCTAGTCAAAATTCAATATCCCAAATCAATTTCATGAAACTTTGTCAAAATCTTATCTGAAAACATTACTGCAATTGGATTAATATCGGACCTTTCAAAATTACGTAATTTACTTACGCATTGAATTTTTTTGGAAAAAAAATCCCAAAACCGAACGGCCACTTAAAAATTAAAAATTTATGTTCCGATCTTAATATTTCAAATCTTACCCAGTCCATTAATTGTTCACAGGTTAATTCTGATAGTGTTATTCTGATAGTGTGGTTTCTGATAGTGTTTAACATTTTTCCTTTATTTTTCTGTTCCATGCGAGGCAGTTTCCTCTTATTGAAGTTCCACACTTGATATACTATCAGGGAATGCTGGTGTGGGGCGTTCGTTTTTGCTTCCCATGCTTCCGTCCTGGGTTCGATCCTGCAAAGTGCAGTTCTGTTATCTGTACTCACGGATGTTCAAACCTGCCAATTTAATTTATTAAATATAACTTACTTATTATTTTAAACTTAATTGCCTTATTTTTTATTTCTAACATTTATTTAAACTAATTTTTTGGCCTTTTTTTCTTATTGTAAATATTATTTCTCGTATCCTGATTCAATTACAAAAAAAAAACAATGTAATATATATTCTTCAATGTACGTACTGAGGATAAAGGGTCTTATTTTTTGATATTTTTTGGTGTCTCATGACATCTACTGTCTATGTCTCTGACATTACATTACATTAATATTTTTCTAAATATGTGTGATTTGATTATTTTAACTAAGGTCTGTAAATTTAAAATTCTTTTTCTTTCATTCAAATGTGTATTATAAGAATATGTTACTGTAAAATTAATACGATGAAATTCGAGAAAAAATTCTACAAAATCAGTTGTTTTATAATGGCATCTAACAATTAGAAATACTTAGAATATGTAAATTTCCTGAAAAATATATTTTGAATATTTTATCTACAAAAATATATATTATTATTTTAATATACTATAGAAGAAATTTTAAAAAATACAAATTTTATCACTATTTCCTCTCTTATAAATAAAGAGTGGTGAAACAAGGACCCATTTTTAAGTAGATATTTAATTTCTCCAGTAATATATAAAAATAAACAATGAAACTAATTTTCATCTGTTTTTATAAGCTTCTAGGGAGTTAAAAACATACACACAGAATACAATCTTTACATACAAGGAAAATTATGTGAATTTTCACATAATACAATTATACAATTTCACATAATACTTTTCACATAATACAATCTTTACATACAAGGAAAATTATGGGAATTTTCCGCGTAAAAGAAGTTTCACAACAATGAAATAAATATTTTTGAAAAGTCTGTTAAATTTAATCTTCGCCTTCCCTTTCAAATCCATAATTCTGATGCAGATATCTGTTACTTGTGGTTACGAATCGGAGGTGCAGTTCCGGGACGATACAGGGAAAACGGTTTCGGTGCGATTCATATCAACCCATAACAGGCCCTGAAACACGTAAACGGAAAGCGTTTCCCCTTCGGAGGTTCGTAAACAACCCGCCAGTGGCCCGACAAAATTCTCCCGTACTTGTCGTTCAACCGGTGCCTCCAGCACTGGCCCGATAAGCTGCCGTCAGTCCTGTGTTTGTTGGGTATATATATATATATATATATATATATATATATATATATATATATATATATATATATATATATATATATATATATATATATATATATATATATATATATATATATATATATATATATATATATATATTATACATACAAAAGAGGTAAGCAACGATAAGTAATCCTACGTTAATAACCCGTGGTAGTTTCGTTAAAAGAGATTACCTGATATATATAGTTTTTAAAATTTAGCACAGTTTTCTCTTTCGATATTTGTTATGTTGAATTACATCGTTTTTTCGAATATTACAATCGTCTTTTTAAGAAATACCCCACCACAAGAAAATTTTTTGTCCCCTTTCGTCAAAAAATTTTGTTGAAATCAATTGGTTGGTTAAAAAAGAGGCTTTGAAATATTATTCGGATGTAAAAGACTGAAAATTACACGAAGAAATATTTAAATTATGTGTACATATGAAAAAAGTAATCATTCCGCAAATTTTAAATTTATTTAAAATTACTCATTGCTTGACTTTTCTTCAAACAGAAAAAGAATCTTCCATTCATTTTACCGAGATAATGACTTTCAGAGTCTCCCGCTCGAAATTCAAGCGACCTAATGTATAACATTTTATGCCTGATAATTATCTCACGAACAACACCGAAGGAACCTTTTTTGCCGCCTAATTATAGCGGCCACATTTTCAGTTAATCCGATGTGCTTTTGTATTTTTTATAGGAAAAGCAATATAAGATAGCTTTTCTTTAACAACTTTTCTTCTTCGAAGAGAATAAGCTTTATTAAACGAAGGAGAAGAAAGAAAGGCTCAGTTAATGTTAGCGGGTGTGAAAGATCCCAAATATTCCCTGAAATAAATATAAATTTTATGCAGGAAATTTAATGAATCTGAGATTTGTATATTTCATGTGGTATTGTTTATTCTTTATTTTTTTTTGTCTCGTAAGCATTCATCCATGTTTCCATTTATTTTTCAGTATCATAGGAATAAATTTTCCTTTTTGTATTATAATTCATGTTATGTTAAATAATTTGAATGTGGGTTTATTATCGAAATTTGCTACTTCTAAAGTTTTTCTTTCTTTTCAATTTTCCTCTATAAATTCTTAAACTCTTTAAGCGGTTCCAAGGCACATTTTGAAAAAAATATTTATTGCGTTAAAATTTTGAATTTTTTTGTGATGGTTAACCATAATTGGTTAACCATAGATGGTTAACCATAATTTCTCATTAAGTTTTTAAAAAATTTTAAAATTTAAAAAAAGTGGTCTAATTTAAAATCGTTATAACGTCAAATATTATTTGTCGAATTTCAAAAAATTATTATTTTATTAAACAGAAGTATATAAATTTTAATTTCGGATCAGCATTTTGAAGTATATTAATTTTAAAAAAATTTTAAATGTTTAGAGTAAAAATTTCAAAAACACTGATGTATCTTATTTTTAAAAAGCCATATTTTCAAAATAAAATATTTTTTCAAAAGTAAAATAATTGAGAAAGGCATGTTTCAAGTTTAAACCATTTATCTTTAACTATTTATCTTGACTAATCACAATTTAAAGACGAGAAATGGTGAAAAAACCCATCACGTATTAAAACCAATTTACAGGTTTAAACAAAGATTGGCTGCTATAAGAATGTTGCAAAAGAAAAAATTAATAATTAACTCCTGTTGTATAATCAGTTAGAAATATGATTTAAACGTCATTTTAAGAGCAATAGAACAGAAAATCTTTTAATGCAAGAAAAAAAATCGAAAATTTGAAGAATATTGTGTCCTGGACACCGTTAACCTATCCATACAAATTTTTGAGCAAGACACTCTCTAATCTCCTGTGGAAAATGTTGTCTGCTAGACTTACTACTCACTCATCCTCCAAACACAAATTTCATTCCCTTGACAATTTGTAGTTGCTTCATTAAGTCATCCTCTTGCCTTTAAATTGATTCGCCAGACTTGCTTTTAGATGTCTAAACGTCTACTTAGAGATTAATTTCAGAATGTCAGCCAAGTCACTTAATATGAATGAAGTAATTGATAGCTGAAACCATTCGATTGATTGGAATCGCATAGGAATGCATTTATGATATTCTATTGAGTTCTTCATGTATATATTAGCTTTCCGTGAGTAAACAGAGCAATTAGTCTCAGGATTTAAAATAAAAAGCTTTGAGAAAAACAATTGATAAGTATTTGTGAGTCTCAGGTAGCCTAATGGTAGCGCGTTGGACTTCTGACTCAGTAATTTTGGGTTAATTTTGACTACTTTTAGAAAACTGAAAAATATAAATATAGAATGCAGAACCGAGATATATATCCATGAAATAGCAGTCTTTCCGTACGTAAACGGAGTAATTAGTCTCAGGATTTAAAATAAGTAGCTTTGAGAAAAGCAATTGGTAAGTATTTCTGGGCCCCTGGTAGCCTTGTAGTAGCGTGTTGGACTTCTGACTAGGTATGCTTGGTTCGAATCCCGACAAGCCCCATTAAATATCTTCGCCTCTAAGCCGGATGTGGATACGTTAAATCGGTACACCAGGAAGTCCGTCTATCAGGCCAGAGCGGGTGCGAAAATGTTCGAACGCACCAGTAGTCACCCTTGGGGCTGCTCTGTCAAAATTGTGGTGGTAGCCTACTCACCAGCAGAATCCCGGCTATCCTTAGTTGGTATATTGCTATATTGGGCCCTGTCTCGGGCATTGTAAATTGTAAATTGTTGAGTAATTTCGAATTTTTGCCCCAAAAATCTTTGTGTAAAAAGAAGGAACACTAAAGTTATAATTTTGAATGATAACATACTTTATATACTTAGAAGAGGTTGCAAATAGTTTATTATGGATTAATCTATCTTCTTATTTAGCACTAAAAGTGGTTGAAACAGACCATTTCAGACACTTATGAAGAAAAAGCTTATAATTATCCTTGGAATTATCGAGTTTAGAATTATCCATCGAGAGTGTATTTCTAGTTGAAAATAAATAACATAAAATTAAGCCTTTAAAACTTGAAGACTTCCGATGTAATTCTAAAACAACAAAAAGTTCAACAATGAATTAAGCAACAAGAAAAAATGCATAAGTATTGCTGAGAAGTTTATATGTAAATTTGATGTATATATTAACAATAGTCCAACTTGGATTCTTTTAGTCCCTCAGAGATGTCTTTTAAAATCCTGAAAAGGGTTGCAATCAACAAGATGGCTACCTTTACTGCATGTTATAGCTTGAAATTCAAGTTTCCACTAAAGGTTATGTTTAGTTGATAAGAAACCTAGATAACTTCATGCTGTTAAAATTTGTAAAAAATAAGGGTTATTAATGTGGATATCAGTAGTTTTTAAATTAGAATTAAGTAGTTAAAGCAGCTGTAATTATATAAACAATTTGTAGGGGAAATACAAAAAAATATTGCTTATTTTTCAAGTTATTTTCAATTTTAAAATTCTAGAATGTCATAGTTTTCAAAAGTTTGATTTGTTTTGAAATAATCACCTATAAAGACTAAACTGTTGATATTCTTAATCATTCTTGGTGAGGTTTTTAGAACTGTTGATTCAAAAAATTCTGAATTAAGTCTTATTTCTAACTTCTTTCCCGTTGTTTTCTGAACCCTTATCCTAATCTCTAATAATACTCTTTGTTTCCGGAGCATTTTTTCAGATAGCGGGAATCAGAAAATGTCTAAGATTTTACCGTTCATTATTTATTAAACTTTTTTACATACTTAGAGCTGCATCTTTTTCTGTTCTCCAAAACTGATTTCAGTTCGCGAAGCTAGTTAGTATGCTTTGAAAGGATTAATAATTTCCTTACTCTCGTAAATCGTTCACTTCTGGAGGTGGATTTCTTTTTCAACAGAGACAGCTTGTTAAAGATAATATTAAATTCGGTACGCTAAAGAAAGCATAGACTAAGTACTTCTCTTAAAGTACTATAATACTTTTTTTGAAAATTATCTTTCCTTTGAATACTAATATAACAGACAACATTAAATTTCACTTCTCTTTTAAAACAATATTTCACCATTACTTTACTACCCAGAGGAAAAGCTGTAATATTATATAAAATTGTAGACTTTTTTTTGCAGTGTATATCTTGAAAAAGGTAGACAGATAATTGGACAGTACTATGCGACAAGGAATCAACGCACAAAAATGGTGTTTAATATCTGGTAGGATGTGTCGTGTGTTTGCCTATCTGCTAAAAAATCTAGAATTATTCTAGGCCAAATAATAACCATTTTACCGATTGGGAATCCAACAATCATCATCTGGAGCTTTTAAATTAACCATTTCCTTAAGGGGTGGAATAGCATGTATCCCAAGAATACGGACCCAAGAATGAATATATATATATATATATATATATATATATATATATACCGGGTGGTATATATACATGCATAAGGGGTTTGCATAAGGGGTTGAACTACCCCTTATGCAAACATAATGGTTTATTAAGTGTTCACGAGTTATTTACTGTGTGAAATTCGTCGCTTGTAAAACACGAAAAAAATGTTGCAAACTAAATTCTTTATATATATATCTATATATAATAATTACAATATAGAGCTGGTTTTAGGATAAACGATGACAGAAGATTAACACAAACTGAAAATTACGTGCATTTACTGTGGGTAGAAATTATACAAATTCTTTAATTTTGAAGAAAATAAACTATATCCTGTTGAGTAGTACATTTGCAAAGTGAAGAGTACTTTAACACAAAAAGTATAAGTAATGATAGATTTATCAGCAATGAGATCGACCATAAGACCAAACTTTGAACTCAAACTTCGAGGTCGGTATTATGCTGTACAAATCAGTGGATACGACTTATTATTTTTAATGACTGATTCTCTTACATCTCTCCTGCCCCCATCGTTTTTGGAATCTGTTGTCTCGATATTTATATATCGAGAAACTATTATATAAAATACACTGTTAACAACGTGTTATAAAGTGTTATTTACATATTTATTTTATTTAATCTTTGATGTTGCAAAAGGTTGTTTTTTTCCTCCGTAAAATTTTTTCACACGTTTTATCAGCTTAATTCATTCCAGCGTTGCAATGTATTGAACAGTTGGAAGCTTCAGTATGTATGTAAGGTCGGTGCTTCAAACGGGTTTCAGTAGCCATATTCTACCAACTAAACTAGCTGAGCGATGGAATACTTTATTCAATGACTTTACTTATAGTTTATTGTGTACACGACCAAGCACATTTAATTAAATATAACACATTTAAACAGTATATTAATGATTTTTTGTTAGCAGGTTGTGTTAGCTAAAGCAATGAGTTAAAATATCTTGGTTCAGTGATAACATTTCGCGAATATATTTTGCACCTTAGACATTCAGTCACTGTTACAGTTAATTCTTTTAAACTATAATTAGGTAAAATTCAGATAAATACCCAGCTATAAACATACATATGGAAATTAAATTTTAAAATATCTTATTACATTTAACATTTTAATAGTTTAACATGATTGTAAGGCTAAAGGAACTAACTTTAAACCAGACTAACGATAATAATCTTTGTGCGACTTATCTGGATTTAAAAATTAAAATTCAAAATAGAGAAATAAAAATTGGGATATATGATAAAAGGTTAGATTTTAACTTTGAGGTTATCACGTTTACCAATTTCCATAGCAACTTAAACTATAAAATTTATTATAATATTTTTTACTCACAACTTTACAGAATAAAAAACATATGTAACAAAGCTGGGGATTTTTTGGAGACATGTAACATTTTCGAGGAAAACTTAAGTAAAAACAATTTTCCTAAAAATTTCGGCAATTTAAAAATTTTAAAAAAATGGCATTTAGACTCAGGAATTTTTAAAGATTTTTAGGATAGTATTTGTTTTCATTTGGTTAAGCTGTAATGGGGGGTGGCGCTGTAGTATTGTTACAATGACGTAACTTCTAGGATAGAATTGGCTGCTGTTTCGCCATAACCGTCACTTACGGAATTGGGGTGTGTATGCATCTTTGACTTTGCATTAGGATTATTTGTGTGCTTGCATGTACGGTGCGTTGAGCCCTTACCGTAAGTTGTGCTTGTAATTTCATTTTCTTTCGACTAATTGCTTCCATGGGGAACTCGGGGAGTTGGGATGTCTGTTGGTCTTACCTGCATCCTATTCAGAAAGTTCCCCTTGAGGTAACTGATTTGGTTAGGCTCCCTGATGAAGAGACCTTTCGGTTACCTCTATGTTGTTTTATGGTTCAGTTCCGGCAATTATACAGAATCTTGCCTTTGGTGCGTGGATGCCCTGAGTGCTTGATTTCTGTTTGTTTTTGTCTATATTCTTATTATATTTATCTATCTCTGTTGAATTATTTATTTTTAGTTATACTTCACTGTATATGATATACATCTCCAAACAGTTGTACTTAAATATAACAGATTAAGCAGTAAATTATGGAACTAAATTTTTTTGTTATCATTGGAAATGTAGTTATTTTAACTAAAGCAATGAGTTAAAACACCTCAAGATGTTAGTGGTTTTTCATGAATGATTTTCATCTCAGTCATATTTACTCATAGTTGCAATTAAGTGTTTTAAACCTTAATTAGATGATTATCAGATAAAGTACTTACTTATTGAATAACATGCCAATGGATATTAAAATTTAAACATGTTGCATTTAATAATTTAAAAATTTTACACCAGTGCAAATGAGGGCACATAATAGCACACATAAACCGAAGATAAGCGTTTCTATTTCATTAGCTTGATAGCAAATGAAGTTATTTGGACAGAAAAAATTATATACATCAACTCTAGCTGCGTTTACATGGACAACAATAATACCCGGGATTTACCCGCTAATAGGGAAAACCTTCGAAGTCCGTTTACATGGGGCCACATTTTCACCCTGCTTTTACCCGTCTTACCGGAAGTAAAGGCCGTCACATGATTCGGCGGAAGTGATCCTCATACACCATCATTCCTTGTAAATCACGTTATGGGTTCGATCCCAGCCGGTGTCATACTTTCCCAAATTCACTGTATTGCTATTTTTAGCTTTCCATCTTTGAACTCCGCATTTATCTCGTTACGAAGTGTATGGTCCTGGGGAAGGCCATTTTTTTTTCCAATTGCTGTTCTTTTGACCTCGTATTCTTAAATTTTAAAAATAACAACAAAAAAAATCATAAAACTTTAAAAATCCAAAAAGATTGAAAAACTTACAAAAATATTTTTTGTATTCTTATGATATCTGCTTTTCTGGGCCTCTTAATATTATTACTTTTTTGTTTTCCGTGGATCATTAGTCTTATCTAATTTTTCTTCTAAATTTTCTTAACTTGTAACTCTATATTTTTTCTGTTAAAATTAACTTTTTTGTTTTAATTTAACTTTACTATTAATTTTTTTTTCTTTTACCCGCGTTATTCTTACCTTAATATTTTAATTCATTACTTCAAATTTTAACTACTGAGCACTCCCACCTTGATTACATATATCTTGCTTATAGGAGATAAAGTCGACACGACCAATGCACTCCTCTTCTAAAACACAATTACGTCTGCGTCTATTTGTTATTTAAATGCAGCACATGTCAGTCGCTGTTGATAATTATAGAACGTTTACGATTGTTTTCTGTTGTTTTTAAAAATAAATTTAGAAAATAGATAGGAAAAAAGGAATATAAGAACTAGAAGATTGATGCGGATATTAGATATAATCGTACGATCTATGGCTTCATCGCTAAATTTAGTTTTTCCACAATAAAGAATGTGGGCAAAATTACGAAGCTCTGTTTGGTGGAAAGAAATTGTTTTAAATTCCTGAAGTAATAAAGACTGGAAAGAAAATTTTCCAATCGATAGGTGCATTTTTTTAAATTTTAAGAATAATTGTAGGATACTTATTGTTTTAATAAATCCTTTTATAAAATCAAAATGTAATTTTGATTTCAATTTTGTTTCAGTAATTTTTAGTCATGTATAAATAAAAAAATCATAAATAGATATAAATAAATTTTTATCTGTGAATTCTAAAATAATTAATTTATAAATAAATTTTAATGTTACGTTTAATTATTGATTATACTTATTAAATTTATTAATTTTACCATAACACTTTAAATGAAAATGTTATTGAAATTTTATTGAAATGAAATTTTATTTCTTATTTTACATACCAGATGGCAGTACCATTCTATTTATAATGTAATTGGGGATGGTTTTTTTTTAAAAAACTAGATGGGTAGATGAAGAAATAAATGAAATCCTCCGGAAAAAAATAGGCACTTTTCTACTGTTTTCATGAAAATTATGCGATCGTTAAGGGGTTCCAGATCCTTCCATCGATCATTTAGCTGCATTTTCATGGATTCACACAAGTTCAAACCCGCCATGTTATTTACTCCCAGCTTCGAAATGCATCATGGGTAATTAGCGGGTTTTATCCTGGGTCGAAGCAGGGTCGAAAATCCACCCTGCATTTTTCCCTATCATAGGGAAAAAGTAAGAAACGACCCTGCTTTTACCCGGGTTTTTAGCACATGTAAACGGCACTTCTGGGTATAAATAAACCGGATGCTTGTTTCTAATCATGTAGTACTGAAGTACAGGGTGTCCGGGCTAAAAGTATCCAAAAGTTATGGCTTATTTTACGGAACTATCCATTAGAATTTGAAAAAAATATATTTAAATAGAAATAACATGTCACCAAGTTTTAATATGAATAGATTTCGATGCGTGCATCTCTTGTAGCATGACAAACGTCTAAACGGTAATCCAGTTCTCTCCAAGTTATTAGACGAATTGCTTGAATGATACGCTTCTTCAACTCCTCCACGGTTTCAATCTTTTGTTTATACACAATTTTTTTTTTGTTTATACATGAACAACTCCTGATATGCTACGAAACAATTGGAGAAAACTGGATTAGCGTTTAGACGTTTATAGTGCTACAAAAGGTACACACACCGAAATCTATTGATATTAAAACTTGGTGGGATGTTCTTTCTATTTAAATAATTTTTTAAAAATTCTAATGGGTGGTTCCGAAAAATAAGCCAAAACTTTTGGATACTTTTAGCTCGAGAACCCTATATTTTTGTTAACTGTATATTATAATTTATTGTTTAAGCTTTAATGATCGCATAACTTTAGTATGAAAGTTTCAAAGAAACACAGTACAGAATTAGGATAATTATCTTTATCTGGCAGTTCCCACGTCACTTTAAACAACGAGTCCGAAAAACTGATTATTTTCCAAACTGATACCAAAGGGATATTACAGGATAAATGATTAAGTATACATTTTCGGGATCATGAAAGAGTTATGAAAACAGATTTTTTCCCTACTAGATCAAAAGAATGTATCCACGTGTTCGGTTCCTCAAAGCAAACACAGGGGAATCTATTTATCCTGTCCTTTCTGTTCCCGAAATATTATTAAATATTGCAGGGCATGCCTGTATGAAGATGGTTGGTTTCGTATCAGGATTCAGCTGATGCAAATTTTGTTACAGAAATTCAATATTTATTCCTTTTATGAATATACATATATATGTTATCTTTTGTTTCAGGTATCTAAAAGATTTAATGTTTACATTATTTGAAATTAATTTCATTTACTCATGATACTACCTACTCCCAACATTGAACATGCAGAGTACTATACGTCTGAAAAAGCCAACATTTTTAACAGGTTTTGCACTTAGAATATTCATTACCTATAAATGCATATTTGAACACGTACATAAAACACGAAACTTTCCAATGTATTTGACTTATGAATTAGTACTAATATTAGATTGATTTCTACGTTGTAATTTCCAAATAATTAAAATTGGCAAGATTTTCGAAGAATATTCACAGTGTCTGTTTTAGATCTGACGAGGAAATTGTTTTGGTTTTCAATTATGTATCATTATTGGAGAATGAAAAGCTGTGAGCGATTCCATACGCATTAAGCCTGTGTAAGGAATTTCAGTAGCTCATGATAAATAGATTTATATGAAAGATAATAATTGCAATATAAAAAGAACTTTTCATATACCATGTTTTTAAATTTTCTGTTGAATCATATAAACTTTGACAATTCTATGTATTAAAAAATACTTTTTAAAAATATTTGATGAATTATCCCATCAACTTGAAAGAAAAGGAAGTTAATTGGACGTTAACATGCGCGTTCCACTTTTCGTTCCCGTCCCGGCCGATAGATGGGTGCACCAGTCTACAAAACAAAATTAACTGAAAATAAGAGAAAATTAATTTAATTCTGCTTAAAGTGGGATAAAAGTATTAAAAGAATGTATCGTCATCGGGTTCTGAGCTATTCTAAAAGTTTCAAATGTCTAGCTAGTCAGGAAGTTAGTTAAAAATCGATTGCAAGATTTGTACCGGACAAACACACACACATACACACACAAAAAAAAAGAAAGCGAGTTAATAAAAACACGGTAGAAAGTAATTTGACGCCAAGTTGACTATTGATATGACTGTAAGTTCATTTTTTTATTCTTAAAAAGTCTACCTTGGTTGTGCAGATGTATTGTTCATAACCGTGCCTATGTCCTATATACCGCTGCCTGCATACCGCTGCTATCTTCTATATGTAAGAAAGTTTTATTAAGATCAAAAGTGAAATAATATCGAGCAGTTTCATCAAAAACGTTTGTTTTTAATTCTCTTTCTTGCGAAATCAGCGACTAAAAAAATATAGCTATATAAGTCGGGCTTTATGTAAATATCTTCTTCTGCTAATGTACAAATAGCCAAAATCTTGGTACGAAAGCTTTAAATGTATGCATGTATCAGTGCTGATAGCACTTGATTATTATTATTGTTCCGTTTTCCTGGGTTTAATAGGATTGAATAAAATGTCTTCAGCAAGTGCACACAAAATAAAATTTATTATTCTGTAAATTCTTCAGGCGCATACACAAATTGAAACAGAAAACACATAACAACTGTGTTCTATATAGCAGAAAACTCAAAAGACACAAGTCAGGATAACAGAGTCTTCAATACAAAGCACGCCTAACGCACTTTCAATACATTCAATATTCAGCAGAAAAGAACACTCACTCTCTGATTTCCAATGCCAATGTCAGGTACATTTATAGACTTCCAAAGCGCCCTCTATCTATCAACCAGCTAGATTTCGCTAGAAGATTCCAGAAAGATCTAGAAGGTTGGCGACCATTTGGCGCCATACTGCCAAATTAAGAACCAAAATAAGTCCCCAAATCCATCGTGAATTTGACGATGACTCTCATATTTGGTGAGATTACCATAGACTCGTAAAATTCGTAACATTGTACACAAGCAAACCGGAGCGTTACGTCAGCGTTGAAAATTTTAATTCATCAAAGATCTCCATTCATTAACCACGTGATACTTCCAACCTGTCACAGGTCATATCAACAATCTAAGATCCAACGTAGTAACATAACGCAACATTCCGGATGCAATGCAAACTGCCTTTAAACGTTTCAGATGATTTCTGTTACCTACTTTTCCTTTGTAAATTACTTCCATCCTCAAGTTTTCAGTTTATAAGAATCTGAAATGGCCTGTCTCGGATGGATGTTTGTTAATAGAAAATTAGAGTATGTCATAATCTGTCAAAAAAAGCCCTTCTAGCTAATAGTAGATCGAGAAAATTCGTCTTAAGTGCCTAGAGGATTAAACAAACTCCCAAGCATATCAAACAAATTCGCATTGCATGTTAGTGTATTTTACCACGGAGCACAGTCTCAACGTGGTTGCTGATTCTCCCACAGGCCCTCAACAACTTTCTCACTAAATTGAGATAAGTATCTAAAAGAGTGGAATCCGTATCTGTAGTTAACTATTTCTAACGGTGTCAAGAGTGCGGTTAAGAAAGCTCATCTTCCTCATCCACAAAATGCGTACAATTTTCATCGGCTAATTGGCATTTCATGAATATGTAAATAACCTCCACAGTATCTCCCATATATTGAATTTAAGACTTAATAAATTTTCTAAATTTTATTAACTCGCAGCACTTTTAATTCGTCGAATAATACTTTTTCTGTCAACAACTATACGATTGAAGTTCTAGAGATCGACCAGAAACGAATTTGTTCATGACACACACTTTTGCAACCTATGCTTGAGTGTAGACTGTTATACGCTTGAGGAGAATATGCTGAAAATCTCTGCTGTTTATTATAAAGAGTTTTTATAACGTAAATCCTTTACGGGATTACATTACGTAAAGAATAAAACTCGTGTAATATTCTAAATGAGACAAATCATACAGAAATAAAATATAGCGCTACATTGATGGAGAACGATAAGATATGCTTATAGGGAGATTTTTATTAAACTGACACTACTCAGAACTATCTATAGCTCGATGTATCAACCGGAATTCCACCAAAATTTATGTAGGGACTAAGAATGACATGGGAAAGAGTTTCCGTTAAAATCAGTTCCAAAAACCGCCGATAGGGGAAGATATATGGTGTTATTTTTGTTGACACACCCAATAATTTACACAAAACTCAAATAAAACATCAAAATACAAATTCACGACTTCGTAGTCGACATCAGCGCCAGTATTTTGGACTGAAAAATAAGGGGTGAATACCGAAAAAGTTGTAATAAGCAGACAAATGAATAGCAAAAAAAATCACTGCAACACCGCTTTATGCAGCAAATTCACAGTCCAGGATATGTTGTCCTTTAGGGCCACCGAGAGAGTTATTAAGTCAGAGACTCCACCGAGATACACCTTGGACTTTAATAACCCCACTAAAAGAAGTCACATGGGTTAGGTCAGGGGACCGAGGTGACCATGCAAGTGAAAAAAAACGACTGATGACCCTTTTTTTCTGTAAAGTGATGGCGCAACAGATTCAGCACCGATCTTTAGAGCCCAAAATACTGGCACTGATGTCGACTACGTAGTCATGAATTTAAATTTTGATGTTTTTACTTGCGTTTTCTGCAAATTCTCAGGTACGCCGACAAAAATAGCCCCATATCTTCCCCTATCGATGACTTTTGGAACTTCTTTTTACATAGAAACTCTTCCCCATGTCGTCCTTAGTCCCTCTATCAATTTTGGTGAAATTCCGGCTGATAGGTCCCGCACGCTACAGGTGACTCTGAGTTTAATAAAAATCACCCTGTATATCATCTAACAATAACATGTGTAGAAAAATATCGACCGCTATTATGTCGCGTGAAAGAAAAAATATTTTATTTTTTCTTCTGGCAGCTACTAGAAAAAATTGAAGGATAGTGTAGTATTCATAAATTACACGTGCCTAGTAGACGACTCTCCGAGTGTACTGCTAGGGTTGATTCACCTTCTATTAGCACTTATTATCCCCAGTCATCAAGTACACGTTTCTGTGGACCATCAAGCGTAAGAAACATGGAAAGCATTTAGTTTTTCTACTCCGATGGATTATGGGACACTTCGAGCTACTTGGTAACGATGAAACTGATGAAATGAAAGAAAAATAGACCAGGTCTTCTCCAGCTTGCAAATGATACAATTTCTCTGCCAGATTTACGATGTTTAATAAAAAGAAATATTTAACAATATCCCAGAGATATCAAGAAAACTTATCAAAATAATTTTATCTATGAACTGGGGAATCTTTGATCATGCAAATATCCTTGACTAACCTCGTGGTGTTGTTGTGGCGCTGTTCTTCCTCCATGCATGAGAGGTGGGCTGTTCAGCAGCCCATCTGTACTGTATTAAAGGTTTGCTTGATCCTCATGCATGTTATGAAAGGATCATTTGATTATATAGTTGCGCTACAGCCACTTTTTCCGCTGTAGATCTCTCCGTGGGCATGCTATGGTGGACAGCCAGCTAATGGGAGAGTAACAAGCAGAATGAAGCAATGACTTTATACCTTTTACTTTTATGTTATTTATTTTGGTGTTTTACATGTATATGCCAAGTATTTTCTGTTGATAAAAACTTTAAACCATTCCTTTCTGTCAAATCGCCCGTTACGTGCAAAATATTTTGAAACTTGTGTAAATCTCTGAAACTTGTGTAAATCACAGTTGCTACATGATATGGTGGGGCAAAATTGCTGAAGTCCCAGAATGGCGAAGGCAGAAAGCAGTCGCCTTGCTTCGACTAGTGACAAGCCATGATAACCTGTTGAAACATCTCTGTAAGCTCTGTAATTGACGAAAGGACATGGACTTTACTCATATTCTGTCTTTCCCGCTCTAACTCCAGGCCCAGAGTAAAAGAGATATTGGATAGCAAGGAGACTTTGGAGTTCACGGACGTTTTAGTTCGTTTCTTTTTTGTTTGTTTTTTTCTTCTTACTTACTTACTTACACACATACACACACACACATTTATATATATATATATGTATATATATTTATTTATTTATTTATTATTGGAATCCGCCATTGGAAACAAAATAGATACGCGCGAGTCTTATTATTTTTTTAAATTCCCGAGAAGTTATTTATTATAGGAAGCAAGCTTTCTATGAATGATGTCATAACAAATTAATACTTAACAGCACAAACAATATATTAATCTTCTAACTATTCTGATAACATAGGGTAAAAAAATAGCTTATTGATTAATCATCCTTTATTAATGTTCAGTATCCATCTAGAGGATACACTCGCTACTATATTGAATATACAAATTCATCATTTCCAAAGGCAATAATAAGTTTCTACACTCTTTCGTTAACTCATATTGTCATTATCCTTCTACTGTACTAAAGCTTCAAAATTCAATTAATCATTTATCTCTTAAAAATTTCATGCCCGTTGAACAAAAGCTTTCCAGATGATGGTGATTTATAACGTTTGAAAGGAAAGATAGATGACTGTTGGACTGTATACACTTTTCTTACTTGGCTACATTTAAAATCCATTTTCAGTTTCAACAATCGATTTGTTTACGTAATTAATACATGAGATTCATATTGAAAAGAGGTATGTGCATGAAATTAGTTTCAAATGATAAAAATTAGAGCATCGCTACTTAGGACTTCTTAAAAGTATCTTAAGATGATTAAGCAGAAAGGGATAATTTAGAAAAAAAATTTATATTCCTAACTGCTTAATAATAGTTAACCATTGATGGATTTACACTATTTCAGTATGGTTATAAAATACTGTTCATGTCCTTTGTTCATGCTGTTCATGTCCTTTGATTTCTACTATAGGACAAACAAGATAACAGCAGCAACAAAAAAGCAGAGAACAGCGTTTAGATAAAACGAACAACAACATTTAAAAAAGGCAGACTGTATGGTATGTATTATTTCATTGTTTAATGTAAAGGTTATAAAGTATTTTAAGTAGGCGGTTTCAAAAATCACTTTAGGATATCAATAATCATTTTTTTCTCATATCGGCAATCAAAGTTTCTAAAAGGACTGAAATTCAAATCATTCTAGACTTAAATTTATGTTGCTAACCTCTGCTTTGAAAGTTTCTATTTCCTAGTTATTATTACTGAAAGATTTAGAATATATTGAAAAGCTAAAAGGGGATAACGACTTAGTTAAAAAGCCTTCGATGTCGGGGTTTCCCCCCAGTTGTCCATCTTCGAATGACAGTAGATTTTGAATACCCAGAACAGCAACATCACGTAAAGACTGATTGCTTCAGTAGCATCCTATGCTATACTTCTTCGGTTGATAAAGTTGGCCGCAAATCCGTAAAACTTTGCGTACCGTACCATATACCAATGTAATTTAATATTTTGCTAGTGATCACGTTAATATATACCATTTAATGCGAATTCATCCTTCTCACTTGCACATGGGAGTGTGCTTATATTAGCATATTCGGAGGTGTTCGATTACTTTTCGCAATATTGTCCGAAGGATCACGTAGCATAATTAAATCCAAGATAGCCTCCCCCTTATACAACAGCTGCCCACACAGCAACACAACCATTGAGATGAGAGAAGTGTAACAGGTACATGACGAGTATTCTTCTCACTGTCGACGAAAGTCAAAATTGTGATGTGGCCTCTACGTAGTACCAAAGAAGTGTTAAAAGATCTTGGTCCAGCGAAATGCAAGAATAGGCCAGAGAAACTTCCGGCATACCAGACGTGCCTAGGTGATATCCTTTACGCAGCATTTGCTTTAACTATAACAGCTTTGCTTTAACAATAAAAACTAGCACCAACTTCGGAGGAGTTGGCAATGGGAAGCACACTTCCATCTTTTGCAAGTGCGTCTGCAACCCAGTTTCTGTAAATACCCACATAGGAAGGAATCCACTGAATACACACGGAAATCCTCTGAACCAAAGTAGCTAGCTTAATAACTAAATCTTGTCCGTTTTTTCCCGGATTTTGAGGCCGATTTTTTAGACATTCTATAGACATGTGCTCCATATAATGTATGGAGCTTCTGATTGTGACGGTGAAAGAAAAGTATTTGGTTGGGGTATTATATAATAAATTGAAATATAATGATTTTCATTTTGAATTTGTTGATTAAGATTGGTCAAGGATGTGGTTAGTACATTGCATTCATTGTGACTACCAAATGATTGGAAAACAACTCTGGTTTGCACTGACAAATTAATTTATTGAATATTAAACACATATATGTATACACTCATAATCAAAATAATCATCACACTTTAAATAGATTTTGCACATTCAATTAATTACTATTTATTCTTCCAATACATATACTTTACACCCTTAATTAATAATTGTCATCATTCTAATACATGGCGCGTCCTATCGTCCTATATATATACTTGATCAATATTTAGCATTACTTCATATCTATCAATATCCGCGTTATCATTAATTACTTAGGACAAGGTAGCATGGCTTACGACAAATTGGGAAATAACAGACATTACCTCCGTTTGATGATACGTCGGGCACTGTTAACATCATATATCTGGCAGTAGTATCGTGGCCTTCGACATCTTAAGGGTGGCACCACACGACTTAAGCTGATTGCTGGGGCCTCGCCTCGGATTGAAACTCATTCATCTGGCAGAAGTATCGTGTTCAATACTTTCCTATATGGGCTACTTCTTTTCAATGGCCGTCCTTCGCTACGCCGAACGCTCTGACTAACTTCGTTTAATTCATTTCATATAACAACACCAGCCTCATTCCATGTCTATCAACGGTCAAATCATTTCTACCTCTCTATATCAACAGACTCCTTCTCTCCTCATTCCATCTCTATCAACCGTCAAATCATTTCAATCTATCTGTCCGTGTAGCCTCTTTCTCTCCTCTGAGACATTTCTCCCCCTTCTCTCTAAAAAAATACAAGACCTCTTCCTCTTCCTCTGTGCCTTATCCTCCTCTGCGCCACTGCTCACTGCGATCTTCATCCATCTCCTCGTCTGCTCGGTTGTTTCCCAAAGTCCATCTTCCTCTGTGTCTTATCCTCCTCTGCGCCACTGCTCACTGCGATCTTCCTCCATCTTCTCGTCTGCTCGGTTGTTTCCCAACGTATGAAAGCGGTTGCTCCTTGTCCTATGTTTATCCCTACTTACTACTCACTATATTATATTTGCGTATCTCAGCAAATTAACGTCATTTATTTATCTACAATTTTTCTTATCTATTTATTATCTAATATAGGACTGCAAAATTTTCTCAAAGGACGATTTACAATTTAACCAATTAACACGATAATCACAACAAATTATTCTAACACTACATTTTATATTAACTTTATGAGTTGTATTATTATTATTATTATTATTGTTACTATCAGGGTGGTGTCACTATATGTTATAATTCAATATACACCCATTAAGACTGGTATTCAATATAAAACAACACATACTTCTACTACAAAGAATTACATCATATACTTACAAGTTGCCCTAGCTATACTAGATATTACTCATGACACTATGTTAAAATACACATATAAATACATTAGACATTAATAGTTATACCATATGCATATAAAATATTACATATAATCACACTAAAATTAATAATAACACTATAAATACAATATCCTTGTTCGTACACCCCTTGTAACATGTATTCATACTGTGTTCACATATTTTGCCAGTTCTATGAATAGTTTTGTTTGTTCAATATCAGTTCATATGCGTACAAACACCTATGTGCTATTATGAATAACTTTCTAATAGTCACTTTTAAGTTTGTGTCATATATTTGTTCAGGAACACAGAGATTTTTGTTTACATTGTTTTGTTTACATTGTTCATACAAAATCATGACTATTCATCTTTTAATCCGTTTTGATCGAATAATGTACAGGCAGAAAGAGTGAAATCTCGAGTTTCACGCAGTTGCCGACAAGTAGCGCTAATGCTCTTCCTTCGCCGCCGCTTCAGGGTTTGTAAAGATGGCGACTGCACATCAGAAATCATTTTGTGTTCTACGATTTGTGAAATGTGAGTCCGTAACAACTGTTCATTTGGGATTTTCGTGGACAAAACCCAGGTTGATTGAAGTTCCTACCTCTCGGAGCATTAGGTAATGGTATAAACAGTTCCAAGACGCGGGTTGTCTGTGTACGCATAACATCCGTAGAAGCAATGTCTGCAGTCATGCTCGCAAAAGTTTAGGACGAATTTGCCTACTATAGTAGGCATATTCGTCCCAAACTTTTGTCATGTCAGGCGTCCACCTTTGGATGTCTGACATATGTCGTGGATCTAAAGGTGGGCATATTGAGCACCTTTAATTTGGTTTGTAAAAAAACTTTATGATTAGCCATGTAATATAAAATTAATTTTAAGTTTCTATGATCAATATTTTTCATAATATATTCATTTCAAATCGGGTGATTCTTTTTGAAGCACCCTGTACTATAAACATAAATTTATAACTTTGAACTAACTATTAATTATTTAAAACCAGAAACTATTTTATATAAAAGAAGCATCATAATTTTTTTCATCTAAAATACGTTTATGTAGGACCATTTTTATTACAAGTAAAAACGTGAGCCATATGCAGTATTGTATGAGATGTATATCAGTTCAATTTCAGAGAAAAACAAAACAGAGAGTAATATTTCTTTAATAAAAAAGTGTTAAATATTTTCATACATTAATAACGTTGAAGCTAATGATCAAAGGGAAAGATTTTTAATAAAAAAATAAAATCTTAATTACTGACTTTCAAACGTAGAGAAAGTAATGGGATTTGTTATTATAAGCTATTTAATAGCACTTAATCTTTAGCGTAATTTGATTAATGTACGCAAAATAAGCATGTAGCAAACTTATATAAGCATAGAGATAATGACGATTTACAGTTTTTAATTTTTTATACATAACCTTTAATGAATACTTCATTAATATTTTAATTAAAAATCCATTTAGCTTAACAGATTTAATATCGCCGAACTTTGTTACAAATGTTAGCGCCGCGTAATTAAGTTTTGATTAAGATGGATGAAAATATACGTTTCGCTAATTAAAAATCAAAGTTTTAAAAGTTGTTTTTCATTACTAAGAAAGTTGGGAGTTTCATAAAATATGTATTTTTGTGCGCAAGAGAATATTAGAGTGGGTGCGAAAATCAAAAAGATATTACTTTTTTTCCCTACGGGAAGAAAATATTAAATTACAAAAATTTCAGTGCACAAGGTTTAATAAATGTGTATTCATTTGCCTAATTATTAGTAAAGAGTCCTATATCTGTGTAGCAGTAATGAACATTTATTTTCCTTTTCAGTATATGAAAACTTTTAGGTATATCAATATATAAATAGATTTCCCAAGTGATTAAGTTTAAGTTTTACTATTTTGTATGTAGATTATGTGGTTCCTTTTTGTAGAGTCACTATATTGCCGACAGCCTGTAAATCCACACTCGGTTAAATTGTTCTGTAGAAAACATCAAATTTGTAAAATGTTAACATCGTTAATGTCGCATATTTCCGAAACAAGAGGTGCCGGAAGTTGGCGTGTGTTCTGGCGTTCGGTACCAGAGTCTGTGGGATCGAGTCCCATCAATGGCATGGCTGTTTGTAGCCGTTCGGAATCGGCTTTAAGCAGTAGGTCCCGGTGTAATTATCCCTTATGTAGCAGTAAATAACCGTAACTTTCGCAACCAAACCGAAACAAATGGGTCTTTAAAAATTAATAAATAATTACTACTTTTACAACTCTTCTGTCATAATTTTGATAATGACAGAAGAGATGTAAAAGTTTTGATAATGACACAAGTGCTGAAAAATGAAAGCTAATTATTTATAAATTTAGCCAGATGATTGCTAAATGGCTCGGGTGCTGACATTCGGTTCATATCCTGTGGGTTCGAGTCCCACTGGTTGCATGGATATTTATAGCGTTCGGAATCGGCTTTAAAATGTAGGTCCTTGTAACGAGGAATTCGTTCCAGAAATAATTAATTCGGTTGGGCTCATAACGCACGTTAAATTAATGTAAAATCTCTAATTCTAAATAGTTGTCCCTTAAAAAAAATAGTGTAATTTCTATACTGTTCCCTCGACGTGTGTGTTCTTGAGAATTTAGCCGTCCCAATTTCTCTTAAACAGTTTCACTAAAATGCACTTTTTATGGCTGGTAATTGCAGGGTGTGTCATGTGAACATCCAACTAGCTTTTGTCCACGCATGCCGTGTAAGTCTGCTCACTAAATTGGACCATAAAATCAGTTTTAAGTTAGAAATATATGTGTGTTCTATTCTATTCCTTTGTCCGAGAGGAAGATTTCCCACGAGTGAACTTGGCGTCAGCTTGGCGTGAAGGCACTCTCCGAGATGTTCTCTCCTCGTTCGACCAATCATACAGTGGCGCGAATTTCGTTGTATCAGGGCTAAGCCATTCACGGTCCTCCATTTCGGCGGTGCGCTCCGTACTCTCCTCTTGGCGAGGTTTCGGCAGGGCCGGGTTTCTTTTGTTGTCCATTAAGCGCTCGCGGTGTTGCTACGGTAATATTGCATACGCTGTGCACGTGGTCTGTAGAGTTTTTTTATTTGGCTCTTTTCTCGCTATGGCAACCTATGCTCTCATTTTTTGCTCTGTCCAGATTTGATGGAAAAAGTTGAGACTTGTGATTTTTTTAAAAACTATTGGTTGTTTTAGTGAGCTCTCCCCAGGACGAGCCATTTTTGGCTCTTTTCCTGCGGGAGATGCTATAGTTTTTCTATTAGAGTATTGGCTTATGCTTTTTTTTGTTATAACCTGTTGATTTAGTATACATTGTAGGAATTGTTCAGCTCAAGACGAGCTACGTGAAATGCTTATTAGCGAGTTCTTGTAAACGTTAATCAGGAGATGCTTCGTAGAATAAAGAATATTGTTTTTTTAACTCGAAGTCTCGTGGACTCGTTTGATTTAAGTACCCCTCAGTCTGATGATTGTTCCTGACCTGGGTTTCCGAAACTTCCACTATTTTTAGTACTATTTTTCCTGAATATGTTCGCCGGTCGACTGATACTTGAGGAGATGTCTAACAGCGATTAACATCCGCACTTCTGGGAGCGGACTATGGTTTGTAGCCGGGCGCAACCAGTCTCCGTGAAGGTGGTATCTACAACTCCGTAGTGGCCCTCATAAATATCTCGGCCTTTCAGACTATCTACGTGAATTATTCAGGTTCCAATGTAATCATCTATTATAGAAACTTAGACCCGTGAACTCTCTGGTCTTCAGTACACTATGAACTGCTGCAACTATAAATTACATCTTCAAAAACAATGGTACCTAATTTTCATCTCTATAGACAATGGCCTCGTTTCACCGTCAAAGGTTATGGTGACCTGATTCTTCAATATAGAAATCTTCAATACAGTCCTTGTATAATTAGCCCTCGTGTAGTAAAAAATTGACCGTAGCGCGCCAAACAAAACAAAACCAGTTATTAACTAAGAAATGTGAATATGTAAAGTTTGTAGTTTTCTGGTTTTACTAGAATTCTGATACGATATCTTGATTTTTCTTCATTTCTTTTACACAAATGGAAATAAATTCTTGTAAATTAAGGCAATGACTTATACGTGAACCTGATAGTTAACGATCATTTTATTTCTCTCGGATCTGAGTACTATAAAGTTTTGTTTGGAGAGCTTTTGCAACACAAGAGCTTAAAAAACAAACACATACGTTTAAAAGATAGAATTAAATGATTATGGATTGTTCATCAGAGAAGGCATTTTTCTGAAACTGAAAATGACCGGTTTAAATATTTTGAATTTAGCTCAGTCTATTTTTTTCTATAATTTACGTTGTTTCCAGTTTTGTCATTGATCTTTTTGAAGCATAAGTTCTTTCTGTCTTCATACAATCCTATCTGATAGTTGAGTAATCTTTTTTTAACATTTTATTTATGAAAAAAAGGTTTAAACTATTATTATTTTTATACAAATTTATCTCATTAATTCATTTATTATGTAGGTATACCAATATTAGTAAAACTACTTAAACTATTAGAGCTAATCTTAAATTTTGGCCTAATGATTAAACAATGTAAGATTAAAAGAATTCGGATTAAAAGATTAAGCATTTACTTACATTATAGGCGATATATTTGAATATAAACACAGATGACAATCATGTATAATGTTAAAAAAACTAACGAAATGATCGTTTATCACTTAGACCATGAAAGAGAGCGAGATTAAGAAAGGAATATGTATCGAATAATATATACGCAAAATATAAATAATTATGAAGTTTTTATTTAAATGTAACAATTCTGGAGAAGACGATGACAAAAATTTTCACTACTACTACACAGATGTGGACCTCTTTGACTATTAATTAGGCAAATGAACACAAATTTATAAAATCTCGTGTAAGAGAAACATTTAAAATACCAAGGTTTTGAGTTATATTTTTCAAATACTGTATCAGTCCCTGAAACTGAGAGCACAAATTCTTCAAAAAACAAATAATAATCGCATTTATTTTTCCTTAAAAAAAGCAACATACCAAGTTTTCTTTTCACAAAGCAAATAAAGAGAGACCTTTTGGACAAACATATCATGGCTTTGTAGGAAGTGAAACGCATATTTACGTAAAATCCTTCATTCCGAATTTCGTCACGATTACAAAACTTCGCTTTTTTGGCGTTTCCTTTTATCTCAAAGATTTCATAGTTGAAAAGTAAGGATAGAAAAAGCACATTCAATATGATATTTATATGGTAAGAACTGTTGGACAGTAAAAACGTTTTTGGATTAGACTTGATCATAAGACCAAAACATGTTCAATTTGTTTTGAACTTCTTTGAAAAGAGTGCGTATTTTACACCTGGGATCAATAAATGAAAATATAATAACATCTGATTAAGTTACACAAAAATATTAGTTTCAATCTGACGGTCTGATAGACAACCGGCATAAAAAATATTCTGACATAATTTTAGTTGAAATATTCTTTGAAGTTCTGTTACTTTTTTGTGTCATATGGAATAAACACTTAAACATGAATTAATTTTAGATGTGGGATAAAATTCTTAAACTGGTGTAATAGAGCAAGAAACACTTTATATGTGGGCAGTGGAAAGTGACCACTGATAATATTTCTCTAAACACATGTGGTCAAACTTAGTCTTGAGAATTAATTCTACGTGAAGCAATAAATTATAGCGCCCTGTCTGTATGATCATTGTTATAAATCGTGAATAAATGAAATTCCTTTAATTTTCATTAGAAACTAAATTTATAGAAATGGCTCTGTCCTAAATAAACGGTTAGGTGTCTTAGAAACTGTCGTAAATAAGATTTAAGACTATTCGAAATATGCCTAGAAGCATTACTGTAACTGAAACATAAGCAATTTTGGCTCGATATGTAAGTTTTTTCTTATTTGTGTCTTTCGCCTTCAGTAATATTCTAAAAAAAGGCAATCTAAAATCCTCTGTTTATGTGGTAAAAATGAATAAAGGGAGTGGTATAGACTAATATTGCAGAATACTCATCAAGTTCTTCAACACCGGTAAGTTATGCAGCATGTTGTATGAGAATAAATGAGTTTGCAGATAGAAAATTTCTAAGAAAATGTAGAAAAACTGATTCTATTTCGATGTCAAGCTGAAACGTTAAGCTTAATTTTTCCTCTTGTCATCGAAAACCAAACAAGTACGATAGTGAAATGTGGAATCTCCTGAAAAGGGGAACGAATGTGTAAAGCTAAATAAAACCTGCTTTCTTCCAAAGTCTGCAAAGATTGATCTATGTACGTCCCCATGAGAAACCAAAAATAAATATATATATGTTTACTCTTGTTCCGAGAATAAGGCGGTTAGCTTGTACCTCGTATACCCTGTCTTGGAATGAAGCTAAATTTTGGAGAGCGATTTGGTCTGATGAGTCGTCTATCTTGGTCCTGTAAGAACACGTCTAATGGAAAATAATTTGCCGGAGGCATTATGATCTCAGCTGCCCACTTGGCAGAGTGGATAACGTCTTCGCCTTCCGCCCCATGGTCTTCGGTTCAACTCCGGGGTAAGGTTTGATTGTCTTCTGGGGTCAAGTCAGTCTTCCTCTTGAAATAGTAAACTCGTCTTGAAAGGGAAGCTGTAAAAATCCCACTATCCATCGCCGAGGTCATCATCTGTGTAAAAACAAATTATATCTGTCTGTGCATTTCTTTGTGTATATTGTCTTCTCTCTCTTCAGATGTACTTTTGACGGGAGTCCTTGTTCTAAGACCCCGTGGACATAACCAACCGCAAGAAAATAAACTCTCTCAAAATTGTATGAAACAAGATGTTGTGGTCAAGATGTCAGAGAAATTGTTCGTGATGTCTCACGAACAATTTTGTTTCGATGAATAATTCATTCCCGCAGCGTTGGATTGGCAGGGATGGCCCCATAGCATGGCCTCCCCGGTCTCCTGACATCACTCTACTGGACTTTTTCTTTTGGGGTTACGTAAAAGATGCCGTGTACCAAACAAAAGTGAACAGTCTCGTGGAATTCAAACAAAAGATCCAAACAGCTGTAACTAATATTGATGTTAGCATGCTGAAACTTTCGTGAATGGAATTGGAATATCGACTTGATATTCGTCGTGTTATGAAAGGATCTCATGTAGGAGTATACTGAGGTAGTAGAAAAACAACTTTTTACGTTACTCTATGTACTGTTGTAATTATTTTTGCTGTAGGCCTATTATTTTTTCTGTAATAAATTTTTAAAGTTATGCAGAGACTTTTGGGACACCCTGTATTACTTTTATCAAACTTAATATGGTCAAACAAATGAATAATGAAAACAATAAATTTCGCAAATATGACCTAACATTAATTTTTTTAAATAACTTACCGAAGAACACTGTGTTCCCTTTTAAGTCCGTTTCATCCGTTAAAGCATAGTGTATACACTTTAATGAGTAAATTGTTAAACGCCTGGTGCAAGAAGTATAATATCAAATGAAAACTATGCAAGTGGAAAAAAACTTAACATTGTTGTTGTTGTTTATGACCCCTGGCCGGAATGTATTCCATACCACGTCCATATAGCCTTGCAGGCTGAGAGGTGCGGCACGAGTTTAGGATAGCACCACACGGGTCGGTGTGCGACTTAACCAGGTGCCACCTCATTTTTGACCGAGCAACCCCAGGGGTAATATCTGGAGAGATCGTACCTTCCCCACCCACTGACTTAATAGGACTCTTCGATTTACAGATTTAACGCACCCATATGCGGCCTAGATACAAAGGTATTTAACGGTACCTGTCGGGATCCGATCCGAGCATCCTCAGTACCGAAACCAAGACACTACCACTAGGCTATCTCTGGCCCAAAAACTTAACATGAGCCACTGCATGAACAAACATTAGAAAAATGGAACATATACGATAAATGTTCTAATAAAAATTGGTTTACTGGTGGAAAGTTGACTCATTTCATTACATTTAAAAGGGCTTTATCTAAAACTAAAATTCAGAGTATAGACTTATATCCAAACTAAACTAGGTAAAATACGATATTATATAAGACATTATCAAAGTATTCTCAGTGATTTCCTGGGTATTAAGTTCGAGACCAAGATATATATATATATATATATATATATATATATATATATATATATATATATATATATATATATATATATATATATATATATATATATATAGAGAGAGAGAGAGAGAGAGAGAGAGATCTATATATATATATATAAGGATACTCTCTTTGAGTGAAAATAATCCTTTATTAGTGATTTCAAAATCTACTTGAGTAAACGAAAGGTCCTTTAAAAACTATTTCAATTAACTTACATTTCCTATCATTTAAGAAGGCTTTTAAAAGCACTCATGCAACAATACATTTGTTCGAATCTGATTTTTCCAGCCCAAAATATCAACAGTATTTTAAAATGCGACTGAAAGGGTATTAAAATTTTAACATTGAAAAGGAAAATTTATCCCTTTTCAACCATGAACAATTTAATCTTTAAGTCTATTGATGTCTTCGAAATCCGAATCTGAAGAAGCGCAAATATTTTGAAAACATCCTATTCTGTTTTGCAACATTTTGTATAAATCCATCCGAATTACATCATTAACCTTTCAAGAAATCATGGTTAAAGAAAAGCGAAAATATCATCTTCTCTTTAATATTCTATCTCTGAAAAATATGAAATCAAATATAAGAAGAGAATCGAATTTTTGTCGTTCGGAAGAATATCTTTTTTTACTCTCCCGAGTCTCAAGAGCTCTAAATCGATTTTTCATGGATATGACAGAAAAACTTGTAGCATTAATAAGAAAAAATTTGTTGAGTTTACTGCCGGATAGAAACGGCGGGATGAGGCATGCTTTGAAATGCATATAAAAGAGAAATTTTAAAATTTAAATATATTCTTACCTAAACAGGAAAGTTTAAGAGCGTTTTTATTACTTATTTATTAACCAGATTTCATATGTTAAGGGAACATGGGACCATCAAATTCAAATTTTCCAATTTAACTCGATATTTAACTCGATATAAAAAATTAGAATAATTAATTTTCTTTTTTACTACATTGAAAATTTGGCAGAATGATGCCTGTTTTTCAAAAAAATTTCAAAAATGCTAATATTTTTCAAAATGCCCTATGCGCATTCTGTATTAATTAAAAACCTTAAATTGTGTATTATAAGTTTACCACGTGTATATAAATATAAATGTGTAATTTTTTGTATGAATCTAAAGTCTTAAATATTTTTTTTTTCTGTTCTGCCTGCTATTTTTACGATTTTTTTATGTTTTTACTTTATTTATGGTCTATAAATTTGAAAAATATTTGATATTTCAAAGAATTATGCACAGTTTTGTGACAAACACTTCAATTAACAATTCAGAGAAATTTGGAAGATATCAGAGGAAAATGAATACGCATGGAACCTTTTGAACTGTTCTAGAATTTTTGAAGAAATTTTTGATAAAAAGGTCTTATTCCCCCATAAAATACTTATTTGTGGATTCTATGAATCCTCAATGTAGTAGAAAAGAAAACTTATTATACTCATGGTATACATAGAGTAAAATATTGAAAATTAAAGAAGAACGAGATTGAAGGTCCCTTGTTCGCTTAATTATAAAAGAATATTCCATGCTCATTTCTTTATCATAAAATGTTAGAATTTTCATAAGCATTACACTTCCTACACCCTAAAACTTAGAATGCATTCTAAATATTCATCGCTTTTATAAAGAATTATTTCTATTTCTATAAACCTTTTTTAATCATTATACAAACAGCCATCTAACTATGGGATTTTTTTTAAACTGCATGTTTATTACAGCTATAATTTCTAACAATTATTTAATATTCTAGAAGGAATGAAAAGACTCAATTGAATCAAATACCTGCGAAGCACGGGGGACATTTCAAACGATTAAGTGCCTAAAATTTCCAAATTGAGAAAATTAAATTCTTTAAGTATAACTTACATTTTGCATGCACTTTATTTACTGAGATATAATGTCAGAAATGAAATTTTCTCGATATCGATACAAATAAAGGCATTTTTTCAACACTGTGAATTCGTTGCCTACTTTGTTATGGGAGCACCATCAAGGTTAACAACACTGCTCCCTATGAGGGAACAATGCTGGAAAGACCATGCCATATCCTGGATTCGAACATGAACACACACTGTGGAAGCCCGAACTTTTTCCTTTATTTTGCTGTCGTTACAACAACACCGAAATATTACATATTGCTGAGAGTTTAGTTACAGCTTATACTATTTGTATATACTTAAATTATATAATTTAAGTAAAAAGCAAATAATTCAAGTAAAACAAAAATTAGGATAAATTACAGGAAGAAGACACTGACAGACGAAAATATTATCAGAAATCTCCTATTAGTGCTTCAAGGAACATAAATGCAAGATTCTGTCGCAATAATAGAATCAAAATATAAAATAAATCCAAAAAATATATCAAGGTAATTGACCGGTCTCTTCATCAGGAGGCCTAACCGAGTCGGATACTACAAAGGGGAATTTTCAGGGTAGGATGCAGGTTTAGCCATAATACCTCCTATGGCACCGAGATAACCAAATCGAAACAGAAAGTCAAAGGTATAAAAAACTACATCATCTTTTATTTTAGTTTCCATATCAAATTAATTTATAACCTGATGCGCAAAAAAAATATTTCAGGTAGTCTCTTCTAACAAAACTACCGTGAGTTATTAACGTAGGATTACTTGCCATTGATTATCTCTTTTTTTGGCGCATTTTGGTACTTTTCTGGTTAACTCTTTACCCTTACTGGTTTTGGCGCGCTGCAAATATTATAACTCGCGAAGCAAGAGGGATTCTTAGTTTTCTTTTCCTTCGGGACGACCGTTATTGAGGAACGTAATCCTATGCTATAAAAACAGATAATATCCTGCATACAACATGAGGAATTGAGGAATATACGTATATATATATATATATATATATATATATATATATATATATATATATATATATATATGCCGGGTGCGTCATAAATTCGTGCAAAGTTCAAAAATTCGTAATAAAAGAAGTAATGCTCGGAAAAATTTTCTGTTTGTGCCAATAGTATCAGAGGGACACTGGATTTCTTTTCCATGTAAAAAAAGTTTCCAAAAGTAACCGAAAGAGGGAACTCACACGTCATACTGAGACGTTTTATGCAAATGAGGCTATCCATAAAATACCTGACTGGAAATGGATCCATCATTCGAAGCCGGCAGTATGCTTTCTTTACCAGATCGAGCGTTGGTGGTTAAACTCTTCTACAAGAATTTTGAATCCACAACTGCTGCATTGCAAATGTTTCGCTCGGAGAAAGGACTGGATGCGCAAAACAGCCCTATTTCATTGAATGGATACTGAATTTAATACGACATTTTGAAGAAACCGGGAGTTTGGAGGATAGTTTATGAAGTGGCAGACCATCCTTGAGATCGGACCGCGTCCATGTTGTGCAAAGTGTCATGGAAGATTTGGCAGCCGAGACATCAACGGGGAGTAGGAGTGCTCGTAAAGCTGGGAGATGAACGGGTATTCTGAAACCTTCGATTCGAGGTATTCTGCAAGGAATGTTGAATCTGTATCCGTAAAAAATCCATCACATCACCAGCCTGATTTTCATAAAAGTCTCAGTATGACATGTGAGCGCCTTCTTTAGGTTACTTTTGAAAACTTTTTTTTATATGGAAAAAAAAATCCAATGTCCCTCTGATCCTATTGGCGCAAACAGAAAAATTCTCCAAGCATTACTTCTTTTATTACGAATTTTTGAACTTTGACCGAATTTATGTCGCACCCAGTATATATATATATATATATATTCTACACAACAATATTAAAAAATATTTTATTTAAATTAATGTGATGGTTCAAATCAAATGATATCTATGGAAGAAAAAATCTAATTAAAAAAAAGAAATCCTATGCTTGTAGATTCGAAAGTGAGTTTGATTTTTTAAAAAAAGAAAGAAAGAATGACAAAAAAAAAGACTCCAGCGAAAAAACCATATTAGTGGCAAATGTGTTGAAAGACTTTCGCTCTGAATTAAAAATTCCCCTCGTAACAAAAGTTGCATATTGCAAAGCTAATCCCGCAAACGTTCCTTCGAGCGATTAAACATGTGTCAGCTCTCAAGAAAGAGTAATTTTTCAAAAAAATTTCATTTTGAATTTGTTCCGACACATAGTGAGACAGAAAAACGGTTGGCAGGTTTTAATAACTTTCAAGCTGAATAGAAGCCATAGAAACAAAAAAATGCTCAAATATACCGACATTCTTTTATACTCCTAATTCTTGCCCTAGAACAAAGTTTTTATACGATGTCTGAAGGATTTTTGTGTTGCTTATTTATATATTAAGCATTATTATGAACCGATGACTTTAGGGTATTGTTTACGCTATTTCCTGCTGTGCGACGTAACTGAATAGTGAATAAATGCACGCTAGATATCATTTTGAAGAAAAAAAATTCAGTTGATAGTACTCGGACTGTTTTTTAATTTTCACCGTCACAATCACAACAAAAGACGCACATTCTTTTAAAACTTAAATCGCAAACGATTGTTTAAGGGCAGAACAGGCAATAAAAGATATCGTTAAAATTGTCATATCTGGATATCTAAAACAGAATTGGTAAAAGTCATGATAGAATAGTCATCCCCAAAGGGGTCTACATCTACCCCCAGGGATCGACTCTGACTTGCAAGGGATCCATGCCAGTGAAAAAAAAAATTGGGGGTGCATGAGATGTAAATGGGAGTCCGTGTGTTAGACAGGTCGTCACCAAAACTTTGGCTTTTTGGTAAGTATAATAATTCCCCTTATACAGATAGTACCTATGGAGGTACTTAAATAATACTTTCATATATAGATAAATACATTTCCTACTTATATGTATACTTCATAAAATTGTGTACTATTCACTTTGTGGTCACAGTGCGTATAACTTCTACAGGTATTTATTATATTAAAATTGTATAATACTATGCTGAAAAAAGACGGCCTAAAATGTAATTTTTCATAAAAATAATTCTATACGCTTTTATCTCAAGGCAAATACAATTTCAAACAGTATCTAAAGCAAGGTGTTATTCATACTGCTACCGCATCTCACTTATTTCAACCGGATCCAGCCAGATTTGATATTTAACCAATATCTGATACATTTGTATTCATGATTACTTTCTTACTCACTACTTTGCTGTGTAATATTCGAAATTGCTTTGGATACCAATGAGTGAGTGAATAAAGTAATTATGAATAGAAATGAATCAGATATTTATATTCAATTCGAAAACCTCTTAGTTATTCAGTCATCCCCCGCATTGATTTTGTTTCCACTCTTTTTCTCTACCAAAAGTAAACATGAAAAGAGACGCGCACTTTGCGGTGTAAGAATAAGAGATATTTAGTTTTTTTTCGTATTTGCATCAACAGGTGCGTAAGGCGGGCACATAGCGGGATGGGATATAAGCACTTCCACTGCCTACATTACTTAAGTAGTGACTGAGTCTTCACTTAAGTAGTGACTGAGGCTCATATTTTCGTATAGTTGATTGTAACTGTCTGATTATAATAATTTTTGGTTTTATAGACTCAAAAGTATATGGATACAAAAGTAATCGCTAACACATTGAACGAGTCACGAACATGTGTTTGTGATTACTTTTGTAACGAATCGATACTATTCGCACACTACTGGTTCATTTGTTTTCCGAATTTTGAGAAGAAAAGTGTTAAGCAAATATTTTTAAAAATACAAACAGATAACTAGGTACATACTAGTTAAGTGCGTCGTAGCATACATATATATGCTACGATAGTTAATTTTAAAATACATGTCTTATAATATTTAAAATGTTTAATATTTGTTCCCAGATAAAGGCGACTAAAGATGGCCAAATCTAAAAACAAAGTTAGCAGTACAGCGTTGATTATTTGAAGTTTGGCTTCATTCCGTCATTGTTGGACAAACACCTGCCCATGTGCCTTTTATGCAACAAATTGTTAAGTAATGATGCTATGAAATCATCCAATCTAGAGGAACATCTGAGAAGGTGCCACCCTGATAAAACAGATAAAGATTCGAAGTACTTTCAAACACTGAAAGAGCAACTTCAGAAGAAACCAACGGTGGGCAGTATGCGTGCTTCGTCATCCAAAAGAGGCGATGAGGGTTTGTGGGCGTCTGCCAATAATGGGCGTCTGACAATATTGGACGTCTGACAAAAGAATTCCTTTAAGCAACAACACTTTAATTACGTATCGATTAAATGAGGTGTGATAGTGAAATCTTCTTGTGCAATTATCTGCAAACGACTCATTTCTCCATACAACTAGACGAGTCAACTTTACCTGGTAATGAAGCACTACTATTGGCATATGTTCGTTTTATTATGCCCCAAGAAATCCATAAGAGCTGCTCTTTGCGAGGTCTTTGACGGCAGATACTAAAGGTCAATCAATTTTCTTTATTTTGAGAAATTTGTTTTCATGGAAAAGGCGATCTCTTTATCAAATACATATCAGCAGTAGCAGATCGAGCCCCTGCCATGTTTGGGCGCTATCGTAGTGTTAAAAGCTATTTAAACAAAATGTACCCGTGGTGTTTGCATTTCCCTGCGTCATCCATCGACACCATTTAGTTGCGAAAAATCTTAGTAGCAAATTGCATCACTCTCTTCAAATCATCATAAACGCAGTAAACAAAATTCGGAGCAACGATACTAGGTTATTTGGGCAGTTTTGTGAAGAAAAGGACAAAAACTTTCATCAATTACTCCTACACACTTTACTACGCTGGTTGTCGAAAGGCTTATGTTTGAGAAGATTGTTTTTCACTTTTTGACTGTTTTAAAGTTTTTGAATGCTAAAGATCCCATTTTAAAAGAAAAATATATCAAATGGAAACCAGGCATTGCTAATTTAACAGATTTTTGCTAAATTTAATCAGGTTAACGTTCAGTTACAAGGTGACAGTCTGAATTTGATAAAAATCAAGTTCATCATTGCAGCTTTTCTTGCCAGAATGAAACTAATGAAGAAACATATTGGATGGTGCGAATGTTTCCAGTTTCCCAATTTAGGGCAGACAATCTGCCAGGATGATGACGTTTCAGCCTACGTTCAACATTTAAATGTCCTTCACATAGACTTGGAAATTAGGTTTGAAGATGTATTGACTATGGAAATACCACAGTGGATTATCAATCCATACGGTGAGATTGAAGAAACGGATGCCATGTTACAAGAACGGATTGGAATAATCAACAACGAAGAATTTAAGGTGTAGTTTAGAAAGGAATATCAGCAATTCTGGCTTCAGAGAGACATTCCTGTTATATATCCTGCATTATGGACTATCGCGAGACAGTTTTTGACAGCTTTTCCATCTTCATATCTTCTTGAAAGGGGTTTCAGTGCGGTCGCCAATCTCCTTAACAAAAAAAAAAAGAAACTGACTGGAAATCACTCGCCGAATAGATTTAAGGTTAAACCTGACTAAATTGAAGCAAATATTGAAATTTTACAATCAAAGCCTCAGACTTATCCCTCCATTAAAAGCATTCATTTTATTGTGTTTTTATTTTATGTTAAAATATTACTAGATTTGAATTTTGTGTCGTTTTAATTAATAAATGTGTAACTATAAAAAATAACATTTGTTTTAATTTGTCACACCACAGTAAACCCTATCAAGTGAGTAGCTCTGTGACAAGTTCAAAAATCACATTTAAAGTTTATGAATTTGTAAAAAAATCAAAATTAGGAAAGCAGAGGGTCTACCCAAAACAGAAAAAAATCGGCAAGTAGTCTACGGGACAAACAAGTTTGGGGACCTCTGTAACAGAAGGAGCATGTTATAGGCAATAAGATGAACGCATTAAAAAAATCTTCAAAAAATTAATATACTGGTAAATGATGAAATGGATAAAATTTGACAATTAAATAGAATAACTTTAACTTAGAGTAATCTTAGAAATCGGAGTGTGCAGTTATTTTTTGTATTTTTTTAATCTTTTTTGATAGCTGGGTTTTTTTAGATGCAATCTAGGTATATTCCATTTTTCTCACTTGGAGCCCTGAACGCAACTCCTATAAAGCCATCTCCCATGAAGTATTGCGAAAAACATCGAATTAAAAGGAAATTCAACTGTCTCCACCTACTTCCCGTCATTATAAAGAGACTTCTTTCCACTTCAGCTGAACTTGAATAAATGTGTAGTCATATCTGTGCTTGGACTTCTGTTTTTTAAAGCTTTATTTTTGTATATACGGATCAGGTTGTAGGCCTTCTTTTTCCTTCTTTTTTTAAGTTAACCATATTTTCTTTCACTACTGTTCGTTGACAATTTTCTTATTTATTAAAAGAACAGCTGAGTAAACCGAGCCAGTCTTATTCTTGCGTTTCTCTGTTATTTTGTTCCCTGTTTGGTTTGTATTTAGAAAACGCCGCTTCTATTTTGGAGCATGTTTGCATGATAAAATTGTGAGAAAAGAGCGATTTCCTCCTCATTGTTTCACCAGAAGTGCGTTCGACATTTTAAGCATATCATAGACAATTTCACAATTTATTTCCCCATTGGATGTTCTGAATTATTCTTCATAATATGCTATTTATTCCCTAGAAAACATTTCTTAATTTTTCATTCTATAATAATATTTTGAAGACATTGCGTCATAAATTCTCAGAATAATGACAGAATGATATTGTTAGCCGCAGCCTCCTTTCCCACTTTTCCGTGTTTGCAGACGAACTTGTGGCTATCCGAGAAGCAATGCTATACATTTCTCAGCAACCGCAGAAAATTTTCATTATCTCCTCTGACTCACCGAGCGCTCCCAAAACCATAGAATCTGATGAATGTTGACATCCTATCACTGTGGAGATGCTACAAATTAAACATCGCCTTGCCTGCCGGGGTTATGATGTGGTGTTTTGCTGGTTACCTGTTCATGTAGGTATTCAGGCAAACGAAACTGCTGATGCAGCTGCGAAAAATGCGTCCGAATTTCTTAATCAGTCTTTACAAATTACTGACATCAAGCAGGATATCAAGAGGATAGTTCACAGCAAGTGGTAAGGCCAATGGAATCTCCAGATCAGAAATAAACTCCATGAAATTAAACCGTTTATCTCCCTCTGGCCTCCATTGCCAAACCGTAAGAAAGCCGTTCTGTGGACGCGTCTACTTATAGGGCACTCGAGTCTTACACACATGTACCTACTTTTAAATGAGAATCCTCCTATCTGCATGTATTGCGATGAACCGCTTACGATTCACCACATTTTAACAAGCTGTATTAGATTCAAACTTTTATATTTAAGATTTTTTAATAACATTTTTCTACGATTTAAAGATCGTTTAGGAGAAACACCCCATCCTGGTATTTTTAACTTTCTACGTTTTACTGGTTTTTACTATGATATTTAATTTTTTATTTTCCTTTTAACTTTTGTATCATTCTGTACTTGTCATGTTTACACATCTTATACCGTGTTAGCTTTTATCTCTTTGGGGGAAAGTCCCCCATCAACTGAAAATATTGGTTTTAACATCCTTTATACTCTTGTTATATGCTATGTTTTAAACTATGAAATTTTGTTTTGCTACGTTCAAAAACTTTTATTTTTGCATGCAGGTTTTAGGTTTTACCATATGTTTGGCTCAGTATGTCCTCTCTGGACCTTGCGCCATTAAACCCTATACAATCAACCAACCATAAATTCCCAAGTACAACACAGGATTTTCCTGACACTACTAACATGTACTACATCACATAAAAAGAAGGCAAACCTCTTAATCTTATATGAAGTTAAGATTGCAATTGATATACATTGAAAACTTTTGCTATGTATTCTTCAAAATATGCTTTCCTCGACATATAGATATCTTCCTCACTAGTTCCCTATTTTATAAAATTAATCATTCTCTAAAATTTTGAACATATCGCCTCACAGATGTTAAAGTACAAGAGAGTATTTTCCGACACTAATACGCATTATATCACATAAAAATTTAGAGCAAAACTCTTAAGGCTGCTGTGTACTAACCCTATTGGATTCACTCACCTTAGGGTATTAACCTATGGAAAAAATGTGTCTACTGTTTAAAGCTACATAAATGCCAAAAATCCAATAAAAAATGGCATTTTCAGACGCCCTGAACTTTTCTGCACCTTGTAACAGGATTCCTTTTATAAATTTCGTCCACCAAAGGAATTCAGGAGTGTTGAAAACACGCTATACCAGATTTTTTCCCCTGAATAATATAAATTTTAATAAATTATTTGCATTAAAAAAAAACGAAAAATGCCCAAAGTGTAAAATTTCTTTCTCTACAACGGAGTACAATTTTTTAAATAAAATCTTTCAATGCAAGTGGGCACTCCTTGGACAACTTCTCTCCATAGGCTAACATTGAGGTTAGTGAATCCAATAGGGTTAGTACAAATCATCCTTAAACAGTTATGAAGTGCCCATAGCAATTGTTATATATTTAAAAACCTTTGTCATTGAGATTTTTTATTGAGAAGATAAACTATTGGATAGTAATTATTAAAAGAAAACTGCTGAATCAGAAGTTAAACGGTCATCGTTCTTGTTCAGTAAACAATCATGTCAAGAATTAACGTGCAATAAATGCGCAGAATACATATGTAGCACAGAACAGAATGAACAGTAATTTAAAAGTATTTGTCGTCTCAGAATACACTCATTTTATCCAACGGATTTTACAGAAATATGTACTTGTGTTCTGTAAAAAGGGAAACCTTTCAAGATTTTATGCCAAGAGAAAAACTGCATGTAGAAAATTATGTAATGAAGTTAATTCCAGAGAAAATATTTCGATATAATGCATAAAAATACACCCACTTACCTCAAAACAAGTTTTAAAATATCATTTTTGGGCAAAAATTAATCTATCGTTTATTTGTTTTATTATATGCGTTTATTGTAATAATTGGGAAAGCTTAATTCCAGTTTAATTATGACTATTAGCCTTATAATATCAGTCAGAACCCTGTGAATTTCAGTAAAGCATTAAAATAATTCACGAAAATTTAATAAAAATAGAAATTCTTTCCAAAGCAGATAATTTCAATAAAACTCTTAAGTAAAAATTCCTTTTGGAAATTTTTAAATGTCGAATTCACGGTGCTTTCAGTGCTCGATTGCATGGATATTTTTAAAAATTATATTCGAATGAATTCTTCGCTCAGCTGAACTTATTATTAGTAAATATTTTTAGGAAAATACTTCTCTAAAAAAGTTATTGTTATCCGAGCAAGTTATTAAAAATGCGTAATTAAGCAAAATTAAAAATATATAATTGGGTAAACATAATTAATTTTAAATCCCTAGGCAAATACTTTTTGCTCATTTTGATTTCGCAAAAAGCACTTAAGCTCTTAAGAATGAATAATCCAAAGTTGACATCCTGCGAGGGTTTATAAAATGCTGTCAGATAAACCATGTCTTGTACTAGCTGAGAAAAAAAAATTTTAGCGAAGCATGTACGTGTGATGATGAACCTTTGTTGAACAAGGAAAGATGAATAACTGTTCTTTAAAGTTGAGAAATGATTATATTTAATTAAGGAGGGTTTTAATTACTAAGAAAAAACAATTTATAATGTTTAAAAAACATTTCATTAAAAAAGCCAGAAAAATAACTGAAATTTAACCGGCATTTTTTCCTTCACAACTGAAACCTAAAACTTTAATAAGGCACTACACGCTGTTCGTTTTATTTAAATAATCGCATTTGCATTTATAAAGGTTTCGTATTTTGTTATCCTTTTATACTTGGAATAACATGCATTGATGAAACATATCATGCAGACATAAAAACGTTTTTTAGTTTTATCAAAATGTTCGTCTAAAAATTGTGTTAATAATTTCAAAGAATTATTAAACTGACATTGTTAAGACATGATTTCGTTCTATACGTTTACGATTAGCTTTCTTTCCATAATTTTAACTTTCTCAGACTAAAATTAATGAAGAACGTACATTTTGTGAAATGTTTATTGAGCAAGATTTTAGGTTTTAATTAAATTATTGTGGATGCATTGACAAATCAAAGAAATTGTACTGTCTTTTATTCTTTAAACAGCCTTCAAATATTATACAAGTGGAACACATGATGAAATGACGAAAAATTATGCATTATATGTCCGATACTATGGCTTTCCTTTACAATTTTATTTTCTTATTTAGCTCTTTCTAGACATATTTTATGGTAGTATTCCATTCAATAAAATGCTCTTTTCTAATATATTAACTATGATTGAGACACAGAAAGTCTGTGTTTCTCCCATTCTTAATTAATTTGATACTGTTATCTTGATTCCAGAAGTAATATATCTTAGAAGCGACAGTATTATCTTCAAAGCTTCAGTTTTTTATGAAGAATATAGGGCAACGTGTTCTGAGATTTCTCATATTCTTTTAATTTGTAACATTCTTTGAGCGTGAAAGAGTTTTTCTGAGCATAATATCGAATCATTGAATTAAATCATAGCTTGGTGTTTCCAAAAGTTCGATTTCTTTTTTATCTGAATTTCCTTCATTTTTCGACTTTCATTATACTTACTAATATATCTGTACCGTAATTGAATTTCCTTTTACTCAGTAAACATTTATTTTTCAACCATCAATACGAAAGGAATAATTTTTTTTTTTACATTGATTCAAAAAACTTAGGAATACGGAAAAGTTGAAATGTGTTTCAACCAACTTCGCTTATTTTTTACACATGTTATCATTCTATTCCTTCCATATTATCCGTGTATATCCATATTAGTATATAGAATACTAGCTAAATAACCGTACTTCGATACGGAGTATATTCAAATTAAATACACCGTCAATGTGTGCAATTGGTGCAAATATATATATATATATATATATATATATATATATATATATATATATATATATATATATATATATATATATATATATATATATATATATATATATATATATATATAAATGTGGGGAAGCAACGACCCCAGCAGAATTGGATATAAACATCCTTTATTATTTAAATAGTATAAAAATGAAAATAAACAGCTCGATAGGGACGTCTTCCCATCTCGGCGTACAGCGATCGTCTGATAAGGCGGGAATACATCATGCTGGAGCACGCACTGACGTCACACAGACAGTAGCGCCGCGTAACGTTTGGAGATGGAGATGGGATATAATTTCCCATATTCGGCCATCATGACCGGACAGGCGACCTCGCCTTAATGTACACAGCAAAATTTTATCAAAAACATTAGAACACAGTTAATACAAACATAAAATAACAGTAAAAATGCAAAATATAAAATGGAAAAAATGAAAATAGTGATACAATACCATAGTTGGCTGGAAATAAACTGGCAAAAAAAAGACACAGCAAATACGAAATAACTAAAAGAAAAAACAATATTAGTGATGACAAGAAAAAAATGGAAAATTATGTACGTGAGAAAAAAAAATAAAGTTCTTGAGAGTCAATTGTCAATTGTAAAAAAACAAAGTAAGTTCAGTTGAATAAAAATATCAAGTTATATGCTCAATGGTGTTGGACCAAGGTTTCAGATATTCTGCACAAGTTGATGTTTTCACTGGTCCGTCGGAGAATGCACACTTTTCAACATCATAAGTGTTGTTTGGTTTTACTTTTGTAATTTTATATGGTCCAAGAAATTTTTGTTTGAGTTTGAGACCAGGACCAAACTGGGTACGCTTGATTGATACAAGGTCGTCGAGTTGGAAGGGGTGAGCTTGTTTGCGTCTCAGATTGTAAGTACGACGATTTTCGTCTTGAACCTTGCATATTTGTCGTTTAGCGTCTTTACGGAGATTATCACGTTTTTGGAGAAATGTAGATTTTATTTCCTCGTTGATCATATCAACAATTTTGATGTCATGGGGAGAATGCATTTTAGTCCCAAAAAGAATTTCGAATGGAGTGGAATTGATACTACGTTGAAAGGTGGAGTTGATGATTTGTTGAACGGCTGGAACATGGGAATACCATTTTTCCGGGTTGTCGATAGAGAGTTTAGAAAGTACGGCAAGTGGGCCCAGATGGTCAATATGGTACGTGTGCAGGGGTGTGTCGTCTTTTTCGATGGGATGCAGCTTTCCATCTTGCTTTCCACGTTTGCTATTATTGAGGATGCATGTGACACAGTTATTGATGCATCGCTGTATTTTCTCTTTCAAGTTCGGGATAAAAAATTCTTTTTGCAACAGTTCGTGAGTGCGTAGTACTGCGAAGTGGCCTCGTTCGTGAGCTGCCTGAATTATGTTCGCCTGCATACCTTCGGGCACAACAAGTAAATCAGTTCCTTGAACAGTTTTATATAGCAGATTATTTTTAACTATATAGTCGTCATATGGTGCGGTTGAAAGAAGTTTTTTTATAGTTTCGATATGCTCGTCTGATTGTTGTGCTTTAAGAAGTTGTATAAGGACACTGTCCTGAATAATCATGCAACATGGGCTTCTACTAAGGGCATCAACGTGAGCCATTTTTGAACCTGTACGATGTTCGATTTCATAATCAAAGTCTTGAAGATACAATGCCCATCGAGCTATACGTGAGTTAAGTTCTTTCTTACTTAGGGTCTTCACAAATGCATTACAGTCAGTAACTATTTTAAAATGTGAACCAAGAACGTAGATACGAAATTTTTTAAGTGCTTCCACAATGGAGAGAACTTCAAGTTAGTAGCTTGTATATTTGCGTTCGTTGTCCGACGTCTTCTTGGACATGTAGTAGACGGGGTGGAAACAATTATCGTGCTTGGATTTTTGTAGCAGGACTGCCCCCAAGCCATCAATTGATGCGTCAGTGTGAATTTCAATAGGACTGTTTTAGTTAAAAATACTTAAAACGGGCTGTTGGGAAAGGAGGTGTTTTAATTTTTGAAATGCGGCTTTCTGATCAGTCTGAAATTGAAATGGGGTGTCCTTACGAAGCAGATCACTAAGGGGTTTTGCTATGGTAGAATAAGAGGGAAGAAATTTACGAAAATATCCAGTAAGACCTAAAAAACGTTGGACATCTTTTGTGTTTTTGGGATCAGGATAATTAAGAACGGCTTTAGTTTTGGAGGAGGATGGGAACAGTTTTCCGTGCTCCACAATGTGGCCTAGAAATTCAATTTTGTTATACAGAAATTGGCACTTATTAAAGTTTATGTCAAGTCCATAATCACGAGCTACAATTAAAACAGTGTTCAGACATTCAAGAGCTTCAGACTCATTATTCGCTGGAATGATGAGATCATCCATGTATGGGAGTACAATACCTTTGGCAATAAGGTCACGAAAAACGGCATTTATGTATCGCATGAAAACAGAAGGACAAGAGCTTAATACAAATGGCATATATCGGAATTGAAATTGGCCTGAATGCGTCACGAAACTAGTGTAACGACGACTTTTTTCGTTTACGGGGACGTGAAAAAATCCATTACGCAAATCGAGTGTACTGAATATGTTGGCATTTTGGAGACGATTCAAAATATCGTCGATCAAAGGTAAAGTGTAATGATCCTTAACTAACTTACGATTTAATTGCCTATAATCTATGCAAACTCTCGGCTGACCGTTCTTTTTACGAACGACAACGACTTGACTAGCGTAGGGGGAAGAACATGGCTCTATAATTCCATTTGTTAACCATTCGTCAATTTGAGCATCCACTATATCATGTTCTGCAAATGGTAAGCGTCGGGGTGTATGGAAAATTGGCTTATCGTCAGTAAGCGTTATATCAAGTTCGATGTTCGCTGTTTTCGTTTTGTTAGGTTTGTAGGCTAGCAATTGCTGTTCAACGTTATTACGGGTTTGGCGAGAAATGTTAGGACCAATATCAAAAGAAGGAGGATCGGCTGAAATTGTCATTACAAAATCGTCATGTACGGCAGAATCATCAGGTTTTGAAATTTTTGAAAACATAGCACCGTCAGGTGTAATAGTTAAATTCGCTTGTTGGATGACATCGCAACCTAGTATAAGATCGAAAGTCATACAATTATTCGGAACAACGGAGATATTTACTGGAAAAATTTGATCATCTATTTGAATTTCGGAAGCAAAAGAACCAATGACTTTAGTTTTTGAAAAACCGAAACCAGTTAGCATTGTAGTGCTATTCGTCAACGGTGGTGATCCGAGTTTAATCCACGCGGAATGTTTAAGAAGCGTCGAATGACTGCCAGTATCCACTAATCCCGAAAATGTATTATCAAAAATAACAACCGTTTTGCATATAGTAGTGGGAGAAGTAACAACATGCACCGTGTTGACAACGTCATACGTCGCGGAGCTTTCAATTTGAGGAGTACGACGGCAGTCCGAGGACTTATGTCCAAATAAATTACAAGAAATGCAACGCGGGCCAAGAGAACGACTAGGGCACGTCTTTGAGATATGTCCAATTGCATTACAATTAAAACAGCGTTGATGAGATTTTACTGAGCTAGCAACAGTAAATTTTGAGTCACGTCTTTGTGGTGAAGTGTTTGGTTCCGTGCCGCGTCTTTGGCCATCGCCGGCACGTCGAAAATTCGAACCAATTGTGTTCTTTTGACTAACTACGGTTTCGTATGTTCTGAGTTTTTCTTTGAATTCGGTATAAGATTTTGCACCGTAAAGAATAATTTTCTCTAATGGGGTACCCTGTATTCCTTGTATAGTATACTGAATGACGGAACGTTCATCAATAGTATTAGTAGTGCGGTTCGCAATTTCACGCATCGCTATAAAATACTGCATTAAACTTTCATTAGAACGCATGTGACGTCTTTCGAGTTGTCTATGAATTTCAATGGATGTGATTCTATCAGAAAATTCATTTATTAACGCGGTCTTAAATGAATCATACGAATTCAGATTTCTTTGTGAAAACAAAAAAAATTTAGCAGGTCCTGTAACGAGGCGTTTGGCAAAAACCAATTTTTGTTGATCACTGATAGCGGGAAATAAATTAAAGTTATCCTCTACGTCGGCAAAAAAATTGTGAATGGCATATAAATTATTGCCTGTGAACTGGCGACATGAGGTTGAAAGGTCTCTCAACAACAACCAGAAGTGAGAACTCATAGAGTCGGGAATCAAATCATTATTGTTTATCAAAACATCATTTCTGCTAGGAGAGGCGTCAAGCCACAGTTGTTTAGTCTGAGTATCTGACTGATGCATGGGAAAGCGTTGTAAAGGGCTGGAAGTACTTTTACCTACATTTGAATCATTTGCGGTAGACTCAGAAGAAAGAGTAATTTCGTTTTCAGCGTCGCATAAAAAACTTGTATCCAGAGAATTTTGGAATTTTGATAAATTGGAGAGGGCATAAAGAATATTATTGCATAACTCAATTTTGTTAGTACTGACATTATCTAAATATAATAAATTAGCAACAGAAATAAAATCGGCGAGTGAAAGATCCTTCATTAAGCATTCTTTATGGTTCGCGACATCGAATTCTGCGGGGAATGAGGAAAATTGACGCATTTTTTTTCGCGATAAGCGGTCGAATTCGGTATAACCGAGTACTTTATTAAATAATTTTACGTTTTGGGTTGTTCCGTATGTGAGGGAGTTAGCAATGAGAGGGATATCGCCTAAGGTTAGGACCATAATAAAATTTTAAACAAATTAATAACACAACTGAGGGGAAAAAATTTTAAATTAAGAAATTACGAAATTTCGAAACACAAACTAACGAGAAAACAAAAAAAATGGGGCCTACCTCGCTTACGGGAACAGTCCTTGTGGCTCGAAGGGTATCCAATGATAATAGGATGAATAGTCCACGAAAGTCCAGTTTTTTTTATATAGGTGAATGTCACTATCTAAAATCACGTTATCCAGTAGAATGGCACTATATCCAGTAGTGTAGGAATTACACTAAGTTCTCGATGGTTACACAGTTCAGCACTGCAACAATTATTTCGTTTCGATTTCAACGTCCGTGGCGAAAATATTGTAGATTCGTTGGTTTGTTATAGGTGTTCTAGTAGATTAAAACAAATATCCTCGGTGAGAGCAGCCGTCTGCTGCAATTGGCACATCAGCCACAACTAAATTCAAAAACAAAAGTGTTCACAGCCGTCTGTTGGGATGATACTTCTTGTTTTAAACGGGAAACGGGTCTAGGGGGAACAATTCACGCAGGGAAAGTGAAAGAAAGGTCGAGCCCCCAAATGTGGGGAAGCAACGACCACAACAGCATTGGATATAAACATCCTTTATTATTTAAATAGTATAAAAATGAAAATAAATAGCTCGAGAGGGACGTCTTCCCATCTCGGCGTACAGCGATCGTCTGATAAGGCGGGAATACATCATGCTGGCGCACGCACTGACGTCACACAGACAGTAGCGCCGCGTAACGTTTGGAGATGGAGATGGGATATAATTTCCCATATATATATATCTATATATATATACATATATATATATATATATATATATATATATATATATATATATATATATATATATATATATATATATGTATATATATATATATATATATATATATACACTGCTGGCCACCCAAATTGCAACACCAAGAAAGGCAAGAGATATCACAACACAATTTATTTCGTAGATAACATGTTGACCAAGTATCAAATGATTAAATTTATAGACTTCTGTGAAGTGTGGTTCCTGCCAAAATCAGTAGCCAGAGTAGCCGCCATTGTTGGAGATCACCGCTGCCACACGCCTCGGCATTGATTCAAAGAGTCTTTGGATGAGTTCTTGGAATACAGCAGACCAAGCAGCATCCTCAGGTTGCCAAAGTTGATCTGCTGTGGCAGCTGGGGATGTAATCTGGATCAATCGTAGAGCAACCATGGACCACATGTTTTCTATCGGCGAAAGATCCGGAGAGCGAGGCGGCCAGGGAAGCAATTCAATCTGGCGATTGACGAAGAACCGTTGGACAATGCGTGCCACGTGTGGTCGCGCATTATCCTGTTGAAATATGGCTGTGGGGAAGCCCTGAAGGTAAAGAAAGCAACTGGCTCCAACACCTCGGAGATGTAGCGCTGGCTGTTTGAAGTACCGGCAATGCGTACTAGAGGTGTGCGAGAGTGATATCCAATACCGCCCCATACCATAATACCCGGTGCAGGACCAGTGTGGCGGTGCATAACGCAGCTGTTCAGCATCATCTCTTCACGGTGTCTCCAGACTCGAATGCGACCATAGTGGTGTTGCAGACAGAAGCGTGACTCGTCAGTAAAGACAGTTTCATTCCATTCTGCCGTCCACATCCTTCTGTCATCGCACCATTGGCGGCGGAGACTCTGTGGTTCTGCGTCAAGGGTAGACAAAGCAATGGACGTCTTGCGGACAGACCACTCTGCTGTAAACGGCGTCGAATGGTATGCGCAGACACTGGATGATGCGTTACAGACTGCATGTGCTGTGCTATGGTTCGTGATGTGACTGAGCGATCCGTCACTGCCATGCGCACAATTTGCCTGTTATCACGTGAAGTGGTGCGCTGAGGTGGATGCGATTGAACACGCCGGTCCGTCGTACCCTCCTGCATCCAACGTTCACATATCCGCATTACAGTTGTTTGGTTTCGTCCAACACGACTATAGATTTCCCTGAAAGATAATCCACAATCACGGTAGGCCACTATCCTTCCTCTGTCGAACTCAGATACTTGATCAAAAGATGATCGCTGTTTTTGACGAGGCATAATTGATCGTTTTTTTTTTAAAAACCACAAGAAAAACACAATTGCCGAACTTGAAATCGTCGAAATCTCCAAGCCTTAAATAGCGCTTTGAAGTGGCGACACAGGCTCGCGTGATGTGCGTCTGCGCTGAAATTCTAATCATTTGCATATCTCACCTCCGCTAATGCATGTTGTAAATTTCATGTTATTTGCATGTTTCCTTCAGGGTGTTGCATTTACAGTGGCCAGCAGTGTATATATATATATATATATATATATATGTATATATATATATATATATATGTATATATATATATATATATATATATATATATATATATGTATATATATATATATATATATATATATATATATATATATATATATATATATATATATATATATATATATATATATATATATTGTAGCGAACTGAGGTTCGTAGTGTCAACCAGTAGATGATTTAAACACACCAGGTATACATCACTCATTACATAAACAAAACAAATGCAATTTATTAATAAAATTGATGATGATTAGATATGTACACTGCACAGATGTAAGATGAACTTCGTAACTTAGGTAATCACACTCGATTTAATCGGCGTGGGGCGGAGTAAGAACACAGAAGTCCGCTAGGCTAGCAGAACTGGCTCTGCTTCAATGATGAAGAAACGGCACTTCTCCTGACGGGAAAGGGCTCCCCAATAATATCAACGGCGGTGATCACTGCACGCACCCGGTAGCGATGAAAATATTAAATTAAGGAGAAAGGACTACTCACTGGAAAATAAGGTAGCAAAGGCTCCTTCCACGAAGACTGGTCTCCGACAAATTTAGTGGAGTATGTTTACTCCTGCAGGAACTAAATCATCGCTTGCAAACAGTCACAAGGGACTCTGAACCTGTAAGGGCGGTAAACCCGGCTGCTCTTAAAACTGGATCCGCTACGTGTCAGGAACTAAAAGACGCAAGCCACGACTGAGGGGTCCATTCTCTTTTTATAGAAGAACCTCCACCGGATATTGCATCACTGTCCAGAAAGTCGAACGATCTAGAACAAGTGAGCAACGGAAATGGGTTTCCTGGGGCGATAATGAAATATTTTCCCCGGGTCTAAAGCGGCCGCCTTTTTAGTTTGTCCTCCAAGCCACTTCAAAGAGTCTCAAAGGGCCGCTTCGGTAAAATGCGAAAGGCACGAGTCCTTTTGTTTAGGCACGCGACGCCTCCAGGATGCTGCTTAACAATTGATAGTTCATGAATGAAAGCACCTGGGGTCTCCTGTCATTTATAACTAACATCAGCGGTGTCACCCGGTGGCGATGACTAAATCAAGAAAAATGACCTATGTCCCCTAAGGTTCTGTGGAACAAGTCTATCGGATGAACAAAAGGAAAATTGCCGTCAGCATATTGCCACCTAAGTCGTCGGAAATCTTTTGATGAGTCTCAGGCCGAGATAGAAGAATTTCTTTTGTTAACGGAGAGGTTGAAATGCAATTCTCTACATAACCCCCCTGACGTTAAAGTTTTCAATGTGGTTGCATATTGAAAACCAACGTTTCGTGTGGGTGGTTCCCAATTCTGCTATCTAATGTACCAGTTCCAACAGTTTTTTTTCTACTACACAAAAAAATACACATTTCTAACAAGTACGTACACATGCACTAACTGGATTACTAAAAACAAACACAAATAAATTCATGGTACTAACAATTAATTCTCTAGGTTACTACATTTACAAATCTAGGTAATTCGCGGACGTTTAAGGAATGTATCTGCTTAAAGCGTCAGCGTTTGTATTTTGTCTTCCCGGCTTGTGTTCTACCCGAAAACAAAATTGCTGCAACATAAGTTGCCACCGAAAAAGACGGCCATTTGAACTGGCATTCTTCTTGAGCCATACCAATGGATTATGGTCAGTCACGATTTTGAATTCGCTTCCGTCCAGATAGTAGTGAAGTTTTTTTAACGCGAATATGATCGCCAAGCACTCTTTTTCTGTGGTGCTGTATTTCCTTTCGGGCTCAGAGAACTTCCTACTCAGGTACAGGATAGGATGTTCCTTATCGCCTATTTGTTGGGCCAACACTACCCCGGCTCCCAGATCGGATGCGTCCGTTTGGACAATAAATGGAACAGAAAAATCAGGAGCTCGTAGCACAGATGTTTTTATAAGAGCGTCTTTCAAAGTGGTGAACGCTGCCCCGCAAGCTTCGTCCCACACAACCGCCGCGCGTTTCTCCCGTCCTTTTAACGCATCGGTTAAGGGGGCCGCTATCATAGAATAATTTGGAATATAGTGCGCGTAATACCCAGTGAGACCCAGAAATGCCCGGATACTCGTCTTTGTCTCTGGCCGGGGAAATTCCCTAATGCATTTTACCCTTAATTCGGCGGGATTTCGATAACCTCCGCCGACCATGTGCCCCAAGTATTTTACATGGTTTTGGGCGAACCGACATTTCGATGATTTGATTGTGAGCTGCGCTTGCGCTACACGACTTAACACGATATCTAAATGCTTCAGATGCTCGTCCCAGGTCTTAGAAAATATCGCGATGTCGTCGATATATGGAACGGCATACTCCTCACACCCATTTAGGACGTCAGCCATGAGCTTACTGAAAAAGAAAGGTGCGTTTTTAAGCCCGAAAGGCATCCGCAAAGGCCTGAATGTCCCGAATGAGGTGACAAAAGCCGCAATGCGTTGGGCCCTTTCTGTCAAGGTTATTTTCCAATACCCCTTTGCAAGATCGAGTATTGTTATGAAATCGGATCCTGCAACCTGTTCAACCCTTTCCTCTATGTTGGGGAGGGGGTAATATTCGGTGCGAATTATTTCGTTCAACCTACGATAATCAATACAGGGTCTCGGCTCACGACCATCGGTTTCTACCAAAATGATAGGCGAGGTATAATCAGACTCACCTACTTCTATCACTCCTAATTTTAACATTTTGTCAATCTCCAACTTCAAGATTTCGTTCTGTCAGTGTGACGTTTTGTATGGTCTAGACCTAACGACCTTATCCGAGATCAGCTCTATGTCATGCGTAACTTTCTCGGTTTTTCCTGGGTTATTAGAAAAAATATTTGCATGGCTACACAATAATTTCTTTAATTCCCTTTTTTGAGTGAGATTTAGACGAGCGTCAAGTTCGCTCTCGCGCACAATCTCCTCGTAATCGAAATCGGTAGCACCGGTTTCAAAAACGTGGATTGCGAAATCATCCTCAGTACCAATTTCGACTTTACCTTCATAAACCCAATTTATAGTTTCGGGACGCCTGATATAGGGCTTCAGCATATTAATATGGTAAATGCTGGATTTCTGTCTAGGTCCGGGAGTTTGCACTCCATAATTCGTCTCGGATATGCGAGCTTCAATTTTCCCTGGGCCTATCCACTTCGGCGCCATTTTGCTAGGCCGAGATAAAGAGAAAATCAGAACTAAATCTCCAACCTCGAAATGCCTTTTAACTGCGCTCTTATCATACGCTTCCTTACGCTTAGATTGTTCTTCACCCATTTTCTGAGCAGCTAACTGTCGCGCTCTTTTTAATCTATTCACTAGGGTAAGGACGTGCTCTGTCACAGGTCTCTCTTCCTCACAACCTCCCATCCAACCTTCGTACAATAAAACTTCGGGTGTTCGTAGGTTTTTTCCATACAACAGTTCGGCCGGTGAGAATCCCGTACTATTATGCGTTATAGTCCGAATCGCGAGGAGCGAGGCTGGTAAATGACGTTCCCAACTCTCCCCGTTTTCCAAACACAGGACTTTTAACAGTCTCTTAAGTGTTCGGTGGAATCTCTCTACAGAGTTGCTTTGTGGATGCCCCACTGAACTATGCGTCACTTTGATGCCGAATTTCTCAAAAAATTCGCACGTTAACTCGCTCGTAAACGACGTGCCATTGTCGCATTCCACCTCTTTCGGGAACCCGGTTCTACTGAATACCTGCAATAAGGCATCCGTGACAGATAATGACCTTAGGTTTTTCACGGGAATTGCTTCCGGGAACTTTGAAGCTAAACATATAGCGGTGATTAGGTACTTATTTCCATTCTCAGATTCGGGCAGAGGTCCGCAAGCATTGATGTTTATTTTGACAAATGGCTCGCTAATTATAGGCGTTAATCGCATGGGGAATCTCTTAGTATCTTGAGCATTTCCTATGCGCTGACATGCGTCGCATGACCTCACGTATTCCTCCATTTCTTGGTAACATCGGGGCCAAAAAAACGATTTGGCTAGCCTCTGTTTCGATTTCGTCGCACCTAAATGAGCATTTGTTGACTCATGGCATACTGCCAACAGTTTATCCCTGAATACCTGTGGGACAACTAAAAGACTTCGTGTATCCCCAAAGTGGTCCCTCTGTTGTTTACACAGCAACCCGTTTATCACCACATAACCCTTCTCGCCGGTTTGACCTGAGCCTTCGACCCTTTTTAACAATGCGGCCACTTCTGCACATTCCCGCTGTGCGTCTGCGAATTTCTCTGGGGAAACATTTAATAGACTCAACGCTGGGTCTTCGCGGTCGAGGGGGGGTAAAACTAACAAATTCGCCTGTTCCCCCCTTTCCAGTTGTGTCAAAGCGATTGACTCCCCGTCTGAGGGACTATTGTTCGAACGCTCCCGAAGAGAATCGTTTGACTCAAGCGTCTGTGTACATTTGACTGTCTGTGTACATTTGTTTTTTGTGTTACTCTTGACATTTTGACTGCGAGCGCGTTATTGCATTGATTTGCATGCTCTTAGTTTTGTTGACCCTGTCTCAGAAGAGCTGCCGTTTGATTTCCCAATATGTATCTTTGTTGATTTGACCTGTCGCTAATGACACAGGCCTTTGTTGTTTTATCTCCATACTGGGAGTTCAGAATTACGCGCGCTAGGGGCACGTTAATGGCACGAGTGTCTAACGGCTGAGTGAGCCAGACTGTTTCGCCGAGGTAGTCGTCGGGCGAAATAAATCTTTTACAAACCAGATCAATCGTACTACCCGTATCTCTAAGTATCTCACATACCTGGCCGTTCACAGTCCCTATACTCACATATGGTTTTAAGGGATCTGTGATTTCCAAATCGGCACCTATGGAGTTAACCTCTTCTTTTTTTATTAATAACGGACACTGGGGCCTAATATGGCCGACCTCGTAGCAGAAATAGCACTTAATGTCTGTCACGCGCCTTTTGTCGAACTCTTTATGGTTCCATTCTTTACGGCGGTTTTCTTTTGGGCGAGGGGAGCTCACCTTATATAAATTTCGTTCGGGTTCGTGTTGTTCGGGGGGGTTTTCAACTTTCTCTCCCGTGTTTACAGCCCCAAACATTTTACGTTGGTCGGGCGCGCGTCCCTCGAATTTCTTCGGCTGGTTGGGGGGCTTACCTGTTTTTCTGATAAGCTCAAACTGATCCGCGTCTTTGACCAAGGTTTCAGGGGACGTGTAATTCTCCCAATCTCTTATATTTTGCTCCCGGATTTCACTTCCCATTTTCCGTTTTAATTGGTCGACCAGAAAGAGATCTTTTAACGACTCAAAAGTTGTAACACCGAGACCCTCTATCCAACCTTCGAAATACGTCTTTATTTTGAAAAGTTAATCTTTCCATAGGGTTCCTGGCTTACGCTGGTGTCTAACAAACTTCTGACGAAAAGCTTCAGGACTGAGCCTGAATCGCTCGAGAAGCACGCTCTTAACATGGGAATATTTTTGTGTGTCCTCGACTTTTTCCCGTAACACAATGGCCGCTACTGATAATGGTAACAGGCTAATTAAACTGCCTGACCATTCAGCTTCCGGTATTTTTAAATGCTGTGCCTGCCGTTCAAAAAGGCAAAGGTATAGGCTTATATCAGTTTCTTCCGGGTCGAATTTTTGCATTATGTGCCTTAATGAGTGTCCCGCAGGTCTCGCAGGACTAACAGACGGGCTCTCTTTGGGGGCTTCCCTACTCAGTCTTAATTTGGCTAGCTCAAACTCTCGCTCTTGTTGAGCTAACCTATCCTCCCGTTCTTGTTGAGCTAATTCATCTTCCCGTTTTTGCCGGGCTAACCGTTCTTCCCGCTCTCGTTGCTCGTTTTCTATACGGGTCTCCATAATTTCAGCTAACAACCCTTCAGCCAATTTTACATTGTAATCTGCTGAACTTTCAATTTTTTTTATCATCTCAAGCTTCAGCATTCCCAAATCTACCTCACAACTCATTTCTATAGCGAGGTTAACTAAGTCCTCTTTCTTTGGCGTAAACGGCGTCGAATGGTATGCGCAGACACTGGATGATGCGTTACAGACTGCATGTGCTGTGCTATGGTTCGTGATGTGACTGAGCGATCCGTCACTGCCATGCGCACAATTTGCCTGTTATCACGTGAAGTGGTGCGCTGAGGTGGATGCGATTGAACACGCCGGTCCGTCGTACCCTCCTGCATCCAACGTTCACATATCCGCATTACAGTTGTTTGGTTTCGTCCAACACGACTATAGATTTCCCTGAAAGATAATCCACAATCACGGTAGGCCACTATCCTTCCTCTGTCGAACTCAGATACTTGATCAAAAGATGATCGCTGTTTTTGACGAGGCATAATTGATCGTTTTTTTTTTAAAAAACACAAGAAAAACACAATTGCCGAACTTGAAATCGTCGAAATCTCCAAGCCTTAAATAGCGCTTTGAAGTGGCGACACAGGCTCGCGTGATGTGCGTCTGCGCTGAAATTCTAATCATTTGCATATCTCACCTCCGCTAATGCATGTTGTAAATTTCATGTTATTTGCATGTTTCCTTCAGGGTGTTTGTTGCATTTACAGTGGCCAGCAGTGTATATATATATATATATATATATATGTATATATATATATATATGTATATATATATATATATATATATATATATATATATATATATATATGTATATATATATATATATATATATATATATATATATATATATATATATATATATATATATATATATATATATATATATATATATATATATATATTGTAGCGAACTGAGGTTCGTAGTGTCAACCAGTAGATGATTTAAACACACCAGGTATACATCACTCATTACATAAACAAAACAAATGCAATTTATTAATAAAATTGATGATGATTAGATATGTACACTGCACAGATGTAAGATGAACTTCGTAACTTAGGTAATCACACTCGATTTAATCGGCGTGGGGCGGAGTAAGAACACAGAAGTCCGCTAGGCTAGCAGAACTGGCTCTGCTTCAATGATGAAGAAACGGCACTTCTCCTGACGGGAAAGGGCTCCCCAATAATATCAACGGCGGTGATCACTGCACGCACCCGGTAGCGATGAAAATATTAAATTAAGGAGAAAGGACTACTCACTGGAAAATAAGGTAGCAAAGGCTCCTTCCACGAAGACTGGTCTCCGACAAATTTAGTGGAGTATGTTTACTCCTGCAGGAACTAAATCGTCGCTTGCAAACAGTCACAAGGGACTCTGAACCTGTAAGGGCGGTAAACCCGGCTGCTCTTAAAACTGGATCCGCTACGTGTCAGGAACTAAAAGACGCAAGCCACGACTGAGGGGTCCATTCTCTTTTTATAGAAGAACCTCCACCGGATATTGCATCACTGTCCAGAAAGTCGAACGATCTAGAACAAGTGAGCAACGGAAATGGGTTTCCTGGGGCGATAATGAAATATTTTCCCCGGGTCTAAAGCGGCCGCCTTTTTAGTTTGTCCTCCAAGCCACTTCAAAGAGTCTCAAAGGGCCGCTTCGGTAAAATGCGAAAGGCACGAGTCCTTTTGTTTAGGCACGCGACGCCTCCAGGATGCTGCTTAACAATTGATAGTTCATGAATGAAAGCACCTGGGGCCTCCTGTCATTTATAACTAACATCAGCGGTGTCACCCGGTGGCGATGACTAAATCAAGAAAAATGACCTATGTCCCCTAAGGTTCTGTGGAACAAGTCTATCGGATGAACAAAAGGAAAATTGCCGTCAGCATATTGCCACCTAAGTCGTCGGAAATCTTTTGATGAGTCTCAGGCCGAGATAGAAGAATTTCTTTTGTTAACGGAGAGGTTGAAACGCAATACTCTACAATATATATATATATATATATATATATATATATATATATATGTGTGTGTGTGTGTGTGTGTTTATTTACCAAAAAATCTTAACGGATATTTTTATAGACAAAATAATGTAGAAGAAAATATTTCAATTAAATACAACGGTCAATGTACGGAATTAATTTGTATGTTCAATATCAATAAAACATACTATTTTGAATTAAATTCTTAAAAAACTTCCATCTCAATTAGTCTAGTGGTTAAATTTTATCTTTTACTCTATTTTAATGCTTTTTGACAATTTATTTCGTTGCTATGCACGTGACGCAAAATTAATTTAAAGGATCACAAAAAGAAAAGAAACCACATGATCAGTATTTAATAAATTGAATTCTAAAAATTAAACTTTAAAAATTCATGAAAAATCAGATAATAGAGGTAAAGATTTCATTTTAAAGGAATTTTTATGATCTTTTTCGTGATATAAATGTTATAACTCTCGGATTATTATTTCAAATGCAAGCTTAGAAAAAGTTACACAAACAGATTAAAATTTTAATTTTAAAAAATCAAAGAAGAATTTTTCAAAAAATAATTATTAGTGCACTCCAACACTATAAAAATTCGCCATGCAAAATTTCAGCCCTTTAGGTCCAGCGGTTTGGTCTGTGCGTTATCTGTCAGTCAATCAGTCAGAGTTACGGAACTGTTTTATATATATATAGATGAGAGCATTTTATTTCTCAAATATATAGGTGTTTTAAATCTTAATATTTTTAGATAATGTATAATTTCAATATTTTAAGTTTTATGTAACATTAACAAAACTATTCATGATACTAAAACAGTTGAAAAGCTCTGGTGAGACGGTTGTTCTCTCAGTTGTTACGTTTGCAATATTACTTACAGAGCTTATCTAAATGAAAAATTAAACTACTAAATAAATTGTTGTACAGCTAGAATTGAAGTTTCTCATTAGTTAGCATAATTTAACTAGGTCTCCCACATGTTTTAGTGGCAAACGTCGTGAGTTTCAATGTTGTGGGGTTGGATTCAAATCCAGAATAGGGCTTGGTTTTCGTGTTGTCCCCACATAGGGAGCAACGCTGGCTCACCTAAATGTTGCTCCCATAATAAAGTAGCCATCAAGACATCGCTAGGACAAAAGGTAAATATCTCACAATAAGTGCCTCTGCATTAGAAATAATAAAATAAGTATTATTTAACGACCCTAACATTTAAATTAATTTGTGTTTTGTAACTAGTGTTCATTCTTTGTGATTATCTTGATGGTGTGGGAAGATGAGATAAAATCTTCTATTCTACAAACTATGCTTACATGAGTGAACTAAAGAGCAAGCTACGCATATCAGTTGTCTGAGTTTTGTCTCTAAAGACCGCTACCACTTAGGGAGCAGAAAACCTAAATTTTCACAGTAAACGTCTGTAGAGTAAAATCAGTTCGCGGATTTCAACGATAAGCTCTGCTCTCTCTCCCTCAGACAAAGATCAGATACAGGCCTATTAAGAAAGCAGATGCATACAAAATATCTCTCCGGCTAATTTGTTGTGTAGATAAATTAAATGTTATTTTAACATAAGTAATAAAAACTAACCATTCTTGTAACTGATTTTAATATCGGTTTGTAAATTAAATAACTTCAAACATAACAGCTTTGTTTAAATATCCCGTTTAAGCCTCTCTCTAATTTGATTCATCTGGTTGTGATCTGACTTTTAATTGCCTAAGTAATGTAAACGGGATTTGGGAAAATTGCTCAATTTTTCCGAATCTCCAATACATTTTAAGGGTTCGTTAATATTTTGGATCATGACAAGTTTTATTATTTTATATAACTATTGTTTAGAATATTATCTATTGATGGAAACATTTTGTAAAGTATATAAGTGAAGAAGCATATACGAGAAAAAGAAGTGATTTTTTCCCTTCTTTTTCTCGTTTGCTGGTGAACAATTTATATACATTTAAAAATTAAACTTTTTTAGAATGTTTTTGTTTTTCCCAAAAGTTAATTCCATTTTGCTATATCTTATCCAACCCAATTTATAAACTGGAAATCCTTGGCCGGTAATTCAATATGCCTTCTTTGTACCATTTTATTCACTTTTCCACGACTTTCACAGGAAGTGGGGGAGGCAAAGAGGGCCCTTAAACGTTTTTTGCAGACAACCAGTAGAACAAGCCCACTTTGCAATGTTGATCGTTTTTCAGTTACCCTGCCAAACCAACGAGGAGAATTTGTTTACAGCGGTGAGGAGGAATAGATCACATGTAGATGACGGTGTCACCCAAAGGAAATGTTAAACAAGAAACCATGATAACAGTCTAAAAATAAATTAAATAGTCATCCAATATGAATATCCTGTAAGCTACACCAGAAATTTGAAGAGTTGTTATATCATAAATTCATGGCGCGGCGGCGGATACTTTTTCGTATACGGTGGGAACAGCGCAAGACCGGGGTGAGAAAGCTTTTCTTGGAGACGGAGGATGGACAAGCTACACAGACGGACGGCAGAAGAGCTCTAAAAACGACCGTAATAGTTTTCTGCTGCCCCAGCGATGTTAGTCCAATCGAGACTCATCGGATCCCAAGATGACCGTCAAAGACTGTGTCCGACGAGGCGAAAGAAAGACAGCGTACGATAACGAATCTACGTCCAGGCCTTTACCCCTTCCCCTTTAATCCACTTTAAAGCTGCAGCCGGTAAATTACCTTATTTTCCCTTTATTTTTTATATTTAACAATTTAGTTTATTAGTTTTCTTTTACTTTGTTATGTCACCAGCCACTAATAAAATTGATATTCTTAGTATGTTTTATTTTATATCTATATATTTAAGTTGCTAAGCCGACTTCTTCGGCAGTCCATGAGAGAAAAATACTGCATCAATTTACTTCATTTTGGTCTTAAACGAAAGATTGTAATCTGTAGATTTGTCAAATTTGGTTTTTGTAACAGTAATTTCTATTAAGTAGCGATAATTTACAATTAAAATTGATTTCTGCGCATTCTCATCGGCATGTTTAAATCTGTCTTTAGAAACTCACTGTTTCTGCACATTCTCAGTGACATGTTTTAATGATAAACACGTTTATTCCGAGGAGTCTCTCTAGATCTCTCTCTGCCTTTTTTATGATAATTATGTTTGTGAAATCTAAGATTAAACTTCGTGGAAATTGTTTATTTCGCGCTGTTTAATTAGCGATAATTTATAATTTAAAAAATTGTATTCTGCGCATGCCCAGTGACATTTTTAAATCTGGCTTTAGATGTTCACTAATCACGAGGCCGCTTAAACACATTAATTTGTTTTTGTGCATTATTGTGATTTTCAACATTTGGCAATGATGTGTTGAGTGCAATTTGTGTAATGGTACATTTATTTACTATCTAGCCGTCATGTTTTGACGGGTATCAACTAGTATGAAATTAAGAGGCAATTGTGTCTGACGGTAGTTGAAGAATTTTCTATATTTGAGTTTGTCATGAACAACACTCTATTATCTCGAAATAAATGATGTTATTTAATTTCTCTAAATTGGAGTTGTGTCATTTCTGCCCCTAAGAAATTGTTTTAAAGTTTTAATTTTCGGCCTTTTTATTTTAGGTAAAAATTTTTCTTTAGCTTTCCTTCAGGTATCTTTTAATTTAGGGAAGTCATTTTCATTAATTTTATTTCATTTTATGACTCATGACCCATACTTGGGTGCATCAGTTCGAACCACGGGTATACAAAATAATTTTTATTTGGGTTAATAAAACACAACGCATTTTATCATCTGATGTACTAACACTTAAATGATTGTTAACGACATAACCGTTAGCAATTGTTTCACGAAATAATTTTAATTACCCTAGTAAAAATCTCTTCATTTGCGGCAACTTAGTGTAGGTGTTCTATCTCATTGCGCCTGATGAAGAATGAAGCATTAGCTGTCAGAATTTGTGAAATGCGTTTCCCCTTCAATTGTTTATTGTGAAAATTTAGATCTTTATTTAATTCGTAGTCGGTCTAACTAGTTTTGTTATTTTTTTCTTATAACTACTACCACTAAAGCTGCGTTTACATGGACAATAATAATACCCGGGATTTACCCGCTAATAGGGAAATCCTTTGAAGTCCGTTTACACGGGACAACATTTTCGTCCTGCTATTACCCGCCTTACCGGATGTAAAGGCCATCACATGATTCGGCGGAAGTGATCATCATACACCATCATTCCTTGTTTATCTATTATTTAAATGCAGCACATGTCAGTCGCTGTTGATAATCATGGAACGTTTACGATTTTATTTGTTGTTTTTAAAAATAAATTTAGAAAATTGATTGGAAAAAAGGAATATAAGAACTAGAAGATTGATGCGGATATTAGATATAATCGTACGATCTGTGGCTTCATCGCTAAATTTAGTTCCCCAACGAAGAATGTGTGCAAAATTACGAAGCTTTGTTTTGTGGGAAGAAATTGTTTTAAATTCCTGCAGTAATAAAGACTGGAAAGAAAATTTTCCAATCGATAGGTACATTTTTTTAAATTATAAGATTAATTGTAAGATACTTATTGTTTTAACAAATCCTTTTATAAAATGAAAATGTAATTTTTATTTCCATTTTGTTTCAGTAATTTTTAGTCATGTATAAATAAAAAAATCATAAATCGATGTAAATTAATTTTTATCTGGGAATTCTAAAAGAATTAATTTATAAATAAATTTTAATGTTACGTTTAATTATTGATTATACTTATTCAATTTATTAATTTTACCATAACACTTTAAATGAAAATGTTATTGAAATTTTATTGAAATGAAATTTTATTTCTTATTTTACAGACCAGAGGGCAGTACCAGTCTATTTATAATGTAATTGGGAATCTTTTTTTTTTTTTTTAAAACTAGATGTGGCAGATCAAGAAATAGATGAAATCCTCCGGAAAAAAGGCAATTTTCTACTATTCTCTTGAAAATTATACGATCGTTAAGGGGTTCCAGATCCCTCCATCGATCATTTGACTGCATTTTCATGGATTCGCACATGTTCAAATCCGCCATGTTTGCTTACTACTAGCTTCCGGCTTAGAAATGTATCATGGGTAATTAGCGGGTTTTATCCTAGTTCGAAGCAGTGTCGAAATTCCACCCTGCATTTTTCCCTATCGAAGGGAAGAGGAGTGAAAAAGCAAGAAACAAGCCTGCTTTGACCCAGGTTTTTGGCACGTGTAAACGGTACTTAAGAGAGTTGAAAAACGAAAATGTCACTGCAAAAATCTGAAAAGTAAAATAAGTCCACGAATTTCGAAAGCAAACTGCATATAAATACTACCACACTCTTTGGTGTAATTGCAACACACCTTTTAGATAAGCATCTCTTGTGTGTTTCTCTTACACTCAACTAACACTCGAAGACGTTGTTTCTTTAAAAGGTGGTTCAGGAGAACCGAAGAAGTGGTCCACGAAGTAAGCAGAGATAAAAAATAAATTGGATTCATCCTGTCAATACGATAGCGATTTTAACAATTTTATAAAGTTGCGAACATAATATTTTTGCACAGAATTTTTTGCTTAAATTCTAAAATATCCTGCATTTCTTCCATTTCCTGGCATTTAGAGTACGAAAAAAAATCCCTTTCTGCTTAAAAGTTTCTGATATGTTTTCTGCGACGCTGCGACTCCACGTCACCGCTATTTTTCTGTGTCGCAGCAATTTTACAGCTAGTTATGCAGATTCTAGCTCAAAAATCCCGTTCATATTTAATTTTCACAGGCTTTTATGTTTGCTATCTGTATATTTAAGTTGCTAATGTAAGGACTTTGCCTTAAATAAATGACTGCCAGCCTTTTTTACATTTAATGCTTTAATTGCATTTCTCGACTAAATACAGGGTATTTAGAATAAAAATATTAAATTCGTGGGTTCACGGCATCGACGGGGAAGGTCAGACTTGCGCTGTCGCTTCGCTCATTCAAGTCTTTCTGGGCCCGACAGTATCTCCTTATCTCAGGCTCCAACGTCATTCAGAATAACTTAATCTCTGAATCCCTGACTTCTTTTAGCTCTGATCCGGCGACTTTATATACATTCGCTGAACGTTCTCGAAAGGTCTGGAAAACGCCGCTTTTCTTTATTCAGTTATTGTTCCCAGACGTCTAGGCTCATCCGGTCGGTTACTTCCCTTTTGTAGCTGACGAACTGCTCCACGAGCTGTCGATTCCGGGCTTTAAGTCGTCAAGGCTGTCTGTCTCCAGCCGTCCAAATCAATCATGTGCACAAACCGCGCGTTGGCTGGTCCTCCCGGAATTTCCACACACAAAATATTCGCTACTGTACGGGAGTCGTTACACTAATCCGATTCTTTAGGCAGTTAATGAGAGAAAACTACTGCATCAGTTTACTTCATTTTGGTCTTAAACGAAATATTTTAATCTATAGATGTGTCACGTTTGGTTTTTGTAACAGCAATTTTTATTATATAGCCATAATTTACAATTAAAAATTGCTTTCTGAGCATAATCGGTGACATGTTTAAATCTGGCTTCAGATATTCACTAAGTCCGAGGCCGCATAAACACGTTGTTTATTCCGAGGAATCTGCCTAGCTCTCTCTCTGCCATTTTTATTTTTAATTTTGTTTGTGAGATATAGCATTAAACCTGACGGAAATTGTTTATTTCGCGCTGTTGAATAAGCTAGTTGTTCTTTTTATTGAGTTCAACAGTAATTTTTTAAAGTGTTTTTCTCTATATTAATATTATGTATAGAGAATCTGCACTTCTACCCTAACTTTTGGGTATGTATATCTTGAAGTGGCACTGTAAATAATTTCATCCAAATACAGTTCTTACATAACAACAATGTTTATCCAGCCATTTGCACACATAACTTTCTTTTTCAACATAAAGCATACGTACTACTAGTACGAGATATATATAGCTTTCATGCAAGGGAAATACAATTCCATATATTCACTTGTATAACTACTCATTCAAGAAAAATACACTTTGCAATACTCACAGATACTTTGAAATTCAACCAGCAGTGCTGCCTTGTAAACTTTAGGCCACGGAACGCTAAATAACTTTCGTCTAACACGAACTCGCGTAGGTTAGCATTAACCTAGCTAAAACATCTCGAGTGGCTGCCCGTAAACTCCTTTCACTTCCTCTCACTTCGTTAGCTCTCTTCCTTCGTTAATCTAGCTGCTTGGTATTTATACCAACCGCGTATGCCGCAGTTAGCATATCTTAAGCGGCTTCTTAGATTTATTCACCTAAAAGTTCGATTATTGTCAATCGAATCCTATGTAAACCTTACTTATGATTTTCAACATTTGACTATAATGCCTTGAGTAATATATATTTACTATCCATTCGTCATGTTTTGACGGATACCAACTAGTTAAATATAACTTTACGTTAAATTCGTTATTGTTATCAAGTTTGTTTTTAACTTTTTAAAGTTGTTTATTAAAAATAGTTTGTATATTTAGATAATTAATCCCAGTTTTTGCATCTGAAACGGCTGGTTGTGAGACGGTCCCCACCGATTTTTTTTTTTTACAAGTGGTCTCCGATCAACAAAAGGTACTGCTCAAAGGCGATACTGCCCAATCTGATCATTCCTATCATTTCTTTTCCTCCGAGAGAATCTGATTATCATCTGAGAGTTGCTGCAAAGCGAGGCGCAAATAAGTCTCTTAATGAATGGCAACTGTTAAGGTGAAAGGAAAATAAGAGATCAAAGTCTGGAGAAACTGGCCAAAGTGGTGTTAGTTTTTCGAGTAAAAGGGCATTCAGCAGCAAGAAAATGAGAAAATTAATACCGAAATAAGACTGGTCGGTATTTTTGTAATTCTAGAGTAGATATTTTCTAATCTATTTATATATACTAGAATGGGTATATATAATGTATAGCAAACAAGATTTTAATATATATACAGGTGTCCCATAATGATTGGGACAAACTTAAAGGGGAGGTAGGGCATGTCAAAAGGATTCAAAATTGCATAGCAACCTATGGTCGCAAACGTCATAGGAAAGTGGAATCGGAGGTACAAGAAATGAAGGCCTACAAGACAGAGATTATCAAAAATATTTACCGTTCATAAATATTACATATGCTGTGGTAGATAATACCATTTCAAAAGGTTACAAAAGATGCTCAAAGTTTCCACCATTACAAGAGATTCAAGCGTTACAGTCACGGATCACGGATTGGCGGACGCGTTTGAAAACACCTGGATTTGCTTGGACTTGGTTGCCTGGCCCCCACGCTCTCCGGATTTAAGCAGCCTGGATTTTCTTTCTTTGAGGTATACTTAAAGGTGCTTTTTATAAGACACATGTCGAATATGAAATGGATCTGGTTGCAAGAATTATTTGCGCTTCTGCAGATATCCAAGCAAATCCAGGTGTTTTCGAACATGTCCGCCAATCCATAGTCCGTCGCTGTAACGCTTGCATCTCTTGTAATGGTGGAAACTTTGAGCATCTTTTGTAACCTTTGTAAATGTTGTTATCTACAACAGCATATGTAATATTTATGAGCAATAAATATTTCTGATAATCTCTGTCTCGTATTCCTTCATTTCTTGTACCTCTGATACCACTTTACCATGACGTTTGCGACCATGGGTTGCTATGCGATTTTGAATCCTTTTGACATGCCCCACCTCCCCTTAAAGTTTGTCACAATCATTATGGGACACCCTGTATATGCTAGCATTATTGCCCGGCGATGCCCGCGTAAATATATAGATATAAAAATTTTGATGCATTCCATCAAAAAAAATACTGGGCTGCACCCCCCGCTCTTCATACTCATCTGGCTAGACAGATTGCGCTTAGCGCGTTTCTACTGAAATGATATACAAACAATAAGTAAGAAAGAAACTTTGAACCTGCGGACCTTCGTCTGATTATACGTCTGATTTTATTGAGAATTAATAACACAGTGTTGCGTGATTCGCACGATTGGCTTGAATAAGTTTACTGTTTAATTATATTTGTTAGATACTGTTTAATTAGATTTAAATCGATATGTTTGATCCACTGTTTAATTAGAAATAAGTTTTATAATTTACATTTGCCTTTATTATTTATTTTTCCCTTAAAAGCTCAGTTTGTTCCACATCACCCAAGAGACGCACTTTTTTCCTCATTACCCAACAGGTAAAGTGCAAGATGCATTATCCCCTTTATTTATTCAAAGTAAGGCGCGATTCCACATGAAGCCTATTTTCCTTACTTTGGTGATTCGGTTTTTTATTGTCGACAGGCCAAAACCCAGAAAAAGTGTAGGGGTGCACTGAGAAAGATTTTTGAAAAATTCTTCTTAGATTTTTTAAAATTAAATTTTTAAGCTGTTTTAGTAACTTTTTTTAAGTTTGCATTTAAAATAATAATTTGAGGGTTATGGAATTTATATCACGAGAAAGATCATAAAAAGTCCTTTTAAATTAAATCTTTTTCAAATCTTTACCTCCATGTTCTGATTTTTGGTGAATTTTTAAAGATTAAATTTTAGAATTAAATTTATTAAATGCTGATCACGTGATTTCTTTTTCTGGTACTTTAAATAAATTTATCGTCACGTTCATAACAATGAAAGAGACAAAAAATATTTTTTCCTTTGCTAATGTGACAGACGATTGGACATTATCCAAAAAAATATTAAAATACAGTAAAAGATATGTTCCTCAAACTCTACTATATTAACTGCACTATATTCTTTAGTATGTCCTATTAGATTTAATTTGGATATTTTCTTCTACATTATTTTGTCTATAAAAATATCTCTTATGATTTTTTTATAGATATATTTTTTTGTTTTTTTTATATCAATTATATATACATTGATCGTCGTATTTATTATACATATATATATATATATATATATATATATATATATATATATATATATATATATATATATATATATATATATATATATTTGGCATTAATTGCATACATTGACCATTGTATTTAATTTGAATGTACTCCGTAGCGAAGTACTGGTTTTCAGCTAGTATAATTATAGTTTTTAAAATCCGTCCATTTTCCAACCTTTTATGGGCAAAATTATTAATGCCTCCCCATGCAAAAATACTAACGTTGTTTTATTTGTGTCGGTAATGAAGAGATCAGCAGAGCTGTGTTACCTAAAATAGGTGTTTCTTGAGAGATTTTATCAAAAAGGAATGTGCTTATGAGACATATAGTTGAATAACATATTCATATAGTTGAATTCATATAGTTGAGAGCTCTATGTTGTCCTCCATCCCCGTACTGTTCATCACTTCTTAGACCCTGGGTATTCTGACTGATAAACAACACAAGTTAGTATAAACAGAGAATAGTTTAAGAAGTTAGCAATAATAATAATAATAAATAATAATTGTTAATGATAAACGAATAATAGTAAACCTTTAATAGCTGGCCAGCCCTCGAAGAGCTTGAGTCAGAATCTTTCGGTTATCAACAGCGATTAAAGCTTAGTTGGTTTCCGTGGTACCGACTGGCCTTGCTGGAAAGAATGGGCGTTGACTAAACTAAACTATAAAAGCTTCAAGTTAAGACAATACTTAAGAACATTGGAACACCCTAGTAACATTTAAGAACACTTTAGTAACATGAAAATTCGTTATTAAAAATAAAAGCAGGACTGCTTTCCACAAGTGGAGTCTAAGATCTTCGGCAGGTGGCTAATGTATATGGACGGATATTTATCATAAAAGCAACGTAACGTTGATAAGCTGACGAAGCTTGGGCACTGGTAAGAATTTCATGTGGTAATAACATGATTTATTGCTTAATTGCAAGTTTGTATGGCTTTCATACTTCCCTACTTCGTTCTACAAGTATAAGTACGCTGTAACTCCATGCAATGGCATCAACATATCTGTTGTGGAATAAACAAACCTGCTAAAATTGGAAATAGCGTAGATTTTTTTTATTACTCTTGTGCATATAACAAATACGTTTAGATAAAACATGCTTTAGCAACCTTTCAGTGTATACAGGACGTAGTTATTAAGGATGTATGAACTAGTTTTAAGTTTCCAGATAAAACACTTCGACGTTCAAAAAGCAATAAGTTTCATGAGATTCTGTAAATTTATTTTTACTGGGTGGTATCAGCATCGGTGATTCATATTGTGGTTGTTCAGTGGTATAAATCTGTGGTACCTCACACATCAACGACAATCAAATAAAACATAATAAACATTTAATATTCACATCGCTCTTACATAGTACGTGTTTCTCGTTCGCTATCCAGAAGGTCACAAAACATTCAAATCTGCGCTAGCAGCGCCATCTATATGAGTGGGTTCAACCACTGGGTATAACACATTTTTATTTCTTCTCAAATTATTTTCTTTTCTCTAAATGTTTCTAAGGTGAATATATTTTTCGCTTTTCAATGAATGGCTTAAAATGTTTTTTTTTCTTTTCCCGTGGCGACAGCTAATTTATTTGGTGACTATATTCCAACCTGGTAACTGAGAATTATTCCCGGGAATTAACAACACAAATTTGCACTGTTTAAAAGATTCTCGTCTTCGGTTCTTTTAAAGTTTTTCTTCAATGAAGACACAGCGAATGCATAAAAAAAATCTGGCAATTATCGTTACATCTATAGTTGTAATTGAAAACACGGCGATAAAAGAACAGGTAATAGGTAATTAAAGATACGATAATGATTAGATAAGATTTAATGCAGAGAAGAGGGTATTATTTTGTTATGGGGGAACTGTGCGTAATTTGTTCAACTTAATTGCTTCCCCACTGATTTCGTATGAAGTAAATATTGAATTTTTTTAAATCTCAAGTAACCACCAGTTTTAATGGATTTCAATAGGGACTCATAATAAAGATTATTTCTCTTTCTGAAGCTAACTGGAGATGCTCAGTTCTTTCTTTCATTATTTTCCCCGAAGTTGCAAAGATAAAACTAAATTAATGAAATTGAATTGCATGAGCTTATTTTTTCATGCAAATAAGTTTGGTGAAACTGTAGGGAATTTAAGATTAAAAGCATCACATAATTACCAAATAATAATATGCGAATATATATGTCAAATAAACAATTATAAAAATTGAAAGTAATGGAAATAACTGAAAGCTACTTACGAAATATATAGTATCGTTTTCTGGATATTATATAATTCTTTTGGGATGTTACGAGTCATTATACGCCCACGAACATGAACAGAGCTGTTATTACTGATTTCAATAACCTGACAACGAGTTGATAAGTAGTAATTGTTTTGATAAACGGAAAATGTGTAGTGTTCCCGCTCCAATCTGCGAGAGGCGAACCACGTGACATCACTTCTTTCCCCCTTCTTTGGGGAGATGCGCGCCGTCACGTGAGAGTCGAGGAGAAAATCTCTCGCAGGTCAGACGCGCTATGCCGAGCGGCTTACTGAAATGTGTTGTCCGAATAAATGTTTTTAAAAAAGCCTTCTGATGGAGTATCTGCTTTGTGTCTAGTTCTAAAGAGGCACGACGAATTACAACATCTTCGATTCACCTTACCGGGACTATTATATTGGTTACCCGGACTATTATAAATGTAATAAATTCCTTGTAGGTGTTTCAGTCGAGTGTCTTATAAATTTCTCCATAAGGAATTAAATCTGTTTACAAAGTATAAATTTTTGAGATCATCTAATGACCGTAGGAATATATTTGTTGCCAGATCTTCGTAATATCGTAAGGGATTGACAATCCCTATGTTCGGCTGTCAAAACATAAAATATGATTCTAATGGTTTAAGTAGTGATGAAATCTTAATTTTAGATTAGAATCCTCGTTTCTGAACATTAACTTTCAGTTACACTCGCTTTTCTATAGATAAATTCTCCGGTTATAATTTTTCATAAATGTTGCGATTCTATCTTTATTGACGCGAAAAGAAAGGCAGGTTTGTTTAATGCAAAAATAAGGACGTGTTATACAGGAGAGAATGAAGATTTCTATAGAGCATCCACTTGGTAGTAAACGAATTTAGTAGGAACTAAAAGTGTGAATGGGACAGGAAATTTTGAGTTATGGTTAGGTATGTTAGCGGTCTGAGTTGTGAGTAGCATTAAATTTAACTCTATTGGCAGAAACTGCCATCAGTATTAAAATAATTAGTTTCAGTATTTTGTGTTCATCCATCTTCAGTTATGGTCTCATGTCGAGTAAAAAAAAAACTGGAGTATACTATTCGAGTTTTATTTAAAATTTCTTAACTTTAACATTCCGCTACTCAGTTAAAGATAGGCAATAGTTAAGCAAAATAACTTATTTTTTCACGTACAGAGAACTCGAAGATTCTGTAAAACTATACAGTTGTGAGTTTAGCTAATTAAACGAGTTGGGAGGTCAAAAAATTTAGGCGGCAGTTTACTTTCTTTTTCGTCGTTTAATGATGTTACATTGTGTGACGGGGGCCGAGTTCTACCTCATTGTTCCTCTCATTCTAACATAGTAAAACAGGGCAGACGAAAGAACTTTAAATTTACAACCGTTTTGTTTATTCGAAGTATATTTACAGGAACAGTATACATAAAGCCATATTACTGAGCAATATCAAGCAAGCTCCCACATCGTTGGTCATCTCTATTCAGCTCCTTCCAAGGCTCCCCTGTTAGGCTTTCTAGGTAATCCGCTCAAGACCATCTCTCGGTAGGATGTCCTGTTAAGTTCCCGCGTTCGGTCTTTTTATTCCCTTTCTCTGAGCGGGGGAGGGGACATTCCTTCTATCTTTCTACCGGGTGTCCGTTCGTCCTCGTTTCCTGGACCTGTCCAGGGTTTTTTCCCGTTCCTCTGTTCTTTCTCGCGTCTAGCCCCTTGTTCATATTTAGCAGGCACACTTTTATGGTTGTGTCTTCACGGATGCCATTCTGTCTTGTCACTAATTAACCAGTCCGGGAAGTCTTAAGTTTTCCTTCTATTGCTCGAGATAGCGGGCTATCTGAAAAAAAATCTAGCATAAAGCCGTATATATACTGTCACCTCCGACTTGCAATAATCTGTATGTACCGAATGTGTGTGTGAACTATAAGGGTTGGTGGGTGAACTGCACAAATGAGGGCAGAGGAGGTAGCGGCTTCTGAAAGACTGGTTGAAAAAGAGTCTCATTTGAAAGCTCAAAAGTGGTATTAAAAGTGTATAGTGGAATAATAATGTAGCGGTTTTTTTAAGCTAAATTTTTTAATATTATATCATATTGGTATACTTTTGTGAACTCTTGATTTGGAAATAGTTCATGTTTTGAATTATAAAGAACATGTGGCGAAGTTTATTTTTAGAGACCAGTAATCAAGTAATTGGCATATTTAACGTCTCTCCTTAACCCTTCAACGGGCGCGCCCGTGTACAGAGTGCATCATTTTCATAATTTTGAATGGTTTATTTTGACATGTAAGGTTTGAATGTTCTAAGCAGTTTCTATTTATAGCTACACCCTTTCTAATGTTGGTCTGATTTTATGATCCTTGTATTGCTTTTTATTCATGGTAGTTGTGATTTAACCGTGGTAAACCAACCATTATACTGGATACTGGATTACGATACGACAAAAGCAGGAGTAGATGTACTCGATCAAATGTTCAGCTACTACAGGGTATCCCGCATATCACGGAGATGGACAATCTCCTCATTTTATAGGTTTTTTGACGTAATAGGAATCCATTCGCAAGTTATCCTTAGATCCAATAAACCGGACAGTTTTGAAATAAGGCGATTGTGTCTGCATTCTTTGGCCTTTATTTATAAATATATCTCAATATTATAAACATTTTATATCTTGTCATCAAACGCAGAATTATTGTTTTCAATTTGAAAAAAAAAGTTTATTACAAAAGGAATAATCAAGCTTGAAAGAGACGTTGCAATTTGTGCCACGCGCGCCTGCTGGTGTTCCAAAAATTGGCTCGCCCGCTGAAGGGTTCAAGTAGAGAGAATGGGACACACAATTGAAGACACAGAACAAGGGGAATTCTTAATTCGGTTATTTGTTCATCGCACAAATTGCTATCAATTTAGTATAATATTAAATTGTCGTATATCCTCTAAAGTCACAACTGCAGTAATTTGATTAAGGACTGATAGGAATCGTAGAGGGGATCGTAGAGGGGATCGTTCCATTATCGTAAGGGGATAATAAAGCTGACTTATTTTAATAACAACTTCAGTTGCGAGAGTCGTTTATAAGTCCATACAAAATTCAAGAGATGGCGCCACTGCACTGAATTTGTTAGCGCTTCCACATTCAGTATGCCCCAATAGCCCATATGTCAAATTGTAAACAGATGCAATGATCGACATTTTTCTATGTCTAACAGACATTTTATTTGTTTAACTCCTCGAAACGTTCACACTGTGGAGAAAAACACGCTTTCGCGTATCGATAAAACATTACTTCTTAAGATGCAAAACGAAAGCAGACATTAAATTCAGGCTTGACAAATATTATGCACCTTCAGTTAGAATGATTAACAATTTCGTTGTTGATTTTCGTTACGGCCGAATAGTCACAAGTGACGCCAAACGTTTTGCTGGGGTCACTACAACAGATTTTTTTTTAAAATCAATGAAATGGTGATGGCAGAAAATAGATTAAACGTGTGCGACAATACTGAGGCTGTTGGAATCTAATTAAAGGGAGTATATAATATTTTGTATTAATATATGTACATGAGACAGCTGTGTCTATTAGGCAATGTGGATGCTGCGTTTGTTAGCAATCTATCAAATACGGGAACATGAGAGCTCTATGAAGCTCATTTTGAAGCAGTTTCAAAGAAATTCGGGTGAATTTTTCATCTTTTCTTAATGGTGGATTAAACATGGATACATGACCATCAGCTAGATACCGAAAAAAAAATAAGAGTTGACTGAAACAGGAGAACTTGTACCAGAATAATGCAAAACGGCTGCATCAGCAAGAAAGTTTATGCCACCGTTTTTGGGACGCCCATGGTTAAATCTTTATTGACAAATTGGAATAGGGCAAAATAATCATTGAATAGTACTATGCATCTTTATAGGATAGTTTAAACAGTCTTCTGGTTTAAAATCGTTTAAAATCTGGTTTAAAATCTGGTTTAAAATCCTTGGAAGTAAGACCAAACGCTGCTTTTATCAAGTTATTTTCCATCATGATGATGCTTTAGTTCATTCCTCACCGACGGCGGTTGCAAAACTGTTAGAAGTATACTACAAAACTGTTCCCCACCCTCCGTATGTAGCGGGATGTGGCCAACAGATAGCGCTTTCGCTGCACTTCGACTGTTTCACTGCTGTTCGTCTGATGAGTTAGTTCAGCGGAAAGTTGTATGCAAATTTATTTTCATTCTCGCCAGGTGGCTGTTTGTGTACGTAAGTGCAGACATTATTCTAAGTTCAGGCTTGCTTGCTGAACCACCATGTATGTTGTTTGCTTTGAAGGCACGAGATCTAATAATTCTGAAAATTGTGGAAAACAGAAATGTACATATTTGTAAATAGGAAAGAGGACATTTTTTGTGTGTTTTTCTGATGTATTCCCCTTTATCGAATTCTCTAAATTTGGCCCCCTCGGACTTTTACTGGTTCCAAAATATATAGAAATTTCTTGCAGGCTGAAATATGCATCAAATTCTTAAGTAATTAGTCAAACTTTTGTATTTTCTTACTTTATGATGGTTGTAAAAAAGGCTTGAAAATTGTTTGACACAAAGTATGTACCTTAGGGAAGAAGATTATGTAGAAAAGTAAATATAGACTTTTTCGAAAAATCATAGTTTTAATTATTTTTGCACTGACTTAACAAACGATCCTCGCATTTAACTTTTTACTTAAAGAACTTTATTTAATCGAAACCTGGAAAACTTTCAATAAACTAGCCATTCTGAAAATCACCTGCAATTCAAATTTCCTTTTGGTCACTGGCATCCAATATGACGGAGCAAAAAGAAACACAATTATATTAATATGTTCCCAGGACGAGTACAGTGAAGATTCCGTTTCCAAATTCTGTTTCAATTTCAATAAAAACGTTGCTTTCAGTATTCAATTTACTATCGGCGTTAGTTTTATTTTATTTTTTACTCCAAACAATAAGAATTTATCAAATAATGAAAACTTCGGAGCGTTCCGGATCAGTTGAATTTCCTTTACATCGTTAGCTTCTAATACATCATTATTTTCCGGTACAAGACGTTTGATAAAAAACCAAATCAAAAATTATCTCCCTTGCAATATGTTTCTGCCTTTCCTTTTTTCTTTCATATGTCACGGACTAAGAGTTTAATAAGATGCAATAAACTGCAGATTTCAATAAAAGTAGTGAAGTTTAAAGGAATTTCCTTCTGCAAATTTTATTGAATTCTTTTGATTAAAAGTTTTGGCAGTTTAGTATAGTTATGACTAAAGGTGTTCGTTTTTGAGAAATACAGTGCAATTTGCTAGTTTAATAATTAACAGTACCCTACATTAGTGCTCCGCAATCGCCGTGCCTTGAAACACTAGTGTGCCGCGAGGTGTTCTTGACTGTGCCGCGGTGATTTTATCGATAATAATAATAAAAAAAAATTAACCACCGCATTAAATAGAAATTTTTCTAAGTAAAATATAAATAATTTTTCTGGGTCGAAATTATACACAAAACAAAAACATGTTGTTGGCCATACGTTGTATGTATACTCGAGCGTCATATTTCTGGATTTCAGTTTAGAAAGAATATCCACAAATTTCTGACAAGGCCATTGCAATTTTGCTCCCTTTTTCTACGACATACTTATGCGAACAGTTTTTTGACACTCGTTCTAATTGAAAATGACAAACGATCATATTTAAAAGGCCTTGACCATGAACTGTAGCTCTTTCTAATATAGAGCCAAATATAAAACGTGCAAATATAAAACACACATTTATCAAAACTATCTCAAATATCTCATTAATAAATTAGTTATGTTTAAATTAACTTTGATTTATTACGCTTAAGTAAAGACCAAAAAACAAATTTTAATAGTAAAATTTAAAGAGTATTTTTTTTTAACTTGTAAACTATAATTTTATATTTTTGTTCTTGTGTTGGTGTACAGCTCAAATTGATTTATATAAAACTTAAATGATTATAATTATCTTGATACATAGAGCTTTGTTATTGTGTTTTTTTATCTAATAAAACATATACGTATTTATTGTAATTTATATATTTGCAAGCTTTTTCTTGTGGTGTGCCACGGAATTATCGAAATACGTTGTTGTGCCGTGGAAGATAAAAGGTTGCGGACCTCTGCCCTACATTTATGCAGTCTAATTTATGTCTGATAAGTTTAAAATATAATTAAATTATTTCTCGAAACAAATTTCGCATTGATAGTATTTTACTTTTACCCCGAGTGTGTGATATGAACTCAGCACACGGGAAAGAGACTAAATGTACTTGATGTAGCATTTGTATATTTTTGATGTAACATTTTAAGATGTCATTAACTTCCACGCATGCTATTTGTCTGTTGTCACTAGACTGCATCTTAGAGACATGCAGTCTTACTCTTCGAACGTGTAAATACCTCTGCTTGAGGATATGCGAATTTAATTACGCTAGTCTGTAAGTTTAACACTTAAATCTCATTTAATATTTTCTGCTCTTATATCTCACCGACAGTGTTTAATATCATATGTCCCGAGAAATGAAATAAATCTAAGTCTAGAGAAAGAAGTAACGTATTAACCAAAATTCATTATAAATGGCAAACGGGAGGAGCTACCTGTACACTGGAGATATCTACATCTCCAGTAGACAGGTAGCGTTTCGCACTTGATATGTGCTCCTCAGAAAGGTATATCCGATAAGGAAGCTGTAAATAAAGAAATTCTTAATGTGGAATATCTGTAAAATTTTTACTGGTGACAAACTAAGTGTAGGCAGCCATCCCACTTCGAAAAGAACCTTAGTCTATCACGAATTGTGGCACACAATTTTCAGCGCAAGAAGGGGACAAAAATGCGAATAGCATGCCAAAGCTGCGGAGCTAAAAGCGTAAATATACATCTCCAGCGTACAGGTAGACTTGAACCTCGGTTTCGCACTTGTTATGTGCTCCTGAGAAAAGTATATCCGATAAGGAAACTGTAGAGAAAGAAATTCTTAATGCGGAATATCTGAAAAGTTTTACTGGTGGCAAACTAAGTGTAGGCAGTCATCCCACTTCGAAAAGAACCTTTGTATATCATGAATTGTGGGACAAGATTCACAGAGCAAGAAAGGAACAAAGATGCGTATAAGGCTGCGGAGCTAAAAGCATAATTATACATGTCCAGAGTACAACTAGCCTTGAACCTTGATTTCGCATTTGTTATGGACATCTCAGGATGGCATAACCCCGCATTAGGAATTCCTCTGGGGTACTTATCGGTTATGCCTTGCTGGGGTGCGCATAGCAAGGACGACACGCAGTTCCAAAGCTATCTGTACGCTGAAAATGCATATCCTTGCTTTAGAGCTGCTTGTACTAACGCTATTGGATTATCTCATCTCAATGTTAATCTATCGAGGAAATGTGTCCAAGGATTACAGACGTGAATTTAAAGATTTTTTTTATTGTACTTCATAATAGAGAGAGAAATTTTACACCTTGGGGCATTTTTCATTTTTTAAAATAAATACAAATAATATTTTAAAATTCAAATTATACGGGGGGGGGAAATCTGGTATAGTGTATTCTAAACGACCTGAAATTCCGTTGGGGGACGAAATTTATAAAATTAATCCTGTTACAAGAGGCAGAAAATTCAGGCTATCTAAAAATACCATTTTTATTGAATTACCAGCTTTTATGTAGCTGTAAATACTAGACAAATTTCCTCCATAAGTTAACATTGAGGTGAGCGAATCCAATAGGGTTAGTACACATCACCCTTGAGTAACACAATATTTTCGAACAACAAAAATACACTCTGTCACAAAAAAAATATATGCACCCTGATGGAAACAAGCTCCTATCACGAAACTTAACATGCATGTAGTGTATGAGGAGAAAAGCAAATGATTATAAATTCAGAAGAACAGACCGTTTTATTAAGAATATATGGCATGAAAAAGGTTACAAATCAGTGAGTAGTAAATCCACCTCTGGTAGCTATACAAGCCGAAACACTGCGTGGCATCGAATCAATGAGGTCACCAATGACCTCCTGCGGAAGATCATGCCATAATCTTTGCAACTGAGCATTTAATTCAAAAGTATTTCAGGACCGCTGCAGTTGCCTTCCTAGAATGTCCCAGACGTGCTCTATTGGCGAGAGATCTGGTGACCTGGCAGGCTATGGGATCACGTCATATCCTTGAAGACATTGTTGGGAGAGTCGCGCAGTATGTGGACGAGCGTTGTCTTGCTGATAAATGGCACCTGGGTGACTTAATAGCATAGGCAATACAACTGGCGTTAAAATCTCGTCCATGTAACTGCGTGCCGTCAAAGTGAGTTGAAGGACTACTAGAGGTGATCGTGTGTCCCATAAGCGCATAGCGCGCTTACCCTTGTCTCATTGGCGTCGAAGTTTTAGTCATTTGCATATCTCTTACCAGACTACATTCGTGCCGAGTTTCATGATAGAAGCTCGATTTCTTCTGGGTACATATATTTTTTTGTGACATAGTGTATTTACAATTATGATGTTTACGATTATGACAATCGTTTATGAAAAAACACTGTCTAAACTGCGTTATGGTGCAGTTTTACAGTAGTGTGTACATAAATTATAAATTCACAAAACTCGCGAGTGTGGGAGCACATAAAATTCTGCGTACGATACATAATGAACATTAGATGTCGGGTGTACAGCTATCTTCTAGGGAAATGTTTAAAAAAATTCTCTGCTTTAGAATTCAAAACTAAGAACAAAATATTTGAAAATGAGTTTGACCTTTTAATTTAAGTTATAGGCTGAATTTCAAAATTTTATAAATATCAAATAAATTTCATCCTTTCAGAAAACCTTTCCTAAAGAATTACAAAAATTGATAGCTAATTTTTGATTTCTTGATAACATCAGAATGAAACATATGGAAATTTCAGCTTTAGACTTCAGAACAAAAGATCACTTGTCAGTATTGCAAACGTACTTAAACTGTCCATATCGGAATAAAAATTTTTAAACATCGAAATAGCCTGAATTATTATTCCTTTATAAAATATACTAAATTTACTACGATATGTTCCGTTTTACAATAAGCCGAACTCTCTTTTAATTTTGTCTTCTTTTATTTCTAACAGAATGTCAATATTTCCTTAGAGTATGATGAATTTTCCCGTTTGAGAAAGATTTATTAGGCTAAAGAATTTTATTTTAACTCTGAAGTTTCTTAACCATAAAAGCTAAAGGACCGAAATCATTGACAGCTCTATTGTTTGGAGAATAAAAAGGGAATGAATGTGTCGATAGCGAAAAAATATACCTCAACAGAATTTAGCAATTAATGTCATTCAAAGTGTTGATAGCTGTCAAATAATTAAGTTTACATTAAACTTGCAAGCTTATAAAAGCACGTTAAATGTATGCATTTCAGTTCATTTGCAACAATGTAACACAAAGTATAAGAGTCCGGGGTGACAAAATTTAGTGAAGAGATTCGTGACGTGAGCAAAATTAATATTTTTCATTTGCTTTATGATTTTATTTGAAATCGATTGCTAAGAATTTTATTCGCTTTTAGAAATACTGAAGGTGATCTTAGAATTGAGTTTCAATATCACTGTTTACAAGTCAGCTTCATTAAAGCACATACTGAAAAAATACTATTTATATGCGCTTATTATTTTGCCATAAGTAACATTAATTGATTTGAAATATCTAACCACATTAATACATACTTCATTCTCCTTTAATAAGCAACAATTTCTTGTAGATTTAATAGTCACTAATTTATCAAGGTATTAAAAGGTAAGAAACGAAAGTCATATGTAAGATAAAAGCTTTCGTTTTGTAGCACAGAAAGTCTTTCGCCCTTTAAGGAAACGTTTTTGTAAAGTAATTTTGTCGTTGGCATTTTGAGATAAAAATTTGGCAACTTCAGAATAATCGTCTGCTACTGCTTTGTTCTGATTGTAATGTAATTTAAAAGGTTTATTTTGAAAATGGTTCCTAAAATTGATACATGGCTCGAAGGTTACGTAACTGCGCTTTCCGAAGAGAAATATTCGTATCAACAATTTATAAAGCGGTGTAAAAATTGCGGACATGGCATTTCAAAAAAAGGTATTTCAGATACATTAAATTTGAAAGGGAAAAAGGTCTTTGTGAAAGTAAAAATGAAAACATTACCACGAAACCTCATCCTAGGACTTTTTGAAAGCAGGTAAATATCAAGAAAGTGAATTTTTTTATCCTAAAAGAAAATCCATCGACTCAAAGATCCATTGCATCGAAACTAGGAATGTCTTCTGGCACTGTAACTAAAATCATTCATAAAAATTTGAAGTTAAAAAAGATGTTTAAACCGAAAGTTCATCTGTTTTTGCCAAAATATTTTGCTGAAAGAAAAAGAAATTGTAGAAAATTACATGAAAAATACCTAGCTGCTGAAAAATGGAAATTGGTCGTAACAGTCGATGTAGCATGGGTGTATCTAAGTAACTGTAACAAAAAAAGATCATTTTTCTGTTGCTCAACTGACCGAAATAACCGTACGAAATGGGTTCGTCAGTGCACAGAAAAGTTCTCAAAGGGATTCATGATAGCTGCAGGATTTTGTTACAATGGCAAATTAAAAATCAAAAAAGTCTCAAATAAAGTCAAAATGAATGCACTCTACTATCAACAGAATATTTTAGAACCAGTTTTTTAAAAAGAAATTCCATACTTATATGTAAAGGACATTGATAAATTTGAACTTCATATGGACAAAGCCTCTAGTCATACGTCTAAATTAACTACCGCTTATTTAGCAAAGAAAGAATCAAAAACAGGATTAAAGTATATCCCGTTTAATTAAATACCTGTAAAATCACCTGACCCTTCACCAATGGACTTTTGCACTTTCGGTTTATTGATACGAGCCTTGGGAAAACGGTATCGAAGAACACTGAATAGACTTTGGAAAACGGTCCAGGAGGAATGGGGTAAAATCCAGATGACAGAACTAAGAAAAAGTTTACTTTCATGGAAAATTCGAGCTAGAGCTATTTTCAAGAACCCTTGCTATCAGATAGAAGCAAATCTCCGCAAAAATACGGCATTTATGCATAAAATATAACTATCAAAATTGTTTCCATAAAGTGCGAACTACCTTCCCTATAGCGGCTGATTTCATTTCAAATTAATTGCTAAGAATTTTATTCATTTTAGAATTGAGGATTATCTTAGAATTTAGTTTCAATATTACTGTTTACAAGTCGTTAATGCACGTATTTTAGAGACTAATAAAACAAATAGGATATTTATATGTGCTTATTATTTTGTAATTAGGAACATTAATTTATTTGAAATGTCTAACCACATCAAACCTTTCAGGGGCAACACCCTCCCCGTTTGCAGGGTGTATATTTTTCCCCCATTTTATTTTACCTAAAGAATCCTGAAAATTTTTACAATTAAAGGTTGCAAAATGTTTTTACGTCTTTAAACGGATAACAGGTGGCAGTACTAACCATTTTTCTGCTCATTTAACTGAAAAACAGTGATTGTAAGTGAAAAAAAAAGACTAGATTTAGGCGTTTGCACTGCCCCTCAAAGGGGTTAATGCATACTTCATTATCCCTTCATAAGCAACAGATTCCTGTAAATTTTAAAATCACTAATTTATCATTTGTATTATAAGGGCAAGAAACGAAGGTAAGATAAAAGTTACAAAAACTAAGCTATAAGTAACTACACAAGTTTAACAGTTGCTCAAGTTGACAAAAACTGTCTCAAAATCATATATATTGTTCACATTGGTTGCAGGACCTTGCGTAGAGTCAACGTTAAAAATTATAACCAATTACAGAGCTCAGCTTAATGTCTACGTAATACGACATACCAATGTACCAATATACCAACATACGCAAATCAAGTCAAGAATTTCGGCGCCAACGGAAGGACGCAACGCAAGCAATGGGAACAAGTCCTAACTCTGAATGATGCCTGAGCCTTGTAAAAGACAGCTTAAACATCTGTGTTCAGATGGCAAAATGTTATATAAGAAATTTACGAGACAGCAATTCTAAAATTCGAGATATCATGAAAAATCAGTAATTGAGGTGTTGACTTTGAAAAGGAGGTCAGTGACAAAATTTCCGAAAAGTAATTTTTCACTGATAAAAAGGTTTGTTCCAAGGCTAATGGCGTTGAAGAGAAAGTAAGTGCCTATCTACTTTGGTTTGATTCTGTGCTCGGCACTTACCTTTTCAACGCCATTAGCCTTTGAACAAACCCTTGTATCATTGAAAAAATCCGGAAATTTTGGCACTTTCCTCCTTTTCAGCGTTAACGCCTTAATTTCTTTTATATGAGCAAAAGTTGTCCAATGTTTCAGAAAAATAGTTGGCTATCACTTACCGTAGTTACAGTAAATAGAATGGGCACGGTGGCCTAGTTGGCAAGAGCAGCGGGCCAGTGATCTGAACGTCCCTGGTTCGATGCTCGTCGCTGCAAATCTACCTCCGTGTTCACTAGAGGTGGCCGGCGCAAGTAAAATAGGTCGTAGATGCAATGTCCTCCAAGTTGTCAAATTTACCTCTGGAGTTGACGGGTCAAGTGTCCCGGTCTCGTAACTTCACTCGGTTCAAAATTATGGGACTGGTAAATTAGCCAAGTCGGACTCCGACCATTGTGGTGGTAATTTAAAACCCCCTTTAAGCCAAATAACCTATTAGAACATGGTTAACGGAACCTACAACTAGGGGGCATTAGCAATAACAACAACACAGTAAATAAAAAATATCGGTGAACGAGAATCCGGAGTATGAAAAACTCATTTTTGAAAAAAAAGTGTCCTATAACATTTTGCCATCTGAGCACAGATATTATATAGAACCTTTCAATACCCCCGGAAAATGTTACTTGTCGTCATTTCCGACGTTTGTGATAATTACTCTCGACCTCTCGCCCTAAGTTAGCCAGTCAAAAGCAAAAATAGTCAAATGGCAGCAGTAGTTAAAAGTGTAAAAAGTTACTTACCGCCACACATTTGTCTATCACTTAGGTATTTCTTGTGCTGTGCTAAACAGCTTTTACTATTAATTTTTCCTTTATCTCTGCTTGCGTGTAAAATGCTATATATGACGAAGAATACGTAGATAAAGATGTACTATGTACAAAAAATAGCAATAAGCAGGTAAAATGGAACCGTAAAGTGCCATTTAGTTCTCCCCATCCTTCTAGTAGAAAACCTGTTATTAGTTGTAAATTATGATAATATCATTCTTGAAGAGTATAAAATAATTTGTTTTAAGGATGGTAGCAAGTTGAACGGTAAAGTTGGCTTTGTTTTTGTTGTTTATGAAAATGGAACGGAGAAAGAAACTGTCCAACATCGTATACCTGATGAATGTTCTGTTTTCCAGGCTAAATTCTTTTGCTTGAACCTTGCTGTAAAATGGATTCAGAGTTTTCATCATAAGATTGGGATTGTAAAATAAATCATTTGTACCAATTCACTTTCTTCCCTCTTTATTTTATGTAATTCAATTGCTACGAAAAATATAGTGGTGGAAATTCATTTCATTCTTTGTGCGCTTGGAAACGAGGTGGAAATTCATTTTCCTTATATTCGTGGTCATAATGGAAACTTTGGTAATGAAAGAGCCGATGAACTGGCTAAACAAGCGACTAGACGAGGCATTGATTTAATGATGAGTATTCCTACATCCCACTGGAAGTTTATCTCTAAAGAAAAAACTGTCGTAAACTGGAACATGGAATAACTTGCCTCATCAAAAGCACAGTGGACAAGGAGATTCTTTCCAACTGTCTTTAATCGTTTAAAGTGCAAATATTTGTCAACAGATTTTAAATTAACTCAAGTTTTTACAGGCCACGGAAATTTTAAAATCAACTTATTCAGATTTGGTATTTTGCCAAATGGACGTTGTGACTGTGGTGATGAGGAGAACGTAGAGCATATCCTTCTGCACTGCAGTTTGCATGCAAATCTTACATCTGCTTTCAGGACAAGTTTGGAGGACCTCTCCATGGGTTGGCCTCCTGTTTTCTCTGATCTTGTTTGAAGGAAGGAGACTTTTGTTATTCTATCGGACTTTGTGCACAGTCTAGATTTTTAGGTCTTTTGTGATTTTTACTTACTTTTGTAAGCCTCGTGGTATACTTTATTACCATAAACACGAGGAGTACACGAGGGGTACACGAGGAGTTTTTAAATTTGTTTTTTAAATAAATTAAAAAAGGGCCATTAATACGTGTTTTGTAAAGAATACAATTAAAACTACGGATGTTTCGGAGGACATCGGTAATATGAGTTTCTGATTTTCTAGCTAAATCAAAATTAAACTAAGTAAGATAACATAAAAGATTATACCTCATCAATCAGTATCGATTAACCTCCCCCTCCCTTCCTGGTATACCCTTGTTAGTAATAGTTTACATTTAATAAATTAACAGATAATTTAAATTAAAGACAGGGTATATCTTACTTTTTCTTCTTTCCTATCTCACCGATAGGAAAATCTAAAGTAATTAATGTACTATCAGTTAATGAGTAAGTGATGGATTGCCTAACGAACGGGAACACTTTGAGAAAACGTACAAAAGATATTTCTTATAAGGATTTATCGATTCATTTCAGACGAACGCAAGCTTACTTAAAGGTAATCACTAATTAATAGATATTAATGGCTATGGCACATCGAAAGTTTTGCTGAAATTCATTTATACATATATAACATATAAAAAACTAATGAATTTTATAGCTTTGTAACGATTAATAAGTAATTATATTCATTAGTGTACATATAGAAAAAAATATGCGAAACTAAAATTTGTACATAAAGTCTTGCACTTATACAGGATGATTCCAAATTCATAGAACAAACTTCAAGGGTTGGTACAAGACACTATTACAATCATTTATTGTATAGGAATGTATGAGCGCAGGTGATGCGTTGAGGCACAAACACAGGAAAAGGACACGAAAAGAAAGAAAAATGGTTTATTGACAGCGTCTTTGAAAAGTGCTATGTTTACAATACGTGTTCAAAATTGCGTCCACCAACAGTAATATAGGCTTGACAGCGACGAAACTGTATGCCAACAGTAATATAGGCTCGATGGAGCAATTGGCATGCAGTTTCAAAGATGCCAGGTATTTCACGAATGCGTGCAGCAGCAATGGATATTCGAGCGACGAGATTCTCAACAGAGTCAACTGGAGTTGCATTCTTCAGATGTCCCCATAAGAAGGAATCAAGGCTCGATAAATCGGGAGGGTAGAAAAATTCCATCTGTAGAAAATAATACATTACGCAAAAAACAGATTCAGTATAGCATACATTGATATAAATATTAAAAGCCGAATTTACAAAATTAGATTATATATATTGAATTTTCTAGCAAACGGTGCTACTCGGTATGTAAATCTTACTCGTTTAGAAATCTTAATAACTTCCTTTTAAGTGGTTTTATCGCCCGTTTTATTATAATATTTCCCGCAATGAACTTCTTAAGTATCGATCAAGTCGAGCCCAGATACAGTTCGGCTTACCCTAATTCTAGTGTAAAAAGTATTAGTAATTCACATGGACTAACACAATTTTCCACCTTAACAAGAACTATTGGAAAAGTAATATGCTTTTCCTTTTAACAAAATCGTTTAAAATTGCTCGGAGGGTTTCAAGGTGTATTTTTTTTATTCCCATAGGGATTACGGAATAGAAAAGATTTTTGAAATCTCTCATTTTTAGAGACATATTTTAGTTAAAAGAACATTTTGATTCTTAGAAAAAATATTGTGCTATAGACATTTGGAATCGCTTTAGGGATTAAGGTAATTTTTTCTGAATAAAAGTATTTATTTTTAAATGTCACATCCAGAAGCATACAATGATTAAGTGATTAAGAAAGACAAATTTTAAAATGTACATGAGTTGCGTAGACATGGAAATTGATCACAGGGATAGAAATTAACCGTTTTTTTTTTTTTTGTAAGTACTGCTTGTAAGGACTTAAAGTTTTCAAAATCTATCACATTCAGGAATGGATCATTTTTTATAAATGCTTGAACAGCTATTAAAGAACATTAAATTTCCCGGAAAATTTACATGTTTAGCACTCACAGGAATTTTTCAGTTTTCCTATTCAAAGTTTTTCTTTAATCTATTACGTGTATCGCACAACGAAAAATTAGAGGAAAATTACAGATGAAAGGCATGAGAAAAATAATTGATGGATAATAATTTTTAAAATCTCAAAAGATAGTGGTACACATTACATAAACTTTTGTAAAAATTTCATTAAAAAAATTTTTTAAACAAGCGTTTCAATACAGGGTTGATCTCTCGTGAATTATCTACCTCAATAGTTAAGCATCCGAGAAAAAATTAAATAAAGCAATCTTTTATTTCCTACAGGAACTTTTGAGCTAAAAACGCTGTTTGCAGTGTCTTTTTAAGAATAGAACCTAATTTAGTTTCACGAACGGAACATTCTTCTTAAATGTTGATATGTTTATTCAGTATTGCTGGACTATAATATAGAGAATTATGAATTGTCCTGCCTGCGTACAAAATCTATACTTATATATAAAGAGAGAGCGATTTTGTACGTGGAGGGTAATCTCCAGAACCACTGCACCTATTTGAAAAATTCTTTCACTGTTTGAAAGGTACATTATTCCAGATGGACATAGGCTATATATATTATGTATATCTCATCAGTAGAAATAAAGTTAGGGGCTTAATCCTAACAATCTCCATTGTTACCGCTACTGTCCTCTACCGCTTTTTGTGCCGAAGTCTTCAACGATCCTTAGCGTGGTGCTATCGCGGTGGGCTTCACCTAGCTGTTCTCCGGCACGCCTTTTTCTTTTAAAAAATTAACTTTAATTATTTACTAACGTAATATTAATTTGAATATTATTTTAGGAATATTATTTGAAAAAAATTTTAATATTATTTTAAAAAAAACATTCTTTACTTAAAATCCTTTTTTTATTTTTGTATTTTTATTTCATCTCTTAACCTCTTTCTTTTAAAAAATTAACTTTAATTAATAACTAACGTAATATTAATTTGAATACTATTTTAGGTGTTTAAAATAATTAAAAATACATTCTTTACTTAAAAACCTTTTTTATTTTTGAATAAAACTACGGTCTCAAGCACACCTCTTTCTTTTAAAAAATTAACTTTAATTAATAAATAACGTAATATTAATTTGTATATTATTTTAGATGCTTAAAATAATTTTAAAAAATTCTTTACTTAAAATCCTTTTCTATTTTTGTATTTTTATTTCATCTCTTATTCTAATTTTGGGATACCAATGTGTATTTATACTCCTATAATAATATACAAAGAGAGAGAGCAGATTTTGTATGTGGAGGGTAATGTACAACTTTTGTACATTAAAATGTACCTTACATCTTTTCCTTTGTCAACCGCAGTTAAGTAACCATACCAACACCCTTTAGCTTACAGGGTCCGTTTTTAGAAATCGCTCTTTAGAACGGGAAAATGTTATCTACTTCCTATCCCAATTTTACGTGGGGGACATTCAGTGTGGGGGTCAGGGGAAAGAGTGGTTAATTGCTTTCTTATTGCTTTCTTACTATTGAAGAAGAATTTCAATAGTAGTTCAACGGCACTCCGTGCCTCTTTCATCTCTCAAAAGGCTGAAAATGGATGAACCGCGGATGAACTGCCCTTCTGATGTCTCTCGCCTGAAAAGAAATAGCCTCTAACTAGAACGACAAAAGATTATTATTCAGTCCTTTTCGGCAAGATTGACCCTCCGTTCCCAGAATGTCACCCAATTGTTCTTTGGGGGCAAAGACGTTAGGAATGTCACAACGAAGTGGAATTCGAGACTATATCTCTGCCGACATCACATCGTATTTTTCGAGAGTATGTGCTTCGGATATATGCTATCCCACCCCGTAGGGAAAAGGTTTAATATTTTTAAGATTCAAGTAGAGGAGGTATTGATAAATACAAAAAGGATTTTTGAAACTGGCAACGTTAAAGGGTTTATTGAAGAAAACTACATTTGGAATTACGCTTTTTATTGGACATTTAAGGTAAAAAAAGACTTACAATTTATTGGCTATCAACTGGAAATTTATTGGTATAATATTTTGTTCAACCCGGACAAAGTCGGGACGGGCCGCTAGTAAAGGATAATTTGGGAGATTTATCCGGCATCTGAACTGACGATTCAGTTTCTCGGGGGAAGACAGATCCATATGTTGCTTTATTTTTGACCATATATTGCCCAGTATTTATTATTTAATATAGATAATATAGATCATACTCGGGTAAGTGTTAGCAATACCGATCACCATATTGACACATTCCAAAGGTAACTGAAACTATCACCACGACTACATGGTCAAAGCCCTGGATTGTTGACCGACATATTGTAGGTTCAAGTCCTGTGATGGCGTTTGTTTCACGTGCATCAAATAAGGTAGTTTACAATTGTATGATCGTATAATGTTTTTCGTTTTATTCACTCATTGACGTTAAAAACATAGGCAAATTCTAGTTTAAACTCATGAATTGATTTATTGGACATTCAGTACAATAATACATTCCTTTTATTTAAGACTGCTTACACTGGATACATTTATACATTCTAGCATCTCATTAATACATAGATAATAATTATTTTCTGCTCTCACTACTATATTCAATTTAAGTAATTAATATAACATAAATATACATTTATCATCAACAAGAAATAGGCTCATCTTACTCCCTCAACTAATTCACTCTCTATATAACTAATTATCCATTCCTATACCTAAATTTTATTAGTTGTTTACTATGGGTACCTGAAGCAATGATATGTAGGTTGTGAGAAAAAGACACAGTACCCCCATTGATGACACTTTCTTGTTAGGGCTTTGGTCTTCGTCTCATTTGGCAATATCCTTACCACACGGGATTGTCCATGAAATAATCACTGGATCGGCTGTAGGCATAGATTACTCGTCTGGTGTGGTCTGAGTGGATCGGTTATCTAGGCAGCATTCGACGTTGTTCATCCTCATCGCTCCTCATCAGTGGTCTGTCGTATTATTCTCTATCTGGGCGTCCCTTTCACTCGTCCTAGGCATCACTTATATGGACACTTCTATTATCAATGATTCTAATCTACTCTCCTCCAAGGGTCTATTTACTAATATGTATCAGACATCTGGATAGTACTTCGAGTCGTACTTTCGGCTTGAGTATCTGTTTTGAATGCTTGTAGCCTCTCATCTTATGGATTAAGTCGGCTTACAGGCCTCTAAATCTGTCTTTGCTCATTTTGTTTAGCAAGCAACTTCTTAGTTTCTCAATTTTTGACTGCTCGTCTATATTCTGTATGTTATATCTCCATATCTTAATCCGTCTGACTTTTGGCACCTCCTCCTTCGTTTCCTCATTGGGTATATCGTCTATCTACTCTTCTTTCTCTATTCTCTTGCGGTTTTCTTATATATTTATTGCAACCATTCCGCAGCATGGGCGTAGCCTTCTATAATTTTCCCTACTTTTGCTTCAAAGAAAGGTGGAATCAATTTGACTAGTATCATTAAAATTTCAGTAGTGAATCACCAATATCGATGGAAGTCGTCTACGAAATCAAAATCGATATATGGGAGAGTTTGGATTCTAACTTCAGTGGCAAATACCTAAATTATCCATATAGTGCCCTGCCAACGAATAATTTTATTCCCCCTTCAAATTTTTTCTAGCCTTTTCTGATATCTTCAGACCATAACGATTCGTTTAAGACAACTAACTGCTCAATTTGTGTGATATGCCCTTGAGTTGGACAGGAGTAATAACCTATAAAATTATGCCATGTGCATATCGGCTTTAAAAGTCTTTAGAATTCATAATTCAAAAGCGTCTGAGGCATCATTCGACATGAATGTTCGGAGCTCGTTTAGATGTTGGTTTAAACGTCCATATATAGTAGAAGAGTTTTCAAAATTTTTGTCAAAAATGTGTTTTGTCAAAAACAATGTTCTGTGATACACAGTCAGATTACTGTGACTTAACTGTTGATCATAAATAATTATAGGAGACGGTTTGTTGTTTTGGAAATTAAATGGTTTAAATGATTTTTTCATCAGTATCGCAGGCATCAGATATACCTGCTTTCGATACCTACCTGGTGGGTTATAGTCCTACGGTTTACACGAATGTTTATGACAGTGCCGAATTTAATTTTTTTATCAAGGTCTGTTTGGCCCTCGTGTTTTAAAATATAACCGAAGCACTGGCCAAAAAAATGCAATTTGAGAATTTTGTGCTTTTTTTTCACTACTGAGTGTGAAAGCGCAAATACATAATTTTAATATAAATTTTTCCAAATGTCCACTTTGGATGGCAAATAACATTTCTTAGAATATCTCACATGGTTTTATTGATAAGTAATTACCTCTGCATCTGGAAACCATAACTGTTGAAATTTCATTTCACTAATTAACTCTCAACATAGCTGAAACTTCAAAGTGCCTGAGAAGGCTATTTTCGTGGTACCAAAAAAAGTATTGGAAAAGTAATAAACTTTTTCTTCTCGGATGTTTATCGGAATGTTTAAGTAATTTTTATAAATAAAGTATAAAAGAAACGGAATAATAAAGCGTTTTTATCCGTGTGTCTGAAACGATTTGTATTACCTTTTATTGTGCTTCGTAAATTGTGTTTGAGTCACTTGGTAGTAGTTTTAAAAAACCTTTATTAGATAAGGGTATGATCATTAGTCTTGAAAATATCGTGTATTATTTGATTGTCAAGACAAAAAATAGAGCAAGTTAAAGGATTTGATTGATGCTAAGTGTTTAATGCCTAAACAACCTACATATCTGAACGAAAGTCAGGATAATTATCTTTTCATCACCTTTCATGAAATCGGCATTTCATGTTTTGATTTCATGACACGATAGAATGCATTAAATAGTACAAAAAGATGTACTGATAGAAATTTATGTATATAACTTAAACATTCCAAAAGAAATTTGTATCGTGTATGCTTTGTAGATATTATCGTTTGGTTACAAGTGAAACACACTAAGTCGAAATTGTCGATTTTAAGATTTTCAGCTTTTCTTGACCAGAAAAATGGGATGTTTCAACTAGTGAAACCCAGAAAGTCATATCCTTATTTCAATTTTTTTCACAGTTTTCTAATGACATTAAGTGCTCTAACCTAGTAGTCTGCATAAGGGAAACACACTAACCATCCCGAGGATAATAATATAAAATAAGTATATGAGAGTTAAAACTGGTTTGTAGTTAGCAAAAAACACTAGTCGTATAACTTAAATTTGATTTAATAATGTTAGTACCAAAGAAGTTAAAAGAAAAAATCTTTGATCAGCGTTTTCTCAAAATCATGTTTTTTTTACTTAGTGTGTTTCACCTGTAACCCCAAGTTATGATCTTCATAATTAAAATTTTGTAAAGTAAGATTAATGTCTATAAACCAATCCTCATACAGGTTATTTTGATTTTGTGAATTATTGCATCTCTATCATTTGTATTATAAACTATTTTCAGCTTAACCGTGCCCAAAAATTGCCCAGTAATATTAGGTTAACAGTAAAATACAGTTTCATTTGATAACAAAAGGAAATCTATGCACTTGATTTGACCTATTGAAGAAAAGCATTTAAGACTTATAATTAATAATTAGGATGTACCTACACTTCGCGTTTAGAAATTTTTCCCGCATCCATCAGACTAACTCAAATTTCGTAATTAAAAAATATCATCCAGCGTAATACACTACTTGATCCCTAGGTTCAGAATCTCGAAATGCTTAATAACAACTATGATGCGTGGTTCCAGCATTTGAGATATACAATATCTTAATTATCATCCTCAGCAAATATTAATTGCCACTTTTAGCTCTCTCTGGCTCCGATTTCTTTTGTATGTCACTGATGAATATATTACGTCCAAAAAGTTTTCTAATAACTATAATTTTTTTAACACATACTGAAAGCATGTCGACGAATCGCCGCTGGGAAGTGAAGCTCATTTAACAAGAGGGCAAATTTTTCAAAACTAGTTTTTCGTAGAAATGTGAAAGTTTAGCCATATTTATTTAAACGATATTCCATAATCAGAACTGATATTTAATTTTAAAGAATTAGTTGTGTATTCTCTTAGATAAACTCTATAAAAATTTAGTCATGCTCACTTACTGTAAAACTTCTTAATAAACTGTTCTTTCATTTATGAATCTTTTATTTTCTGCATGGTTTTTTTGTATAAAAACCAAATTGATATGTAGCTGTTCTAATCGTTTCAATTTTTCTTTAAGACAGACGATAGAATTGCTGCATATTTCTTTATAACATAAAATTTCCGTATGCTGACATTAACTCTATAAACTTAATTTTTACGGAGAAGCCTAAAGAAATTAGGATAAATATTAGTTTGATTCTAGATTACTTTTTATCTATTTTCTTGGAATTGACTTTATGTGAAAATCTGATACAGTAATTTTCATTTCATATGACTGTGTTTTTTTTATCAAAAGTGTTTGGAAACAGCATCATTTTATTTTTTATGGTGATTTCCTGTAAATGCCTTCATTTTGCCTTTATTCAAGGTTAGATATAAAAATCTTTTTCGACCGTGGAGGAACTTGTCGTCAGACATTCGCCTGTATGTACACCGCGAGACTTCTGGCCATTCATTTAAGGGGACACTATAGGCGGCCATCACTACCCCCTATAAACCGGTCCCATAATTTAGAACCGAATCAAGTGACGAGACCCAGGTACACTTGACCCCGCACCTCCAGAGGTAAATTTGAAAACTTGGAGGACATTGCAGCCATGACAAATTTTTCTTGCACCAGCCGCCATTAGTGTATAGGGCGGTGGATTGTCAGCGACGGCCATCGAACCAGTTACGTGTAGATCACTGGCTCCCTGTATTTGCCAACTGGGACACCGGCGACCCCGGTTTAATACATATAAAGAAGGGAAAACATTTTGCACATTTAGGTTAAAGATTCAAAACATCTATTTAGCCTAAGAATGAGGTTGAATAACTGGAAAACATGTAATGAAACGACATACAGCATTCCATATCGACATAAAGATAACAAATATTTGAAAATCAAATACAGTTTTAAAATTTAAATGAGGCGTTCTAACATTCTAAAGTGACTTCTATTAAAAATTACCTTAATTACTAGAAATAAATGCTAATATTAACTACTTGGGGACGTATGTACAGTATAAGTAGCATTACACTTTTAATTATAAGACCGAATGCCACTTATTGCGAAAAAAAATTGTTTTCATCATTGTTCCTTCAATATTATTTATTCAAAGACTAAAAAACGTAAATAAACGTAAATAATCATTTATAATTTTATTTATATACATTCAGAATGCTATTATTCTGAATGTATATAAATAATTTTTTTCTTTCTCCTAATGTAAAAGTCCTTAGTGAATGATTGTACTTCACACGTATAGACTTCACTCACACACACACACACACACACACACACACACACACACACACACACACATATATATATATATATATATATATATATATATATATATATATATATATATATATATATATATATATATATATATATATACATATATATAACATACTGGACAACCCAAGGAAAAAATGGGCGTCCAGCACATCACAGGCAATGATGGTGTAGTCGTGGCTATAATAATACTCGACGCAGCAAGTTACAGCATTATACTAGTTTTTTTTTCGTCGGCGAATACGTCTTCTCAAGACAGTTACAAAATCCGAAAAGCGTACATGTACGTGATCCCAAACCTTATATAAACTCATCTCGTCATGTGATCGTAGTAAGGTTTAATTGGTTAAAAGTTAGGAAAAGGCGTGACAAATGCGCTAAAGCGTTTAATTTTCTGCCCACGCTACGCCAGTTTAGTTTTCGTTTAAACAGGCAGCCATTTAATATTTGTTCTCTCGATATTATCGGAACTTAGAATCAAAAGCGAAATTTAGCTCGTACGCCCAAGGGAATTTAGAATAATGTTAGATTTTAAAATGGTATGGGGTTTTTAATGTTATATATATATATATATATATATATATATATATTTCGACCCACAAGTAAGCAAGCGCAACAGACCGCTCTCCTGCAAAGGCTTGTTCCTTTCAAATCCCAAAGTCACTCATTTCGAGTCTCGATTCACAAATTGGTTTCTTTTTATAAAATAATAAATAAATAAATAAACTTTTTTTCCGTTATTAATATCTTGATTCATTTATCAAATATTTTTAAAAAAACTGTACAATAGTGTGCAACTGGGAACAAACATTTGACAACAAATTCAATGTACCTTCTTTCTTTTACTTCCCGTATTTCAGATTGTAGGCCATTACTTCTTATCGGTCGACTTCAGTTGCCTTGAATGCCACACTAATGTAAATAAATGTTTAATGTGAGTATTTCTTAATACATACTTCTAAGGGCATTTTTATAGGTGCTTTTTAATGGAAAATTCAATTAAGATTAAAAAAACAATATATAAAGAAACAACCCGTAATGGAATCCAAGAAAAGGCTGTGAAAACTATACATCTTCCATGTTATCAAATTAAAAACTATTTCTACTGCCTTTGTTTGTTCTGTTGAAAACGATTTCTCGAAATAACTTTGCATTATTTGAAACTGTGTTCAGTGCGTTGTAAGTTTTCCCCTTGTGAATATCTTTAACATTATAAGAACAACATTGTACCAAATATATTACATTGTACCATTAGCCTTATATTGACTGATTCATTCACCTTGTTACTAATTTAAACTCGCAGAGTTTCGGATGATTTTATTCATAGAAAAGAAAATTTGTGTAAGATTTAAGATTTTATATTTTGCCTTTCTTTTGCATTGGTAAATGATGCTGGCACTTTTCCTTAGATATACTGACTTAACTTTTAATGTAATCTTATACTCAGCAATCGCACGCCCTTAAAAATTAGATCGCAAGTCACTTGAAGAGATGGATTTTAGATCAACCTTAATAGCGTTATTTACCGTTAAATTAATCTTCATCTCCCTATTTGAATTTTTTGTTATTATTTTATTATATTTTGAACTCCTTTGAAAATTCCATCTTAAATAAAACGTTTTTGTATGAAATAAATGACTTATTAATGGAATTAATCTCCCTTAATGTGACACCTTTCGGAATTTTTTTGGTACTATATCAAAATTTAACAGCCCAAGAATTTTTTTTTATCAAAATACATTAGAGTGAAAAATTAAATTTTTACCTGTTATATAAGGGGGCATCAAATGGAAAAACTCATATTTATCGTCTTTAAATGCATAGGCCTCCCAATAGGAGCAATTTTAAATTATCTGAGCCAATAGCGCTCTATATTTACAAATTTTTATACTACATTAAAATCGAATTTTTAATTAAAAATAGAATAATTTCAATACCGTATCATTTAAATATGGCAAATATTATGTTTTTTAACCCCGTAAAATGATAACTGTTTCAAGCTATACAGGGTGATTTTTTTTAAACTGACACTACTCCGAACCATGTGTAGCGCGATGTATCAGTCAGAATTCCACCGAAATTGATACAGGAAATAAGGACGACATGGAAAAGAGTTTCCGAGAAGAAAAAATTAGTTCCAAAAGTTGCCGATAGGGAAAGATATGGCGCTGTTGTTGTCGGCGCACCCGATAATTTGCATAAAAAGCAAGTTAAACATCAAAATACAAATTCACGACTATGTAGTCGACAAGCAACACCAATATGTCGGGCTATAAAGATAAGGGATGAATACCGAAAAAGTTGTAGACAAATGACTTAAGTAGACAAATGAATAACAAAGAAATTTCACTGCAACACCACTTTATTCAGCAAATTTACTTTTCCTTCCTTTAGTGTGACCACCGTCATGGTGGACGACACATTGCATCCTGAACACTATGCTCTCAACGGCCAAGCGTAATATGTCACCAGGAATGTTCATCAAAGTCCGCGAAATGTTGTCCTTTAGTTCCGCCAAGTTTGAGATTCCAAGATACACCTTAGACTTTAAATAACCCCATAAAAATGTCACATGGATTAGGTCCGGGGAGCGAGGTGGACGTGCAAGTGGAAAAATGCGACTGATGGCCCTTTCTTCTGTAAACCGAAGGCTCAACAGATTCCGCACTTTATAGCCGAAAATACTGGCGCTGCTGTCGACTAAGTAGTCATGAATTTGCATTTTGATTTTTTACTTTGCCTTTTTTGCAAATTCTCGGGTGCGCTGGCAACAACAGCGCCATTTCTCCCCCCTATCGTCGACTTTTGGAACTAATTTTTTTCTTCACGGAGACTCTTTCCTTGGTCTCTTTCCTTGAAAACTCCTTGGTCCATCTATCAATTTTAGTGGAATTCCGACTGATAGATCGCGCCACAGATGGTTCTGAGAAGTGCCAGTTTAAAAAAAAATCTCCCTGTTTATTATACGTACTGGACTACACGTGTACCAAACATTTCAGCGTAATTTGCAGTCACGCACACGCTAATTTTACCTCGAGATTTCTCATGCAAAAAACAGTAAAATCAGGCTCAAAAATGTTCACATTCACCATTTTCCTGAAACTTTAAGTTATTTCGAAACGGCTGTTATATTATATCTTTAACGTTTAAGTAAATTAAATTTACTTGTCATATTATTGTACTTTTATGCTCATGTTGAAAAAAGTATTTACACTCTTAATATTTCAAAATCTATAAATTTTTAATTTAAACCGGCATCCTTGATAAGAACATGCAAAAAGTTTTATGTGAAAATAACAAAAAAATATATATATATAGTCATTTAATAAGTCTCCATCCCGGTAATTCACTGGTTTTCACTAAAAGTTCAAACTCCTTTATCAAAACATGTCACATTTGAAGAGCATGTAATATTTCAAATATGTCGACTACATAATTCTTGCAAGAGAGATAATATCACGAATAAACCTTCGATTCCTTATCTATTAAATATTTTCTTTATTCCTCCGGATTGATAAAAAAAATCAAACACAATTTTTCTAATCTCGTTTGTTCATGAGTGGAATCTAATTTCCGGCACTTAATTTCGTCAATTCATAGCAGGAATTCATAATCGATACTCTTCCCTTTTTAGGATATGCATTGAAAACACATCTTATAAGTTCCAATTTGTCGTCGGAGAGGAAATTTAATTAGCATTTTAATTTTCAAAATATCGATTTAATTTGCTATAACAGTGACATTATTAATTGTGTGTTATCCGGAAGTTGATTTAAAAACCTTAGAAAAGGATTTTAAACGTAAAACATTTCAGAATTTCTTTGAGTAAGTGATTTTGTTTATTTCCTCATGAATAAACCTTTAATTGTAAAACAAATAATGTCGGGAATTGTATCAACCAATATCCAAGCATATTTTACTATGTAAATATTTTAAAAACTATCTTAGGCTCGTCATTAGCATAAATTGCGATGAAAAACCTGATAATTTAGGAAGCCGTAAAATACAGGAAATAACTGATGTTTAATCACTTACGCGATGACAGACGATTATTTTCCATTATCGATTTTTGTTACCGATTTTCTAATACATGATATTTACTTAGATGGTATTTGTGGCATCAATGCTATAAATTATTTGCATCGATTCGCAAAAAAAAAGAAAGTTTTAATTTTGTAGATTCTTTAAATATATTGTTTTACTAACGTAAATTTAGCGTGTAATTCGATCACGCTAAAATTCAATTCAAACTTACACGGAAACAGTATTAAAAGGTAACTAAAAAGTGTGTTTGTTAAATACAGACTTTGGTAGCAAATCTAAGTAAATTAAAGCAACAAACAAAAAAGCGGATTAAGCAGAGGGAAATAACCAGAAAATAACTAATTTTTCTTTTCTAATAGAATATATAATTAAAGAAAAGGTTTGAATCTTTCAGAGAACCGCATGAATGCCTATTCAAATAGGTTTAACAAAAATGTCTGTCCTTACTGTCGAATATACAGCTAAGCATTTTTAAAAACAAGCATTTTGACAAGTACAGTATGAACTTTTTATAGACTACTAGCTGAAAACCCGCGCTTCGCTACGGAGTACATTGAAATTAAATACAACGGTCAATGTATGCAATTAATTCCAAAAAAATATATATATATATATTTATAATAAATACGACGATCAATGCATACAATTGATTTAAAAAAAACATATTTTAAAAAAAATCGTAAGGGATATTTTTATAGACAAAATAAAGTCCAATCGTCTGCCGCATTAGCAAGAAAAAAATATTTTTTGTCTATTTTTTTTTTTGCACGTGACGATAAATTTATTTAAAGTACCAGAAAAAGAAATCACGTGATCAGCATTTAATAAATTAAATTCTAAAAATTAATCTTTAAAAATTCACCAAAAATCAGGAAATGAAGGTAAAAATTCGAAAAAAATTTCATTTTGAAGGAATTTTTATGATCTTTCTCGTGATATAAATTTTATAACCCTCAATGTATTATTTTAAATGCAAACGTAAAAAAGGTTTAAAAAACAGCGTAAAAATGTAATTAAAAAAAATCTAAGAAGAATTTTTGAAAAATCTGTCTTAGTGCACCCCTACACTATTAGAAGAATCACCATGCAAAATTTCAGCCCTTTAGGTCCAGCGGTTTGGTCTGTGCGTTGTATGTCAGTCAGTCATTGAATGAATGAATGAATGAGTCAGTTACGGAACTGTTTTATATATATAGATGAGAATAAAATATCCATTTTTAACTATTCTCCTTATATTGAAAAAAAGGCAAAAATTGAAATGTCTTCTAAAAAATTATGTTATCCAAATAAATTTTTTTTTTTATCATTTTAATATATTGCAATTTCTTTTTTTTTAAATTTACAAGCTTTATTATTATCTGAATAAGGTGTTTATGAGAAATAATCATCATATGAGTTACTTCTCTTTCTGGTCTTGAAACGAATATCCGTGTCTGTAGGTGTAGGTTTATTTTTAATAAATAAATTTTAAAAAACGATAAACTTATCATTCTGTTCCATCCTGCAATAATGATATTTTTTAATTGCAAAACAGTTCATAACTTTTGTAATAAAACAAGATATATTTTTTCAGTGAATGTCTGGACTTTGATAGATTGTGTTGCTCGAAAGAGTGTAATATAAAATGTAGCTTTGGATTAAAATTAATATGGATTAGCTCAACAAACTAATTTATAAATTATCTAAATCTTTAAAATATCTGTTTTAAAAGCGTTATACCTTTCATTAAAAACGATAACACGTCTAGAAACTAACACCTTTACAGCTAATTTTTATTTTCAAGTTATTCTTGTTCATGCACAAAGGAAAACGTTCACTTCCCAGCTCTCCAGGGATTTTGAGAGATTCATGTTCAGGATTTCCGAATTATTTCGACCAATTCCACAATTCTTTAATTAAATGGGAAGAGTTTCAAGAAAATTCTTAAAATACATTTCATGTATTGATATAGTAAAATTAAACCTTGCTCGAAAAGAACTTATTAACACATTCGAGACTTTTGCATAAGGCTGAATAGTTGGAGAAAGTGGGATAATTATAATTTTTCATATAGAAAGGGAAAATCTCTCTTCCCAGCTTACCAATGATTTTAAGATGCTCATTTCAAGGATTTCTATCTTAATTTGGTGGAAATTTCATGATTGGTGAATTTCCTGAGAGAATGTTTTAGAAAACTCTTGGAATACATTTCGTATAGACATAATACAATTCGACAAGTGGGAAGTTTTCGTGACAAGTTAACACATTCAAGGCTTATGCTTGGGGCTGAATATTTAGAGATAGTGGGTTGGATGGTTAAAACCGCTGCATTAATTTTCTACTAATTTGGCAGGGTTCTACAGTCTAAAAGAGGCCTGCTCCCAATTTTCCCGGTCTCCCAGTCTTTCAGAACTTTACCCAGTTATACAGTCCTTCTCCCAGAAAATCGAAAAGTTATAGGGTTTATAGAAAATAAATTCGTAATCCTTGAAATGAGCATCTTCATGGCATCTGTGGTGCTAATTTTTGCCAGTAAGGTGTCGAAAAGTCGATAAACTCATACGATGGTTTCGGTGACGTCATCGCTTTCACGAGTGACTTGGAACCTGCGTCCCCATATTCGTTTTTGGGATGCATTTGGCAGAACAGAGTTCTCTATCTTCCCCCCCCCCCGCCCCGCAAAGAAAAAAAATAAAATAGGAAGGACTTTCATGAAGTCTTCAGTTTTATGAAGTCATATGGTGAGATCGCTGGCTTTGCGGACCTGCCGGAGACCGTATCACCCCGTTCTCGCCGGGCTTTTAAAAATCGCGGGAATTTGAGTACTCTTGCGGCTCTGGGACACCCAACGCTTGAGGACACACGAAATCGTCCCGTGTTTCTTAGATCGTTAGCGGGAAAATCGATAATTTCGATAATCTGATGTCACCGCTTTCTCGGTTAATATTGAATGGGTTCCAACAGTATATTTTCGGATTTCTGGGCAGAGTTATTTTAGACTAATAGAGCTGTAAGATGCATGCTAGGAGCTGTAGGATGAATGCTAGCAATGCTAGAAGGTGATACTGTATTATTCCCTTGTACACGAATAAATGATACCTTGAAAATAAAGATTAATCATAAAGGTTTTAGTTTTTGCATGTGATTTTTTTTTTGTAATGAAATAATTGAGGTTTTTTAAAATAATATTTTAATGGTATTATATAATTTATACATTAGTTTGTTATACAAATCCATATTAATTTTTAAATCCAGACCTACATTTTAAATTACCCAAACACTCGAAAAATATATTCTATTAGATGTTCTAATCAGATAGGAATCTACAGTCTAGAGATAATTTCGATCGGAAAAAAAACATCCGTTCCTAAATTGTGGCCGAAATCCCACTAACTATGGTACATTATAGCAGCCCCCTAGCCTGAATCCTAAATTAGCTCAGTCGGACAACAGCTGAAGAATGTGGATAATAACAAAATTCTAAATTTAAACAAGTGGTATTTACATATTTAGCTCGCTTCTTTTAACAACGTCCTATCTCAAGAAACGTGATTTTTCAGGACAATGATTTTAAAGTTTAAAAGTAGAATAAAATGTATTAAAAATAAATATTAATACTGCTCTCTAGCGGCAAAATATTAAGCCGTGAGATATGAGGATCTTGCACGGATATACTACTCTTTCAGGGCATTTTGAAAACAGACATAACTAAAAAAATGCTAATTTTTCTGATATGACACTGTTGTGAGGAGTTAGCGATTTGTCTAAATTTTAAATTCGCATAAACTCTAGTACAAATTTTGTGCATATCTGAAAAATTAGGGTAGATGATTTCTAGGGTAGATGAATTTCGCATAAAAAAATATCGAAATTTCGCAAAAAAAAAGTTACAATATATAAAATTTCGCATTTATTCGCAAAAAAGAATATATATATATATATATATATATATATATATATATATATATATATATATATAACCTCAAAAATGTCGCATTTATTAAAGAAAACCACAATTTTACTTACTTGATTAGGTAAGTATCAAAATTTTTAGTTAAAAGCTAACACTGTAGTATTTTCCACATTCTCTTCCTTAAGTATTTAGCAATAAGTAATAAGCACATTTCGAGAGGGAGATCTCCTTTGAATACCGTGGATTGTTTTAGTTTAGCAATTATGTTGATAAATTATTACTATTATTACCTAATTTCGCTTAAAAAGCCATTTATAACCGAGTTTTCGCCGAAAAGTATTAAAAAAATAATTTTCGCATTTATTCGCTCATATCGGCAAATTTCGCATTTATTCGCATCTATTTCGTAAATACGAAAATTGCGTATCTCTAATGATTTCATTTCATTGAATTGAGGCCTAAAATAATTAAAAGAAAGAAAAGGAAAAAAAGAAACAGAAACAATATTAAATGCGCAATGACTATAAAAGGGTAACAGATACTAACTAAATGATTGATTTAAACAGACATTTTTTAATATCCTCAGAAATTAAAATTAGAAGACATTAAGAGGTATATACAGAGAAGCATAAACAAATTCTTTTCATTTAAGATGTCACCTTAAAAAACTGACTGCGTGAATGAGATACATACGATGTATGGCGTATATGAAATTTATATACGTACAAAAGTTAAATCCTTTGGGAAATTATTTTTTTTAGATTGTTATCTTGTGAATCTTAAATTTAGAAAGGAAAAACTCTATGCTGTGCTACGAACTTAGTATTTTTTATGAAAGCTTCATGCATAATTCCCTTTTAAATATTTGTTTTCAGGTTTCTGCATAAAAGGATGGGCCAGGAATTTTTTTAAATGCTGTATAATAACCTATAAAACGTAGTATAATTAAAAAAATATAAAATATTTAATTCACTGCAAAAAGGCTAGATACAAAACAAGAACCAAGATGCTCTTTAGAGAGGTTTTCTGCGTCATATTTTTCTTTGCATTTAGCTATTTTGAAAATTCGTTGTGATAGTACCATTACTTATTCTGGTCGAAGTTATTAGCTTTCAGACATACCAATTGCCTAGTTTTTAAAATATTTCGGTAAGTCTCATTTATGTTAGTTATATTTCCTAAGTCCTAAAATGAAAGTTGTGTTCATATCATAAATACACAGACACCTTAGTGCACAAACAAATTCTTGTAATAAATTAATTTATAAAGGATATCATAGGTAAATATGCAAAGTTTTCATATATAAAATAATTATTCTGATTTTTTCCACTTCTGTTCACCAGAAAAGAAAACATTCTTACAGTGTACTGAAAATGATCATTAATATTAGGACAGTTTCTCCGATCATACGGGAAAAAATATACACTGTAAACTAATTTTTTTTAATTACTAATCAGTATTTAAGCAGAATACCGGGATAAAACGATAAATGAGAATTTGTACAGTCACAAATAAATGTAAACGTATCCCTAGAATAATTTAACTATGCAGCTAAATCTAATGTGGTAATATAGCTAGTGCCTCAAGAGCATAGATGCAATCTCTCAATATGCACCCAATAACCAATCAGAACATAGTAAATAAACATTGTACCCGTCTTTCAGCAATGTGCAACAAAGCTCCTTGCCTTGGGGAGGACCCGTTGCTTCACTACTGAAGTAATGAGCTCATGCTCCACAAAATTAGTCATACTTTATTCTAAAACAAGTTAAATGTCATGTTGCGCAGGTGTATGGTCTTGGCTAATTTTGTTAAATAATCTTTTGTACGTTTCTTTTCCCGGATAGAACGTGTTCTAAACGTTTTTCTCTATTATATTCTAAATTCATTCACTAGGGCTAAGGTCGAAGTATCGCGATAGATCTAAAGGCTATTCATTGCGTTTACCGCGTCAGAAACAAGTGTTGTAACATGTCGAAACTGCAACGTAATTTACTGCCCAACATGCGTGAAATATAGAAGACAGAGGCCGCGAATACTGTGAAAATAAGTCTCGCTAGAACGAAGCAATATGAACGAAACGACGTACACCATGCTCCTCAGCAGATGGCACATCACAACACATGGTTCTCGATAAAAGGCGTGGTTCCATTTTTTTGGGTTATGTTAACTCGCAATACACCCGAATATGGGCCGCTGAAAATCCCTTTGACACTCACGAAACACCTCTCCATGATCAAAAAGTTTGTCTGTGGTACGCGATTTCTCGGTTGCACATCTTAGGACACATTTTATTTGTCAACACCGTGAACACCGATGTGTACCTGGACAGTTTTGAATCGTTAGCTTTCGGTTTTTTGAGCTGCCACTAAGTTCTTTGCATTGATGAAGAAGCTCCTTTGCAGCTTCGAAACGGCCGTATGCAAAATTGCACCTTACTGCTGTTTGTGCTTTATTTACGTTGGATTTCCTGTTTATTCCTCGAGCACAAAGGTTTTGTCTTTTCTTTTCAGTTTTGAATTGTTCGATAATCGACTGGATGATCGTGAGTTAACGGAAGGTTACTTCCAGCGACATGGGACAACGTGTCACACATCGGTGTGGAGCATGGTGGAAATTGAGTCCTTCTTCGACAACAGGGTAATTTTAAAGGGGCTTTGGATTGTGATCTGACACCACCATACTCCTTCCTTTGGGAAAAGTCTATCGGAACAAGCCTCGCACTGTGCATGATTTGAAGGAAAACATCCAACGTGATATTGCTGCTATTCCCTCCGATATTCTTGCCAAAACGTTCAGGAACATGGATCGCTGCGTAGAAATATGTCTGCAAAAAAAAAAAAAAAAGGAGGTCATTTCCGGCATCGCATGTAATGCAACAATTACACATACATCAAGGTATGGAGCGTATTTCTTTGGTTCAGAATGCTTCATCTTTGCGAGATTTACTACAGAGTATTCGGGGCCTCTAAGGAGTGAATCACCCTATAATTGTATGTGGGTTTGAATCGGTTGATAATGATCTTGCTTATATAATTCGCCCAGCGTCTAATCTGCAGACACTGAATCAATTGCAGAAGGTATAATCTGCATGCGCGTATTCTTCTTCAGAAGCCGCAAGTAATAGAAAGTGCATCGCCCCAAGTTATACATGAAAATATTATTACCTTATGGAGAAATGTTAATCTTCACGGGCTGAATGATATACGCCATATAAATCAAAATAAAATTCATTGCACTTCTTGCATCCGATGTTCAATAAGGACTTTTAATAGGGTCTCGATATAGAAGATCGAAAGCCCAATCGAGCAGAATTCTATGTGCAGTGGTGCTGAGCACGGTAATGGCTCAGAAGCTAAAGCTTAAGTTTCAACATCGTAAAAAAATAAAATCAGTTGAGCCAAACAAAATTTCAGATAAAATTAAAGTCATTTATTATTTAACTTTAAAGGATTAAAAACATTTAAAAAATACATTAATCAGCTACATCGCCCGGTAAAAGGAAACAATGAAGTAGCAAATACGATACAAGACGATACAATATGCCAAGTATCAAAAATAAATCTATACAACAGCGATACACCACCGCCGAACTACAATTTCATTCCGTATTTATAGTCCAAGAACTCAGGGTTAACAAGCTGTAGTTACATTTCAAGCAGCCAATCCCAAAACAACAACGAAAATTTGAATATTTTCAATAATTTGCATTTAGCGAATGAAAATGCAATGAGAGTTTATCTTTCACCGGAAAAAGACCGTGACGTCATTTTCTAACATGGCGTTGTTTTCAAAACCGTCGTTCGATGCTTTCGTACGACGTAACTCCCGAGGTAAAAGCTAATATCCGAGGATACATGATAAAATTAAAAGGAAATGACAAGTGTTTTATATTTTTAGGTGCTCTTTATTTGTTATAGTAGCCGGGATATAATTAAAGTTAGGGATAGCGACATTTGATAAATAAAATATGCCGATAAATGGCGCTGGCTTCTAACAAATTTCTTCTCCGAAGCACTTAAGGCGTAATAATGTTCATGAAACGTATTTGTTGTACAGTTTAAACTTCAGGATGCTTTGAAAAGACGGATGGAGTAAAAAGACAGATGGACTTCTCTCAGAAACCTAAGGTTATTCGTTTGATACTGAAATAGATCTTAAATGAGTTTCTTGTTTGGAATAAATTACAACTTTAGGCCTTGATATATTTTTAAATTCAAGAGATGGTTAAATGAAATCCTATAAAATGCCACATTTGGCTGGGAATTTGAGTTCAAAATGAATGCTCTATACAAATTTAAACTCTTAACTACACATAGTTTCCTATACACACTTTCTAACGCGAGGCTATTTCAAACTTGTTTATCCGAAGTTCCGCTTTGACTCACATTGCGACATCAATGAAAGTAAAAGCTGAATTCAGGGTAAGGATAAACTGATTCATGGAGCTCTTGAAACACTCTGTGTTGTTGGGCTCGCGAACTTTAAAAAAAAATGTTCACTTAAGTCATAATTATATTAAGCTTTATTCTGTTTTTTAAATGTAAAAGATATTTGATAAATTTAACTCTTTAATGACATTTACATTCGGTGACAGATTGTCCATATTAATAATACTCTTTATAATTTTTCTTCAAACTGCATTGCTGTTTAATAAATTATAATTAAAGCATTGAAAAAATGGCTTATCGTTGAATCAGAGACTTATCGGTTAGCTGCATGACCCCCAACCATTGTGCCGCGGCACTTTAGGCTGCCGTGAGATAGGTCGGAGCTGCCACGAGATTTTTTTAATTGATAAACAAAAAGATATTAGCAGGGCCCATTTAAAATACATATTAAGTTGCATTAATGACTCTCACACCCGATAGATTGTGCTACAATTCTATGCACTCCTTTCTGGGAATGAATTTGCTATCCTCACGCTTGTAACTATTAGGTGTGAAATAAAACATCTGTGCTCTAAGCTGCCATCGCAAGTCCCAAATTAAGTGGGGAGATCACCTTAAAACCTTCAAAACACTCAAGGCTTCAAAACACTCAAGGCAAACACTTGGGGCATTTTTCATTTTTTAATGCAAATAATATTTAAAAATTTAAACTATTCTGGGGGAAAAATCTGGTATAGTGTATTTTAAACACTCATTAATTCCTTTGGTGGACGAGTATCCTTTGAAACGTTCAGGCTATCTAACATTTTTATTTGATTATCAATATTTATGTAGCTGAAATAGTATACAAATTTCCTCCACAGGTTAACATTGAGGTAAGCGAATCCAATAGGGTTAGTACAAAGCAGTCTTAACATATGCAGAAAATATTTCTCGTGATTTTCAAGATGGATTTAACAAATTTTTTTCTTAAATTGTACACCGTAATACAGAAAGAAATTGTTTACTCAGCAGTTTTATTCATTTTGAAAATTTCGTACACCAAACGACATTATGTGCGCTTAAAACAGAGTATACCACATTTATTCCCCAAATAATCCAAACTCCAAAAATATAATTTGCGCTTCTTTTAAAGAATGTAAAAGATACCCGAGTAAATAATCTCTTTCTTTATTACACAGTACAGAATAAAAAACATAGAATCCAAGTAGGCAATCATAGGAAAATTTTCTCCAAAGGTTAACACTAAGCTGATATAATTCACTTATTTGGGGTATTGCACTTTTGTATCTTAAAGATGCTTCGTAACCTTCTAGTTATACTTTCATTTTTGAAACACACATTAACCCTTCAGCGGGCGCGCCAATTTTTGGAACACCAGCATGTGCTCGTGGCATAAAGTACAACGTCTCTTTCAACCCTGATTATTCATTTTGTAATAAACCTTTTTTTTCAAATTGAAAATAATAATTCTGCGTTGTATGACAAGGTATAAAATGATGATAATACTGAGATATATTTATAATAAAGGCCAAAGAGTGCAGATACAATCGCCTTATTTCAAAACTGTCCGTTTTATTGGATCTAAGGACAACTTGCGAATGGCTCCAATTATGCCCAAAAACCTAAAAACAATGAGATATCCTCTTCGTGATATGCGGGATACCGTGTAAAAGCTGCACATTGGATCGACTACATCAACTCCTGCTTTTGTCGTATTGTAATCCAGTATAATCGCTGGTTTATCACGGTTAAATCACGACTAACAATGAATGGAAAGGAATACAAGGGTCAGAAAATCAGACCAGCATTAGAAAGGGTGTAACTATAAATAGAGACTGCTTAGAACATTCAAACCCTACATGTAAAAACAAACCATTCAAAATTACGAAAATGTTGCACTTTGTACACGGGCGAGCCCTTTGAAGGGTTAAGGATGACGTGTACTAACCCTGTTGGATTCGCTAACCTCAATGTTTACCAATGAAGAAAATGTGTTTAAGGATTACCGACTTGGATTGAAAAAAAATTGTTAATTTCTTTCTCTATTAAGAAGTACAATTTTACACCTTGGGGCATTTTTCATTTTTTTTTAAATAAATGGAAATAATATTTTTAAATTTAAATTATTCGGAGAAAAATCTGGTATAGCACGTTTTAAACGTTCCAAAATTCCTTTGGTGGGAACTGTTTATAAAATGAATCGTGTTGCAAGGTGCAGAATAGTTCAGGCTATCTGAAAATATCATTTTTGTTTGATTATTAGTGTTTATGTAGCTGTAAATAGTAGAATGCATGAATCATTTATATATATTATATATATATATATATATATATATATATATATATATATATATATATATATATATGTATATATATATATATATATACAATGCCCTTCAGATTAGTTATCAGCAAACAATTATCACACCGTCTTCAAGCCTTTTTTTTTTCTTAATGTACAAATAATGCACCGATAATGCATGAATAATGCAGGAATAATGCATGCATACATCATGAATAATGCATGAATCCCTTATTAAGAAGCCAGAAAGACAACTCCCACTTTCGCCATAAGGAGGGACTTCCTTTGCATTAATTTGGGGGGTTACTACAGTCGCATATAATCGTCCTTTTTGGCGGTCCGGTCCGCATAATATACCGTAGCCTTTTCTCCATAGGTTAACATTGAGAGCCATAGATTAACACTGAGGTGAGCGAATCCAATACGGTTTGTGCATAGCAGCCAAAATCAGCATTTCATTTTTACAGTGAAGCCTTTACTCTACAAGATGACGCAATCGTATTCATTTATTGGGATACTGATACTGGGGTTCTAAATTTGCTTAAAAAATTACGAAGTTATGAGCGTTTTCAGAAAGATCACCAATCATAAAGTATCCTTCCTAAAAAAAGGAAAAAAACCAAGACTTCAACAAATTTTAGTAACAAATAAATTTTAAAATATAATTTTAAGAAAAGTTTCAAACGTAAAAAAAACTGTAAGAGTGTGAACGGAAACGGTAATAAAATTTGACCCAAACAAAGCCACACTTATATTTATCTGTAGAATACTAAAATTCTTGGTTCCTTTGTCTCAAATTGAAAAAAAAAGAATCCACAGCAACTTTACAACCATAAGAGTACCACAGTCTTCAACTGAGCAGATACAAAGTAATACAAGTGTCCTTGAAATCGAGGAAGTGGCTGTTAAATTTGATTTATTTTTTTAGGTAGTTATTCCAATTAGCTCCCATTTTCTGATTTTTAGGTTCGCAAATATTTTCTACTATTGTCGAAGGAAAAGACGCCACCGACTTCATCCTTAAAAAGAAAAATAGGAATTCAAGGGGTGCAATTATGGCAAAACAATTTCATCCAAAATACTATTGAAACATGAAAGGTAAATGATTGCGGACATTTTTAATCATGTTCTGCAGTGTAATTTTTCGTTGCCGTTTATCGGTTGAAAGAATAATGTGTTAGTTATTTATGCAAAAACAGATATTTTTTTTAGAAAAAATGGAGCTAGATCGGTTTATTCGCTTTGAGACGAGTGAAAATAATATATACACAGGGTGATTTTTTTATAAACTGACACTACGCATAGCCATCTGTAGCACAATCTATCAACCAGAATTCCACCAAAATTGTTAGAGGGACGAAGGACGACATGGGAATTAGTTTCTATGAAAAAAAGTTCCAAAAGTCGCCGATAGGGGAAGATATGCCGCTGTTGTTGTCGGCGCACCCAAGAATTAGCATAAAACGCAAAAAAATATCAAAACGCAAATTCAAGACTATGAAGTCGACAGCAGCGCCAGTAATTCGGGCCATAAAGATAAGGGGTGAATACCGAAAAAGTTGTAATAAGCAGGCAAATGAATAACAAAAAAAAATTCACTGGTACATCGCTTTATGCAACCAATCCACTTCTCCCTCCTTCAATGAGACCACCTCCCTGGTGGACAGCATATTGCATCCTGAACATTACGTTCTCAAAGGCCGAGCGTAACATGTCACCAGGAATGCTCATCACATTCCGGGATATGTTGACCTTAAGTGCCGCCAAGTAACAGACAACACCACGATACACCTTTGACTTAGATAACCCCACAGAAAGAAGTCACATCCGTAAGGTTTGGGGAGCGAAGTGGCTATGCAAGTGGAAAAAAGTGATTGATGACCCTTTCTTCTGTAAAGCGATGGCGCAACAGATTCCGCACCGATCTTTATAGCCCAAAATACTGACGCTGATGTCGGCTATGTAGTCATGAATTTACATTTTGATGTTTCACTTGCGTTTTATGCAAATTCTCTTGTGCGCCGACAACAACAGCGCCTTATCATCCCCTATAGGCGACTTTTTGAACTAATTTGTTTCGTCATGGAAACTGTTTCCCATGTCGTCCGTAGTCCGTATATCAATTTTGGTGGAATTCCGGCTGATAGATCGCGCTACAGATGGCTCTGAGTAGTGTCAGTCTAATAAAAAAAACCTGTATATACACACACAGATATATATATATATATATGTCAAGGAATTAGTGGGAAAGGAATGATTAATTTAAAATTAAAGGGGGGTTGGGAATTAATTTATATTCGTGGGGTAATTCGCGTCTAAGTTTTCATATTTCATGTCGCGCGAATTGGGAAAGGGAAATTCCTCTTTCCATTATGTAATCTTGGCGCGTCAGTGATTTAAGCGTTCGAAGAGGAAGTATTATATAATTCTCCTTGGAAAGATGTCTAGTTTGGGCTCTGCGCATGTGCACAGAGAGTTGAGCGCGGAATTGGCCGTGAGATTTAGCAGAGCGCGGGAGAAATTCGTTGATGACTGACTTGTGTGTTCGCCACGTCTCTAATTCCGAAATGGCGAGCGTTCAGAGATACGATATTTTGGAGCAGTGGTTGCTGGAAGAAGAAATAAACCTGATTAAACTGGATTAATGTGATTTTCTTGAGTTGAACTGCCTTCTGTTATGCCACCCGACCATCACGGACTGCAGCATCATTTAATATAGCGGGCGTAGTCTTACGCTCGACATATATATATATATATATATATATATATATATATATATATATATATATATATATATATATATATATATATATCAGTAAATTTAACAAACGGCAAATCAACCAAAAATCAACTACATAAACAAAGTAGAACTATATTCTGTAGCTGTTATTTTTTTACCCTCAATTCCATTTTAGTGTAAGTATCTGAAGGTAATGTTTTTCATGATTAAATACTCCCCTTATATTTAGGTTCAGTTTCGGCCCTTTGATGTACACTAGTGGAACTGTAGGATGGAGTCAACAAGCCCTCTTCACGTAACTGGTGTTCGGAGATCTGGTAAGCATCTGCAATTATCGGGTAGTTTCAGTGGCGAATTTCAGTTTTGTTTCGACGCTTGAAACCTGTTCAGTATTTCTAATAACTTCTGATGAGTTATAATCTACATTTATTGAAAAAAAAGTTTGTAGATTAATTAAAGATTAAAATACATTAAATACTCCGAATCGTAGTTTATTTTCTTTCAATACATTATATTAATAAATTTTCTTTTAATTTTGGTAATAAATTGTTGCTGATATTTCACTTTATCCATTTTTTAAAATTAGTTTAGTTTCACTTTTACGAGTTTGTTTCATAATAACACAGGGATGTTTGAAATTTTCTTTTTTTCTGTTATATGTGTAAAAATTAATTTGTTTTAATCGGAATTTTATATTGCCTGATTTGGATTGGAATTCGCAACTGTGGGTTCACCCAATGAATTACTGAAGGTGTAATTTTTATGGTAGGTTCCTCAGCTGGATGAAAAAAAATTTAAAGTTTGAAATCTTTAAATTTGACGTTAAAATCTAAATCTATTTGATACCATATTTAAAAGTATCTCAAAGTATTTAGAAGTACTTTTTCTAAGAGATGTTTTAATAATATAATTTTCTACCAAATTATAATTTCTATACCAAAAATTATATTTTGGTATGAAAGAATTTAATTAGGTATAAGACAATATAATTTTTTTACCAAAAAAAATTCATTTTATCCTCCATGAGTACTCCACGAAATTTACTTATTAATGGGCCCAAGTAATCCTGTGAGTGATGTCCCAAGTTTGAATTCTAAAGAATGAGAGCTTCTAAGCAGAATATTTAACTATCCACAGAAATGAATTATTTTTGAAATAATTATGAACATAAAAGTTAAGCGTGCTTTGCAAACCTTTTGCATTCTGTGTGTTCAGAAACCGGTGTTTAAAATATTGAATACAGAATTACATTAACAGAATCTGAACTACCACAGAGAAAAAAAGATTTCAATTCTGAACAAGGAAAATTATCTGAACTTTTTTGCTAAATTGTAAAGCTACACAGAAGATTGATCAGTGATAAATTTCGAAAATCAAATTTCATCGAGCAATGACTTGTGATATTTTCTTCTTGATTTTCCCTGAGCAAAATAGAAAAGTAATTTAAATCGATACCTAAAGTCTTAAAATTTTTATTTTGTTATTAAACTGCGTTAATTTAAAGTAAGGTGAAGAATCTGTTCAAAGTTATTGCCCACTACAGCTATAAACTTTTGTTTTTTAGGAAAATGTGTTTAAATAGAAAATTTAGACACTGACTTCTAATTACTTGCAGTTTGGTGAAGTTCTTATTTCAATATATACCTCCAACACAATACAGCATAATTTTCATGGAGTGATAATTGAAAAGTTACTGGACTCGGTTGTCTCTCTATATTTCTGCGAACATCTGTATGAAGCACTGACAAAGAAATAACATCTGAAATAGTTAACATATGCTTCAAATTTGTTTCCCTGTTCTGTATTTGTCAGATACATACACCAGTGCAAAGGAGAAATCATCCCATTAGTACTGCACAAAGACGATAGACATAGAAGATGCAGCATTCACCGTAATACAATGCTTTCTATTGTCCGAATAGTGGAAACATGTTATCATAGACTATTACATTCACGGTTATTACATCTATTGTGTCTGCATTAACATACGTGATATAGATCGATATAATTGCATTCAGGAAACGGGGAGTTTTAAAAATTTTTAAAAGATATGCCGTATAATTTACGTTTGAATATCAAAATTTTTTCAAAACCCTTTGTGTTGAATAAGGCATTATTGAATAAATTAAATATATGTGGTAATATATCCAAGATAACAATATATTACACTTAGTAATAAATCTATGGTACCCGGTATAAAGGGCTTAAGTCAAAAACAGTGATTTAAATATAACCAAGTTATTGGCTTTTATACAAATCACAGAAATATAATTTCGACTTGGGTCTTTTGTTCAAAGAAATGTTCCTTTGTATACAAAATTGATAGACTTTTATAACAGTCAAAAGATTTTTTTTTTTAATAAATACTAACAAATATATATATATATATATATATATTTACATACATACATAGATAGATAGATAGATAATATATATATAGATTATATATATATATATATATATATATATATATATATTTGTGTGTGTGTGTGTAAAGAATTATCATGGGGGGGGGGCTAACCGTAAGAATCTTTAAAAGGGGTTTTTTCTAGAGAAAATAGGATTTATCAATTAAACACTATTAATTTACGAGATATATAACGAGATAACGAAAAAGTATCGAGGAGAAAATAGATTACAGGGTTGGATTTGATTGACAGCTTAACTGCGCCTGGGCCTCATCTTCGGTGTATACGTAATCTGATTGTGGGAGATGCGTAGTAACATTGTATTTGGACGTAAAGGATTGAAATCTTCAGAGATAAGGGGATGATTGACTGGGAAAGACGTCCCGCTTGACGGGCATGCATTTTGGAATGGGATGGAAATAATTATTAGGAAATGGATCTGAGCGTTTAATTATAAGTTGATAAAGATATTTAGGAAAATCAACTTGACTGGTTTCTGGCTAATCGTGTCAACACCCTGACTGCTGATAGAAGAAGATGGAGATTTCGAGAGCCGACTGCAGTTGAAATATAAGAGGAGTTCGGACTACTTGGTTTAAAATGGGCGTGAAGAACGATTACAACATTATATATATATATATATATATATATATATATATATATAACCCCTTAATAGCCGTTCTAAAGTGGGAATCAGAAAAATGGGCCCCGTAAGCTAAAGGTTAAGCCCTTTATACCGGGCACCATAGAAATTGTATATACATTTCATAGAATAGTTAAGGAAATTTCGAAGAAATTGAAAGAAGGATGAATTTTATATGGTAGGGAAGGGTAAAATTGATTTCTTTTTTAAAAATAAGTTGTATCATCAAATAGCAACTAAACTTTTACTTGTAAAATGTAATACGATATCAAATACTTTTGAACTGTAACGCCAAAATTAAATATCTCAAAATTTAATTTGTTTCATGTCCAGCTGTGAGGATTACCATAAAAATAAGATGTTCAGTATTCCAGTGGGTGAATTGACAATTACGAATCCCAATGTATATCAAACAATACAAAACTTCTGAGGAAAACAAATTAATTTTTTTCATACGTAACGAAAACAAAGAAACACCCCCTATATGTTTGTCAAGACAAATAAACTCGAAGAAATTAAATGAAACTTATCTAAAAATTGCATAAAATAAAATACTATCAACAATTTATAACCAAAAGTAAATGCAAATTTTCTTAATATATTTCTACACAAAAAAATGCCATTCGCAGTATTTAATATATATATACTTTTTTAATTAATCTACAAACGTATTTTTTTATAAATGTCGAGTATAACTCATTAGAATTTATTAGAAATTCTAAACAGATTTCACGCATCAAAACAGAAAATGCGACCGAAACAGAACCGAAAGTTAATAAAATTACATAACTAAAAGAAGTTCATGAATTTCACGCAAAAGAAGCCACAGAAAGAACCCTTGCACCACATTAATAATCATCAATCCGAATGCTAAAATGTGGGGAATTTTCATTTCATTTTTTAAGCCACAGATTATTAAATGCTTTAATACTAAATTATGTTTGCTTCATTAAAAATGGAATATTTAAATGCAGAGATCCTCTGTTTTGAAAATCTTCTTTTTTTAAATATGCATATTAAGTTTCGAAACCCAATTAAATTATTGATAGCAGTAGCTATGAATAGTTTAGTCACCTGTGCAAAATTAACAACGTAAATAGTTTAAAAATTTGAAAATATATGTTCCTTATTTAAAGGTCTAATTTCATTAACATAGAACAGAATCCCCTTAGCTAATCTCCGATTAGAAAAATAGTGAGGAAAATGTTCCAATAAATTAATATTGAATTTGAATTTGCGTAATGTGATGTGATGCACAATTTTGATGAAATGAATGCATTATCCCAAATTATTTAATATTACGAAAAGAAGGTAAAACAAATTCAGATAGTCTCTTCTAACGGAACTACCGCGGGTAATTAGCGTAGGATTATTTACCGTTCCTCACCTCTTTTGTATACATATATGCATGTATGTGTTATGTGTATATGTATCTATATATATGTACGTATGTGTGTATATATATATATATATATATATATATATATATATATATATATATATATATACAGGTGGTTAACAAAATAATTGAAATTTTTAGGAATAACATGAAATTCTTTATTAACAGGGCATAGGACCATCTATGGCATTTAACACCACCTGAATCCACTAAGGAATTGAATTATGCAAGTCATGTATAGTGGTTAAGGGAATATCATACCATTCTTTTTGGATAAATCGTCAATGTTCCTGTAGAGATACTGTTGGTGAATATCGATTCCTGAAGATATTTGTCACCGTAATATATTTATTAGTTATAGTATTAGTGGTAGTACAAGTAATTAGAGAGTGATGCTCATATGTATAGTTCCAAATCAATTTATTAAACCAATCATAAAACATATACAAACAACATTATTCATTGAAGATTTCCGAATTTCTAATTCATTAACACCATATCTACATATACAGAACTGGTTTGCCCCATGGGAATTACGCATGGCCGAGAAAACAAGAACGAGTTGGCTATGGTGAAAATGAGGGGTCGAACCGTAATCAATCAAGTGCTGTCACGTTTGGCGGGTCAGGAGGAGAACGTCTTTCAATCGTAAATAAACAAACATTTGGAATCAAAGGGAGGTTTTAAATGAAATAGGGTTATATCAAAAGGTAAGGAAGATACGTCAGAAAGGGATACGAATTGTTAGGAAACTGTAATTCTACTGTATTATTAAGGGGAATATGAAGCTTTTTATATGAATAATTACTGAATTGAAGGAATGAAATACAAAAAAAAATGATTTGTTTAAAATATTGGGCATTGCTAGAAAACAAAAGGCTCTCCACGACAGTGGTTGATGAACTCGAATAACAGAGGACAGTCATAAAAACTGAAAGGACAATCATCAAATTGATATTGAATACAAGGACAATTTAATAAAGAAATTTTTTAAAAAAATACGTTACTCAAGTATGAATATATATATATAGTATGTAATGTATGATTGTTGATTATTTTTATGCAGTGTATAATATATAATGTTTATTTGTTTTGGTATCTGAGAATGAAATTGCGAAATATATGGGTATTTCGCGCGGTTTTCAGTACTTTAGTAAGTGAAGATATATGTAAGGTTTGAGTATTGATTATTTTTATTAAGTGTATAATATATATTTTATTTGTTTTGGTATCTGAGAATTAACTGATTTGAGAAGAATTAATTTAATTTGTTTTGGTATCTGAGTATGCGAAAAGTGTGAAATATATTATACAGCACAAACTACGGCATTGGGCATTGAGCAGGAACGATACAGATAATTGTGAGGTCAAAGTAGAGACTAGATAGTGTCGAACAGAGATTTTGAGGTTGTTTAAGTAGACAGCAGGGAGAGACGTACGTAGGGAGGTGGCGAAAGGTAGATTGATTTGGAGTTCGGTCAGGCGTAGGTTTGAGGTAAAGTGAGGCAGATGTCATGGTTTGGTCTACGTAAAATTTTTTAATTTTGAAAGGAAGGGGTGAATGTCGTAGAGACACGACATGTGTTCAGAAAAGGGGCGATAGAAAACGGAATTCAAAAAATCAGACAAAAGAGATGCCTTGAACAGCGGGATAATGTACCGCGTATGCGAATGGCAAGGAGAGATAATAAGTTGAGAGGGGGCAATTGAAATGAGAAAACGGTCAACAGCTGCGTTTAACGAAGGGCCCAGCTGGTGATAATGAGCTGAGGAAAATCTGAAAACGGAGTCACAGTTAGGAGAAGAAAAGGGGTAGGGCAATTTACGAGGTTGACCGGCGTTAGAAACACCACAGGAGGCCCAGGCGAGAGCGTGGGAAGTCAAAAATGTAAGAAACCCCAGACAGGTGCAAGGTCGAACGCCCCCGTCAATATGGATTGGAGAAGATGGGAATATAAAATGGGTGATCGGCCAATGAAGGGGTCCCGGATCGACCCATAGGACAGAAGGTGGCCACCAATGAGGGCCTGAATATTTAATGATGGAAGTTGAGCTCGAGAGGAAAAGTTTTTAGAGAGGGCAGAACGATTTGAGATCTTTCACTAAGAACACATAAGCCCCTGTAGACAGAAGGAGATCACGGGCTGCTAACTTAATACCGGAGAGACAAGCCAAGTCCTCGGTACCCGAAAAAGCAAACCGATATGAGATAGATGCAGACCCCAATACCGGTGAGGCCGACCGACTAACCTGTCATTTAGCGAGAGAGGAGCAGCCGTTTCCCCTGGACCAACGCGACCCCTTAGCAAATGCCTAGGTGCGGAGAAAAGCACCCTGAGTCCGCCGCCTGCCGATGATCGCAGCTGTTACCCTGAACCAGAGAGCCCGATGACCCCCCAGCCATGCTTGTGATGAGGTACGGACCTTCGGAGTGACGAACGCTCTCCCAACGCGAATGTATTCTCGGAGACGCGCGCCGTCAGGACGCCGCAACAGATAGTGACCGCAGTTCCCCCGGAACCGACAGCCCGCTGCCCGAAAGAGAGCCCTATGTTTCTCCCAGCAAGACTTGTGATGTCGATGTGTCGTCAGAAAAGGTAGGAGAGTATTTTGACTTATCCTAGCAATGCCCAATGCCTATTAGAGAGCGTAGTTAATTAGATAGGGCAGATTAGGTGAAATCTTTACATTTATGCATAGAATGTCTATCATAAAATAGTGCTTGTGTATATCCATATCAATTGAAGTAGTATCTTGCAATAATTTTGTAATGTGTTTATGTATAGCAATTAAGAATGTAGGATAATATAACAATGTTAGGGAGTAGATAAAAATGTTAGTAGTTTGATATTGATGAGAATGAAGGTTAGATAAATAATCAGAATTAATGTATTGATAAGATATAGGAAGGAAGATAATTTGAAATGTATATGTAGATATATGGTGTTAATGAATTAGAAATTCGGAAATCTTCAATGAATAATGTTGTTTGTATATGTTTTATGATTGGTTTAATAAATTGATTTGGAACGATACATATGAGCATCACTCTCTAATTACTCGTACTGCCACTAATATTATAACTAATAATTATATTACGTTGACACTATTCTCTAAAACAGACCACAGCAGTTCGATGATATTGAGGTTTAGGGACTATGGGGGCCAGGTAAGATGTTTGACATGGTCTTTAAGTTCCACAAACCACGACTTGACAGATCTAGCTGTATGGATCGGAGCATTATCATCGTGGAGAACGACCTCTACTGCAGGAAACAATTTTTGCACTATAGGATAAATCTGATCGGCTAAAAGTTCGACATAGTTCTTCCCAGTCAATCTTCCTTTCAGGTTTACAATAGATCCCTTTTGAAAATCGCAAAATGGCCGCTGAAACCTTGAGAAAGTTCCTTCAATGTTTGACAGCTGGCATGAGGCAAGCATGATCATACGCTTGTGTAGGTGGTCTTTAGATGTACGCCCGTCCTGTTGCGGGGAACAAAGTGAACAATGATTCGTCTAACCAAATGTCATATTTCGACGTATCACTAGACCAGGATTTGTGCTCGTAGCATGACTGTAGAGGACATTTAGTGTTCACATCTGTTACAAGTGGCTGGGAAATTACTACTCTACCGTAAATGTTTTGTTTGTGAAGTTTTCTCTTACCTGTAATGACTGATACTGGAGCTAGTACATTCAGATGGAGCTCTACGGTCTTTTTGGCTACAGTTGTCTTCTTTTCTGATGTCACAATCCGCTTCAACACCCGTCAGTCTCTTTCACTTAGTTTTCCCTTTCGTCCACTATTCTGCTTCACAGAGGAATTGTTTCCGTGCACTCTGTATGCCATAATGACTTCCGATGTCATAGCTCGGTAAATACCCTAAACCATGGGGAATGGAGGTTGTAACAGATACTCCAATTAGACGCAGTTCAACAATTTGCCTTCTCTGCACGGCCTACAAGTTTTGATATCTTACGCTATCCCCCAATGAGACAGATGCCCATAGTTTCAATACTGTTACATTAGAGTAGAATAATGTATACACTATATTCTATAAAAAAACTGGTCCCCAGACTTGTTTTTTAAGGAATACGAAGGACTTTCAAAAACACCACTAATATTGGTATGGGTTTCTGTTATTTTGATAACCACCTGTATATATATATATATATATATATATATATATATATATATATATGCAAATTTTGATGCACTTTGTTACTTTTCTGTTTAACTGTTTACTGCTTGCCTAAGCGATTCAACCTGGGTTTGGAGCGCTGCCAAAATTATAACTCGCGACGCAAGACATCTGACATTTTGCTTTCCGGGGTACCGTTATGGAGGAACCTATTCCTACGTTATAATTTAATCTTAAAGTATAAGAGTGGCATAATTATTACGCTCTACTTTGCTCTTACAAATGCATTAGAATGATGGGAATAAAAATTAAATTATCATCTCAGGAAGTAAAGAAAACCAATTTAAACACTATGCAACTTAACTTCGGAGAGTAAAACTAATATTTGACGGTAATATAGCCTAATCTTACATTATCCCATACGAACTGGACATACCCTAAAATATTACAATTTCATAAGAAACGTAAAGGAAGAACTGTCCGAAACAACGTCTGATAATTGAAAGATTTGTGTCACTGACGTCAAATACAGTCATTAGCATTATGACAGAAAGTGATTTTAAAACATGAAAGGAGTCGAAAAGGTACAATGAAAAAGCTACCTCCACACAAAAATAGATATAAAAATGTAGTTTTTCTCAACGAAAATTTTGTTCATTAAATTATATTAATCATATTAAGTCAATGTGGAAACGTCTTGCATCATATTTTGAGAATTGTGTGATAGAAAAGAAATAATTATCACTGTTGTTTGAAAAAAAAAATGCATTCGATAAAATAAGTAAGTGGCTTTCAAAATGAAAAGTATATTTGAATGTTTGTCTAATTAACTCTGCCAGGGGCAACAACTTCCACAGTTTGCACAGTGCAGATTTTTTTTCCTATTCTTTTAACGTAAAGAATCTTGAAAAATTTTCCAATTAAAAGTTTCAAAAGGTTTTTATTTCTTTAAGCTGATAACAGATGTGAGTACTAGTCATTCTTCTGCTCATTTAACTGGAATACATTGAATGCAAGTGAAAAAAAAGATGATTTTAGCGTTGCACTGTGCAAACGCGCCCATCAAAGGGTTAAATCACTTTAAAGAAGAAATATTTTTGTAAGAGATAGTCTAGGTGTATTAATTCTGTTAACAGGTTTGTAATAAAATTGCTATTTTTCACCAGCAAGTTTTTTAGAAAAAGGCTTTTAAAACAATTGTAACAAAAGGCAAGGCCGTGAAACACAGTTACATAAAAAAAAAAATTGTGCGGTCGGGGACCCCCGTCAGGAACAAAGTTCCTTACGTTATTTTTTTAACTCTAAAGAGGATTTAATATGTAGATTTCTATTGATTATATTAGTGTATTTCTGTCACGCCAAAAAGCTCAGCCCTTTTTATTCAACTAACTAACGTTCTCTCTCTCTCTCTCTCTCTCTCTCTCTCACTAATTTGTATATTTTATTTTTATTTTTGATCATTTTTCAAAGCAAAAATGTAAAGTAAGGATTTAAATCAATAAGGATTTAAATCAATATTTTAGGAAAAATAGTCATTTGTTAAAAATTAAACATAAAATAGTGAATTATAAATTATATATAAAAAATTCCAAATAATAAAAAATTCTTTTTAAATTTTATCATTATATTGTATCATGGTAATTATTGGATTATGGTAAATATGATAAGATGCATATGTTTGAGATTCAATTTTATCGAAGTATCTCGAGAAAACAGCATCAACAGTTGTACAGTATTTCGTTGTGAACTGCGGTGGGTCATTATTAATACTTAAATCATATGTACCTGATAAAAAAGATGTCAGCTTTTCAAATTTTTCTTTATCATTGAAGTTAACGTTGAAGTCTCCAGCCAATATGAGTGGAAGTTTATGAGAATGTTGGTTAAGTAATTTAGAACCTCCCTCAGTATATTCTAAGAAAGATCGATGGATACATAAGTTTAAATAATAGTTACACCTGTTTAGAATTGAGGTTATGCAAGTGACCGCGCACAATGCTTGTCGCTCGATACTGGCACGAGCACAGACACATACAACCGTATATAATAGAAAGAGAGGGAAAGGTCGCCTGGAGGGGGCATGGTAGCGAGGTATATAAAGATTCTTGGAGTGCCATGGTCGAACGACTTTACCTCCAGTAGCAAGATATGTGCATCGGAAAATATGTGCTCAGCAGTAAATAAAAAGATAAAAATTAAGCCCTCTTCAAATAAGTAAAATTAAAATTATAATAAGAATTAAAAGAATAAAATTCAAATATTTATAATTATCTACATAAAAAGCATTCAACGGGTTTGAACCGGGAACCAAAGTATAGGAGCATGGCGCTCTACCAGCTAGCTAATAATAAAAAAGCTATAGCTATACCATAGCTCTATAAATATACCTGTGCTATGGCTGGCACAGTTATTCATTCGTATAACTGTGCCAGCCATAGCACAGCAAGTTGAAGTGATTAGTTGAATACATTCGCACCGAGATTAGATGGAGGGGGCATAACGCTTTTTCCAAACGGGACGAATTCTTCCAGTTCACTCTACTGTAAGCCACGTAAAAGAACTTCTTTCCAATAATAAATATATATCGACAAGATAAAAATCAAATGAAGCAGCTATTTTATAAAATATGGAAGTGCATTTGATAGTACATGCATATTGAAGTTCAAGCAAGAATTGCGAATGACTTATAAAATAATTAATGTTCATTCGTAAAGGCAGACACAGCTTACCATTCATAAACTCTCGTTCAGAAATTATCTTAATTTATAAGTATGCCACTTAAGGCTGTTGCGTTCTAACCCTATTGGATTAGCTCACCTCAGTGTTAACCTATGGAGAAAATCTGTCCAAGGATTTCCAGCTTGTATTGAAAGATTTTTTTTTAAATGCATTCCATAATAGACAAAGAAATTGTACACCTTGGGATAGTTTTCGCTGCTTAAAAAAATGCACATAATGTTTTAAAATTTAAATTGTTTCAGAAAAAATATAGTAAAGTGTGTTTTAAACACTCATAAATTCCTTTGGTGGACGAAATTTATAAAAGGAATCTTGTTACAAGGTGCCGAAAAATTCAGGCTATCTGGAAATACCATTTTTATTTGATTATCAGCTTTTATGTAACTGTAAATGGTAGACATATTTTCTCCACGGGGTAACAACTTTCTAGATCTTTCTTGTATGTTCTTGAACTATTTAGCTGTTGACCGATAGAGGGCGCTTTGGAAGTCTATAAATATACCTGAGATTGTCATTGGAAATCAGTGTTCTTTTCTGCTGAGAATTGATTGTATTGAAAGCGCTCTAGGCGAGTATTGTATTGAATACTCTGTTATCCTGGCATGTGTTTTTGAGTTTTCTGCTGTATAGAAGACAGTTATTACTTGTTTTCTGTGTGAAATTTGTGTATGCGCCAGAAAAATTTGCAGAATAATAAATTTTCTTTTGTGTGCACTTTCTGAAGATAATTTATTCAATCCCATCGAACCCAGAAAATGGAACAAGTGTTAGTCCACAGCAGCCTTAACACATTGGCGACTGCTAGAACTTTGATATAAAAATTTGTGGGACTGGAGGTTTTAACCATGCACGATAATTGCAGATACCAAGCAATAAAACAACGATTACCATTGTCCGAACTTTACGATGTTTGGCACTAGCCCGTTTGGCAAATTCGGAGTTTCATCTGGAATCCTTTCGGACTTTTAATATTGGATACCACTTTGCTCGTAACCCTCCCAGTCCCCTCCTCTGAGGCTCCAATTTTCGAATGAACCATTGAATCTCAAAATATTAAAATGCTGATAACATCGCAGATTTGTTACTGACGTCGTATGGCGAAGATTGACATTTGTGCGTTCCGGTTACTTCCAGTTTCGAGTTGGGAGTTTCGAGTTTGGGAGTTTCGAGTTCAGTTTCGAGTCTTTCTGAGCCATGTAGGATATCTTTCTTCTAAGACTCCAGGATGAAAGAACAAAAAAAAATTCCTTGGTGCAGATGATGTCCCCATCTCTATACAGGTCGCTTTACGAAAATCAGCATCAGCGCGGGGTAAACGCACGTGTTCGAAAACGAGATTTCTTCGCCAGCATTTGCAAACGAGAGTTCTCGTTGCCGGTTGCCAGTGTGTTAAAAGCGGTTCATAGGACAAAGTACACCCACTTTGTAAGATATTCAAAGGTTTATAACGCTATCTGAATGATAGTGCACAGCGTACTTTCAGACACCTGAATATTAAAGACTTGTTTATCCCACTCGATCAATCACGTTTTTTTGTGCATAAAACTCATACTCTTTCAATTTTTTAAAATTCCTAATTACGACATGTTCGATTCAGATTTTAATTAACATGTGAATACGATCACTGGCTAAGTGTATTTGTCTGAAATTTCCTCTAATAGCATTTTTGTATAGCAGACTCTATCAGGTAAAGCTAAAAATGGGTAATACGGTTTATATGTATCTCACATCTTTTCTTCCTAATTTCTAACGAGACTTAATTGAAACTAATTTTTTATCTAGTAAAATTAGAAAAATTTCCCGATACATTAATCGAGTTTTAAGCGAAATACAGATATTGTCCAAAAATTCATTTTTCCAATTATTTAAAGGTAATTATTAGTTAATTATGGATGTGTATTCATGACAAGTATTGGCCATTACCATAAGGTTTTGGCATTATTCTGTGAGTATCATTAAGTGGTGCTTGAAATCTCTGTAGTAACTGAGACTATCTTTGCACACTGTTTTGGGGCATTTGTATTAAACTTTTTAGGTTAACAGCAAAACTTCTCGATATATCCAAATCCTCATTCATATTAGAGTTCAGAAAACCTTCGTAAAAGAAGTTTTATTGTATTAATACTCGAATACTAGTAATTACTGTTTATAAAAATGAGGAACAATTTGAATAACATTGGAAATTAATCTAATTTTACCACGTATATTAACTATAATGCACATATTTCAATATTTTGGGCTAAGGAAATATTCTTTAGTAAAACTTTAGACAAAGCCCATGCGGTTAAAGTGATGAATATCATTGAAATTTTCATTATTTTAACCATTATTTATTTTTAGTGATTATACGAAATTAAATACAAACATACTGAAATGCCCGATATGTAAAAGCGATTACTTTATTTTCTAGCTTATTTTACCCAGACTAAACACACGAGTTTATAAATGTACTAGAGTTTTTACTTTTATTAAAAACGCTGAAATATCCATCAATATGTTTACATTGCACGAGTCTCTGGTAGCAGTGAGAATCCTTACGATTCTTGACCGTACATGCCGATGTCCGAAATAGCACACCATCCGAGTCTCAAAGGGTACTACGCCTTCTGAATACCATCCATCATATTCTAACCCCCCCCCCCCTTTTTTTGTGGCAGTCACCAAAAAACTGTAGATGCAGCTGTAGATATATTTTACAACAACCCCGCAGGGTGGATCGCACACATTTTATTAAAATAACTTTTTTGACGATAGCTTTTTTTATTTCGTTTAAATTGCTTCCGTTAATTTATTTCCAAACGGTCGGTCAGTAATCTTTTTACGGCGGATAATCAAGGTACCTGACAGAAGTTGGAATTGAGTGTACGACATTTGGACTGTGAAGTCAGCTTCTGAACCTCCGGTCTATCACGTCATGTATAGGACTTTCATCGTCTGAACAATATTCCTTTCAACCCCGAGGGAATAAATTAAAAATGCACCAAACACCGGGTGTTCCAAAAGTCAGTGGACATTATAAAGAGCCTTATAGGGAATAATAATTAACAAATGTTAACAGCAATAAGTAGAGACAAGCATGATATGGCGTCAGGTTTTATTAAGACCCGAAATCTTCGTGTGGCAAAAAAATGACAGTAGTGCTCCAAACCAAACCATAGTGCTCCTAAAATCCGAAATGGGATTACGAAATTAGTCAGAAATACGTCCACCAGATGGCGCTCCATCTATAGCAAGATCCAACTTTCCTTATAACAAGTGTTATATACGTTTCTCAAACAATCGTCAAATTGTTATGGTCGTCAATTATTAAATATGACGACCATCATTCGCGAGCAATGATGGTCGTCATATCAACCCCAAGACGAGGTATGGCGTATGGAAAACATTAAACCGTATTTCTGTGGGTAACACGAGGCCGTGCTGTCCTTTATAATATGGCGAAACCATAGCAAAACTGCAGTTGCTGATTCGGAATTAAGACATTAAAGCTTCACCGACAGTGCCTTATACGCTAGTCAACAAGGCAATCTTCATGCATTTACAAACCCTTGTTTATTTCATAACGGCCACGTTTGTAAGTACGTGAATGCGGGTACTGCGCCATCTGTTGCACATATTTTCAATTAATCATGCAATTTTTTTAAGGTTTAAATAACACCCGACATTATATAATAGGTGACTATACTTATTTCGTTATCATACGTTAAATATTCACCGTAACATAGCTATTTAAAATGATTACTAATTTTTTAATCCTCTGGTACAATGCACAATGTTACACAACTCTCTCCTTGAATTGAGATCTAAATCATGCATGGCCGGCGAGTTAGTGTTTATTTGCACACGCTTTATTCTCATGCATGCATATTTATTCTATGTAAAAAGATGGCAAAACAAACCATAAAAACTACTTTTCAATAGCCATATAATATGCATAGTGGATAAAAATAAAATCCTTTTGGGCAATAGGAAAAATAAAAGTATAAAATACAGAAAAAATATTTTTTTTTCAAAAGACAGAATTCTATTTACGCAAGCTCAAACCGTTAAGTTTTAGTACTCGAAAATATCCATTCATTTTGCCACTTCGGTTCTATAGAAACGAGATTAAGAGACTATAGTCAAAGACTAAATAAGAGCCGGAACGAAAATTAGAAATTTCCTTAAACTTTTAAAAGTAATGCATTCGAGACTTGCATATTATTTAAACACCAGAGTAGATAATAAGGTCACAAAAAATTCTACATTCTTTGCAGAATAAGAATAAAGAATGTAAAGGGCGATAAATGATTCAGACATGACAGTGTTTACATTTTAATTTGTATGCGACACTTTATTATCTTCTTTTTATCAGTGAAATATATTTGAGTTTTTTTAGCTTAGTTACGCAGTGATGAAAAGTTAGTCCTAAACAATGTTTCAAACACAGGAAACACTTTTTTTCCAATACGGAGTCACTTTTGCCTCTTGGTATTCACCGCAGTGTTTGCCGGCCAATTTATTATGGGAGCACCATATAGCGGACCAGCATTAACCCCCAAGAAGGGACAACACAAACAGGAAGTATTTTAGTGACGCTTGCCGGGATTCGATCCGAGCACTCTCAGCACCAAAAGCCAGCGCGCTTTACCACAAAGCTACCTCGGCCCCACAGGAAACATAGTTAGGAACGGACTGGTAAGCCCTGGATAAATCATTTTTGTCTTTTAGAACTCTATTTATATGTCTTAAAGAAAGGTGCTGGGGCTTTACATCCGCAGAGTTTTAAATGAATTGCGCATTTAGTGCTGCCATGTATTTGATTCTCTCACTTCAATGTTCATGCCAAAAATTTGTCCAAGGACTGCCCACTTGGATTCAACGATGTTGTTGTTTCTTATGCCCCTGAAAGGAAGTTCCAGACCAGGTCCATATAGGCTTCGGGCTTAAGTGTGCGGCTCCGGTATAATTAGCACTCAAGGGTCGGAGTACGTCTTAGCTAGTTGCCACCTCAATTTTGACCAAGCATCCCCCGGGGGGCGACATCTGGGGGGATCGTACCCTCTCCTACTCTCAATGACCTGCATAAAGGAACTTTTTGGTTTATGGATTTAACGTGCCAATATCCGGCATAGACACGGGGGTATTTTTACGGCGTTTTCAATCCGAACACCCTCAGCACCAAAAGACAGCACGTTACCGCAAGGCCATCTCGAGCGGAGTTAAGGATTTCTTTTATTTTCTTAATTTTACTCCTTAATAGAGAAAGAAATTATACACCTTGGGAAAATTTTCTTTTTTTTTTAAATAAATGCAAATAATGTTTTAAAATTTAAATTATTCGAGGGGAAATCTGTAAGAGTTTGTCTTAAACTCTCATAAATTCCTTTGGTGGACGAAATTCATAAAACGAATCCTGTTGCAAGGGGCAGAAAATTTAAGGCTATCTGAAAATGCCATTTTTATTGCATTATAAGCATTTATATAGTTGTAAATAGTAGAAAAATTTTCTCCATGGGTTAACATTGAGGTCAGCGAATCCAGTAGGGTAGTACACAGCAGCCTTAAGTTGCCTTTAATACCGAAATTGGAATTTACTCTTAGAAAAACGGTGATATTTGTGTTTTTGAGGGGCAATTTTAACAAACCATAACATGATGTCATTAGAATGAATAAACAAAAATTCCCGATGGCCATTTTTAAAAAATTATCGGTATTAGGGACAAAGCTGGCACAAAAAGGGTTCTACGAAAAATAAAAACTTTGTCTAGGGAGGAGAAAGCCCCGAAGCATTTCCTCTACTTTTATATGACTCAAATCAGAAGCTTAACAAAGCGTATGGGGTTGAGCAATTAGTGTTATAATTAAACTGCAGAGAAGATCACAAGAAGTTTGAAATGGTCATATAAAAAAAATTAACGGAATGGTTACTGTTGAAATGTAGTAATCAGGAAGAACAAATTTACTTAAACTAGCTGATATAATGTACTTCGCTACGGAATACAATCAAATTTAATACAACGATCAATATATACAATTAATGCCAAAAAAAATGTATTTATAAAAAAATCACAACGGATATTTTTATAGACAAAATAATGTAGAAGAAAATATTTAAATTAAATCTAATAGAACATACTAAAGAATATAGTACAGTTAATATAGTACAGTTTGAGGAACATATCTGTTACTGCATTTTAATATTTTTTTGGATAGTTTCCAATCGTCTGCCGCATTAGAAAGAAAAATTGTTTTTTTTTATTTATTTCGTTGTTATGCACGTGACGATAAATTAATTTAAAGCGTCACAAAAAGAAAAGAAACCACGTGATCAGCATTTAATAAATTAAAGTCTAAAAATTAATCTTTAGAAATTCACCAAAAAGCAGAAAATGGAGGTAAAGATTAAAAAAAAAATTTATTTTAAAGGAATTTTTAGGATTTTTCTCGTGATATAAATTTTATAACCCTCCGATTATTATTTTAAATCCAAACTTTAAAAAATGTTTCAAAAACAGCTTAAAAACATCTAAGAAGAATTTTTCAAAAATCTCTGTGGGTGCACCCTTACACTATAAGAAGAATCGCCATGCAAAATTTCAACCCTTTAGGTCCAGCGGTTTGGCTTGTGCGTTATGTAAGTCAGTCAATCAGTCAGTCAGTCAGTTACGGTAGAGTTTTATTTATATATAGATAAGATCAAATATTTTCGAATTCTACAACCACCGAAACGAGATCTGTTTAGTTTAACAACTTAAACTTCGAGTGGTGAGTAAGTCTATAATACAAAATGAGGATATATGCTACCTCTGATAAGAGATGCTGTGAATAAACAGATACTATTTTCGCTATCTCCTTGATCCATGGTTTAATTCAGACTGATCACTTCTTCTGCCTCTAAAGACAGAGGCTTTGATAAAGAGCTATGATTCTGCTATTGATGAGGAGTAATTTTTAATACAGACTGACGACTTTTAACAACTCTAATGATCTATGCTTTGAATTAAGAATTGCGACTCCCGATTTGTCATGCTTTAATTTAAATGAGGGCTTCTGCTACCATTAATGAGCGATGCTTTGATAAAGAGTTGCGACGTCATACATTGCCTATGATGGCTCTTTTAATGCAGACTGATGCAATCGGTTACCTCGATGAGACATGCCTTTATATAGAGTGATTACTTCTGTCACCTCGTATGATACATACTACAGTAACGAGCTATGAGTTCTTTGAAGCCATATTCTTTAATAAAGAGTTACGACCTACATAATCGCCAATGAGACATGTCTGGAGACTCCTGTCACATCTTAAGACACAAACTTTAATAAATAGCAATCACATTTGCCATCCCCGATGAGATGTGGTGTAAAGAAGAGTTACAATATCTAATAAGTGCAACACCTTAACCGAGAATTCCGAAGTACTACCTTCATTGAAAGATGTGTTTAAAAAGCGAGACGAGAGAAGCCTTCGTCTTCTTTCCACCTCTGTACAGACTTGCTTCAGTTTCACCTTTCCATTCTTCTGGAAATTTACAGTATCAGTGTAACAAAAACCTGAAATAAATATAAGGTATCAGCAGAGTATTTTTAAATACGGTATTTGAAGAATTTGAAGAGGCGCAGATATGATGTTCAGATAAGTGAAAATGTCACACAGATCCTAACTATAAAATCTCAATTTCTTTAATTACATTCCAATATGATAAGTGCATATCTAGCGTTCTCAATTGAATATAACACTGAATTCTCTGCGAGATTTTAATAAAAAGTAAGATTTAAATTGTTAAAATTGACCTGGGTATTTTCACTTATTCGTAAATTTATAGCCACAGCACTCTTATTTTATTTTTATTACATTATAATACATATCTATTGCATAGACAAAGATGCTCAAGTCTTCTCACTCTAGGTATTCTGAGTGAGAAAAATATAAATTTTTAAACATCAGTTGTTGTTTTTGTTTTTAAAAGAAACTATTTTAACAACCATCACAAAAATATTGAATGCTTTAACTTTCTAATTTTCAATCAATAGATTTTTTTTTAGTTTCTCAAAACAGAAAAAAAGCAATCTAAATCAATATAATCCCCCAATTAGGTTAAGAACTCTAAAAAATTTACAGGAGAAACTCCACTCAGTTCAAAAAACAAATAAAAAAAAAGAAAAGATGCAACATGAGGATAATTTACCTACATACTTCATGATACAAGATAGATTTCTTTAAATGAACAACTGGATATCTGATCCGTCCCCAGAAACAAAATGGCAGGACACAAGGTTGATTTATCCGCCGGTTCTCCGATTTCATTACAAGTTTTAACGCTGTTTTTTGAAAATGATTGAAAAAAATTCATTTCAGTTTAAGGGGACAAGGGACCTTCATCCTCGTTTTCTTTTAAATTTTCAATATATTACTTTAGTAGCTGAATATCCGTGTTTCGCTACGGAGTGCATTCAAATTAAGTACAACGGTCAATGTATGCAATTAATGCCAACAAAAAACAAAAAAATATATTTATAAAAATATCGTAACGGATATTTTTATACACAAAATAATGTAGAAGAAAATATTCAAATTGAATCTAATAGAACGTACTAAAGCATATAGTACAGTTAATATAGTACAGTTTGAGGAACATTTCTTTTACTGTATTTTAATATCTTTTTGGATAATGTCCAATCGTCTGCCGCATTAGAAAGAATAAAAATATTTTTTGTGAATTTATTTCGTTGTTATGCACGTGACGTAAAATTAATTTGAAGTATCACAAAAAGAAAAGAAACCACGTGATCAGTATTTAATAATTAAAGTCTAAAAATTAATCTTTAAAATTTTTAAAGGAAATTTTAAGTTTTTTCTCGTGATATAAATGTTATAAGCCTCAAATTATTGTTTTGAATGCAAATTTTAAAGAATGTTACAAAAACAGCTTACACATTTAATTTAAAATAATCTAAGAAGAATTTTTCAAAAATCTTTCTTTGTGCACCCCTACACTATAAGAAAAATCGCCATGCAAAATTTCAACCCTTTAAGTCCAGAAGTTTGGACTGTGCGTTGTCTGTCAGTCAGTCAGTTACTACGGAACTGTTATATATATATATATATATATATATATATATATATATATATATATATTACTTTATATACACAATGAAAATAACTAATATTCTTTTCTACTACATTGAAGGCACTTATTATCCACAAAAGAGTATTTTGTGGAAAAATAAGATCTGTTTTTCAAAACATTCTTCAAAATTACTAGGTGTCGTGTCTGCCGCGTCACCCCCTTTTGTCTTATCCCTGCTACTTTCCTCTCAAGGAGGCAGGGGGGTAGGGCAATGACCTCGGCTCGATAATATAGTTCGATGAGAGAGTGTGGTATTCGGAGACGATGCCCCGTACAGAAGTGAGGGAGAGGTCAAATACTGTTTGTGCCCACGCGAGAGAAGGCATGCGGTGTTCAGTCTGTGGTTGTTGGCTGTTGAGAGAGTCGGGCAGACGAGTACAGTGCGTGGGCGTATTGAGACCCCGAAGACGCACTAAGCCTTTGTTAGGTAGCTGTCATTGGGAGATGACTGAAGTAGTTAATTGATGTATAAAATGTAAAATAAGTTTGTAGATAGCTGTGTTCGTGCTTGCGACAGAAAAATAAAACTTTGAATATTCACTGGTTTGGTCCTAACTGTATGATGTGAAAATTTACTTGTGTACCACTGCAAATGTCCTCACAACGAAACGAACCAAAGCGAACCTGTAGAAGTGACGAGGTTTGACACTAGACATTTTCAAAATGCTCCATGCTCATTCATTTTCTTCAAATTTCTCCCGAATTTCTCAAGATTGTTAAACTGCGCATAATTAGTTCAAACCATGAATATTTTTTTAAAATTTATAGACAATGAGGCAAAGTAAAAACGTGCAAAACATAAAAAATAAAAGGCAGATTATAGTGTATGTACATATTTATGGCTTTAGATTCATACAAAAATATTTTATGCACAAATATGATTATATATGTTAAACTTATATTAAAACAATTTAAGGCTTTTAAATGATATGGAATGCTCAGGAAGCATTTCGAAAATGCTAACATTTTTGAAAAAAAATTAAAAAACAGGCCTTATTCTTCCAAAAAATACTTATTTTTCATTCTAAGGGTCTTTAACGTAGTAAAAAAGAATATTTATTATTCTCACCTACATATATATAAAACAATTCCGTAACTGACTGACTGACTGACATATAATGCACAAACCAAACCGCTGGACATAAAGGGCTGAAATTTTGCATGGCGATTCTTTTTATAGTGTAGGGGTGCACTAAGAGAGATTTTTGAAAAATTCTTCTTAGATTTTTTTAAATAAAATTTTTAAGCTGTTTTTGTAACATTCTTTATAGTTTGCATTTTAAAAAATAATCCGAGGGTTATAAAACTTATATCACGAGAAAGATCCTAAAAGTACCTTTAAAATGAAATCTTTTTCGAATCTTTACCTTAATTTTCTGATTTTTGGTGAATTTTTAAAGATTAAATTTTAGAATTTTTAAAGATTAATTTATTATATGCTGATCACGTGGTTTCTTTTGTCTTCGTGATACTTTAAACTAATTGTGCGTCACGTGCATAACAACGAAGTCAATTGATAATTTTTTTCTTTCTAATGCGGCAGACGATTGGACAAAAATATTAAAATACAGTAAAAGAAATGCTCCTCAAACTGCACTATATTAACTGTACTATATTCTTTAGTATGTTTTATTAGACTTAATTTGAATATTTTCTTCTACATTATTTTGTCTACAAAAATATCCGTTACGATTTTTTTATAACTGTATATTTTTGTTTGATATTTTGGCATTAATTGCATACATTCACCGTTGTATTTATTATAAATATGTATTTTTTTGGGGGGGCATTAATTACATTGGTTGTATTTAATTTGAATGTACTCCATAGCGAAGAACGGGTATTCAGCTAGTTCTGTATGTAGGGTGAAAAATTGAAAATTAAAAAATTCGCGGTAGAAGATCCCTTGTCCTCTTAATACAAGCATGAGGCGATTGTTATACAAATTAATTATTATAGTAAAAACATTATATTAAAACTATTTAACATCGATTTAATACTTATGTTAACACAAGCCTTCCATTTATTTTCATTTCCTTTAAAATGTTGACTAGAAGCATAAATAATGAAAGGAATAAAAAAAAAACATTAAAATAGCATATAATTAAAAATCAGGAAAAAACAAGCCAAGAACCGCATTAATAAAATTTTTCAAACACAAATATTAAAAATAACGTGCTAATAAATTGAAAAATGTACAGCGTTATTTCACAGCCTAAATATTTAAAAGAACTTTGAAAATTTAGGAGCATTTTTCCGTGTCTAATGAATACGCCACATGTTTCCTCCTCGGCAATATCTAGAGCAAGTTTTAGACACCTGAAGTGACATTTTACTTAACCACAAGACCAAAAGCGCCATTCTGACTCATTACCAGCGTTAAAAATGCTGTTTGTGCAATTCATTATTTTAGAAAGCGAAGAGAGGAATGGAGAGTTAATTTGAAAAATAAAGCCTTCTTTGACATTTCGAGTAGACGCTGTCCCTTTTTTTTTTTAGAAACTTGATGTGCATAAAATACGTTGTGTTTCCTTTAATTTACACTAAAGTAAATTAGATGTCATTTATTTTATTTGAAATAGAAAACTATCGCAGTTTTCTGATACAAAAAATTATTATCAATTGATATTAATATGCATATTAAAGTGTATTTGGGAAGTGATTATTGATTCTAAAAGCTCGATTTATCAATCGTGATAATCTTTCATTTCCTTTTTTTCAAAATATAGATAAGAATATACTATTTTTAATTAAAATTAGCTCCTTCAACATTTTGTTACTAAACAGCATTGGAATACTTAGTAAACAGAAGGGAAATAATTTTGCAAAACAACAATAGTAACATTTAATTACATTTATGACTCTCGTTGTCCTAAAGGGTTCTAAACAGACTTCGGGATAAACTGCCTAGAAATGAATATAAAATCATTTCTGATGCGGTGTATATATCTCACAATGTACTAAAACATGACGACTTATCTATCTTCATTCTACTTGAAAATCGCAGAAAAAGTTAACATACTAGGATTATTAAAAAAACTAAGAAAAAATTAGTATTTACGTAGCTTTGAAAACGAACTCGATCTACTGTTTTAAACGTATGTGAGGGAATTGAAGAAATGAAATATATTTACAACGTTTTGACACCGCGTGTCTTCTGATTTAGACGTACATGTTGTACCGACTCCCGTACAATAGCGATTTTTTTTGCGCAGGAAAATTCCGGGAAGACCAATCAACGCTCGCTTTGTGAACATAATTGATTTGGACGGCTGCAGACAGACAGTCGCCTAGAGACATAATGGCCGGAAGTGCTACCGACAGCTTATGGAACAGTTCGTCAGCTACAAAAGGGAAGTTGCCAACCGGAGGCGCCTAGTCGTCTGGGAACGTAACTTTTTATTTGAAATAGAAAACTATTGCAGTTTTCAGATACAAAAAAAGTTATTATCAACTGATAGTAATATGCATATTAAAGTGTATTTGGGAAGTGATCATTGGTTCTAAAAGCTCTATTCATCAATCGTGATAACCTTTCATTTCTTTTTTATTCATAAAATATGGAAGAATATATTATTTTTTAATTAAACTTAGTTCATTCAATATTCCGCTACTAAATAGCATTGGAATACTTAGTAAATAGACAGGAAATTAAGTTGAAAAATAACAATAGTAACATTTAATTACATTCATGACTCTCATTTTCCTAAACGGTTCTAAACATACTTCGAGGTAAACTGCCTAGAATTGAATATAAAATCACTCCTAATGTGGTGTATATATCTCACAATGTACTAAAAAGTAACAACCAATATATCTTCATTCTTCTTGAAAATTGCAGAAAAAGTTAAGATCCTAGGATTATAAAAAAGTAAGAAAAAATTAACATTTACGTAGCTTTGAAAACAAAATCGATCTACTGCTTTAAATGTAGTATGTGAGGGAATCGAAACAATGAAATATATTTACAACGACTTAACACCGCGTGTCTTCTGATTAAGACGTACATGTCTTTATATGACTGGCGTCATTCATAAAGTAATAGAAAATTTGTTTGGCATACTTGAAAGAAAGACAGGTTCGAACGACAATGTGCGATATCCATCAAAATTATAAAATTTATTTATTGTTTCTTTCTACAAAAATAGTAGTCATAATAAAGTATTTCTTTATAAAAGTAGAATCTGATGAGTAGACAACTACACAAAATACGCCTCTTCAGAATTGCAAGTGGGCTGAGAATCCATAGGATTTCTTTTCTTGAAATATAGTACCTTATACTCTCCTGGGCACTGACATTTGAAATAGTTTTCTTTCACCTACAAAGAAATTGTATCTGGCAGTGAAATCATATATGCTGAACGCATTCATTACCCCATGATACATTCTTCTTGAGTTGCTTCTAATACGTTCAAAAGTGGAAGAAATACTCTAAAAGAAACTTTACACACAAGTAAAAAGTTTCTTTTCAAATCTTTTTTTTTGGTTGAAAATGTGAGCGCTTTAGACTAAACAATTTTGATGGGAGACATTCTTTCTCTTCTATTGTCTTCATCATTCATCTAACCCTATAACACTTAGAAATTTCTACTGTTTCACGAGCAAATAATGCTAGTATATTTCGCAAAGAAATATTACTAGCAGATAGTAAACAGGGAAGGGATTTATATTATTTTATATATCCTACTCCTTTTTAGGACTATTCAAGAAAACCTTTAGACCTGCATACTTTTTTTTTGCCATACTTCAATATTTTAACGTATTGAAACTGAAAGAATATACATCACAAATAATATAGTAAAAAGATATACGAAATCTATGCCATTTCATGTAAAAGAAGAAATCTTACATTACCAAATAAGTATTGATTTTTTTTATGGTGTGGGTATCATATTTCTTTTTAACCCTGTTGTCATATTCGGGTTTATTCAACCCGAAATAAATTTTATCAGCGTATAAAATCTGAATCATCAGTAATAACGGTGTTAAATCTTGTTACTTAGTTTCTGTATAAGAGTATTTAATTGTCGTGAAATCTCTTTTGATTATTTTTATGTTTTGAGTATTTTTTATTTTAGTTTGTTACTCGAGTTCGGGTCCATATGACCAGATGCGAAACTGCAATGATATTCCGTTATTCCCTTACAGCCATGTGACAGTTTTCCCTGTTATAAATTATATTTCCTATTACGAGTTAGATTTGGCGAGTGCCTTCCATGTTGTATTTAGTTCTGTCGAAAATAAAATATTAATAATGACCAATATTGAGGGTTTAAACGTTTATGTGGAGAAGTGAAAAAATGTAAACGATGTCCCCATCCGAGCGTATATTGGGTTGTTATTGTTAACTCGAGAATATAAGTCACATGGGGAATCAACAAAAAGCATATGGCATGCAAAAACTGGTCGTGGTATATTTCATATGACAATGTCCCTCGAGATGTTTTGTATAAGTCGAGTGCTACGTTTTCACAATAGATCCACACGTTCAAGAAAGAAGACACATTGATAAACTAACACCTGTGCAGGAAATGTGAAAAAAATGGATAGACGTTCTTCCTAAATTATATTATCACAATGAAAATGTCACAGTGGATGAACAGTTAGACAGTTAGTGGCATTTTGAGGTAGAGAACCATTCAAACAATATATACCCAGCAAACCATCTAAGTATGGGATCAAGATATGGATACTCTATGATAGCAAAAGATCATACGTGCTGAAGCTCAAATTTATTCAGTAAAACAGCCAGGTGCGATGACTGAGAAAAATCAGGGGATGTGGGTAGTATGTGATCTTACCTATAAACTTAGAGGGCGCAATATTATTTCTTATAACTAGCCGCTACGCGATCAACATGGTCACTTTTAGTTATATATTTTCTTTTGCAAAACAATTCAACTGAAAGTAACATATGTAAGGAATGTTACCATAACCTGTCAACATGAATTTACATTGTTAAGGGTTAGTGGGAGTTTAGCCAAAAAATTTAAAATATTTCTAAATTCACTATAAGGCTGATTCTAAAACATCGTGATTAAAAAATGTGAATTTCCATTACTTCAGAACAGAGTTAAAGATAAGACTGAGAAACCCAACACCAATGATTTTAAAAGTTTCATCCCTCTCTGTATGTACTATTTTTCAAAATGAAGATATATACACTTTATCATTACATCAAATAATAAATTGTTGGGCAAATTTCTTCACTTATAAAAAAGAGTAAAATTTCAGCAAGTACTAAAATGCAGTGTAGATTACATCACTCTCTGTTTGTACTATTGTTCGCAATTCAGAGATCTCCACTTAATCATATCAAATGAATAAATTAAAATTATTTCATGAATAAATTAAAATTATTCCCGAGTTAAATACAGCAATTAAATTGTACCAAATTACGTGCTATCGTCGAGCCACTACACACACGCGCTGACGGTCGCTAATGTTGCAATCCGGTAGTTGTAGTCGTTGCCATTCGGAGTGTAGAAATATCGTCGATTTTTGTGCCGCATACCTACGCGTTTTATATATATAAATTTCTTTACATCATACAATTCTGTGAAATTTTTATCTAAGAATTGAAATTGTAATGTTTGGTACAGTACGAAAATATTTAAAAAAAACTACCCCAACAAATGACTAATAAAGAAGTGCATAGTTCAGCTTTTTACCTCACAGAATATACAGCAGTATTGAACTATGTTCCAAAATGGAATAAATATATGGTACTTATAAGTACTCTACATTCTGACAAAGAGAAAAGTTCCTGGATAGATAAGAAACCCCAACTAATATTTTTTTACATTGGCAACAAGGGAGCGGTGGATACTCTTGACCAACTTATAAACACTTATACGTGTAAAAGGAAAACAAACCGCTGGCCAATGAATGTATTCTACAATTTACTTGATATATCTGCTTACAATGCACTTGTTTTATGGATTTCGGTTTATCCAAGATAGAATGCAAACAAGCTAACAAGATTGGGGTTATTTTGGGAGGAACTTCAAATGCTACTTAATAGACCTCACAATGCACCATGGAATTCATGTCCAGAAATCTAGAGTCACTCAATGTAGTGAAGCGAATTCAAGAACCAGTCTGTAGCGTCATGAAAGTATGGGGTTATTTTTCAAGAGACCTCACAGGGTGCACGAACACAGCTGCGTGCTTATCGGAATACCATTCTCCAGTTCACATTGTTTTGAACACGTATGTGGATTCCGAGCGGATTAAAAAACGATACCAGCAAATGCCGCCAGAATTTTTACCCTGGAAAGTTAAGCCCAGGCATATCTCGGTTTCCCAAGCAATATGCGGGAATATCTGTTTTGAAAAACAGAAGCGTCTACCATCGTTGTAGCCGTTGCTATTCGGAGTGTAGAAATATCGTCGATTTTTGTGCCGCATACCTACGCGTTTTATATATATAAATTTCTTTACATCATACAATTCTGTGAAATTTTTATCTAAGAATTGAAATTGTAATGTTTGGTACACCGTAAAACTGTCTGTTTTTAGCTATAGCTCAGTGCGAGTTTGACACTGTAGTGCAATAAAGATGGCTGAAATATTCGCCGATAAGAGGAACTGTCACCTACTAATATGCCGGCCCCCTCTCTAGAGAATAGTCGTCTTCTGATGAATTTAAGACATGCCGTCAAAGAAAGGGCCACGAGATATAGTCAGAGACTCTGGGATTTTTATGGCGATCCCTCCTTGTAACGGCCAGACGATGTGGTCGTGTTTTTTAAGCTCCTGTGAGAGGATAACCGGGTCTCGAAGCGTGCTCTTAAATCTGCAATTAAGTTAAAATTCCTTTAGTTCGGGTGCACTAGTTTAATGTTCATTTGTTTTGTTTCTTTGTTAGTAAATTTTTGTTAAGTTTTAAAGCTTTGGCTTTATCATTCACAACTAGGACTCTGTTTTTCTTGGACACGAATTTAGTAATTTAAAAAAAAAGCCTCTGAGATTAACCTACTACGACTCCACAAGATTGACATTCAGGACATCCAGGATCAACTTCGACAGACGTTAGTGTAGTGAAACGTTCACGGTGTAAATTCTGTTTATCAAAAAATGGAAAGACAAATTTGTTGTGTTCCAACTGCAAGAGGCAGGTTTACAAATCAAATGTAACATAGTATTGTCCTAATTGCAAATAATAATATTTCATTTGTTCTGAGAATAATTTTCATGGGCCTACAGTTGGACTTTCATATTTTATGATGCAATTTTTTCAGGTTACGTTATATTCATGTTTTCGACAATTTTTCAGTCTTTTAGAAAAAAATCTCGTAGTTTATTTTATGAACAATATCAGGTTTAGTTTAAATCGTAATGATAGTGTTCTAGTTATCATATATATATATATATATATATATATATATAGGGCTCGATTTGAGCCGGAATGGCCGGAACGGTGTTACGGTACCTCTCTTTAGGACAAAAATTACGATAATTAAATATATTTATTTAATCACATAATTACTCTTAAAACTTCAACATTTCTGAAAATTGAAGACCGGGTCATATTGACCCGAACGGTACATTCGTAAAGTAAATACGAAAAGAACACCAGGGTAAATTTCAATAAATTCAGCTGCTTGTCTGGAATATTTATTATAGTCTTTAGTATGCAATACTTGACAAAACAAAACAATACGTAAAGAAAGGTTCTAAAGAAGGATTTGACTATCAAATTCTTGAAAAATCTATAAATAATCTAATTCTATTTGTTCAATTAACTGTTCATGTCTCTGAAATTATTGTTGGGGCTTTTAGATTATGATACGTAAATATAAATTGCATTTTTGTAAAAAAAAGTAACTCTCAACAAAAATGGGCATTAAAATATTTCTAGTGAAAAAAAAATTGTATGAAATGTCATTTAAATTTCAAGTAACATAGCCTGAAAAGAGAGAAAAAGTACTTTAAATTAAAAATATACTCAGAAAGGCATCCATTGCTTCCCACACTTTTTTAAAACTCATATAAATTTCACTTACTGCATAAAAATAGATTTACCCTGTGCAGACCAAGAATAATTGAAACAAAAAATCCAGTTGAACGCAGTGTTAGGGGTCGGGAAAAATGAAGATATTTTTGTCTTTTGTTTAAATATTTGAAGATTTGCATGACATTCACAAAATCGGATAAACCTCGCCTTGCAATTGTTTTTCTCTACGTGTTTCATGAAATGCACCACACTGCTTAAATCCAATAAGTGTAAATTTGGTAGAATACATTATTTACTGCCTATCTAAGTATGTGTTTATAGTATTTAGAAGGGGTAAAATGATAATATATAAAAAGATTTCTCACTGTTCGAAATATAAAAGCGTTTGAAACACATAAAGCGGTCTCTCTCTCTTTTCTATTGAAAAAATGATGGGGATTTTCACACTCTTTGATATGGGATGACTCCTGAGGAAATTTTATTTCATTTTAAGATCATGTATATTAACCGATTTATTAGTGGCTTAGAAATGCTGCATGAGCTATTCATGTCCTTGGAAGAGTATAGTAGTAGAAGATGGAATATAGATATCAAGAACAAATATACAAATTTACAACATGATTTTATTGAACAATTTTTTAACATAGAAATGGCGATTCGGGTATTTGCGCGATAGAACATTAAAGGTACCAGGAAATACTTATTTTAAAATAATGAGATGTAGAATACTTTGCAAATAAAATATTTTAATTATATATATTTTGTCGCTTATTTTGGTAGAGACAATGATCAAACTATCCTTTCAATGAGTAATTATCTCGTCAGTTTGTTTATAAAGCTAAAGTGCATGATTTTACTTTTTAAAGAAAAAAAGAAAGGAATGGAAAAAGTGGACTTCAATTATGAAGGGATTTTTAAAATAGAAGTTGGAAGCACTGCTTACCCGACGAAAAATAACGAGACCATTTTTATAGGCATACTAGCTGAATACCCGTGCTTCGCTACGGAATACATTAAAATTAAATACAATGGTCAATATATGCAATTAATACCAAAATAAGTATTTATAAGAAAATCCTAACGGAAGTTTTTATAGACAAAATAATGTGGAAGAAAATATTCAAATGAAATACAACAGTCAATGTATGCAACTGATTTGTATGTTTAATAGCCATAAAACATACTAATTTGAATTAAATTCTTAAAAAACTTCCATCTCAATCAGTCTAGTGTTTAAAATTTATCTTTTATCTTTTTTTAATATTTTATTTTGTCAATTTATTTTGTTGTAATGAACGTGACGCAAAATTAATCTAAAATATCACAAAAAGAAAAGAAACCACGTGATCAGCATTTAATAAATTAAATTCTAAAAAATATCTTTAAAATTTCACCAAAAAATCAGAAAATTGAGGTAAAGATTTGAAAATGATTTTATTTTAAAGGATTTTTTATGTTATTTCTCGTGATATAAATTGTATAACCCTCAGATTATTATTTTAAATGCAAACTTTATATAATTTTACAGAAACAGCTTAAAAATTTAATTCAAAAAGATCTAAGAAGAATTTTTCAAAAAATTCGTTTAGTGCACCCCTACACTATAAGAAGAATCGCATGCAAAATTTCAGCTCTTTAGATCCAGCAGTTTGCTCTGTGCGTTGTATGTCAGTCAGTCAGCCAGTCAGTTACTGAACTGACTATAGATTACACGTTTTTATAAAAAATCATTTGCGAGTTTGGAAAAGATGATGCATTAGTTAATGCCGTAACATGAGAACTACTTAACTATTTGTTTTACCTTTTATATCGACAACATATTTACAGTCAATGTAAGATGAACCTTAAGTGATGCGTACAGAGAACATTTAAAATAGAAACGTATTTTTAATAGTATATTCTTTTCTCCAAATCGAAAGGAATGTTATTTAGGTCGAGCTTTAATAACATTTTTCTATTTCCTTTTTCAATTAAATGAATAGACTCAGTAGTTTATTGAATCTGAAAGTTTTTGTTTATTAACTTCCACCTTAAATTAAGCTAGTAGCTGAAATCTTAAATTCTTAGACAAAAGCTAAAGCTATTTTGCTGATAAAAAAGCATTACTTTGCCCGATATAATATTATAGTAAGAGCCAACAAAAAAAAGTTTTATGGTTCATTCTAGAAACGTAAATATATTTTTTTGGTCTTAGTAAAATTAAAAACAATGGCATACTTTTTAGAATAGTAGTAGGGTCATTATGAGTCAAAAATACCATATAATTGGAAATAAAATAGAATTGCAGTTTCAGTAAAAAACTTAGGTACAGGCTATAAGTCTTATATATGATACAATTAGGAGAACAATGATATATATATATATATATATATATATATATATATATATATATATATATATATATATATAGTAGAATAATTATTTAGACTATGTATATCCATCGTCAAATGTGTAATAATAATCACTATCCTTTGTCAGCAAGAATTTGAAATAATTTATGTAAAATGAAGAATTTTTGACTGGGATCACAATGTTTAATACGGGAAATTCGCAGTTCAAGCATTGAATCAGTTCAATGCTTGAACTGCGAATTATGACCTAATGATTATGAAAATTAACTTTTGAGCTCATTGGAGAACGTCTTTGAATGCCCTTTTTGACGCATTTGTCGATTTCTTGCCTTCTAAGTGGCACAAGCATGTCCATCTTCTCTTCCTGAAGTGAATGAAAGATCCATTACCATATACGCACCACTTTTCTGAAAATAATACTGTTTGCCGTGATTCTGTTTCCCAGCTAATAATGGGAAGAATGATTTTTCAAATAAAAACTGTCTCGTTTAAAAAATATTGAATGATAATGTAACAGTGTTAAACTCGGTGTAAATCGGTAAACATTGACTTCTTTTTCTACTTGTTCACCGTTTCTACTCAAATAGGGTTATCATATTTTTCCAAATATAATTTTGCTGTGTATGCCATTAAAAACCTATTAATTTGACAAACTTACGATTCGAAACGTCACGACTATTTACATCACCTATAACTACACTCAGTAATGTATGTCTATTAACCATTTGAATTACAGAAGAATGAATAAAAAATTACTTTTTTAATAAAAATCTCTTTGTAAATTACATCAAATTTTATTATGTATTAAAAAGCCATAAAAACCAAAAACAGTACTGGATACAAAACCAGTTTTTTAATGTATACCATATATTAACCATTTGAATTACAGAAGAATGTAGAAAAAAAATTACTTTTTTAATAAAAATCTCCTTATAAAATACATCAAATTTTATTATGTATTAAAAAGACATAAAAGCCAAAAACATTACAGAACTGGATACATAACCAGTTTTGTAATGTATACTGTTTATTAACCCTTTGAATTACAGAAGAGTGTAGAAAAAGATTACTGTTTTAATAAAAATCTCCTTATAAATTACATAAAATTTTATTATATATTAAAAATCCATAAAAACTAAAAACAGTACTGGATACAAAACCAGTTTTGTAAACAGTACATCTATTTCTTTATTATTCAGTGCTATGCAAATACGAGTTAGTTTGAGTTAGTAATATTTTTCTTCTTACCTTCGATACATTACATTGACTCTGTAATTTATTGAATGTGATTTTTTTTACTGCTATGATCTTGAATTAATCTGGCAGTTTAAAACTTAAAGTACTTACAATAAAACGAAAGGCTCGTAATTTCTTAATAAAAAAAGCATTTTTTTCTGAATAAAAATTTTCCCCGATATATTAGTAATGAGAAAGCTCTTCCAACCCTGTAGCGAAAGATAATATTCATTTCTTAGCAAAAGAAAAAATAATTGGAGCGATCTTTAGAGTCACTGTATGGTCATAAAGATTTCAAAATAAAATTTATCAGGAAATAAAGTAAAAATGACAGCAGAATTTGGAAGTGACTTGGCATCAATTCTTCTTGAAAACTCTTATTTAACAGTAATGTAATTTTGTTTAACTAAGGCACCAATATGCAGTCCAACATGGAGCCGTAAGACTTACTTTGTGATTGCAGGGGTAACTTTGTGACACATAGTAAGTTTTTCGTACTCCGGATCTTGCGCCTGGCCCGTGGTACCGGGAGGGCAAAGAACAGCGCCAACAGCTTGTCCGACTTACAGAGACACCTAGTGGTCAGTGTCCGAAGCTTCTACATACTATTTGTCTTCGCTGGCCAGTGTATTGTTCAAACCTGTTGTCAAGCTATTGATTCAAACTTCGGAAACTTTGTGTTCGTGTCAGTAGCTCCACTCGGCGGAGCAAATTTATGACACATATAAACTTAAATTTCTCAATGGTTATTATAGATCCGGATTAGCGCAATACATTACTACATAAGGAAAGGATGTACCAATGTTTTGCAATTGTCCGTTTTGGGCTCCTTTTAAAACATGACCCGCTGGCACGGGAAAAAACTTTAAATCTGTCACACAATAACCCCATCTTACGGTATTAAAATTGAAACACTGTTAATATCATTAAAGCAAGAAGAAGAAAGCAAACTAAGTCAGCAAAACTACAGTGGTAGATATTGTTGTACAGTCGCATTACACACTACCGAAGAAACTCAAAATATAAACAGCATGGACCCGAACATGGCACAAGCTCACTCTTAGATCGAGTACTACTCGTCTATATATATCGTTCTAATCATGACGTAATCTCACTGAATATTCAGAATACTGGTCAGTCAATCACGGATCATACGTGCTAGTGGTTTACCGATAGGTTTACCCTGCATTATATACTGATCAAGCACTTATCGATATGTCATAGCTTGACAATAGTGATACGTCAATGCTTGCACTTCGTGCGTTTAAACTCCTGAATATGTCAACAGTAGACACTACCGTTGCACTAAAAATTTACAGACAGACAAAGAGTCGTTTAAGGGGTAAGATTAAAATATTATGAAAATATATAAAAGAATACCATTTACTAAACTACACATCGCACTTCGTGTTAAGGATTGTTCTCGTTTATGAATAATTTGAGTGTATCACAGCAACACGAGATATGAAAGTACTATTAGGTATATTTAAACATGTAATTCATTACCCACCTCAAATTGTTTGTTTTTTTAAAAAGTGAAAAAAATGAGGATTAGTTATGTCTCATTATTTTGATAATTGTTTAGCACAAAATTTGACGTGTTGGTTAATTTAATACTTTTCAAAACGAATCAAACAATCAAACATTTCTTTTTCCTTTTCCTTGTCATAAAACCATATACATTACCGAGTTACCTTAATTTTTTGAGGGGTGACATAATATACTTTGTCTTTAACAAAATACACTGCTCAAAAAAATTAGGGGAGCAAGCAAAGAAGTTAAGAAAACCGTGCGAGACAGCTACATATTGGCATAAAATGAATAGTACACGCGTATCAATGCGCAATACAGAAAAAAAGACGTAAAAAATGTATAATTAAGCTTTAATTCTTTGAAAATATGGAAAAAAACATGAAAAGATGATTTAGGGCAACAATTTGGTTGCATGTAAACGATAAAAAAAAGTTTTGTTTAGAAATGATGCAAGATTTTTAATATGGCGTGTGGTCTCCTCGAACAGCTAAGACTGCTGCACACATGTTTTCCATGGATGCGATAATGTTATCGATAAGACATTGGGGAATACTGTTCTACTCCTCAAGAAGTACAATCTCCAAGTCTCGGAGAGTAAAATTAGGCCTTGGTCTCGCACCATTGCGTCTTCCGAGCATGTCCCAAACATGCTCGATTGCATTCAGGTCAGGAGAGCACGCTGGCCATTCCATACGCTGTATTGTTTCAGCTTCAAGCACGTTCTCCACAAGACGAGCTGTATGCGGTCTGGCATTATCATGCTAGACAACAAAGGAATCTTCAATGGCTGCAGTGTAAGGTATGTAATGAGGTCTCAGTATCTCGTCTGCATACCTTCGGGCCGTCAAAGTATCATTCCGAATGACATGCAGGTCCGTACGTCCACCTATGCTGATTCAACCCCATACCATAAAACCAGCATCTGTGTTGTGACCTTTCACGAACGAATGTGGGGTTATTTAAAGTGCCCCTTTCCCTCCATACCAAAACACGTTGGGTGTCACACTCCAGACTCAATCGGTATTCTTCTGTAAACAGCGCTTGGCTCCAATCATGTTGCTTCCAATCTCGATGTTCAGCAGCCCATCTTCTTCGGGCCGCACGGTGGTGTGAGGTCAACGGAATGCAGACCATTGACCTACGTGCATAGGGACCTTCCTGATGAAGCCTATTGCGTACTGTTTGGCAGGACACCCTTAGTCCTGTTGACAAGAGCAACTGTCTTTGCAGCTGAGTAGCATTGTCTGTTCGGTTTCGACGAGCTGTTAACAGTATATAACGGTCATCAGTTGCTGTAGTGGCGCGTGGCAGACCTTGCCCTGGTCGACGTCTAACATTCCCCGTTTTTTGGACTCGATTCCACAGCCTTGCAATGACACTTCTAGCGACTCCAACAGCGTCCGCGACACTACGTTGTGTTTGCCCGGATTCAAGTCTGCCTATAATACGCCATGCCATGGATTCCGGTAAATCACGTTGTTGAGACATTTTCAAGTCACCTTTTCTCAAAAAGAATAACTGAGCAATCGAATTTCACAGTTAAGGCAGTGAAACAGACGTTTCTGCAACATCTCGATTTCCGCCCTTATGTTCTTTTTCTGGTTTTTGACGTCATGAACTTTGATTTGCATATGAAGCTTTCTTCTTCTGTTTCCTGCTAGGCTTTAAATTATGGATGATTTATTTTATGTTACTTATCGATGTAAGTATTTGCGTAATTTCGTTAAAACCATGTGCTCCCCTAATTGTTTTGAGCAGTGTATACCACTTTCATCCAACAGATGACATAAATAACATTTTGAATTGGAACAGACATCTCTCTGATCTGAAATTATTGATGAATGCAATGAAACACTAAACATATTAATAAAAATGGGTTCAACTTGACCATATTTTAACAAATTTTGCTTTATTACGTTTCTGTTCATAATAGGGGCCTTGTATTCTTACAAATATTGTGCTATTTTGTGCCATTTTAATATACTGAAATACAAAAATATATTGGACATCTTAAGGGATATATTCTAAGGTATCTTATTAGCGGACATCTTAGGTGTCTCACGTTCATTAAAGGAAGTAAAAATTGTCCTTTTTGCACCAAATGCCGAACCAACCAGGCTTCCCCTAAACATATCATTGACTGCTTGGGACTATTGAGAAGGGATCTTATGACCGACCATTTGTTCGTATTAGACTTTGTAAAACTGTACTGCCTAATGGACGTGATCTAGACCAACTGGATCAATGAGGATTGAAACAACAACAACACAAAAATAACGTAGAATGTAAGTTTTGCAAAGATGATATACGACGTTTCTTTCATTATTTCACTTCAACGAATGAAGATGCTTAATTATTCAAACAAATTTCCTTCAGAATCTGAATAATTTCTTGAATTCCTTAAATCAGTATTCAGAGTCTATGAGTTACAGGTAACTTCTAGAAAATTTATATGTAATGAAGTTTTCTTTAATCCCACAGTTAAATTAATTAATGATGGTTTCAAGTTTCTAACTATTTAACATTTCATTGTCCGGTCGAGAAGTAGGTGTGATTAGCCATTAAGTATATCAAAACATGTAGCCAATTTTTATTCCTCGTGGAATTAAAGAAGTGTTTATTAAGTTTGATTTAGAATCTATGAAAGAAGTTCTGAAAGAAGTGACTATTTTTAAATATTATTTCCGTTGATGATAGTAAATTTGCTATGAGTTAAAATTCTTTTACAGTCGATATATTATTTTGGACCCAGTGCACTTTTCTGCAGAATTCAAATTTTGCTAAACAATGATCATGTGTTTTAGAGAAAAAAAAAATACATTATTTAACACTTAAAATTTCCTGTGAAAATCTGTTACAAACTTCAAGAATGAAATCGATTTAGCCAAGCTCTCAAATTAGCATGTTAATACTCAGAAAAATTCAGTTTACAGACGGGAAATCCTGGAGCATTTTTTCGCGTTTAATGAATCCGGCCTTTGTTCCTTGGCTCTGACATCTGAGAAAAGATTTAGTCATCAAAGGGGGTACTTTATCTCACCTTAAGATCAAATATACCGCGCCTTTTCATTACTCATGTTAAGCATACTGCTTGAATTACATATTACTTTACAAAGGAAGACAAAAAAATGGAAGAGAGAATGAAAAGAATCCCGAAAGAAGCGAGATGAAGAAAAGAAAGGGAACATTTCTTACGTACAAAATAATATCTCATCTCCAATTTTGAATTGTATGTAAGGTATTCTTCTCTTCTAATATTCACTTTGCTAAATTATACAGTCTCTACTATTTCTAAAAAGTCGTATCCAGAAATAATTATGAACATAATGATCTCCGTTACTACTTCAGAACAAATAGAGATCTGTAAAATTATTGACATTTTTATAAAAATAGACTAAATTTATAATAGTAAGACAATAGAGTTACAAATTTAATCCATAAACCGAATCTTGCAGGATACAAGGTGCTGCCCACACAAAATTTTTCAGAGCTCATCTTTTTTTCCTTTTTCTTTATTTTGAAATAGCAGTTGAAATGTCAAAATGTCCTTCGAGTGCCGGCTCATTATAAACCGCTTAGTCTTTCGATAGTCCTAGAGCAGTGGTCTTCAACCAGTGACCCGATTTTAGTGGCTTGCCGAAACATTTTGAACATGAAAAACGAAAGTTTGATAAAAAAAAATTTTAAAAACTTTAGAACGGCAAATTTTCTCACACAAGAAGGATCAAGAATGCATGGGAAAAGTAGCCCGCGGCACATAGGCTTATCAAAATAATAACTGGTAATTGTATTCAGAATTTTAAGACGAAATAAACACAAAAAGTAGCATGTAAAGGCGATTTCTTTCCAGAATTCCACGAGCGTCTCGTCTTCCTACATTCATTCTGTTTCATGGAATTTAAAGTTCAAAATACATTGAATCAACTCCCATCTTTTGGTGTTTGTAGAAAATAATAAGTTAAAACATTTTTATATTAACCCTTATGTCGGCTCATCTATCTTTATACTGTTTCCCAGCTCATCGGTCTCACTGACTGCCACGCTATAAAATTATGATATTTTCCTATTTTTATAAGTTTTTCGCAGTTATAAGTCATCAGTGCAAAACTACTGCCACCTCTCATTCTTGTAAAGGGTAAATAAAAAATAGATTATTCAACAAAAATTTTAGAATTCGATTCTTCAATCTGTGATAGCGCGAGAGAGACAAAATATCTCGTTCATTGTGACACAGGACGAAATCTTCCAGGCATGCTAGCTACAACAATAAAACAAAGATCTTGGAAATAGAATGCATGCAGACTGACAGATAATTAGTACGGCTCAAGGCTTATCGGTCATACAGACCGGCAAAAATTTAAATCAGTTCAAGGCTCATCGGTCCAAAAGACCGACTATGTTTTGCAAAGATTAAATTTACCGACAAAATACAAGCGGGCGAAAATCTCCGAAGTGTTCTAATTGAAGGTCAGGACCAGACTGAAGAACTCACAAACCCTCAGCAGTCTGATCACCCACCCCCCGCCCCCACCTCACCCTTCAGAACAGGTGCAATAGCGGTCTCCTAGACCGATGAGCCGACGGAAGGGTTAAAAATGGTTATAAAGGTACAAAATACTTTTTAAGATACACCTTACACACAAAACTTCAGTAACGCGTTTTGAAGAAATTAATCCTTTATCATCATGCTATAAAAAGAAAATTAAGCAATCATCTCAAATAGCCCAGTCAAAATAGGTTTTAGGGCTAAAAAACAATATGAAAGTGTAGAAAATTGGTGGAGATGTTTGTTTGAGTATACTGTTGAACATAGCAAAAGTCCCCACCGATCAGACTTTAGCTTTCGGCGCCATCTTGGAAAATGTGTAAACTTTTTTTGTTTTTTGCAAGTAACTTGAGAAATATTGATTTTAAGTAAAAAAATTTAACACAGAAATTGAAGAGCATTAAATAATGAACAAACATTATTTACATATTTTTATAAGTCTAACACGAACTAAGATAATTGACTTTGAAAGGAGCTAACTATCACACATGGGACGCGGATGCGTAGGTCATCCCCATCACGATGGGGAGATGACCCTCGCATGCGCACCAAAAGTCTTACATACTCACGTTTGTCAAACCTCTGTATATCAAACCTCGAGAGAAAGTTGCAGCAACATCCAATCCATTATAATCAGATTGTATTGTGAGGTTTGGTGGATTCTCTCTTTTTATGCCATACCTAGGCTGCATTGGGTACATAATGGCTGGAAGTGGGTCAAGATAAATACTAACTTTGATGTATGCAACTGCGCCAGTAGAAAAAGTGTTGCCTGGCCATGCATACGCTAGAAAAATCCTAGCTTATTTATTTACCCAAACAGCTTTAGGAAAAAATAATTTTTGACGCCATTGACACATCTGATTTCAAAAGCAATAATCTCCATGAGTTCTTTAGAGATTTTGAAGGCCTTTTTTGTGTTTTGGCAAATAACTTGGGAAATATTAACTTTATGTAAAAAAAAGTTTAATACAAAAGTTAAAGGACATTAAATTGTGTACAAAAAGTATTAAATACATTTTGTCGTAACCCTAACATGAACCAAAATATTGACTATTAAATGCTCGTTGATTATGGAGGTAGCGTCCAAGTCTCGTTGCAGGCACTTTATTTGAATTATCTCCTCTCCTTCGTTGCGGTGTTCTAAACACAATATAGACTTTAATGTTTTTGGTATGTAGAAAATTTATAATTATTAATTTTATAAACGAATGTAATAAACTTGGATTTATTCACTACCATATTTTCATTGTGTATAATTTTTTAAGCTTACCTACATTATGATTGACGTCCTTTTTACGGTATGGGATTGCTTGCGTCCCATACCGTAAAGGTCTTTAAAAGATAGTCTATGGGTTAGATAGTATCACCTCATTTCATCATTTCCTTTTAATGAATCGTCATGATCTACAGAGCAATAACTGCAATGGGGTATGCCATTGTGACATATCCCATGGCAGTTATTACAGGCCGTTGTGCAATTGATGCATGCTTTCCGACACACGCATCTTTCTCCCCAGTCAGTCTTACAGTTTCAAATCTCCATACTTAAAACTGAATCGGTAGCCACTGCATCCATAGTTGTGAAGGGCACGGGGGTTTTCTCTTGATGTTCCCAGCCCCACACGTCAGGATTCAACTCATTCCCAAACCACTTTTGCACTTGGTGATACAACCGAAAGGAATGTTGCCTGGCTGCCTCTTCAGTTCATTAAAGAGACGAAATATATGGTTTTATTTTAGTGACAAATTTTGCGAATCATTTGTATCTAAACTTAAACTTATTTAGTTACTGTTCACTGGAATGTGCTCCATACCAGATCAGAAAAAGTATTCTCCTGCTTGAGCAACATCATTCTGCGACGAGTTGCATTTATTAACTACTGTCACGTTGCGTTCCATATCTTTACTTTGGAACATTTTTACACAATTTTTCTTTACTTTGTTGAATGCTGAAGAAGTAGTATTGCATCCACTGAACTCATAGAGAAAAACGATACTTTGATAATTACCGATGATTGTATTTTATTTGATGAATATATTTTCTCTTTGCTTTCCGTTTGCATGGTTTGACAAGGAAAATGTCTTTTTTCTGTAGTACTAAGAGCAGTAAATAGAACCAGGTGGTCAACATCTTCACCGATCATTATAACGATGTTGTTACCAGAACATGCTACATTAATTGCAGTATTTACAACGAGAATGTCGGCGGCGTCATTAGTTTGTCGGAATCGAATCCCATTGTTTTCCAGATCAGCTGATAGCATTCCGATCAATTTGCTTTTGTTGTTTTCATTTGAAAGGAACTGTTCTTGTTGAACAGAAACTCGCCCGTTTCCATTAAAATTTATGTCTAAAGATTTTTTCAAAATAGACAGTAGATTTTGTTCAATTTTTTTGTACTGTTAGTGGTGTTGGATTAGCCATTAAAAACGACTTTACAGCTGGTCCCATATTGCTTTTTTATATAGTTAACTTAATTTGTGCAAACATCCAAAAAAGTTAATTGTGTTCCCCTTTTGAAACAGTGTAGGAAAACACCACTGTCCACAATGTTGACGCAGTTCAGGAGGTTAAGGTCTTTGTTTGGAACTTCAAAAACGTCGTACAGGGCCAATGTCGTTGTCTCTCTCATGCCAGCATCATTAAACAGAGCCACCAGAAAAGGGGCTAACTCATATTTTAAATAAAATGCTAGATTTTCGTCGTTTTGTTTAGCGATCACTATCCTCTGAAAAAGCAATAACGGGTTTACTACTGTATTGAAACCGTTCACTTTCATCATACAATAGACGGTGATCAAGCTTCCATAGGTTTTAACATTTCAAAGTACTCAACCAAGAGGGCTTCAGTTGGGCCATTCTCTTTCAACTGCTTCAAAGTTTTCCTCCTTTTAATCTCTGTGGCTCGTATAAGAATAAGTCCGCTTATGGTTTCTAGCGATAGTAATTCAGTAGCAAAATCTCTAAACAACTCATGGAGATTATTGCTTTTGAAATCAGATATGTCCATGGCGTCAAAAATTATTTTTGCTAAAGCTGTTTGGGAAAATAAATGAGCTAGGATTTTTCTAGCGTATGCATGGCCAGGCAACATTTTTTCTGCTGGTGTAGTTGCATACATCAAAATTAGTATTTATCTTGACCCACTTCCAGCCATTATGTACCCAATGTAGCCTAAGTATGGCATAAAAAGATAGAATCCACCAAACCTCACAATACAATCTGATAACAATGGATTGGATGTTGCTGCAACTTTCTATCGAGCTTTCATATGCAGAGGTTTGACAAACGTGAGTATTCAAGACTTTTGTTGCGCATGCGCGGGTCATCCCTCCCATCACGATGGGGATGACCCGCGCATTCGCGTCCCAGGTGTGATAGTTAACTCCTTTCAAAGTCAGTTATCTTTGTTCGTGTTAGACTTATAAGAAAAATGTAAATAATGTTTTGTTTATAATTTAATGCTCTTCAACTTTTGCATTTAATTTTTTTACATAAAATCAATATTTCTCGTTACTTGCAAAATAACCAAAAAAGTCTACACATTTTCCAAGATGGCGCCGAAAGCTCAAGTCTGATCGGTGGGGACTTATAGTATGTTCAACAGTATGCCCAAACAAACATCTTCACCAATTTTCAAAACTTTCATTTTTTAGCCATTTGTCGATATCGGATCTATTTTGACTGGGGTAAAAGGCTGAAGCTTGTTTGCAAATAATGCATTTTTTTCTTCTGCCTATACTACATATTGCACAGATGTGTGGCCCGCGGAACTTTGCAAATTTATTGGTGAGGTGGTGCAAGAGACTACTTTAAATAAATAGAGCACCAAATAAAATTATTGCCAGTTGCCCGTTTTCTAACAGTATTGAAAAATTTCTTGTCATAAAGCTGTTTTCTAACAAATGGGAGAATTTATCGTGGATGAAAACTGAATTCAGACCCTTATGTTATTTCAGATGTGCAGGATTCACTATAGCAGTTACCCTCAAAATACCTTAGCCCCAAGCTCTGAAAAGTAGAATGAACGATGGGAGCATTGTTTATCATATGAGAGGAGATATTTTTCAAACGAATTAGATATTTTTTCTACACCTGTTGTAATAGCAATCTTTGTTAATTAGTGGTAGTACTTGCGTGTTACCAAAAATTATTACTCAGGTGTACTCTAATCAATTAATTTATTAAAATAACATCAGAATATACACATATATAAGCACTTCATTAGGACTCATATCTTATGTAAAATATCATTTCAATTAATACTACCATGTGATATATATCTATATAAAATTATCAATCAAAATTAACCTAATCCGATCTAATTAACTCGTTCAGTATACGCGCTGGGCCTGGGCAGAAAAGCAAATACAAATATCTCTCTCTACCTTGGAAGACTCCGCTACCATAACAATAGGCACTCGCTCCTCTTAACAATAGGGCTCTCCGTCGGGAATTCCAGAAGTAGCTAGGTGCCTCTTTCTGATTGGTTGAACAAATCCGTCGGACATCTCCTGCACCTTCTAGCGGGCACCTGACGATACGAATGCGGCGTACGTTAGAGAACTTTTCCCGTCGACATGAACTCGTTGCGGATGGGCGCTGGTCAGTCTTCACTGGGGATGTGGATCATTGCTGATTCGTTGGACTAGGCTTTTCGGGGAGTTCTACTGTAGTCAATCTTTCTCATCTGTTCATCTCTGGCCTTGGCGATGCGGTGGCCTGCACTGCTCTTTGCCAGCCGTCCAAATCTGCTGGCGAACAATTGGATTCGGTGATCGGACCTAACGTGGGTTTTCAAGGGGGCTACGGCTTACGCACTTCAAATCATCTCCCTGTATCCGTCCTCCGGGCTTCTTAACATCATCAGCTCCCTATCCCAAAGTCGGCTTACAACCTCATTTAATCATCTCAGTCTATACGACACAACTGCTTCTAGTCTCTCTATATATTAATTCTGGGGCTTACATATCTGCCAGGGTAAATGCGTCCCTTTTAGCCTCTGATGCGGTCTACGTCTTTTTTACTTCTCAGCCCAATCTTCCCTGCTCTGCTCTGCTCTGCTCTGCTGAATTTTTCTTATCCTCAACTTAATTTCAATTCTTCACTCTGGGATTCCATTGATGGCCACCTTCTGACCAATGGGTCAACCTGGACTTACATTATTCGTTGCACATATATTTTTATAAAAATACTTCCTCCAATCTAAATTGAAGGGGCGTCAGCCCCTGATACTGCTGCAGTTCACTCTGGGGGTTCCTCACACTCCCAAATTCTTACGACTCCCTTCGATCTCCTACTGCGCCCCTAACGATCTCAACATCATAAATTTCTTTCTCCCTTTTCATCTCTCATTGGAGACACTTTTTAGATTCCAATTTTCACCTGCTTAGTTCATTAAATCCAGCTGGTCACCATTTATTAGCTGGTTAAGCCCCGTTGCCTGCTTTCTTCATGTTACTTACTCTCTATTCCCTCTTAACAATGTCGTTTTCTGCACCTGCGACTTGAATCTCCCTCTTTTCTAAGAAGCGTGTCGTCTCTCACTACGACACCTCTATGTGTTTTTTGTGATATTACTTATGGTAGTTTAGTAAGATAGTTTTTTAGTACACCTTTTGTACACAAGTTCTCTCTACATTGAAATCCAGAAAAACTTAGCTAGAAAAATAAGAAACCTAGAACTTTTTAGGCATTCAACTTTGTTAGAGAATTTTAAAAATTTTCCATGGACAATTTTTAGGGATGCAAGTCGACATTTTATTTCACTGCACAACCAGACGCCTATTAAGGACGAGTCTATTAAAGACATTCCAGATGTATATCTGATTTCCATATGTATTCATTGCTATGTGAGAGTCCACAACGCTTTATATTCAATGTACAAGATTAATAGCTTGGTCATTTTTGCTTTTACGCAAGTAACATGTGATTGTTTGTTGCTGTAGGAATAATATATTTTAAAAGTTTTCGGTGATCAGAGAAAATACATCTTAAACCACCATATGCTTTTTTAAATCTATGCAAGTATCTTTACACTGTTATTTGAAAGTGTGCAAGTTAACTTGCACTAATTTTTATGAACACTTGCAAGTAATGCAAGTTAACTTATGAATACTTGCAAATAATATTTGATTATTTATTGGAGAAGAATTATTATTTTTCTAATACTCATTAAAACAATTAGAAAAAACAATTTACTTAACACTTGAAATATATAAAATGAAAATTATTAGTGCATTATTGTAGTGCGATTTTTAAATGTATTTTTGCTATTGAGCATTGCATATTGTTCAATATTCGTATGTCCAATCTTTTAGCATTACTAGAGTAAATTATAGAATTACTAAAAACAAACTTGCCCAAATTGTTATGAGTCATAAATTCGTAATCAAATAAATTTATTTGCTAAAACTAGTATATCATTTATATCTTAAATTTTATGCTCAATGTTGTAATACAAAAATTAGCATTACATTCAAGTTTTATGTTTAAAAAAATTTAATCCCAAAGATGAGCTTTTAATTTCATTTCTTAAATATTAGATGGAACCTCTTAAATTAAGCGCACACGATTTCATTCGATTAAAACATTTAAAAATGTATTTAATTACAATATTTAATTTATTTAATATCAGCCAAATTACCTAGTTTTGTTTTATGAGCAATCGATATTCTATGCTAGAAAATAAATTCATCGAATTTTAAAATTTAGAAAATTGCATCCAGAATCATGTTAATTTGAAATATTTTAAAATATAGTAATAGACCATTGACTCGTATATATCACATATTTTATCAGGAAAGATTTATCTGGTATTCCTTAAAATAATTTACTTCCCCCCATTTTATGTTATAATACAAAAATTAGCATTAAATTCAAGTTGTTTGTTTAAAAAAATTAATTCCACAAAATAGCTTTTAATTTCATTTCTTAAATATTAGATGTACCTCTTAAATTAAACGCACACAATTTCATCCCATTAAAACAGTTAAAATGCATTTAATTACAACATTTAATTTATTTAATATAAGCCTAATTATTTAGTTTTATTTTATGAGCAATCAAGAGATATTCTATGCTAGCAAATGAGTTTTAAAATGAATTTTAAATCTTTTCAATAAATTTTAAAATTTAGGAAATAGAATCTAGTATCATGCTCATTTGAAATATTTAAAAAATAGTAATAAACCATTGACTCGTATATATCGCATATTTTATCCCGAAAGATTTATCTGCTATTAAAATAATTTACTTCCATCCCTATAATATTTAATTCATTAAATCAACATTCCCCAGAAAACTCTAGAGATTTTCCTGAGATAATTTTTCAGACTACCAAAAAATTTTATCCAACATCTACGTCTGACTCCGAGGCCTCTGATTTGTAACATCAGAAGGACTATATATGCGAGAGCACATTTCTTGTCACGAATCACAAAGCTGTTTTTTTATGACTTTCGCTGCGCTATTACACGCCGACCGCAGATGTCATCCCATTCATTATCCACGGTAAAAATGCTACCATAACCATTCATCACTCGTGACGTGGAGGAGTAGCGAAATAAAAATTTAATGAAGATGAGACGTGTCATGAGGTTTTTGGTGACTTACGATCGCTCTGATTTGATTCCGGTTTGCGGCCAGAGTAATTTTAAGCATTGTTAATGAAATCTTCTGTTTTCTTTAGTGCTGCAGCGTGTTTTAGATCCAGTTTAGGATTCGTTCCGTAATTAGTGGTTACTGAGACTAATATCTAAAATTTCTTTCCGTTTAAGGATAATTACGAAAGCACATTTAAAAGTGTAATATTTGTTGATGCAGGCAGGGCCCGTTTTACTAACTTGAGTCTAAGTATTTCGTTTAAGATTCAGTTTAGGATTCGTTCCGTAATTAGTGGTTATTGCAACTCATAACATATAAAAATTTCTTTCTGTTTAATTTTGATTACGAACGAACATTTAAAAATCAAATATTTGTTAGTGCAGGCAGTTCTTGTTTTATGCACATTAGGTCAGGTAGGATATTTCAGGTTCAGTTTAGGATTTATTCCGTAATTAGTGTTTACTAAAGCGTATATCTTATATTTCTTTCCTTTTATGTATGATTACAAACGTACATTTAAAAGTCAAATAATTGTTGAAGCAAGCAGTTCCGATTAACGAATTAGACGTTAACTAAGCTTTCGCTTCTAAGTAATTATACGGCCAAACTGCAGTTAATTTAATATATGCAACACTAATGAAAAATTGCTCTGTCTGTCGAAAATTGAAACATTTAGAAATTTTTATCAAAAAACGTTTATTAAACTTTCTAAGAAACCGTAACTTATTTAAAGAGTAACTAATAACGCCTGGATAATACACATTATTTTAAAGCAAAATTAATATGCAGATTATAAATAACAGTTTACACTCATTGATGGATACTCACATAAACCATATTCTAAGAGGATATTGAAATGCCTCCATATGTAGTACCAATTAATTCCACACCTTTATGGTTGCGTGATTTATGAATGATGAATCCCGCAGAACTTCCACCGAAATCCTATTATGTATATATTTAATTTATAGCGAAGCCATTTTCCTTCACTTTTAATTCGAAATGACAGATGACCTAAAAGAGGAAGCATTGATTTTGCAACTCGCTTATAGTGCAGAGTTATAAATAAGTATCTTTACAGGCAAATTCTTTCAAATCTTTATGAATATACTCGTCTGACACAAATATAAACTAAAAATTGATAGAGAAGAAAGGATTGAAAACCTAATTTTGGAATCTTAATAAAGTGAAAAACAACAAAACAATACAAAACGAGTTGTTTAACAGAAAACGTACAGAAGTGCGAGTGCTTATGATGAGAAAGACTCTAATTTAGGGAGTTAGATTTTGCTATCCCCCTGTATAATATTCCCATTGACTTCCCGCGGAATCTTTTCCCAGTGCGTCAGCTACTTATCCTGATGGTACTTTGCGAATACCCACAACGAGTTTTGTTGACTCCTTTAGGAAAACCAAAGCTGGTTCCCCCTGCGTCATGTTTCCATTTACTTCCCATGGGATCTTTTCCTAGTTTGCCAGCTATTTATCCTGATGAAACTTTGTCCATACACACCAAGAGTTTTGTTGGTTCCTTCCTTAAGACAGTCAATGTTGTTTTTATACAGTATCATGTGTCCATTAACTTCTCTTAGGATCTTATACTAATGCGGCATTTACAAAATCTGATGATACTTTGCCCATAAGCACTACAAGTTTTGTTGGCCCTTTCTTTAGGACAACCAAAGCTGGTTCCCCCTGAGTCATGTTTCCATCTACTTCCCATGGGATCTTTTCCCAGTTTGTCAGCTATTTATACTGATGATACTTTGTCCATACACACCACGAGTTTTGTTGGTTCCTTCCTTAAGAGAACCAATGTTGTTTCACACTGTATCACGTTTCCATTGACTTCCCTCGGGATCTTTTCCGTCAGTTACACATAATGCGTCAGTTACACATTCTGATGACACTTTGCCCATCAACACTACGAGTTTTGTTGGCTCTTTCTGTAGGACAGCCAACTGGGGTTCATCCTGTAAATGAACAAACCCTGTTAGCCCGAGAACACACAGATCTTGAACAAAATTTGAATCTAGGTCCACGCCGTGGGAGCTTTCCAGACTAATCACATTCAATGTGAACTGTTCTTCTAGGAAGATTGCGCTCTACAGGTAAATGATTTTCAACGGTAAACAATTTTAAAAGTGCGAAAAAATCAGTGACATACATGCAAAATCAGTGACATATAAACAAAATGCAAAATTAGTAATGAATGTTTCCAAATTTCAAAACTACGTATCTGCCGTTTATGAGGTAGTGCATTTTGATAGTCTGACAGAAGAAATTTTTTTGTTACCGCAATGCAAAAACCTGCACAAAATGAAGACGACACTGATTCCAATGAGAATAATGAAGTTTAAACCCAATACTCGGCGTCATATACAAGGTTTTATGGATTCGTACAAGCAGTAAGTAATTTTTGAAACACGTTGTTTTAAAGATGATTTGCCGTCTGCAATAAGTGTTTTTCTCTTGGAAAATCACCGTATAAAATAGTGAAATTCACAGCAAATTAAACAGCTTTTTTCATAATGTATGAAATAAAAATTAAGCGTTTTTGTGTCATTTTAGGGATATTATTTTATCCGTTTTCTTGGATTTAAAGTGAAATAATACTGATCCTTGTGTGAACGTTATAAGCAAATTACCCCGCTGTTATTACATAAGTAAATATGTTAAAAAAAATAATAGGCATAAACAAATATCTTAACTTTAAACAAACTAAATAGTTAATATTAAGTCAAAATGTACACATTTGGCTGAAATTTCTTTTAGGGCATCAATCACTTGTAATTACATATAATCCAAAAGCAAGACCGGCCATGACAGAAGGTATACGGTAAGTAATGACTGACGACTAGACGTGCGATGACTTACAAACTTCAGTAATTAAATTACATTTCTTACATAATTCAAAACAGCAAGATTCAAAACCCTCATAGCTCAATACACGAGAAAAACTCAAATACATCCATAACTACAATTAATCATATATATACAATTACTACAATTTATAGAATCACAATTGATACATAAAATACAGAATGTACTTTCACATATAAACAACAAACCAAAATTATAAACTTAATTTTAAATCTAAAAATAGCACCTTTACAAACAATATAAGCATAACCACCAAGCACATAAAATATGTTCAAAAATGTAAACAACCCACAAACAATTTAGACAAAGCCAATAAACTAATTGTATAAGCTCGTATACAAAATTTAACTGCATTTCACGTTTGTATACAAGTATAAGCAACTTTGCTAACAATTATACATAATAAAACTCTTTCAAATAACTATTATTTCTGTAATTACATATAAAAAATTTGTCAAAATAATTAATTTTTAGCTACCATCCGGACGTAGATTTAATTATCTAATACTATTTCTTTACGTAACATTTGGCAATGGGGTTTTCTGCTGTTAATTACAAATCAGAAAACTTCAATGACACGATGGAAGAGAGTTTTGTTTTGTCTAAATTTTATTAATATCGCAACAGCAATACTCATTTATCTTGTTTATGGGTCGTACATACTTTACGCGCAAAATGCGTTTCATATTCTCTGAAGGATTGTAACCTTAATAATGAAGATTCATATAAACTTGGGAAAGTCTTTAAAGAAATTCTTTGTTTCAATTCACGACGGGATCGAAATTGTCACCTATACAAAAATAGCCATTGTTATTCGTATTTTAGAAAAGTAAATGGGATTACATAAAATGTGTTTTCACGAATATCTAATAATACAAATTAGTTTAAAACCTCAAGAGTCATTTTAGCTACCACAACTTTATCTCGTTGTTTTCAGAGCAGAGCCTTTTATCCTGAGAAATGTTTAGAGTGATATTGGACACAGATTACATAATTTAAGATTCTAGGAGAGAGACAGTACTTACATCCTTTTAGCAAGTAATGTGAAATATTTATGCAGAGCTATATGAACTTGGATATGATTTTAAATTTCAAATTTATAACACGCGCGACAATTTTTATATTTTATGTATGCGTAAGTAAATTTAAAAGATTATAAGTCGTAAGATATGAATGAATAGTGTTTTGGGATGTTTTCATAGCGTGGGCTGCAACGTTGCTACAGTGTATGTGATAGGTGCATCAAAATTTGAGAGAAGATACGGCAACAGATAATGAAAAGTAGTCCTATTTCTATTCTAGTGAATCTCTACCCTAATGATTGTTCCAATTTTTATTCTAGTAAGAAATCGCAAAATCAGAACTGCAAAGTCTTTGATATTTTCCCCATTGTTCTCGAATCCCATTTCCTTACATTAATTATGTCCTGAATTTCTAATTTATCACTTTTCCTTTGATAAAGGGAAACAAACAATGAAATAAAACTACGAGAAAAAAACGCAACTTCTTTTCAGCGTATTTTTAAATACCTAATTAAAAATAATAAATATTATTTATTTCAAAAAAATGTGAATTAACACGTTTGGTGCGTTTGAAAATCGCGTGCATAATAAATAATTATTCGATTAAATTATTTTCCATCTAGTAGGTGTAATTTATACTTTTCATTTAAATCGTCATAGAAACCCATGAACCAAAATAAATTTCATATTCTTGCTTTTGTATCTCTCGGCAACATTTTCATCAAATAAAGTTCTCTAAAATTTATGTTCGAATACAGGTTCTGTAAATTCTCTATTAGCTTTCTACTAACATCTCTGTTGTTATTCCTAATGCCTACTGGCTTGATGTTTCAGACCAGATCGATATAGGCTTTGAGCTGAAGTATGTGGCTCCGGTTTACATAGAACCTCAAGAGTCTGAATCCGTCTTAGCTAGTTGCCACCTCAATTTTGACCGAGCACCTTCAGGGGCAACATTTGGGGGATCATACACTCTCCCACCCTCTCTGACCTCGTAGAGGGATTTTCCCGTTTACGGATTTAACGTGCCCATATTCGGCCTAGACACGGAGGTATTTTAATAGTGCGAGTCGTGATTCGATCCGAGCACCCCAAGCACTGAAAACTAGCGCTACCACAAGGGCACCTAGAGTCCACTGACATTCCTACTTCTGTATATGTATGTTACTTGAAGAAAGATGATATCTAAGGATTGCAAAACAGAAAAATTATCGGAACCTAACACCCGGTTCCAATGGTTGTAGAATCGGTAATTCGAAAGTAGTCAATCTTAGGTTTAAAAAGCAGCAGTTTATTGGGGATAAATAATTTTGCCATGTTTCCCAATTTATAACTATAAAGAATTTTGGTCTTTGGAATCCTCTGTCTTAAGCGTATCCACAGTATTAAATACTAGATTCTCCTGAACTATCTCAGAAGTCTATCCCCTCCTTCTGTCAAAAGATATGGCATCGAATGTCATTTGATTTTAATGATTTATTGCTTATAAAATTAATTGATTTATTTCCTAAGAAATTTTATTTGTTGCAGTTATAATTAGCAAAAATATATTGTATTCTGTATTATTTAAAAATTATGTGTTCTAGACCGGTGGATTTCTAATATAATGGCAGATTGAAAATGAAAACTTAAAATCTTCACGGAGAATAAAAGGTTTTGTTGCATTGCCTGAAAATTATTTGGAAAGAACAGTTTTAAGTATCCTTGTATTATCCATCAAGAAGCTCTTTGTACCAAAGATTTAAACCTGTCTTCTGTTGTTGACCCTGTAGCGCGCTTTATCAACAAAATACGAGCTCGAAGTCTGAATCGACGACGCTTTCGAGAGCTCTTCGCGGAAGAAACGGAAGAGGATGGCGAGTTACTCCTTCATTGTAGTGTGTGCTGGCTTTCCAAAGGAAGAATTTTGGAATTTGAGGGAGCGTGTTTCAAAATATCTGGAAGAAAACAAACAAAAACAACAAAAACAAAATTGCTTACGCAATAAACTAAAATATTTTGCATAATAAATCCGTCTCTGGGCCAGATATGGGCATGCTAAATCCGTAGAACGGAAAGTTCCCCCTATGAAGGTCAGTGAGGGTGGGAGAGATGTCGCCCCTGAGGGTGCTCGGTCGAAATTGAGGTAGCCACTAGCTAAGACGGACTCGAACAGTTGTGACGTCACGCATGTATCGTGAGGGTTCTCATGACCTGCGGAGATGCCTTCCACAGCTGCAGGAATAAAAATACCTCCATACGTTCCCACTGCATTATAAAATTCAGTTGGAGTTAAAAGGCTATCCCTTTTGGTTTCACAGCCGAATTCTAACATTCGTGGTTTCATCTTTACCGACAGATCTGGGATCTGCCGCTACTCCCCTCGTAAATATGTCTCTTCAGGGTCGTCAGTTAGAATATGCTAATAAGGCGAACACACACATGTAAAACTGTAAAGAATTCTGCGGGGTAAACAGTTTTTTATGGGGCAGGGGACGTTAACTGCTGCGCTCTCCGGCGATCCCTCATCAGCGCGGTCTTTTCACAGTTCATGAAAGAGACACGAGGGACCTTGGAGGGGAGTTCTAAATGGGGAAATGTCTGAAAGACAGTCTAGTGCTCATTCACACATCGCTTTGGACTAGCAGAGGGACTTTGGGTTCGATTAGTCACGGTCCTGGAGCGTGACTAATTGACCCCAAAATGTGTCAAGAGGAGTCGGTGGTGCTTAGTGCGTATACGCTCTGTTTATATGTGGATGCACCATAAGATTTCAAGCAGAGTATATATGCGAGACTCTGCTTTTTTCAGAGAGAGCCTGTAACATCTGGGGCAGAGCGGCTGCGCAGATTTCTGCTCCCCGAAAGACTGAGATTGCCGCTATTAAAATCTATTGCACCAGTCAGGTGATGATGTAACCTGCTCGAACCAACCTCTTACTTGTTGCGTTTTGTAAATAAACACTTGTTAAGTTTGTTACATCTGGCCTGCTATTTTTAGACCACTCGTATACCACGCCAGTTGGACACGTTTCTGTATCAGTACGCCAAACCGGAGACACACACTTCAGCCCGAAGACTATATGGACCTGGCCTGGAACTTCATACAGGGGGCGTAAGGAACAACAATAATAACATCTATATATTTAAGCTGCTAAGCCGACTTTTTGGGCAGTCGGGGAGAGAAAACTACTGCAGCAATTTACTTCATTTTGGTCTTAAACGAAAGATTGTAATCTATAGATTTGTCAAATTTGGTTTTTGTAACCACAATTTCTTTTAATTAGCGATAATTTACAATTAAAAACTGATTTCTGCCCATGCTCAGGAACATGGTTTAATGATAAGCACGTTTATTCTGAGGAGTCTCTCAAGATCTCTCTTTGCCATTTTTATTTTTATGATAATTATGTTTGTGAAGTATAAGATTAAGCCTGGTGGAAATTGTTCATTTCGCGCTGCTTAATTGGCGATAATTTATAATTAAAAAATTGCTTTCTACGCATGCTCAGATACTTTTTAAATCTGGCTTTAGATACACACTAAGCACGAGGCCGCTTAACACATTAGTTTCATTGCATTATTGTGATTTTCAGTCTTTGGCAATGATATGTTGAGTATAATTTGTGTATTAGTACATTTATTTACTTATAATTTATGTATTAGTACATTTATTTACTATCTATCCGTCATGTTTTGACGGGTACCAACTAGTATTAATAAATATTTATAGTGTTTTTTCATTAAAATTTATTGCAAAAGTTTAGTGCTGTATAATTTACATATTATTCTAACCCAGATAACAACCCGGTACTCGGTTCTGGAAAGAAAAAAAAAACTTGAGAACCCAAACCCAGTTTTGAATTTTTATCCATCCAGTTCTGCAATCCCTAATAATAACACTTCAATACTTATATAAAATAAAAAGTTTCAATATGGTTTAATTGAAAAAAATGTTTCTCTTTTATAGATATTTTCCCTTGCATTCTCTTCATTTCAAAAAAGTCATATCACTTAAATATTTCTTACAGTAAGTAATTAATACAATTGAAATGAAACTCAGAAAGGTATAACGTTGGAACCGTTACAAAAAATTCTTCATTGCATATTAAAAAAAAAATGCATGTAAATGCAGAAAAACTTAACAAAAACAACCGTACACTCTATTTGTTTCCATAACATTTGTCCTCAAGGTAATAAGCATTTCTGATGTCTTCCTCAAAAATAATTAAGATTCCTTGTCATATCAAATTTTTATGTTATGCGTTTAACCGTGCATTGTGTATTCCCATCTAGATTTAGATAAAAAAAAAGTATTTAATATCTTGGTAATTTTTTTTTGTATTTTAATGAAAATGGTTAACGTTGCACTTAGCTTTAATGTTGAAAAAAAAACATTTTTGCTCTTTATAAAGGCGGATAAAAAATTAATCGTTACCAAACATCTTTTAATGATGCAATTTCCGTCATAATTCGGCGAAGAAAAAAAATATTTTGAATTTAAAAAAAATAATGTTAAGTCAAAGACCATTAAAATCAACTAATATGCATGGTAATGTTTCTTCCCCTAGATCTAATAAATTATTTAAAAATTCAAAAAATCATAACTGTAGTCTTCCTTTTTTATAATATTTAAACATTCCAAGATAATTACATGCTAATCCACATGCACATATATGTGTCTGTATGTGTGTTTACAAGACAGTGATAGAGATCATTAGTGTCATCATTATTTTTTACTTTAAAACTTTTGTGAGAAGGAGTATTTTCATAAAGAATAAGTTTTTAGTTAGACTTACAAACTATTTTCATTCACAGAAAGAACAATTTTTGGTAAGCGAGGGCGGGGGGAGGTACTTAGCAAAGTTGCACATACTTTAAAAATCTATAATTATATTATTTCAAATAAAGCAATTTGTAATTAAAAAATATTAAATTATTTTAAGTATTAAGGAATTAGGCAATTGAGAAGTGTTTCAATTTTTCTCGAAAAAATAAATTTAAACTCATTTCAGCTCTCTGACACGGTATATATATATATTACGGAACTGTTTTCTATATCTATAGATTACACGTTTTTATAAAAAATCATTTGCGAGTTTGGAGAAGATGATGCATTAGTTAATGACGTAACGTAAAAACTACTTAACTATTTATTTTACCTTTTGTAACGACAACATATTTACAATCAAGATAGAATGAACCTTAAGTGATTCATACAGACAACATTTAAAATAGAAACGTATTTTTAATGATATATGCTTTTTTCCAAATCGAAAGGAATTCTATTTAGGTAGAGCTTTAATAACATTTTCCTATTTCCTTTTCCAATTAAATGCATGAACTCAGTAGTTTATTGAATCTGAAAGGTTTTTTTTATTAACTGCAACCTTCAATTAAGCTGGTAGCTGAAATCTTAAATTCGTAAACAAAAGCTAAAGCTATTTTGTTGATAAAAATATTACTTTCATCGATATAATATTATAGTATCTGCAAAAAAAAGTTTTATGGTCCATTCTAGAAAAGTAAATATATTTTTTTGGTCTTCGTAAAATTAAAAGCAAGATTCCAAAATACGTAAGATTCCAAAATACCATATATTTGGAAAAAAAATTGCTGTTTCTGTAAAAAAAACTGAGGTGCAGACAATAAGTCTTAAGCATGATAAAATTAGAAAAACAATGTGTATATATATATATATATATATACAGAGGCTGTTTGCACATTTTTTAGACGATTTTTGGTAAGCGGTAATAAAAAATCGACGGAAATGACTATAAATTTGGTCTAATTCTAACCTCAATAACTCAAATAATATTATAAAAAGAAGTTTTCTTTCTTTATACATATAAAGTACATATCTTTAAATATGTCATATGTAAAAATGGAAATTATAAATCTATAAATAATTTTGAAATTAGCAGTTTAGAATTTTATATCATTAACTGCTACAGAAGCTGTTAGCACATTTTTTAGACGATTTTGGTAAGCGGTAATAAAAAATCGTTTGCTGCAAAAGAAATAATTGCAATTGTACTATGTTTTTAAAAGTCAAAATTATCGTCTGCGGCTTGAAAGTTTTGTTTTTATTCAAAATGGCGTTTTTAACAAAGCAGTGGTTCGAAGGCTACATTTATGCTCTTTCCGAAGAGAAATATGCATATTCCGTTATCCAAAAACGATGTGAGAGTCATGGTTTTGTGATATCTAAAGCGTCGATAGGTAATATCGTCAACAAGAAAGGAAAAAACGTCAAATTGGAGCCTCAAGTGGGACAAAAATTCCAAACAAGTATCCAAGGAAAAAACGGACATCTTCGACTATTGCAAAGGTACGTTGTTTAATGTTAAAAGAAAATCCCCCTAGTCAAAGGACAGTTGCAAAATCATTAAAATGCTCGGTGTCCACTGTAAACAAAATGATAAACGTTGACATAAATCTTAAGAAAGAAAAAAAAACGCAATGTGCATCGTCTTCTTCCAAATCATATCGGTGAACGCAGGACACGCTGCAGAATTCTATATGAGAAACACTTATCCAAAGAAAAATGAAAAACAATTGTCACAATAGAGGAATCATGGGTGTATTAAAATGATTGCAACAAAAAAAGAGCCATTTATTATCATAAAAGGGGAGAAAAAAATTTAAGTAAATGGTTCAAAGAATCGATAGAAAGTTTTTCTAAGGGATTCATGTTTGTTGCTGTTTTATCTTATAATGGCAAGTTAAAAATAAAGAGAGTGGAAAAAAATGTCAAGATTAACTCCAAATACTATCAGGAACATATTTTATCGTTAATTTTTCTGAATGAAATACCATCGCTTTACCCACAGTGCCATCAATCTGTGAGACTCCATCAGGACAAAGCTAGCAGACACACATCAAAATCCACTGTAAATTTCCTAAAAGAAATGGAACAAAAAAACTGGTATCAAGGCCATACCCTTCACTGATATCCCTACTAAATCTCCCGATGTATCACCTATGGATTTTTGTGCTTTCGGACTTTTAAAATCTGCATTATCCAAACGTCGTCCCAAAACCCTTACAGGACTCTGGAAAGCTGTTCAGGAGGAATGGGATAGAATACCTCTTCTGACACTTCAAAAGGCATTATTATCCTGGAAATTTCGGTGTCGAAAGATAGTTCAGAATAAGGGATGTCAAATAGAACATTTAACATATATACACATTGTTTTTCTAATTTTATCATGCTTAAGACTTATTGTCTGCACCTCAGTTTTTTTTTTACAGAAACAGCAATTTTGTTTCAAAATATATGGTATTTTGGAATCTTACGTATTTTGGAATCTTGCTTTTAATTTTACGAAGACCAAAAAAATATATTTACTTTTCTAGAATGGACCATAGAACTTTTTTTTTTGCAGATACTATATTATTATATCGAAGAAAGTAATTTTTTTATCAACAAAATAGCTTTAGATTTTGTCTACGAATTTAAGATTTCAGCTACCAGCTTAATTTAAGGTTGCAGTTAATAAAAAAAAACCTTTCAGATTCAATAAACTACTGAGTCCATGCATTTAATTGGAAAAGGAAATAGGAAAATGTTATTAAAGCTCTACCTAAATAGCCGATCACACCATATGACGCGCTAGGGTCATGTGCCCGCTTCTAGCCAATTAAAAAGTCAGTGCTCCTCTACCTGTTAGATTTTGGCGTCCATTTCTGAAGATCTTTGTGTTCGAACCATGAAACTAACATGACGTAAGATGAGTCTCCGTCCATATCTCGCAGTGCTCTGCTTTTTGCCCTGCATCGGTGGAATTAAACTTGTTATAATCCTACTAGAAGATGTCTAGCATCATTTCGGTAAATAAAACACTATTTTGTGACCTGATACCTCCTTCCATGGCGTTGAACTCAGTTACTCTCTCCATTTGACAGCTATTTGTGTGTGAAAACAGCCTCACTATAACATTACGGATCAAAACGGAACTTTCCCGATCAATCATCCTTTTGGAGGTATTACATAAAAGTCGCGTTGGATGGGGAGTCTATCCGTAAAAATGAAAGTGAACTGTACATACGCCAAATCTGCAACGCTGTCAAATTTGGGATGATCCGTTAATTTTAAATACCGTTCCTGATGTTGGGGTGCACCGAGCCTTCATTTTGCTTGCCCTTGTGCCATGACTACAGAATTATCAGAAATTCTACGAGTTCACCGACCATTTCCATCGCCCCGCCACAGTAATCATCATATATATATATATATATATATATATATATATATATATATATATATATATATATATATATATATATATATATATATATATATATATATATATATATATATATATATATATATATATGGGGCTTGTGACGGCCGAGTGGTACAGTGGTACAGCTCGCTGGCTTTCGGTGCTGAGGGTGCTCTGATCGAATCCTGGCGTCGTGCCACGAAAAATGCCTCCGTTCGTGTCATCCCTTCGTAGGGGGTAATGCTGTCCGCCTATATGGTGCCCCCACAATAAAATGAGCAGAAAAATTGTAGCGTAGTAGGCGAATTTTTGACGACCAGTGCCTCCGCATTGGGAAGAAAAATTATATATATAAGAAATTTTATTTAAAAAATTTCCATTCTACGTTCACTGATATTTTCCATTAAAAATTACCAACTGCTGTTTATCAATACGACCAGAGGAGACATGATAAAACTTCCCAGTGTTATTTAAATTTCAACTTTTTCAGATGATTCAAAAACACAAATTAATACAGCCGTTGAATTAATATAACCTTCAGAATATATATTTCGTATATTCTAAAAGTTATTTTAATTTATCGAGAATGTTCACAGTTAAATTTTTTTGCAGCTACATGGCACCTTATTCATTCATTTATAACTATAAAGAGATAAAAAATATTTCATGTAGTCTCTTCTAACGAAACTTCCGCGGGTTATTATCGTAGGATTTCTTATCGTCGCTTTTTTTTGACGCATTTTGGTACTTTCTGTTTAAGTGTTTACTGCTACTGTGTTTGACGGGCTGCCAAAATTATAACTCGCGACGAAATACAAATTTTTTCTCTCCGAAGGACTGTTATTGAGGAACGTAATCCTACTTTATAAAATGAAGATTTTCCATGTAGCTTTTAATGCATTCTTAATAAGGAAACTGAATCGAAATCCGCATTAGTTAACCTAAAATATGTAACTGGTAACCTTCATAAAACTGGCTTTTGAAATGATTGGAACTTTGCTAAGAACACTGTAACCATCAGTGTAGTGAAAATTACAAAATAAAAATTGGAAAGAAACAGTATCGGGAAGCAGTTATAGAACAAAACATTTTAATTTCCAATGAAAAGCATGAAATTACCTTAAAAATCGAATTCATTCAATGTCAATGCTTTGAGTTTGTTTAGTTTGAGAACTAGCCTCTTTAAAGGATAATGATATAATTATGCCATCGGAGAATTCCATTATCATTTATCTTTCAAAAATTCCATTTTGTGCGATGGTTTCTGTACATTGTAATCATAAGAAATTTATAAATGCTTCAGGATGAAGCGTTTTATTCACTCGAAGAAATCATTATCCTTCCCTTTTTGGTCAATTCACATTCATAACTTTTACATTGTACTCAAAGCCAAGGAATTCCTTTAATAAATGATGCATTGCGGTAATTATTCAAAACGCGCGTGCGATCGATCAATTTTGATGGTGATCGATCAGTTTTGTTCTGGTGAATGTAGACAAATGTGTTAATCTTTTATCGCTGTTATGTTACAGCAAATCATCTGCGATAGCCTAATTTATAAGGGCTGAAGTCATCTTTCGAAATTATAAAACCGTCTGTATGTTGTTTGTATAGGTAGAGAAGGGTAAAGATGATTCAATAATTTTTTTAAACCAATGAATTTAATGTTCATAACGTTGGCAGAATGATCTCGGTTAAACTCAACATCCTCTTATTATTTTTTTAAAATTTCAGTTTAAATATCTTCCTATCTCCTGATTTCTTTTATTTTTTTAATGTCACCATAATTTTCTGTGTATGTGGTACTTCAGTGTTTTACTTTTAATCCATTAATTAAACCATAGTAAAATCTTTGAAGTCAAAATCACTTGTTGAGAAATATTGACTGCTTTGTGCTTACCTAGCAACTTTGTAACTTGCCTTTGTAACGTGTCAGTGCCTTTCACGCACAATTTTTATGCAAGATGGAGCTCCTCCACATATTAGGCTCCGTGTTAAGAACATTCTCAAAAATCACTTTACAGAAGAACGTGTCATCAGCTGCCACTTTCCTAATCTGCGATCTCCCCGATCCCCAGACCTCAACCTATGCGACTTTTGGCTTTGGGGGCATGTGAAATATCTAGTCAGTCTTGATAAACCAAGAACTATAACTGATCTCAAAGACAGCATTTCATGACATGTTCTCAGCATTTCCCCGGACACTGCAGTCAACTGTAGAACATGCTATCTTACAATTTCAAATGGGAGCTGAAAATGATGGCCGCCATGTTGAACATGTCTTGTTGTAATAATTTTTTTAACTATAGTAAATGTTCGCTAAATGCGTCATATTTAAAGATTTGTCATAATTTCATCAAAAACACCCTCTGGTGGTGAAATTTTGAACTCATTTTTTAATTCGCTCAAACAAATTACCGCCCCTTTAATATGTCGTACACAAAATTTCATAACTTTCTGAACAATAGTTTCGATTGTAGACAACTTTAAAGTAGGAAAATTTAATTATGGACACCTTCTATTTCTCATGATTGTGAAATAGTCCAGAATGGGTTAAGCGCGCTTTCTGCGTTCTATCATATTATATTTTAAACAGGCTTTTCTTATTATATACAAACTTCACTGAGGCCTTCGGGTTCGGACCAGATATGGCACCGTTAATAAATTTTAGCATCGATTACAGGATTGGAATATTTCTAGTGCCTGAGAAAGATTTAGCGGCGCATGCATAAAAATAAAATAAAATTTATCAATTATGGTATTCCTAGATAGGATTTTAGAAGAGGGGTTGTATTTTGTCAGAAAAGTTAATTTGGAATACGCGTTTGGTTATAACTTAGAGGAGGCATTTTTCGTTACTGTTATAAAGGCACTCATGTATTATGGCTAGATCACAATTCAAGCCTTTATAACTCTCCAATCACTATAAAGTACATGTACGATGTATAAGGAGAATCATCACCACTAGGAGCATTCCACGCCAAAACTAGTAGCTGTTGCCCTCCGTGCACATGCGCTTGGCGCATTTGATATGATGGCGCAATGCGAGGGGAACTGGTGCTTCTTCTAAAAAATTGGTAGGCTGTTGGCAATTGAACGCGGACCGTGTTGGTGGCTGGGTGTCGGTGGCTGGTGAGTGAGTGGTGAGCAGGTCAGCTTAGGCTTAGGTAAAAATAATGTTTGATCATTTTGTAACTGTTAATTTATATTTTGTCATAAATAAATTTATAGTTTAGCTCCTTAGTATTGTAGTTTATGATCGTATTTGTTGTCTTAATAATTAATTCAATTTCCTCTTCTATGTTAAACTATAAACTTGCTTCTTTTGCAACACGTGGGTCGAGCAGTCAGTCAGTTAACTAGAATGCATATATTTAATCTCTAACGTAACTATAAAGCTTATCTTAGGCGTTACCTGATACTGTAGAACCTGTAATTTGTGCGGTAATTAATTCATCAATATAATTTACATCTTTATCTCTTCCATTATCGCAATGTAAATGTTCTACTATGCCACGTTAGGCCAGTTTACCACTCTGTAATAGTTACATACTTTAATTTGCAATTTTTTTCTCGAAAGAGGTGTAGTCAGTAGCTCCTTGAAGACTTTTCTTACAACGTACTGCAAAGTTAGGTAACTGATTTCAATTTTAAAAAGATGAGATTTTTTTATGTAAAACTTATTTTGATAAAAGAATACGTGTAGCCGTTAAAAACTGTCGATTGGTGAAGTTATTTGCAACAAAATTGCGGACGATATGATTCAATAACATAATCGGGGCTTGTGGCAGCCCTCTGGTACAGAGCGCTGGTTTTCGGTGCTGAGGGTGCTCACATCGAATTCCACCGTCGCGCCAAGAAAAATGTCTCTGTTTTTGTAGTCCCTTCATAGGGAGTAATGCTGTCTGACTCTATGGTGCCACCATAATAAAACGGACAGTAAACTCCGGCTTAGTATAGGCGAATGTTTGATGACAAGTGCCTCCGCTAAAAAGGACAAAAAACAATCGTGGGATAAATGGACCATTATCACAATTTAATTCTTCTATTAGACTGCTCCCTATGAAATCAATTTCCAGATAATATTATATTAAAAGCATAAAGCATAAGCATCATATATTAGCGTATTTCGCTTCAATGAAACATTAGAAACCACTTTTTTTAATATTCTTATAAAGCCCTGAGAAATTTAAAATCGTATTCATATACTTAATACAAAGACAGAAAGTAATATGTAATATATATATATATGTAATATATATATATATATATATATGTATATATATATATATATATATATATATATATATATACAGTGGCTCCCAAAAGTGTTCGTACACTTACGAATTTAAATGAAATAGGGGTCTATCCATTAATTAAAATGAATATTTCAGAATGGGTATTTAATAATAAGTTCTATAACCTATTCTTAGCAAAACTACATGAAATATTTTGAAAACATAGTAAAAGTTTATTTTTAAGAAACCAGTAATCAAAAAGTAACAAAAACTTTATCTCACAAAAGTCATCGTACACTGAAATATTTTCGGATAAATTCATAATTAAAATTATCGACTTGCGCTTTATTTTTATTTTTGAACTAGCTGAAAACCCGCACTTCGCTAAGGAGTACATTCAAACTAAATATAACGGTCAATGTATGCAATTAATGCCAAATATATATATATATATATTATATATATAATAAATATGACGATCAATGTATACAAATAATGTAAAAAATATATATATATATATTTATAAAAATATCGTAAGGGATATTTTTATAGACAAAATACTGTAGAAGATAATATTCAAATTAAATCTAATAGGACAGACTAAAGAATATAGTACAATTAATATAGTACAGTTTGAGGATCATATTTTACTGTATTTAAATATTTTTTTGGATAATGTCCAATTGTATGCTGCATTAGCAAGGAAAAAAAATATTTATTTAATCTATTTAGTTGTTATGCACGGGACGATAAATTTATTTAAAGTACCAGAAAAAGAAATCACGTGATCAGCATTTAATAAATTAAATTCTGTGTGCGCATGAAGTTAACGTTACGATATAGAGATAGTAATAAAAATCTATATATATATATAAAACAGTTCCGTAACTGACTAACTGACTGATTGACTGACTGACATACAAAGTACAGACCAAACCGTTGAACCTAAAGGACTGAAATTTTGCATGGCGATTCTTCTTGTAATGTAGGGGTGCACTAAGAAAGATTTTTGAAAAATTCTTCTTAGATTTTTTTAAATTAAATTTTTAATCTGTTTTTGTAACTTTTTTCAAGTTTGCATTTAAAATAATAATTTGAGGGTTGTAAAATTTATATCACGAAAAAGATCATAAATATTCCTTTAAAATGAAATTTCTTTCGCATCTTTACCTCCATTTTCTAATTTTTGGTGAATTTTTAAAGATTAATTTTTACAATTTAATTTATTAAACGCTGATCATGTGATTTCTTTATCTGGTACTTTAAATAAATTTATCGTCACATAACAACGAAATAGACACAAAAAAAATTAAAATAGTGGCGCCATCTACTGTACGCTTGTGAATCGAGAGTTGTTGGTTATTTATTAATTAAAAATATTGGAAAGTTCTAGTGGATCTGTAAATATACATGTGGTAACAGTTTTAAAATTTATAAATTATCAACCTACACAGGTGATAATTTATCCGGCGTTGCCCAGGATTTTAAGAATGTTTGTTAACCAAAATCAATTTAAAAACTAAACACAGTATAAATATCATAGATTAAAAAGCATGTGAAATGTTATACACATGAATAAAAAGAAAACCCAACATAAAAAACCATAAATTTACAATAATTTCTTCAGAATTCAGCTAGATTTAGCGTTTCATCATTGGAGCAAAAAAACCCTGAAAAGTAAAGCATAAAATATATACATTTATAATAAACCACTAAAAGCTGAAAAGGAAAAATTTCAAATTGTCTTTAGGAAAGTAAAGCTGAAAAGTAAAAATGTCAAATTGTCGAATGTTTGTTAACCAAAATCAATTTAAAAACTAAATACAGTATAAATAACATAGAAAAGATTTAGCCTTTATCATTGGAGCAAAAATTCCTGAAAAGTAAAACATAAAATACATAAATTTATAATAAACCTACCAAAATCCATTAAAAAAATAAACATAGTATAAATAACATAGAAAAAAAAGTATACGAAATGTTATACACATTAATAATATGAAAAATAAAATGAAATAAAAATAATAATTTTTAAAAATAATAAAATAAAATAAAAATAATTTAAAAAAATAATAAATAAAAATAATAATAATAATAATTTAAAAAAATAATAAATAAAAATAATAATAATAATAATTTAAAAAATAATAAAATAAAAGCTGAAAATACAGGTTTAGCAAAATCTGTAGGATCCGTATTCGAACCCGCTTCGTGTAGTAAATGAACGCTCTTACCGAATGCGCCACAATAACATGCTGGTGCATTGTGTAAATAGGAGAATATTTGTACTAAAATTACTGGAAAGTTGCTATGGGTTGGTGAATATACATGTATTTATGGAGTAAGAGGAGTTTTAAGTTAGAAATAAGTTAGCAGGATAGAAGATTAGTCTTTAACTCTTCAATAGACACAAAGACATAAGCGAGGGGGGTTGCAGTAGCGATTAAAAATGATCTTGTGACACTTAGCGTGGTTGATTCGAATTTTCCATCGCGTGTGATAGTGTCAATATGCAGTTGGATCCGATTTATTTTAGAGTATAAAATCTGACTTGAAAGATTATTATTTTCATTTATTATTCTGGCTTAATATGTAACTTGAAACTTTTTGATTTTATTTATTTTTATCTTTTCGCTCGCTGTTCGCTTCAGCTAACCCTAACGTGGACGCCATATTCAGAGGGGTGATTCCACAAAGTGTAACATCTTACATTTAGTTTCAAAATTTTTGGTTTTTTATTAATTAAAAATCAACGGTAATTAATTTCGATTTTTGAAGTTCTTCAGACCCTCGGCTGTTTTTAAAGACGCCTGTATGTAAAATTTCACGATCGTTGCTCCTAAACTGTGGATTTCTATACAATTACAGAGATACAAACATTCATTTTTATATATTAGATTGTGGTGGCATTTAAAATATCGTTTGGCTTTAATTTTTGCTTGCCTACTCCGTAATATTCTATTTATTAATTAAAAATGGCTCGTAGTCGTAAAGAAACAACAAACAGCGTTCGAAAATTGATTATTTTTCCTCATAGTAGTGGTATATCAGTTCCGAATATTGCTAAATTACTTAATTTATCCCATTGTACTGTGCAGTATGAGAAAAAACGCTTTCAAGAAGAAAATTGGATCGAAAACAAGGTAAGAAAAGGCCGTCCGGCAAAGTTAACAAAATGTGATCAGAGATTTATAATTAGAAAATTTGTGAAAAATTTACGTTTGAGTGCTGTAAAAGTGTCTGCAGAATTCAATGAAACATTTTCTACTTCAATTTCACCTGAAATTTTTTAACGAGTTCTCAGAACAGCTGGATTACATGGGCGTTCTGCCCATAGAAAATTTTTTGTGAGTGAGAAAAACAGAAAGTTTAGGCTTCCCTTCGCACTATCAATGATGAATAAGCCCTAAACCTATTGGAATAATGTCTTATTTGCCGATGAACATTTTTGGTGCTGATGGGCGTATAATTGTATGAAGAAGAAAAAAATGAGGAACTTAATCCCAAGAACTTAGTAGGAACAGTTAAGCATGCCGGTGGAGGTATCCTTGTGTGGGGGTGCATGTCAGCATCAGGACTAGGAAATTTGGTATTTATTGATGGAATAATGAATCATGCTGCTTTTATAAATATTTTAAGAGACAATTTAAAATTATCAGCCCGAAATTTGGGTATAGGAAAAAACTTTGTTTTTCTATCAAGATAACGATCCTAAGCACATGGCTCTCAACGTTCGCATCTGGTGTCTCTATAATTGTCCACAAGTTTTAAAAACACCACATCAATCGCCAGATTTAAACCCAATAGAACATATATGGAGAGAACTGGAGGTTCGAATTCGAAAACACGACATTCACACGAAAAGCGAACTAAAAACAATTATGATGGAAGAATGGATGAACATTGATGCAAAAATTACAAAACAACTAAAGCAATCTATTCCCAGACGTTTAAAAGCTGTTGCGGATGCTAAAGGATATCCTACTAAATATTAGTTTAACGAAAAATTAGAATATTTACTAATATGTAGGGATTTTTTACAAGTGTACGATGACTTTTGTGAGATAAAGTTTTTGTTACTTTTGGATTATTGGTTTCTCAAAAATAAAGTTTTACAATGTTTTCAAAATATTTCATGTAGTTTTGTTAAGAATAGATTATAGATCTTATTATTAAATACCCATTCTGAAATATTCATTTTAATCAATGGATAGACCCCAATTTCATTGAAAATCGTAACTGTACGAACACTTTTGGGAGCCACTGTATATATATATATATATATATATATATATATATATATATATATATATATATATATATATATATATATATATACATATATATATACATTGGGGATCCAAAAAAGTCAATATTTTTGATCTGTACAAAACCCTCTAAAAAAGTACCCTCTATTAACCCTAGAGATAAGTCTGCCAATAATCTGACTTGCAGAACAAAACCTTTACATGACAGTCTCATTTTATTGCTGCCTGAATAAATATTTGATCTATGTTATCAACTACGACAATCCTGTGTATTTTGGGAGTACCTAATAGAAATGCTTTCGAGGATTTTTTTTCTTTCTCTACGGTTATTCCGATTGTTTCATTGAATATATTATTTGATGGATATAAACTATACCTACATTTCCCTGTCTAAGCATTTCTAAACAGCAGTTGGTGGTTTTTTCTGGCTTTAAAATTTATGAATTTGTTTTTACAAATTTGTTTAACTAATAATTGTCCTTTAAATTAATGAAGTAATAAAAGTGAAATCATCAAAGGAAATCAGCTGTGTGATGTACTCATGTATTTTGAGCATTAATATGTTATTTAAACAGTGAGATTTAGACTTGTATTTCTCCAAGGAAATATTTTAACAATTCTTTGATAATTACAAATATGTTTAGCTGGGAGAAAATTTTTCGTCAGGAATGACTTGTTTATGAATTGTGCCTATCCCCAAGGGGAAATTGTATTATCCTTTCTTAAATGTATAAAAATCAAATAAGATAATTAGAAATTTTTTTAATAAATAATGGTATTCATACGCATTGTTGAAATAGCTTCATTAATAATTCGTCTTCGACTTACATCAATATATACCGATTAGCCTCTTTAACTACATAATTTTTACATCTATACGACAAAGAAATGTGAATTTTCTACATACTATAGAACTATATTTATGTTCTTACAATAATTTTCATTATTTTAAAAATATTCTGTGATTTTCTTAGAGTGCAACTTCGCATTTGTTTAAAAACGTTTTATTATTTGCGTATTAACTATAGCGTTGAACCGAAGCAAAAAAATTTCTTTTGAAGATGAATCCTCTTTAGAATATAAAGCGTTTAGTTCTTTCCCATAATACAATGAGTGTCTCTTATTTCTCTGCTTCAGTCTTTACCAATCCCTTGCGTGTCTGGATAGCATCTATATCAAAGCAGAACGATACGTACGATAGCCGAATGTCTATTCCGCTCGCACACTGTATAAGAGTCTGTGGGTTTGAATCCCACTCTTGGAATGGATGTTTGTAGCCATTGGGATACTGCTTTAAGCAGTAGGTACAGGACTAATAAACTAATGTGTAGCAAAAAATGACCATATCGCTCTCAACCAAACCAAACCAAGGCAGAACGGTCGAATATATCGGCTTGAGTTATTTGTATTCCTTAGGAATTATACACCTATCTTACCGCCGATACAGAATGTTAAAACAGCAGGGATATTTTTATATCAGAAGTGTAATAGTTTACTGAAAAATTATATTTATGAATATGGAATAGAAATGTTTTACTCTACTGATGAAAAAGAGGTTTTTTAGTGACAGCTTTTTAATACCCCGGTATTTCGACATGATTATGCAAAAAAACCATTTCAGTTTCAAATAAAATAAGAATAGATGAAGAATTCATATGGGTACTTCTTGAGAAGAATCATTAAAATCTTGCTTTTTAGTCCCTCAAACTGGAGAACTTAAATGCGCTCCAGGCAATCTGCACTCGCTAAATATGTGCTGGATGGTTAATAAAAATTTGCAGTTCATAGTGAGGCGTAAAACGATCCGAACTTTAGTTCCTGTTTTAATGAAAAGACGTAAAAGAAGTACATCAAAGAATAATAATAATGGACCGAGTGGCAAATGTTGAGATGTGCGTATGTGTGTGTGTGTGTGGGGGGGGGGGGGTATTTCACATCATTACTAGAAAATGTAACAAATAAATAAATAATTTTAAAAGTTCGTACTTGCGAATAAATAAATAATTTTAAAAGTTTGTATCTTGTGGTATTAGACAAAAAAAGAAGAGAAATTCCTTAAAGAGTGAAATAAAAAATAAAAAATGAGACTCCCTAACATTAACGGGATAGTTCATTTGGAGGAACTATGGATAATAAGGTGAGAAGGGATAAATTCTTGAAGCTTAAACAGTTTTAAGGTTTCATAATGGACCACTGATAAGCCTGCAAGAAGCACTCAGGGAAAATACAAAAAATTACTATAATAAAATAATGAAATAAACAAATGTGGAAAATATAAGCTAGCCATCTACCTGACTAGTTGGCTTGAAAATGAAGTGATAACTTTTCAGAATTGGGTATATATACATTGCGGTTACTAACACCTTAGGGCTCGTAAATTGAATGAATATAAGATTATAGGGTATACAACTCGCATTCAGTTTTCGACTCATAAATTGTTATTGCAAATAAAGAATGCTTTTTGTGTAAATCTGTTGTTCAAAGTCATTCTCATAACAAACTCAAAAAATGAATTTTAATTGATATTAACACTAGAAAGACAGGAATTTGTTTCTTACTAAACAGACTGAACGCCGTCATTTTTCCGGTTAAAAATAAAATCAACAATTTGAATTATTTAATTTTTGTAAATGGTTAAATACTTTAAATTTTGAACTATTTCATATCAGTATATAATAAATTAGTATATATTTAGATATACTTTTATGCAGGTATGCCAGGCTGTCAACCTGGTATGGTTTATCCGTAAAAATATATGCATGGTTTGGGAAGTCCTTATTTTTCCATGTTTATATTAACTCGCTTTCTTCTTTGTATGTGTGTTTATCCAGTACAAATCTTGCAATCGATTTTTAACTAACTTTCGGACTAACTAGACATTTGAAACTTTTAGAATAGCTCAGAACACGATGACAATGCATTATTTTAATACTTTTAACCATCTTTAAGCAGCATTTAATTCGTTAATTTTGTTTGTACACTGGTGCAGCCATCTATCGGCCGGGACGGGAATAAAAAGTTAAACGCAAGTTAACTTCCAATTAACTTCATTTTCTTTCAAGTTTATGGGATATTTCATCAAAAAAATTTTCAAAAAGTATTTATTAATACATAGAATTGTCAAGTTTATGTGATTCAACAGAAAATTTAAAAACATGGTATATAAAAAGTTCTTTTTATCTTGTAATTATCCAACACTAATATTTCGAAGAGCCAATAGTTCTGTTATTTGTAAAACGCAGAAGAGACGAAAAGTAACTAACATTATTCCGGTATTATTTTAAAGATTGCTGCCTGTTTTCTATATTGCCGTTAAATCGACGGTTTTCAGTCTTAGTAGGTACGCAACGCATTTTCTCCCCTTCTTTACTATCGAATATAATTTTGTAAATGTGTGTGCATATTTTGCGCGAAAAATTAGGAAAAGTCATAAAATTTCAGAAGCCTGAGGACATAAATGCAGACATAGCGCTCATTAGTATGTCCGAAACCGTCAAAATGGCGGTAGCCGTCTTTCTAGTGTTAAGGAAAAATCAATTTTAGATTTTTGTGAAATAATTAATTCAGAAATAATAAAGTTAGGAAATATTTCTCCGTATACTAAATGAAGGTAAGTAATAATCGATTAACTTTCTAATGAATTTTAAAAAGTCAGCCTCTTTGAAATAAAAATGATGGTAACAGTTGTAAGGTCTACCTAATGATCGTCGATTAACAATAATCGATCATTGCATTTGCATAAATCCAAAGAAGCTACAAAAAATGCTAAATTCAGCATAAACCATTACTATAAATACCGCGTAGCCAGATTGAAAAAGAGACCGGTTTGTTTGGAGCTGTTTATGCGAGCTGCCTTCAGTGGCCCATAGCCAGATCGCTTCTAAGCCTAAGCGAGTTTTTGCCATTCTGGTATAAAGAGGTTGTTGTGTTAGTAATAGTGGATTACCGTGCAGCATCACTGCTCTGATTTTATATATATTGTAAGTACTTGAAATTCATTTCCTTGTATATTTGTTTATAACATTTTGTACCAGTCTTTACTTAGTATTGTTTTGACACTGCACGTTGTATGTGTCAAGGGGATAATAAACTTTGTTATTTATCTAGTGCAAAAAGAGTCATTTCTACTTTATTAGAGGGTGACTTCGATATACATATATCCTTTCTAGGATATATGTATATCGAAGGATATATGTATATTGTATTTCTTCAATCTGCCTGATTTTTTTCTATGTTTTTTTATGTTTTTACATTTTTTCATGAATTATAGTTTTGAAAAATATATACGGTTTCAAAAAATGATGCACAGCTTTGTGGCAAACACTTCAATTAAAAAGCGTCGGAAATTTGGAAGAAATCAGAAGAAAAAGGATGCGCATGCATTTTGATAAATGCTACCATTTTTGAAGAATTTTTTTGATAAACAAGGCTTAATCTTTCCCAAAATACTTATTTGTGTATTCTAAATGTCTTCAATGATGTAAAAAAGAATATGATTCTCATTTGATATTAAGAGTAAAGTATTGCCAATTTAGATAAATGACGTTGAAATCTCTTGTCCACTTAAATAATGAAATCAGTTTCGGAAGCGAATTTTAAATCATATATAAAAGATATATCTAGTAATAAAAATATTCCTTAGAGACTAGAATAAGTTGTATAAGAATATACTAACATTTTAATTAATTTATAAAGCTTTTTCATAAAAATACGATAACTTTATTTTTTTTTTTTAAGTTACGAAATAAATTGATTTTTATATCTCTGATAAATTTCATATTCTTAGCTCTAAAAGTAATTAAAATTCCTTCATATTTATTACCTTCTTTTGTATGTATTTGAAAGTTATGAAAAAATTAATTATAATTACACCCCGAAAGAGCAATTTTATTTCATTTCAAAGTATGATTTATCACATAAAATAAATCACTCCCAATAATAAATAACACGAATACAATTAAAAAATTTTCTAATTACAAAATTGATGTAGAAACAAGAATTCATTTGAAAGGGAATTATTTTATCAGAGCGATAAATTATAAAACATTTCCGCACACTTCTCCTTTTAATTGAATGCACTTTAGTACATTTTTTTTGTCAGATTTGCATTCCATTTTAAAAGACTATCTTATTACAAACAGTAATCTAATGAAACGCAGAACACAAAAGAACGTCGGAGCTAAGTGAAATAAAGCCTAATTCGGAAACTGTGCTTCCATAAAAAAAGCATTTGGAAACAATGAAGTGTTATGTAAATATAATTATTTTAATTGCATAAGGTTGCCTCAGCACAATAAGAATAAAGTGTAAGTAATAAAATATTCTGTTTTCGAGAACGTTTTTTTCTTAGAAACAAAAGGGCGGGTGCCCTCTGAGTTTAGACTAATAAGAGTCACTTCCCCTAATTTTCAAAAAGTGTAATAACATTCATCTTCCCAAAATATTCGCAATCAGCTTTCATGCATACTTTTTTTTAAAATTTGCATTTCTTTCCAAGAATTTGTAAACAAGGGACGTTACAGACATAAAAGTAATAGGCTTTATTGCTGGAGGAATTGCTTTTGAGTGTGTGATTAAGAAAAAAAATGTGTTTTATTCATTATCTAAATCTAACTAAACGCTACGCTAAATTGTAACTACTGCAACGTATTGTTCAAAATATGAAAACAATTAAAAGGCTTGGTTGTATGCCAACAAACATATTGCCCATTTCTCTTTGAATCTTGAAATGAAACGAGAAGAATCAGACCATATAATTTTTTTCAAGTAAACGACAGATGAAATCTGCAAATACAGTGGGTGATTGGTTTACGAACATAATCCGTTCCAAGACTATTTTCGTAAACCGAAATGTTCGTTAACCGATCATCGATTTACCATAGATTTTTTGGGACTTCGAATAATTCGTCCTGGAGGCCCTAAAAATTAAATTATAAGATATATATATATATATATATATATTTATAATTTCTTAGTAAGTTTATTTTTTACCAAAATAATACAGTCTTGCATATTAATCAATCGTTTTTTTTGTTAATGGGTAGTTAAAGAACCTGTCCAATGTCGATTGCTTTTCTCTCTTCTTCAGAATTTTCCGGAAGTGATTAATAGCATTGTCGTTGTAGAGATCCCCAACCCTACTGACATCAGCTTGGTTTGGGTGCCATTCTAAGACCGTTGTTCTGACATCCTCCCACTTCTTTAAAAGATCTTTAATAGCAAATTGGTCCTCTTTCGTCTTCCTCTTTTTCTGAAGGAGATACATTTCGCTGGTGTTCTTCATTCAAGATTTCTTGGAGTTCTTCTGTCGTTAGCTCATCTTCATGTTCCATTCTGAGCTCTTCAAAGTCATCCTCGTTCACCTCTAATTCCAGATCTTTCACAATTGTCCCAATTTCATTCATAATTTCAGGGACATTATCTCCGTCTCCCTGAACACAAGATGGACACAGTTTTCGCCAATCCGAAATCAACTGTCGTTGAGTAAGTTCTGACCACGCCTTTTGAATGAGTCGGATAGCTTCAAGAATGTCAAATTTTTCTTTCCAAAACGTTTTTAATGTCATTGTTGAGGATAATTGGCATGTTTCGAAACACCGACGAAACAGCGCGCGAGTGTACGATTTCTTGAAACCCGCAATAACTTCCTGATCAATTGGCTGAATCATCGAAGTCGTATTCGGAGGTAGAAATTGAACTTTCAGCCAGGGAAAATCTATCAGAAAATTATCTTCAAGGTCCTTTGGGTGTCCTGGTACATTGTCCAGTAGCAGCAGTGCTTTCAATGGGAAGTCATTGGTCTCAAGGTAGTACTTGATGCTGGGAACACAAACTTCAAACAGCCATTCTTTGAAAAGAACCTGCGTGACCCATGCCCTCTGATTTTATCTCCACATCACTAGCAGTCTTTTCTTGATTATGAATTTTTTTAATGCTCTAGGATTCTCAGAGTGATAAACGAGAAGTGGTTTAAGCTTCATATCACCACTAGCGTTAGCTCCCAAAAGTAACGTCAATCGGTCTTTCATGGGTTTATGCCCAGGAAAACTTTTCTCATCGTTTGTGATGTAGGTACGGTTCTGCATGCGCTTCCAAAACAAACCTGTTTCATCACAATTGAAAATTTGTTGTGGACATTACCCTTCTTTTTCAACGAATTCTTGAAATTTGAGACAGAACTTCTCAGCTTCTTCTTTATCTGCACTAGCAGACTCACCATGCATTACCACATGCTTAATGCCAGATCTCCTTTTAACTTTTCAAACCAGCCAGTGGTAGCCTTGAATTCTAACTTCTCTTATGACGAACCTGGAGTTTATTCCTTCAACTCCTCAAAAATTTCTCTAGCCTTCTCTTGAATGATGGCCATAGTAGTTACATCTCTTTTCATTTCCCTTTCGTTTATCCAATTTAAAAGCAACCTCTCCATTTTTTCATGGATCGCACTTCTTTGCTTCTCAGATGTGATTTTCGTACTCCTTTAGCTGCTTGAGCCCTCTTGATGATATCTTTCTTAGCTAAGATTGTGCCTACTGTAGACCTGTTCAAGCCATATTGCCTAGCAACATCAGATATCTTCTGCCCATTCTCTACGTCGGCTATAATCTCTTGCTTGGTTTTTATGGCGAGCTCAGTTCTTGACACTCCACTTTTTTTAGGCCTCACAATATTGCCAGATTTTCTGATATTTTTATTTTTATTTTAATTTGTTTTTTTTATACGGGGTTCAAAAAAGCACATATAAAAAAATTCAGAAGGGCAGAAACCAACTAGCGTACATAAAGGTTACGTGTACAATTCACAAATTCTCGGTGCAAACTACGTAGTATGCGACCGTGTCGTGTGCTCCGAGTTCCGACGAGAGGTTGTGTATGACGTAGCGAGCAGCGCCCCCACCGTTTTTAGAATTCGACTAGATGGAACTTCTCCATGAAGCAAGGCTCTTAGATTAGTGGCAGTTTGTAGACCCCTTTAAGAGTTGTACATACATGTAAAATAAATGTTTATAACTAAAATTGTATCGTTTGTAGACCTCTTGATTAGAATTATTAGATAAACTCACTGAACCAACACTTGGTTGATCTCGTACTACTAGAAACTTTTTTCGACCTTTTGTCAGAGATGTGTTCGGTAGAATTCGTTTTAGTTTGTTATCCGAACATATGTTCGCTGTCCGAACACAAAAATCTTTCGTGAAAGTCTTCATTATCCGAATTGTTCGCAGTCCGAATTGTTCGTTAACCGATCACCCACTGTATATTCAGCTCAAAAACTCTCCTATACCAAAAAACTTTTTATAGAAAAAAAAGGTCGCTCTGGACTTAGAAGTATTTGTTGTTACACTGGAACATATGAGGTATATAAAAGAAAATGCTTAATCAGAAAGGCTAACATCCGTTTGACGTTTCTCAAAAAGTATTTTAAACTTGAACTGAGGGAATAAATTTCTAACAACTATTTTCAGTTCATTTGTTAAGGAATCAATTTCAAATGTGTGTTTTTTCAAGACTTAAAGCCTTAAAAATAGATCTTAACTTCAAATACTAATACGAGTAGTTACCAGAGATTTGGGAAAATCAGGATTTGGAAATTTTCATGTTTGAGAAAGACAATGATTTATCAGAAATAATAACAGAACATCAAAAAATAGCTCGCCATCGAATTTATGGCAGATTTCAAAATATCTTATTATACTTAGCATGTACTATACCCGCCTTAACCTACAATTACCTCTCCGCACATTCTTCTCCTGTACATCTAGACATCTAACACGATATCAATTGCACTTATGGGCAAGAACAAGTTTCTGTAAGATCTTCCTGCTAGTCCAGGAAGTTCTGCCTCAACCGATCTCTTCCGCAATCTGACGTCCCGGTCGATCTGACTCAGAGGTGCTAATTCAATTTTGGCCCATTTATGAGTATCTTACGAAACCAACAAAATCATAATTGTTGTCATGTCATGCTGGAGGGTTTTGACAAACGCACAAAACGTATCAAATAAATCACTCTATCTCTCTCTCTCTATTCTAAAAAAAAGTAACTCCCACTGCTGCAGCAGCAGCCACTGCCGCCGCTGCCAAAAGCTTGTCACGCTATCTCTTCCGAAATCCCTGGGAGTATGGGGTCGAAAGCGATACCAATAGATGCAGAAAAATGTGGGGAACAAAGTAAGACATGTCTCATCTTCGTCGGACTTTAAGTTCTTTTATTTCTTGTTTTGTTTGAAAATATTGACTTTTTCATCTGCAGATTACGATAACTCGCCAAATAACGATCGTAGAATTTTGATCTTTATACAATCTAAGACTACAGACATTTCTCTTTCAAACTAAACCTTATTTGTTTAAAAATGTTTTATAACAGACTAATATTTTCATCAAAAATGAAACACAGTTTTTCAAGAAATATCGTCCCCTATGTGGATGTAATATCGATGCTCCTCGAGTTTTTATCTTACAAAGAAAATATTTACATCATCTGGAAGCTGAAAGCTTTCTTATTCATATAAACATAATTCCAAGTCTATATCTTAAATTTTCGATTTTTAATTTAATTTTATAGCTGATAATTCAACAGTGATGAAACGCCCTTCGCATTAAGGGTGACAACAGTAAATGGATGGAAGCTGTTACATTGCCCGAGAATCACCCCTATGTATCTCGCTAGTAGCCATAACAGAGGAGCGAGCGTAGCGAGCCTAGGCGCTTTAGTATATAATTTAGTATATAATTAAAAAAGCCCTTAGTATATAATTAAAGAAGCCCTTAGTATATAATTAAAAAAGTTTGTACTTGTGAATATATTGTGGTATTGGACTTGTGAAACCACAATTCCTTAAAATGTGAAACTCACAATGTGAGACTCACAATTCCTTAAAATGTGAAAAAATTAGACTTCTTAATATTACCGGGATAGTTCATTTCTAAGATCTAGTTTTGGTGGCGAGGGATAAATTGTCCCAGGTTACACCGTTTTAAGGTTTCATAATGGACCAATAATAAGCCTGCGACTAATACTCATGCAGAATATAAAATGTTACTATGATAAAGCAATCAAATAATCCAATGGGGAATATATGAGCAAGCCATCTGTAAGGTATACACAAGATTCGATTCACAAGAATCGAACTTTTGAGTGAATTAAAGAAGCTGCTTCAGATATGCTAATTTTGGCATACGCGCTTAGTATAAATACCACGCAGCGTCATTAATAGAAAAAGGAATTGTTGTTAAGGTTGAAAAGGTGTTATCCTGCTCTAGTCCTTAGCGGGCCAGAAGTTTACGTGGCAGTACTGCTGGTTTGACTTACTGTTCGTGAGTATAAAAATATATTGTTCTTAAAAAGCTGTATTTACATTCCGTACAAGTAGTACGCATGCTTATTGCTGTAAAAGCCAATTATATGTGCAGCGAATTCAATAAACATTATTTCATGTATAAACTGTGTTTGTATATAATTCAAATAGAGTGCTACTTCAAATTATATACACCCAAGTCTGGGTAGAAGTGAGCATAGATTCTCTATACTGGCGCCCGAAAAATATATATACCCTGGTAGTTAGCGTTACATTTGTAACGAATAACATAATTGAAATTAAAAACTGTGTACTGTGTACTTATATTGATAAAATTGTTGCAAGTACTTATATACTATTTAAAAAATGAGTGTTGTAGAACAAAATCCTGCTGGAAATTTTCCTCGGGTAATTATGGTTCAGCAAATTGCGCCATTCGAAGCCACCTTGAATGGCGGCCCCTAAAGCCAATTCCTAAAGAAAATTGAGCATTACTTTCAGCAACAATGCACCCCAGAAGGGGATAAACTTAAAATTGCTCTAGCCGCTTTAAGAGGTAGTGCATATCAGTGGTACACGTGTATGAAAAGCAGTAATCTGATTTTTGACTATTTGTCATTCAAGCAACAGTTTCTTAGCGTTTTTCCAAAGACCTTTAATCAAAGTGAAATTGAAGCGGAAATTTATTCGCTAAGGCAACGTGAAGGTCAGTCTGCATTAGATTTTGCTACAGAAAAGATTTCCAAGTGTGAGGAATATTTAGAAGAGTTGACGGAAGCGATAATCTTAAAAATAGTTATCCAACGTTTGAAGCCAAGTGTTCAAGATTTTTTAGATAATCAAACAATTACAAGCAAGGTTACCCTCCTTCAAGCTTTAGCTAAATATGACAATAGACATTTCTTCGCTACCCCTCACCGTCATTCAGGTACGAGAAGTTTTATACAGCCGCGCCAAAATTTTTCGCGAGTTTCAAACCAGCAGCGTAAGCAGTACCGCAGGCAAAATAATAGAAGCGCACGGCGTTATAATGAAATTAGTGCACTTAAAGAAAATAATAGGGAAGCACCTTACTTGCACTGGCAAGTTGATTCACATGATATGGTTCAACCTGTTGAAACTGTTTGGTCAAATGTATTATTTTGTCCGAGCAGTAATCATTATTTTGAGAATAGTGAAAGTCAGGGTATTTTTGTGGCTTATAAAGAAAGTGAGTCTAGCTGGAATGATGAGGTAATTCCAGTACAAATTTCTGAAAATAGGGCCGATACTAATGCTAGTGGTTTAGAAAATAAATCATCGGACACTTCTATTAATGCTATACCTGATATTATTAATGCTATACCTGATATTATTGATGCTATACCTGATATTTTAGATGATATTCACACATCTGTTAATGAAGGAAATTTAGTAGATGACGAAGTATGCGTTACGGAAGTTAGTGAATACTTATTAGTTGACGACAATAAAAATTCTTTAAACGATAGTAGGAACTCGCTAGGTAATGATGATATTATTTCAAGTTTCCATCCGAATGAGGATGCTGTAGGCCAGGTTGATAATATGGTTTTAAATAAAGTACATGAAAACCATACTGAGAATCAGGATGAAAAGTTGACACAGAGTTATACTGTAGGTAGTTTAGCTGATGCTTCGGAAGTTATAGAGAAAGTTTGCAATAAAACGCACGAGTACGAAAAGCTTAATCTTCCTAAAACTGAAGCAGTGTTAAAGAATTTAAATGATAACGATTCTGATGTCGCAAGTTTCAAAGAAACTTTTTCGTCAAAAGAGGATAAAACTAAAGTTAAGGGGGATAAAAAACGTGAAAAAGAGCCTTCAGGTTCCAGCATTAAAATTGCTAATACTGAAGTAATTAAGGAGGTAAAAAAGAAGTCGTATAAGCACAAATACGAAAAGCAGAGTCAGGTTGTTGAAAAAATAGAATCTGCATTAAAATTTAATACCGATACAAGCAAAAGTACGAAGAAAGGTAAAGTGTGCACTACAAAAACTCCATCAAAGGAGGAATGCGTCGCTGATAGGGTACACAAGGTTATAAAAAGGAAGAATGACAATTTTAAAGCTCCTTTGCATAAGTACAGGGAACGCAAGATATCAGCCGCCCAGCAAGGTTGGCCTCCTCCCAAGAGACCTCCTGTCCATCGTCAAGCCGGACCAGCGCCTCAGGACCAACGACCTGCTGCACGAAGGATGCCCACACGGTCAACGAACCCCTTTACTAGGACTGCGACCATCAAGAGAGGTTCAGCGGATTGGACAAACTGGTGCAGTGAAGTTGCTGCATTCATGAGGAACAAGTCTTGTATCAACTTTCTTATTCTAACTCCCACCCTTTAATAAAATCGAACCAAATTGGTTTGAAGTTCCCCATTGTATATACTGTGTAAACATTTTGAGGGGAAGGAGTGAGCCACTGAAAAAAAAAAACGGCATACTGTTGTTTTATAAATTTTTGAAGGGGACATGTAGTGAAAAAAAATACATACTAACTACAGATAACAAACAACTAACATACTAACTTCGCAAATCATAACACATGTACATTATAAATTGGGGGAGAGCAGATACAGTCAAGAAATGTCATGCTGTGCAATTGTGTTGTCACTTTTAATTAAAATAGATATTTTAGGGCGCAGTTGGCCAGCCCAGTATCCGCAACTCTGCAAATCCACTGTGTAATGGTGTCACCTGGACCCTTCGGGGTTAGTTTTGTAAAATGGTAGTGGCGTTTTTCCCCCACACAACGTGTGGAAGGTTTTTTGGCTTTGCCACCCATTATGTAAAAAGTCAGACCAGCACGCGTTTTCAATTAGTTAACTGAAGCCGTTCAGACCTCAGTTACCTAATTTTTTTTTTCGAGGGAGGCCAGTGTAAGGTATACACAAGATTCTATTCACAAGAATCGAACTTTTGAGTGAATTAAAGAAGCTGCTTCAGATATGCTAATTTTGGCATACGCGCTTAGTATAAATACCACGCAGCGTCATTAATAAGAAAAAGGAATTGTTGTTAAGGTTGAAAAGGTGTTATCCTGCTCTAGTCCTTAGCGGGCCAGAAGTTTACGTGGCAGTACTGCTGGTTTGACTTACTGTTCGTGAGTATAAAAATATATTGTTCTTAAAAAGCTGTATTTACATTCCGTACAAGTAGTACGCATGCTTATTGCTGTAAAAGCCAATTATATGTGCAGCGAATTCAATAAACATTATTTCATGTATAAACTGTGTTTGTATATAATTCAAATAGAGTGCTACTTCAAATTATATACACCCAAGTCTGGGTAGAAGTGAGCATAGATTCTCTATACATCTACCTAACAAGTTGGCTTGAAAAGGAAGTGATAACTTTTCAGAAATGGGTATATAGACATGGCAGTAAACAACATCTTAGGGCTCGAAAATTGAATAAATATTAGCTTCCAGGTTATAAAACTCGCGCTCAGTTTTTTACTGGTAGATCGTTGTTACAAATAAAGAATACTTTTCGTGTGCATAAGAATTTGAGCATCAGAATTGAGTGCATCAGAATCTCAGAGTGCATCAGAATTCAGTCCATTGCTAGCCTATTGGCATCTGTGAAAAATACAAAACACAAAAAAATTTACATTTGTTGTCCAGCTCTGTCTTTCAAGAGTTCATGTAAAATCGCATAAATTGACAACGTCCGAAACTAGGTAGGCTAAATGTTTTCTGTATATAGTCAAAAGTCTTGAAGTGTTTAAAGAAATTTTTATTGTAAACTGCCGTTTAAGAGAAGTACTTTTTTTTATTAAACATGTTTCCACGCAAACGCAAACAAATATTCTTTTCTGAATGTTTATAGCAACAAAGTATGTTGGGCGCGTATTTTTATCGCCTCTGGTAAGATATAATTTGAAATATTTCTGAGATTTTAAAAATCTCTCTGTGAATGCTAAGTAGATGAGTTTTATCGCTTTAATATAAATTCTTTCTGCATAATTCTTCCCTTTAGGCGTATATTTCTCACGTGGTGTTTTCTGAATACAAATCTTTATTTCCAACTTACCCCGAGCAGAATATCTCTTTCTCTTTTCACCCGGAAGACTGTTTTAAAGCGCATTATTAACAATTATTGCTTTCATTTTTTGACCTGAAGCAAAGTTATAGTATACCTTAATTAGCTTAGAAGAAAATATTCCATTTTTTTTCTCTTAGAAACCGTTATGTAGGAAATCAGTTCAATAAAAAGGTGCACTTACTTTTTATTTATTCCATGAGAAGATTAGGAGCCGAAATATCATTAAAGAAAACTGTGAAGTCGATATGGCCCTTTAAAAAGTTAATACCGATCAATCGACTTAATATAAAATAGAAGATATAAGTTTATCGGGTGAACTAAATCAATGACTACAGTAAATATCGATGTATTTATCGTAACTTAAAAAATGCGTACGTGGTTTCTTATCCCTGCCTTGAGGTTTGGTTTTATGAGAGGATGCAGACTCAGAAATATTGTTATCTGATATTTTTCCAGCTTACGTTGGCTGTTTTATTGCTCCTGAGAATCATAACCCAAGAAAATGCCTCTTATATTGATCGCACAACAAATATAAAAATCTGAAATCCTTAAAACATCGATGTGTTATCAGGGCATATGTTATATTCGCTGAATACCCGTGCTTCGCTACGGAGTACATTCAAATTTAATACAACGGTCAATGTATGCAATTAATGTAAATATATATATATATATATATATATATATATATATATATATATCGTAACGGATATTTTTATAGACAAAATAATGAAGAAAATTGAAAAAAATATTATTTCTTTGTTATGCACGTGACACAACATTTAAAGTACCACAAAAAGAAAAGAAACCACGCGATCAGAATTTGATAAATTAAATTCTAAAAAAAAATCATTAAAAAATTCGCCAAAAATCAGAAAAGGGAGGTAAAAATTCCAAAAAGATTTCATTTTAAAAGAATTTTTATGATCTTTCTCGTGATATAAATTTCATAACCCTCAAACTATTATTTTAAATGCAAACTTAAAAGAATGTTACAAAAACAGCTTAAAAATTTTATTTAAAAAAAGCTAAGAAGAATTTTTCAACAATCTTTCCTAGTGCAGCTCTACATTATAAGAAGAATGTCCATGCAAAATTTCAACCATTTAAATCCAGCGGTTTGGTCTGCGCGTTACCTGTCAGCCAGTCAGTTACGGAAATGTTATATATATACAGGTTACTCAATACAAAATGCACTTAAATAACGTAACCAATTTTGAATTTTGTTTCGTATCTGATAATGACGTACGTCATATTAAATACTGTCCTTATATGAAAAATGGCCATTAGCTATGCTTAGTGACCGTATAAAAGATTTATCATTTATGAACCGTACTACCTGAATACCAGTACTTCGCTACGGAGAACATTCAAATTACATATAATGGTCAATGAATACAATTATTGTAAAAAAAAATAATAAATAAAAAAAAAATATATATATATATATATTTATTTATTTATTTATTTATTAATAAAAAAATCGTAACGGAAATTTTTATAGACAAATAATGTAGAAGAAAATTTACAAATTAAATACAGCGGTCAATGTATGCAATTAATTTGTATGTTTAATATCCATAAAATATACTAATTTGAATTAAATTCTTAAAAAACTTCTATCTCAATTAGTCTAGTGGTTAAATTTTATCTTTTGCCGTATTTCAATATATTTTGTCAATTTATTTCGTTGTTATGCACGTGACGCAAAATTAATTTAAAATATCACAAAAAGAAAAGAAACCACGTGATCAGCATTTAATAAATTAAATTCTAAAAATTAATATTTAACAATTAACCAAAAATCAGAAAATGGAGGTAAAGATCCGAAAACAATTTCATTTTATAGCAATTTTTATGATCTTTCTCGTCACATAAATTGTATAACCCTCAGATTATTATTTTAAATGCAAACTTTAAATAATGTTACAGAAACAGCTTAAACATTTTATTTAAAAAGATCTAAGGAGAATTTTTAAAAAATCTTTCTTAGTGCACCCCTACACTATAAGAAGAATCGCCATGCAAAATCTCAGCTCTTTAGATCCAGCAGTTTGCTCTGTGCGTTATCTGTCAGTCAGTCAGTCAGTCAGTCACGGAACTGTTTTATATATATAGATATGAAAAAAGGTGATTAGTTATGCTTGACGTATAAAAGTTTTATTATTTTTGAAGCGTATTAGAAAGAATGCTGTATATTGAAGTAAAAAAATTCTTTTCATAAACTTCAGATTTTTAAGTTAATAAATTTGCTTATATTGAGAAGGAAAAATATACCTTTTCATTAAGGTTCATATATTTACATGCAAATGTTTAGCTAAATGCTTATATGAAAATTTGTTGACTATAAATTTCAATTATTGGGTCTTATTTGGATGACATACGAGTCAGTATAAGATTCGAAATATTGCCGTGACGGCAACCCGCCTGGATCAGATTCCGGTCCACATCCCCGCCCTGCGTCAACGGGACTGTTCGCAACCGCCATATTCCTATCAATGCCACTTAATACCACCCGCATGCGATCTTACGATCAGAGACATCCAGGAGCCAGAATTTAAATCTCAATCAATAAAATCCCAATTTAGCTTGCAGCCACCACTCTGCGAAATACATCAACTGAAGTTTATTTAACTTTTAACAAAACTATACAGACGTCCCGTACCACTTGTGCAGGTAGCCAAAACAAAGAAACAAACAATAAATCACAACTGTAAGTACAATCATCGTCACCACTCTTGACACTCAAAATTAAAAAACAATATCATTATAATCAAAATCGTCATATCTATAGACCGAGGAGTCCGTATCTTCGAGCTCCCATAATCTGTTAACTGAATAATTTTCTCGACTTCATCTTGGTATCTACATCAGCTTTAGTTCGTGGGGAGATTTTTAGTGTCCAACTTTTTCCCCGACTTTTTCTGATATCTTGCGCAATTCCTGCAAGTCTGTTCCTTTTCGCAAGGCTGGTCTTAATACACTTCATCAGTGTAGGCTTTGCATGTCGTTTTATTCCTACAATGTCTGGCCACATGGCCAAATCCCCAACATCTGTAGCATATCACCGGCTTTCTGCAGTCCTTCCAATTACAAAATTTCCAGCCAACTTTAAGCCTTTTATCACCTTCTATGATTCTATAGACATCTCCTTTTACTCTAATAATCCAATTATTTCATTTCTTAAACTTAAAGTTCGCAAAACATCAATATCACAGTCCTTCAATTCCGTATTTTCCTCTTCAAAATCTCTCTAAATTCTTCTTTCTCATAAGTTTCTTCCACATCATATATAATAATTCTCGGATCTTTCAGTGTGGGTTTATGTGTTATATACAACGTATTAACCTCTCTATTTCTTTCAAACACTTTAACAAATTTCTCTAATTTTTCCTATGTCTCCGTTTCCACCAGAATACCTCCTTTTCCGATTCTCTTACACTTTCTTTTTCCAATACCCAACATACCGGACTATATGTTCTCTTTAACCACCCTTTTTGTCTCACCTGCTTCTTGAGCGATGAACGGAATGATCTTTATCTGATTTCTAACCTCTCTCCGAGGTTTCTTTATCCATTTGAATTTCTTCTCACTAACTTTTTCTTTCGCAACTTCGGTGTAAGTCTTAACTTCCTTTCTCTCCAAGACACAAATTTGTCCTTTCAGATAACTAATTATCTTCTGCTGGTCTGATATCAAGTTAAACAACTCCAAGATATCCTCATTTAGTTGTCTTTTAATATCTACCGTTAGTTTAGTCATACTTATTATATTTATCAGTCTTTGTTGTTTAAGCTTCACTAAGTCCTCAGTTAGCTCACCCAACTCCTCCATCCTTTCTCTCTCCGTTTCTTTAGCGTGGCTGCCCATCTTTCCTCTTCAACCCCACGCTCCTCCGACGTTAGCAGTCTGTCTTTCGACAGATCTCCAGAGCCCACCGCGAGGAGGTGCCAGAGGTTAAAATTTAGAATACGCTAACTATATCTGCAAAGCAGATATGAACATGCACTAGTCCAAGCTGACTTATCACAAACTTGCCAATAATCGCTTTCAGCAATCTCAAGATCAATTAACAAATAGTGTGGGGTGGGCCCCTCAGTATAAGATAAATAATATAAGATGACAGTTTCAGTAATATACTGTACGATAGTCAAATGCCCTGTCGATAGATGGTGTACGATGTGGTAGATGGTGATTATTATTTAGATTTATTTATGTACACTAACTTTTCCAAAACGAAATGTTGCCATATGAAAATAAAACAAGGTCGGAAAAGTTGAATTTCCTTTGTTCTTGATAATATATTGACCGAAACTAAAATAAATGCAATATAAACTCACTTTCTTGTATTCTATCATGCTATTCATTTAAAATGCATCTTTATTATTTTGCGATCTAGTTGAATTTAGCTTTCTTGATCAACGATACGAAAAAACAGATATACATTGAACCTGTATACAAGTTACGAAATATCATAAAATTTAAATCTTTTTAAACCAAAACAAAAACACAAGTGTCCATATTTACGATCAGATTTTCAATAAATATCGTTAGAAGTTAGTACAAAAAAACTAAATGAATGCAAGCCAAAGAAAAATATGCATTTCGTCATGGCGCCACTTTTTTGTCAAAACTCTGCACTCGTCTCTATCAGGACACGCAAAGAAAATTTATTAAAACTGACAGGTTAGGATATTTCCATGGAACGAGCTTATAAGAGGAGGAGAATTGACCGGAGTTTTATTGACGAAACATAGTACAGCCGAATTCACTCTGCGAGGAAGAGTCTACTAGAGTTTGAGGGATTTTTAGTGTCCAAGTGCATGGAGAGATAATTGTAAGCTCAAGTCAATTCCAAATTTATTTAATTATTTGAATTTTATGTCTAATTTTGTATTGCTGGGTTTGTCTATTACAAGTATGCACTGCTTACGAATGTACTAATTCTTTACTCTAGACATTTACAGAATCCTTTCTAGCAGGCATAATTGTACAACATTGTGTAACATGCATGCAGCGCGCATGCAGTTCTTTACATTAGACATGTACGGAATATTTTCTGACGTACATAATTTATTTTCTAAGATGCATAATTCTAATTTCAAGTCAAGTGGCAATAAAATTACGTTAATTGTTTGAATTTTAAGTTCTGTTTTACTGCTGGGCTTTGCCTGCTACAAGTATGTACTACTTACGAGGTAATTCTTTACCCTAACCATTTGCAGAATATTTTCTGACAGACATAATTGTATAACATTGCATAACAACCATGTGAGTCATCACCCTAGAAATATACAACATATCTTCTGACATGCACAATTTATTTTATGGCATACATAATTGTTAGCTGAAGTCAGGTAGCAATAAATGTACTTTAATTGTTTGAATTTTGCGTCTTACTTTTAACAGCTGGGCCTTGCCTACTTGGTGTATGGTACTGCTTATGAAAGAGTTAATTCTTTACCCTAGACATTTACAGAAGATTACTCCAATAAATTATAATTAAAAGGAAAGACAGGATACTTGAACGACGTTTTACACCCTTTAAAATACTATATCAGCTTGCGATTTCAAAAGGAATGAAAATTAACATCTATTAACAAAATAGAAAAGCTTGTTCGATCAAATTTCAATTGCATTTCGAGACATATATTGAATTTCATAATTACGGGAAAATGAATAGTTTAACAAATAAATATAAATCCTTGATTACATCCATATTATGAATGAACAAATACGTTTTGAGATTAGGACAGTATTCAGAATGAATATCTTTGCAGAATATTCTTTTTTTTTCGCAGTTATATTCGTGCCTGATATATGTTTACATAGAGTAGATTTAGGCCGTTGTGTATTTGTTAACAATGCTTATATTTTTCATGGACTGATTTTACCTATGTAACAGTCATTTAAGCTCGCTAATTATTACTCTAACTATTATGACATTTGTTAATCACCTGATTTCTAGGGAATTTTACAACTATCTCCTTCTTTCCGTCTGCATTTTAAATTTACCCTCGCGATAATATTACTATCTCTGGAAAAAAATAGCTCCATAAATTTTTCAATACACGACTTTAATTTGATAAAGTATAAGAATTAAATCAATTTCAGTTGTCGTATTTTAATCCCCAATGTTAAATAGTTTTATTTTGTGAGAATAAAATCGAAAGAACGGATTACTGAAAAAAAGATAAAAATTATAATGGATATTTCCATATTCTGAGTTGCATGCAAATTTAGTGATGTGTCTGGACGATATCAGTAAACATCAGTTTTAAGCTATACATAATACTAATGTGTTTCATGCGCATGATTCTACTTGTAGGAGCACATGTTTAAATACCCCCACAAATGAAGTTAAAAGCATGAAATGTTGGCTCCTGATATTTAGCCTTATCGTGGTACGAATTATACAGGGGGATTTTATTAAACTGACAATACTCAGAGCCATCTATAGCGCGATCTATCAACCGGAATTCCACCAAAATTGTTAGAGAGACTAAGGACCACATGGAAAAGAGTTTCCATGAAGAAAAAAAAATTGTTACCAAAGTCACCGATAGGGGAAGATATGGCGCTATTGTTGTCGGCGCACCCGAGAATTTTCACAAAACACAAGTAAAACATCAAAAATGCAAATTCATGACGACGTAGTTGACAGCAGTGCCAGTATTCCGAGCTATAAAGATAAGTGGTGAAGACCGGAAAAGTTGTAAGAAGACAAATGAATAACAAAAAAATTTCACTTTATGCAGCAAACACCGCTTTATGCAGCAAATTCCCTTCTCCCTCCGTCAATGTGACCTCCATCCTGGTGGACAACCTATTGTATCCTGAACACTACTCTCTCAACGACCGAGTGTAACATGTCACCAGGAATGTTCATCACAGTCCGGGATATGTTGCCCTTTAGGGCCGCCAAGTTAGAGACTTCCCCAAGATACACCTTGGACTTTAAGTAATCCCACAGAAAGAAGTCTTATGAGTTAGATCTTGGAAGCGAGATGGCCATGCGACTGATGACCCTTTCCACTGTAAAGCGATGACGCAACAGATACCGCACCGATCTTTATAGCCCAAAATACTGGCTTTGATGCTGACTACGTGGTCATTAATTTGCATTTTGATGTTTAGCTTGCGTTTTATGCAACTTCTCGGGTGCGCCGACAAAAACAGTGTCACATCTTCCCCTATCGGTGACTTTTAGAACTAATTTTTTTTTCATGGAAACTCTTTCCCATGTCGTCCTTAGTACCTCTATTAATTTTGGATTGAATTCCGGCTGATAGATCACGCTACAGGTGGCTCTGAGTAGTGTCAGTTTAATAAAAATCACAATGTACTTATATCTGCCAATTTCCGTCTTCATTTTTCAGTTTTCAACTAAAGGTATAAATTTTCCTCAAATATTCAAAGTTGTTGTTGTTTATGTCCCCGGGGTCTTTAGACAAGGTTCCCAGTCGCAAATACATATGAAGAGAGAGAAGACAATAGACAAAAAGAAATACACCGATGAAGAGATAATTTATGTTTACGCAGATAATGACCCCCGTCGATGGACAGTGGTAATTTCCCAGCTATCCTTTCAAGTTCCTATTTCAGTCGGATGAATCACTTTACCCCAGATGACAACCAAGACTAAAGGAATGTTCACACTGCAGACAGAGTGTTGTGTTACGTTACGACGTTGTATCCGAGTTTGTTGCCATAACCTGTGACTGATTTGACGTATCACGTGGTCCATGAATCAACTTATGTGATTGGTTAAAATTTTTAATACTGATGCTACGTAACGCTCCGGATTCAGTGTGAACACCTCGTTACGTTGGAACCGAAACAAATCGCATGGCGTTGAAGGCGAAGACGCTATCCACCATGACAAGTGGGCGGCAAAATTCATAGTTCTGCCCAGTGGTGGGATTCAAATAAATTAACAACCGGCTCTATGTCCAAATAACCATTTTAAGTAAACCAAAATATATTCCTAAAGGTAGTTTAATAATTCATGCATTAATTACTCAAATAAAAACAATAAAAGATGCACACAAAAAACTTCAGGTAGTCTCTTCTAACGAAACTACCCCGGCTTATTAACGTAGGAGTACTTATCGTTGCTTACCTCTTTTGTATGTATATATGTATTAATGTGTTACGTATATGTGTGGGGCGCGGGAGTTGGAGTAAAACGTCCACAACATAAACTAATTAACGACCATCGTAAAGAACAAATAACATTTAAAGTTTATTTACAAAGAATTGAAAAAAAACACGTAGTCCATCTACGATGGAATTCAAAGCGGGAGTCTTAATGTACTCCCCAAACAGAGTAGTGGGTTCCTGACAATGTTCATGCTAGCGGCGCCCTCTTATGCCAGACATAATATGCGTTTACAAATAACATTGCTAAAGTTTGCAGTTCATAGTCAAAAGTTCAGTTCAGCGTTCTATATATATGTATCTATATATACGTATATGTACGTATGTATATTATATAGACATATGTACGTACGCATCTATATGTACGTATGTATATTATATAGACATATATGTATGTCAAAATTTTGAAGCATTTTGGTACTTTTCTGATTAACTGTTTACTGCTTGTCCAAGCGATACAGACTGTGTTTGGCGCGGTGCCAAAATTATAACTCGCGAGGTACGGACGAACGGTTTTAGCGTCTAAAATTTTGCTTTCCGGAGGACCGTTATGGAGGAACGTAATCCTGCGTTAAAACTAGATTATGTTTTAAGAAAGAGTTTTAAAATACTAGATGCCTGACAAACTATTATTGAAAATATTTCCATCTTGCTGTTTCATTGGCGTCCTCACTTGCAATTTTCTTTGCTTTTATCATAGGCTAAGTGACTTACTCTTAACAATCTTTGCCCTGTAAGAGTAGGATTCCATTCCTTTCCGCTTAAACTTTGCTTTTATCATAGGCTAAGGTACTTATTCTTAACAATCTTTGTCCTGTAAGAGTAGGATTCCATTCCTTTCAGATTAAACTTTGCTTTTATCATAGGCTAAGTGACTTATTCTTAACAATCTTTGCCCTGTAAGAATAGGATTTCATTCCTTTCCGCTAAAACCTTGCTTATATTATAGGCTCACTGACTTATTCTTAACAATCTTTGCCCTGTAAAAGTAGGATTCCATTCCTTTCCGCTTAAACTTTGCTTTTATCATAGACTAAGGGACTTATTCTTAACAATCTTTGCCCTGTAAGCGTAGGATTCCCTTCCTTTCAGATTAAACTTTGCTTTTATCATAGGCTAAGAGACTTATTCTTAACAGTCTTTGCCCTGACGCTAACAGCCGCCCGGTGTAGGGTAGGTTTATTTTTAAAAAATGTTTGACCTGTGAACGATGTTGGTGGCGCTCATTAGCAAATGGTTCGTAGAACCGGTGCGAACCGGCTGAATCCCACCACTGGTTATGGTTTATAAGAAATTAACTATTTTTATTTGCAGCAGTTTAACGTGCTAAGCTAGATAGTTTTTAAAAGATATGCCAAGTCCTTGATAAATTATTACCTTCAAAAATAAACATTTCTGTTACAGTTAAAGCATCTCAAATTGATCTCTGTGTTTTTGTAATATGTGAATCGATACATTTTATTTCTAATGTATATTATGTCTAATATTTTAATATTCACAGAAATTGCTTTGGACTTGAATATTAATTTTTTTGACATCTTCATAGTGAAATGTCTAATAGAAACAAGGCCATAAATGTAAGCTTTATTTTCATTGTTTACAATATGTTCTATAAGCTTGGCCACTAGATTTATTTGTTTAATCTTGCACACGCCGGGCACAAATTTCAAGCATTTCACTTAAAAAATGCTTTTATCAAATGCATTTACCGTAAGCAGGTGCTTAATAAAATAAATATGTTCAACTATTGCAAAGTATTCTTACTGAATGTTAAACTTATACTGTTCATAGTTAGGCTATACGTATGGAGCAAATTTTCCATTTGATTAACGAGATGTGAATTAAAGCGTCTCTCAATAAAAAAAATTTTTAAATTAAGTTACTCACTTGTCCATCCAAAAATTTCGCAAGGTTCTTTCATCTATGATTCCAATTTTCCTGACCCAAAAAAAAAAGAAAAAATGAAGAACGCAAAAACACTAAAAAGATTGTTTTCTTAATATTTTGCTGATATTTTCTGTAAATCCAGAAATTTTTCTGAACAAGTTTCAAGCAGAAATTATTCTCAATCTGAAGTGTTAAAAAATACTTTTTCTTAAAAACACTTGTATAAATAATACAAAAATATTGTATCCAGAAATGAATGAAATCCCCCCCCCCCCGAAAAAAGAAACTGATTTTCTGTTCTCACATCAAAAAGTTTTTCTCGAAAAAGTGTCATTCTCTCGTCTGTATCGTTTTAAAGAAAACAAAATCAACAGCATTTTTCTTATTGAAAAATATTTTCACCTAGATTCACAAAATAAAAATACACTGCTGGCCACTGTAAATGCAACACCCTGAAGGAAACATGCAAATAACATGAAATTTACAACATGCATTAGCGGAGGTGAGATATGCAAATGATTAGAATTTCAGCGCAGACGCACATCACGCGCGTCTGTGGCGCCACTTCAAAGCGCTATTTAAGGCTTGGAGATTTCCACGATTTCAAGTTCGGCAATTGTGTTTTTCTTGTGGTTTTTTCAAAAAAACAATAAATTATGCCTCGTCGAAAACAGCGATCATCTTTTGATCAAGTATCCGAGTTCGACAGAGGAAGGATAGTGGCCTACCGAGATTGTGGATTATCTTTCAGGGAAATCGGTAGTCGTGTTGGGCGAAACCAAACAACTGTAATGCGGATATGTGATCGTTGGATGCAGGAGGGTACGACGGACCGGCGTGTTCGATCGCATCCACCTCAGCGCACCACTTCTCGTGATGACAGGCAAATTGTGCGCATGGCAGTGACGGATCGCTCAGTCACATCAAGAACCATAGCACAGCACATGCAGTCTGTAACGCATCATCCAGTGTCTGCACGTACCATTCGACGCCGTTTACAGCAGAGTGGTCTGTCCGCAAGACGTCCATTGCTTTGTCTACCCTTGACGCAGAACCACAGACGTCTCCGCCGCCAATGGTGCGATGACAGAAGGATGTGGACGGCAGAATGGAATGAAATTGTCTTTACTGACGAGTCACGCTTCTGTCTGCAACACCACGATGGTCGCATTCGAGTCTGGAGACACCGTGAAGAGAGGATGCTGAACAGCTGCGTTATGCACCGCCACACTGGTCCTGCTCCGGGTATTATGGTATGGGGAGGTATTGGATATCACTCTCGCACACCTCTAGTACACATTGCCGGTACTTTAAACAGCCAGCGCTACATCTCCGAGGTGCTGGAGCCAGTTGTCCGTCCTTACCTTCAGGGCTTGCCCACAGCCATATTTCAACAGGATAATGCGCGACCACACGTGGCACGCATTGCCCAACGGTTCTTCGTCAATCGCCAGATTGAATTGCTTCCCTCGCCGCCTCGCTCTCCGGATCTTCCGCGGATAGAAAACATGTGGTCCATGGTTGCTCTACGATTGACCCAGATTCCATCCCCAGCTGCCACAGCAGATCAACTTTGGCAACGTGTGGAAGCTGCTTGGTCTGCTGTACCCCAAGAACTCATCCAAAGTGTCTTTGAATCAATGCCGAGGCGTGTGGCAGCGGTGATCTCCAACAATGGCGGCTACTCTGGCTACTGATTTTGGCAGGATCCACACTTCACAGAAGTCTATAAATTTAATCATTTGATACTTGGTCAACATGTTATCTTCAAAATCAATTTTGTTGTGATATCTCTTGTCTTTCTTGGTGTTGCAATTTGGGTGGCCAGCAGTGTATGACTTATTAATTTTTATACCATGTAAACAATTCAGTCAATAAAGTAATACTGAAAACATCTATTTAATTACGTTTAGAACGTTAAGAACTCTGTGATGTCGCGCAAAATCCCATTTTTCCTCTCAACGTTCTCAGGACAATTGTGTACAAGAAGACTGAAGCTGAGACGTGAAAACCAATAACAGAGCTCAACGTATATGGCCACGTGATAAGTCAAACCAATCACAATTATGCCAACAATCTCGGCATCAAAGGAAGAATCCGTTTAGAGGTGACTTGTAAGAACGAACGGTCAGACGGCATAGAAGCAAAGGCTTGAGATTGGTCAGCGTTGGGATGCTGATATGATTGTGTTTTGAGACCAAATTGTAAATAATTTGTATATAGTGAGTTCTAATAGAGAAGCTTAATTTTTATTTTAATTCGTGCCTCTGCTTATCTCAATGTCGAGTTTGAATTACTGGATCTCATGTGAGATTGTGTTGGCTTGCTGTCGGCCACGACATGACAGCTCCTTTTACAAATTCCTCATAATAAAACACTTTATTTGAGCGATTTTAAATAATTTATAACCACTCACTGTACAGTTTTCTCCAAAATAAAGAACTTTATTTTAGTGATTTTAAATAATTTGTATTTTATCCTTGAAACTAAGCGGGGGGAACTAGTATTATTAAATCACAACAGAGAATAATATGAATGACACTAATCCTCAAAATAAAGCGCTGTATTTTCGTTATTTTAGATAATTTATATCACCTGTACGCTATTCCTCAAAAAGAAGCACTTTATTTCAGTGATTATAAATACTTTATACCTCCTGTACACTATTCCTCAAAATAAAACCATTCATCTTAGTCATTTTTAAATACTTTATATGTCCTGTACATCATTCCTCAAAATAAAAGCATTTGTTTTAGTGATTTAAATAATTTATATCTTCTTTACAATATCCCTCGAAATAAAGCACTTTATTTCAGTGATTTGAAATAGCTTCGACTTTATCACTGAAACTAAGCGGGGAGAATTAGTATTATTAAATCACAATATGAATGACAGTAATCCTCAAAATAAAGCGATTTATTTTCGTTATTTTAGATAATTTATATCACCTGTGCGCTATTCCTCAAAAAGAAGCACTTTATTTTAGTGATTATAAATACTTTATATGTCCTGTACACTATTCCTCAAAATAAAACCATTCATTTTACTGATTTTAAATAATTTATATCATCTGTACATTATTCCTAAAAATAAAAGCATTCACTTTAGTGATTTTAAATAATTTATATCTTCTGTACAATATCCTTCGAAATAAAGCACTTTATTTTAGTGATTTGAAATAGCTTCTACTTTATCACTGAAATTAAGTGGGAAAATTAGTATTATTAAATCACTGCAGAGAATAATAACAATGACTGTTTCTGCTAACTTAAAATTTTTGTTCTTGAATAATTATTTTCTAAACACAGTCTGTTAAAGAGCAGTTAATGATGTCAGATAGGAATCTTATTGTAATTTATAACTTTGATGGGTGTCTTAATTAAAAACATGTAAATGGTCCTAAAATGGAATGTCCTTATCATTTGAAGTTGGGAATATAAATGATAGCAGGAAGATTATTACGCAGAAAGGGAACTTAGTTGATAGATACGTGAAAATTTCTTAAAAAAATAGCATTCTACTTTTTAAGAAAACTACGTATGTATATTTTTATAAATGAATTACGATGTTATAATAATAAGAAACTAGTTGGTACCCATCAAAACATGACGGCTAGATAGTAAATAAATGTACTAATATTCAAATTATACTCAACACATCATTGACAAATGTTAAAAATCATAATGCACAGAAACAAATTAATGTGTTTTAGCGGCCTCGAGCTTAGTATCTAAAGCCGAATTTTAAAATGTCACTGAGCAAGCGCAGAAAGCATTTTTTAAATTGTAATTTATTGCTAACTAAACAGCGCAAAATAAAAATTTTCAATTAGGTCTAATTTTATAGTTCACAAACATAATTATCATATAAATAAAAATGGCGAAGAGAGATCTAGAGAGACTCCTCTAGATAAACATGTTTATCATTAAAACGTGTCAACAAGCATGCGCAGAAACAGTGAGTTTCTAAAGACAGATTTAAACTTGCTTAGCAACTTAAATATATAGATGGCAGTTTTAATTAGAAATATTATATAACTATGAATCACATATCGCTCACTCCTTTCAACATCGTCATATCTAAAAAAACTGGCGATATTTATTATGCTTGATTTCAGAATGCCCTGAAAGAGTAGTATATCTGTCGCCGGCACGAGATCTCCAGTTTAGTTGAGTGGAATGTCAACGCCGATTTTTGGCTTCGAGACAAAAACAGTTGAGCGCCGAGAGCAACAATGTGAAGACGTGTGTCTCGGTTTGAGATTTACGATCGTCTCACCTTCCGATTTGAGTATATATACATGTTTTGTTTGTGATTCATGTACGTCCGTGTACGTGTGAAATAAAGTGTTTTAAAAGGATTTCAAAAGACTCATCTATCGAAGCTCTCCCATGAACTATTTAAGATATCGAAATTTGAGTAGATGAACAATATCCCTGCAAGATCGTCATATCTCACCGCTCAATATTTAGCCGCTAGAGAGCAGAATTAAAATTTATTTTCAATTCATTTCAATGTACTTTTCAACTTTCAAACCACTATCCTGAAAAACCTTGTTTTTTGAGATATGATGTTGTTGAAAGGAATGAGCGATATATACAACTGCATCATGAAAATCATCATTACTAAAATATACAACATCATTACAAAAAAAATTGTGTATTATATTTTTAAGAGGAAAATATCAATATTAGGTACATTACATATAAAAGAAAACAGTTGAGAGAAGGATGATTTCCACGAAAGAATCAGTGTCAGATAATTTTTTTTAATATTAACAACTCTTAATACCATCTGTTAAACCTTATAGACACAGCGAAGTGGAAAAATTGGTGGGGGTGTTTCTTGTTTTGGAAAACAGTGTAATGGAACAGTCGGCTTTCAAAACGAAAAGCTCAGTACATAAGTGTGCACTAATTTACCCTGCTATCTTTTTCATTATAGAACTTTGTCCATCAAATGTTATAATGTGGGTTTTATACAGAGTATACCACTTTTTCCAATTTTTAAGGAGTAAAATTTAAAGGAAACAAATTTAATCCAAATCGAAAATCATTGAAAAATTTCCTCCATAGCTTCATATTACGCTGAGAGAATCCAAAATGGCTTCCACATAGCAATCTAAAGCATACAGATGAGTATGAATTAGTTTTTCATAAATCTCTCACGAGCAGATTTCATACATCTCTCAACATCTTAGCTAACAATTTACGCATTTATACTCACTGATGTGTTTAAAATTGTATTTCCCAAGTTTTGATATTACCATGCTATTTTTACGTTGAAAATGTTCCTTGTGCATCTCTCGTCATCAAATCCATTTCAAACTGTTATTTAATAACACATACAAAATATTCAGTATATGTAACGAAATATAATTGCATTGCAGATGTAATTTATGTAAACAATTACACACAAATCGATGATTATTGCTATTTTGAATCGTGTTGTTTACCTCAACATATATTTCTTAATATTCAGTGAATAAGTACAATGATAGTAAACATGATTAAACGGGAAGGATAGTAGCGTGAAAGCAAAGGCTCCAGCAGCTTTTGAAAAAGAGTCGCATTTTAACCATTTTAAATTGAAATAATATATTACTTTAAAACGCTGAAATTTTAATAACTAGTTCTTCCATTATATAAACACCTTTTTTGATTATATTTATATGAGTATATTAATAGAACGTTAGTGTCAAGACTTTTTTAATAGTTACATAAGTTTCAAAGTACTCAAATGAAAATCAATAAAATAATTAAGTGTTCACTTTCCCCTAAATCTAAAGGATTGTAGAATTGTTTCTTAACCTTCAAACGGTACAGTGGTTTGAGAGAAAAAGACGATACGGTCAGGTCTGATCCGACCTGATCTCTTTTTTGATGAGGTTTTTGGTAGAAATAAGTACACAATAAGCATTTTTGTTGTATAATAAAGTTTATTGATATTTTACATCAAATAAAACCTTTTTGTACAAAAAATTACCATCGAATTGCAAATTTGCTAAACATAGAATATATCTCTGTCATTTACATAGAATGTTGTATATTAGGTCTAATATGTAATTTAGTCTTGTACCTAACTTTGGAAGTTAGTGAAACCAACTTTCCGAGGACAAAAATTCAAAAAAATAGTATATTCTGTATATATATACTGGAATATTTGGCCTTCAAAATTGAAATTCAAAAATCTAAAAAAAAGGCTAGAGATCATGAATAATGTTCTTCAACAAAGACACTCGTATTTACTGCAAACGTATAACTGCAAACGTTCCAACACTTGTTGCAAGACTTGCTGGTAGGGTTCCTTGTCAACTCGATCTCTTGCAATGAGAGGGGAAAGTACGGAAGGGAGAAGACACATCCTTGGCTCGGATTCGAAACCCACCGTACTGTTTAACGGTTAAAAATTCTTTACATCAGTCACTCTTCAGCCGAGGCTTATCCTGTTGTATGTTCTTACACTAAATATAACAATCAGAAGCAAAAATAATAATACTTAAGAAAACAGCTGTGACAATACTTCTTTCGTTCTCAAGTCTATTTTCTTTTCATAATTATTTTTACGCAGAAAACCCATTTGAAACGCTTGCCCTTTAATAGCATTTAAGAAGGATCAAAACAGTGTATCCTCGCAACAAACAAAATAGGATTTACTATATTTAATAAGTAATTGCTTTCCCTCATATCCGAAAGATTACGGTTCCGGGCAAATATGAATAAATGATGAACAATAAACAATGAAGCACAAAAAGGAGAAATTATACTTTTATAAGGATTAATAATGTCGTATAACTTTGTTATATATATGAGATTTATGAGATATGAATTATTAATTGAATATTAATAAACTTAACATTGTAATTCCTGCTTTGTAAATGTATTTACAATATATAAGCTAAAGTAATTAAACTGTAATTAGCTGATTAGTCTTAAGAGACGACTCTCAAAACAAAATGCATGCAGACGCATAAAAGAATTATGGAAAATGAAGTAATAATATAAATATTCGAAACAGTTAATTAATTGCATAACTTGTAGCTTTTGTTTTAATAACAACCTATGCTTTTGTGTTCCTTTTTATCATATTAATTTAATAAAAGATAATTTAGTTCATATTTTTCTCATTCTTCTTAAAATTTAATTTCTTTCAATTTGCACTTTCATTTGTTGATTCATACATACATATATATATATCTATATGATGCCCGGTATAAAGGGCTTAAGTCAAAAACAGTAATTTAAATATTTAAATAAATTATTGGCTTTTCTACCAATTGCAGAACAATAGTTTCGACTTGAGTCTTTTGTACAAAGAAATGTACTTTTGTATACAAAATTGATAGACTTAAGCCTTTTATATAAGTCAAAAGTTTTTTTTATCAATACTATATATATATATATATATATATATATATATATATATATACATACAATACAAATGTGTGTGAGTTCCGGTTCGTGTGCGTTTTTGCGCGTGTATGTGTTACTACTCAGATTATCATTACAGTAAATTATTAGCTTGATGTTCTTGAAAAGATCTCTTACATCAGTTAAATTCAGTTGAACTGAACAGCATGACTTCGGGGGATCGGTTTTACTTTTTTCAAGACAATTCAAGAAGATATTTAAAAAATTATTTCTTTCTCGGTAAGTCCTACAATGCAAGCACCTGCATATAATTACATAACCCGTGAGACTTACTACACGTAAATGTCAGTTTAAAAACCAGTTACTAGTTCAACTCTAAATTTTCAGGTTGTTCCTTTTCATCAAGACAAAGGTACCTGTCTAGAGGCTTTCATTTGTCGAAATTGTCTTTGTGTTTAGATAATAAAACTGGAGTATACTTTTCTAAAAGTGTCCTTAAATGTTTGGGAAGAAAATTAAAAGCAAAATATTTCTCAGTTCACGATTTCTACATTTCGGATTTTGATTTTTCTAGAACAGAGTAAGTAATGAAGATTTTTTTAATATACTTCGTCAAGTAAAATGGCTATTACAATCGTGAAACTCTTTATATATTTAAAATAATTCTCTAATTTTTTCATAGATAAATCAGGCATGTAGAGAAAAAATTAATATTTAAAAGCTGAATAAATTAGCTTACTCAAATTTAATAGCGCGATATTTCTTTACAAATATTAGGAGTTTAGTTTTCAGTTGTAGATTTTAAAAACTTTTTTAATATATGGTATCATAAACTCAAGAACAATATTTTAAACCCCATATTAAAAGTGCTGAATATATCATGATTTAATCGATATATTCTAACTTTATACTCTTTAAACGCAGTAACTATTAATAGACACATTTGATGAATTAAGCAAACTGTAACGTGACAGCCGAACTGTAACGTGACAGCCGGCTTTGGACAGCGAAAAATGTATGCATTGACATGAAACTGGTTTTCTGCTGACGCGAATGAGTGAAGTTCTGATACGCATTTACTCGGCAGGAATGACTTGCCTGGAACGTTACGTGTGCTTATAAAAACATCATACGGCATAGTGTGGTGCATAAAGATAAACTGTTGCCACTATCCCGTCGTATTAAACTCGGGTTATTGAGGATTTTTTTTGACGGCGCTGCCGAACTATGAAGGAGCATTTCGTATTTTTATGGAGTCATTCTCTACGTTGATTCGATGTCAAAACTGAAGGAAGACATATTTACTGGACGGGATATTTTAAACTAACGGTCATATAAATGAGATATAGTACTGTGACGATCAGCGGAGGCTCATACGATTTATCGGTCGTGAGGCTAAAAATTATGAGAAAGATTTCAAACCGATAGAAACGTGAATTTATTATTAAATGTTTATTAGGTAACAGTAATATTTATCTAAAGTATATCTATTAGACATCAGGAGATAATCGAAATGTAGATTTAGATTAATTTTTGCCTCGGAAACCGAGGGATGTTGCAGATATTTAATGAACTCTTTTTTAAGTGGCATGTTAACACCATCTTTAACTCGGATTTTGGTTTGAATTATTTTTAATTTGTTGGAAAACGGAATGGCTATTTAATTTTATAAATTTTCTCCTCAGATCATTTGCCATTCAAGCCATTCGTACACATTTTCGCTTAACCGACAAAATAAAGGTAGAGAAATAAAGTAATTTCTTATCAGAAATGTAATATGCTGTCTCGATATCTTATTTATTTTTAAAACGCGATCTTTGCCTCAGCCACAATTGGAAACATTTATTGAATCCACAACGTCGCATTTATCTCATACAAATCTGAGAGCATCCGAAATATATAACATTAAACATCTCGTGACATTTCTAGGTCTTTACAATACTGACTAATTTCTCATGAAACGTTCCTAACTTATTTCTAACAAGCTGTAAAAACATCCCATAAAATGGACCCAGTCTAGCTGGCACTAATGATTATGAATTAAGAGCAATCATGTATTGTATAGAATATTGGTTAAATAGGCTTACTCCAGAAAAAAGCAGCGTTATGGAGCAAAACGTCCTTCTAGTCCATGCACTACAGAGGGACAGACATTTATAGATAAATGAATTGTGAGCCAACAATTGCACTGGGACACTCGACAAGCCATTCGTACACATTTTCGCTTAACCGACAAAATAAAGGTAGAGAAATATAGAGTAATTTCCCGATAAACATAATTTTCATTTTACTTGCTTGCAACATAAAATCCTTCAACACCGAGAAATATATTTTAAAATTGACTGCGAGCAACTGGCAGAATAAGTTGTTATGATTACATAAAATTCTTCTAGCTCACCAGTCCAGTGACTGGTCGATTTCAAACCTTCTAACTCCATTCATCATTGACAAGTGCCGAATTCATATCACTGGCAACTTATGGGGTCGTATGATCGCAGTTGTCAATCTAAGTACTGCTAAGTATGCTATGTTGTTAAGTGTCAGTATACTACTATGAAATCTCAACTTTATGTTTAAAAATTGCAAATATGTACTCCTCATACGTGCCAGGGAGCCTTGGACATAAACTTCGCCCATGTTACGGGAATGTCATTCAAGCATAGCCAATAAGTACACAAACGGGAAAAAGTTTCCAAATACTGATTCAGTATTGCCGAGTTAGATGTCCTTTTATCCAATCTAGAACCAGCTTGTTTAACTCTTCAGCGGGCGCACCCGTGTACAGAGTGCAACATTTTCGTAATTTTGAATGGTTTGTTTTTACATGTAAGGTTTGAATATTCTAAGCAGTTTCTGTTTATAGCTACACACTTTCTAATACAGGTCTGATTTTCTGACCCTTGTATTCATTTCCATTCATTGTTAGTCGTTGTTTAACCGTGGTAAACCAGCGATCATACTGGATTACAATGCGACAAAAGCAGGAGTTGATGTAGTCGATCCAATGTGCAGATATTACACGGTATTCCGAATATCACGAAGATGGACGATCTCATTGTTTTTTAGGTTTTGGAGCATAATATGAATCAATTCGAAAGTTGTCCTTAGATCCAATAAAACGGACAATTTTGAAATAAGGCGATTGTATCTGCATTCTTTGGCCTTTAATTATAAACATATCTGAATATTATCCTCATTTTATAACTTGTCATAAAACGCTGAATTATTATTCTCAATTTGAAAAAAAAGGTTTATTACAAAAGGAATAATCAAGGTTGAAAGAGACGTTGCACTTTGTACCACGCGCGCCTGCTGGTGTTCCAAAAATTGGCATGCCCGCTGAAGGGTTAAACACATATAGTTTATTGCAACACAGAAAACAGCACGAATTAATACGGGACGAGTAATCACATGTATTGAACGACACTATGTACAGGAAAAATATAATAAAATAACATCAAATTTTCGAAGAACATATCAGGCACGTCCAGAATCTACAATAACCTCCGGAGTTTTGAGTAAGAGCGTATCGGACACGACATTGCGATAGATGATGGCCTCTGATGCTAACTCGCCTGTCTCTACACTGATATTTTCTAAAATTGCCATGGAGACTGATCAAGACAGTCATCCAGACCACATAGGAAAGAACCATTGTCTATCAAGAAATGTGACACACAACTGGAAGACTTTTGAACGTTTGAAGATAACAAAATGCATGGAGCACGCTCTTGTGGACGGAGTCACAAAAATAAACATGTACCCCCCAAGAGTACCCGGAAGCCTTGGGCTTAGCTTTTTTCCTTATTATGGGCCTCTCAAAAAATGCTAATCCGATAAGTATTCTGAAGGTAAGTAAATTTCACTTGCAGAATTTCTCTAAATATTTACTTAGCTGTCGACTATGCCGATAACTTATTAAATACTAGCTGAATACCCGTGCTTCGCTACGGAGTACATTCACATTAAATAAAACGGTCAATGTATGCTTTTAATGCGAAAAAAATATTCATAGAAAAATCGTAACGGATATTTTTATAGCAAAATAATGTAGAAGAAAATATTCAAATTAGATAGAATGGTCAATGTATGCAATTAATTTGTATGTTTAATATCCATAAAACATACTAATTTGAATTAAATTCTTAAAAAACTTCCATCTCAATCAGTCTAGTGGTTCAATGTTATCTTTTACCGTATTTTAATATTTTTTGTTAATTTATTTCGTTATTATGCACATGACGCAAAATTAATTTAAAGTATCAGAAAATGAAAAGAAAGCACGTGATCAACATTTAATAAATTAAATTCTAAAAATTAATTTTTAAAAATTCACCAAAAATCAGAAAAATGGAGGTAAAGATTCGAAAAAGATTTCATTTTAAAGGAATTTTAATGATTTTTCTCGTGATATAAATTTTATAACCCTCAAATTATTATTTTAAATGCAAACTTTAAAGAATGTTACAAAAGCAGCTTAAAAATTTAATTTTCAAAAATCGAAGAAGAATTTTTCAAAAATCTTTCTTAGTGTACCCCTACACTATAAGAAGAATCGCCATGCAAAATTTCATCCCTTTTAGGTCCAGCGGTTTGGTCTGTGCGTTTTCTGTCAGTCAGTCAATCAGTCACTTACGGTGCTGTTTTATATATATATAGATTTGGAGAAAATCCGAATTTGGGATTTTGAATTAAAGTTTCGCACCTTACAAGGGAGAAAGCTAGGTCCATGGCTGCATGGTACACTTGAGGTGCATATATTTGCAATTGGGAGATCAGCCGATGTGAGCGTACTCCGTGAGTTTTAATAAATCTATAGAGAATCTGCACTTCTACCCTACCTTTGGGTATGTATATCTTGAAGTGGCACTCTAAATAATTTCATTCAAACACAGTTCTTACATAACAACGTTTATTCAAATATTTGCATTTGTAAATTTTGCTTTTCAACATAAAGCAAGCGCACTACTAGTGCGAGATATATACTATTTATGCAAGGGAAATACAATTCAATATATTTTCTGGTATAACTATTCATGCAATGAAAATACAACTTGAGATACTCACAAATACTTCGGAAAGTCGACCAGCAGTGCTGCCTCGTAAACTTTAGACCTAACAAGAACTCGCGTAGGTTTGAAGCAACCTAGCTATGCCTCGAGCAACTGCTCGCAAAACTCAACTATTATTAAGCCAGATTCTAAGCCTAGCTCCAGCTGAATACTTCGTTTCGTCAGCTCTACTCCTCCTTTCACTTCCTCTCACTTCCTTTCGTTTTTTTTTTAATCTAGCTGCTTGGCATTTATACCAACCGCGTATGCCACAATTAGCATATCTTAGGCGGCTTCTTTAACCTTATTCACTTATAAGTTCGATTATTATGAATCGAATCTTATGTAAACCTTACAAATCGTTAACATCTAAAACGGTCCTACACAAACAAACGCAGAGAGGTTATAAAATTGAGCGTGCTGACATCACCAGTTCATCTGAAACCTTCACCATCAAAACTGTTTTTAACAGTACCACATCAACAGTTAATACCACTTACACTGAAATAATTTAAAAAGCTATATTCTTTCATCTACTTGGCAAATATCACCTATTAAATTAGGAAATTTTGAACCACAAAGAAAATTTAGATGACAAGAAACGAAACTTAATTTTTAAATAAATTCTTCCAATATGCTTGAAACTTGTCTTATACCCTTTTAATAAGGTTTGATAAAGGTTTTCAAGAGCTGGGCAAAACTCTTGCAAAACTTTTCATAGAAAAAGTGCGTACCTCCGCCACTTCAAATGTTACAAAAAATATCTTTTTTTAAAAGATAAACTACAGAATGCTAATAGTTTCAAAAGTGGTCAACACATGAATCCGAAAAATGCGTGATGTTGGGTTAAGGAGAATAAGGTATGTATTCCATTGTAAAGTATCAGGGAGAAACTTTTGTTGGAGAACTCATCCATCATTTCAAGAATCTGAAAAATAACTTTTTCTAAAACATTCTTCCTCGCATGTTATTGTTATATTTCCTCAAAAATTGCGTTAGATGATTTTTTGAGTTTATTTCTAAGGATCTCAAAGATTTTATTATTTTTTAATTCTAAGAATGTTTTTTCATAGCTTGACGAAGTTTAGCTTACAGGTAAAAATTAATTCTTTTTTCATTGGAATTATCTGCCATTAGAGTTTCGTGATTTATCATGTGTAATCATTGATGGCATTTTCTGCAAATATGTATTTTTAATTTCTAAATAAAAATTCTTTTCAGCATTAATTTTTCATACATTTTCTACTTTCGTAAGGGAATAAATAGTTGCATGAAATGTTTACATAATATTTTCGAAGCCACAGTTGATTTATTAAACCACAATTATAGTCAAGTTTTAGAAATTCATTAAAAAATAAAATGAAATTTAATTAACATTTCTGTTTTTTCTTTGGTTAACTAAAAACAATTAATAATTATCAGTTTTAATATTACTTAAGAGACAATTTTTGCGTAGAAAATTTATTTGTTGTGGGGTTTAAAGTTCTAACAACAGACATTTGAAACTTCTAATCAAAAGTTTCGTGTTTCTCAATAGTTATGCTATCAAAAACCACACATTTATCTCTTAATGTAGCGTTATGCGATAATCCGTTTTAATAAAATCAGGTCTATCTGAACTTGCGATGGACGATGGCGGAATGGTTAAGGCGTGACAAAACCGACTATTCTCGACCACATCGCTGTCATAGGTATTTCTGGCCGTTTCTGGCTTTAAACTGTTTATATTCCTGTCTATTTGTACCTTGTCTATCAAAAGGTAATATTAGCTTTTCAAAACCATCCAACCGAACATCCTTTTATAATTCATTGAACCTGAACCTACTGACTATTGAAGAATTGCAGCATAAATGATAAAGACAGGTATGTAAAGTCTGTAAGGTTTACATAAGATTCGATTCACAATAATCAAACTTTTAAGTGAATAAAGTTAAAGAAGCCGCTTAAGATATGCTAATTGCGGCATACGCGGTTGGTATAAATACCAAGCAGCTAGATCGAAGGGTCGAAATGGGAGGAAGAGCGGACGAAGAAGCAAAAGGAAGTGAGAGGAAGTGAAAGGAGGAGTAGAGCTGGCGAAACGAAGTATCGAGTTGGAGCTAAGCTTAGAGTCTGGTTCAATAATAGTTGAGTTTTGCCAACAGCCGCTGGAGGCATAGCTATGTTGCTTCAAACCTACGCGAGTTCTTGTTAGGCCCAAAGTTTATGTGGCAGCACTGCTGGTTGACTTTCAAAGTATCTGTGAGTATGGCAAAGTGTATTTTTTTTAATGAGAAGTTATGCAAGTGAATATATTGAATTGTATTTCCCTTGCATGAATGCTATATATATATCTCGTACTAGTACTACGTATGCTTTATGTTGAAAAGCAAAATTTACATATGCCAAATATTAGAATAAACATTGTTATTAAAATTAGAACTGTGTTTGAATGAAATTATTTAGAGTGCCACTTCAAGATACACATACCCAAAGTTAGAGTAGAAGTGCATATAACTCTATAACTCATACGCTCTTTCTCCAGACAAAAAGAAATCTCACACAAAAAGAAAAACAAAAAAATCCCAATAAAATGAACAAAATAAAAATACAAACGAAGCCTTACGTAGTTGGTCTCGGGTCATCTCCATATCCTGCCTGAGTTGAAAGAATGAGTAAAGCGAGATTGTCTAACTGCATCTGCAGTAATCAGCAGGATTCTGTGAATTGCGTTCTGCAATGCCCCGTGACAACCAAGTATCTCTTTAAAACTACAGATCATAATCTATAGCAAGCAGTGGAAACTTTCCTTATAACTAACAGTGATCAAGACAAAATTAAGGGTCCTTAATTTTGTAATATAGTGTCCACACTATATTATTTTCTCTCAAGCAATGTAAACTGATGAAGGCATATCCATAACAAATATTTTCGATTCCTATGGAATACTTCTATAAAAGATGAACTATAGTGTAATAACTGAAAGGTTCTTGTAGTATCCTGCCAAGATTTTTATTGTTATTCATCGAGTCAAAATGTATATAAGATTGTAATAAAGTGTGAAAATTGTAAATATTTTCAAATTTTGTAATCTACAAAATCACGTATTAACAGCGAGCGCTGTTAAGAACAGACCTCTGTCATGGTAAGAGCGCTTTAGGCTGTGACAAACGGGCACGCTATTGTTTTCACATTTTTAAGTAGAACAAGTATTATGTTTCATTTATTATATTTTAAAATTTTACCGGGAAGTGAAACTTAAAATGTGTTGCTGAAGACTACACCAGATACTCTACTTCTCCCTCCGGACTCCAAACCTATGATAATCTATGTTTAAATTCTGTTTTTTACTTCCTTTAACAATAGAGTGCGTTTTGGTACCCGTTTTGTGTGTAACCCGAGGAAACAAGACATTATCAATCAAAACAATGTAAACAGAAGCAAAGTACATTTAATGCAGCCATTCTTTAGCTTCTAGTATATTTGTTGGACTTTGTCTGAAGGCGTGATAATTCGTAGATGAAGAAATATAAGTTTGCCTACCTTTGGTTTGTAGTCAGACTCTTGGTTAAAGGATCTCTTGTTAATACTGGATTCACGGGAGCAAAATGTTAACTAATCTTGTGGATATAAGGATAAAAGAACTTTCTTAAACAAAACGTAACATAACTGACAATTAAGTAAATATAAAAGACACGTTATGCATGCGACACGTTAGCCGCGTATAACAATCGCTAACCGTCTCTTAGGGAAGATAAGTTTTGGTTCATTTTTTCGTAGCGCAGTAGCGCTACCTGGTGTGTCAAGTTTCAGAGCAAAATCTGATATCCTTGTTCTTTCCCAACAATATTCCTATCGTTGTTAAATACAATCGAAGTGAAATTTACCTTGCATTATCGTCATCATAGTTGCCATGACAGCCCAGAGTGGACCAGGGACTTCCTTTGAACATTTTTGCATCCAGACCTTTGTTCGGCCGGTTTTCCGGTTGGTTATACAGATGACTTTAAAATCATTGTTTTCACAGTCACACCATCTACGTCATGGTCTTTCCTGAGGTCTACTGCCATATATATGATTTTGAGTGAACATTTTATTAATTAACCTTGTAGCAAGCGCACCCGTGTACAAAGTGTAACATTTTCATAATTTTGAATGGTTCGTTTTACATGTAAGGTTTGAATGTTCTAAGCAGTTTCTATTTATAGCTACATACTTTGTAATGCAGGTCTGATTTTGTGACCCTTGTATTCCTTTCCATTAATTGTTAGTCGTGATTTAACCGTGGTAAACTAGCTATTATACTGGATTGCAATACGATAAAAACAGGAGTTGATGTCCTCGATTAAATGTTTTGCTATTATATGGTATTCCGCATATCACGAAGATGGACAATCTCATTGTTTTTTAGGGTTTTGGACATAATAGGAATAAATTCTCAAGTTGTCCTTAGATTCAATAAACCAGACAGTTTTGAAATAAGGCGATTGTATCTGCATTCTTTGGCCTTTAATTATAAATATATCTCAATATCATCAACCATTTTATATCTTATCATAAAACACAGAGTCATTATTTTAAATCAGAAAAATATAGTTTATTACAAAATGTTTAAAGTAAAGCAAAATGTTTAAGTTTATTACAAAATGAATAATCAAGGTTGAAACAGACGTTGCACTTTGTGTCACGCCCTTGCTGGTGTTCCAAAAATTGGTGCGCCCGCTGAATGGTTAATGTAGAAAAATGTATTTTGAATATGCGTCCGGCAAACTTCAGGGGATTCATTTAATATATTTTATTATGTCTTTGTCTTTGAATATTTCATATATCTCATTGCTGTATCGTTTCCGCCAGAAATCATCAATATGTACTCACCCTAACACGAAATATGTGTGTCAAAATCTATCAAAAATATAAAACGAAATATGATCAGTTATAAAACGAATGAACATCCATGCAACAAAACATTATACTTATCACTCAAAATGTCTAAAACGCTTAATAAAAGAAACTCGGAACATATTTCATGAAAATGTAAGAGAAACTGAAAGAGAGTGAAAACTTTAGAAAAAACGTAATAAAAAAGCTTTAAACATTTTAGAACACAAAGAAGAGAATTGTATTTGAATAAACACAATTTATAAAAGAAAAATAAAACTTTTTATAAAATTAAAACAACACTTTTAGGAAATTTTCATAATTTAAGCACAGCTGCTGTAAAAGAAAAACATTCAAGTTAACAAAAGATAAGCAACCACAGTCTGAGATAAAGTAAAAAAATTGCGAAATAAAAGCAAAATGAAAAAGCAAGAAATGTTGAAATAAAATGGAAGAAGGTTAAGCACAAAATCTAACATAAAAAATACCTTCTATAAGTTTTATAAAATTACGTAAGAATCGAAAACTTTTGGTTTAAAAATAAATGACAGAAAATAGACCCCGAAATTACAATGATTAAAGGGATAACTAAAATTTTAAACATAATAAAATGAAGCATTCTGTCTACAGCAAGCAAGATATGAAAAAGGTTTACAAGAAATTCACAGCTTTCTTATGCAAAACGTTTATAAAAAGTTTCAGATATTTGTAAACGTCATAATCAGTTATTTTCACGATTATTTAAAAACTTTTTCTAGTCAAAATTTTCTTTGAATAATTTTATTTCGAAATAACTTCATAACATAAAATTTTATTTTCTAATATGAATATATGAAAATAAATTTTCATGTAACTGCCTATCAAAGATTTTTCAGAAATCCTTAATAGAGGACTTAAAGACATGATTGTAAAAAATCGAAATCTCTTTCATTTCATTCCACAAAATGACATGGCAAAACTCTTCATTTTCTCTACAAAATTAATCAAACTAATCGAGTTTAGGCGGAATAAAAAATGAACCTAACGTACTTATTAACGAAATGGGGAAATTCAAAGCCTTCAATATCGCGGAATGAAATGAAAGGTTACAAATGCTAAATCTATGGAGAGGAAAACAAATGACCAATGTTTTCTCTCCAAAGAAAATATTGCCAATAAATAAATTGTTAAGAAATCTTATAAGACAGCAATCTTCGGCCATTTTTTTACAATAATCTCCTCTGCAAGGTCTTGTCAGAAAAAGAATTGGCGGCCAGTTTTTTCGATCTTCGGCAAATCAAAGCTACACGGCCAAAATGAGCCGCACCAACGTAAGAAACGATTTCCTAAGTATTGCACACTGCGGCCCATATTGTTAGCGCAGGAATTCCTAACCTTTTTATGCTCTCGCCACCCTTGGGAACGAGATTAGATACTTTAAGCACCCTTGTTGGAATTTTTTTTTCAATTTATAAAATATTAAATATTAAAGCTTTGAAGTGGAAGATATATCAGAAACATGTGAAATATAAGTTCAAGTAATTATTTACTCCATTGCTGATTTTATTCATTTATTGGAAGATATAAGAAACAAACACCAAAACTGTTTAATAGTATTTCAAAAATAACAATGAAATCCAGTACAATATTACACTAGAGGGCTACAATGGAAATCTCTAAAAAGAGTTTTGTTTTATTAATGTGAGACTTATGATGGATGTTTAGAGCACGAATGTTTGATACCAGGCCAAACAGTTATCGGGCTAATGGTATCTAATTCATTCTCTTGAACGAGTGCGTCGATCTATATCACAATATCTGTAGATTATAAGAGAAGTAAATTCAACTTAATATTTATATTAAGTCGGCCACACTAATTTCTTTTCAATTTTTTCTCCCAAAACATCTCATGGCACTCTTGACCAATCTCACAGCATCCCAGAGTGCAAAGTCAAACCGGTTGCGAGTCACTGGGTCACTCATTTTTGTCAAAGTAATCTCTGGTCCTAGTGGTAGGGGAGACCTGTGTACCTAGGGCCATCATGTACCTAGGGCCACCCCATTTTATTTGAATAATATTTAGTTCTAGATTTTATTACTCAGTTGGGTGAGTGGCAACAGTAATTGCTATTTTAGCAGCCAATTAGAAATACTGGAGGAGAAATCTGTGGCAAGTTATAAGTGAAAAACGTTTTTGCATGGTCTAAATTAAAATTTTGCAGCTCATCACTTTTAGTGTTTTACAAAGGTAAGTCAAATACTTTTCTTTGAAATCTAGTACATAATTTTGTTTGTAACATTAAGTACTAAATGAGGTAAGTACTAAATGAAATAAGTCCCCTCTCCATGTGGGTTTTTCAGTAGAAAGCATTTTGTATGAAATTACCTAGTCTTGTACCTAGGGCCGCATGTTGTCCGGTGTCGTACTTTTTCCAAATTCATTCTTCTGCTATTTTTAGCTTTCCCCCTTTGAACTCCGCAATTATCTCGATATGAAGTGTATGGTCCTAGGGAGGGCCTTTTTTTTCATTGCAGTTCCATTTGACCTATAATTCATAAAATTATGAAAAATAAAAAAAAAATAATAATAAATCATAAAACCATTAAAAAATTGTAAAATAAACAAAAACATATAAAAATACTTTTGTATTCTTATGCTTATCTGCTTTTTTGTGCCTTATCTTAACTTTATTACTTTTTTCCGTGGATCATTAATCTTTTCTAATTTTTCATTTAAAACTTTTTACCTTGTAACTTTAAATAATTTCTCTTAAACTTAACTTTTCTGTTTTGATTTAACTTTACTGTAATTACTTTTTTTCTTTTATATGCGTTATTCTTACCTTAATATTTAATCCTTTACTTAAAATGTTAACTACTGAGCACTCCCACCTTGATTACATATAACTTGATCACTGGAGATAAAGTCCACACGACCTAGGTTACTCCTCTTCTCAAACCAAATTACGTCTAACCATATCGATATCTTTTCGGAAACTCCTGGCGATTCAATAGAGACTTTCCCACGGTGTTTAATGACTTCCGGTGCCTTAATCCTTAGTACAGCAGATGCGGTGTCCATGGACACCGCATCCGCTGTACTAATGAAAAATACACACATTTGACTCCCGCTTTAGAGAATAGGCCAGGTGGGTCAAGGGTGGGCTATAGCCACGTTGCTACACCAGCATCAATTCTAGGTCCGGAGGTATAGCAGGCTTTATTTTTGGCTGGCATCAGTTATAGAAGTCACTTTTCTATAAATAAACTTAGAACAGTAACAACCCTTGTGTGATTATTTTAAGGATATGTTTGCAGTATTTTCCTCTTTCATTCAAGGTATTAAAAATGATCTCATAAATTTTTTTTCTTGATTATATTTTTACTCAGTAGCTTAGAAAATAAGTTTTGAAATTTAAGTACCTAGACAAACAGCTGTTTTAGAAATATATTAATGACTTTTAAGACATAAAAAAACCATCATGGTATTTACAGAAAAATACAAAATATCCAAATTTTATTCTTTGAAGCACCATACATCTTACAAAAGTAAAGAAAATTGCGTCAACATCATTTTAAGGCATGTAATAGTCCATCGTACATCTCACAGTAACTACTTCCGTTTCATCGCTAGTGAAATCAATTTATTTATGAACAGATGGCAGATCAACAAACCTTCTGATAAAAGTTACGTTACTTGTTATAAAAAAATTCAACATCTTCAACTTTCCTAATCAATGTTCAAATAAGGCAATAAAAAATATGTATTTGATAAAAAGCATTTATTTCGTAGTCAAGCAAAATCACCGTTCATTTAAAGAGCAAAATTTATTACTTTACAAGAATCAAAATGCATGCAGATTGGTGCTATGCATGGAGTTCACTATTATTCGAGAAGAAACATTAATTTTAATTACCGAATGTCAGGATTGAAACTATTTATTTGAATGTTTTTCTAAATATAAAAGCGTTTTGATAATTTTTTTATTGTAGTCAACACACTTGGGGGCACAGGACCATGCTCGACGAAATAATATAAGAAAAGGAAATTTTCTTATATTATTTCAAGTCCAATAATATAAGAAAAAGTAATTTTCTTTCTTTATCCATATAAAGCACATATCTTTAAATATGTCATATATAAAAATGGAAATTAGGAATCTATAAATAATTTTCGAATTAGCAGTTTAGAATTTTATTTGATTAACTGGTGATAAAAAATCATGAAGTGCTGCGCGCATCATAAAATTGAGATATATGCTTACAGAAAATAATGAATAGTCAGAATGAACTTGTAATATATTTACCTGTAATATAAAAACAAATAAATTCTAATAAATATTATTTAAAATAAAAATTGAGCATAAAATTGGAAAATTTCAAAAATTATCACAATTATTTGCATAATTTTCCCAGATAAAAAAGTATTCCAGAATTGCACTTTTTTCTGGTTTTAAAATGTAGAGTACCATGAAATATACATAGGAGTGTAGTTTTATCAGTTTCCTATTGATAGTTTAAAAGTAATGCTGCACGCAAACTCAAATTAGCAGTTAATGATATAAAATTCTAAACTGCTGATTTGAAAATGATTTATAGATTTATAATTTCCATTTTTATATATGACATATTTAAAGATATGTACTACTTTATATGTATAAACAAAGAAAATTTCTTTTTATAATATTATTTGAGTTTTTGAGGTTACAATTACACCATATTTATAGTCATTTCGTCTAGCTACAAGGTCCTGTGCCCCCTAAAACTGAGTTGTATCAGACTATTTTTAATTTTATGATAGGACTAGCTCAAAACCCGCACTATGCTACGGAGTACATTCAAATTAAATACAATGGTCAATGTATGCAATTAATGCAATATATATATATATATATATATATATATATATATATATATATATATATATATATATATATATATATATACACATTGTAAGAGATATTTTTATAGACAAAATAATGTAGAAGAAAATATTCAAATTAAATGTAATAAGACATACTAAAGAATATACACTGAAGTGCCACTGAATTAGGGATACATACCTAGTAACGAGTTGGACCCCCTCTGACCTTGATAACCGCTGCCACACGACGAGGCATAGATTAAACAAGTTTCTGGAATCGTTCCACGGGAATGGCTTGCCAAATATTTGCTAAAGCTGTCCATAATTCATTAAGGTTCTTTGGTGCTGTGTGATGGCTTTTCACGCCTTGTTCCAAAACATCCCAAAGATGCTCAATAGGATTTAAGTCTGAGCTTCTAGGTGGCCAATTCATGACAGAGAAGTCAGAGGAATGCTCATCCAACCAGCCAGTAGCCAACCGGGACTTGTGAGAGGTACAGTTGTCTTTCTGGAAAACTCCATTACCGTGCGGATAACAGAACAGCATAAACGGATGGAGGTGATCACCCAGTAACTCTACGTACCGAATTGCATTGAGGGAGGTTGGTACGCGCACCAAAGATCCCAAACTGTGCCACGAAAAAACACCCCAGACCATGATTGAGCCACCATGCCCTTGTACAGTTCCAGCCAGGCATTCAGGATCCATGACTTCATGAGACTGAAGCCATATTCTCAGCCTCCCGTCGGCGTGAAATAGTCGGAATCGAGACTCATCACTCCATGCTACTCGTTTCCAGTCCTCTACACTCCAGTCTCTGTGCTCTCTTGCCCAATCAAGACGTGCAGCCCGATGGCGAGTATAGAGCAATGGTACTCTCGTAGGTCGACGGCTCCCGAAACCCATACGGTGAAGCGAGCGTTGCACAGTCCGTTTACTGACTGTACGACTGGCACCGTCATTAAACTGGGTGGTAATTTGAGCTAATGTTTGGCTTCGCTGGCTACGTACAATACGCCTGAGCCGTCCCACACCACGCACTGTCAAGGCTAATTGTCCTTTGCAGTTTGCCCGATCGCTAGTTTTTTTTCCACCATCCATGTATTCTTGGTATAATCTTGACACTGTCGACTTTGAAAATCTTAGCTGTCTGACGATTTCGGAAATTGAATAGCCCATGCGTCGCGCACCTACGATTTGTCCGCGATAGAAGGCGTCTAAATCAGGCAGTTTACCCATACTGGCAATTCCAACAACTAATTCAGAACAACCACAGTACGCGCTATATATGCAATTACCACAGCGCCCTTACTTGCACATACATGATGCGCAGCGCTACACAATTTGCAAAGGCTTTTCTATCCCTAATTCAGTGGCACATCAGTGTAGTATGTAGAGAGTGGGTATGAAATTCCCACTCGTACAAATCTTTGCTATTGCTGCAAGATGCTTGTTGCGGGAGAGACTAACACCAGGCATTAAATATTTAAATTATTTAATAAACCGCTTTAACAATCACTTGGTTAAAGAAAATAAAATAAAATAAACTGATACATAAGGATGACTGCTGGCATTTCAAGTAAATGCTGCCTGGAGCCGTACCTGGCGCTGATGTCTCATGTAGCTGCCGCCTGGAGCTGGTTATCAGGAAGCAGCTAGTTGTGTTTATGATGTGGAGTGCCTTGGTCCAATGGGACTTTATCTCCAGTACTCAAGTTGTTAAGTATTACGGTATGTGTGCTCAGTAAAAATATTTAAAGTTAGGAGAAATTTAAAGTTAAGATTACATTACTTTTAAGAATTATGTATTCTTAAAGGAGGAGGGAGAAGTTAAAATGATTAATAATTTAAAGAGAAAAAATTTAAGTTTTGAAGAATGGCAAAGTTAGGAAGGAATTGTTTAATTCTGGCCAATGGTTTCTTTTACACGATAATGCTAGGCCCCGTTCTGCAATTTCTGTACAACAGTATCTTGCTAAGCATTCAATTACAGTGATAAATCCCCCACCATATTCTCCCGACTTATCGCCAGCTGATTTTTTCCTTTTCCGCAGCTTAAGATGTCCATGAAAGGACAGAGATTTGAAAACGTCTCGGATATTAAACTGGTTATCAGGAGCTGTCTGTCGCTTGCCTTTATACTCCCGCTGGATGCGCACTCTGCGTGTAAAACACACAGCGCACACCGTCGTACCTGATTTGCGTGTGGTCTAGGCTGCCCAAGGAGATGATAGAGGAGCGAATTCAGCGAAGCTGCTTTATACAGCGAAACTGTGAATCGCTGCTGCAGTGCTCGCCACAAGTACAATTTGAGGAACATAATATCATTTATTGTATTTTAATATTTTTTTGATAATGTCCAATCGTCTGCCGCATTAGCAAGAAAAAAATATTTTTTTGTCTATTTAGTTGTTATGCACGTGACGATAAATTTATTTTAAGTACCAGAAAAAGAAATCACGTAAAAAGCATTTAATAAATTAAATTCCAAAAATTAATCTTTAAAAATTCACCAAAAATCAGAAAATGAAGATAGAGATTCGAAAAAGATCTCATTTTAAAGGAATGTTTATGATCTTTTTCGTGATATAAATTTTATAACCCTCAAATAATTATTTTAAATGCAAATTTTAAAAAGTTACTCAATCAGCTTAAAAATTTAATTTTAAAAATTCGAAGAAGAATTTTTCAAAAATCTTTCTTAGTGCACCCCTACACTATAAGAACATTCGCCATGCAAAATTTCAGCCCTTTAGGTCCAGTGGTTTGGTCTGTGCGTTTTATGCCAGTCAGTGAGTCAGTCAGTTACGAAACTGTTTTATATATATAGATTATGCATTTAAGTATATGCCAATGAATTTTCAATAATTCTCTCCTTAAAATTATTCCTCCGTAATATTTAAAACATTTTTATAAGCCCATTTTTAATATTAAATACTTTTTTACCACGTTTTAGGAAACTCAGAATAAAAAATACTACAAAAAAACACAAATTTTTATTTTCAACATTTCTTTCAAAAACATTGATAAACCTGAAATAAACGAAATAAAAATAGTTCCGATCAAAACCTTTACTCCATCTACCAAAAGCATTTAACAGCAGAAAAATAAATGAAACAGAAGATCATCAGACAGTTTTTCTATGGTGAAAGGACATGCTTCCAAAGCTATTAAATAACAGTTAAAAATAGTTAACAGAAAGAGGCAGTAAAATAGAAATAATCTATTGATGAGGTATTATAGATTTTCGCGCAGAAATAATCATGAAATATAACATTTATTACTTCCTTTATGTTTTTACTCCATGAAAGATATAAACAATCGTATGGCCATTTAGGTCATGGCACTTTTTCAGATATTTATTTTATATCTCACACATGACCGTTTCGAAATTGCCTCCGCTTTAAGATTAAGCTGTGAAATGGAAATACTTGATCGAAGCATAATATAATTTATTGTATTCTGAACACATAAGAAGCAACATAAATCATAAAAGTTTTAACATATGAAATTTATTAATTAATTACGCATAAAATACCAACTGAGAACAATTGTATAGTAATTATTCTTTCTTCAAGTATGTAATTATTTTGATGATTATTTTGAATATATCTGCTATCGTCTTTTTGTAAAATTCAAATTCTATCTTTAACCCTTCAGCGGGCGTGCCAATTTTTGGAACACCAGCAGGCACGCGTGGCGCAAAGTGCAACGTCGCTTTCAACTTTGATTATTCCTTTTGTAATAAACTTTTTTTAAAATTGAAAATAATACTTCTGCGTTTTATGACAAGATGGTAAAATGTTGATAATACTTAGATATATATATATAATTCAAGGCCCAAGAATGCAGATACAATCGCCTTATTTCAAAACTGTCCGGTTTATTGTATCTAAGGAAAACTTGCGAATTGATTCCTATTACATCCAAAAACCTAAAAAACAATGAGATTGTCCATATTCGTGATATGCGGAATACCGTGTAATAGCTGCACATTGGATCGATTACATCAACTTCTGCTTTTGTCGTATTGTAATCCAGTATAATAGCTGGTTTACCACGGTTAAATCACGACTAACAATGAATGGAATGGAATACAAGGGTCAGAAAATCAAACCTACATTAGAAAGGTTGTAGCTATAAATAGAAACTGCTTAGAACATTCAAACCTTATTATGTAAAAACAAACCATTCAAGATTACGAAAATGTTGCAAATGTTGCAATGTAGACGGGCGCGCCCGCTGAAGGGTTAAATATATAATTTATTTACAAATGCCGGGCATTCCACAATTGAGACATCAGTCTTCTAGTTTCCTAGTATTTCTGAACAATAAAATCAAAACCGTTAAGTGCAGTGCACTTGTCTAATTGTTTTCGATTCATTTGTCTTTCGATTCAATTACATAAAATGCAACTAGGTGAATCCCTAAGTCCTATTTTAAAAAGGTGGGCATTGAGGCAATCTTGACAAATAATAGGAAGAAACAAGGCAACAGTAAAAACACGAGGAATACCCGGAATTGGAGATCTTGAAACAGCCACTGTCTCAAGCCGTTTGCCTAGCTCTATTAGCCATCTAGATTATACACCTTTTTCCAAGTTAAAATTTAACTAGAAATTTTGCAAAGCGAAAGGTCATTAATGAATTTGAATTTTGTAGAATGGAGGTACCTTTCCTCGCTAAGGGTCCAACTTTTCATTCCCTTCCACACCACAGTAATTAGGGATCCATTTCATTACTACGGAATCAGCTAAAGAGTTCATTAATGATCTACATTCATAAATTCGTTTCGAGTCATACGCTTTATTATTAGATATAGCTTGTAGAGCCGCTCTGGAATTTTAATTACAAAATTACAGCTCTGGTGCACCACTGCTTACGAAAAAGTATTTGTTTTAAGGCTATAAAAATAGCTTCCACTTCACTAGCGAAACAAATTGCGTCGCTACCAAAACAGCTTTATAAAATGCAAAGTATTCACTGTAGATTCCTGCACCATATCCAGTACAACTTTCCAGTATAGATCCATCAGAATATACTTGAGCCCACGGTCCACATAGGTACCTAATTTTAATTGTTTCAAGGGCGATTGCCCTAATATGAAGATATTGTTCATTTATTTTTTTATCTATCTTTAATTCGTACCGTCTCAAATCTTTATCTTCCGTCTGCGTGTTAAAAAATAGTTTATATGATTTAAGCATAAGAAAACAACATTAAAAAATCAACATCAAAAGAAACTACCCAAGAGTGATTTCCGCTTTGAGTAATTCTTATCTGATCAGTGTTACTTTCTCAGACATTTTGATGGTTGCTTCTAAAATGCGGACACAAGCAATTATTCGATTTTTTAATGCTACGCAGCTTTAAAATAAGACAATGCTGCTAGTGGATAATTTGCGAGCATATCAAGAATAAAAAGCTGTTCAACTAGCTTTCGTGTGGTTTACAGACAATAGATATTATCAAATTCAATACAACATTTTAACAAAATGATTTTCCCCATTTTGATAAAGATCAGATGCATCAAATGGAGATTCTCCATTTTATTCAAAAAGATGTTAACCTTATCAAATGCTGGTTTGAGTATTACATTCTTAACCAGGAAATAATTGAAGTTAATATTTTAAAAATGATTTTTATTTTAATCTAGATTTTATTTAACAGTACCTCATATAAAGCTCTTTCTTTTTATTAGAAAAAGACGTTTATAATTATATTTCTCCTGCATAACTCTAAATAAAAAATCGGAATACGAAAACAAAATCCCATATTTTGAAAAAAAAACCTTGAACAATTGTGTGAAAGGAAACTAATTTTCCGGCAAAAGTTAAATTGAAGAAGTTTTCCAAAATTAGATCTTGATTTCCTTCCAGGAATTTACTTTACTAAACACGTTTCAAGATTTTGATTTTCCTGCAGTACAATCTATCAAAGTATATTAACTTGCCACAATGAAATCATTTTGATGAAACTTACAAAACTTTTTTTTTTCATTTTACTTATTTCGGTCCATATTGCCTCTCTTTCGAATAGATTTTCAACAAGGCATGGTTCGTGACCAGCGTTACAAAAAATAAAATAAATAAATAAATAAAATAAAAAATTGTCTTCTATTCAACTTTTCACTAATTTGATAGCTGGAGGGGTATGTCAACAGACTTTGATTTTTCATCAAGTGGAAGAAAATTTTCTTATCTGCAGGGCTTTTGTAAAGTTCAGAAGTACGTCATATTCAATAGCTGTAAATATTACAGTAAGAAATGCCATATTGAAAAGTGGCACACAACATTTACGGACATTTTCGATTTTTCATTCTTCATGAAAGAGGTTTAGAAGAGTCATCCGCTTGGCGACTCGGTATTCATAGATTAGGAAGAATTCAAGCTAATTTAAGTAATGCATAGTAACTCAGGTTTATTATATGAGTTTATTATGAGATGCCAACATTGTGATGCGATTGTACAATTTTAATCAAAACACCAAATAATTTGTAATCCATTAGGTAACCCAGCTTAATCTTTCAAAAAATTAGTCTTGATTCAATTTTTAATTGTAAATTTTTATACAAATTATAATACAGTGGACGCTCGTTAATTCAAACTCAAAGGTTCTCAGAAAAAAGTTCGAATTATCCGATGTTAAGAGAAAATATATAACTTTAAATGTGTATCACTGAAGAAGAAAATCTCCTAGTATGTATAACCCCAGAAAATATATTATACTATTTTATCTAAAGTTAAACATATTAAAAAGCAATACAGACTTACCTTAATCATAAAATGAAGCAGAAGATATGCAGTATAAAGTAAACTGTTATTAAAAATATGAATTACACTTTTAGTAGGGGAGCATATGTCGAAAAAATGAGCTCCGTGGCGGTATTAATGATGGGAACATGGGTGGATATTTTTTTCATCAGAAACTACCTGCAGATGAATAATTTCCATGGTGTCACTCTTTGGTGTGTGGCGTATAGTAGTAATGACGTCATCAAGATGGCCGCCATGGAATTTAAAAAATCCACTTTATTTCGGTTATTTATCGGCCGATTTTCTTTTGTAATACCTCATATTGAAGATAAATAAAATGTCTAGATGACAGATGCAGAATCAAGGACGACGGAATCATCACAGAGCACAAAAGGGAGAGATCGCGTCCTGTGAAGAAGATGGTTGGCTCGCGGTTGGGACCTGTATGTGATTCTTAGAAAAGAGAGGAAGAGCCCCCCAAAATGTGCCAATAAAAATGTTCCTCAATAAATGTGCCAATAGCACGTAGTAAGGCCATGCATATGTGTAACTCTCCAGGTTGTAGCACAAAGCGATCTCGAAGATTCTGTTGAGCCGTGATAAGTTGTTGTACAGGACGGTAAAGACCCAAATCGAATGGAACAACACATTTTGAATCTACTCCACACACATATATTTTAAATTTTTCAAAGTACGTCTAGAAAGTCAATTGTATGGAACGATCTGTTGGAGTAGCTGGTATGATTGGTAGAGCACATATGTGAGTGATTGGTTTTTGGTCTTTTAACAGCTTCACATTAAAGACAGTCCAAGTTGGATCAGATACTGGATTATAACTACTTTCATGATTAGAACTTGAAGGCTGATTTCCGGAACTATCGGATATTTCTTCTGTATCACGTATTATTTTGTTTTTGCACAGACACCACGCTAAATCTTCTACATTACGTAGTTTTAAACGCTGAATTTTATATATATATATATATATATATATATATATCAGATTTCTTAAAAGCAAAACTGTTAGGCTTTAAGAGTTTTGGCCCATTGTAGTCAATAAAGTCTGTCATGTACTCTGTCTGGATCGTTTCTGTAGCGAACGATTGGGTACCTGTGTTTCAGCATCAGACAGGGTTATATATTGCAATTCACCTTCGTAACTGTCTATATTCTTGATAAGAAGTCATCACAGTTGCGTGAAGGGTTTCTCGTCCATCAGGCGTGTCTCCAAGGAAGTCTAAATTATCTGCTGTACAAAAGATAAATCTCCCTTTCACAATATCGGGTGGGACATACAATCCGTCATTGTCTTCCATATGGTTCAGAACTTCATTGGCTATAGCAGTCTCAAGGCAAAAACTTTATTATAATCAATCGAGTAACCCGAACCATGCATAAGCTGAACCAAGAATTTTCTGCGAGTTTTACTATGTATCGTTAGGCCAACAGCAACTTGTAGAGGAAGGTCCCGTGAGTGTCTGTGTTTAACTAACGCCGTGCTACTATAAACGGTTTGTCTTTCAGTTTGGCACTCATACATAAGAGTTTGTGATAATGCAGCATCCCTTTGGTTCAAATGTTTGTTATCAATCTGCAAACTTTCCATTTTTTTTGTTCCCTCCAATATACCATTTGAAAAAGTATAGAACTTCTTTCGGTATGATATTTATGATTTTTTTCTTCGTTATAGAACTTGTAAACTTCCATTTCTGCTCTGTCAGTATGGTTTTACGTAATAATTTAGCTGCTTGATACAGAACTTCCATACTCGCATTCATATCAGAATTGGATTCCACCCGCGACAACAAAACATCATTGACAACTTTCAAAGAAATACGCTGTGATTGATTTTTGGAGATAGGGTCGTTAAGTACTACATTCATGTAAAATAATTCATGCTCAATAAGTATTTTAAGAGATTTTCTTGACAACATGTCTTGCCTTTTAACACTATTCCAATTACAGATATCTCTTTAGTGTCTCTCAGGATCTGCCATCGTGACAACATTACCTTCCAAATAAGAATCTAGCAAACGATCTATGAATTCTACTTGACTAATACATTCTGGCAAGTTAGGTCTTGTTTCAATTTCATCAGTACTTCGCAATGACGTATTTTGTGCAACATTCTTTGTGGTATGCTACATCATATGCATGTACATCTTCTTGATTAATGAATCCACTCAGTTTTAACTTCCAATTGCTATTTTCACTTCGCTAGACAGCATCAGATCCTCTGACCTACCTTTTTGATGAAAGCGGTATATAATGGATGTCTCCTAGCTTCAAGTCTATCGAAAAAGAAGAAGGCATTTTTATGTAGTTTCGTGCCAAGATTTTGGCCTCTTGTACATGGGTGGACCTTATTGCACACCGAGCCTTGGGAAGCTATTTTAATTTCCACTTGTTGCTTTTTATACCTGGCCTGTAGTCTATCAATGATACCTTTGTGCATGCATTTCTTGTGACAAGTTAAATGCCTCCGGACATTTAGCTGGGTTATTCCTTACACTGTAAATTTTCCAGCGTATTCTTCGAGGTGCTGATAATCACAGGCTTTACACTTGTTTCGAACTCTCACTGCATCAAACAGTTTGTGCTGAGTACTTGAGGTTTTAAGAAAATCCTCATTCAATAGATGTTGGCAAAATATACACAATTCAAAGTCTATGTCCTTCACTCGCTTTCGCTTAGACGTTCGGTCGAATTTAATTACACCATCCATATTTTAAGTTAAAATTTACCACTTGAAACCAAAAAAAATATAGGCAATCTTGAACCGAACACAAGTTGTACTGTCTTTCGTTCAACAACAACTGTTGTAAAGGCACTCATGTATTATGTGTAGATCACAATTCATGCATTTATAACGCATGCCTTTATAACTTTATATTGGGGAAATTTTTATATTTTTTCATATTTTTGTATATCTCACCTGCCATTTTGTGAAGTGTATAAATCATTAACTTGTCCTTTTTGCAAACAAAATCATCATGTAATTTTGCTATACTGTGTAACATTTTTGATTAACATGCTGTTACATTTTTCTATGATTCGTTAAGTTTTTTTTAATGCTCTAGGGCAGGGGTGGGCAGACTTTTCCAAGGTACGGGCTACTTCTAATTTTGTCAAGGTTTTGCGGTCCACCCAGTGATGTAGGTGTGATGAGCTAAAAAAAAGGTCTACAATATTTATTATAACTTAATAATAAATGCGGAATATGTACTTACCTACATAACTACAAGAAAAAAAACTTACTCTTTTAAAACCGCGTTTAAAGAAAATCGCGTCGGTGTTCCCAAAATATGTTTCTTTTAGTATGCGCGTCTTAGGTCTTAGTAAAGGCGGTCACCCCAATATATCTTGGTGGTCCACCGGTTGATCGCGATCGACTAAATGCCCACCCCTGCTCTAGGGTATGTACTCATCTTAACATGTGTATCCCAATGTAATTTAGCACTTGTTTTTTTTTTAAGTTTGTAAGCACATTTCCTTTTTTTAAGTTTGTAGCACATTTCCATGGTACAGTGTGATACACTGTTTTGAGGGTTATGTTTTTCATGCAGACGTGTCTTGTAACCTTTCTTATATAGTAATGACACTTATTTTACTATGTAACCATGCTCTTTGTCACAAAGTTGACTCTTATAGTGCATTCATTTATGTATGACACCTATTTAAGTTGTTTTGTAATTATTTTGTTACCATTTTTCCATGTGTTTTGAATGCACTTTCTATGTATAATTTACAGGGGTGTTTTTTTCTTTGCTTTTTCAATGGCTGGCCAGCCGACATGAAGTGTTTTGTCTTTATGTATAATGTTAATTTAATTACAAGCACAAAAGTTTTTTATCCTTCATGGAGGGTCTCCAATGTAACTTTGTCCTAGCATAACACATGTTACAACCGCGAGCCAATCATCTTCTTCAGAGGACGCGCTTTCTCCCTTTTGTGCTTTATGACGACTCCGTCTCCCCCGATTCTGCATCTGTCATCTAGACATTTTATTTATCTTCAATATGAGGTATTACAAAAGAAAATCGGCCGATAAATAACCGAAATAAAGTGGATCTTTTTAATTCCATGGTGGCCATCTTGATGACGTCATTACTGCTATACGCCACACACCAAAGAGTGACACCATGGAAATTATTCATCTACAGGTAGTTTCTGATGAAAAAATATCCACCCATGTTCCCATCATTAATACCGTCACGGGACTACATATGCTCCCCTACTATTTGGGGAAAAACTGTAAAATGGATGTTTGGTTCTGTTTATGATGCCTACATTGTTCATCCAGCTTCTCGATTTGAAGTAAACATTTCAATTCATTTTCAGAGTAAGGTTCCATCTGAATAAACGCTTTCAGAGTTTCAGTAGAGTCCATTATGGCTTTGTCCATTATGGCCGCATTAAAACTATCTTTTGGCAGGTAAGTAAAGAAAAGCCCTGGTAGTTTCCTACCGAAATTAGTGCATACGTCTTCGTTTACATCAGAGCTTTGGCCACATACAGTTTGATAAGAAATATTGTGCCTTGACTTAAATCGAGAAAGCCATCCATCACTTCATTTAAAATCTTCAATACCAATTCGACTTGCCAATTCATCAGCCTTTGTCAGCACTAGGGGTCCATTTATCGGAAAATTTCGAGATCTAACATCTTGGAACCATAGCAGTAGAGCTTTTTCTAGAAATTCTTGGGACGCATTTCCCATGCGTTTCCTTCCTCTAGCAAATTTTGATTTTTCCCATGAATCTAAAATTGACTCCTTGTTTTTCAAATTTGTTGACAAGGCATTTTTTAAATTTCCATAGTCATCTGCTAACTTTGTTTTACATTCGCCATTCTCTACTTTCTTTAAAATTTCTACCTTTGTTTCCAAAGTTAGGATTTTGTACTTTCCACGTGTAGACATCCTGAATTTTTACACGTTCGCACCACACAATGAGGAAGAAAAACTAGACCACATTAACTTGTCTGCACTGCAGTTATAACTGACGCAGCTCCCTAGAATCTGTACTAAAGACCAGATTTTCTAAAATTCTAAGAAAATCGATCCAAATAAAGGAAAATTGCTTTTTCGGTTTAGCACTAATAAGAAGGACAATAGCTACTAACGTTTAGAGGACATGCAATAGTCTAGGAATGCAGGCATGTGCCTCTTTACACATTAAAGAAATTTTGACACACAAAATAATAAATACAGTGTGTATTTTCTCCATTAAACGAGGAAAAATATTTTTTTGTCAAATTTTTAGTTCGAATTAACCGAAGTGATAAAAATTTAGCTCGAATTAATGAGATATTTTTAACAGTAACTCCAATACAAGTTTTTTGGGGCCTGCGGATTAGTTCGAATTAACCGAAAGTTCGAATTAACCGAGTTCGAATTAACGAGCGTCCACTGTACATTTGAGTAAACTTCCAAATTATATTGATATGATTTTATTTTGAGATGCCAAAATTTTGATACGATTGTAAAATTTTAATCAAAATACTAAATCATTTGTAATCCGTTGGGTAACCCAGCTTAAGATATAAAAATTTAGTCGTGTTTCAATTTTAAAGTGTAAGTTTTTACACAAATTACATTATATTTGAATAAACTTCCAAAATAGATAGATGAAATTTAATAAAATACCATTAATTCCATATTTCAATTAATTAATCTTAAATATTTTGAGAATTATGTCTCTCTCGTGATCATCACAATCTCCTCCTTTTAATTAAGAATGCTTTTTATGAGAACATGTGGGATATTTGCCTCTACAAACAGCTTTAAAGGCTATACATAATCAGAAAAGCGTATTTATCATATTTAGGGTGAGACTTTGAAAACCAGGCTGACGCATAAAAATACACTTTTAAATGTATCAAATTGTGAGAATGTTTAGTATCCAGTAGAATTTGTAGGCATGCGGATTATTTTCTAAAGCTGAAACATCAAAAAGATGCCTTTTCCCGTCAGGCGATAATTGCTAAATATTTTCGACTACCTGGCTCTCTCAGCCCTCTAAATGACTTTTGTTTTCGCCACTTCTAAAACCGTCATTCTTAATAAGAAACTATTGATTAGATTTAAAACGAAGTGATAGATGTATTCTCTTTCATTGGTATGTCGCGTTTTGGTTTAATTTCCGAATACTTTTAATTAAAGGAAAAACTTTCTACGTGATGTGAAAATAAAAGAGTATTACCTGTATAATCTTCTTGTAAAATGTCAGGTACATATCAAAATCAGGAGCCGGATTTGTATTACAGCAGCCGAGTTTTGAGACAAGCTAAAACCAATATTGAATAAAGACAAAGCAGTGTTACTGCGCTCTCTTTTCAAAATTGAATAAGAGAATAAATCCCAGTTTTAATCGAAGTAGCGGCGATAATTAACTCCGAGGAAGAAAATTTAAATTAACTGTCAACAGCCATTGAAATTGGTTTACTTACTTCCACTGGAATAATTATTTTCTTCACGCAGATCTGGTTGTCTTTTCTCTTTTTTTTCCAGAACTCAAGATAACAAATTGAAATTAAATGTTGCGATGTATTTATCCAGTCATCTTTTATCGCATATAAAATATTTTATTTTCATTCGGTTACTGAAGCAGCAACTTATTTTATTTACTTATTTATTTTCGTTTCTAGTTATCAATATTTTAGTGAATAATATGACATATCAGTTGCTTCCTCTGATAGGTTCCCCTTTTCGACCACAAAAGTCGAACATCAAAGATATTTTTTAAAGAATAGATAAGATATATAGAATAAGACATCTCTCTTTCCCTCTCTCTCTCTCTCGTGTGTGTGTGTATGTGGGTGTGGGTGTGTGAGTGTGTGGGTGTGCATGTATATAAAGTGTTCTTCAAAAAGGCCTGCCTGAGCATGTCATGGCAGGTCAAACACTTAGGAGAAACAAATTACAGAGTGAATTTACCTAAACTTTTAGTGATGATAAATTTTATTAATCACTTTGTTAATCTAGCTCTCAATACAAAGCCATTTTATAAAGAGACTAGCGGCCCGTCCCGACTTTGTCCGGGTTGAACAAAATATTATACCAATAAATTTCCAGTTGATAGCCAATAAATTGTAAATCTTTTTTTACCTTAATAATAACCTAAATAATACCTTAAATTAATTTTATGTTAGTTAATAATTAAAATAAATTTTTTAAAAGAAAACGGCGTGCCGGAGAACGGCTAGGTTCGAACCGCTAGCGTCAGAACAGAAGCCCACCACGTTAGCACCACGATAAGGATCGTTAAAATCTTAGGAACAAAAAGCGGTAGAAGACAGTAGCGGAAACAATGAAGATTGTTAGGATTAAGCCCCTGACTTTATTTCTACTGATCAGATATACATAATATATAGCCTATGTCCATCTGGAATAATGTACCTTTCAAAAAGTGAAAGAATCTTTCAAATAGGTACAGTGGTTCTAAAAATTACCATCCACGTACAAAATCGCTCTCTCTTTATATATAAGTATAGATAGCACCACGCTAAGGATCGTTGAAGACTTCGGCACAAAAAGCGGTAGAGGACAGTAGCGGTAACAATGGAGATTGTTAGGATTAAGCCCCAAACTTTATTTCTACTGATTAGATATACATAATATATAGCCTATGTCCATCTGGAATACTGTACCTTTCAAACAGTGAAAGAATTTTTCAAATAGGTACAGTGGTTCTGAAGATTACCCTCCACGTACAAAATCGCTCGCTCTTTATATATAAGTACAGATGGTGCCCTTATTACATGAATGTGAAGATTTTTTTTCCTTATAAATGTTAAATATTCATACAATATTATGTTTTTTAACTATATTCATATCTGCTTATTCTATTATCCAAAGATGTTGTAAACGCCGCTTTACAGTTAGACAGAAGATACGTAGATCTTTGAGCGAAGAACTTTTTTATTTGGTATATAGAAAAAGAAAACTGTTTCTAGATCTAATCTTAAAGTCCGTAACAAACGGTAAAAGATAATGTTAAAATTATCAAAGCATATATTACATGATTAGATAATAATGAATAAATATTGTTAATCTCACTGCTACCATTCGCGGAGAGTACATATTCCATTTCAGAATAGATAATTCCGGTCTGGTGTTTTAAAAAATAACGCAGTCGTTATAAACCCCGGTTAGCAATACACCACTCAGCTAAATTTAACCTTGCCGCCCACATTGTATAGTGGTTAGTGCTCTGAGCTGCTACGCCGTGGACTTCGGTGAAAATCCCGAATAAGGCTTGGTCGTTTCCGTGTCGTTCCCCTCATCGGGAGCAATGCTGGCTCACATATACGGTGCTCCCATAATAAAGTATCCAGTAAAATAGCGGTGAATATCAAAGAGGTGAATGTCTAATGACAAGTTCCTCCGGATTAGACAAAAAGAATTGGCCTTGTCATTACATCCGCTTTGTAAGTGTAAAAGACAATTATTTCCAAGAATATTCGATACCAAATAAGTATTTGACTGATATTTATTTTAAGTGTTTGAGGATTTGAATTTCCTTCCAGAATCCCCAAAACGCCTTGCTGTCATAGATATAAATAGTATGACGAATAACATATTTTCAAATCTCTTTCATGCGTATTATCCTTTTCAAATCTCTTTAAGATACTTTACTGCCAGGCGGGCCGTGGCGGCCTTGTGGTACAGCGCGCTGGTTTTCGGTGCTGAGGGTGCTCAGATCGAATCCTGGCGAAGCGCCACTAAAATGCCTCCGTTTGTGTTGTCCCTTCATAGGGGGGCAATGCTGGTCCGCCTATATGGCGCCCCCATAATAAAATGGCCAGCAAAACAGTGGTGAATTATAGGCGAATGTCTTCGCGACAAGTGGCTCCGCATTGGAAAAAAAAACTTTACTGCCAGGTAATATAAAATACCTTGCACCAGAATGTCTACATTCTCGAAAAATGCCTGCTCTCATAAATATAGATATTAAGATGACTAACATAGCCTTGTTCTCATATATATATACGGATGAATAATATTTTAAAATCACTATCAATTGGAATCTTTTTTTTATCTCTCTGAGACGTCTTTACGTCTAGGACACATTTAATAGCTTGAAGCAAAAGTCTTAACTCCTGCGAAATCCTTGCTCTCATATATATAGATGTTATGATGAATAATGTGTTTTTAAATCACTTTCACGTGTTTTTTTTTAAATCTCTCTGAGACACTTTACGTGTAGGGCACATTTAATACCTTGTAGCAAAAGAGTCAACTCCTGAGAAATCCTTGCTGCCATAGACATAGATATCATATTGAACAACATATTTTCAAATCTCTTTCAGGTGGATTTTTCTTACATCTTTGAGATATCATACTGACAGGTCCCATTAAATACTTTTTAGCAAAGAAGTCTAGACTTCCGAGAAATCCTAACTCTCAGAAATATAGATATCACTCGTATATTGACTAAAGTTTGAAAATCTCTTTTATGTGGATTATTTTTTCTTTTACCTCTTTAAGTTACTTTACGACCAGGTCACGTTAAATACCTTGTAGCAAATAAGTCTAGACTCCAGAGAAAGCCTTTCCCTCATCGATATACATATTTTGATGAATAACGTATTTTCAAATCTTTTCGATGTGGATTATTAAATTTTTTTCATCGAGGTACATTACAGCCATGTCACATTAAATACTTTATAGCAATGGTGTCTAGATTTCCGATAAGTCTTGTTTTCATAGATATCGACTTTTTTTTCGAACACGGAGATACTTGTCGCTAGACATTCGCCTGTACGTACACCACAAGACTGCTGGCCATTCATATTGGGGCACCGAACAGGTGGCCAGCACTACCCCTTACAAGCCGGTCTCGTAATTTAGAACCGAGTCCAGTGACGAGACCGTTACACTTGACCACGCACCTCCAGAAGTAAATTTGATAACTTGAAGGACATTGCAGCCCCGACAGTCGCGCCCCAAGGATAAGACATATTGAATAACATATTTTCAAATCTCTTCCACGTGAAATATTTTTGCACCTCTTTCAGATAATTTACTACCAGGTCACATTAAATACTTTGTAGCAAAGAAGTGTAGACAACCGAGAAACACTTCTCCTCAAAGATATAGATAGGTATTTATTGAATAACATATTTTCAAATCTCTCCCACGTGTAATTTATTTATACCTCTTTCAGATAATTTACTACCAGGTCACATTAAATACTTTGTTGCAAAGAAGTGTGGACTCACGAGAAACCCGTTTTCTCAAATATATTGATAGGTATTTATTAAATAACATATTTTCAAATCTCTTCCACATGGAATTATTTTGTACCTCTTTCAGATAATTTACTACCAGGTCACATTAAATACTTTATAGCAAAGAAGTGTAGACTACCGAGAAACCCTTGTTCTCAAAGATATAGACAGGCATTTATTGAATAGCTTATTTTTCAAATCTCTTCCACATGGAATTTTTTTACCGCTTTCAGATAATTTACTGCCAGTTCACGTTAAATACTTTATAGCAAAGAAATGTAGACTCACGAGAAACCCGTGTTCTCGAAGATATAGATAGGTATTTATTGAATAACATATATTCAAATCTCTTCCACATGGAATTATTTTGTACCTCTTTGTGGTAATTTACTAGCAAGTCAAATTAAATACTTTGTAGCAAAGAAGTGTAGATTCCCGAGAAACCCTTGTTCTCAAAGATATAGATAGGTATTTATTGAATAACATATTTTCAAATCTCTTCCACATGGATTTATTTTTTGTACCTCTTTCAGATAATTTACTACCAGGTCACATTAAATACTTTATAGCAAAACAGTGTAGACTCCCGAGAAACCCTTTTTTCTCAAAGATATAGATAGGTATTTATTGAATAACATACACTCATGGACAAAAAAATTAGCGCACCAAGAAATAATTGCGGGATCGTAAAGAAACTTGCAATGAAGGTACATGTCGGGGAGATATGCAAATGATTAGAAATGCAGCTTGATTGCGCATTAAGTATAGCCAGTAGAGGGCGTTGAACATCGTACTCTGTGGAGTATAAAACAGGTAACCAAAGCTTGTTTAAGTGTGCTGAATCATTTACAAAGGAAGAGCTGAGATAGACATGCCATTACGCAGTGTTCGAAGACAATATAAGCAGTTGTCGTAGTTTGAGAGGGGGAGAATCAACGGGATGATGGAAGCTGGGTGGTCAGCTAGGTGAGTAGCTCGTCAATTAGGCCGCTCTGATTGTGTTGCGAGGAGGTGTTGGGACCAGTGGACCCGAGAGGTGTCATGTACACGAAGACCAGGCTCAGGACGCCCTCGACAGACCGGTCGTCGAGAAGACCGCCACATCGTAAGAAATGTACGCGTACAGCCAACTGCTTCATCGGCCGCCATCCAGGCACAGGTAGAACCTTCACGAGGGGCCTCTGTGTCTTCTCGAACCATACGAAGGCGCCTGGCTGAAGGACAGTCGGTATCGCGGCTCCCATTACGTGTGCTGCCCTTGACGCCCACCCATCGACGCCTCCGTTTGGAGTTTTGCCGCGCACGAGGACACTGGACTGCAGCGGAATGGAACCAGGTCGTCTTTAGCGACGAATCCAGATTCAATCTCGGCAGTGATGATAGTCGTGTTCGTGTGTGGAGAGCCCGTGGTGAACGCTTCAATCCTGCCTTTGCTGTACAGCGACACATCGCTCCCACAGCTGGTGTGACGGTATGGGGTGCCATTGCCTACAAAACACGGTCACCCCTAGTATTGTTCCGTGGCACCATGACAGCCCAGCGGTATGATCATGAAATCCTGCAACCACATGTGTTGCCACTCATGCAACGGCTCCCAGGAGCCATTTTTCAACAAGACAATGTTCGGCCTCATACGGCAAGGGTGTCACAAGACTGTCTCCGCACTGTTACTACCCTTCCTTGGCCTGCCCGATCCCCAGATTTGTCTCCAATCGAGCATATCTGGGATCATTTGGGACGACGAGTTGGGAATCCCACGAGTTTGAACGAACTAGAGGCAAGGTTACAGTAAATATGGAACGAAATGTCTCAAGACATCATACAGAACATGTATGACTCAATGCCCGATCGTATCGCATCGTGCATTCGCGCTAGAGGGGGTCCAACGGAGTATTAACTCCTCCGTTCTTTTGCCTTTTTCTCTGAAATAAATTATCCTTTTTCTTTGATTTTCTTATCATTTACTTATATCAAAGTAGTCATTACGTATGTAAAATTTCGTTTAATTTCGACGTGTCCTTCTTGGTGCGCTAATTTTTTTGTCTATGAGTGTATTTTTCAAATCTCTTCCACATGGAAATTTTTTTTGTACCCCTTTGTGATAATTTACTACCAGGTCAAATTAAATACTTTGTAACATAGAAGTGTAGACTCCCGAGAAACCTTTGTTCTCAAAGATATAGATAGGTATTTATTCAATAACATATTTTCATAACTCTTCCATGTGAATTCGTTTTTCTTTATACTTTATAGCCAGGTCACATTAAATACCTTGTAGCAAAATAAAATAAAATAAACTCTTCTTTCAATAGATGGGAATTAATACAAAATATAAATATCAGGTATGTGTTTGTTATGACTCTCTTGGGGCTAACAACTGAAAAATAATATTTTCAGTAGTCTACAAAGACAATAGTTGTAGCCCCCGTTATGAAAATCTTTATTCTTTTTACTTTTCTATTTAACAATAACCGGAAATCCTAAATGCGATATTTCCTTGGTGACTCTAAAAATGGAAAAAAGATGAGGAATGTTACATAACAGCTTACTTTAACGGCAATCTAATAATACGGAAAGAAGTTCTTCAAAGGTATATTTTACATAATTTAGTTCGTTACGCCAAAGGAATTAATCTTAAGTCTTTGGAACAAAATAATTTATTTTTGTTCACGGTTTCGCATTGTTTATGGCTTTTTTTTTCTAGGTGAAAATTGAAACAAAATATTATCTTCTTTAGTGGATACAAATACCGAAGAAAATTAATTTTTCCTTTAGCATAAAGGATACGAACAACCTAATGATAATGCCATTCTTCTAGAAAAGCATCCGAGATATTTTTAGAAACAGTACTTAATGATTAATGAAGAGATTGTTTTAAAAGGAAAATATGCATTTCATAAGAGTAAATTATAGAGTAATTCCACTGTAAGGGCTTTTTTACTGGTTTTATAAATAGTGACAGTTTAAAAGATGAGTAATAAAAAGATAAGAATTTTACATATTAGTGTCACTTCAAAAAACCTATTAGTCATATCAAATTTGTTTAAAACAAACTGTATTATTTAAGTGTGTGTTATTCAACCTCGTTACTTATTTAAATGCTTCGGAGATTTAATTTTAGGAATATACAAGCTATAGCAGCAGTATTTGCTTGCATATGCATTTTTTTAAAATCCTCGCAAGTATGGGGTGAGCCAAAAGTTCGTAAAAACTTTAAAAATTCATAAAAAAGGAAGAAATTATGTTTAAAATGTTCAGTTTGTAAGGAAGTCGGATTTTTTTAGCAGCAAAACAAAAATTGAAAAAGTCACTGGTAGAGTCACTGGTCCAGCTTTGCAAGCTCTGCCACTCCACGTGGACGATTCCGTCGCCATATCATTCATAACGGTTTCCACCGCAGTAATGCGGCCCTCCGCCAACGAGGGTCTTCCACTTCGTGGGCGATCCTCCAAATCCTCGTGTATCACGGTCTTTTATTGCAAGATGATTTGCATAATTCTTCTGAATCTCTCCCATGTCATCTACCGGTGACTTTTTAGACTTTTTTAACTTTTTAAACTTCTTAAAACTCTTTTTGGTTGCTAAAAAAATCCGACTTCTTTGTGAGCCCTTTCTGGCAAACCACACTTTCTTCCTTCTCCGCATGATTTCTTCCTTTTTTATGAATTTGTAAACATTTTAAGAACTTTTGGCTCACCCTATATTTGCTTGTTTGTAAACATTCAGAAATGGTCATGGTCAGATGTTCCTAACTTATTTCTCACCTGGACATAACATCCATTTTGCCTCGAAATTAGAATAATCATTAACCCTTCTGCCGGAACATAATTATTTTCCCTCTTAGTAGGAGAACATCTCCCTAAGCCCTGTGAGGTAGATATAGATGGAATTTCTCTTTCTCTGGAATTCCTAACTAGAAATTCAGCGGGTATTGTGGTTTATTACATTTTATGGTAGCCCCAATCGTCAAACCATTTCTCCTTAATTCTTGACCAGCTTCTATTGAACACAACCAATCATCATGGGTTATATTACGGTTCGTTTTGTAGAGATATTTAAAAAAAAGTCTTACTCAGCCTTCGTTTCAAAACAGGTAATATAAAACAGGGTTTGGACAAAGTCGTTCCCCGAACCTTCAAAAACTCACATCTTGAAAGATTTTCAGCCTTACTGTACATTTTATGCAAAATGTATGAAGAATTTCTGCCTGACAGTTAGATATTTAAAGATACTTTAGTGGGAATATCTGCCTTGTAGATAGACAATGTTCTGGCAAAATAGCACGTACCTGAACCATAGAAGGCTTGCATCACGAATTGCACTGAAGACAAGATGTTGACTGAAGCATATGTCGACTCACAGTACCCAAGGTCGACGGAGGGGGGGGGGGCAGCGTTTAATAAAGAAACCAAAGCTGTCTGAGAGATATATGTTCCGGCCGAAGGGTAAAATAACCTTTGTAGAGCCCTGGCCGAAGTTTTCATATATCTAAATAAGAAACGTGTATAAAGAGCGCCTGTTTTCAAGCTGAATTAAAAATTAAATTATGATAATAGCTTTATAATAATGCAAGATACCACACGTATTATAAACCTTTTCAATTAGCACAAACTCACTACTTATAGTCTAGACACAAAAAAAAGAGGGTCATCAGCTAAATATCAATTACAAGGACATCCTACAGGATGTCCTTTGTCATATATATATATATATATATATATATATATATATATATATATATATATATATATATATATGAAATACCGAAACTATGGACGACGACCCTTAACGACGATATCCGGGAAAACAGCCGAACGGGCATTCGGCATGGTAGTCGGGCCCTAAGCACATAAATGCCAAATCGAAAAAATTAAGTTAAACGGAATAATACTTTTATTACTTTAAACACATAGTGGTTATCTAACACTCAAACATACTATACGAAATGCAAAGTAGTAGAAGCTACTTACACGTTTACAAGCAGAAAGAAATTATAATGGCGTACGCTCAATCCCTGATTCTATATTCCTTCTATAAGTCCATAGAACCGACGCTCACACCAGCATATATTAAATTTAGTTTCTGTTTACCACGTGACCCCGCGTGTTGCCATATGCCCAGGCGACATCCAGCCGCATATAGAAAGAACACGGAAGTTCGTTATATAACGATTATGATATGATTGGAATATGAAACTGGTGTGGCGTTATTATTACTTACTTCCACTACCACTTCCACACACACACACACACATATATATATATATATATATATATATATATATATATATATAATATAATAATGTTTTCAACTGACTATAATATAAATAATCCTTCTTTGAATTTCTTATTGTCCCAGCTATAACTGTTATATATGTTATTTTGCAGTTATTATGTATAACTGTTATGTTTTGTTAAGTATCGGTTTAAAAGTTATAACAAATAATAAAAACTATATCTAAACACGAAGACTTTTTTGTAATACAACTTTCAAATAATATTGCATCGAAATGGAAAGATGAATTCATTTTTTCTTAGTCGAATCAATAGCAGAAAATTGAACGCTTATACCATTAGAATTAAAGAAAAAAGATAATAAATCTAAGCTGAATATTTCCAGAATCAAAACTAGTTGATTAAAGTATAAAGAAAATTGAAGCAAATGACATCGGAGAAAAAAAAAGAATTCATACGAATAAATGAATAACTAATTTGTCGTGAGTGATGTAATCAAATAAAGGTCCAAAATAGAACTGAAACACAGATTAAAGATTTCGAGTAAAGGAATATTCTTGGGGTACGAATCGATTTTTCGAAGTAAACTATCTCAAAATGTGATCTCCATGCATAAATAATTACATTTTCTCCAAATGAACTGCAGATGTTTTTAAATACGTAATGTATTTTAAATGCAGATCTGGAGTATATAAAATTATACGCCGTTTACCTATAGTTTTTATTCGAACTTTAAAGTTCAGTATCTTTATAAATTAAATATCATAACATATGACATCTCCTATGATATACTTTAAAAGAATATTTTATTAAATTTTTATTCACTTCATTCATCGTGTAGAAAAGCCTCTAGCCAAACTTTATATTGAAATTGTGTATGGTGAAATGCAAAAACTATATAGGTATAAATAAATATATATGTATATATATATATGTGTGTGTGTGTGTGTGTGTGTGTGTGTGCGTGTTAGTTAGTTGTTATATCCTACCGAAGAAATTATAAAATCCTCAGTTTTCTATACCTAAATAACAGATTTTCCCACTATGCTTAACTATGAATCCCATAAAACACCGGAACGAATTTTTCAAATTTATCATCCATTATCAGATATGATGGGTTTTAAATAACATTTGCAGATAAAAGCAGAATAGCCGTTTTCAAACGAAATTATTTCTAACCAGTACTGTTTCATGTTATCAGTTCTCGAATTTCCACGATTATAATTCCATTGATGTTTCTAATTTTTAACGTTTCCGTGGATATGGCTGTAGTTTATATAGGAAACGAAAATAAGAATAAGTCAATAGTCTAAGGAGGGTATTATACTAGTTAGTGGAAGGAAAATGTTTGATACACCAAGAAAAATAGAAAATTAATCTTCTCGAAGATATAAAATATGTGTGATGTGTTTGAGTACAACGTAAACATTTTGTTAGTACAAATCTTTACTACCATGATGCAGCATTAATCTAAAGAGATGATAAAATATCCGATAAGAGATTTATTCAGTCAAAACATATTCTCACTGGAGTTAACGTTCTAACATTTTTCCATACGCCATTCGATAATGATGATAACCCGATATCTGGAAATATGGATACGAAATACCTTATTAAAGTAGGGGAAGTGGGAAGGGGGGAATTGGAATGCGTTTTCTTTGGAAGATAATTCAGATTTAATTTACTGAACAATTCTTCATTATATATTGCAACTAGAGACATTGCTGTAAGAGATGTTAAAAGACACTGCTACGCACTGCAGATCGAAATGACGTTTCTAATGCAATGAATGAGATCAAGTAATTTAATTTAAAATGCGTGTCTAGAATGGTTTTTACGGGAAATTATGTGTTGTGTAGAGTATGTGTATATACAGGTGTGTGAAAGAGAGTGCTTGGGATATACTAGTTATAGACATGTATATGTAATTTTTCTAAGACACAATTAAATTACCGTTTATTTTAAAGTTCTGCAGTTAACATCCAAGCTAAAATCAAGGCAGTGTTTATATAGACTCATGAAGAGTCTATATAGTATTAGCTGAAATCCCGTACTTACCTACGGAGTACATTCAAATTAAATACAACGATCAATGTATGCAATTAATGTCAAATATATATATTTATAATAAACACAATCAATGAATTCAATTGATATAAAAAATGTATTTCAAAAAAATCGTAACGGATATTTTTATAAACAAAATAATGTAGAAGAAAATACTCAAATTAAATCTGATAGAATATACGAAAGAATATAGTACAGTTTGAGGAACATTTCTTTTACTGTATTTTAATATTTTTTTGGATAATGTCCAAACGTCTGCCGCATTAGCAAAAAAAAAGAAATATAATTTTTTTGTCTATTTCGTTGTTATGCACGTGACGAAAAATTAGTTTAAAGTATCACAAAAAGAAAAAAAACCACGTGATCAGCATTTAATAAATTAAATTCTAAAAATGAATCTTTAAAAATTCACCAAAGATCAGAAAATGGAGGTAAAGAATCGAAAAAGATTTCATTTTTAAGAAATTGTTATGATCATTCTCGTAATATAAATTTTGTAACTCTCGGAGTAGTATTTCAAATGCAAAACTTTAAAGAATGTTACAAAAACAGCTTAAAAATTTAATTTAAAAATATCTAAGAAAAATTTTTCAAAAATCTCTCTTAGTGCACCCCTACACTATAAGAGGAATCGCCATGCAAATTTCAGCCCTTTAGGTCCAGCTGTTTGGTCTATGCATTATATGTCAGTTATGGAACTGTTTTATATATATAGATTACTGTAGATTCATCATTAGTCTATAGTAACTTTACGAGAATAGTATTACTTAGAAGTCTATGGTGTTTACCATGCGCCATACATACTGTACAGTGTTTATTTATTAAGAAAAGTATACTATAGTGATACTAAGCAGTCTCTACTATTTTATCACGAGTCTGCAGTAAAATTAATAGGCTAAAGTACTACTATAATCTACAGTATTTATACAGACTCATGAAGAGTTATCACATTAATAATATTTTTCTGGTGTATTTGGTAACCACGATATTGAGTTATGAAATATGTTTTAAATAATCTTATATATATATATATATATATATATATATATATATATATATATATATATATATATATATATATATATATATATATATATATATATATATATATATTAATATTATTATTATTATTACAAATTCTATATATACTACATAGTATAGGCTCTAGAAGAATCTATAGTATTGAAATTCCCCAAATACCCCTTATATATACCGATAGGTCTGTCACTATTCACAGTTTTCTAGGAGTTTATCCTATTAGCTTGCATTTAACCCTGAACCCCAAGTTACTCCACTTGAAAGTCTAACTGAGCAGGCTGTTGCCTTATCATAACGTACAGGGTGGTACTAAAAAAATCTTGCCGATATATGGACCTCTAGCTGCAGTTCCGTTCAACCGATCGAGATGAGATTTCAGATATAGTTATTCAGAGGTATGAGCTCGACATTTTGTGAACGGCAAAAAAGTGGCACTCACGGTTACGGTTATAGGTACAGAAACTCAAAATTTTCGAATGGCAACGCCCACTTTTTCTCGTCGCAAAATGCTGAGCGCATGCGAAAACCCTTAAAAGCGTTGGAACGGTACGTTATGCACGGAAAAAAACAGCTCTGGGAACGGCCTACAAAAACACGATCGGGGCACACGGAGGATTTTTGCATATGACAGAAGCCAATCACAGAACGCCGTTCGCCAGATATTCAGCGTAGAAAACCGATAAAAAGCGGAGTGGGAATGTTGGTTCTTCAGTCGGAATCTCGTCCATGCGAACGAAATGACGCGAAAGTTCGTGGTGAATTGGTAAAATTCTTTTATGAAAATGGGATGAATGCCTCGAAATCCTTGCTTGTTTACCGTCGGTCGAAACCATTGCCAAATACGTGGCCCACGTACCCCGCAAACTCTGCGTGATTTAGCAAAGAAATTCGGCAGCACCTGTGATAGACCGTGATTCGGACGAACCAACTATTCCTGAGGACGCTGTTACGGAAGTGCATCACATAGTGACTTCAGGACACATGCAAATTGAAAGAGGTACAGCTCGTGTATTGGATATACCAAAAACAACGGCCCTAAAGCTACTGCGATCTGTACTCCGCAAGTTTCCATACCGGTACCATCGCGTCCAGATGTTGCACGCGAGGGACCATCTACAACGTATCGACTGTGTAAATGAATTTCTTATACCATATGAGGGCGATAACGACTGGCCTCTTCGCATATTATGGACGGATGAGGCACATTTCACCTTAACTGGCAACGTCAACACCAAAATTGTGTGCACTGGGCAGACACGAATCCGCACGCTGTAGCACCAGTAGATTTATACGACGACAAAGTTACAGTGCGGTGCGGCATTGCAGGTACAATTGTTCTCGGCAAGTACTTCCTTGAGGAAGCGACACCAACGGGGTTTGTAACATGTTCTGCGTCAGGTTCTCGCTATACAGCCATGCTGCAAAATTACGTCATACAAGAATTGCTGCAGCGAAATACACTGAATGACATCGTTTGGATGCAAGATGGTGCACCTCCGCATATAGCGACACCTGTTCGCAGGGTTCTGGAACAGCGTTTTGGCGACCGCGTTATCTCACGCCATTTTCCATTTCCGTGGCATCAGCGATACCCCGACTTCCCTCCTATGGATTTCTGGTTCTTGGGATATCTCAAACCTACAGTGTACATGTGCAATCCGCAAAATTTGTCGGATTTGAAAGACTCTATCAAACGTGAGACTGCAAACATCCCTCATGCTCCGTTACGTTCGGTTTTAATGTCCACAGTCTCTCGCATGCCATGCGTAATTGCCTGTGATGGCAACCTTGAGGAAAATGTGTAATCCAAATAAAAGTTTTCTTTTGTCCAATCTCATCAGTGATTGGTGTCTTGCCTCTGTCATGTGCAAATTTCCTCCGTGTGCCCCGATCGTGTGTTTGTTGGCCGTTCTCAGAGCTGTTTGTTGTGCGTGCATAACGTGTTCGTTCTTTGTGATACACGTACCGTTCCAACGCTTTTTAGGGTATTCGCATACGTTGAACATTTTGCGACGGGAAAAAGTGGGCGTTGCCATTCGAAAATTTCGAGTTGCTGTACCTATAACCGTAACCGTGAGAGCCACTTTGTTGCCGTTGACAGAATACCGAGTTCATACCTCTGAATAACTATATCTGAAATCTCATCTCGATCGGTTGAACGAAACTGTCGCTAGAAGTCCATATATCGGCAAATATTTTTTTTTTATGACCACCCTGTATTTTGCACGAGTCCATGAAACTACCAATTTCAATTCGTATATTACTATCAAAATAAAGCGAAATCGAAATAAAAGTAATTTGCGCTTCATAATTTATTTTCGCATTCATTACACTATTTTTCTGTTAACATGCTTGAAAGTTATGAGAGTTGTAATGTTTCCTTTATCGTAAAAAAATTGCAACATTAGATGTCGTATCATAAAGAATATATTTTTGACATTTAACAAATGTCGTACATAAAAATTCACGAGTGCCTCTTTATATCTCTCCATATCAAATGGAAATAATTTATGTTCCGCAGCTCCTACGTGTGACACCTGTAGATAACGTATTCCTTCTCAAACAGCCATAACTTTAACAGAAAGGGGAGAACCTTATTTATTCCTTATGTGGCCGTATGATTCAGATCATATTAATGGGTACTAATGGAGAATGACACATTTATGGCAAGTAAATATCCTGATATTTCATACTACACAGAAAGTCATTTCTTCTGTGATCTTAGGTATATTGTAGCCTAATAACCCCCGAAACAGTTTGCCTGAGACTTTATTCCGGTATCAATACATATTACGAGAACCGATTCTTTCTGGTCTTAAGGGAAAGTGTATATGTAAGATTTCTTTCTTGTAGTAAAATTATTAATTCTGATAGCGTAACAGTTTCTTTTTTATGGAAAATGGTAATGCAGTGATTGTTACTAAACGTTTTTCATAATAAAGTCGTTTAAAAACATTTCACATATATAAATTCAGTGAACTAATTTATATTTTTAAAAAATTAAATCTAGTAAAGGATTATATCGCATATTTGTTTGGAATGAAAATATATGTTAACTTTTTAAATTAATCTGTTTTATATACTTAAATATCCTATTAACTCACAAATAAAGTTAAATGAATTTTTAACTTTATTTGTTTGAAGTGCCTAACAGTGATATGAAAAAAAATGAAACTTTTTCTCCAGATATTGAAAGTGAAAGTAAATAACAATAAATTAAAGAGGAAATATTTCTGGCGAAAATCTCAATCTATCGTTTTATATCAAAACTAGCTGAATACCCGTACTTCGCTACGGAGTACATTTAATTTAAATACAACGGTCAATGTATGCAATTGATGTAAAAATATATATATATTCAAAAAATCGTAAAAGATATTTTTTATAGACAAAGAATATTTTTATGTAAAAGGAAATATTCAAGTTAAATCTAATAGAACATACTAAAGAATATAGTGTAGCTAATATAGTACAGTTTGAGGAACATATCTTTTACTGTATGTTAAATTTGTTTGGATAATGTCTAATCGTCTGCCGCATAAGCAAGAAAAAAAATATTATTTTCAACTATTTCGTTGTTATGCACCTGACGCAAAATTACTTTAAAATATCACAAAAAAAAGGATACCACGTGATCAGCATTTAATAAATTAAATTCTAAAAATTAATCTTTAAATTATCACCAAATATTAGAAAATGGAGGTAAAGATTCGAAAAAGATTTCATTTAAAGGAATTTTATGATCTTTCTCGTGATGTAAATTTTATAACCCTCAGATTATTATTTTAAATTCAAACTTTAAAGAATGTTATAAAAACAGCTTAAAACTTTAATTTTAAAAAATCTAAGAAGAATTTTTCAAAAATCTTTCTGAGTGCACCCCTACACTATAAGAAGAATCACCTTGCATAATTTCAGCCCTTAGATCGAGCGGATTAGTCTGTGCGTTATCTGTCAGTCAGTCAGTTACGGAACTGTTATATATATATATATATATATATATATATATATATATATATATATATATATATATATATAGATTAAATTGATTTAGTACCTTCGAAGGTATTTATTGTCAACTGCTTAGGACTTATATTTGCACATTAATATCCAAAATGAAAGTATATAAATGCAATAGGGGGCAATCTTTCATGTTAAAAAGAGTTTTATTCGTATAAATCTCAGTAAATTTGAATTAGAAAGAGAAATATTAACCTGTGTAGGACTTTTTCAATGGTATTTACATAAAAACAATATTCAAGGAAGTTTTTCGCAAGTTTTAAATTTATTAATCTAAAAACCTCACATAATCTGTTCCTTTTAGATAACATATCACACTTTTATAACCTGGAAGTAAGGTAAACCTGCCATGTGTTTCCAAAATTCATGTATTTTTACAATTAAAGATCAAAATGGGGCAAAAGTTCTTACAATCTAATAAAATAAAACACAAGAAAAAAAGCGTATAGGAAATTTATGACGTGCTGCAGATGTTTGATTTCAGAGAAGATTATTTCCCTGTCAAATTTTATCCTTTAGAAACATTTTCAAAGAATTTTACATAGATAATCCAAAAAGTAAATATGCACATTGTTGTATACAGAAAAGGAAATGTTTAGGAGAAAGCCAATAAAGATGTTTTTAGTCATTTCAGGCTATCAAAATGATTTAAATATTATCAAAAGGGATTTAAACGATTTCATAATAACACAAAGTTGCTTTTCCCGACTTTTTGATTTTATGAAGCACAAAATTTTACAAGATCTATGAAAGAGGTTTTAAAAACTGACCATAAGTCTTGTTGCTAAAAAATGCAAGTTGGTTTATTGTAAACCAAAAAAGTTTACCATATCGACCAAAAGTAAATCTTCACATCATAGTAAATTATTTACCACATTACTTTATTTACTTCAATTTAAGTATATGTTTGTGTTTCTGATAACACTTCCTTACCCTAAAGATTTTAATATGTAAATACAAAAGTCTACACAAACTCACACGCATCTAATATATTACATTTAAAATCTAGCATTAAATAACATATTTTTATAAATTCATTAAAAAAAGTTTTAGACTGAGAATGTGTCTTAAAATGCTCGAAAACGTATCCAGCATTAATTATGAAAAGTATGTCTGCATAAGCATGATGTGTGTTGTTGATTCTAGGTCTGTATATTTAAATTTGAATTTTTTTTTTCCGAAGTTCATTTTTACTACTTGCGAGACAGCTGAATAATCCGTGAGACGTGGCGCAGACGGTTCGCTTCCTAATTCGTAATTTAAAATCACCCTATACGGAAAAGCAGCAGGAAAAGAAATATGGATTTAATGCATGCGCCATAGCTTTTAAAGTTCAGTAATGTATAGTTGAGTAGTTTGGTGCAAAATTTCATCTTTAATCTTATTTTTTCCAGAAAAATGGCAGCCCTCCTTCACTACTTTTAACAAGTACGGCCTGCTTTTTTTATTAAAACGTACCATGTCTTTTGAATTGCTATATAACTGAATAGTTTTTCAAGTAAATATATATATATATATATCTATATAGATATATATATATATATATATATAATATATACATACAAAACAAACAACCTTTTCTAATTTCCAAAATCTTTTCATTTTCCTTTAAAATTACTTGGGCGTAAGCAAACTAATTTCGTCTTCGTTTTAGGAACAAAAGGACTTGTTAGTAACGTAAAAGCAATAGTAGGTAATTAATATATCATCTCTTTAAAACCCCAGTCTCGTGGGTGCCAGATCTTATATAACAGGCCAGGGCAGGGGTTTCCAAATTTATCCAAGTCTTGGCACCCTTAAGAGAATTGGAATTTTTTCACTGCACTCTCGTCATATAATATCTATCTGTGGTATACTATTATTATATATATTATGCATAATATATATATTTTCATATTTGTACGACTGTGAAGAAGAACTTAGAGAAGTGGTAAGAACATTAATACATTAATACGACTTGCGTTTAGAAATCCCGCAAGTACTTTAATTGCAATTTATAGGAAAGCATATAATAAAATTAATATAAAATTCCTTCCAATGCTCTTGGTATTGTTGTGTTTAGTTTTAGTGTGACAGGTGAGCCTGCTGCTCACTGCACAATTGTTCGAATCGCGGAATAAAGCTTCATACAGCGATTCTCATTCATTTTTTGACATTAATTTTCGAACGATATTTGCTCTTTATAACAGCAACTGCTGAAAACCCAACTTCGCACAGATATGAAGTTGCAAAGGGAATGAGAACTCTTATAGCTTTTGCACTTAGAATGGGATATTCATTTTTTATAGATATCCAAAACTCAGTCAAACCCAACCCAAACAAGCGAATTCGCCTTCAGGCTTTGTTACTCGATAGCTCAATTAGATTTTCTTCCTCTTGTGAAGTTAATTCTTTTGGAGCTTCAACATGGAATTGATCTTGGATCCATGCAAACTTCTCGGTTTGGTCTTCTGCGAAGTACTTTGCAAACCAGTCAGTTCGTTGTGATAGGTGCTCTGCGAAACTGTCAGCATGCTATGTGAAACTATTTCTCCACTACAGACCACATACTTCTGTATTACAGAGGTCTTTGGAGTCATATCGGAATAATCCTTATGAATAGATTTGATTGGAGATCATGGGCACTTTGCGGCACCCCAGGGTGCCGCTGCACACAATTTGGAACCCCTGGGCCAGAGGATTCAGCCCAGAAATCTGCTCTGACCTATAAATGCAGAGTGCAAGGGTCATGTGCAACGACCTCATGAAGTTTTTAAAACCTGCAGCAAGTTTTGGCCATGGCTTTTTTTCTCTCTGTCTTCGTCCTAGCCATGTAGTGTCTATTTCTGCGTTTGTTTAATTGCTCGGCTTTTTCTCTGTCTTCGTGCTTGCGACGTAGTGTCCGTGTCAGCTCTATGTGTGCGCCGCTCTCGCCCCATCAAAAAAGAAATTCAGCTGGTCAATATGAGACTAGTGTTTTCTTTGAATTATTCATTCTCTCCACTCCGTCCATGTCTCCGTTAAAGGATATTATTCCCTGTATAACTTCACCGCTTGTGGCATCCCCCCCCCCCTCGTGAGACTGCAATGTTCCGGAATCCGTGGTGTGGGGGATGTTTCTTACTTACACACACACACACACACACACATATATATATATATATATATATATATATATATATATATTTACAAGTGGTTATCAAAATAATGAAAACACTAAGAAAACATCATGAAAGCCTTTATTAATACGGCTCAGGGTCACCTTTGTCACGTAATACCACCTGAATCACCTTGGAATGGGATTATACAAGTCATGAATAGTGGTTAAGAATATATTATACCATTCTTCAGTGGAAAATCATGAAAGTTCCTGTTGAGAAGCTGTGGTGGATATCGATACCTAGCTCTATCTGTTTATACAGATCACGGTGGATGGAGGATATATAGTCGGGGGGATTGTACAGGGTAAGATAAGATATTTGACTTCGTTTTCATGCTCTTCAAACCATACTTGATAGATTTAGCTGTATGTATAGGGGATATCATCCTGGAGAACGCCATCTCCTGCAAAAAAACAATGTTTGCACCATAGGATAGACTAGTGAGCTAAAATTTCGACATAGTCCTTCCCATTCAATATTCTTTTTAGGGTTACAATAGGGCCCGAAGAAAGTCATGATAAGCTATCCCAAACCCTGATAGATATACCTCCATGATTGACAGTTGAGATGAGACAGCCAGAATTTTACGCTTGTGTAAGTATTCTCCAGACATATGCACGTCCTGTTGCGATTAACAATCTGATTAATCATTCGTTGGACCAAATGTCGTTTTTTTCGACATATTACTTGACCAGGAATTGCGCTCGTAGCATCATTGTGGACGATATTTTGTATTGGTATCTATTACAAGTGGTTTGGGAACAGCTACTCTTTCGTAATGCTTTGTTTGTGAAGTCCACTTCTACCTCTAATGGTTGATACCGGAACATACAGATGCAGATTGAGCTCTTCGGTCATTTGGTTGCAGTTGTTTTCTTTCTTCATGTTACTCTTTCACTCAGCTCTCCCTTTCGTCCACTATTCTGTTTGCAAAGGACGTTCTTTCATGCACTCTGTATGCAGTCATGATACCATAGCTTGAAAAACACCCATTAGCCTAGGGGTTTCATTAACAGATACTCCAATTTTATTTAGATTCTGTTCTGTTCTTGCTTTTACACACCTTTGAGAGAGGGATGCTTCTTAATGTTCCTCATTTCTTTCAATTTTTTTTACAAATTTAAATTTTGTTAAATGTAACATTTAGTTTGAATTAAATTATGAGAAATGAATTTTAAGTGTCTTTCTCCGTGTCTAAAAAGGTCTTTTTAAAGAAAATATGCAGGGCGGGAATGAGGGGGGGGTGACAAGCTGATTTGAAACCATTAAAGGAAGTCGCGATTCGAATGAGGTTGGAAACACTGCTTTAGCAGACTTAAGCTTTTGGTAAGGTTTATCGGCAGGACTTGGGACGCGAAATTATTTCAACCTGGCTAGATATCAGTATATCGAGGGATTGCAGAACCGGGTATCCGGGAAAATTTCTGAACCGAAAACCCAGTTCCAAAGGTTGTAGAACTGTACATTTGAAAGTATGAAATCAAAGTTTAAAAATGATGTTTGAATGGGAAGAAACAGTTTTATAATGCTTTATACTCTATCATTATGCAGATTTTAGGAACCCTTAGCTTAAGTGTATTCAGAATGCTGATTACTAGATCCTCTTGAAAAACCTCAGAAGTCAATCCCCTTCTGATGTGAAAAGACATACTATCGAGTGTCATTTGCTTTGTTGATTTCTTTTATATAAAATTTTCAAAAGAAATTTTATTTATTGCAATTATTATCTGAAAAAACAAATTGTATTTTATATTACTTAAGATTATGCATTCTAGTCTTCGACGAATTTCTAACCTAGTTGCAAACTGAATATAAAGAAAAAACAAACAAACAAAAAACCTTCACATAGTTAAAAAAAGTTATCCAGATTCAGTAGTTTCGGGTTTAGAACTCATTTCCTTAAGTTAAGTTAAAATAAATTAAAAGAAATGTATTTTTTATTCCCGCAGTAAACTAAAATTCCTAACATTATAAATAAATATTGTCTTTCCTGAATATTTATGGCAAATGTTTTGCGGTTCATGCATTATTCAAACCCGTGTTATACCTAGGTACCTGGTTCTGTACAAAAAAAACATGAGAACTGAAAGCCGGTTCCCAATTTTCAGTCTTGTTCTGCTATCCCTAGTTTCTTCTCCTTGTTTGCTGGGAAAATCTTACTTACACTTTGGTTCTCTGCTTACCGGTATCAACACAAGTCATTCTACCAGTACTAATAGTAGTGTGTGGTTTCTTCGCTTGTTTTCGAGAGCAGGTAGAGCGTACAGAGTACGTGTATTCAAGAATTTTCCTGTAGAGTGATTGATAGGAAATTCAACGAAAAATAGCCGAAAATCAGATAGTAGTTATTTAATACTTTACTTATGTAAAGGTTTATTTCATCATTAATCTTTATTTTAGCTTCTAATTCCCGGAAATCCTGAGATTTTACTTACATTTTTGTAAATAAATCTCTTAACGAAGTTCGTTTCTTTTGAGGTTCTTACCACCTTAACATGCTCTGTTATAAATGTATGCGGAAAAATCAGCTTCACTCAATCTTAAAGCATCTGAAATGTCAGAGGTCACATAGGAACACGAAATATACACGTGTGCTATCTACGGTAGCGGTAGTTGCAGCAATTATAAATTCATATACTATCTAGTTGTTTTTATATCAAAAATTCAGATTGCTTTAATTCATCTGAGTTTTATTTTCTTAGAGAAAGGAAATATCTTGTTTTACCTTAATAAAAATTTTAGTTTTTGATTAAACAGATATTTCTGAAATAATTTCTGAAATAAATTGAACATGTAAAAATAATATTGTGGATATGGAATTTTTATATTTTAAAAATGCAGAACAAAAGGCAATTTTTTTAAAAAGGAAAATTTGCTTCTGATTGAATATTAACCTTCATTTTAAAGAAAATTCCTTTATTAATTAACTACTTCTTATCTGCTCCTAAAAAGAAGGAAAAAGGCAATCCAGCTGAGAATTATGTATGTTTATGGTTATAATTAATCAATCTGTTGAGATTACGTGATGAAATTAACGGTAAGACAAACAAATTTTTATGTACAGTGGCTCCCAAAAGTGTTCGTACACTTACGATTTTCAATGAAATAGGGGTCTATCCCTTAATTAAAATGAATATTTCAGAATGGGTATTTAATAATAGATCTATAATCTATTCTTAACAAAACTACATGAAATATTTTGAAAACATAGTAAAACTTTATTTTTAAGAAACCAGTAATCAAAAAGTAACAAAAATTTTTATCTCACAAAAGTCATCGTACACTGAAATATTTTCGGATAAATTCATAATTAAAATTATCGTCTTGCGCTTTATTTTCTTTTTGAATTGTGGTGGCATTTAAAATACCGTTTGGCTTTAATTTTTCTTGTCTACACCGTAATATTCTATTTAAAAATGGCTCGTAGTCGTAAAGAAACAACAAACAACATTCAAAAATTGATTATTTTTGATCATAGTAGTGGTAAATGAGTTCGGAGTATTGCTAAATTACTTAATTTATCCCATTCTACTGTGCAGTATGTGATAAAACGCTATAAAGAAGAAAATCGGATCGAAAACAAGGTAAGAAGTTAACAAAACGTGATCAGAGATTTATAATTAAAAAATTTGTGAAAAATCCAGGTTGAGTGCTGTAAAAGTTTCTGCAGAATTTAATGAAACATTTTCTACTTCAATTTCACCTGAAACTGTTTGATCAGTTTCTCAGAGCAGCTGGATTACATGGGCGTTCTGCCCGTAGAAAATTTTTGGGAGAAAAGCAGAAAGCTTAGGCTTTCCTTCACACTATCAATGATAAATAAGCCCAAACATATTGGAATAATGTCTTATTTGCCGATGAAGCAAGTTTAACATTTTTGGTTCTGATGGGCGTATAATGGTATGGAGAAGAAAAAAATAAGAACTTAATCCCAAGAACTTAGTAGGAACAGTTAAGCATGGCGGTGGAGGTTGTCCTTGTGTGGGGGTGCATGTCATCATCAGTACTTGGTAATTTGGTTTTTATTGATGGCATAATGAATCATGTTGTTTATATAAATATTTTAAGAGACAATTTAAAATTATCAGACCAAAATTTGGGTATTGGAAACAACTTGTTTTTATCAACATAATGATCCAAGCACACGGCTCTCAAAGTTCGCTTCTGGTGTCTCTATAATTGTCCACAAGCTTCGAAAACACCACCTCTGTCCCAGATTTAAACCCAGTAGAACATTTTTGGAGAGAACTGGTGGTTCGAGTACGAAACACGACATTCACACGAAAAAGCGAACTAAAAACAATTATGATGGAAGAATGGATGAACACTGATACAATACAGAAATTACAAAAGAACTAGTGCAATCTATTCCCAGACGTTGAAAAGCTGTTGTTGATGCTAAAAAATATCCTATTAAATATTAATTTCACAAAAAATTAGAATATTTACTAATATGTAGAGATTTTTTACAAGTGTACGATGACTTTTGTGAGATAAGTTTTTGTTACTTTTGATTATTGGTTTCTTAAAATAAAGTTTTACTATGTTTTCAAAATATTTCATGTAGTTTTGTTAAAAATAGATTACAGATCTTATTATTAAATACCCATTCTTAAATATTAATTTTAATCAGTGGATAGACCCCTATTTCATTGAAAATCGTAAATGTACGAACATTTTTGGGAGCCACTGTATGTAAATATTATTTTCTAAAGCAATGTAAGAAATAAAATATACAAAAGTTGTTGAAACAAAAGGGTAAAATGATTGAGTCTCAGCTTTGAGTCTCAGTTTGAACAAATTGAGTCTCAGTTTTAAAATTTCCTATATTGTTGAAAGTCGTTGATCTACTGTATTTTATCTGTCATTTGCAACCCACTCTTAATTATTTAGCTAAGTGTTTAAGTTATATCTCGAAGGATTATTTTAACTGTTTTCCATATATCCTTTCTTCTCACATTTTTGAGTATATTCCCATGTAAATCAGTTTCTTAAGATGAGAAAAATACCATATTTTACACCTTTGAAATGCGCAAAGATTACCCAAGTACACATATTTTTAAAAAAAACCTGTATAAGGTAGCTGCTTACGTCCAGATTCTTTCTTTTGGGAATAGATAATATTTAATAAATACGCATATTTTTATTTCAAATGTGATATAAAATCACGAACAGAAATATAATTCTTGGAAAAGTTTCATATTTTAAAAGATATGGAATTTTTTATAGATTTCTAGCAAATTTTAATGTTTACGCCAAACGACCTAGACTCAGTCCAGCTCAATATATTTCTATATGTGATATAAAATCACGAATAGAAATATAATTTTCTTTGACATTCCATATCATTTTAAAAGATGTGGAATCTTTCATAGATTTCTAGCAAAATTTAATGTTTACGCCAAACGACCTAGACTCAGTTCAGCTCAATGTATTTCTATATGTGATATAAAATTACGAACAGAAATATAATTCTTGTGAAAGTTTCCTATCATTTTAAAAAATATGAAATTTTTTATAGATTTCTAGCAAAATTTAATGTTTACACAAACGACCTTGACTCAGCTCAGCTCAATGTATTTCTGTATGTGATATAAAATCACGAACAGAAATATAATTCTTGTAAAAGTTTCCTATCATTTTAAAAGATATGGAATTTTTCATAGATTTCTAGCATAATTAATAATTTCACCAAACGACCTAGACTCAGTTCAGCTCAATATATTTCTATATGTGATATAAAATCGTGAACAGAACTATAACTCTTTTAAAAGTTTTCATATTTTAAAAAATATGGAATTTTTCATAGACTTCAAGCAAAATTTAATGTTTTCGCCAAACAACCTAGATTCAATTCAGCTCAATATATTTCTATATATGATATAAAATCAGGAACAGAAATACAATTCTTGTAAAAGTTTCATATCATTTAAAGATACGGAATTTTTCATAGATTTTTAGCAAAATTTAATGTTTACGGTCAAACGACCAGACTCAATTCAGCTCAACATATTTCTATTTCTTCTATACTACTGTGACATTTACCTGTGCAATGATGTATAAACTTTACAATATTTCCCGAAATCCCTGAAATATATCAAAATATGGTTTTCTAAGAGGAGGCACTTGTCGCTAGACATTCGCCTGTAGGTACACCGCGAGAATGCTGGCCATTCATTTGAGTGGGCACCATATAGGTGGCCAGCACTACCCCCTACAAGCCAATCCCGCAATTCCGAACAGAGTTGTTGTATCTAATACTTTTATTACTTTATTAGTACTTATTATTTATTTAAAACAACGTCAAATCAGTATTAATTATTTTAAACTTATTTCTTATGTTTAAAACGTATAGAGGAGAGTATTGCGTTGTGTATTAATTCTCCAAACTAAAATAATAACCTAGATTCTGTGGCTAACAGAAATTCTCAAATGATTACTCACAAACATGACAGACACAATTTTAACTGAGGGAACAAACTAAAAATTTTATTCATTTCTTTTAACACAAGTTAATAAAATCTTATCACCTTACGTTAAACAATTGAATTTAGAGAAATTTTATCTCATTGCCTTAACTTCTTTATACATTCAACATACACATACATATTAATAATATCCCTCGTTCTACAGTGCTTTTAATTATAAACATTAGATTATATCCCTCATAATAAATTAATAAGTATCACCTTGAACAACATTAAAAAAATTTGGCCAAGGGTTGATTGACTGACCCCCCAAAAAATTTAAAGAACCAAAAAAAAATTATTTAAATTATACCTTGGCTAACAAAAAATTAAAAAATAAAACTTAACTGAAAGGGGAGTTTGAGCCTCGAGGCAACTTAATTCAACTAAATCGTCATCGGACATAGGGAAATAATCTACTCCAGCTCCAGATCTTTACTCAAAATTCTTCTTCATGGCGTTCTTCGAGGTTTCCGGTAAGCACCGAACAACCAGCAGCATGGATTAGGAAAGAGACAGCCAGCTAGAGCTTCCTTCAGCTAGACAGCCAGAAAAAAGTCATCTTATTTTTTTTGTGTGCCGCCTTTTTATAATCTTCTTACTCCATTCTACGGGGCCCCACCTCGATCTCATCATCTGTGCTCTTATTGGTCGAACATATGTCCAGGGCTCATGCCCCTCTCATATCCAGGTACCTAGTATACGGGGAGCGCCCCAGGGGGTCCGCTAATCAGTACATTCCGTTCGCAAAAAGTGAGTAAAAATCGTCCTCTTTTCTTGAATGAAACTAAATAAATCGTTATCGCCATTTCTTTAAGATTTTCGTGAAGCACTTCTGCGTTTCAATCCAGTACGCGATAATTTAAAATACAGTTGGCTCTCTGTTTAACGACGCTCTACTTAACGACGATCTCTATTTAAAGACGATATTTCCCAGTCCCGGACCCTCCGAGGTAAAAAATTTCTATTTAAGGCCGACGTTGTTTCTGTTTAACGACGAATTTTTTTTACATGATAAACTTTTTCTTCAACATTTTATCTGCAGGAGGGGAACCTTCAGTGAAGGAAAACAAGTTTGGTGTCAATAACAGACCCGGAATTTCCTTGATGTTTGAAATGTTGCAATCATAGACGTGTTGCAACGGAAAAAACGAGGGAGGGGGTCAATTACTGTTATCGAATATTTTTTCATGGAGCTCTTGGGAGTGCAATCAGCAATCAGCAACAATCTGTGTAGAAGTTCCTGGGAACTGGTTCCCTCTACTTCTAAAATAGCTTTTATTATTTCTGGAGCTTGCCTTAATTAAATTTGGCTGTGGAGTTGTTAGTGAGTAAAAAATAGTGTAATGTGGAGTGTTGAGTTCTTCGAATTTCTGCGACCAGAGAAAGTTTAGGGATAGGAAAAAAATAAAGCAAAAAATGAAAGCAAAAAAGGTGTTAGTAATAAAAATATTTTTTACCTTGAGTAATGTTTCCATTAAACAAGTATTAATTTTTAAAAGATTTTAAAGTGTTTTTACCATAAACAAGTTTACGTATTATTTTAAGATTTTATCATCTTTTTTTTTTTTTTTTTTTTGTAAAATTAAATTAGAAACAATTAAAAATGGAAAGCCGAGCTCTTGGAGTGCGGGAGCTGAATCACTTTATTGTCCCTACCATCTGTTGTCATGTGACTTACGAACTGTCCAATAGCAGCCCTCTCTCACTCCTTCCGGGAAGCAGGTGTTCATGTTTAAAGAATTCATGGTTGTGTGCAGGAGCTCATTCCAGTCTGAATACCAGGTGAGCAGAGCAAAATGGCATCAACGAGAAAGCACCTTACGCTACACGAAAAGGTAAAAAATTACTGAAGACTGGGAAGAAAGTGTTGGAATAACAGAAGTCCAATTCGCAAGACAATTTCAGCTATACGAGTCTACTCTCAAAGGCCATTTAACAAGCAAAGAGAAAAAATTTTGATTCAGCACAAAAATTTGGTTTGGGATCCAAATCCAAACGGCAGAAAATTCAATGTGGCGGATCAGAAGAGTTTGATAAGGCAGTCCTTCAATGGTTTCATGAAGCAAGATCATTCCAATTTCCGGAATTTCGCATTCCAATTTCCGGAATGATATTTAAAGAAAATGCTATTGTTCTGGCAGAAAAGTTTGGAATGCAAAATTTTCAGGCTTCGGATGGTTGGCTAGCAAAGTTCAAAGGAAGATATGGGCTTGCATTTATAAGCATATCTGGCGAAAGTGGCTCCGTAGATGAAAAAATAGTGGAAGAATGAAAAATAGTGCTGAAGGGGATATATATGGATATGATGAGAAGAACATATTCAATGCAGATAAGACGGGCTGTTCTATAATATGGTGCATTATAAAACTTTAACGTATATGGGCGAAAAGTGCTTTGGTGGAAAACACAGTAAGGAACGATTGACTGTTTTACGTGCACTAATTCGGATGGATCTGAGAAATTTCCATCTCTAGTTATAAGCAAATCAAAGCAACCAAGGTGTAAGGTCCTGGGGTGAATATTCCCAGGAAACCTTGTGAGTACAGGAATAACAATAAAGCGTAGATCACATGACAAATTTTATTGACTGGATTAGAAAATTTGATGCAAAAATGCATCAAGAAAATAGAAATGTTTTACCTTTAATCGACCGTTGCACTGCGCATCACTCCAAATATCCCTGGACATACAAATTTGACTATTCATTTCTTACCAATTAATTGCACTAGCAAGCTGCAGCCATTAGACCTGGGTATCATTCGCAGTGTGAAAGCATACTGCAGAAAGTCGTTAATTAGGAAATTAATAAACAATTCGGCTGCCTGTATGAAAATTAGAAAATTTACGATCTTGGAAGCAATGCACATGATAACATCAGCATGGACAGAAGTTTCTTCATCCACAATAAAAACTATTTTCGCGTTGCTGGATTTCGTAAAGAACTTGTACTGGAACTGCAAAGTACGGATGTAGAAATCAACGAAGATGATATTACCCTTGAAGAATGCAGAAGTCTTGTTGAAGATGAGGATGTTTCATTCAAGATTTCTACAATTGTGATGAATCTGTTTTAACAACAGATTATAGAAATGTAGAACAAATTTATGAAGATATAGTAAACGAAAACACAGTGTCAGACGAAGAAGGTGACGTTGAAGACACGAAAATAGAGACACTGCCATCGTCTTACACAGATGCAACTTCTGCTCTAGATGTTCTCTGACGCTATATTACGCCGAATATGGAAGATGACACACTTAACATTTTAGTATATCTGGAATAGGGAGAATAACGAAACAAGGCAAAAAATGAAGCAATGAACACTTTTTGACTTTTTTAAAACCTAATTTATTGTATTGTTTGTACTCTTTTTTCAATGCAATTTAAAGTAACTTTTTTTGAATAAAATAATATGATAATAAAAATAAAAATTTTAAACACGCCAATATATTAAGAAATATATAGAAAGTCCGAAGCTTGTAAAGTGTGAAGGGAAATGTTGTTTTTCCCCCAAATTCTGTTAAGGACGATGTCTACTTAAGGACGATTTTTCACGGTCCCTTGAAAGTCGTTAAACAGAGAGCCAACTGTATATATATATATATAAAAGGAAACATTAAGCGTACAAAAACTCAAAAAATAAAAGGGGAGAAGAAATAAATAAAAAGACTAAACAAAGCTAATTTTAAAAAAAAAACTTTTCCTTGAGTCAGTCAATCAACATGAAAAAGAATTAAAATAAATTGAAAATTGTCAGTCTATCAAACACTAAAATAAATTAAATACCTGTATGTTACATTTATAGTACTTAAAACATGATTTATAATTTTCTCAACTTTCATGAATGCCACTACAATTAATCCCCGCGAAAATTAAACTAATGACACTCATCACAGTTAAACAATAGGTGGAGAAATTATAACGTATTTAATTCTCTGTATATTTAATTTATATATTTTTTTTATTTATAAAGCGATACACAACAGAGTCAAGAGACGAGACCGATATCAATATATGTAGAAAAATATACAATATTTTAATAATTACCTTTTTTATGTAGAGGTACCTGTAAACACACAGAGATTAGAATTTACTTCAAAACATTTTTAGTAATATGCAAATCACTTTTGCAAAATTTTATTGAAAAATATTCAAAACTTTTTAAGTAATTAGGTTAGACATAGACATAGACATGGTACATTTACGAGGCACCAGAGAGCAGGGCTCCATGTACTCGGTATGGATAATTTTTGTGGCTATATTTCCGTCGCAGGATTACAAGAAATGTGTTGACTTGATAGTTTAAAAAAAGTAGTAAAAATAATAATAGTAATAATAATTAAATAAATAAATAATACAAATTATACCAATAATATCAAAAAATAAATAAGTAAATAAATATAAATTGACAGCTATTTAATGTGGCAGGTTAAAAAAAATTACGATAGCAGACGATTAAGCAAAATCAGTAAGGATAGTCTTTAGGTCGATCCATAAAAAAAAAAAAAAACATAGGTCAGAACCAGAAGTGACGGCAAAAGTAATTTAGAATTTAGAAGAGGTTTGAGGGAAAGTTATGAAAGGGGACGGAGACCAGAGTGAATAATCAAAGTGGCCTTAGGACACCTATAGCATTCCCTTGGGTCGTAGTCGTGGAGGTTAGCTATTTCTTCGTTGTCTATTGAATATAATCTATTGAAGAAGTTATATGCTAGATCTTTAAAGTATGCCGAATGGGTTCGATTCTCAGTACCTGTGAATAAGTACAATTACAGTACCAGGGCGCCTTCCTAATACCACGGAGTGTTTTATTTTGAATTGTCTGCTATCGCTGGATAGGGTGTCAGCCGCTGAGCCCCATACAGGCACGGCGTACAACAGGATGGGACGCAGTACGGTTTTATACAAGAGTAGTTTGTTAACTAAACCCATTTGATTCTGGTACAGGAGGTGGGTGATATCCTTACGGGCTTTAAACAATTTCCTAATGTTATTTTCTATATTTTTCTTCCACGTCAGTCGACTATCGAGGTAAATTCCTAGGTATTTACCTTCTCTCTCAAAGTGATCTAGGTGATCGCGTACTGTCGCTGGATGTGATGGAATTCTATTGTAAATGAAGAAAATAGCTTTAGTTTTTGAAGGACTTAACTTGAGCCTCCACCGTTCGAACCATTGTTCAAGAATTCCAATATGTCTCTGTAGGAACTTGTGCATGTATTTACCGTTATGATTCTTAGCTAGTATTGTCGTGTCATCCGCAAACATGGCTAGTGTAGTGATTGGAGAGTGAGGAATGTCATTAATAAAAATATTAACAAAGATAGGTGCTAACTTAGAGCTCTGAGGGACTCCTGCATTGATTTCGCACACACTAGAATATGATAGTGCATCGTGGACTTTAAAGGATCTGCCGAGAAGGTAGGAGTGTATTAAGTGGATAATTGAGGCTGGCATTTTAAGTTTAATAAGTTTGTAAATGAGAGCACTGTCCCAGACTCAGTCAAAAGCTTCTCCAGATCGAGTAATGTTATTCCAGAATGCATCCGATTCTGGAAACCATCATGGATGAATTCCCTGACTCGAAGCAACTGGTTTGTTGTGTAATTACGTTACTCGTATACAAAGAAATTAAATTTAATTATTAAATTTATTTATTGGTAACTGTAATACTGTAATTGTAAAATTATAATTGATAATTGGTAATTTATTTATTGGTAATTGGTAATTTATTGGTAATTGTATACAAAAGTCATTGAATTAAATTATTAAAAAATAATTTTCAATAAAGAAAATGATTGGGAGATTTACTTCAGGTCAGCATTCCTTCTGGTCTATTAAATTGACCGTATTTTCTCTTCTAATAATCGCACGAATGAAAGTAACGCAGTTTTAGAATCCTAAAAGCTTACCTTTCGGATTAAAGAATAAAAACTTTTCGTCAAAGCGGTCATTTTAAATTAGGCAGATATAAATGGTTAAACTACAGATTCCAAACTATATGAATCTTTTAAAACAAAAAAGTAATATTTCTAATACTGCCTGTCATATAATACTTCCCCATCTTCTCTTTTTCATTTGCCGATCACATTACTTCGCACATGAAAGGAGGACAAGCGAAAAGGGCGTGACAACAACCAAAAAAAATGCCCACTTGAATGAAACGGAATATTAAATATTTGTCCAATCTATTCCTGAAATGTTATTGAAACGCATCCGTCTCTCAAGCGAATATCCCCGCTTGCGATACTTAATCTAGTAATTCCACGCATTGCCAAAAAAGTATGTAACGTTCGTCGTCGAAACATTGTTTACACTATCGTCAGGAACTTATAAATCTTGGGTGGGAAAGGGGCGGAATAGAGAATGCGTCGCACTCCGAGAATTCTACAATGAATATTCTATAATTCCTACATAGAATTTAAGCTATTTTCTATTCAAACTGCCACCAAAGGCAGCTAAATATTACTTTAAGATATGAGTAGTGATTTTTAAATTTAATGATGCCATCAAAAGCGCATAATAATTCAATTAAAAACACATTCTCTAGAGAAATTCACGTTGATATTAAACTGAGGAATTAAAAATTAGGATAATAGTTGTGCTCATACAAACTACATAGTTTCTGAATTCTCTAGATCCGTATAAACTATTCCAATAAATGAACTATCTATCCTCTATTGTATTTTAAGGCCAGTGGAACTGTATATCAATATATAAAATAATGGATTATATATGTGTGTTCCAGCTTTACTCTGGAATGCTTGGAGCAATTTCAACCAAACTTGTACACATATGAAATTACAATCTAGAAATAAACATTGGGAGGAAACCCCTAGCACCCCCTGGAGGGGAGAGGGGAGACATTTAAAAACATTCAAAAAAGACTGATATCAGTGTCCATTCCATTGTTTTCGGGGTCGCTGTGATGAATAGTGACCCTCTCGATGCCGTTACTAAATGCAAGTTCAGTCCCCATCAGCATTGTGGGAGGGAAGAAGAAGGGGTGAATATAAAATTTCCAAAATGACCGAGGTATTGACCAATCCATAATTTCGGGGTTGCTGATATGAATAGGGGAAACTAAAATGTTGTAATAATCAAGTTTTGAGTAAAATTAATATTATAGTGAATGTGTAATTTTACTTTATAATTTGTATCTGTACATATACTTTTAAATACCTTTAATTAAATTACTTAGATTCTACAGTACAGACAGAATTCATTCCTTTCCTGTCTAATAAAATTTTGGGTTAAATAAATACCCGGGCAACGCCGGTAAACAGTTAGTTTCATAATAAAACGGAGAATTGTAAATAATTGTAATAAAAACTCCTGAAAATTTATTAATCTCTGTAAATTTGTTCAAGGATTCGAATAAATAAACTGTCAAACCTGAAGGATATTGGTTACTAACACTACTTAGTGATTTAAGGCTGCTGTCTACTAGCCATAATGGATTCGCTCATTACAATGTTAAACATATGGAGAAAGTAATGTTTTTCAATGATTGTCGAGTTTTCAATGATTGTCGATTTAAAGTTTTTTTTACTAGCCGCTGGCGTGACCAGCATGGTCAATTTAATTTTATATTTTCCTTTGCAAAATAACTCAACTGAAAGTAACATACGTAAGGAATATTACCATTACCTGTCATGATAAATATACGTTGTTAAGGGGTATTCTCTATAAGGCTGATTCTAAAACATCGTGATTAAAAGATGTGAACTTCCATTACTCTAGAACACAGTTACAAAAGACTGAGAAACCCAACACCAATGATTTATAATTACATCCTTCTATATATGTAGTATTTTTCAAAATTAAGATATCTACACTTTATCGTTACATCAAATGGGAAATTGTTGGGAAAAAAAATTTTCCACTTAAAAAATGGAGTAAAAATTCAGCAGTTACTAAATATAGTGTGGATTACATCACTCTCTGTATGTACTACTGTTCACAATTCAGATATCTACACTTAATGCATACCAAATAATAAATTGTTGGGGAAAATTCTTCACTTATAATATGGGAAAAAAATTCAGCAAGTATTGAAAAAAGTGTAGAAAAAATTAACTATTACTGGCTGTCGGTTGCTATGCCAGCGACAGTTAAGCCTAACTTTGCGATCATTTATGCTCTCTGTTTCACACCTCTCTCTTAATGAATTATACTTTCTCGCTTTCTTTCTTGAGATTTTCCTAATTGCACTTTATCGTGCAGCTCGCTTTCGAGCATTCCTGAATTCAGGCGTAAATCCATGTTGACACGCGGTTGCAAATTGCGGACGGCCGCTAATGTTTACATCTGTTAATTGCAGCCGTTGCCATTCGGAATGTAAGAAATATCGTCGATTTTGTGCCACATATATATATAGATTGCTTTCCATAATAAAGAAAGAAATGCTTTACTCGGGTATGAATTTCATTCTTTAAAAGGAACGCCAATTTTTTTCTTTTTTAAATTTGATTTATTCGGGAAAAAAAATGTGGTATACTATTTTTTAAACGCATATAATTTTGTTGGAGTTCGAAATTTTTACAATGATTCGAACGTAAGTATGTAGTAAGATAGAATAGTAAAATATTGCTGGCTCTATTATGGAGTACATTTAAAAAAAATCTTCAAGTGGAAAATCGTTGGTTTAATTTTCCTCCGTAGGTTAACTTTGAGTGAATCTTATATGTTTAGTAACCAGCAGAATTAGCAATTATTAGTGGCATTAAGGAGTCTACACTTATATTTGTTACACATTTACTTGTATACTTTCAGCTAGAATTAGGTTTTATCTATTCTTGCATACAACTCATATAATTAAACGTTTTGTAATTATTTAAAATGCATTTTGCTTCGCAAGTGGTTTTATTATATACCGATATTACGAGGAATGAAACTTTAATAGTGGCAACACTGTTGTAAAGGCCCCATGCTGCAGAACCTGGGAAGCAGCTAACATCACACGTACGTCACATACCTCCTTACCCCAGAGAGAATGTGCTCCCCACCCCCACCCCACCCCTACATACAAACATCACACGCCTGAATAGTGACAGGATGAAACACAGCCGTGTTTTGTTACCGGACTATCGTACAAAATATGTGTTGCATCTTACTGATGGAAGGAAAATGCTTTTGCGCACACTGTGGCTGATGTGTTTGCTCGCGGGGGCTAGGAAGTGCTCTACCATCATATTCCCCGGGCTTAAGTCCGTGTGACTTTGATCTCATCCAGAAGATGGAAGAACCGCTCCGTGGATTCCCACCAGAGATTCTGCAGGCTGTAGACCGCTCCATTAGAAGGATCAACAGATCAGGAGCTGCCAATGCATACCTGGAGATTCCCGACGTTAGCAAGGGTACTAAACAATGCCTGTTTGATTCTATGAAGGGCTATAAAAGATTCAACACTATCCTTAATATTATGGTGAAATTACAATTTACTTTATGATTTGTATACTGTACATAAACTGTTAAATACCTTTCATTAATTACTTAGATTTACACTATTCATTTCTTTTCCTGCTATAAAATTTGGGATAATAAATATCCGGAAACGCTGGGGTAAACAGCTAGTTTATAAAAAATGACGGAGAATGTAAATAATTGTGGTAAAAAATTCTGAATATTTATTAATCTCTGTAATTTGTCCAATGATACTTTAACTTTACTTCTGTATACTTTGTACATGCCTAGTTCTTACTACAGTCGAATCCGCTTAATCGGACTACCGTTAATCGGACCAGTCGCTTATTCGGACCGATCCTAAAGAACCAAAAAAAAATCCTATTGCATAAGTCAATAGGGCATGTTTCGTAAAATCGGACCAACCGGTTATTAGGACCAAAATGATCGCGTCCCGATGTGATCCGATTAAACCAGAATCGACTGTATTAAAGTTCATTCTATGAATTATTTGTTTTTTACCTCCTTTATATAACACGCAGACAACCACACAAAAATAATTAACACTCTTTAATTGCTGTTATTTTCAAGTCTGCTTTTTACCAACAGAATATTCCACTTGTGCAGTTAGAATATCACAACCGAGAAATATATCTTTAATTATGATGATTTCAATCTCAAAGCCGCTCTCTTGGCTAGACTTGGAGCTCCCATATTTCGGTGAGAAAGGAATTAGTCATTCCTGTCAATACACATAACACTCCATGATTACAATGCAATAAATTAGCCAATCTTCCGATGTCAAAATAAACGCTGATAATATTATCCTAACGCTTTCATAAATATTTATTGTTCTCTCGGCGAATGATAATGATGGTCTCGGTATTCCGCTACTTGAATTATCCCTCAACGTGAATTATACGGCCAGTCGGATAATTGATATTATTGATCGTTGTAAGCCATTTGTAGGCACGGACACTTTTAGGTAATAAATTATGGAAAAAACACTAAATGGAGCTATGAAACGGAAAATCCTGAATTTCAACGGAGAGTGTGGTGATGGATTGTTGCAAAAGCTTTATGTGTAAGCATGGAAAGACAGAGTCTTGAGTGGTTAATTAAATTCGTTTCAGTGCTATGAGTAAATTTAAAGCATGGGAAGTTTGAAGTATGCAGACGAGATGCTGCTATATATTTCCGGAATTTACTGGAGAACAGGCTTTAATTATGTAATGATTGCTATAAAAGTTTATTTAAGCAACATTTTTCAAAATTTTTGAGAATGTGAGATGCAAAAAATTAATTTTTAATCTTAATATTCCAGAACAGTGTTTAATTTATGTTAGATCGTCGGATTTTATCAGCGTATAGATTACTTCATCAAACTGCATTGTTTTCAGATAACCACTTTTGTATCCATTACTTAAAATTTGTCACGAATAGTTACTCGTAACTTGCAATTTGTATGTTTAATTCCGATTATACAACCCCTTTATTTTAGTCAAAAACTAAATTTGCATCTAGTAGTTTACCCCTTAAAAGGAGCAACCTATCTCAGAATCAGGTTATCAGCGCGTGTATGTATCTATATGGCAACCTTTGGCAACCTTTGGCAACTAACCAAACCCGTTAGTTGTTAGCCAACGCGCCAATATGGCGTGTGTCAAAAGTTTTGTCCAGACTTGTTCGCAAGGGTCATACACACTCGGTTTTGTCCCTCTCGGCTGATGTCGTGATTTTTATTGCTCGGATCCCCTGGTTCAGCATTTCCATGCTGGCTAAAGCTCTAATGTCCAGTTATATGTGAGGTTTTTTTACCTTCTTCAACTATGACCATGCATTTTTCAATATTTATGTGTTAAATTCAATATAATTAACTGAAATGCTATTTTTATGAGTCAGGCCTTTCTTAGTGTTTATTTAATGTGTTTTATAGTAGCGCAGAATATGTTCAATATCTTTTCCAGGCCATTTCTTTTAGCTTACAGTATTTAGTGGAACCATCACCTCCTATGTATTCACAACGCCTTAACTTCTCGTAATACATTATACGTAATGCCATTTTCATATGCAATGTTAAATTTATTATTGCTGTTAGCATTTTCTGTTTGTGGCCCGTGGCGCCATTTGCACGTGATACTGTGAGTGCTTAATATTTAGCATAGATTTTATTCACCTATTGTTAATATTCTCTGTTCGTAACGTTCATTACTTATTTACTTCCCTAATGTTAAAATTTTAGTTCCGTTTCATCTATAATTCATCCATCACAGTTTTAATGGCCTTCACTACACATTATTCACAATAAAATTATATATTGTAAAAAAGTATAAAGCCTAAAGTATCATTACTGAATCTAAAGAACGACTGGCTAAACACTTCAAATAGAAATATAACCAACGATATTTCATCGGGGGTCGATATCAACGAAATGCGTAAAGCAAGTTCCATTTGGTACATATTACTCGTTTTTACTAGTTTCACTTTACATTTAAGCCTTATGTATATACAGGGTGTTTCATCTTGAATGGGACAAAAAGAAAGCATACCTGTGAACGCTGAAATTATTTCGATAAATCAATTTGCAGTGAAACTACAGTTATCCACGTTTCTATAGATGTTCTATGAGTGCCCCTCCGGTGACACGACAAATATCTATGCGGTATTCCAGTTCCTAGCCACACTCGTAATAGAAAAAATATCCTTTTAATGATTCGAGCACTTCAGTTATCCACTGCTTCATTGCTATAAGTCCTTGGGAAATAGAGGCACGAGCACTTGACTTTAAAAAAACCCCATAGGAAAGAATTACAAGGGGTTAGATCTGGTGATCTCGGTGGCCAACAAGCAATGGCCATATTGTCTGACCCAGAACGGCCAATCCAGCAATGAGGGTAGACTGTCGTTCAGGTATTGACATACATTTTATGCCATGTGATGGAGCACCGTCTTTCTGGCAGAATGATGCGGGAACCGCTTCCTCTAACTGAGGGAATGATAACGAAGATGTTTGGCATTTCCAAAACCAGTACGCTTTCTCCTGCATGGATGAAGTGCCTCTAGTGGCGAGTTCGTAACCGGAAGATTTTCTGCTGTTGCCAGATAAAACGTGTAGAATTGTAGTTTCATCAGAATAATTTGTTTCGGCTAATAAATCAATTACAGAATTTGTACTATGTTATCTTTTGTCCCATTCAATAAGAAACCCCCTATATTATTTGGATTTAGTATCCATGTTGCTGTGTACAATAGAACTCATTTACAGTCCTGACTGTAAAATTTCCGGCCCTTTACACATCCCTCCATCTAGTACTGCTATAACTCTGAGATAGTCAAAACTTTGATGACAAAAATGGCCCACACTAATTAAGGATAATCCAAAATTAATCCAAGCTCACTAGAAGTGCTGCGGTAATTGGCTGAAAACGCATTGGGCACTCTCACACATACAAGAGATCCGTAGATTTAGAAATTATTTAGGGTCTTAGAAACCCTTAGTGATATCTCCATAAGGAGTTAGACCAGTTTCCCCTATCCATGTTCCTCATTAGTCTGGACAAGTCCAGTTACCGGCCGAGGCCACGTGGAGGTAGGAGTAACAGACGCCAAAAAAAGCGAAGGAGTTACACTGCCCCAACGCCGGAATCCGAACCACTAATTTATTAAAAGAATATAGCGTGCACTATGCAAGGATAAGTCCTCTTGGTATGAGTCAAAGAATACACCCTATCATTTGAAAAGGGAACTGTATGAGACATTCGGATTTTTTTTATTTTAGACTTGCGACAGATGAACAAATTTAAAAAAAGAGCTTCATTGAAACTGAAGAATTATGCAATCCTTGGCAATGATATTCTTAAATTTCGCTGATATATTTTCATTATATTCCTAAGGGCAAAATGATCGTTTTGTGTTTAACAACATTCATAAAATTCAACACCTGTTTCAAGAATTTTACCTTTGACTGAAATCAGTGAGTTTGAAATTAGAGAGATAGATTTTATGGTCAGAATGTGGAGTTTCTATACGAAGAAGTCTGGGGCTAACAAATCCTTTTTTATTCTCCACAGATTTGTGAAACAAGAACCAGTTTTTATGCATCAATAGCTGAATTGCAAATTCTAAGGACTACTTCGTTGCAAATACGTCTTTCCTAACTAACTTTAAAATTCAAAAGTATACTTAAGAACACTGAAACCCCTCAGGCTTCGGATTACCCCAGGTATCCTGCGGTTGCTGCTTTCCGAATGACGACCATGCATGACTGCCTTTATGACCACTGCATCGACTTGGGGTCGTCAACAGGCCTACTTGCTCCCTCTGCTGCGGCGACGCTGTGATGACTGTGGACCACATCCTCATTGCCAGCCTTGAAAGAGAGTTCTATTTACTCCCGTTACTTGGCGGCAAGGGAATTCTTATTTGTTTAACACTTTAATTCTTCCTTTCCTTTTATATTTCAGTTTTTAGTACTTGTTTGAATTCTTGCTTGTCTATGTAATCATCTTGGCGAAATAATTGTGTTCACCTTCGCCCGCTGCATTGGAAATAAAAAATAATTTTTAAAAAATCTTAAGACCTTTACCTATACTCAGTTGCAGAGTACTTGTCTACATCCAGTCATGATGCACGTCACAGTTATAATAAAAAGGAATAATATTGGGGACCCCATGTAGCCTAGTGGTAGCGCATTGTTTTCGGGACGGAGGATGCTCAGGTTGACTCCGATAAGTGTCATTGAAAACTTTCGTGTCTAGGCTCAATATGAGCTAAATCTTAGATCGGAAAAGTCATTCCATGTGGTCAGAGGACGGGTGAAGATATCGCCCCTGGGGGGTGATCGGTCAAAACTGAGGTGGCATCTGGCTCAGTCTGAATCCGACCATTGTGGTGCCATTCTAAGCCAGAGCCGCAGTCCCTCCGTCAGTAGTCATTTGGGAACTTGGCCAGAATATTTCGCAATGGGATCATAAATCACACAACAACAAGAACAGATTAATATTTAAATTTTTTTTCATCTTTAGAAGGTTGCATGTCCTGTATTGCCATCTAACCGCAGGTTACCTTAGTTCTCTACTTTGGACAACATTTTTTTCACACCCAGGACAGGGTTATAAAGAAAACAAAAATGAACTATTATACCAAGATAAGCAAATGGTCAACATACTGTAACGTGTAAGCGTATTTTCTCTTGAGGATAAAATAGTTTTTCTGTTTCAAAATTCGAACCGAACAACCTCTTTACTACCATTAATAGTGAAATTTTAGGAGTATTTATATGCCCGAATTGATTTTTCCTAGAAGTAGTGCATATTTTCTTATAATAAAACCTTCGATCAATAAATTTCCACTGTTACATATTTCCTCGGACACAAAAATTACAAGGTTCGCTGTATCGTAAAATTGTCATTTTTTTCGTCACACAATTAATTCAAACAACTACCCAAATAAAATGTACTTTCATAGACTAATATATACGCTATATTGTGAAAAGATTAAACGCAATGAAAAGCGTTCATTAACTGAGATTTATGAATTGTTAGATTATTTTCTACAGAAAAGTATCTATTTGAAAGGAAATTCTGCATCGGTAAAACGAGCAGCTGTTTTAAAAAAGTGTTTCATTCAAATGGTTCGCCGAACGACCCTTTTAAAGCGTAATTTAAAATAATTGTTATGACTTCACAACTCTCGCATCGTTTCGAACAAAAGAGGAATGATCGCCTCCCGATACCGAAAGCAAATGTAGAACCTCACCGGGAATGACTTGGGTCTTTTGAACTCGAACTAGGTTCATCGTAGTTCCGTAATAAATATTCTCAAATGAGCTGCTGAAATACAGAATGCACTCATTTTAATGTTCTGAGTGAGACACAATGAAAGTAAGAATATGGTCTCTGTCACTTCAGACAGTGAAACTTCAGGTTTATTATACAGACGTATCCCTTTAATGGATAATTAAAATTCATTAAAATGCAGTTTTTATGTGGAAAGGTGCTATAGCATTTGATTTAGTGTACGAATGTAATGGAAACGCCCTCTAAAGAAATAGTGCATCGAAACAAATGATCGAAATTTAACTTTAACAGACTTCCCAAGTGAAGTATTCCTATTTATTGAACGGGAGTATTTAGAAAACGTTGCAAGAACAATTTGATATTATGAAACGTTAAGAGCCATTTTAGAATTCAAGGATTCTCTGGGATTCTTTAAGGCTGAATAATGTTTCTAATTAGGTGGACCGATGACACCATCAGTTTAAACAATAAATTTTAAAAAAAATTATCGAAATTTCAAGGTGCTTACCATTAATCTCCAGGACTGATCTAATAACGCACAGAAGATATTACATGAAATGCATATCTATTAATATGTTTCGAAGTAACTCCCACCTGCCGTAATGCGCGTCAGTGCTCGGCTGTATAAGTTTCGGAAACTACTTTAAGTTCTCCTTCGGAATGCTCTTTAAAAGTGGGACGTCACCGATTTTTATGGCTCAACATCCTCAAATCTTGTTGCTTCAGCAAATTGGCCCCCATGAGATTGTGGAGATGCAGCATCCTCCATACTCTCCGAACATAGCACCGGCAGACTTTTTCTTGTTTCAACTGAAAGAGTTGCTGAAGGGAACAAGATTTGAGGATGTCGAAGCCATCATGAAAACAGTGAAGTCCACACTAACGATAATTTTCGACAAAGGACTTTAAAAGTTGTTCCGGAACTTATACAGCCGAACACAGAAGTGCATTACGGCAGGTGGGAGTTACTTCGAAACATATTAAATGGGTATGCATTCATGTCATATTTTCTGAGTTATTAGATCAGTCCTGGAAATTAATGACCACACCTTGTAAAAATTGATATATGAAGAACTGAAATATCCTGCATAGTTCACTTTTGTTTTTAAGCTATTTCACTTTCTTTTCAACACCCAATTTCTTCTCGGCACCTGTTTTTTTTTTTTTTGTAAACCTTAAACTGCTCTGTAAAGTAGGGGTATCCCAATCTTTTTCGTTCCGTGACCCCCTTCTATAATAGCCTAGCAAATCCACAATCTCTTTTGCAAAGGAAAAAAAATAGACATAAATTTAAATAGGTTAAATAAAACACTTTAAAGTTTATTTTCCAGAGCTGTGGTGCTTAACATTTTGTTGATGAGGGACCACTTGTCCAAAAATATTAATTCATGGGGACCTTGCCCACTCACCTTTTTAGAGACCAAAATGCGTTTCTTTTCTGAATAAACTACCTGTTTGGGATAAATAAATTTAATAAATATTAGAAGTAAATTTAATGGCAATAAAAAATTTGAGATAAAAAATAAACTTAAGTTCAAAATATAAAAGGCCCACTAAAACTTAAAAAGGAATGAGAATTTTGAGTTTCATTTGCTTTACCTGGCTGTAAAAAGGGCGGTGACATTGCCAGGCGGTTGAAGATACTCATTTTAGGATCTTTAAGACTGAAGAAATACACGATTTTCATCGATGAACAATATATCCAGTCAATTTTTCCCCGTTTTAATAGAATTATTAAGTTTACGGTCCTTTTAAAACATTGGTACCAATTTCTTTTTATAATTGCTCACTTCGCGGACCACTTCTTAGGTTCCTCCCGACCATCGGTTAAGGACTAATGATATTAGAGTATAAATTTATTCTAATATTACTTAACGCGCCATAGCTAACAAATGAGTACAGTATAACCTCGTTAATCCGGATTTACTGGGACCACAGGAAATCCGTACAATCGAAAATCCGTATAATACGGATAATATGGGTAATAAGCAAAACAAATACCTTAACCAAGGAGACTTACCGTTCATTACGATAAAAAACTATGTCTTGTAACATATTACAGGGTATTGTTTAAAAGGCATTAAAAAATAAAAAAATATATTTTTACATCTTTTTTTAACAAAGGATTGGTCTACTGTCTTCTGTTTCAAACAAGTGTGGTTTTTATGAATAAAACAAACATGTCTACAAATCTGATCTGGACTATCCAGAGATCCAGATCAACGCGGGCCGATAAATGAGGTTTTACTGTATGTATAAATGTGTATGGATATGATAACCCTAAATATTTTTTCAGTAACTGTTGCCATGAATCCTAAGTCACTTCCTATCATTTAACAAAAAGCTGTGTTCTACCCACGAGACTAAAGTTTCAGTGCAGGATTGCTGAATTAAGTGGGGAATTTGAGAACCTATCGGATGAAACAGGCTTTCGGATATCTGCAGAAAATTTAATTTTGTTGACCACTTTGAAGAAACGTTCTAAACCCTCTTGGAGGTCGAGAATCGATGGTTGTGAACCAGAACCCGATTAGAAAATTCTTGACTATAGGCTCGGAACTAAAACTCGAGATGGGAGCCCCCTAACACTGATGAGGGCATAAAATTTCCAAAATTGACACACAAAAAAAAATCATGGATCATTGTGAAAGTACCATTTTACCAAGAATTGGCTATTTGAAGTGTAGAAGCCTAGACCATTATCAAATAACAAAAAGCAATACAACATATTAACTTTATCATTAAAACACCCAATACAATGCAACCAGAAAAACTTATTAATCCCCTATATACACTATAACATACACATGAGGAACTATACATATATCTATTTATATGATGAACCAATCAATTAATCAAATTTGAAAGGACATATAAAAAATGGCTATTTAAAAATATAAAATTTATAAAAAAATTGAATTGGGAAATTTCTTCCCTTTTAAAATTAACATTTTTGGGGGCCCACAACATTCGGGGGCCCCTAGGCCTGGGCCTACTGGGTCTAATGGAAAATCAGGACCTGTTGTGAACCCATACTCAAAAGCAGTGGTTCTTAAAAGGTTAAGAACCACTGCTTTTGAGTATGGGTTCAAAAGACATAGAACACTATTATACATGTATTTTATTTGTGGAATACAAACATTAATGTCTATGTAATTCAGAAAAATCTTAAAATTAACATTAAAAGATGCGGTGGTTTTCAGCATATTTTAATAAATAATGTTGATTTTTATCACTATGAAACAAATAAATATTGTGATATAATTGTGATATAGTTGTTGTGATATAATGGTGATTGTGATATAATCTTAGGTGACATAATAATAATACACTCATGGACAAAAAAATTAGCGCACCAAGAAATAATTGCGGGATCGTAACGAAACTTGCAATGAAGGTACATGTCGGGGGAGGTGTATGTCATACAAATGATTAGAAATGCAGCGTGATTGCGCATTACGTATAGCCGGTAGAGGGCGTTGAACATCGTACTCTGTGGAGTATAAAACAGGTAACCAAAGCTTGTTTGAGTGTGCTGAATCATTTACAAAGGAAGAGCTGAGATAGACATGCCATTACGCCGTGTTCGAAGACAATATAAGCAGTTGTCGCAGTTTGAGAGGGGAGAATCGTCGGGATGATGGAAGCTGGGTGGTCAGCTAGGCGAGTAGCTCGTCAATTAGGCCGCTCTGATTGTGTTGTGAGGAGGTGTTGGGACCGGTGAACCCGAGAGATGTCATGTACACGAAGACCAGGCTCAGGACACCCTCGACAGACCAGTCGTCGAGAAGACCGCCACATCGTAAGAAATGCACGCGTACAGCCCACTGCTTCATCGGCCGCCATCCAGGCACAGGTAGCACCATCACTAGGGGCCTCTGTGTCTTCTCGAACCATACGAAGGCACCTGGCTGAAGGACAGTTGGTATCGCGGCGCCCATTATGTGTGCTGCCCTTGACGCCCACCCATCGACGCCTCCGTTTGGATTTTTACCGCGCACGAGGACACTGGACTGCAGCGGAATGGAACCAGGTCGTCTTTAGCGACGAATCCAGATTCAATCTCGGCAGTGATGACAATCGTGTTCGTGTGTGGAGAGCCCGTGGTGAACGCTTCAATCCTGCCTTTGCTGTACAGCGACACATCGCTCCCACAGCTGGTGTGATGGTATGGGGTGCCATTGCCTACAATACAAGGTCACCCCTAGTATTGTTCCGTGGCACCATGACAGCCCAGCGGTATGTTCATGAAATCCTGCAACCACATGTGTTGCCACTCATGCAACGGCTCCCAGGAGCCATTTTTCAACAAGACAATGCTCGGCCTCATACGGCAAGGGTGTCACAAGACTGTCTCCGCACTGTTACTACCCTTCCTTGGCCTGCCCGATCCCCAGATTTGTCTCCAATCGAGCATATCCGGGATCATTTGGGACGACGAGTTGGGCATCCCACGAGTTTGAACGACTAGAGGCAAGGTTACAGCAAATATGGAACGAAATGTCTCAAGACATCATACAGAACTTGTATGACTCAATGTCCGATCGTATCGCATCGTGCATTCGCGCTAGAGGGGTCCAACGGAGTATTAACTCCTCCGTTCTTTTGCCTTTTTCTCTGAAATAAATTATCCTTTTTCTTTGATTTTCTTATCATTTACTTATATGAAAGTAGTCATTACGTATGTAAAATTTCGTTTCATTTTGACGACTCCTTCTTGGTGCGCTAATTTTTTTTTTCCATGAGTGTATATCACCTAAGAAACAAATAGATATTGAACATAAAAGTATACTGCTCCAAATAACAAAATAAAATTACTACTAATATGTAATACTTATTTTGTAATGAAATGTTAACGTACGGTTTGATTTACTGGGCCTGGAAAGGTTTAAATTTTTTTCCTTTTTGAAATTTCGTAATTTCGTGTTTCCGTTTTAAGAGTTTTTATATTAAAAATGATTGTTACATATTACAGTAAAACCTCATTTATTCGGCCCTCGTAATCTGGATCTCCGGATAATCCGTATCAGATTTGTAGACATTATTTTTATTTGATGTTCACATTAGATAATATTGTTAACTATAATAGCAAGAACGTAACTACAAGTACGCCAAATATTTGCTTTTTAGTCTGATTCACTGTACAGTTCCTACATAGAATGTACAATAAATTATGGTAATAATGGCTTTTTGTTGATCTTAAGAAGCTCTATTAGATTAATCATTTCTTTGTTAAGAAATGATGTGAAAAGTTTTTTTATTGTCTTGTAAACAATGCTATGTAATTTTGTTACGAATCATAGATTTTTTTTTAATAAACGGCAAGTCTGCTTAGCTAAGGATTTTGCTTAAATTTCATATTACCCGGATTATCCGGATTGCCTATGGTCCCAGTTAGTCCGGATAAACGAGGTTTTACTGTATTTGTATACAATGCCACACACAATAATTATCCAAAGATATTGATCTAAACAAACGGTTACATTCCAATTGATACTAATATAAGACTTGCAAAATTGACTTTACTTTTATATGAAGTACATAAAAAAATTATGATACAGAAATAATTATCATTTTTGAAATTTATAACATATTTAAATACTTAAAAGAATAAAAAAACACGAGAAATTTCGTAGAACATATGGGACATATCCGCGGGACACTGGTGTTCCGGGGAACACTGGTTAAGAACCTCTGCTCTAAACAGGCAAGAAAATGGCGTCAATAATACGTCAATGCGGAAGTAGGCTACAATAATGGTAAAAATTATTTTTAGGGAAAAGCTGTATGGGTGAAGGAGGTTGTTTACCAGTGAAGACAAAAGCTGACTAGATGGCATCGCCGCAACGAATGCCAACCAACAAATTAGAGTAGAATCAAGTTTAAAGCAGTAATGCCACGTGTTCAAAAAATGGAAATAATGCATGTAATTAGTGTTTCTGAATTCAGAGTTAATTACTTAGTTTGGTTTTCAATAGACTAATTTTAGCCAGGTGTATATCAGATGTATATTGTACGCTCAAGAAGTAAAACATTTTGGTTTGTAATTTTGAGTTACCATTTCTCACCACCAGGAATAGCTACTCCTTTACTAGTTTTTAATTGAGCAATTCAATATGTCATTTTAAAACAGGTACAAATTAGCGTCTCGAAACCATATAGGTTCCAGACATTATTTATATATTAATTCAATTTCCGCAAATAGACAGGGAAGAATTCATGAAAAGTGAAACTAAAAGCAAAGCTGTTCAGTGCATGTCTTCCAGTCTTTATCTATTCCTCCTATTTTACCAAATTCAAAGCATAGTAAATTTGATGTTGATTCTAAGTAGATGTGGCTATATTTCGCTTATTTATTCACGGTCCATCACTTTATCAAGATGGAGATGAAGCATCTAAAATGCTTAAATGTGCTTTACGTCTGAAAATTTTTAAAATCAAATGAGAATTTTAGAGATCCTTATGCAAAAGGAAATGCGTGCCCCATTTTTAAAGTAAATTAAGAACTAAAGTTCAAGTGCTTGCAAATAAAATTTTCTCTTCGAAGTAAGCGCTTTTAATAAATAACGTGTTTTATACTCGTCTTGCTTGAAACTTGTTAAACGAAGCTTGAAATCCATTTCTTCCAGAAAGGAGTAAATAACAGTAAAATACTCAAATGTAAATCGTAGCACTGCAAATAGGTCTTTTCCTCCATACTTAAATTTTCGGAATATTTCGTACGTTAAAGACGAAATATCTAGCGATTTTATATAAGCACTGTGAATTTTATAAATGCCATGTGTAGTAATTTCACCATGAAGAAATTTAATCCAAGAATTCAAGAAATATTAATTAAGAGAATTCAAGCGTCAGGCATTTATTCGTTTCAAGAGTCCAACACCAACTGACTATACACATGCTTCGCGCGAACCGCGAAGCAACCAGGTGGCGCTACTAGTACGCCAAAAACAAATACAATGTACTATATAATTTCAATTTGCAACACCATGTCTTCATATCTCGGGGAGCAAAACTGTCATTTTTAATTACATAAAATATTTGTTTATTATTTTCCTGCTTTTGTAAGAAAATTGTACCTCTTGGTTTTAAACTTTTCCTTACGGGGTGGGATAGCATGTATCCCAAGAATGATTATATATATATATATATATATATATACAGTATGCCCACTTAAGTCCCTTCCCACCCTCTTAACTTCGGAACGGCTGTTGCTATATTTATAAAAGTGGTGTATAGGTATAGTAAAGTAGCTATGCGCTACTGAATGAAACCACCTACCGCGCCACCTGGTAGAAAACTGCGGAGTTAGCATTCCCATCTCGAAAACGGAACGAGATAGGGAAAAAAAGTGATTTTCAAAGTTGTAGAAAATCATGGATTTAGTACGAAAAGATACCTTTTGGACATTAATGCAAAGAATAGAACGGTTAAAACGCGTATTTGTTTTTTTCGTGATTTCCTACACTGTGACGTCACGAAACTTGAACGAAAGGAGAAATGATTATCTTTCGGACAAAACACGACACCGCAATGTGCACAGTGGTATATAGCTTTTGATCCCCAAATCAAAATGACCGCGGTTCAAACCCAGAGGACTGCATCCTTGTACTGATTGTCTTTACAAACAGAGTAGACAATACGTAGATCGTGAAAAATATTGTCGCATCAACTCAATGCAACTTGCGGTTGGTGTTCGAAATTTTTTTCAGTATGCAAATACGTAATAAACGTCACGCCTGTTCACCTGAGACAGCTATAAAAGAGACATCTTCTTGGGGTTGTAGTATGTTGGTGCTAGTGGTCATGGCTGAGTATTCCAAAGTTGAGATCCCCAGTGAAGCAGTACCTCGTCAAGGAATTCGGGGACCAAAGAATTGGGTATGGCGGTTTCGAGAATGGCCTCCACCACGTTCGCCTGATCTGACCCACTGGACTTTTTCCTGTGGGAATACCTGAAACAGCAGGTGTATGCGACCACTCCACAAACATTGCAGGAACTTAAACGACGCCATTACGGACGCTTGTGCCAAACGTGTCACGCTCTATGCTCCAAAGTGAGCAACGTGAGATTCAAACGAGGATCCAAATGATCCTTTTGTAATGACACAGTGTAGGAAATCACGAAACACCAAATGCGCGTTTTAACCGTTGTAATGTTCTCATTAATGTTCACAAGGTATCTTTTCGTACTAAATCGATGATTTTCTACAACTTTGTAAATCACTTTTTTCCCTATCTCGTTCCGTTTTCGAGATAGGAATGCTAACTCCGCAGTTTTTCACCAGGTGGCTGTGGCAGTGAAAAGTTAATTAAATTTAATTATATTGTTGATTGGGTATTAGTATATTAATTATACTATAATAATAATAATGATTTTAAATTCATTGCTTAAGATTGTGGTTAGTACATTGATTAATGTTGTGATTCCCAAATGATGGAAACAACTCTGGTTTACATTGACAAATTTATTTATTGAATATTAAAACACATAATTAATACGATACACGTTACTAAATATTTCTTCCTTCATTTACACATTACTCACAACTTCTTTACTACTAAATTAATTCTCTACGACACATATATTTAATTCATTCAATTATTGTGACAATATTTCGTACTCCATCTACACATATTACTCTCAACTTCATTACTACGACACATATATTTAATTCATTCACTTGTTATGATAACATTTTATAAATATAATCACTCATATATACATGTTCCATTACTACTAATATTTACTCATATATATAAGCATAACCTCATATTAATTAAATTGTTTTTTGCGAATTATCGGTCATCCCCTTAACATCTTATACTCAATAACATCCTCATCGCTCTCTATATTAGTTATTAAGGCTACACACTGAGAAGCAATGACAGTAATATTAAAAGGAAACGCAAAAAGTCGGTACCTCGAAAGATGACTGTTGGATCACTATGATGGGCGGCTGGCACTCATAATGACGAACTTCGTTGTATTATCATCGCACGGAACCAGGACACTTTCTTCGTCTGGTTTAAGGCTCCGTCAATCATGGCAGACACTCTGCACGGGACACTGGGGCACGCTCATCATCGGTTCTCTGACTCCTTCACTCCTTGCAGACCTTCGGCACGGGACACTGGGGAGCTCTCTTCCTAAGTATTAGGGCTCCTTTGCATGGGCTACGACTTGTATTTATATCATCGGGGTTCTTCGTACATATTCATCGGATTGACACTACTTCTATCTCAAAAACTTCTAACTAACTCTCCTTCTTAGGTTATATGTGCCTTCCTATCTTATTTCATATTATTTTCTCTTATTCATGCTGACTCCACCTCTTATAATTTCCATTGGTCATATTATTACCATGCCATCGCCATTCGTCCGTGGCTGCCTCTTCTCAATCCCCTTTTCACCAATGCGCATAGAGGGCGGGATGTATAGAAACTCGAAATTTTCGAAAGGCAACGCCTACTTTTTCCCGTCGCAAAATGCTCAGAGCGTGCGAAAACCCTCAAGAGCGTTGGAACGGTACGTGTATCACAAAAAACGGACGCCTTATGCCCGCACAAATAACAGCTCTGCGAACGGCCATCAAAAACACGATCGGGGCGTACGGAGGAAATTTGCATGGCAACACCGGTTTAAATAAACCACTAGGGGTCCATATAACGGCAAAGTTTTTTTATAGCCACCCTGTATATATATATATATATATATATATATATATATATATATATATATATAACCCCTTCAATGGCTATTCTTACAAAGGGGGTATGAAATTTCGCGTTCTAAAGAGGGAATCGGAAAAATAGTTCCCGTACGCTAGAGGTTAATTCTGAACTTCCAATTTATTTTGAACTACGAGTAAATTTTCCTTAAGAGTAAAGGAAACAGTGAACTTCACAACTTTAACCAAAATTTCTAAATTTACATGTTTGTATCAGCATTAGTCATTTGTATATAGTTTTGGTAACTACAAAGCAGCACATTGGATTTTCCTTTTCTTCCTTCCATTTTGAGATTCTCAAACTATTTTACGGGCATTAAACTGATCGTTGGTTCGAAAGTAAGTTTTGTAAATTCCACTTTGTGAGATATTGAATCAAAATTAATCCCCCCCCGGTTGAAATAAATCACCGTTTGAAGAATAAGAAGCGCTTTATGCAAATGAGCTGCGCTTTTCTACTAGACGGGAAATCCCGTGGGTATAGTACACGCTTGACAGTGAGAGAGAAAACACTACGAGGCGAGGTCGGACGGAGTCGAGCGGCGAATGAAAAACAATTGTACTGAAAACCGCTTTGCCGTACAGCGGCCGGACCATATCAAGTTTACCGAAAGCGTTTTAAAGTTAGCTATCATTCCAGCGACCTGATGATAAAGTGAAGACAGAAAGGTTAGTGTGACGTATGTACAAGCAATGGCGTAGCTTAATTCTGGTAGGGTTTCCGTAATATAACTATCGGTATTAACACACTCGATAGATAATTCCCCTTTGCCTCCTAGCAATTGAGTACGGTATTTATGTAGTCTAATTTTGTTGTAAAAAATAGTTTAGTGTAGAAAACCTCGTCGGATCTATTTAATGGTGAATTCATTGTTTAGTATATACATTACCTTAAGAGTAAAGGAAACAGTGAACTTCACAACTTTAACCAAAATTTCTAAATTTACATGTTTGTATCAGCATTAGTCATTATCATCATCATCGTTGGCACGACACCACAGAATGAGCTAGGGCCTTCCTTAGAATATTCCTCCATTCAGCCCTCTGTTGGTCCAGGGTTTCTAGTTGGTTATAGGAATGATTTTAAAACTATTTTCAACACGGTCACATCATCTAAGTATTGGTCTTCTCCTAGGTCTAGTTTTATATGACCTGTGATGGAAAATTTATTATTTATCGTAAAGGAATTCATTCGGTATATGTGTCGGGCGAACTCATGTGATCGGTTTTAATGTATTTTACTATATTGATATCTTTGTATAATTTATATAGCTCGTTATTATTTCTTACAAGAAAAAAATGCAAATCTATAAAAGATTCCAAAAGGACTATTGCTTCTTTTAGTAAACAGCAAAACAATGTTTCAGATTCTACTGGCACTGTGTAACTACTGGCACTGAAAAACTGATTGTGTAACTACTGGCACTGAAAAAAATACAAATCTATTAATTACGATAATTAAACATACACAAATGTTTAAATTAAAAATAAAATAATTTAAAATTTTAATTTTATCATCCTTAATTTTTGAAGCGTTGATCAAAATTATGTTAAAAAGATAATATGAAAAAGCATATGAAAATAACGCTGCTTCAGAACTTCCGATGAATAATGCTTAAATGAAATAGCATATGAAAAAAGCAAAAACAGCGTATGAAAACTAAGCATATGTAAAGCATAAATATATAAATAAAAAGAATGCTAAAAAAATTATAAATCTATTAATTACAATAATTAAACATACACAAATGTATAAATTTAAAATAAAATAATTTAAAATTTAAATTTTATCATCCTTTATTTTTTGAAGGGTTAATCAAAATTATGTTATAAAGAGAATATGAAAAGCATATGAAAATAATGCTGCTTCAGAACTTCCGATGAATAATGCGTAAATGAAATAGCATATGAAAAAAGCAAAAAAAAGCGTATGAAAACTAAGCATATGTAAAGCATAAATATATATAAATAAAAGAATGCTTGAAAAATTATAAATCTATCAATTATAATAAGTAAACATACACAAATGTATATATAGCAGTATATATAACATCAAGTTATACATACACAAATGTATATCTATGTATATATAGCAGTACATATAACATTTAGATATACATACACAAATGTATATCTAAGTGTTATACAGATAAAATTAAAAAGCGTATGAAAATTAAGCATATGAAAAGTATGAATACTAAAATCGTATGAAAATTAAGCATATGAAAAGTATGAATACTAAAAGCGTATGAAAATCAAGCATATGAAAAGCAAAAATACATAAATCGAAAAAGAATGCAAGAAAAAAATACAAATCTATAAAGATTCCAAACGGATTATTGCTTCTTTTAGGAAACAGCAAAACAATGTTTCAAATTCCAACTTCAATGTAACTACCGCCACTCGCTGCTACTGTCGTCTGATGAGCAAAAAAAATTAAATAATTCAATATTATTCTGATTTTTCCCGTTAGTGGAAAAAATGCCACGCCCACTTTAGAGTCACTTGAAATAATTAAACACACACAAATATATAAATTACACAAAAGGTTTTTTTTTAAATTCTGTAATGTGTCTAAATCTCCACTATGGAAATCTATCGGAGAATTCCATCATTTTAATAAGAAATTTCTAAAATGAAAATAGCAACAAATATCGTCTGATTATAATCTGAAGACGATGTTAATTTCACTGAAATGTTTTAAAATATAAATTTTAGATAAGAAATATTTAACGCATTTACTACGCATTACATCGTTTCAATAAGAAATGTCTGAAATGAAAATGGCAACAGTGAACGTTTGTTTACAAAATAACGCGGCGAAAATAAACGACGATCGTTAATCGAAATGTCTTAAAGTATAAAATCTGACTTGAAAGATTATTATTTTCATTTATTATTCTGGTTTAATATATAACTTGAAACTTTTTGATTTTATTTATTTTTATCTTTTCGCTCGCTGTTTGCCAGCTAACCCTAACGTGGACGCCATATTCAGAGGGGTGATTCCACAAAGTGTAACAGCTTACAAATTGTTGGTTTTTTATTAATTAAAAATCAACGGTAATTAATTTCGGTTTTTGAAGTTCTTCAGACCCTCGGCTGTTTTTAAAGACGCCTGTATGTAAAATTTCACGATCGTTGCTCCTAAACTGTGGATTTCTATACAATTACAGAGAGACAAACATTCATTTTTATATATTAGATAAACCAGTAACCATTCATATTTATTCGCTTATTGGTTTTCATGAAGGTTCCAGTCTCAGAACCGTAGGTTAACCCTTCAGCGCGCACGCCCGTGTAGAAAGTGCAACATTTCCGTAATTTTGAATGGTTTGATTTTACATTAAGGTTTGAATGTTCTAAGCAGTTTCTATTTATAGCTACAAATTTGTAAAGCAGGTCTGATTTTCTAACCCTTGTATTCCTTTCCGTTCATTGGTAGTCGTTATTTAACCGTGGTAAACCAGCGATTATACTGGACTACAATACGACAAAAGCAGGAGTTGATGTACTCGATCCAATGTCCAGCTATTATACAGTATCCCGCATATCACGAATATGGACAATCTCATTGTTTTTTAGGCTTTTGAACATAATAGGAATTCATTCGCAAGTTGTCCTTAGATCCAATAAACCAGATAGTTTTGAAATAAGGTGATTGTATCTGCATTCTTTGGCCTTTAATTATAAATATATCTCAATATTATGAACATTTTATATATTGTGATAAAACTCAGAATTATTATTTTCACTTTGAAAAAAAAAGTTTATTACAAAAGGAATAAACAAGGTTGGAAGAGACGTTCCAATTTGTGCCACGCACGCCTGCTGGTGTTCCAAAAATTGGCGTGGCCGCTGAAGGGTTAAAATAAGTCTTATAATTGTCTTGAAAAGCAGTAATTTCTTTTTCTTTTAAGTAAATTAGACAATTCTAATCAGCATTAGTATAAAACTTGAAAAAAAAGAGAAAAAAGAATTATGAAATTTTTGCCTCCCACACCTTATAGTGGTTAGTGTCCCGCGTTTCCATAGAGTGATTCCCTTCGAGTTGATTCACATAGAAGGCGTGAGCGTTCCACTCCAGTTCCCTAATAGGGAGCAGTGTTGGTTCGCCTATATTCTTCTTTCCCGATTAAAAAAAACCCAACAAATTTGTGGTATGGTTGGTTCAATGTCCTGATTGTAAATGCCTGCCGCATTGAAAAAAAAAAAGATTTCCAAATATTTTTCTATTCATATTTTCTCTTACTGTTTTGAATTAAAAAGAATATTTCAATAGTCCTGTTTCTTGCACCCATTTCAATGTGCAAACTGAAAAATTTAATTCTTAAATCTTTAAAAGACGTATATACCGTTATGAAAAATGAATATTTAAAAAATACAGCCTATAAAATAAAATGAAAATCACTCATTAAATCAATGACGGTAAACAAAATATTTTTTGTAAATATCTTAAACTTATTTTTCTACATCTTATCTATTTCTCATCTGTAAGATGATTCACTACAAAGAGGCCCCGAATACTCTCAAATAACTCTCGCTGGGACGAAGCAATCTGAACGAAACAACGTACGCTGTGCTCCTCAGCAGGTGGTACATCACAACACATGTTTCTCTATAAAAGGCGTGGTTATATTTGTCGGGTTATGTTAACTCGAAAAATACCCAAATATAGGCCACTGAAAATCTCTTTTCCACTTACCAAACACCTGTCCATGATCAAAAAGTTTGTGTGTGGTACACGATGTCTTGGTTGCACATCTTAGTCTACATTTTCTTTGACACCACCAGGAACACCGATGTGTACCTGGAATAGTTCGCAAATCGACTGAATGATCGTGAGTTAACGGAAGGTTACTTCCAGCAACATGGAACAACGTGTCACACATCGGCGTGGAACATCATTGAGTCCTTCGGTAGCAGGGTAATTTTAAAGGAGCTTTGGCCACCACGGTCATCGGATCTGACACCAACATACTTCTTCCTTTGTGAAAAGTCTAACGGAACAAGCCTCACACTGTGGATGATTTGAAGGAAAACATCCAACGGGATGTTACTGCTATCCCCTCCGATATTCTCGCCAATACGTTTAGAAACAAGGATCGCTGAGTCGAAAAGTGTCTGGCAGAAAACGGAGGACTGGCGGAAAACCATTATTTTTCGACACCACCGTGAACACCGACGTCTTTTAAGAGTTCGAGGGCAACTGGATTATCGGGAATTAACGGAAGGTTACTTCCTGCAAGATAGAACGAAGTGTCACGCATCGGTAGGGAGCAATGGCGGAAATGGAGAATTTTGTATGCAACAGGATAAAGGGTTTTGGCCATCATGGTCACCTGATCTCGCATGACCAGGCTTCTTTCTTTGGGAAGTCTATCGGAACAAGCCTCGGCCAGTGGAATATGAAAATATGCAAGGTGGGAAACGGTTGGGAGTCACAGGATACGTGGAAGCCATTGTAGAATCAAGGGAGCAATAGAGATATTGAAAAAAATACCTTTTTGCCTACAACTGCTAAAGATAAGAGTTGAATGAATTCAGAGTTCATTATATCTTGGAGAGATTCATCTAAAGTTTCTATAATTATTACAAAACAGTATTTAATATTAATACAACGAATAGTGATAGTAATATACCAGTTATTATCTATTTTTCTCTTAAGTGCAATCATAAAGGCCAAGTTGTAGAACATTTAGGAAATCAAAATAAGTATAGTTTGTAAATAGCAATGCCTGTAATAATTTTGAGGTTAACTGAAGTAGAGCAGGGAAATGGGTCCACGTGTAATGGATTGACTCATCTATCAGGTAAGTAGATGTACAAGACATTTTTTACCATAAAATTAAAAAGTTAAGAAAGGAAGGATTTTTCCTATTGATCTACACTTGTATTGGCATAGGAAAAATCTACATTAAAAACATTCACATTGTGATTCATAAATTTTAAAATTAAATTGTTTTGATGATATAAAAGCATTTTTGAAAAATAAAAACTTAAACTTTATCATCCATTTCTGTTTAACAAAAATTTGAGAGAAACCACGAAGTACTAGACAATATCAAAATATAATAGTTTAGCGCCTGATGCACTGGAGAAATCCTCACGAGAAAAGGCAAGAAAAAGTTCCAACTTTGGAATATCATTAATCTTCCGTTTGCAGAATCAGCACAGAAATTCTATGCACCGCATAAACGAAATAAGTGTCAAGCAAAATAAATAATTCAAGACTGGAAACTAAATAATGACACATGCTTGAAATAAATTATAAGAAATGAACTTTTGATGATCACTTCATGAATATCGAGATTGATAGATGTTTTATTATTATAAAAATCTGCTTATTCAGAAAAGGTATTCCCACATTTTTTTTCGTTAGATTCGAGGCGTAAGAATTAATTTTTTAACTGTAATGAGCACAAACCGTCTGTCAATGTGTGAGGGATTTATATTATTTACTGCGTAGCGAATTACTGAAATGTTATCGAAGGTTTGTGAAACTGATGCATCACAACGCCCTTTATGGCGATCTTCAGATGTGAAAATGTGCGATTCCCCAAATGGAAAATCGATAATATTACACCATTGCAACCATTCTTTTTCTTAATCCAGAAATAACTGGACTTCTCATTTTTCATTTGAATGGGAATATTCAATGAAGATTGATCACAGTTTTTCTGTTATTACATTTAGTTTTCCATACCTTAAGATAATAATGGTTCCGTTTTAAACGATGAGTGGTAATTCACAACGTCCCCCAACGCATCTACCATTCATTCATATTTTTCCCTTATTCTTTTCTGATGAATGGAAATGTTGACACCTGAAAATGCTCTAATCATGGTTTCACAGAAAACATATTTTAAGGTGTGATATCAGAGATAAGAAGCTATATACAGGGAATGAATATGAGTTAAATAGCGAAATTTAGTCAAATAGGGCATTTTCCACAAGCATAAGTCTTAACCTTTGGCATACGGGGTCCATTTTTCCGATTCCGTCTTTCGAAAGGGAAAATTTATATCCCCTTCGTAAGAACGGCCATTCAGGGGATTATATATATGTATATATATATATATATATATATATATATATATATATATATATATATGTGTGTGTGTGTGTGTGTGTGTGTGTATATACATATATATATATATATATATTCTATATATATATATATGTGTGTGTGTGTGTATGTATATATATATATATATATATACACATTCTTGGGCCCGTATTCTTGGAATATATGCTATCCCACACCGTAAGGTAAAGGTTAAGAAGAAAACATATCTTGGGAACGTAAACTTCAAACAAAATGTAGCTCTTCCTTCCACTGCAGGCAACAATCAAATGCATTTCTCATGACCTTGCAAAAAAGTGTTCAAGTAAATTAATATCGTATAGGTAAGTAAGGAATATTAAGTCTCATTTGATAAATAAAGATAATACGCACTAAACCAAACTTCCAAGATTTACATTACATTCTATATGTACTTGAAGAGGCATAAAAAGCCAAAAGAAATAATATGTAGCAAAAACTTTTAAATAAAATAAAAATTATAAAAAAATTTAAAAATTGTTCGGAGTCGCAAATAAAATTTTGAAAAATAAAAAGTTGGCTTATGTTAATACTGGCAACTAATACTCTCTTAAATAATGTTGAAAGTGCTGCAATAACATTCATTGCATAAAAAAATTTAAATAAAAGTTGGTGACATAGAAACATTTCTACATTTCACTGAAATAAATACAAAATTCATTCCTCCCTGTAAGGTAAACAAGCAATCTTTGCTATAGAAACATTAAATTATAAATAACGTTCTTTAAAACACACCAGGTTTTGCCAAGAAAAGCAGCTTTCTAGAACTGACAGAGGTAGCATTTACCTTTTCACTTGATCTGATTATGGTGATCTGTTTCAAAACAACAAGAGTGGTCGTTGAGATTCAGCCCACGGAAGATTCTCCGAAGGAATTACCAGCAATTTTACCTTGAAATTCAATTTGGAATTCAAAGCACATTTTATAACGTATGAAATCAAAACTCTTGTATGTACTAATCCGATTTCAGCTCTGGAAGACAGAAATAAAATACTCATCTTTTATAATAATGTGAAAAAAAACGAAAATAATGTTGGGAGAGAAGGGGTTTGAAATATATTATTTTGGAGAGAGAATTTTCCGCTTCTTTATCCGTTTTATGAAGTATTAGTTTCTCAAAAAGATGAATAGCGTGCAGAATAAGATTTATTCAAAATATTTACGAAATGTGCCGGTGATGAAGTTATAACAAAGCGCACACAGTTTACATCATATAACTATAAAGAAAAAAGAGTAGCGGAAAGATAAATCTTGAGAATTTTAGTTCAAAAAATATTTGGAAGTGAGGTAGATTTATCCTTGAACAAAATCTTCGAACAAAAGAGGAAAAATAAAGCAATACACTTTTCGATCTTTTTTTGATAAAAACCACGAAAGAGTTTAAATTTATACGATAGAAATGTAAAATGAGAAGCCCTGAAGGCAGTTTTGAATTGAGAGAAATGATGCCAACGTGGAACTCTTCAAAACATGAGACTGATATTAGGCATTTTTAGATTCTTTAGAGAATACTTAGAGAATAGTTTATGAAAAAAAAATTAAAACACCTTTTTTCAATGCTAATTAAAATACCATGATGCCTGGATTACACAACTTAGATGCAGCTGGCTTCCAATTTTTCGAGCTTAAAGGCACATAGTCTGTTCAGGTATCCGACTACCTTTAAAACATCGATTTTGATAAAAATTCCGAAATTTTTTTTCAATTCCCCTTTTTTTCTAAGATTGTAAACTTATGTTTCTAAATCCGCTTTTGTTTTTTCAGTACGATCATTAGAAATGAAATTAGAGCGATTTAAATATCAGCAGCAGCTATGAGTTTCGATACAAGTTGAAAACTTTAATAGTTTTTTCTGAAGAACATACTTTTCATCAAAAATGTAAACGATTCATGTGATAACTCAAACTCTAACCATGATGTGTCTATGAAATTTATCACGTGTTTTTTTTCATAATACTAAGAATGTAATAGACTATAAAGATTTGGTTCTAGGTATGTTATTTGTTGATTTATAGCTGCATTTATAAAAAATCTCATGAAAAATTACTAAAATTTTACATGTAATTTTATATAATGACCTATATTTTTTTATATTTTAAGATATCGATTAGCTTTTGAGTAATTATACTCTGGAGGTACTTACGTACATATGACAAAAATAAATTAATGTTATATGCATAATTTCTTTTTTTAGAGCTAGAGCCTTTATGTAAAAATTTGCTAAATTTCGACCCAAACTCCTTCATTTTTAAAACGTTGCTGTTGAAGGGCGATCCCTCTCCATTGACGAGGCCTAACTGCCCTTGGGTCCGTTGCTTTTCGTTGTAGGAATGGATTACACGGTTGACGAATCCAGACACGATCTTTAGTCCCAAAATTATTTATTAGACATATTTTTCTACTGGGACAAGCCACACATTATTGTATACACATATATATTAAAAATTTTCATTGAACAGTAAAATCACGTGCAAGCCACTTTCCTCGTGGCTATCCCTCGTACCCCCGACCTTTCACCTTTGAAACCCGGAGCGAGAATCTCGAACCAGTTTTTTTCTCACCCCCCCCCCATCAAGCGGGTTCCTCCACCCCCCCCCCCTTCGCTCGACCACCCCCAGGCAATTCCGGTCAGTTAGTCTTCGGGAGGAGAAATAGGGAAGGAGAAGAATAGGTGTCCATTCCTGACAGTTGCATAGTTACGGCCTATTTTTTCATCATTTTCGTATTTTGGTGTTATATCCCTTCGAAACATAATACAGAAATTTACGCAAGTACAGTTTTTGAAAAAAAGAGCTCCGAATGTGGCCGGATACCTTAAGACAGGGGTGTCAAACTCGCGGCCCGCGACGAACATTTTTGCAGCCCGACCAATATGTTGGCACACAATAATATATAATAAAATAACCGACGCAGAATTATAATAAGATAGGAAGAATTCACTAAATGTTTTTAAATTATACTCTTTTTTTGCTATTATTAAACAAAATGCATATATTTATGCTGAATATACTGTAATTAGGTAAATAAACCTACGTTTCTATTAATATTGACTTTTTTTTTTTGCGGCCCACCTATAGTTAAACCTTGTTTGTTTGGACCAAGGTAGTCTTTGAGTTTGACACCCTTGCCTTAAGACATCCTAGTTAAGGTTGCTGTGTACAAACCCTATTGGATTTGCTCACCTCAATGTTAATCTATGGAGAAAATGTGTCTACTATTTACAGCTACATAAATGCTGATAATCCAATAAAAATGATATCTTCAGATAGCCTGAATTTTCTGCACCTTGCAACAGGATTCATTTAATAAATTTCGTCCACCAAAGGAATTTATGAGCGTTTAAAACACACTATAAAGGTATTTTTCCCCAAATAATTCAAATTTTAAAATATTATTTGCATTTTTTTAAAAACATAAATTTCCTCAATGGTGTAAAATTTCTTTCTATACAATTTTTTTTAAATCTTTAAATCCCAGTCGGTAATCCATGGACAAAGTTTCTCCATAGGTTAACACTGAGGTGAGCGAATACAATAGAGTTAGTACACAGCAGTCTAAATGAGTAGACACACCTCCTGTATATCTATTCATTGAGTAAGAGTACGTTGAAAATGACAAATATAAAGTAAGAACACCCTGAATCAGTTAACCTTTTCCTTACGAGTGGGATAGCATGTATCCCAAGAATGAATATATATATATATATATATATATATATATATATATATATATATATATATATATATATATATATATATATATATATATATACATATATATATATACATATATATATATATATATATATATATATATATATATATATATATATATATACATATATATATATATATATACATATACATATATATATATACATATATATATATATATATACATATATATATATATATATATACATATATATATATATATATATATATATATATATATATATATATATATATATACATATATATATATATATATATATATATATATATATATATATATACATATATATATATATATATATATATATAACCCCTTTAATGGACGTTCTTACAAAGGGGGTATGGAATTTACCGGTCTAAAGAGGGAATCGGAAAAATGGTCACGTAAGCTAAAGGTTAAGAGACCTTAAATTTGCAGTTTACCTAGATTATAACGCAAAGAACGAAAGTTCTTTACTCACTGTTTACGGTATAAGATTTGAAGATCTAAGTAAAGTACGAACTTTAAAAAACATGCTCTGGAAGGTCAAATCACTAAAGCAAGGTGCCAACAGTGTAAATCCTGTTCACTAACATTTAACAATAGCTAGCTATCAGGATTTCTATTTTCATACGAGTCCTTAAGATATATGTTTGCTTGCCATTTAGCTGCGATGTAACTGATTAAGCATGACGCCAACGAGTTTATGAACTTACTGTATGGTTAATGTTTCCATTGTTCATAAAAAAAAGGCAAAACTGTTTCGAAAATCCCATTTGAAATTTTACACTTCTCCAAAAGTATCTCCTCGTCTTATTCTATGAGTCCTGTGTATCATATCCAGAAATGGATTATTTCGATCAAAAACTAAAACTCAATTAGTTTTCAATAAAAATGAATCAAACACAGACATGAAATACGGCAAAGATTTTCTAAGTAGTTTTTACGAGATTCGCTTATTTATTAAGAACCATTTCTTTCTCGTATCCGACTCCATAAAAACTAAATCTTATTCCACAGAGATCAAATGTATGGGGACCTCTAATATTTCTCATCAGTAAAGAGAAAAAAAACTGTGTTGAAGTAATATATGAACTCATTAGTATCGATCAAATGCCTCGATAATTTAGTTAATAATCGAAGTAACATTTGCATCGAGACTCATTTCTGATGAGAATTTAAAGTGAAAAAAAAACCCAATGTAACTCCATCACATATTTCACGATGAAAAAATTAGGGAACGAACTTCTTAATAGTATCTCTATTTCATTAGCTTACAATGTTTCGCGAAAGTCCTTAATTAGGATTTTGAGGATAATTTTGTTTTTTCATTTCGCTTTAAAGCTACGTACAGGATACAGCTGCATTAAAGAATAGGTTTCTTTAGAAATCGTTCGGCTCGACAAAAACGACAAACATCTTCCTAAAAGCGCTATTAAGAAACATAAATAAAAAAGTATTTCTATAATTTTCTTATTACTGTGATTCCATAAAAACATAAAAATCATTATAAATTGCTTGAAAAAAAACTTAATTACTTATTGTTTTTTTCTATCTCGTCTATGTATAATCCATCAACTTTTTTCATGTCTCGACATGACATTTTTTCCACTGGGACAAAACTGAAATTCTTGATTTTTGCGGGAAAATTTTCTGTTTTAAGTCCTAATAATCATTTCGCTTACTTTCATGAATTTTCGTGCTACTAAAACCAGACTAAATCAAAAGTCGTTTTTCTGCGGGAATTTGAATTAAAATTTCAAATGCTAATATTCGACAATCTCATATGGTTTACTTCTGTTTTCTCTGCTAGGAAAATTTTGCAAGTGAGAAATTATTAATAACCTCAGTATGCCTTCGAAATCTATCCGAGAAAAATAGAGAGATACCGTGACGTGTGGAGCGTGAAATCGAAGAGATCAATATCACGAAATTGATTAGTATCCCTTGAGGAGAAATTGCTGATTGAGACAAAAAAGGGTGACCAGACTCCATAAAAGACACTACAGCCATCATTCCTGGTTAATATTTATTCATTATCCAATCGTCCAATAAACGGACGCCATCTTCAGAGGTTCCAACACAGACAATTCTGAACACTACTAGAAAATTACATAAGACAAAGCAATGTTGAAAATACATCAATACATGGACGACTAACGCCCTCTACACATGAAAAACACAACTAATTTCCGTTACAGTGATTTCATGTTAACTGTAATAGAAATAACATTCGCTATCTATAACGTTATGTGTCTTTCAGCTTTACAGGGTTTGAACTCTCAAGAGTGAACAGTTACATACTGTGAATACTGAATACGTTATACTAAAAACCAAATACCTGTGAACTGTTGAAATAATTTTATATTGGTCTTGCTGCTCCATAACACAGATTAATCTTAATCTCCTCTAAAGATAACACCGGTAAAATCTTTTAGTAAATAGGCAGTCAACAATAATCGACTGCAATAACCAATGCTTTGCAATTCCTTTCTTCACTTCTGCGTGTGGACTGAAAATAAGCCTGTGATCATTTCTATAATGATAACGATCAAACTTCAATAATTCTCGTTGTGACCGTCTTAGAATGTCAGTTCGGGAAGATATGAGAAAGCGAAAAAAAAAGGAAATATTGGCTTTAAATGTTAGTATCTTTCGTGCAATCCTATAAAAACTTTGTGCCCTAAAGGCAACACAGAAATCCAGGGAGAATGCTTTTACATGTTAAAAATACTTGTTGTGAGATATCGATTTTTTATATTATCTATATAAATACACAATTTCTTTTATGCAGTAAAATATATGCATTTTTGTTTCCAAAAAAATATGGAAATATTTTTCAGAAGCTGAAAATATTTCCAAAACTTTTGTTATCATTTAAATGTTTTTTTCACGTTTAAATGTATGAGGATAACTTTTTTTTTAATTTTCTGTAAAAAGTTTATTTTACAATAAATAGCACAAATGGTAAGATTATATTCCGGTTTTGAAAAGGATTTAAGAGTTTTCTTAATAAAAAAAGCTTATTTTCAAAAGATACATAGAAAAGTAGTAGATTGCTAAAACTTTTAAACAATATTTTGTAATGATCGAATGCCGTGATTTACAACTCATTCCGGGCCTTCTGAACTTCAGTCAGTTGTTCAATTACGATAACGAGATGTGAAGGCGTTACGATTTGGAATCGTTGAAAGCGTTTTTTGAGACAACGAAACATGGGTACAAATTTAAAAAACAAGAAAAATTGTATTAAATTGATAACGAAGCATAAAATAGAAATTATAATTTAGTGAAACTCATTTCGCGAAGTAAAATACAAACGAACCGATGAATTTGTTCCACAGAGAATTTATAAAGGTGAGAGTGATTCCAGTATCACAGTTATTGAATTTAAAGTAATTTCTACTCATTTTGATATTGGGGGCCTTTTTATTAGTGGTATTTTTATTATTATATTTTATTCACTCAAGGAGCTGAAATTTTTTTCCAACTGTAGTTAAATTGGTACAAATTACCAGTGAAAGCCTAGTTGCAGTACATTTATATACATCGCTTTTTTCAATGTCCAAGAACCTGGATTGTCCATGGAATTTTGATGAAATAATGATTAAAAGCTGAATGCATAAACTCAAAAATTATTTTCTACCACAACTAATTTTCTTTTTAATGTCCTTTTTAGAAAACAAATTTTTCCAAGCTATTATGGATCGCTCACTTTCGATAAGCAAATTCTTCTTACGTGTGATCTGTAAAAAATGTCATTTACTTAAACATTGCGACCGAATGTAGATAACAAAGGTGGCCAAATGGAGGCTCTTCAAGAAGTTTATTGTGGCTCAAATAATAAATGAAAAATATTTGTTATATTTTAAATTTCTTGAATTGTATAAATACATGCAGCCATAGGAAATGATTCGTACAGTCTTTCGGTATTCTTCGGTTTGACTCGGCTCCACCTACTTAAAAATATTGTTGTTTCTAATACTAATACACTTGTTTTGACCTCGTGTAGGCCGGATAAGGATCCCAGTCATTAGTGTATTTAAATCAGGGCTTCGAACCGGAATTGAACCGAAAACTGGAAAAAAAACCGTTATTTTGGTCGGAATGAAAACCGGAACTGAAACGGAAAAAAATATCTGTTTATTTCGGTTCGATTACATACTCAATCATTTTGTCCCCGTAACCAACTTCATTCCTTAGATGTCACGAACTTCACTACTTCGTAACTGTAGCTAACTGCCCGACTTACTTTCGCTCGTGTTTCTCAGTGTTTCTCATACTTAACCTCACTTCATAATCTTCTGATATTGATTTACTAGCAACGTAATATAGGTGATACTGATAGGTGCGGCTCCCAAGATTTTCAGGTAGGTAACTTTGGATCTTGCTGCAAAAAGTCTGGCCACTTCTGGTATATAATCTATATATATAAAACAGTTCGAGTGAATAGCAAGGGGCGTTAGTGAAGATTAAGTGATGGTTCAAAGGCGAAAAGTTAGTTTTGCGCGGAGACTCAGGTTTGGAAAAGGGAACGACCGCAGACAGGGGGCTGTCCAGTTCTAAGAATTAGAAGGGAGAAATAACAATAGGTAGCACACCTAAAAAGCGGGGATTTTTAGAGTTGAAGGATGAGACGCGAGGGAAAGAATAATAGGCAATGAACTCAGTCAGAACATATTAACAGTTGAATAAAATTGAGGAAAACTGAGAAAGCCATTGCAATGTTAAGATGAGAACAAGGAAAGAAATTTTGGTATGAATGAGAAAATTAAGTGTAAAATAGGCACACAAAAGGTGATCAAAAAATTGGAAAAGTGCACTATATCGACGAGCAGAATGTGATTAGATAAACCGTAGATGTTATATGAACATTGCCAGAACAATGAATGGACAATATCTCATCATAATGAATATGTTTATATGAAATATGGACAAAACTCAAGGACAGTTGAACTTAACAATAATATATTATTCAAGGAATGTAAATTTTTTTTTGGTTTAATTTTGATCTTTGTATGTAAAATGTCAGTATAAGGGATATGAATATGAGTAATGTAATATGAATATTGATATTAGTATTAGAATAATATGAATTAACATAACAAAAAAAAAGTATTATATACGTAGAATGGTAAGTAATGAATACTACCCACGAAAATGGATCTCAAATTATATAGATGTGAGTTCATAAGTATGTAGAATGATGTGAAGAGGCATGAATATGGTAAGGTAATGAAAATTTTTTGGGTATCTCCTAATAAAGCATGAATTATGAATATATGTGTATAATTAGGTGAAAGAATAAGATGAGTTGATGTAGCATAAATAGATCGTAGAAAGGTACAAAATTTTGTTGTTTATTAATGTACTGAATATGTCTTATATGAATAGTATAAAAGATATGAACAAATAGGTTCCTACAACGACATCGAGGTTAAAAAGGTATGGTAACGTATGAATGAGACAAAAGCGAGATAAGGGTCATAGGGAGCACAAAGACATATCAAAAGGGGCGAAGAGAGTAAATACCGACAAGGAAGACGAATAGTCAGTGGCGTTAAGAAGATTTTTTTTTCAAAGAAGGGGGTGAAATGTTACGGCACGGATTATTAGACACGGATGAAGGAATCAATTAAGAAATGATCGAGTTAAGAGAAGCAGTGACGAGTGATAAATAAGCGAGGGACGTAGACATAGTTTAGAAAAGAAACAGGATGTTTAACCTTTTCCTTACGGGGTGGGATAGCATGTATCCCAAGAATACGGGTCCAAGAATGAATATATATATATATATATATATATATATATATATATATATATGTGTGTGTGTGTGTGTGTGTGTGTGTGTGTGTGTGTGTGTGTGTGTGTGTGTGTGTATAACCCCTGAATGAGCGTTCTTATAAAGGGGGTATGAAATTTCTCGTTCTAAAGAGGAAATCGGAAAAATGGGCCCCGTAAGCTAAAGGTTAAGTGCCATTAAGGATGAAAAAGAAACCGCCAAAGGAAATTTACGTGGGGTATGCTTAGACCAGATGCAGATGTGAAAGATATAGGAAGAGGGGAAAGCACACTAACGAGGAAATGCGTTGAATAGTGATGGTGTGGGCTGAGTGGTGAAAATCGGAAAAAGATGATATTCGAGAAGATGGGAATATTGCCGTGGGAATAATGATGATGGGAGGTGAGTGGCCCCACCTACGAGAAGGCGGAGAAAAAGAAGATTCTTGAAAGAAATTAGTAGCCCAATAGAATAGGAATAAAATATATCTCACCAATAAGAAAACGAAGGAATGGGCAGATCAGATGATGCGGGGATCCTAAAAAGTTATTACGACCGAGGAGCAGCAAGGACGAACACCTAGACCGTAGTTAAAGGCATGAGCCGACGAATTAATTTAGAATGAGAAAGCTCGAATTGAAAATTAGCCAGCGTATTATAAATTAATATAGCTTGACGCTTTATTTGCACCGATGTCCCCAAAGCGTAAATACTAGGCAGTGACTAACATCGAGATTAACGAGATTCTATGAAAGAATAGAGACGGCCGATCAAGTGGAAGCAGTGTGTCCCATCCCGAGAATCGAATTACCTGAGCAGTATGACCTACCGTATGCTACAAGCTGAAGTTACGGACTCTGAAAGCGTGCTGCAACCATAGAACGGGTTTGAAAGGAGGGTCCCAAGACGACGCGAGAGCATTTGATGGAATGCAGACGAGTTTATCAAAGGAGGGCGAATTGAAAGATCTATTCCCAGACAGTGCCAGCGCATTAAATTGACTTCATGAGAGTTCATCAATGGAGGTATGTGTCGTTTGTGCTCCGTATTGATCACTTGTTTTAAACGTGTGCCATCGCGATTTCTCATTCATACACTACATATTCCGAATGTATATACTATAGATCTTTCTGTTAGAAATGGATATAACGTTGAAATATGATGTTATTATGAGTTGATGAACAGGTTATAAAATCCATTAAATGAGAAAATATTGTAGTAAAGTATAATAATTGATAAGAAATTACAAGTGATAATTGAATGGTAGGAAGTAAAAAAAAAACAATAAAAAGGGTTATAATGATATTGAATGAAACTGTAAATAAAGAGATTATTTGTGATAACATAATGTATTAATAAATGTATCCATTATTATATCAATCGGATAATCTGTCATTCTTCAAAAAAACACAACGCAGTACTTAATTCTACATATGTAAATCATATCATTGGGTATCATAATTAATAACCCCAATCATCCCATTATACAGGTATGTTGTAACAAATATTGGATTTTTTCTTCTCTTTTTATAATCATGTGTATCTACTTTGTAAGGTATACACAAGATTCGATTCACAAGAATCAAACTTTTGAGTGAATGAATTAAAGAAGCTGCTTGGAATATGCTAATTTCGGCATACGCGCTTAGTATAAATACCATGCAGCGTCATTAATGAAAAAAAGTTGTTAAGGTCGAAAAGGTGTTATCCTGCGCTAGTGCTTAGCAGGCCCAAAGTTTACGTGGCAGTACTGCTGGTTTGACTCTCTGCTGGGTTGTGAGTATTCGAAATGTGTATTTCTATTGAATGATAATATATATATTCCGTACAAGTAGTACGTATGCTTATTGCTGTAAAAGCCAATTATATATGTGCAACGAATTCAATAAACATTGTTTCATGTATAAACTGTGTTTGTTTCAAATTCAAATAGAGTGCCACTTCAAATTATATACACCCAAGTCTGGGTAGAAGTGAGCTCGAAACTCTATAACTTATAGGTCTAAAAATTAAATTGTATTTTAAAAATTATAAAAAATAATTTTAATAAAAGATAATTAACGTAAATTAAAGAGTATTTTATGGTAAATTATCTAATATATGTATATATAGGTGTGTGTGTGCCTGTCCAAACACCTAAATTCCGGCTATAAGAATCAACCGCTTATAAGAATCAAAAACAGTAATAACAAACGTGATACTTATAAGCGGAAATCATATATATTTATTATATATATATTTATTTTATATATAATAAATATATATTTATTTATTATATATAAAATAATTGTATATATATTTATTTTTTTGGCATTAATTGCATACATTGACCGTTTTATTAAATTTGAATGTACTCCGTAGCGAAGTGTGGGTTTTCAGCTAGTACTTATATAAATGACTTTCGTCAACTCTCAAACACTTGAAATGGCCATTATCCATATATAACCGTCAACGTATCCCTTTTTTCGTCGTATGAAATAGTTAAAAATACGGTACAATGTACATTAAAACGTGCATCACCAAAATCTTGTTCAAAAGCTTTTGAAATAATTCAAAAATCTACCAATAGGCGCGTATTTGGCCAGTCCGCCTGTAAAATGAGAGTTATAGACATGAAAAATCACATTAAAATAAGAAACACTGAACTTCTCCCTGTCTGATATCGCAAAATAACCTTAGATAGAAATGTCCAAAAGTAATGCAGGATATGCAAAACATTTCGAAGAAAGAAGCGAAAATCTAATGTTCCTTGTTATTGATTCTCCCTCAGTCCCCGGGAGGGAATTCAAGTTGTACATCTGAAAAATAAATAAAAAAAAGATATTGTATAATAAGGAATCTCGGTGTTTATTTTTCTCCACTAGTTTGAATTTTATGTAATTAACTAGCTGTTTGCCCGCCGTTGCGCGGGAATTTTGGACATCTCGGTTATCTCAATCATTTTGAACATTTTATTTTTCCCCCTTTTCCCCCCACCCATGCCGAAGGGGGCTGGACTTGCACTTAAACTGCATCGAGTCACCATTCATCTCAGCGCCCCCTAAAACTATGGATTCGACACTAATATCGTTTTTTTTTAATGTCACCCCTTCCAACACCCTACCTCTGAGAGGTGCACTAAATTTGGGCTTAAATGTCATCGGAACTGTCACCAATCAGCTCAACGACCCCGAAAACTTATGAATTCGACACTACTCTCAGTCATTTTGGGATATTGTGTTTCCCTCCCCCCCCATACCGATAGGGGCTGGACTTGCACCGACAGTGTTACTGTTCTCAGCGGCCCCGAAAACTATGGATTAGACATTAATATAAGTCGTTTTCAATTATTTTTACATGCCACCCCTTCCTACCTCACCACTAGGGGTGTCTTCCCCTCCCCCAATATTTTTTCCCAGATTGTAAGTCATATGTGTACCAAGTTTGGTTGAAATTGCACCAGGTGTTCCAGAGTTATGCTGGAACATACATATACACATGCATTTATATACACTGCTGGCCACCCAAATTGCATCACCAAGAAAGACAAGAGATATCACAACAAAATTTATTTTGTAGATAACATTTTGACCAAGTATCAAATGATTAAATTTATAGACTTCTGTGAAGTGTGGTTCCTGCCAAAATCAGTAGCCAGAGTAGCAGCCATTGTTGGAGATCACCGCTGCCACACGCCACGGCATTGATTCAAAGAGACTTTGGATGAGTTCTTGGGGTACAGCAGACCTAGCAGCTTCCACACGTTGCCAAAGTTGATCTGCTGGGGCAACTGGGGATAGAATCTGGGTCAATCGTAGAGCAACCATGGACCACATGTTTTCTATCGGCGAAAGAACCGGAGAGCGAGGCGGCCAGGGAAGCAATTCAATCTGGCGATTGACGAAGAACCGTTGGACAAAGCGTGCCACGTGTGGTAGCGCATTATCCTGTTGAAATATGGCTGTGGGCAAGCCCTGAAGGTAAGGAAGGACAACTGGCTCCAACACCTCGGAGATGTAGCGCTGGCTGTTTAAAGTACCGGCAATGCGTGCTAGAGGTGTGCGAGAGTGATATCCATACCGCCCCATACCATAACACCTGGTGCAGGACCAGTGTGGCGGTGCATAGCGCAGCTGTTCAGCATCCTCTCTTCACGGTGTCTCTAGACTCAAATGCGATCATCGTGGTGTTGCAGACAGAAGCGTGACTCGTCAGTAAAGACAATTTCATTCCATTCTGCCATCCACATCCTTCTGTCATCCCACCATTGGCGTCGGAGACGTCTGTGGTTCTGCGTCAAGGGTAGACAAAGCAATGGACGTCTTGCGGACAGACCACTCTGCTGCAAACGGCGTCGAATGGTATGCGCAGACACTGGATGATGCGTTACAGACTGCATGTGCTGTGCTATGGTTCATGATGTGACTGAGCGATCCGTCACTGCCATGCGCACAATTTGCCTGTCATCACGTGAACTGGTGCGCTGAGGTGGATGCGATCGAACACGCCGGTCCGTCGTACCCTCCTGCATCCAACGATCACATATCCGCATTACAGTTGTTTGGTTTCGTCCAACACGACTATCGATTTCCCTGAAAGATAATCCACAATCTCGGTAGGCCACTATCCTTCCTCTGTCGAACTCGGATACTTGATCAAAAGATGATCGTTATTTTCGACGAGGCATCATTGATCGTTTTTTGAAAAAACCACAAGAAAAACACAATTGCCGAACTTGAAATCGTCGAAATCTCCAAGCCTTAAATAGCACTTTGAAGTGGCGCTACAGGCGCGCGTGATGTGCGTATGCGCTGAAATTCTAATCATTTGCATATCTCACATCCGCTAATGCATGTTGTAAATTTCATGTTGTTTGCATGTTTCCTTTAGGGTGTTGCATTTACAGTGGCCAGCAGTGTATATGTACTAGCTGAACACCCGTGCTCCGCTATGGAATACATTCAAATTAAATACAACGGCCAATGTATCAAATTAATGCAATATATATATATATCTATATATATATATATATATATATATATATATATATATATATATATATATATATATATACGAGGGTTATTCGGAAATTAAGGTCCGTTTATTTATAAAACAGAAAATATTACAGATTTTTTCAAAAACTTTATTTTTTAAATTCCTTACATGTGTCTCTATTTTTCTACATAGTTTCCATATTTTTTTAAACATTTGTCATAACGTTCTACAAGCTTCTGTATACTTAAGTCGTAGACGTCTGCCGCCTGTGAGGATAACCAGTCTTGAACTGCTTCTTTCACCTCGTCATCTGTGACGAATCTCTTGCCGCCGAGAAACTCTTTTAGGTAGCGAAATAAGTGAAAATCACTCGGCGACAAGTCTGGACTGTACGGTGGATGGTCAATCTGTTCTCATCCAAAAGATCTGAACAGATTTTGGGTGTGAATGGCAGAATGGGGTCTGGCATTGTCATGCAGCAACAAAACTCCAGACATCAGAAGACCACGTCGCTTATTCTGTATTGCACGTCTAAGTTTAGTTAGGGTAGCGCAGTAAGCGGCTGCATTTATTGTTGTCCCTTGCTGCATAAACTCGACTAACAAGACCCCATGTTTATCCCAAAACACGGTTGCCATGACCTTGTGTTGAGATTGTCTGCTTGGCCTTGACTCTGACTGGTGATGTTGTGTGACGCCATTCCATTGAGTGACGTTTAGACTCTGGGGTTCTGTGAGAAACCCACGTATCGTCCCCTGTGACAATCTTCTCTAAAAATTGATCACCTTCTTTATGATATCGATCCAAAAAATCAAGAGCACAAGCCATTCTTTTCAGTTTGTGTTCCTCAGTAAGCAAACTGGGAACCCAACGTGCGCACAATTTGCGAAATTTCAACTTTTCGGAAGCGATTTTGTGCAAAGTTGTTCTACCCACATTCGGAAATTCCAATGCTAAAGTTGAAATTGTGAATAGCCGGTCTTCACGAATCTTTTCATCCACGGCATTGACCAAATCATCTGTGATCACTGCTGGTCGACCTGAACGAGGTTCATCATGAGCATTTTCCCGTCCGTCCTTGAAAGTTCTCACCCACTCACCTTGAAAGCAATGCTCAGATCTTTTGGATGGGAACAGATTGACCACCCACCGTACAGTCCAGACTTGTCGCCGAGTGATTTTTCACTTATTCCGCTACCTAAAAGAGTTTCTCGGCGGCAAGAGATTCGCCACAGATGACGAGGTGAAAGAAGCAGTTCAAGACTGGTTATCATCACAGGCGGCAGACGTCTACGCCTTAAGCATACAGAAGCTTGTAGAACGTTATGACAAATGTTTAAAAAAATATGGAAACTATGTAGAAAAATAGATACACATGTAAGGAATTTAAAAAATAAAGTTTTTTGAAAAAATCTGTAATGTTTTCTGTTTTATAAGTAAACGGACCTTAGTTTCCGAATAACCCTCGTATATATATATATAAAACTTAAAAACTCACGGCGCAACAGTCCGATGTGGACCAGGGCCGGCGGTACCCATCTCCTCTTTCGTAACCGTGGGCTTGGGGTGCCATACAGTATATGTCTCAGTCAGGTGGTCAACCTGACGTGGGACCCCCAGAGTTTAGTTCTCAAGCATGCTTGGTCCTCATTTTATCGACCCGCTGAAGGTATGAGCTGAGTCGACCTTGCCCAGTCACAGGGTTTAACCCTGGACCTGTGGGATGGCAGCTTTACGCTTTTAACCACTACGCCACCGGGCTTCATTCATATATATATATATATATATATATATATATATATATATATATATATATATATATATATATATATATATATATATACAGATGGAGTACAAAAACGAACACCTGTGAAAAAATATGACGTATTTCACACCTGCAGTACAGCCGCTCCACCTGCAACAGAAGTCTGCCACCTAGTGAGCGTGAAGAGAAAGGTATCAGTCTCTCAACAGCTGTCACCTACGTTGCATGCTTCTATCGAACTGTCTGTGATAAGTTGAACTTTCAGACCTGTCAGAATTCCAAAGAGGAATGATAGTTGGAGTGCGTTTAAGTGGAGCATCGGTTACGGAAACAGCAGACCTTTGGGGTTTCCAAGGAGTACGGTATCAGCCGTTATGACAGCGTACACGAAAGAGGGTAGGACGAGGTCTTCAAAGCACAACAGTGTCCGAAAGTCCAAGCTTGCTGGTAGGGATAGACGGATCTTGAAGCGCATAGTAGCCCGAAATCACAAGCAATAGTTATCCGAGATAACATCCGAAATGAACAGTCATCTCCAGGACCCCGTTTCAACAAAAACTGTCAAAAGGGAACTTCATGCTGCGAACATTTATGGCAGAGTGGCAATTCGTAAACCCTTGGTGACAGCAACTAATGCTTTCAAGCGACGCCAATGGTGCAGAGATCACAAAGGCTAGTCCCCACAGCAGTGGCAACAGGTAATATGGTCAGATGAATCGTCATTCACCCTATTTGAGACGACCGGAAGCGTTTATGTCTGGAGAACACCCAAAGAAACGTTTCATCCTGAATGCCTCTTGCCGACTGTGAAGCATGGGGGTGGCTCCATTATGGTATGGGGTGCGATATGTTGGCGATGTCTTGGGCCACTTGTTATTCTGTATGGTAGGATCAAATCTAATCACTATCTAAGCGTGCTAGGGGATCATGTCCATCCTTTTGTCCAGACTGTATTCCCTGGAGAAAGACCGCTTTTTCAAGACGACAACGCCCCTATCCACACTGCTAGGTGTGTTCAAGAATGGTTCGAAGAGCATGACGATTGAACATCTGGCCTGGCCCCCTCAGTCTCCGGACTTGAATATTATTGAATATTTATGGCAATATTTGGAGTCCAAACTTCGTTCCCGATTTCCACCTCCATCCCGACTTTCGGAATTAGAGACCGCTCTGCAGGAGGAATGGCTTAATATTCCTTTAAATATTGTTCATGACCTTTATGCATCTAACCTTTATGCATCCACGTCGCATTAAATCTATACTTCAGTCAAAGGGTGGTCAAACCCCCTATTAATAAAGATTTTCCATTATTTGACAGGTGTTCGTATTATTTTGTCCTCCATCTGTATATATATATATATATATATATATATATATATATATATATATGAGGAACATTTCTTTTTCTGTATTTTAATATATTTTTGGATAATGTCCAACCGTCTGGTGCATTAGAAAGAAAAAATAAATTTTGTTCATATATTTCGTTGTTATACAGGTGACTCAAAATTAATTTAGAGTATCACAAAAGGAAAAAAAAACCACGTGATCAGCATTTAATAAATTAAATTCTAAAATTTAATCTTTAAAAATTCATCAAAAATCAGAAAATGGATGTTAATATTCGAAAAAAGATTTCATTTTAAAGGAATTGTTATGACCTTTCTCGTGATATAAATTTTATTACTCTCAGATTATTATTTTAAGGGAACTCACTACTCTTAAATCTTTAAAACATTCGATTTTTTGGAAAAAAATCGAATGTTTTAAAGATTCGAATATATGTTAAAGAATATATGTTATCGAATATATGTTAAAGCCTGTAATCGAATATATGTTAAAGCCTGAACATTTCTGAACAAAATAAAGCTAACCACATGAAAATATTCTGCTTAGTTCCGGAGATATCGATGTTCTAAATATTTAATTACTGATCAAGTTTATGGTAAGAAAAATTTTAAACATTTTTCTCAAAATGTAATTTTGCATCATTCCGTAACTGATATCTCAAAATCTATGAAATATAATTCCATGAAATTTTTATCACTTCATAATCATGTTATTTTGTTGCATCTGAACTAGAATTATTGCAATCACTGCATATTTTGATATTTTTTCAGAGGTAAATTACTGCAAAAATTTTAAGTATATTTTGAGCAGTTTTAAAAAAATTGAAAAAATATTTTAATGTTGAACGTTTTATGTTCAATTGCATCTTGAATTATTTATTTTAAATATAAAACTGGAATTATACATTTAACTGTAAAATAAATTTCATAGTTTTGCGCGCAAACCATTATACAATAAAAATACTTAAAAAAACAAGGTATATCTAAAGCATTTTAAAAAACAGTATTTAAAATTATATTTAGAGTTGAAAATTTGTTTATTAAAATAAATATATCAATTTAACATATACATAAAATTTGGAAAAATTGGGAGTAAATTAAAATAGTTACAAAGAGTCAAAAAGTATGAAAATATGCCTTATTTCCTCGACTTAAGGGTCGTGAGTTCCCTTAAATGCAAACTTTAATGAATGTTACAAAAACAGCTTAAAAAGTTAATTTTTAAAAATCCACATGCAAAATTCAACCCTTTAGGTCCAGCGGTTTGGTCTGTGCGTTATCAGTCATTTACGGAACTGCTTTATATATGTATATAGATAAGATTACTCGACAAGTTATTTAAGAAAATTATAAAATATTGAACGGTTAAATTTTATTTATTTTCTTAAATTGTGAAACAAAACTCTGATGGCAATTGATGAGCCAAACTTATAAGCTGTACATAACTCATGTGGGGAGAAAATGTTAACAAATCGAAATTTAAAAGTGTAAAATATTAACCATAAAAACAGTAGAAAAAAATAATTTTAGTCTCTTTATATATATATTGATTACATCCGGTTGTTAAAAGTGCTATCAAAAAGTTTCTAAGCCAAGAAAAATATGTTTCCAAGGAAAGCAACAGACCTTTAGCTCTACTTAAAAAATAAGGAGAACGACATTGATTTTTCATTTTTTTTACAGATATTTTAGAGCTTTCTCTGCTGAACTTCCTATAAATAAATAAACAAGTACTGCTATTATGTCAACTTGTCTACTAAGTTCTAAATTCATTGACAAAGAATCTATGTCGTGCAGACTCTGAGAAATCACTATCCTTTTAATCGAATAAGACGTTATGTTTCAAGTACCTGGCAAAGAACTCTGTTTTGTTCCGTCAAATCAATACTAGACTTTTTTTTCACAGATATAAAGGAAAAGGTAAAATAGTATTATAACATTGGAAGATACAGAAGAATAATGAAAGGGATTTCTTTTTTGAATCGTTGGAATATATTGTCCTTCACGGGAACTCTTTGTAAAGTATTTGTTTTGAGAATTTCAGTAAAAGTTTATTTTCCTGTATCAGAGAAAAAAAAATGTTTTTCCGGGATATTTTTCGGCAAAATTTCGTTTAAAGCTAAGAAACCAAGTGATATATATATATATATATATATATATATATATATATATATATATATATATATATATATATATATATATATATATATATATATATATATATATATATATATATTATATATATATATATGTATGTATATATATGTGATAATATTACTAACTACCTATAATCGCCCATTCTGTTCTTCATCTCTGTCCTGGTAACCCGTCCTTCTTGTCTTGGCGTAAACGCTTCGCCTTCCCACATACTAACTTCCTCCGCCCTTTCTGGCAAACCTCTCTGACCTAATTCTATTTTGGCGCTCTTTGCGAGAGACGCTGGACTGGCTCGAAGCCAGTAAGATGTGTTGCTTTATTCTTTAATAAATTCGTTTGTTCCTGAAGCTGACTTTCGATGCCACGATGTAAGCTCCTATTTCATGAGATGTCCATCCGGACATTTCATATACATATATATATATATATATATATATATATATATATATATATATATATATATATATATATATATATATATATATATATATATTATATATATATGTAAATATATATATATACATATATATATATATATATATATATATATATATATATATATATATATATATATATATATATATATACATTATATATATATGTATAATGCCCGGTATAAAGTGCATAAGTCAAAAAAAGCAATTTTTAGATATTTGTTAGTATTGATAAAAAAAACAAAAATCTTTTGACTTGTATAAAAGGCTTAGGCCTATCAATTTTGTATACAAAAGTACATTTCTTTGTACAAAAGACTCAAGTCTAAATTATTGTTCTGCGATTAGTATAAAATTCAATAACTTGGTATATATATATCACTGTTTTTGACTTAAGCCCTTTATACCAGACACCATATATATATATATATATATATATATACATATTTTTATTGATTAATATGGAGCTATACTGTCCATATAGTACTTTTACTATTTTAAAGACCAGAGTGACTCCCAAAACCAGTGACTTTTCAATTACTAACAGAATATATTTTTTTATTTCCCATATTACCTTTAAAAATCGTCAGATAAACAATACTAATGCTATCATTTACGATTTTTCTGTATAAAATATTTGCTGTGACTCATAACACTTTGCTCATCACACTAGTGTTCATAACACTTTAATTATATAATCAATAAAAGCAAGAAAAGGAAGCTATTTTAACTCTTTTCCTTGTAATAGCTTCAACGATCTCGCCTGAAAGAAATACCAAACTACTTAGCAAATGAAACACAAAAAAATAGCTTTCAAAATAGGAATTTTGGAAGAATATTTTTCTAGAAACTTTCCTCCATATTTGACAAAATTCAATTAGTTTGTCGAAACTTTAATTAGCTATTCTTTGATACAAAACGTTGCAAGACAAACTAATTATAAATTAAAACTATGTGATAACGGGGGTAATATTTTAGATAGACAAGATCAGATTACCTTCTCATCTTGATACAAAAATTTAATTTTGAAATCTTAGCTCAGAGAGTATATGGTGAAATAAATGCACAGATGAATTTAAAAGTTTATCTGGTGTTAAATTTAGTTTTGAACGCCCTTAAGGAAGGATTTCTCTGAGTACAGTCACGCCCAGTTTAATTTTAACCGAATTAAGTAGGATTTTTCTTTCAATTAAAAGTTCACTGAAAAAATATTCTCAGAGGGTTATAATTATTGAGTTATATCATAAAATTAGAAGCTAAATCAAATTTTTTACTTAAATAAAAGTGTTGTAAAATGATTAAGCATAATAATCGTACACTTAGACACTTTCTCGAAATTTTCGACGGTGAACCCCATTTAAATAAGCCTTACGGTTGCTGTTTACTAACCCTATTGAATTCACTCACCTCAATATTAACCTATTGCGAAAATTATCTACTATTTACAGCTATATAAATGCTGATATTCCAATAAGAATAGTATTTTTAGGTAGCCTAAAATTTTCTGCCCCTTGCAACAGGATTCTTTTTATAAATTTTGTTCACCAAATGAATTTAAAAGATTTTAAAACACACAATACCAGATTTTTGTCCCCGAACAATTTAAATTTTAAAATTTTAATTGCATTTAAAAAAAGAAGAAAAATACCCCAAGGTGTAAACTTTCTTACTCTATTACAGAGGATAGTTAAAAAAAAATTCAGGGAGTCACTTCTGACGAAACTACCGCGAGTTATTAACGTAGGATTACTTATTGATGCCTACCTCTTTTGTATGTATATATGTGTGTGTGTGTGTGTATGTATATATATATCTATACGTATGTGTGTGTGTGTGTATGTATATATATATATATACGTATGTGTGTGTGTGTGTGTGTATATATATATATATATATATATATATGTATATGACATGGAGCTTATTCTTACCCAGCTTCATTATGTCGTCTTATCTCACGTTACTCCATCTTAACCTATTCCTAAATAATTATTAATGATATAGCAGTCAGTGATTAAAGGCCTGTGGCAAGGAACTACAATTTAAATACACTTAAGAGTTTATTTCTGAATATTAATTAACCACGATTCAATCTATTAATTATATGCCAAGCCATCACCCTGATCCTCGCGAAGCGTGACCAAACCCGACCAAAATCTATCCCGCTCTGCGTTAAAACTCTATTGTTTCAAACCGTCTAATGCTATAGCGCATGCGCGTGACGTATGCGAAGATGGACCCAGAGGCGCGGCCTAAGTTTGATACTATTAATAGACTTTCTCTTTGTTCGTTCAGAAAGGGAATTTCCCTAATTCGCAGCGTGTTTCTACATAGGATATAAAAATAGTGGCATTTTACACCACGAAATTAACTACCCTGATTAACTAACCCCTGTAAATTCTCAATTAATGCTTAACAAAGATATATATATATATATATGTGTGTGTGTGTGTGTGTGTGTGTGTGTGTGTGTATGTATGTATATATGTATGTCAAAATTTTGACGCATTTTGGTACTTTTCTGTTTAACTGTTTACTGCTTGCCCAAGTGATACTGAATGGGTTTGGCGCGCTGCCAAAATTATAACTCGCGACGACAAACGGTTTTAGCATCTGAAATTTTGTTTTTCGGAGAACAGTTACGGAGGAACGTATTCCTACGTTAAAATCTTTGAATCCAAGTCGGCAATCCTTTGACAAAATATCTCCATAGGTTAACATTACGGTGAGCAAGTCCAATAGAGTTAGAACACAGCAGCCTTAAAGTGTGCATGTGTGGGCAAATTATCTATGGAGAAAAGACCGCAATAATTTTTTAGCGCTGTCAAAATTTTAGCAACAAGTATTTGTTTTTTTCATTTACTTTACCCTTCTGCGTTCGTGTAATTGTAGGAAAAGGTGATTTTTTAAAGATCGTAGGTACACGTCAGAAACTGTTCGATGACACATAACAAATTTTGAGTTCCGCAGAAAATTATGGAGACAAAAAATAATCTTTCTTCCAATGTCCAAGCCGGTTTCCGTTCGCGCAATTGTCGACAGGGGCGATGTTTTCTTTAACATCGCGCACTCTAACAAGCACGCAAACGATGGAGAGCCCTTCATTTGATATACATATTAGTTCTGTTCTCAGATGGCAAAATGTTACAATAAACTTTTCTTTAAAAAATTGAGATTTTCACATTCCGGATTCTCGTTCGCCAATATTTTCTATTTACTGTAACTTCTGTAAGTAATAGCCAACTATTTTTCTGAAACATTGGTACCACGTCTGCTCATGCAATAAAAATTACTGGTTTTTCATGATATCTTGAATCTTAGAATTGCTGTCACGGAAATGTTCTATAGCATCTTGCCATCTGAGCACAGTTATTAATTCCCATTTAGTTCTGTAGAACCGAAAGAAACCAAGTGCAGTTGAAAAACATGGCGATAAATATTTATTTTTGCGTTAATTACATAACTGGTCTATGCTTGGTTTATCGCCAAGGATTTTGATGATGCTCAAACATATAAGAGGGTTGTAAATAAAGTAATGATAACATAACCAGTAAAAATTTTTAATGAAAATTTTAAGGTTTACATAAGATTCGATACACAATAATCGAACTTTTAGGTGAATAAAGTTAAAGAAGCCGCTTACGATATTCTAATTGCGGCATACGCGGTTGGTATAAATACCAAGCAGCTAGATTAAAGAGACGAAGTGAGAGGAAGTGAAAGGAGGAGTAGTGTTGACGAAACGAAGTATCGAGCTGGAGCAAGGCTTAGAGTATAGTTTAAAAATAGTTGAGTTTTGCCAACAGCCGTTGGAGGCATAGCTAGGTTGCTTCAAACCTACGCGAGTTCTTGTTAGGCCCAAAGTTTACGTGGCAGCACTGCTGGTTGACTTTCAAAGTATCTGTGAGTATTCCGAAATTCATTTTTCTTGAATGAGTAGTTATACAAGTGAATATATTGAATTGTATTTCCCTTGCATGAATGCTATATATATCTTGTATACAAGTGAATATATTGAATTGTATTTCCCTTGCATGAATGCTATATATATCTCGTACTAGTAGTACGCATGCTTTATGTTGAAAAGCAAATGCAAATATTTAAATAAACATTGTTGTTATGTAAGAACTGAAATTATTTAGAGCGTCACTTCAAGATATACATACCCAAAGGTAGGGAAGAAGTGTTATTCTCTGTAACGTACAAGCAAAATTACATTACATTCCTTCAATATAATCACCAGCAAATTCAAGTACATTTTTCCAGATGTCAGGAAGCCATAGGATATCGTTGGCAAGGTGTTGTGTGTTGATGTCAGCGACGGAACGCCCTACTGCTCGGATCACAGTCAGGAAATCGGATGCCTCGAAGGGGTTCTTTCAACTTAGGAAAGAGGTCGTGTCAGGGGAATACGACCTCTTGGGAGTGTTCCAACAACTCCCAAGACCACCGTCGAAAGAGATCATTTACAGCTCGTGCAACATGACATCGAGCATTGTCATGCAACACGATAAGGAGATTGTCCCGCAATAAATGTGGACGTTTGTGCCGTGTAGCCGGTCGCAGATGGTGCTGTAGCCACGGACAACCTCGATTTTAATCCCCGACCGCTGATCACTTTTTGTAAACATGATTTAGAGCGGTAGAATCGACACTGTCCACTTCAACGTCACGCAGCAACTATCCTATCTACTGTATCGACGGTTTTATGTACTGTGCACATCGACAACAGCTCCACCTCACTCCTCAGATATCCTGTTTGAGCATACCCGATGTCCTACGACATTCTGGGCTACGTTGTCACTACTTTATTTACAACCCTCGTACATACCTCCGCGAGTCTGTCGAACTCTATAAATGACATAATTGTGGGTCAACATTTCCTACTTATTACGGAAAAGCTACAAGAATCTTACAGCACACTCGAAATCTGAGGCAAGAAAAGTTTTTTCGGGTGACTGTTATATGACCTATCTGCACTGGGAAACAGTCACGGACGCAGAGGATTCCTTTAAAATCATATACGCCTGAAACTTACTTGAAACTAGAAAATATTTGCATATTTATTTGATTTAAATATGTGTTAATATTTAATGTTTGTCACGATGTAATTGCAAAAAATTTATGCAGCGCATTCAATAGCCACAGAAAAAAAATTATTCCTAAACAATTACATGACTTGCTGAGTTCGTGTATTTTTGCAAAGTGTGGTATTTTTCTGAGCATTTAAACTCCCCACTCTTCCTCAACAAAATTGGACGTTGTATTTCTTTTAAACTTTTATTTATAATTCCCACTTATTACAAATAAATCGCGTGGCTCTTGGCTTCGAAACCATAGGTACGTGCCATTGTCGAAAACCACAGGTAGAAAAATTTATTCCTACGACTATTTACCGACCAGTCTCCTTACGTGAAACAGTCAAAGAGGGTTATGATCTTTGAAAGTTCCTAAAATTTCGACACTTGCGAGAAAAAGTCGAGCGCTTACGTTATCGAAGTGCGTAATTGTTTCCACGAACCCTTTTTTTTCTGGGTCTTTCCCCAGACTTTCTTTTCCTTTTAACACATTCCATTTTTAGTTATTTATATACAGAATATAAGAAAAAAAGGTAATCCACAATTGAACAGATGGAGAATAATGCTGCGCAATACGATTCACAAACATGTGCTGATTTTCAGCCGAATTATAGTAAACAACTTGTCTGACTTGATACGCGTAGGTATATGTTGTAGGTTGGATGCTTGTTTGATGCTCTCCCGTGTATATTTTAAGTGGCAAGGGAGGTTCAACCCCCTTTTTTATTTTCAATATTTTACTCCATATACAAAGTTAGAATTCTTAACATTATTTTCTACTTTATTGAAGTTACTTATAATTCACAAATAAGTACTTTATTGAGGAATAAGAGCTGTTTTTCAAAACAAATCTTCAAATATACTAGAATTTTTCAAAATGCTCTATGTGCATTCATTTTCTTCCCATATCTTCCAAATTTCTCAGGATTGTTAATGGAAGTATTTGCTATAAACTTGTGCATAATTCTCTGAAACCTCAAATATTTTTGCAAATTTATAGACCATGAAATAAAGCAAAAACATAAAAATTAACAGGCAGATTAAAAAAAATTGACTTTTGATTTATACAAAAAAAATAATAAAATTCAATGCTCTGTTATGTTTATATGTATACGGTAAATTTACATTATGAAATTTAAGGTTTTTAAAGCATTTACAAAAAAGATAGCATTTTTGAAAAAAAAATTTGAAATTCAGGCATTATTCTGTCCAAAAATCCTCATTTTGAATTCTCAGGGTCTTCAGTGTAGTAAAAAAAATACAAATTATTTTCATTTGTATTTAGAGTTAAAAACTGAAAAAAAATCAAGGTTGATAGTCCCTTGTCTCCTTAAAAATACATTGAGTACTAAAACATTTCTGAACGAAACAAAGGTTCCCGATCTATGTAAACAAAGATCATATGGTACTTTAACGTCCCTTTAAGGGAGGAGTACACCTTTGCACCCGCAAAAATACACTGATTGTACTACCAAGCTTCACGTGTTGTCAAACAGTTAATTTGTCATTAATTTAAACCATGTTTTAGGGTGAATTGTACAGAGCTTTATCTATTGGAAAACAAAAGCATAATTTTGGGGACATTATTAGAAATTATTTTATGGGAAAAAAATAATTAATGTTTTATGAAAAATGAATCTTAGGTCAATGCATGGTGCGCAGATATTTTTAAAAACTATAAGAGATATATATAAAATTATTTATATATATTCTATCCATAGGCTATACTTTAATCTACACCTCAAATAATTACCAAATTTCACATAAAAATATTTTTTTCAGGCAAAGGTATTGTAATGTACAAAAAATATAATTAAAAAAAAAGCATTTCTGTAAAAAAGTTTGTAATATGTACTTACTTAAATTTAGGTAGAAATTGTATAAAGATACAAGATATAGATGTATACAAAATTTTAGCAATTTGTAACGATTAGTTTTGAAGAAATAGTGCGCACAAGTGTGAAAATAACAGTTTTCAGAAAAAGCCATTTGAAGTTTAAATTTTTAATAAATTTCTTTACTATTATCTTTATACATTTGGCCATAAAAGCGGTTTTAATTGTAATATCGACTTCATTTTTCCCCAAAAGATTCCTTATATTCCATTTTTCAAAATTAAATAAAAAACAAAATTGAGTTTTTTCAAAGTTTTAAGGTGTACTCCCCCCTTAAATCTGGAAAAAGACGCTTTAGCTTTTAATGGCTGTAATTATAATAGCCATAATTTCAGTTCTAATTGGAATTTTAAGGAAAACGTTACACCAAAATGCTCAGAAAAGATGGGAGTTTAACATATAAAAAAATTAAAATTTCGAAAATTTTGAAGATTTAAGGGACTCCTTAAGGAAGTTCCCTTTCGTTACGAAAAGACTGCAAGACTCTAGCAGCGCAATCAAAATCCACGGCAGAAAAATATTCTTTCTGTGACATTTACACCACCTGTCAGCGTGAATGGAATTATATCGAATAGCGATGACTTTATTTATACATACCGGGCCCTTCTGACACTTACGTGTAACTTTTCGACACGGTGCTTGACGTTGCCAATATATCGCACACGTAACGAAGAAACCACAAGTGACATACTGTATAGTTCAAACCCTTGGAAACGAAACTCTAATTCTCTGTCAGATAGACGATTTTCTCCGTCCATCTAAGTGACGATGACTGCGATAAATTTTAATATTTTTGCTTTTAAAAAGTTTTTTCGTTTGTTACGATGGAATCTCTTGAAAAAGAAATCTGCCACAACAATATTTTATTTCAGCAACAATTATACCAGGCAGTTGAGACGAAAGGCCGTGATTTTATCATGATCGCCCAGGCTCGACATTAGGTGAAACTATCTAACAATCTGTTTTTTGTTATTTTTTACACTTTAGTAAATATTTCCCATTTATTATGTAAGAAGGAAACCCTAGAGTCTTGCAGGCCAATGAAATGTCATGACTAGAAAATTTCCTGTTTTTACGTTGGCATTCATAAGATGGCAATTTTTTTCTTTCGGTAACCATGAATGTTTTAAATATTTTATATACATTGCTTTTTTACCATGTTTTTATTAACTCGCTTTCTTCTTTGTTTGTTTGTGTGAGTGTTTGTCCCGTACAAATCTTGCAATCAATTTTTAAATAGCTTACCGACTAGCTAGACATTTGAAACTTTTAGAATAGCTCAGAACACGATGCCAATACATTCTTTTGGTACTTTTAGCCATCTTTAAGCAGAATTAAATTCATTTTCAGTTATTTTCAGTTAATTTTGTTTTGTAGACTGGTGCACCTATCTATCGGCTGGGATGGGAATGAAAAGTTAAACGCCAGTTAACTTTCAATTAACTTCGTTTTCTTTCAAGTTGATGGGATAATTTTTCAAAAAATTTAAAAAGTATTTATTAGTATATGGAATTGTCAAATTTGTATGATTCAACAGAAAATTTAAAAACATGGTATATAAAAAGTTCTTTTTATCTTGCAATTATTATAAGTTAGCATTACAGTGTAGCAATTACCTAAACCCGTGCAATCTCGATAAAATTATAAAATTATTACATAGGCATTAAGAAATTTGCTATTATAATATCCCATAATTACTGAGGAAACTACTCCTACCAAGATCGTGTAAAGAAAGGGAGGTCTAGTATTTAATACAATAAATGAGAACTTATTATTTTCAAGTACATGGAATTTATTGCTCATTTTTTTCTACATAATAATAAAGAGTATAAGAACTCTTCGTTTGAGAACTAACATTGGTACAAAATTTAGAATTTCCAAGACGTGACACAAATTTGGCTTTCTTTTCTACATTAATTCATATTGACAAAGAGTTACGACACTTCACTCTATTTAGATCGAAAACGCCTCAAAAAATTACAACACGAACACAGATCCCAATCACGAAGTCAAGTATTTACTCCTTCAAAATATCCCTTAAACTTCCCCAATGAATATCATTTCAAAACATGTAGAACTAATTATAGGAAATTTACTATTGTAGACGAAACAAAAGTATATTTCAGATATCGTAGTATTTTGAGATACCGTATTCCAAACAGTTTACACATATTCTACATACTCGGAAATCCTTTACGTCTTTTTTACCTGCGAAAAAAAATCAAAACTTAGTCTAAGTATTATCAGTTCATAAGTATATTGAAACAAAGACAATACAGCTTCAATATGCAGGTACAAGCTTAATATTGCAACCGCATTTAAGGGTGTATGGTTATGTGCTTGCGACTCGCTTTTAATATAAGTCTAAGCGTAGAGCAATAACACACCTTTCAACTCCCGCAATAGTCCACATGCGTTAAGACTTAGAAAATGGAGGGCAGTTCTGATTCTAATATTGATTGAGATAAATGCTTGCTTCTAAGGATTCTCGTGATTCCCTTGAAATGCCCGTAATGATTGGGATTTCGCAAGTAATAGCTCAAAGCATGTATAAGGGGTTTCTCTCGTAGATGCATAATTTAATATATTTGTATGTATCTACAATTCTATTAAAACTTTTACAGTTATATATTCAAATATGCAATAATTTGTATTAATAGTTTTTATAAACAAGTAAAGTAAAAAAAATAATTTTTTTCGGGAGGAATGCATTAAAAAACATTGTATTTACTAGACATTTTTTAACAGATACATGGCATTGAACTGAAAAATTGTTCATTTAAGTAATGTTTAAAAAATGTCTACTTGGGCAACTTCAATTCAGGTAAAAAATATGTTCACAAAAGTAATTTCCTCACTCTCTTATTATTGATATTTCAAAATTACACAGAAATTCTCATTGTTTGCTCCACCCATAAGCAATATTCTTCAAGAAGGCCCAAGAAAAAATTTTAGGATCGCCAGCACAATTTTTTTTCTAATTCTTAGTTCCTATTTCTTAAATTTCTTATTCTTAAATATTCTTAAATTTCTTAAGTTCCTATTTCTTATATTTCTTCCTAATTCTTAAATTTCTTATACTTTTTCCCAGATATTTAAAAGCCAAATGAACTTTAAATTTGCAACGGAAATGTCATGTACCTGAAAGCATTTCATAATTAATCTTAATTTATAATTGGTTCTTATAGCTATTTTTATTATATCAGATAATAAATTAATAGGAATGATTTTAAGAAAAAATTAAAAGGAAACGAAATTCTATGAATGCAATAGAATATAAAATTCATGCAGCACGAATCAGAAATAGGAAAACTACAGTAAGAAAATGAGAAATTTTTTAAAAAACAACTCGTAACTTTTACTTCAAAAATTTTTCATGTTCATATTTCTGCATACAAGCAGAAATCAAAAAATGTTTTTTTTCTAAGTCTGTTTATGAGTAAAATTTCTAAAGACAAAATTCATCTCTTAAATACATCAAGTCTTGCAGTAGTAATCTCAATCCTTAGGTAATGTAAAAGAAAAACATTGAGCTATAGTTATTTATTTAAAAATTTCTAAAATATTTCTGCACAACTGCAGAAAAATCTTTTAAGATATGGCTGAACATTTAACACTTTCCTGTTTCCTTTAGACTGCCTTCTGAAAAGTGTGTTTTATTGAAAATAATAAATTTGTAAGTAATGGTCATGAAAAGATCAGATATCCTTACAGGTTTGTATGATCCTAAAACTGGTAAGCTGACTTTCAAGCCTAGGAGTCGCAAATTAGTTCATTTTTTAGCAGGCGAACGTCAAAATACCATTCGAGCCAGGAAAGAACGTTGGTATTACATTAGAAACTAAATAAGTAGCAACAAATCATCGAAAAATAGGACACCGAAAAGTAAATTCATCGAAAGTAATATCGAAAAATATGACAATAAAATAAACATGCCCCGCCACGGCCCACAGTCGTTAGGGTAAAAAACAAAAAATCGCTACTAAAGAAAACAGTCGAAAAATGTAAGGGGAAGCATTTATATGAGGAACTTCTCTTACGGATAAGGAAAAGGACTAGAGACTTAAACCTTTCATGACTGGAGAAAACATTAATTAGTTTATAAGCCAACACTGGTCTCATTAATAAATTTGAAGGCTTACGAGATACATACGCCCAATGAATTGCCGAAAGTCTCTTAAGAAGAAATATATGTCGTAAGAAATTTTGTACCTAAAGTAAGTGATTAATCAAGGTCTTTATTCCTCGAATACATTTTGCACTCTATTAAAACAGGAAAAAAACCATAGTTGAATACACTTGTGTCACAAATATTATTGTCGAAAAGGTATATACATTGCGGGAGGGTATTATTATTATTATTATTATTATTATTATTATTATTATTATTTGGTTTGAGGCACCATGCTCAATTTTTGCTACACGAGGTCTAATTAGACCGACACCTGCTGTCTAAAGCCGATTCCGAACGGCTACAAACGTCCATACTAAGAGTGAGGCTCGAACCCACAGATTCTGGTCCTGAATGCCAGTGCCTTTAGGCCATCGTCCAGCCATTACATGAGGTATGCATCTATTTGCAGTCTTTGCGAGAAAAAATCCTTTTGTTTGACTATAACTAGATAAAAGGTGTAATCCGTGATTGCAAAGCTTCGTCAATTTTTTAAATCTTTTTTTAGGGCCCTGGGTTGCCCCAACTGGTCGGCAGATCTGTAATGTCCGTCCGGCGCTCAGGCCCATACTAATCATAAACCGAACAGGGTAAATAAACCCTCGGCTGAATTTGCAGGATTTGCTAGGCAGTGTCTGGTCTTCAGGTTTATCATGGTCGATAAGCGAAAGCGGAGGGGGCCGAGGTGGATTAGAGGATTATCTTTTTAAAATTGTATGATTTTTTAAAATATTCAATAATTGTTATTAATCTTTGTTTTGGATTTTTTCATTCCTTCTCCTTTCCACAAAAAGAACAAAAAATCGAATTTTAAAGGTTGGTCCAATATATTTCATATTGTTGTTAGCAATTTAATCTTCTTACTCTAGAGAGGGTTATAAAACCTTGAAGTAACGCACTACAAATTTTTCTCATATATGAGTAAGATGGCTCAGTAGGGGACCAATCAGATGAGAATGAAGCTTTTTCACTCTAACCTCTGCATGGTCAATCTGCCGGTTATTAACCATTTTTAGAACTATAACAAATTTTCACTTGCATTTCATTAAAAATGACGTGAACTGGCTCTGCAGGTTACTGGTTTATTTTATATGCCTTTGGTATTCCCTTTATTATAGAAATCTTGGCAAAGTTACTAAGACATTAGGGGATAACAATCTTCCTATACGGTCAAAAAGTGAGAAAATTTTGTCATCAAATAAAGTATTTCTTCTGATCATTGTTAGAAACATATTTTGAGTAATTAAAATTTAACTGAAGTTGGTAACACTAAAAATACTGAGCGCCCGACCACAAAGATTCATTTCCGTAAAAGCCAGGTACTTCATTTTTAAGAGAGATTGTGTAATAATATATTGATTCAGAATAAAAATATCTCAGGAAATTTTTGAAAAATAAATTTTAGAGGAATCTTTGATACAGGAAAGAACAGATAAAGTTCTCTTCGTACCAAACGTACGTGACTTATTTATGAGATTAAATTAAACACAAAACAACAGCTGCATAATTACATCAAAATCATGAAAATCATGCAGATTTACATTAAAATCATGAAAAAAATATGTCAAACCTTAGGTATTTTTCACCAGATCGAACCAATCAAAAGGAATCCACCTGAAATGATCGCTTAAATTTTTTTTTAAGTTTAGCCATATCGAAATCAATATTGAAAAATGGGTAAAACTGCTCTCTAAGAAATAAATTTATTGTTTATTAAAATATCTTATTCGAAAACCTCCCAAATAAGACCGCTCACTCTTTTGAGAAGATTAACGTCAGTGGACTCTTCCCGCTCATTCATTTAAGCTCCTTTTCATTGACCGCATGAAAAACATGATATTTCTAACGATGATGTGGTGTATATTTACTTAAAGTACTTTGAAAAATTGAATCGGAAGAAAAATTAACGATCAATAACGAAGCAGTTGTTGCTTTTAAAAATCATTCTTGTCCGGATACAGGTATAGAGTAAAAAACGTGGAAATCTTTAAATACTAAGACTTATTTACTAACGCATACCAGTAAAAGTAAAATTTTGGACCTGTATTCAAAATATTGGGAGTAAGTTATCACCTATGTCTACTTACGTCTGGAACTGGTCCTGTTCGTTCTTCTAATTATTAAAAGTCTGAGACATGGACTTAAAGGTTCACGTGCATTACCAATCAGCAACTCAAAATTTCTCGAACTTCTCCAGAATTTTCTTTAGAACATTTTCTTCCATTTTTCTCACAAATTCTGGAAGGATTTCACGGAATAGTTATTATCTTACAAAACATTCCCCACCTGTTCCACGATCCGTACGGTTTTTGTAGAGACCTCTGTCGCAGTTTTACGATATCTGACCAAACAGAAAGTTCAATTTTATTCCTAATTAACTTAGATCGTCCTAGAGTGAAAAATTCCTGTCATAGCGTTTTTAAGACCCCTCTAACGTGTAATCTTCGTGAATTTACTGCTTTTTTCCTTCCCGATAGCAAGACTTTATTAGTTTACTACCTGAATATCCGTGCTTCGCTACGGAGTACATTCAAATTAAATACAACGGTCAATGTATGTAATTAATGCCAAAATAAAATATTTATAATAAAAACAACGGTCAATGTATGCAATTAATGCCAAAATGAAATATGTAGACATAATTCTAGACAAAATAATTTAGAAGAAAAAATTTTAATTAAACACAACGGTCAATGTATGCAGTTAATTTGTATGTTTAATATCCATAAAACATACTATTTTGAATTAAATTCTTAAAAAACTTCCATCTCAATCAGTCTAGTGGTTAAATTTTATCTTTTAGCGTATTTCAAAATTTTTTTGTAAATTTATTTCGTTCTTATTCTCGTGACGCAAAATTAATTTAAAGTATCACAAAAAGAAAAAAAACCACGTGATCAGCATTTAAGAAATTAAGTTCTAAAAATTAACCTTTAAAAATTCACCCAAAATCAGAAAATGGAGGTAAAGATTCGAAAAAATTTCACTTTATAGGAATTTTTTATGATCTTTCTCGTGATATAAATTTTATAACCCTCAAATTATTATTTTAAATGCAAACTTTAAAAATTGTTTTAAAAAAATCTCAGAATTTTTCTAAAATCTTGTTTAGTGCACCCCTATACTATAACAAGAATCGCCATGCAAAATTGCAGCCCTTTATGTCCAGCGGTTTGGTCTGTGCGTTATCTGTCAGTCAGTCAGTCAGTCAGTCAGTCAGTTACGGAACTGTTTTATATATATAGATAACTTTCTTTTATTTTATTCCTCTTCATTTATATTTTATTATAAGATTTTCTATTCAAAAACCGAAGCCATTTCGGTGAGTTTTCATATTGATAATGTTTGTTACTTCACTAGACCCACGTGTCAGGCTGAAAGACAAAAAAATTTTATCGCCGGTTGAGACGCGACTCAAGATTCAATTGTGCAACCCTAAGAGTACATTCTCGTGTATAGCCTTTATTCTAACGATGCAATTTTTTTATAGCTGTCATTCCTCATCTTTTAAGATAAAACCTTTGCTCAGTGTCATCTAGAGTACATAAAGATAACTTTAAAGAAAAACCTTCCCCAGAAATAAACCGAAAATTCTCTTCTTATTTTTATACTTTCCCTTCCAGTCTCCTTCACGAAAACTTTGTTAAATACTCATCTCATCACATCGTGTATGTCTTGGATTTTGCAAGGTATATTTACAATTAAAAGGATCCTTACAACGACTGCAGGGAATGATTTATTCATGGGATATTCAGATGAGATGCGAGCACGATACTTTCAAATGCAATTAATATTTCTTTATTTTCGAGCTAGAATAATAAACTAAACTCATTTGACTTTCATGGGACATGTTATCGGTTAGACTTTGAATTTGCAGGCATTCAACGTAGCAATGCATCTCGTAATTTTAGGACAAAAAAAAATTTTAAAAACTTAAATTCCGGTCTAAATCACCAAAGTTTTCTGCTCACAAGTATTTTACTGTATCTGTAACGGGATGTGCTTTAAACGATTTTACTGCTCCGTTCAAATCTGCATTTTATGAAGTGGTAGTCATATGTGAAATTTAATTTATTTATTTATTTACAAATGCCAGGCGTTTGGCAACTAAGTCATTAATTAGCCTTCTAGCTTCCCAATATTTTTGAACAACAGAAATAAATCCGTGCAATGCAGTGCCCGTGTCTAAATTTTCCCAGGTCATAGGTCGTCTAGAATTACATAAATTACAGTTAGAAGAGTCACTAATTCCAATCCTAAACAAATGAGAACTGGGGCAGTCGTGTACAGTCAGAAGACGAAACATTGCAACATCAGAGGCACGAGGAAAACTCGGAACAGTGGAAGCCAGGCACTCCCAGGCCTTATCTTTAGCATAGTTAGTCATCAGTAGCTTGAATCTTTTATAAAAATCGAGTTTAATAATACGCTTTTCAGAATAAAAGATCATGAAAGACCTCGTCCTTTGAATGAGATTAGTACCTTTTTTCGCCAAGAAGTCTGCCCTCTCATTTCCTTCCACCCTACAGTTATGTGAAATTTTAAGAACTAAAATTCGAGTCAACTGGGCATCAGAAAGGAAAAACATCTTAAAAAATAGGCATTACACTTTTTTTTTTTTTTACAAAATGACAAAACTGAAGCGAAGTTACTCGAAAGAAACTATGAAATAGAAAATAACTGATATTTCATAAATTAGGTAACGGTGACAATAATGATTCGAGGTAATTGTTAAGAAGCGGGTACCCCTTGGCGTTGTTTATCATGAAACATTGAATTTTTTTAGATTTAGGAAGTGTTATTTTGTTACTATTTTTTGACCAGGAGAGTGCGACGTGAAACATATATTTTGCTATATTCATTTTAAAATGTCTCTGCCAGAAGATGAAGAAATCAAATCTCTAGAATCAAAATATTTAGATGATATAATTTGTTATAACACATCATTTTGCTGTCACGTAACCATTAGTGCCATTTTAGTGTCATTTTGCTGAATTTTGAAAACTTCGCCAAAGTTCGTCAAGGGGTACCAGCTTCTTTACAATTGCTATGATTCGCTTGTAAATAGACAATTTCCCCAGATTAAAGACTATTCATCAGTCTACTGATCCAGCTGCTGTAGCGACAGCTAGCTGCTGTAGTTACAGCAGCTAGAGTGCAAGTACACAGAACATTTATCCAAAATCTATAGTAATGAGATATTTATTTCAAGTTCAAGTAAACATTAATCTAAAATCCTCAGTTTAGTATATTTCCATTAAAAACATTTGTGAAGTGTGTCTGCAAACTTTCGAGGGATCCCAAAGCCGTAAAAAATTTTTTTTTATCATGGCAGGCGTTAAGTGTAATAATGGATTAAAAAAATTGTGTTTTCGAAAAAATGTAATAGTAGCTGTAGCTCGATTTATAAGCGATACCAGAAACATAATTCACGGAAAATTAGATAGTTAAAATAATGGACTTCAAAACCATTGAAAAGGATAAGAATGGTCATTTTGATCGAGAATGGGATTTGGATTGTTCATGAATACTTCATACTGCTACAATCGATTTTCTGTCTTTCCATAAAGTATTCTAACTGTTCAGAATCCGAGCAATTTTACGTAATCCATATAGAATGATTCGTCGATTTAATGAACCTTGATTTAATAAGCTTCCATTAAGTAAATTCCTTAATTTAATCAATTTCTTCGTTGCTCTGAACGAATTACATTTAAAATCATGGAATATAATCCAAGATATTACGAATCTCGCATTAATGATTCAAGGATTTTTTTCAAGTTCCCGCAGATATTTATGGAATTGCAGGCCAAAGAGAGATTGAGAAACCTTAAGGCTGCTGTGTACTAAACCTACTGGATTCGCTAAAATGTGCCTTAGGATTGCCGACCAGGACTGAAAGATTAATTTTTAAAAATTGTATTCCGTAATAGATAAAGAAATTTTCATCTTGGGGCATTTTTCTTTTTAAAAAAAATGAGTATAATATTTTTCAATTTAAAATTTTCGTATGAAAAATCTGGTAGGGTGTATTTTTAAATGCTTATATATTCCTTTGGTGGACGCAATCTATAAAATGAATCCCGTTGCAAGGTGCAGAAATATTCAGGCTATCTGAAAATACCATTTTTATTGGATTATCAACAATTATGTAGCTGTAAATAGTAGACAAATTTTCTCCAATTGAGGTGAGAGAATTTAATAGGGATAGTACGCAGCAGTCTTAAGCAAATCTCCTAATTTATTCGAGGCGTACTACAACTCCCATTTTCCCAAAATCCCATCTATCTATATAGTCGAACCCCGTTATAGCGAACCCGGTATATAACGAACTCCCGAATATAACGAATGAAAATTTTGGTCCATTTTCCTATTGTACGTAATTTAACTAGTATTGTGGGAGTTTAATGTAATCAATTTTAGTCGATTTGATTGGCTGATGATCATTTTTAATAGATTTTATCAGTTTTTTAATACATCATTACTGGATACACATTGCAACTAATGAGTTATACATTTTGTGAACTCTAGCATTTTTCTTAACGGTTTTGATATTGCGAACCACCGGATAAAGCGAACAAAGCCTTTGGTCCCTTGAAGTTCGTTATAACGGGGTTCGACTGTATTTCTTTCCTTAAGGCCACAACCGACTAGTTTGAGAATCAGGACCGGTTAACCTTACATTTTGGACAGATAAGCTAACTGTTACACCACTAACCCATGTCATGATCAGCGCTAGTTCATATCACATGGTTATTGTTTTATTTTTTTTCCAAACATTCATAATGCTACTTTGTTTTAACATTAATTTTGCTATTTCAACGTAGATCGTCAAACAGAAATACGGTTGGTCTAATTCTCATTCCAATAGTGTGCATATAAAAACCATAACTGGAAGGAAAATCTAAGGTGACTAGGCCCCTCCTCAAGCAACTTTTTGGGTTGCTTGGGCCTCCACGTGCCTTCCTGAGATAGTTAATTTTTTTTCTAATGTTCGGAATCGAAGAAATTTTAATCATTTTCTCAGAATACTTTTCTTTCCTCAGCTTCCTTGTGAGCGAGCAAGAGTATTTCATATAGATTTTTCTATCAAAAGATAACAACCATTTGTTTCTTGAAAATGTAAAGTCCTTAGACCTTTTTCAGTTTTTTTTTAAATGATGTGAAACCAAGAAAACCCTTAAACGAGTTTAAGTACTTATTTGTTCCGAAATAAAGCAGTATTATTTTTCGCAACGTTATTTGCTTATAATCCATATTAATTATTTTGTGTTTGCCACTTGCGCTTGATATTTATCTATTTATCATCCCTTTTTAGAATAGAGATACACCTTCGGCACCTTGACGAATACAGAATATTATATGGTCAAACGACATGGTTCATTCTTGATATATATATATACACTGCTGGCCACCCAAATTGCAACACCAAGAAAGACAAGAGATATTACAACAAAAGTTAATTTGTAGATAACATGTTGACCAAGTATCAAATGATTAATTTTATAGACTTCTGTGAAGTGTGGTTCCTGCCAAAATCAGTAGCCAGAGTAGCCGCCATTGTTGGAGATCACCGCTGCCACACGCCTCGACATTGATTCAAAGAGACGTTGGATGAGTTCTTGGGGTACAGCAGACCAAGCAGCTTGCACACGTTGATAAAGTTGATCTGCTGTTGCAGCTGGGGATGGAATCTGGGTCAATCGTAGAGCAACCATGGACCACATGTTTTCTATCGGCGAAAGATCCGGAGAGTGAGGCGGCCACGGAAACAATTCAATCTGGCGATTGACGAAGAACGGTTGGACAATGCGTGCCACGTGTGGTCGCGCATTATCTTGTTGAAATATGGCTGTGGGCAAGCCCTGAAGGTAAGGAAGGACAACTGGCTCCAACACCTCGGAGATGTAGCACTGGCTGTTTAAAGTACCGGCAATGCGTACTAGAGGTGTGCGAGAGTGATATCCAATACCGCCCCATACCATAATACCCAGTGCAGGACCAGTGTGGCGGTACATAACGCAGCTGTTCAGCATCCTCTGTTTACGGTGTCTCCAGACTCGAATGCGACCATCGTGGTGTTGCAGACAGAAGCGTGACTCGTCAGTAAAGACAATTTCATTCCATTCTGCTGTCCACATCCTTCTGTCATCGCACCATTTCCGGCGGAGACGTCTGTGGTTCTGCGTCAAGGGTAGACAAAGCAATGGACGTCTTGCGGACAGACCACTCTGCTGTAAACGGTGTCGAATGGTACGCGCAGACACTGGATGATGCGTTACAGACTGCATGTGCTGTGCTATGGTTCGTGATGTGACTGAACGATCCGTCACTGCCATGCGCAAAATTTGCCTGTCATCACGTGAAGTGGTGCGCTGAGGTGGATGCGATCGAACACGCCGGTCCGTCGTACCCTCCTGCATCCAACGATCACATATCCGCATTACAGTTGTTCGGTTTCGTCCAACACGACTACCGATTTCCCTGAAAGATAATCCACAATCTCGGTAGGCCACTGTCCTTCCTCTGTCGAACTCGGATACTTGATCAAAAGATGATCGCTGTTTTCGACGAGGCATAATTGATCGTTTTTTTGAAAAAACCACAAGAAAAGCACAATTGCCGAACTTGAAATCGTCGAAATCTCCAAGCCTTAAATAGCGCTTTGAAGTGGCGCTACAGGCGCGCGTGATGTGCGTCTGCGCTGAAATTCTAATCATTTGCATATCTTACCTCCGCTAATGCATGTTGTAAATTTCATGCTATTTGCATGTTTCCTTCAGGGTGTTGCATTTACAGTGGCCAGCAGTATATATATATATATATATATATATATATATATTACTTTAGACTGTTCAGGCATCACCCTAGCATAACACCATGGCTTCATCTAGTTGTAGATACCTGGCCCTGATTTTCCATTAGGCCCGGTAGTCTCGGGCCTAGGGGCCCCCCGAATGTTGGCGGCCCAAAAAAAATTTAATTTTAAAAGAACTAAAAGAAAATCTTACCAATTCAATTTGTTTTATTTTACCTTTTTTATAGCAATTTTTTATATATCCTTTCAAATTTGATTGATTGATTGATTGCGTCATCATATATACAGTTATATGTAAAAATTATCATTTGTATGTTATAGTGTATATAAGGGATTAATAAGTTTTCTGCTTGCATTGTATTGATGTTTTAATGATGAAGTTAATATTTTGTATTGCATTTTGTTATTTGATAATGTTCTAGGCTTCTACGCTTCAAATAGCCATTTCTTGGTAAAATGGTACTTTCACAAGGATTCATGATTATTTTTTCTTGTGTGTGTCAATTTAGTGGCGTAGTGATAGGGGGGGGGGGGGGGGGGCAAGGGTTTCTATCATGCCCCGGGCGCCACTCGCAGAGGGGGCGCCAAATGGTCTTTTTCACAAATTCTATATATCAAATTACTATATGTTTTTCGGGGGGGGGGGGGGGGCCAAAACGGTATCGTACCCCGGGCGCCAGTTATGCTCGCTACATCACTGTGTCAATTTTGGAAATTTTATGCCCACATCAGTGTAAAGGGGCCCCCATCCCGAGTTGTGCCTATAATCAAGAATTTTCTAAATCGGGCCCTGGTAGATACTAATAGAAAGAGCCATATAAGGAATATTTTATGGACTTTCGTAACATTTTTGTTTGGATAGCGAAAAAAGAGGTATGCTCCTTCAAAAACTAGCACCGTTTTCGTCAATCTGATTATGCTGCCATCTATTGAATAAAAACAAAAGTAATATCTCACTGTTTAGAGATAAATAATTTTGAAAATTTGTAAAACACAGATTTAGATAAACCGTAAGATAAACCTTTTAAGATGTACCGAGTAACTGAGGAACAAATTGAAAGAATTTTACAGATGAAAAGCATTGAATGAAAACAGTTCAATCTAAATGTCTAAATAAAGTGCAAAATATCCTTTGTGTAGAAGCTTTAAGAACACATTTAGTACATAATACGGTTTGAATTCAAATTGTACTAAAATTATTGAACTCTTGAATGTGATAATAATTTATATGGCACAGAAATTGTGATTATACAAATTCTCTAATTTTTCTTACAAGAAATATTTAATACTTTTTTTAATGGATTTTCTTCTCATTGTGTTAATTTATCTTGCCTGACATATAAAAAACTGACAAAGAATCTTTAAAAAAATTCTTCTAAATTATTTCATTGAAGACATTTATTGTAGGGACAATGCATTACATTAAGATTGTACTATTTTCCGTCAATATTTCTCTTTGAATAATATTTTTTAATTGTTTCATCTATTTTTCGGTAAATTTTGAAAATTTAACTGCAAACTGTGTATTACAAATTTTCAAAATTATGCATCTATAAACAACGATATATTGCTTGTTTTTGTTTTTTTAGCGTGGGGGGGGGGAATAATTCTCATTTAATACTTACTTTATAAAATTACTCCAAGAACTTTTTCTATAATGACTAGTTTGAGCAGAATGGTGAATAATTCATTCTTTGGTACACAAAATAAAACTTAAAAAATTAAATAAAGGTCATCAACCCTCATGCACGCAGGCCACATGTCAGTAGTATTTAAAGCCAAAAGCATGTTGAGTAGCTATATTCTCTCTATGTAAAATATAAACAAATCAAATAAACAAAAAATAAAAAGCAAGCATAGACTGCTAGATCACTTTAACTTAAAACAAATCCTGCAAAGAAAACATAAAACATGTTCAATAGAGGATAGCGCAGAAGCTTCATATCCTCATAATGAAAAAATACAAATATAACTAAAAATAAATAATCCAACAGAGATAGATAAAAATAATAAGAATATAGACAAAAAACAAACAGAAATCAAGCACTCAGGGCATCCACGCACCAAAGACAAGATTCTGTATAAGTGCCAGAACTGAACCATAAAACAACATAGAGGTAACCGAAAGGTCTCTTCATCAGGGAGCCTAACCAAATCAGTTACCTCAAGGGGAACTTTCTGAATAGGATGCAGATAAGACCAACAGACATCCCAAGGCCCCGAGTCCCCCAAGGAAGCAATTAGTCGAAAGAAAATGAAAAGACAAACACAACTTACAGTAAGGGCTCAACGCACCGTACATGTAAGTACACAAATAATCCTAATGCAAAGTCAAAGATGCATACACACCCCAATTTCGTAAGTGACGGTTATGTCGAAACAGCAGCCAATTCTATCCTAGAAGTTACGTCATTGTAACAATACTACAGCGCCATCCCCCATTACAGCTTAACAAATCAAAACATAAATACAATCCTAAACATCTTTAAAAATTCCTGAGTCTAAATACCTAAAGATGTTTTAGAGATGTTTAGGATAGTATTTATGTTTTCAAATTCTATATTGTTTTATGGTTCAGTTCCGGCACTTATACAGAATCTTGCCTTTGGTGCGTGGATGCCCTGAGTGCTTGATTTCTGTTTGTTTTTTGTCTATATTATTATTTTTATCTATCTCTGTTGGATTATTTATTTTTAGTTATATTTATATTCTCTCTACTATCAAAAAGATGAAAAAAACCCAGAACATTTGTACAGTTATATTACATGTAAAAATTGTTTGCCCTTAAGGTACTTACATTGCACCTGTGATACACTTCATTGCATCAGTGCTCAATGAAAAACTCAACATTAATGTTATTTGACAAAAGCTACATAAACACATTTAATCCGCAATTCAGCAAAATGTTTTGTTTTGTTTTTCCCCTGTCAGGAGCGTGTTTTTGTATTTTATTTTATAATCCAAAAAAAAAAATTATTTACTATTAAATCTAGTTTGCAGTTTCTTTTATGTATTTTCTTTTCCAGAAATAAGATCTAATACCTACAACAATAAAACGTTCGATGACTCCATTTATTTAACCACATTGCCGGTAAAAACTGTGAAATCTCGGAGTCCCAAACTACAAAATTTTCACACGCAAGTGTAACGATCAGTGGTGCACCCAGGATTTTTTCTTGGGGTGGGGGGGGGGGCGAGATGAACGGATAAAAATATTTATAATGCATAGGGTTGTCCGACATGAACGGATAAAAATATTTATAATGCAAAATCAATATTCATAATGCAATTTGCATTTCTTTGGGGGGGCCAGGGCCCCTTGCCCCCCCCCCCCTGGGTGCGCCACTGGTAACGAAGGATTAAGTGACAAATAGGAATCGAGCAGTTCTGTCTGTCTGCCCCCTACATTTTAAGTCTGCAAGGAATCTCTGAATGTAGTTTTCCCCCTCTCTCCTGTACCCCAACTTTCGGAACCTCCCACCTCTCATTACCTCCACTTCCGACGACTATTCATAATATACTATCGTCATCATCCTACCTCATATCATTCCAACGTGTTCGTTTTCTTCCCGAGTGTAGCAACTGAAACTGCATACTATAGATTACCGAGATTTCACAATTTTTACCGGTAATACGGTTAAATAAATGGAGTCATCGAACGTTTTATTGTTGTAGGTATTAGATTTTATTTCTGGAAAAGAAAGTACATATAAGAAGCCGCAAACCAGATTTAATAGTAAATAAACAGTGTTTTTTTCGGATTATAAAATAAATTACAAAAACACGCTCCTGACAGAGGAAAAACAAAACAAAACATTTTGCTGAATTGCGGATTAAATCTGTTTATGTAGATTTAGTCAAATAAACACAATGTTGAATTTTTCATTGAGCACTGATGCAATGAAGTGTATCACAGATGCGATGTAAGTAACTTACTGGCACACAATTTTTACATAAAATATAACTGTACAAATGTTCCGGATTTCTCTATAGATTATTTCTCCTTTTTATAGATCGTTGTATCGTATGTCTGCAGCTTTTACCATACGGCGAGGCCTTGAGGTAGCCTTGCGGTAGCGCGCTGGCTTTCGGTAGTGAGGGTGCTCGGATTGAATCCACGCAACCGCCGCTAAATACTTTCGTGCCTAGGCTGGATATGGCCACGTTAAATCCGTAGACCGGAATGTCCCTCTATGAGGTCAGAGTGGGTGGGAGAGGGTACGATCACTCTAGATGTTTCCACTGAGGTCACTCGGTCATAAATGAGGTGGCAACTAGCTAAGACGGACTCCGACCCTTGTGGTGCTATGCATGTCTGGAACTTCTAGCCATGGGGCATTACAAACAACAACCATATATCGAATTATTTTAGGTCAGAGGTTCCCAACCTTTCTTTTTTATTGGTCAGAGCCCACTTTTTCAAATAGAAATCCAATCAGCGCCCCCTTACGTAGTGTTCCCACATATTGAAACTTACCTTTCGGTTAGGGGAGAAGAACATTAAAAGTGCTGCTATGTGTTCGTTTCAGTTTCTGGGGAAATGTTCCTTTAGGAAAGAAAAAAAAAATTAAAAGTTTTTAAAACTATTTCTAGGCTTGAAAGTTTCAATCAATTGTAAATTGGAATTATTATAGTGTCTCGAAATATTCTCCCGGGACACCGGGACAGGTTCTTAAAAACCGGAACAATCCCGGAAAACCGGGATGTCTGGCAACCCTACGTTTACGTTACGTAAATACCTTTTGTAATACACAAAACTATTATGCAAAATTTAAATTATAAAATAATAAAAAATAAATAAGTACTTTCCTATTTGGCCAAAAATATTTGTGAAAATAATATAAAGTACAGGACTTAAGTTATTCTTTTATTGTGATCTCTGTATTGATAGGCACTACACTGAACTTCAGTTTTACAATAATTTCTCTAAAGGATTACCGAAACAAACTGGTATAGTTTAAAAAAAAATCACTCTATTTGTTAGAATGTTCAATGAACCCGTCATAACATGCAACAGATTTGCTGCTCTGTATACGCGATAACCTTGTTATGACTTGCACGATCCAAAAATGCATGATTTGCTCGAACTTGTAATATGTCGTTGTGTACGTACAGGCTAGAAAAAACTAGTTTAGCTAAGAGGTAGGTATATGTTGGATCAAACGTGCGATTATGTATGATTAATTAAACTTTTCAGCATCTTCTTACGAGTATAACCCAAGCGGGGTGATGGCTGGTCCTCAAAGCATCTCTTTTAAGTCTTGGACCAACGATGCCCCCTGGATCTTCTCGGCGCCCACCAGGGGGAGGCATCGCCCCCGTTTGGAACCACTGCTTTAGGCTCTAAGTGTGATATGATTTGGGATTTTATCTTTAGTGCGATCGTCTAGATTATCGTTTAAATTATCCTATAGAAATTAGACCATAAATGGAAAATTAAATCACTGGATAAGTAACAAGTATCACAATACATGATTGTTTCCCGCCTAGGTCTTTCCAGTACACTCTATGTCCAGTTTCTGCGGAATGGTTTAGAATTCTCCCGTTTTCTTTCTTTATGCTTTCACCGCCCCTGTTTTCATTCACGGGCCCCCAATTGTCACCCGAGGCTACTACCGGCCCCTGGATTGTTAGGCCCCCCCCCGGGGGCGGTATCGTCCACTTTAGGAAACCCTGGTATAGATTACTTCTACTTTTCATACACTGTGTATTTATCGTATGTTTCCAGCTTTTACCATATGGTACCGTTATTTTAAGCTCTAAGTGGAATCTGGTATGATCTGATAGTTTATCTTTCGGCCTTGAACAATTTTCAAAATGTCCCATATAAATTAATCACAATTGCGTTTACTTTTTTCCCCTATTTTAAACTTAGGAGTATAACCTTACGAGTAAAGATGTCTTTGGAATACTTTTGGTTAGAAAACCCCTATTCCAAATTCAAGATTTATTTGAAAAAAGAAATAAATTAATAATAAAAATAAAGGATATATACATCGAATAGTACGTAAGATTAATACGCATGAAAGGCTTTTTTAAAAAGTTGAAACTACAGTTAATAAAAGTTACATGGTGAACGTTGACTTGAAATGAGATTTGCGCGAAAGCGAACAAAATGGGAGATAAAAGTAACATATTAAGTTCTCGAAACACATTTATTTTCGTTTCAAATGATTTACTATGCAAGATGTCCCCCTAGCTTTTGACAGGAAAATGTGAATAAGTCACGTAGCACCTTCCCAGAAACGTGACCCGCTAACGTGTATGGAGAGAAGGATTCAATCTAAGAGAAGATGCGGACTGTTTACGTTTCTGGTTGGTCGATTTTGTAAAAGGGGACACAGGTCACATTTATTCAAAAATCACGTATTAAGACTTTTAGGAATACTTTAAATATGGTAGGCATAATAACCTAATGACTCAAGTTCAGCATCTGTTCTGCTCTTGCGTTTATATATCACTGAAATGAATGGTGTACGATCAAAACTAGCAACCTTTTTAAATGAGTTAAGGATACTTGCTTATAGTATTTCAATTAGTTAAAAAGTAAAATTTTTGGAAAAGGGCCTACTAATGAAAAATGATGTGGGAATTTTTCTAAGGTAATTCAAAATTTATATTTTCAAAAGTGCATAAGATATAGTTCTTTGATTTTTACCGAAAAAAAGTCTAATTGAGATTCAGAGGACAGGTCCTATAAGTGAAACGACTAGACAACCGCCTCAAGCGCCGAATTGAAATAGGCGCCAAAATGAGACAGAGTAAAAATATGAAATTTTTAACAAATTAAAAAAGATATCAATAGGTGTGACAGATGATCGTATAATGGGTATTATAATAGTTTGATGCGCTTATAGGACGACAGTAATTACTCTGGGATGAATAATCTATTGATTTATTCACACTGTAACATACATATATACACATAATAATAATAATCAAAATTCGTATATAGAAATAAATATATATATATATATATGTGTGTGTGTGTGTGTGTGTGTGTATTTGATTCAATATAGCAAACTCATCAGTTTCTTATTCAATTTGATACATAGCTAACTCAATATTTCATTAAATGATTAATGTAGGAACTTGATAACATGGTAATTCGTTAATTCATACATTTATCTCAACGTTGGCAAAAAAGCATTTGTAACTGAAAGGTTAGGAAATACAAAGTCACGATACCTCCGTTTGATGTGCGAATTGGACACTGATGGAAACTTGGCATCTGGTAGTAGGAGTTGGTCTTCTGGGATCACTTGTAGTACAGCATGGCATAAGTCGATTCTTGGAGCGGCGGCTCAGGGTGATGCTCTGCTATCTTCATCGGCATATCGCTCATCTACTCTGGCGGCGTTCTCAGTCTTCTACGTCAACGGCACTATCTCTCGTCTCCTTCGAAATCATCTTCATCTCATCTACTTCATTGCCTATCATATCAGTTTATATCATTGTGGCTACTCTATGCGTTTGCGATTTAATTTCTATAGCCATCTTTGGCTACGCTGAACTCGGAGTCTAACGTCACTCGCATTCCGACGAGTCATCTACTTCAAGAGCATTATCTTCAAAAGTAAATTCAATTCAAATCAAGCCAAGTCTCTTTTCTTTCATCTTTGACTATCTTATATATTCTTCCTCTTATTTTCTAAATTCCCTCCCTCTGGGGATTCCATTGGTAGCTTCATCCAATCTTCGACACACCCTCACATCACCATTCGCTCGGGGTTACAGTTATTCGTTTTTTTCTGACCACTCCTGGCTACAGGGCGTATCCTACCTCCGTGCCCCTACTTTTACTCTTCACACGTACACCAACCCATTTATGACTTGGGGCACGGGGCTCTCCTAAGTGTGGTCTTTTGCTTCGATCATAAACTTTCCTCACTTCTCTAATTTCTTCGTTTGCTTATCGTTGCACCCTATCATTTCATCCTATCTTCTTTTTTACCTTTTTAAATTGTCTTCTCTTTCAATGCCTACTTTAGAACATATTCTTCATATCCCTATTTTGCTATACAATGTCACTACCCCGTGACAATAGGTTTATCTAGTGAAGGAAGTAATTCCTAAAAATACACAAATATAACCGAATATTTAAACTACTTTTCATAATCTGCAGAATTTGAGATTACAGAGAAAATATTCTTCTGGCACTACCTGTCACTGTAGCACAGCGGAGCGTAGTCTTTCTAGTCTGAAAGTTTTAAATAATTATCTAGAAACAACAACTCACGAATTACCGAATGATCTGGCAATCATTTCTATAAAAAAGATGGTATGAAAAAAAATCATAGAGATGTAATTAAGCAATTTTCTGCAATAAAGGCTCGAAGAATGATTTAGAAATTATTTTTATGACATTACAAAAATATGTTCATATTTATTTACTTTTTTTTGTTTTTTTAAGTTCTGTCATTTTTTAAATTTCTAGAGATTTTAAATAAATAAAGCTTTTTAAAAATAAATACATATTTTTTCAAAAATGTCCATTATTCTGTTAATTAAACTATTTCTGATAGAGATATATTGATTACTTACAAAGCACGAAATGGGAACCACCATGGATTCCCATCCGTGGGGTTGGACCGCAGACGATGGCTGCTACACTGACGCACCGAAACAAGCCCCTTGCGCCCGCACGTCAGGGACGCAGATACAGCATGGCAGAGGCGTGTACCGCTCAAATCCGCTGGCTCAAAGGACATTTAAGATGGCAAGAAAACATTTTAGAATAACACAAATTTAGAATAAAGAGGCCAAAAAATGGATGCTCTAGAGGCCAGCTAAAAGAAATACCCAACGACGTATAATCATTTATATATATATATATATATATATATATATATATATAATATATATATATATATATATATATATATATATATATATATATATATATACACAGGGTGATAGGAAAATGTCTGGCCAAAATTTAAAGGGGATTAGGGGAGACGAATATAAATGGATTCGCATTACAATGCGTGTCCGGAAACGCCGCGTGAAAGTCCTGTAGTGTAAAGAATGTGGAAAGGTAAAGGGAAAAAGACACAAACAAATGTAACACTCCCTTTATTAAATCAACGTGTCAGCAAATGCTCGAAAGAGCGACCACCACCCATAATTCAAGCTTCACATCGCCACCGAATGGAACAGCGTACATTAGCATAAACACAAGCCATGTCCTTCACATCTCCAGCAGCAACAGCCAATCTGGCGACAAAATTGACGTCAGTGTCAACAGGAGTATCGTAGATGCTGCTTTTCAAGTGACCTCACAGAAAGAAATTCAAGCAGGACAGATATGGTGATCGTGGCAGCCAGGGAACAGGTCCTCCTCGACCAATCCACTGGTGTCGATAAGTAGCGTCTCCTGACATCACGGCTAAAGTGTGCCGGCACTCCATCGTGCTGGAGTGCTTTTGACAAGCAGTGAAAGAGCATCTTCGCTTTCGTGAAGCTGTCTGTGCACTCGCTCGAAAGTTTGACGATTCGGTATTTCTCTGTTTGGAAATCGTTCCCTGTAGAACCTTTGCGCAGCTCTCCGATTTTCATTCGCAACTCCATACTTCAGATGAATATCTACTAGGTCAGCATTCGTAAAGTGTTGCATGCTGCATGAAATCACAGCGGGGAATGATAGCTTCCCGCATTGCCGGCTTGTTTCGATTGCCCTACACAACGCCCTCTACCACCTTCATGCGTCGTTTCCGGACACGAATTGTACTGCGAATCCTTTTATATTCGTCCCCTCTAAGCCACTTTAAATTTTGGCCTGACATTTTCCGATCACACTGTATATATATACCCTGTATATATATATATATATATATATATATATATATATATATATATATATATACCGTAAAATCTCGTCTATAATACGCACCCGAGTATAATACGAGTGCTTGATTTTGCGCGAAATTTTCAGAAAAAATTAAAAAATTGACTATAATACGCACCCTTAACTTTTCAATATTTTATTTAAAAATTGCACAAATATTTATTAACATAAATAAAATTTGTAATAAAAAGAAACGAAAACGTCAAATTCGGTAGATAAAAAACTTAAATTTTTAATTCCGAACAGACAATACTGTCACATTATCCATCTTAATCACTTTCACTAGAAAACAGATCATCTATTGTTGTTGTGTCCATGTCATAATTATTGTTGCCGTCGTCATATATATAACAATCATCATCCTCACTGGACGAAACGAACTGTGAGTTCCGTTTGTTTAAAAGGAATACCTGCCTAGTAAACGTGTGGATGAATCACAGAGTGTGTCACCCGTGTTGCGACAATGTCTTAATGCTGCTGTACATTCGTTTATCCAGTGTTTAAAACTACGCTTTTTTTGTACGCGAGTATAACACGCACCCTAATTTTTGCGGAGTAAAATGTGTAAAGAAGTGCGTTTTACACTCTAGATTTTACGGTGTATATATATATATATATATATATATATATATATATATATATATATATATATATATATATATATATATATATATTTATATATATATATATATAAATTACTTAGAAGCTCTCTAAAGATTTAAAGAGGTGCCGTTTTTAAAACTAACCTCAGGGTCCACGATGGATAGACACGTCTCTGTGGAGTATGCTAGTTTTGATCCTACAACACTCAAATAATGCTTTTATCTCCAGAAAGATCAGCGATACCTAGCCGGTGGGCGGCGGTACTTTAGGGTACCGCAAAGACGGGCAGTGGTACCGCGTCTTATTAGAGAAGATGAATAAATAAATATTAAGTTGATATCAAACATTTGTGCCCTAAGCATTAATCCAAGTCTCCCATCAATCAAACTAAAGTCTTTATAGGGATTTCCATTGTGGTCCCCTAGTGCAGCGTTTCTTAAACTGTGGGTCGCGTTCTCGAATGGGGTCGCAAATTAAAATTTCAGGGTCTCGAAAATTTAATTCTCATACATGAAATTAATTCTTGTCGCCCTACCCGACTATTAAAGACTTGTGTTTTATTTTATTTACTACAATTTTTCATATATACTACTATTTTAAAGATGTATATTATTTACCAAAGAAATAAATTCTTTATAAGAAAATATTTATCGTTATATCCTTAATTCCTGGGGTCGAGAAAAAATCTGGATGATAAAAGGGAACATGAATCAAAAAAGTTTAAGAAGCGTTGCTCTAGAGCAGTGGTCGGCAAACCGTGGCTCGCGAGCCACATGTGGCTCTTTGGCCCCTTCAGTGTGGCTCTTCCACAAAATGCCACGTGTGATTGAAACTTCGTGATGACTGGTTTTCTCATTTCTGTTTTTATATACTTAGTTGGTGTTTATGGACCTTTAACTTTAGGCAAGTGCTCTGAGTAAAAACCATAATTGTAGTTAAAATCCGTACCCCTGCGGTTGGTAATTCGGACAGTCCACCTGCCTCTGCCCGAAGCACTTTGCCTTCCCTCCAAGGTACCCCCACCAGCGACACTTTCCCCTCCACTCGCTGTCGTTCGGTTGGGCCGCTGGATAAGCAGCGCGGGGGAGGCCGTGACCTTCGAAATCCGAAAATCTTCAATACCAAAGGTCACGGAGAGACGAGCGCGATTCATGAGCCAGTTGAGCGAGCCAGCAGTCAGTAGTCTCATTGTGCACAGGCCCCAACGGATTCACCAACGTGGGACAGTATCTCCCCTCCCCGTTTGTTTTTAGATGTGTGTGAAGCAATAACCACCCACTCTTCTCACTCCTCATTTACACAGTCGTGAACGCGGAGGGTCGAATAGCGGGGAAGAGTGAAAAATGGGTGTGTAAACGGAACCCTTGCAGATAACCCCGCTATTTTCCTCCCCAATCGTGGCGATCGCTTCGGGAGCGGTTTTTTCAAGCCCGAGTCAAAAGGACGAGTTCCACGTCTCCCCCACGTTGGGGAACGGTTTATCTGGCCCGAGTGTATGGCTACGGGGAGGGGGTCAAAGGTCAAAGGGGTGAATGGCGTCGGGAAGTTGCGAGAGGCGGGAATGTGAGAACGGTCATTCGGGTCGATTAGTCACGCTTCTGGAGCGTGCTTGATGTTTCGCGAATGGACGAGGGGTAGCTGATTCGCGGCTGTGTAAATGCGGGGTAAGATAAGGGGCTTCCTTTGAACCTCTTCTACTTGGCCACATGCACCACAGAGTGTCCAAGCATGGGGAACGAGAGAGAAAACGAGAGGGGGTTGGCTTGCGACAATTTGAGCCCCCAGAATCGGTGTGTGGGAGGACAAAGGAAGATGACCCTGAGTGGAGAGAGAGTTCATGACGAAAGAGAACAGACTCTCGAGAAAGCAATCTGATCGGTTGATTTTTACTGTTATATTTTTAGGTTCGATTCCGGTACGAGCAAACTGTCCGGGTGAAATTTTGAGCAAAAACCGAAGGAGAGTTAGATCTCTCAGTGAAAGACCGTGTATGGTATTAGTTAAGCAATTATCTCAATAAATTATTACTATTATTAACTGATTTTGCTTAAATAGCCGTTTATTAGCGAGTTTTCGCCGAAAAGTAGTAAAAAAATTATTTTCGCATTTATTCACATCTGTTTCGTAAATACGAAAATCACGTATTCCTAGTTAAGAGTTGCAATACAAATCTGTATTTGCATAAAAAAAACTATGAAAAGGACTTATAAAAGTGGATCCGCAAAAAGGCAGGAAAAAAGGAGGAAATATGCTGAAGCAAAAGACGGTTCTTTTTGTATGTCTTCCTGGCTAACCCAGCAACCCACCGAAGATACAGAATGCATTACAGAAGAAACAAGAGGTGAGAAAGAATTTTTTTTTAAATGTAAGTCTACAGGTACCTTAGTTTAGATAGTAATTTAAAGTAACCGGTGTTAAATTTATATTTATAATTTAATACTTATGGTGATAAAAATAAATAAATAAATAAACCTAATTAAGTGAAGTATCCTAAAGTGCGATGTTTTTATAACGCGATTTCCATAAATGCGGAGCCGAAATTGTGACAGCTGTCCTATAACGCGGTCTCCTTATAATACAAGAACATTCCAACAACTCAAATGGCTTGAAAAATTTATCTATGGCAGCACTTATTTGATGAGTTAAATTTTTGTAGTTGACATTTATGGGGTATTTCCCTGTTTATGAATTCCAGTTATCAGGGAATTTCCCTCAAAATGAGAAAACAATAAAGCATTACTCTGTTTTAATTTATTCTAAGATTGTCTTCAAATGTGTTCAGACGTATGTGTAATAAAGTTCTTTTGACTTGCTTAATTTACGTTATTGGAATCGTATAACATTAGAGAACATCTACGTAAAATTTTTATTTGCCGTAATACAAGTTCTAACTTTTTTCAAACTGGTACTAACTTGATCTCACTTGTTCTAACACGCATCGTCATGGTCGGTCATGCTTGAACGCTTTCAAAGTAGCGTCAATCTCGTTTATTAATTATAATTACAATTTATTTATTTACGAGATTCTATACAACGTAGTACGAATTTATATAATTTGTATCAATTCTGAGTTTCTTATAACGCGGTTTCCATATAACGCAGCAGTAGTTTTCATATAACGCGGTATAAATTTATCTGATTTATCTTATTTCTATGTTTCTGATAACATGGTTTCCATAGAACGCATTTCCTGATTTGAATTAATTCTGAGTTTCTTATAATACGGTTTCCATATAACGCAGTACGAATTAATCGCGTTATAGGAGACTTAATTGTAGACTAGTGGTATTCAATCTGGTCCCTACCGCCCACTAGTGGGCCATAAAGTTACCTATATTTTTTCAACAAGCTGTGAATCCTACAGATATTTTAGCCATTACTTTGAGAATTGTAATTATTTTATGTTGGTAGCTTTATTATTATTGCCGTTTTGGAAGTAAGAAAATATGTTGTGATTATTCATTGGGGTTAAAAATATATAAAATGATATAAATTTGTAAATTGAATAAGTAATGCTATTCTATCTACGGCAGTTATAAAATGAAACATTTTTCTAGGTGCCTTGTTTGACATGGCTACAAAGAAGAAACAGAAAAACGGAAGACGGAAACCGTGAATTTAGAGTTGAATGGACCGAGACTTTCGCTTTTCTTCAAAACTTAAATGGCCCTCCGACCTGTCTTTTTTGTAAGGAAAAATTGACTCATAACAAAAAAATCAAATTTAGAGAGAAACTTTAGGACTAAACACGTGTCATTCAATAATAAATACTACTCGCTGCGCGACTAGCATGGTCGCTTTTAGTTTTATATTTTCTTTTGCAAAACAACTCAACTGAAAGTAACATATTTAAGGAATGTTACCATTACCTGTCATCATAAACATACATTGTTATACGGGTATTCTTCATAAGGCTGATTCTAAAACATCTTGACTAAAAAATGCGAGTTTCCATTACTTGAGAACAGAGTTAAAGATTAGACTGAGAAACCCAACACCAGTGATTTTAAAAATTACATATCCCTCTCTGTATGTACTATTTTTCAAAATTAAGATATCTCCACTTTATCATTACATCAAATAAAAAATTGTTGGGGAAAATTTTTTTCAGTTAAAAAAATGGAGTAAAAATTCAGCAAGTACTAAAATATAGTGTGGATTGCATCCCTCTCTGTATGTACTATTATTCACAATTTAGATATCAACACTTAATCATATCAAATAATAAATTGTTGGGAAGATTTCTTCAATTATAAAATGGAGTAAAAATTTTGCAAGTACTGAAAAAAAATGTAGAAAATTTACCTATTACTGGCTATCGGTTGCTATGCCGGCGTCGGTTAAGCCTAGCCTCGTGATCATTTATGCTCTCTCTTTCATACACCTCTTTCTCAATAAATTATTTCTTCGCTTTCTTTCTTGAGACTGTTCCCAATTTTCACTTGATCGGGCAGCTCGCTTTCGAGCATTCCTTATTTCAGTGCATAAATCCACGTTGACACGCGGTAGCAAATAGGGCAATGTCTCGCAGCATGTCACACATCTCAACTCCTGCAGATTTTACTTCTTGTTTGGCGAGGAGTGGCAAATCATTGCATAATTTAACATGGCGCTCAATGAGCATTCTTACAGCTTGTTGAATAAAATGCTCTCAGATTAAGCAAATTCTTTAGATACGGTATCTAAACAAAGGTATATCACTAAATTAAACATTCAGGTACAGCAGGGAAAGGTTTATTCAGTATGTGACCCGTATTTATTGACAGAGGAAGACTGGAGTTACGATGCAAGACGCTGGCCTGAAGTTACGTATCCTGATATCTATAGATATCTCAACATAATAATAATCATTCTCAAAGAATGATTATATTCTCTTAAACCTTGCGAAATATTGAAAAAAGTGTTAAAATACCTGTTACATACAACTAATATGAGGAATTTTATAAATAAACTTAAATTATTTAACTCAAAATGAAGGTATCGTCCAAAAACACATGCAAACGCATAGAAACTACTTCTGTTTTCTGCCACCCGATCATGACGTCATCTATACAGACGAAAACTGACGTTGCGTCTTTTCGCCTTATTGCGGACGGCCGGTAATGTTTACATCTGGTAGTGGCAGCCGTTGCCATTCGGAGTGTAGAAATATCGTCGATTTTTGTGCCGCATACCTACGCGTTTTATATATATAGATTCTGTTGGTGATGCAAGAAAGAAAGCAGCTGAGGAACTTCAGAAGAGTCAAGAAAAATCAAATTCTGTATTTAATTACTGGATGCAATCTTTCAACAATGTTAATATTGCAAGTTTTGTGGTTAGTCAAGACATTGCTAAGAGAGGAGAACCATACACAGACGGCGAATACATAAAAAGTTGTTTTATAAATGCATCCGAAGAGCTATTCCGGGATTTTAAGAACATAGAAGATATTCTAAAAAAATTAAAGAGTTACCATTGTCTGCTAAAACAGTGAAAGATAGAACAGGCAAAATATCTTTGAATATAACCAACCAGCAAGTCGAAGATCTTAAATTGGTTTCAGCTTTATCAATAGCAGTTGACGAGTCTTGTGACATAAAATGATACAGCGCAAGTTTCACTTTTTGTACTATTCATTTCATCTACAGGTCCTAAAGAAAAACTTTTAGGATTATTGCCACTCAAAGGTCAAACACGTGGAGAAGATATAGCAAATGCTGTAATTCAGTGCGTTGAAAAACATCATATTCCACGAGATAAAATTGTCTCAATTTCAACAGACGGGGCGAAAAGTATGACAGGCATAATAAACGGGTTTGTTGCTATTTTGAAAGAAAAATTTAATCACGAGATACTTACATATCATTGCATCATTCATCATTATCTCTTTTGCTCAAGATTTTGAAAGACAAACTTTGATTCGCTTTCCGAGCCTGTTGAAACATCACCAAGAAAATAATTCTGATATTGACATTTGCTATTTCAAAACAACACTTTTAAATATGAGGAAAGATTTTCTCAACAGGTTTCAGGAAGTCAAAAACAGCAAAGCGACGTTAGCCTTTGTTAAAAAACCTCATAATGCTACTGTAACATAATTAATTTTTTCTCCCTTTAATATCGACATTGGCAACTTTGAAATGCAGCTGCTGGATTTAAAAAACAAAGAATTGCGGAGCTCGAAATTTAAACGTCTTTGTGTTGATCTCGAAATATTGAAGAAAAACAAATGTGAACTTAGTTCACAGTACAAGTGGTCTGCTTTGAAAGACCTGGAGAATGAAGATATGTTGATTTTTAACACCTGGAAAAGTATTCCTGACTCATATAATCAGCTGAAAAAACTAGCGTTTGCTGTTCTTTCCTTATTCGGGTCTACATATTCATGCGAACAATCATTTTCAAGCATGAACCTTATCAAGAATAAATTGAGAAGTCGTCTTATTGAGATGGTTTGGACATACAGAGAGGATGAAAGAAAGGAGATAGACCAAATAAGTATACAAGACGAGTGAGGATGGGAGAGTTGGAAGGGGTCGACCTCAGCGAACGTACCTCAATCAGGTTGAGGACGTTTTTAGCAGAGGTCAGCTTAGGAGTATCCTAATAAACAATGTACAAACATATATAGTTCAAGTTTTAAAAACTTGGCTCTCAAAGGGAATTTCAATCGTTGTACTGTTGATATTTGGCTCTGTTGACTAATGAGTTTGCCGACCACTGCCCTAGAGTAATATATATTGAATCCCATGGCTTATCCAAATTTTACTAATATATTCTATTCTGGTGTTTATTACTGATATCATTCAATAAATAAGCAAAATCAGCAATAGGGTAAATATTTATTTGAACTTAAATTTGACATATTCCTGATATATATCCCTATTTGAACTGATATTTAAAAAATTAAAAATTATAAAATTCTGACTAGGATACCCCAAGTGTCTTATTTCCAAGGGTGAAACGGACAAGAAGTAGTAAAAACGGACAAGATTGAGGAAGGTTACTCACAAGTTATTTATAAAGAAATGATCAATTGCAGTTCAAAGCGATTCTTAACCTTTCGCTTACGGGGTCCATTACCGGGAAATTTCATATAAATGTATGTATGTGTGTGTGTATACATATATATGTATGTACATATATATATATATATATATATATATATATATATATATATATATATATATATATATATATATATATATATATATATATATATATATATACATACATTCCTTCTTCCGCTCGTATTCTTGGGATACATGCTATCCCACCCTGTAAGGAAAAGGTTAAAATGAACGATGGAAAAAATGATTGGTTAAATGCATGTGTGGTCTAAATTTTGTACCGCATTTTCTGACTGACGATGGACCTTTCGGTTGTGGACTGGATGTCTGTCAACCACCAGTATAAATATTAAGAAATTTCGCTTTTAGAATTACTTTCTCTCCAGATAATGATTGACTACGAGTTGCTAAAGTTCCGTTCATAAAACAGATTTCTCTAAATTTCTATCTCTACGGAAATCTATAAATTTTTATTCCAAAATAGCATTATAAACGTACAATTCTATTAAAAACTTTGATATTGTGTTTCTTAATTTTTTTCTCCATTTTGGGGATACGACATTTGAAGTCTCTTACTACATGCTACTTTTAGAGGTGTACGAAACAATTGATTGATAAAAATTCCTCTGAATAGCGACAAATTCTTAATTCAATATGTCTGCACATTTCATCAATAGCCGGGTCTTTGTTGCGAAAATAACAGAGAAAGAGAGTCAAGAGAAAAACCATCAAGGCTTGGAAAATGGCTTCCATCGCCGTTAATGATGAAGGAAGTCACTTAATGATGTAGAATTCATCTTGTAAAGGGCTAACATTTGATACTCGAGATTACACTGTTAAATATATATTTAGAGACATATTTTATGATTAGATAAAAAATTTATACAGCAATGTAGAATCGTGAAAAGTCTTGGTAAACGATATTTTAAAGCAATTTTTTTTGTTTGTGTCAAAAGCAAAGATATTTCAAAAATATTTTCATTGTTTACATACCAAGTGGCTGTTGGTAAAATGCTCAGTGTTTGTTGCTAATCGTAACTTATTATTTTATTTAATACTAGCTGAAAACCCGCACTTTGCTCCGGTGTACATTCAAATTAAATACAACGGTCAATTTATGCAATTAATACCAAATATGTATATATATATATATATATATATATATATATATATATATATATATATATATAAGTATATATATATATATATATATATATATATATATATATGTATATATATATATATATATATATATATATATATATATATATATATATATATATATATATATATATATATATATATATGTATATGTATATATATATATATATATATATTATATATATATATTATATATATATATATATAAAATAAATGCGACGATCAATGTATACAATTTATGTAAAAAAAATCGTAAGGGGTATTTTTATAGATAAAATAATGTAGGAGAAAATATTCAAATTAAATCTAATAGGACATACTAAATAATATAGTACAGTTAATATAGTACAGAGGGAGATACCAATTGAAATAAATCAGAATTAATTAACAAACTATTATATATGAGTACTGATATAATAAAATGGTTAAAACAATCATTTGAAATAGTGATTAGCATTTCAAGCCCTTTCGAAATAAATTCTTGTTTTCGAAATAAATTCTTCTTCTTGTTTGAGGAACATATCTTTTACTGTATTTGAATATTTTTTTGGATAATGTCCAATCGTCTACCGAATTAGCAAGAAAAAAAATTGTCTATTTAGTTGTTATGCACGTGACGATAAATTTATTTCAATTACCAAAAACAGAAATCACGTGATCAGCATTTAATAAATTAAATTCTAAAAATTAATCTTCAAAAATTCACCAAAATTCAGAAAAGGGAGGTAAAGATTCGAAAAAGATTTCATTTTAAAGGCATTTTTATGATCTTTCTTGTGATATAAATTTTAAAACCCTAAATTTATTATTTTACATGCAAACTTAAAAAAAGTTACTAAAACAGCTTACAAATTTAATTTTAAAACATCTAAGAAGAATTTTTCAAAAATCTTTCTTAGTGCACTCCTACACTATAAGAAGAATCGCCATGCAAAATTTCAGCCTTGTAGGTCAAGCGGTTTGGTCTGTGCGTTGTACGTCAGCCAGTCAATCAGTCAGTCAGTCAGTCAGTTACGGAACTGTTTTATATGTATAGAGATCAGCCACGGCAAGATACTTTTGTTAATGCATCGGGTGTTCGTTATGACCATATATTTAGCACATTTTTTTATGTGCCAAATATGCGATGTATATGTGCGACGTATTGAGAAGCTATATTTAGCTCTTCAATACGATGCTAAAAATTAACGTACTCAATTAATCTTATAACTGGATTTATTATTATCTGTTTTGTTAATATTTATAAAATTTTATAAGGTGTTTAATATAGTTATACTTTAATGAGTATACATGCAAAATTTCATATCTCTGGGGGGGAAATTTCAAAAATCGCTGTGTAGTCCCCTTAATAGTATTTAATAAACTATAACATATATTTAATAAAATTAACGAAACAACATATATTTAATAAAATTATATACCTTAACCCCACCATCCCCTTAATAGTACTCAGTAAGTGCAACGTAGAAGTAAGGTAGTTCTAGATTTATGTAATAGAAAAAGAGTTGAATACTTCAGTCTTAATGACAAATGTAACCTTTGTCAGAAAAAGTTCCAGAACTGATTTTTTTAAAATTCTTTACCAGTGATATTCAAACACATTATATGGGTATTATTCAGTCACATGATATGTGTTCTGAGTAGACATGGCCTTTGAAGCTTTTCCATGTAAATTCACTTGGCGGCAGGGCTGTGCTTAGCAACCCACTGCGTGGCTTACTGACGCATTTATTTGGAAATTACACGAGTGACGCGGTGAACGCGGATTCCAAGCAGAGAATTAACATTAAGTTCTGCATTAACCCTTCAGCCCGGGTATAAGCGCAACATTTTCGTAATTTTGAATGGTTTCATTTTACATGTAAGGGTTAAATGTTTCTATTTATAGCTTCACCCTTTCTAATACAGGTATGATCTTCTGACCCTTCTATTTCTTTCCCTTCATTGTTAATCGTGATTTAACCGTGGTGAACCAGCGATTACACTGGATTACAATACAACAAAAACAGGAGTCGATGTAGTCGATCAAATTTGCAGCTATTCCATGGTATCCCACATATCACGAAGATGCATTGTCGTGAGTTTTTGAACATAATAGGAATCAATTCACTAGTTGTCCCTATATCCAATGAACCGGACAATTTTGAAATAAGGCAATTGTATCTACATTCTTTGGTTCTTAATTATAAATATATCTCAATATCATCAATATTTTATATCTTGTCATAAAAAGCAGAATTATTATTTTCAATTTGAAAAAAAGTTTATTACGAAAGGAATAATCAAGGTTGAAAGAGGCGTTGCACTTTGTGTCACACGCTCCTGCTGGTGTTCAAAAAATTGGCGCCTGCTGAAGGGTTAATCTAGGGAAAACCTCTAATGTAACTCTGTTCTACCACATCCCCCTATTCACCCTTCTTGTCAAAGTATGAAAGGGAAGCGTCACGAAGCTATCGTAGCAATCCAAAAGGCTATGACAGATGTGCTGGCAAGCATTCCGAATGAGGCTTTCTCTGGTTGCTTCTTTTTGCATTCGTGGATCAGAGAAGAAGGTGTATCAATAAAACATCCATCTTCTAAAATTTACAGTTATTTATTTTACATATGTACATTTGTATTCAAACAATTATTAAAGATGACACCTTACATAGCTCATCCTCTCCGTTGCCTGCCACGAGAGTAAGTGACGTCAGACATAGTATATATTGAACTTAAATTGACATGTAGTGCCATCTAGGGGAGAAAAATTAACACAAATTTCCAAACACTTCTATGACCTCCAGAAACGGTGGCATCTGTGCATAGAGAGTAGTGGGGACTACTTTGACTAGATCTAGGGACCATTAGTTGAAAAATGGGATAAATTGTTGTGTACGAGATCCGTCCTGGAAATTTTTTGACAAAGGTTATTCTTTTCCAAACTTAAGGTGATAGAAGTCTATTCAGAGAACTTTATTCGAATGAAAAATCCATATTTTAATTTTTGTTAATTATGAAAGTAAAAACTGTTATTTTCGTGTTTGTAAAAAGCTTTTTGGTATTGTTTTTTAGGTTTAATTTGTTCAGATATAACCATACAAATTTGTAGAGAAAACTTACCCCAATCTCATCAATTTACTTGTGTTGCTTTTAATTTAAATTTTGAATGCTTCTTGAACTTCATAGTTTGAAAAACGCTCCATGCACATACTTTATACAATATACAAAATATTCTATAAATAATTAAAAATATATTGGGATACATATGTGCGAAATTTTGCACTTGATTGGAAGGCTATAGGTATTTTAAGTATATAAAAAAACAGTTTAAATGATGTTTAATTTATAAAATCTGTGAACATTTACGTTTGATTAAGTTACTGTGAACATTACGTTTGACCATTAAGTTTGATTCTAAGATAGGAAAAGTATCATAAAAATGATATTTTCTTCAATCCATAGAAAATACATCAGCATGAAACATTTGAAATTATGCTAATTATTTACTATTTTAAAATATTACGATTTTAATATTGAAAATATATTCAATAAATTAACACTAAATTAATATCGTGATTGCTTGACCATATCATTAATAACATAACCAAATTTTAAAAGAATGCATTGAAAAATAAATATGACCCTTTTGAAATTACGCTTTCCCCTGAAGAGAAATTATTTACTGCAAAGTAGGAATACATACTTATAACGCAGAAAATTCTGCACTTTCCAAGTTTCAAATTCGCAGACTTATAAATATTAAATAACTTCGAAAGATTATAGGTCTCCTATTTACATTCCATTCTGTTTTATTTTGTTTCCTATACCACGCATCTTATTCATTCAGTGTAGGAGATCTAATTATCTATCTCCATAATACACATAGCATAAAACATATAATATTATAACAGATAAAATAAATCCGAATCTTAGAAAATGAACATTACAGTTGGTTGAGCGTACAGCTGTTTGCAGTTGCGTAAGATGAATTAGTCTTTCGTTTCAATTGTAAGCTTTCATTAAAATATTAATTTCTAAATCAAATTATTCGTTGATGTTTGAAAAATGTTCTATGAATATATTTTTACATTTCTTTCGTTTTTATGGTACACTTTAATTAAATCAGTAATTTCTGAATCAAAATATTTGTTAAAATAATTTAGAAAGCCTGTACTATTCGTCCTCCTTTCCAACACTCGCTATTCATTGGTTATTAAGTATTCAAACTAATTTCAATTCTGCCCGAGGTAGTGTTATTAAACATAGAAATGTTATGGTAGTTTAATTACGTATATCAATAAATTCGGGATATCCATAAATCAAGAGGTCCCTCCGTTTTCTTTTAAAATAACTATTCTTTGGTCATCAAAGAATGTTCTATGTTCATCAAAGAATTATTTCTTTTTTTGTAATGACAAATGTTCTGGCTTATTTGCGTTGTTCCCCAATAGTTGAGAACGTTATTCTGTCTTTTCTTCTCAATCTAGAACAACATTACCAAGATTGATGTAAGCAAAATATTTCAGTTTCAGCAGTGAAATGGTAGCAAATTAAATTTTAAATCCCCTCCATCAAATTTTGGCGGAACTTATAGTTGAATACAAAGAGAAATGCAGGTAAGAATGCCTATTGCTCGTTTAAACTACGACTGAATTTTACGAAAGTTTTATGATATTTTTTATTACCACGTTTTAACTCGCTTTCTTGTTTGTCCAGTACAAATCTTGCAATCGATTTTTAACTAACTTCTCGACTAGCTAGACATTTGAAACTTTTAGAATAGCTCAGAACACGATGACAATGCATTCTTTAAATACTTTTAGCCCTCTTTAAGCAGCATTGAATTCATTTTCAGTTACTTTTATTTTGTATGGAAAGTTAGTTCGGAAAAAATCCGCAAGGTGGCGCTTCAATCGAATTCAATGCTTGCACTTTTGCGTAACGGCGTTTGACGATTTTGAAAACAGAATACATGTGAGTTTATTGAATTGTCAAGTTTATATGATTCAACAGAAAATTTAAAAACGTGGCATATAAAAAGGTCTTTTTATCTTGTAATTATTCTGCTAATATCGAGTGTGCCGCATAATTAAAAATATATGCACTAGCGCCCGCTTTATTTCAGTTCTGGATAACAAACAAGGGAACTGACAACCTTCACTTGCTACATATAAACATTACTAATCCAAGGTCGGGAAATTTGTTTTAAAGGAATTTGATGACACGAAGGCTTTTTCTTGAAAGTCTGGCATTGTGCATTGCTCTATAGAATAAAAGGAGAAAATTAACTGTAAAATCAAAATAAATACTAGTTTTCTAGAAAAAAAATAAAGGAAAATCTGATACTTAGAGTGGAATAATTATTTTTCAAACACTTTCCAGGCGTAAAGAAAGAGATAACAGACAAACAACGTAGACAAAATTAAATCAGCGCGTGAAATCTGATTATCTTATTTCCGAGCAATCTGTTTTGCGATCAGAAATACATGCTTACTCGTTTATATTATTCCTTTGGAGTTTCCTCTGCATTATATATTCCTAATCCTATAGCCGCCATGGATTAAAACAGAGAGAAAGCGTGTAAGGAGCAACTAAAACGCGTACTGTGGGATCCTTGGAATAGGTTTCCTGTAGCTTCATGATTTTGTAAAGGTGATTTACTGCTCTAATAGATCATTATACACTGCGCATTTACGTGGTTGATCATTCTTTAGCTTAAATGAATTGCTCAAATACCAGGATATCATCTCCGTATTGGTTCACAAATTGAATGAGACATGAGAAACTCCATATTGTCGCCCACAGATTTAAAGAGATCACTAAACGGTGTTCCTTTTTTTTTCTTGCTCTTTCAATGTGACAATGATATCCGGTATACAAAAATATATGTTCGTTTACTATTTCTGTTTGTCTGTGCTGTACTATATAAAGAAGGCACACATTGCTCCATATCCTCGTAAGATGCTGTCGAGGTAGACTGCACGCCAGCTCACTGTGCCGTTGGAGTCGCAGGCCTTCTTTCCTGTTCGTTTAGCGCTTCATGAAATTGGATATTCAAAATTCTCGGCTAATCTTGTAGGTGAGTATTTAAGCAGGTCCGGACTACAGTTCAGCAGAGAACTTCTGCCTAGGTTGCCACAAGTTGCGTCAAAATTTCTCTCGGGGAGTTTTACCCTTTTTGCTTTGTTTTAAGGCTCGAGTGTGAGCAGAGTTCCAAAATTGTATTTATTTGTTAAGTATCATAGTTGATGATACGTACGTTATGTTTTATGGATAGACTGTTAAGTTTGGATTTTCGTTCTCCCTGACTCGTAATGGCATCAGCATCGGCTTATGCTAGAAGCGAATTTCAATTCTCAGGTAATATTTACTTTCAGTGGATGATCCTGTATGATGATATTCATAGATGTCTCCAGTTAAGATTTTTTTTACAGAGAGAGCTTATTTACTTAAAAAGACTAAGCCCAACTATTTCTCCTCTCATGAGCCATTAGATTGCATGCCTTATGTGCTATCCAAGATGTAGTGTAATAAACGCTCGTTTGCCCTCTCCTAAGGTTCACTGGGAATTACGAACATCTCTCACATTGGCTGCATTCATTCCTGAGTTCACCAGGAACCTACAAACCAGTGATGCAGATATATTGGCCTCTTGACAGTTGTCTGTACACAAAAAAAAGTATTTTGACTTGCATTCAAACATCATATGATAAAAAGTCTGAAGAATTGTTCTCACTATGGCTTGAAATACAGGGCGTCCCATAAATACCGCCCAAACTCTCTTATGCACTCCCAACACAGCCAGATTCCTCGTTGGGAGTACATAAAAAATACCCAAAGAACTGTACCTGTACGACCCATAGTTTTCGAGAAAAATACGAAAAACAAAGTATGACGTTACATCCGGTGCAAGGAAAAAACACTTTATTTGACACATCGACAACAGTATTTGCAAATATTTATAAAGACAGATGTTCAAAGTGTCCGCCGAGCATATCGAGGCAGGATTGAACGCGCCGTGGAATGGATGACTGCACACGTCGCAGCAACGCGGTGTCCACCGAAGTATAGGCAGCATGCAGACGCAGCAAGCAGCATGCAGACAAACAACTAAGTCCGTTTTTGTAGTCACTACGTCTCGATACACCTATTCCTTCAGATGGCCTCATAGGAAAAAAATCCAACATCATCCTACATCTGCCTTTATAAATATTTGCAAATACTGCTGTTGATGTGTCAAATAAAGTGTTTTTTTCCTGGCACCGGATGTGACGTCATACTTTGTTTTTCGTATTTTTCTCGAAAACTAGGGGTCGTACAGGTACAGTTCTTTGGGCATTTTTTATGTACTCCCAACGTTCAATCTGGCTGTGCAGAGTTTGGGCGGTATTTATGGGACACCCTATATATCAGTACAGAATTCAACAGAGACTTTATGATGGATGTAGACAGGTCTTGAGATATGTTTATACTCAAGAGAGTGCCTCTAGAAACAAATTTAAAAATTAAAAATAAAAGAAATTAAAACTGAAAAGAAAATATACCATAATCGACAATAAATTTATTTTTTACGATCTTGCCCCTAACAATGGATGTCTCAGAACAACGCTTTGATTCTTCTACTTCAGGAAACCCTAACAAAACCATTTGAGGCAATTGAATAGTTTCGACAAGTAAGGGGTAAATCAACTCTTATTGTTAACTCACTCAAATAGTTTCTTCTCTTTTTAATACTTGCTTTCAAAGAAAATGTTACTTTTCAATGAATGCAATTTCTGTATGAAAAAGATTGATTACTTGCATTTAAAGTTTAAAAATTCTTTTTCAATGGAGAGGCTAAAAAGCTTGCGCATCATCTCAGAATTTAGAAGGAATCTAAAACAAAGTACTTCCGTCTTGGCGACCCCCCAAAAAATCCTCGTGTCATTTATCGAAGTTTAATCTGTTGTAGAATTTACACTGGCTTTTCAACTGAAAGAAACGATTGAATACCAAACATTTTAGAAAGAAAAAGCAATGACTAAATAACCCAGGTACAAAGAGATTTCAGAATGTTAACTGATTTCGACTGAAAAAAAAAGTTGAGTTTTTATTAGGTTTCATTTCTTCTTAAAATGAGTACATGAATCTTAACAAAGGATTTCAAAGATTACTCACTACTCTTGAAATGACTTTCGAAAAAGATGAAAATAATTAAACGTTATAAATACAACTCTACAACAAAATTTTCCTATTTAACTTTATTTAAAAAAAGTATGAAATTATTAATAAGCTCTCGATCCCTATTCTCGACATTTAATTAGACCTATTATGTAATGTTTCAGGTTCACAACATAAAAAATCATTATATTTTAATCTTAGTCGGATTCGATATGAAGTTAAAGTGCATGAACGGAGAGGCTATTAAAACATAGGCAGCTGAATGTCAAAATTTACTACGGGAAGGAACTATGGCTTGGGCTCCACGAACAGCGGATCTAAATCTATCATAGTCCTGTGGAGGACACATGGAATCGTGGCATCTATGGACTCAGTGGAAGATCTCGTCACGAGAATCGTTGTCGCAGCGGACAAGATTAACATGACACAAGGGGTGTATGAGAGGGTGGGACAGTCTTTCATTCGTGGGTGACAACTATGCAGCGACACTCTTGGACGCCATTTTGAGCATCTATTTTGATTCTATCTATGATCTAAATGGTACTGTGCAACTTATAATTTGGTTTATTCTCATTTATTTTCAGTGACGAAAGTTCAACTTGGACAATGAACTTTACACTTTTCTGGAAGACTGAGGGGAATGCGGCCCTAGGTTCCATTAAAAATACTGTTCGTCTTGATGAGACCTCGTGTCATTTATCGACACGAGGACTTATTTGGTCAACATAGTTTATATATATATATATATATATATATATATATATATATATATATATATATATATATACACTGCTGGCCATTAAAATGACGATACCAGGAAGGAAAGCAAATAACAAAACTTTACTTATTGTAAGTATACAGCATAATGGGAAGAAAGCACGATGAAATTTGTAGGCGATTTGGGGGTATACAGGTTCCGAAATTTGTACACACAGCTGCCGCCTCTAGCAGCTAAAACGGCTCTAACCCGGTTATGCATCGGGTCTAACTGGGTTTGGATGACAGATACGGGCAAGTTATTTCATGCTACTTGATGCCACGCTTCATCAATCGTTGTGGCTGGAGAGCGTTGACGGCCCAGTCTCTCAACAACCCATGACCAGATGTTTTCAGTGGGTGAGAGATCTGGAGAACGTGCTGGGCAGGGTAACAGTCGAACACCCTCTGTGTCGAGGTAGGTCAATAAACGACCAGTAATATGCGACTTTGCGTTATTATGTTGAAAGATGACGTCTCCGAGGCCTCGAACGTAGGTCACAGCCACCGGCGTCATGATATGAGAAATGTAACGCTGGCTGTTCAGATTACCGATGACGCGAACAAGAGGTGTTCGTGACGTGTACCCAGTGGCTGCCCATACCATCACACCAGGTGCAAAGCCTGTATGACGATATCGAATGCAAACAGGCCACGTGCGTTCTCCTCAGGGCCTCCAGACACGGTTACGTCCATCATGATGTTGCACGCAGAACCGGGAGTCGTCTGAAAAGGCAACGTGGTTCCACTCCTGTATCCAGTTTTGTCGTTGTGCCCACCATCCTCGCCGCGCGTCTCTATGCTACAGTGGCAAGGGAAGAAGGAATAATGGCCGCCGTGCAGACAGTCCATGCTGCTCCAGACGTCGTCGCACTGTTCATGCGAATATTTATCGTGATGCAAACAAGCCCATTTCCTGACTCAAGGTGCGTGATGTGGCTGTACGATCCTAAAGCGTTCGGTATGACCCTCCTGAACCCATCGATTCCATATTCGCATGGCAGTCATTGGATTCCGACCAATGCAAGTAGCAATTTCGCGGAACGATAAATAGCACTTTCGGTAGACCACGATCCTACCGCTATGAAATTCTGACACTTTCTGGTAGCTGTTTCCCCTTCTTACACGAGGCATAACACGATCTTCTCACAAACAGCCAACATTCAAATGCGATTTCCAAATCAGAAACCCACTTCGAAAATATCCTTCTATGCAGAGTTTGAAATGCCGTTATTCCCTCCTGCGTCGTTTGATTTCGCTGAAACGCTAATAATATGCATCTAAGATTTGTAATGGAACAAAACTGACCCTTTAGTACTAGTAGAGTTATTAAGGTTACACAAAACCTTTAAAAATCATTTATTAAAACTACAGTTTTACGTATAAGATTACTAGTTATGGTACATTACGTGTACTTCAAAATGTTAAATTTTTGTTTGACACAAAGCATTAATGACATTATATTAACGTTTAGCGTTGCGTTATATGGATTTTAATGAATACGTTAAAAATAAATTTATTAACATTCAAAACATTGTTTTACTTTTAATTTCATCGCTTAAAGATAAAATGACGTTTTACTGACATACAAAATGAATCCAAACACAAATTATACTGATATTGTACAAATAATACTTAATTATTCAAATAATACATTAACATTTTAATTTTTATAGTGTATTTCTAGACGCTTTAACAGAATGCGTATTTAATAAGTTCATATTTAGAGCACATGGATTGAATCTCTCTTTTTTAAAAGAAAAATAATTCAAAAAATTCGTCAGAAGCGCTTTAGACTTTTGAAACGTTTTATAGTGGGTAAAATTAGATTGTACTGAAAAGTAATTTTAACTTAAAGATATTTAACAAACAGTGATTCTAAATAGAGTAACTTTTTTAAAGGTTCGTTTTTATTTAAATAGTTAATTGAGAGAAAAAGACTCTATCGAGGAATCAAAAGTACTCTTAATAAGGACTCTATAGGTATGAAAGTGAGGTGTTTATGTGCCAGTTTAGAAGCACTAAACATCCATTGTAAAATTCTTGGAAAGTAGCTAACGAGTCTCATAAAGTTAAAGACAACAATAACAATATTCTGTGGTCATAAAATTTTTATAATTTCACTTAAAGACGAGGAGCTAGAAAACAAATCATCACGTAAAACTGACTTCTATAAGTTAACGTGTGAGTCAAATTTTACGGTTTAAAGAATATCTGAACACGTAAAATTAATCTGTCTGCCAATATGTTCCTCATACAATTTCGAACCCTTTGAATGATCTAAAGCACATTTATTCTCAAAGACCCCGGTGAAAATTTTGTAATATGCTATTATAGGTAAATTTATAAATTTTGAATAATAGTAAGTTACTAAATATTTTAGCCCAAAGATTATGCATGTATTTAAAATGGAAATTTTTATATGTTTGTCAATCTAACCCGTATACAATTCTATGCTATTTTGTATTGATTAGAATAAATTTGCCATAGTTATTCTTTTATGACCCTACGTAATTTATAGTCAAGTAGTTATAACAGGTAAATTTATTAATCTTAAATATTGCTAAATATCCTATTTTTTCCGTTTAAAGAATATATATAATTATTAAATCTCAATCCTGCTTGTTTGTTTCTATGCAATCCAAAATGTTTTGAATGATCTAGACCAAATTTTGCGAATTTATTCCCGAAGACACTGTGTAAGCCGACCACTTGGTATTGTGGATAGGGTATTCGCCTTCCATGTTGCGGTCTTCGGTACGATTCCAGATTAAGGTTATCTGGGGTTAAGGCTGCTATATACTAACCCCATTGGATTCATTCACCTCAATGTTAACCTATGGAGAAAATTTGTCCACGGATTGCCGACTTCGATTCAAAGATTTTTTTAAAAAATTTTAACCCTTCATAGAGAAAGAAATTTTACATTTGTATACATTTTTCTTTTTTTTTAAATGCAATTAATATTTTAAAATTTAAGTTATTGGGGGAAAAATCTGACATAGTGTGCTTTAAACGCTCATAAATTCCTTCGGTGGACGAAATTTATAAAATGAATCGTGTAGCGCTTTGCAGAAAAGTTCAGGCTATCTGACAATACCAATTTTATTTGATTATCAGCATTTATGTACCTGTAAATAGTTGACAAATATATATTTTAAATAAAAAAATTGGGGGCAGCGTTTAACCCCCCTATAGAGAGAGAGCCATTACAATCCCTCAAAATGTCAATCCTAAGGGGGGTGGAATTCTCGAACTGTCAACTGGACTCCTCCCACCACAAGAGTCTGCAAGAAGAGGAAAAGGGAAATATGATTTTTTTTCTTAGTACATAGCAGCCTTAAGTCAGTTTCCTCGTATAAAAATAAATTAACTCTGTGTTGTGCATTTATTTCTATATATTATGTTCTTTCTATTCATATGAACAGGTGACTTTGTCTATCGAGGCATAAACAACAATAAGACGCTGTGGAAAGTAGAAACTGCCATAATTGGGACATGATGATGGGTTTTTATCATTTGGCTCATCCCTTTGTAATTTTATGGTCGCAAGATTAAACATTTCAGTTGCTTTCTCAGCATTTTTTTCTCCTAGCAGTAGCACGAATTTTTGCGAATGGTTACATCTTATTATCTTTAGAAAAAAAGGCCCCAGGTGGCCTGGTTTCTAATGGCTATAAGTTGATTTGTCTAGAGTTGTTATGTCAAAAGACAGCGATAGTTCAATTATACAGGTATGCAGTTGTTATAACTGAGGAGAGATTCACCATGCGAACTTGTAACTTGGAAGTCACTAGGAATTACTTTTATTAAGTCACTGATTTTGACATTTTCAAACACGTTTATCCTTTGAAAGATGCAAAATTTTGGTTTAAGTTAGCTATTTGTTAAGACCGAACTAGCGTTCAAAAAACTTTCGACAGCTATACTGTTTCTTTTCATATGTTTATAGTTAAAGATAACGAATCAAATGATACGGAATAAAAATAACTAACATAAATTCTGTTAAGATTGAAAACATGTATCAAAAAATTGTTAAGAAAGCCACTAAACAGACATAGGGGTAGTTGCTAATCGGAACCCTGAGTTTAAGATCAAAGCTATCGAAGCGAAAATAAAGATTTGTATGTCTGGAGAAAATTTTATTCTGAAAACAAAAGGAACACCTGCTATCACTGAGAAAAGATGAATCAAGCGTAAATTTCAAAGACTTGGTTGTATTATAAGTAAAAGTAATTTTTTCCTTTAAAAAAGTATTTTATTTCTGTAGTTTAGACAAATCAATTTGAAATGTAACCAAGGAAAGATAGAAAATAAATATAAAATGGATTTAGTCGGGATTCCATGTAGTGTTTTTTTATCATTTCGAAATAGAACAGAATCAATGAATATTAAAGTGAATTATCAGTGATGGGTGATTGTAATTTTAGTGTTAAATTTATAATCAAACTTTTTTATTTTTGTCCAGAAAAATAACTTTAACGGTTGTTTTATATGCATACTCTACTTATTACCGTTCAGAGCTATATGGGATCCACTTCTCTAAACCTTTTTCTTATCTTCAAACTAAATTCGATCCCAAAGTTGCCTAATAGTAAGTATCAATCAAAAAATAAAATGATATTATTTACAGTCCTGCATCAGATTTTTTATCGTAGCGGTGGTATTGTAGATCAAGTTATCGTGATCGCATTTTCAAACTCATCCCAAAATTTGAGCTAATGAGCTTGGTCTAAGTAATATGTTCTAATACCTAATTTTAGTAATCTAATCCTTTTCGAAGTCCTCATATTCAAGTTGTTTATTATTTGAGCAACTGTATCAACTGATTCTGATACTAAATTAACAATACTGGTTCGAACTCACCCTTTGTCGATCTATCAATCTCATTTGTTAGTCTTTACTTTTCACAGAATACGCATCAGAGGCCGAAAATTTTGCTTGAATTTCTGTTAGATCGATTTAAGCTTCAGTTTCTAAATTGAAGCATTTAAGCCTATTTTCCTTTTCTGTTATTGTCCACGAAAGTAGTTTAAATCATTTATTACCATTTTCTCTATCCTCTGAATTAGCCAAATCCTCTATTTTGTTTTCAATCTTATTAATTAATTTAGTTGTACCAAGACGAATAACAGTTCGTTTTCTTTTCAGCCTTTTTTAAAGCAAAGAAAATCGTCATTTTGGCAAACACCACAAACATCGACAACCGATTTCAAAAATGGACATAGTAGAATCCTTTACTCCTTTGCCCACAAATTCCGTAACTACACTCCAATAATGAAACTATACTAAACATCAAAATCCATCACTATCTTCGAATTTTTAATTCTCCAGCAAACAATCGACAACTCCTGACTCTGAAAGAAAAGTCCCGTGCAAACATGACATTAAACATTTAATCTATTAATTGATGAATCCTCCTTCACATACACATTCTTTTATTACACATTTCGCCCTACTTCAATAAAAGAATACAAGATAGCAAATACATAATCATTAGAGTTATCTACCAGAAGGAATACATAACTAACACACACACACACACACACATATATATATATATATATATATATATATATATATATATATATATATATATATATATATATATATATTAATATATATATATATGTGTGTGTGTGTGTGTGTGTGTGTGTGTATTCTTACTCTATATCACTTAAGCGAATTCTTCAAGACGTCAGTTCTATGCTAGTTTTCTTTATTTAATTGTAAACATCATCTAATCCTTACTGAGGCAGTGATTTCGACAATTCGTTTTTGCTAAATTTAAAATTCAAGCGCAAATATGTGCCTATAAAAAATTGTAAATACAGGTAAATATTTGATTCTTTTGAATCAATATTTATTTTAAACACTTTGGGAGAACAGCCATCTCTTTCGATGCGATTAAACTGCCAAGTAGAAAATACGAAAGATTTAAAATTTTATTCACTTAATTTTTAAAAAAATATCTAACTACATAAGCAAATTACTTATTCTCAGACCAGTTACTTTTCATACATTAGTTTCTATTAAACATAATTTTATCCTCCACTGACATTAGATTTGAATGACAATAATGTAAGATCGGTTAACAATGAATATGTAAGAATGTGTCTCACATATTTGTAGTTACCCGATGGCTAGAATTAAGAAGTTTCCCCTGAGTTCCCTAGAGTAATATAAAGGAATTAACATGCTAAATCAGTCATCTTAGCATAATGCTGATAATCAGTACGAATCAGCCGAAATAGAGGGAAATGTAAATAATATATATAAATAAAATATTTCTCCTCGTTGATAGAAGTATTCATTTCTGCATATTTACCCAATTAGTTCCTTGAATAGAGGGAAAAAATTATTTCAGGTAGTCTCCTCTAACGAAACTACCGCGGGCTGTTAACGCAGGATTACTTATCGTTTGCTTACCTCTCTTTCTTTCTTTTTTTTTGACGCATTTTGGTAATTTTCTTTTTAACTGTTTACTACTTCTAGTTTTGGCGCTCTGCCAAAATTATAACTCGCGACGCAGGACAATTTTTTTCTCTCCGAAGGACCGTTATTGAGGAACGTAATCCTACGTTAAACTATAACAGTTAAAGTATAACAGAAGGAACAGAGGAGCTACATCCGATGATTGATCATTTTAAACCCAAATGTCATACAATAGATGACAGATAAGGTGATTTTTGCTCAATTCATATGAATATTAAAAAAGACAAAATTCATAAAATTAATGAATTACCGTATTTTTTTACCTCAAATATATGGGAGGATTTTTAGAAAAGAAATTTTTTTATTTTTTTAGGTATCTAAAGATATTTTCTGTTTCTTACTTAAAAGATAATATATATATATATATATATATATATAAATATAATAAAGGATATATATAAACTAAAGTCAGTTTCTCTCCAGAAAAACAAAGTTTCTTATCTGTAAAACTATCATTAGCCCGGTCCTAATATATGGTTCGGAAACTTAGTCTTTAACAAAAAATGGACAGTACAGAATTTCAGTTTTCGAGAGATAAGGTCTTGGAAGCATCCCTGGTAATGTCAAAGGAAATGGCCTATGGCGGAGACGTTTTCATTCAGAACTCTATAGATTTTTTAAAGAGCCCGATATTATTAAAAGTTTTAAAATTAAAAGAATGAACTGTGCCTCTCATATTGCTAGAATGGATGAAAAAAAATCCAGTAAAGAACATTTTAGTTGCAAATCCCTTTACTAGTCGGAAAATAGGAAGGCGAAAACTAAGATGGCTCTGTTGAATCAGATTTTAGAGTGATTGGAGTGAGAAACTGGCAGCCCAGGTCTAGAAATATACTGTCCTGGAAGAATCTTCAACAGAAGCCCTTGGCCCACCCTGGGCTGTCGTGCCAAATATAATGATAAATATATATAAAATACACTGGTTATCAAAAATTAAGGAAAAGTCACAAAACTAGCGATTACTCAAAAAGTTACACGTAGAATTCAATGAAACTTATATACATAATACAACACATAGGTGGGTAATAAAATAGCATAAAAAGAAATCGCCAATTATGGTGTTACAGAAAATAGCATATGTATACAATTAACAAATCGGATGTGTCAGTGTGGTACAGAAAGATTCACTCTAATAAAACGTATGATTCCCCCCGAATAGCAATACAGTACATACAGCGATGTGTGATACTGTCAGTTATGCGGTCTATGAGTTCGGTAGGAAGTGAGAGCCATTGCTCTTGCAAAGCAGTTGAAAGCATGGCTAGCGTCCTAGGAGGAGGATTGAGACGAGCTATACGTCGTCCAAAAGCGTCCCAAAAATTCAGGTCCGGTGATCGAGCTGGCTACTCCATGCGCTAAATTGTTTCTTGCTCAAGATAAGCATCGACGATGCGAGCCCTGTGCGGTCTCGCGTTTTCGTCCTTTAGCACGAAAGCATCACCTATTGTCCCGGCAGAAGGGTGCACATAAGAATCAAGGATGTCATCTCTATAGATGTGAGCATTCACATTTCCACGGGGAAAGACATGGAAGTCTGTGCATCCACCCAAAGAGATACCACCCCAAACACAGACATGTTTGATTCGTATGCATCTCTTTCATGGATGTGTGATGGATGAAAACTAGTTCCAGGTTCTCTCCAAATCAAAATACGCCTACTGTCGCTTTGGAGGCTAAACCTCGACTCATCCGTAAAGAGGACAGCCGTCCATTGATCACGCGTCCAGTGAACGTGTTGACGTGCCCACTGCAAACGTTCTCGCTTATGGCGTGACGTGAGCGGGACGCAAATAGCTGGTTGCCTCGCAAAAAGACCATCTTTTTAAGCCTTCTACGCACGGTTGATGTTGATACCAACCGTCCAGAGCTTTCAGCGAGGCAGGATCTGCAGACGGAGCTTGCAGAGAGTTGCAGTTCTATTCCTTCGTGCGGATAATGACAAATATCGGTCATCGGCACTCGTTGTAGCGTATGGCCGTCCTTGGCTGAACCTCCTGGATGCCGAATCCGTAGTTAGAAATTGTTGCCAAAGTCTATGAAACACAGACGGACTCACATTTGCCCATCTGGCCACTTCTATCTCACTTTGTCCTGCCTTTAGTCTCCCAATAGCTCGCCATCACAGTTCTTCGGTCAAATGATGCCTGGAAGTCATTGTTACAACTTGGCTATGCCAGATTCTAATGTCAGCCTCACAGCGACAATTGTTGCCTTGCTGTGAGACATGCAATTTTATGCTCCTCGCAAATGACGTAATCGGACTGCAGCGCCACTATTTTGCATAATGTAGTATTGTTCAGCACCTTTTACTTCACAACATATTAAAATTGTAAACAGATTGGCCTAGTTTTGAATGTGTTATCCCTCTTTTTGTGATTTTTCCTTAATTTTTGATAACTTGTGTATATTATATAATATATATAATAAATATGTACAATATATGTAATAAAATATTCATTTTATTTTAATGTTACCTTCGTAACATAACACGCACCACAATTTTAAGTCGGTTTTTTTTATGTAAAAAGGACTTAAGGTCCGGAAAATACAGTATGTGGAACTTTAATGATATTCTGCTTATTTTTTAAAAAATATTTCAGTTTATTGAGATCATTTTAACCTCACGGCATAAAGAATTTAAAAAAAAAAAGAAATGTAATTTTAAAAGAAAAACTTGTTTCGAGATTTCAAATACGTACTAAGGTATTCATTAAATCATTATTTTTACAAAATCTGTGAAATGTCGCCAAGTCATTGCTATATTACTTGATTCATTGGGAATTTCGGCGCCCTTGCAAAAGGCAGAAACGCAGTTCTAACATTGTTAAAGTGACGGTACATTATTGCTACAAATGAAAAATTCCGATAAATGCCTAATCCTGAAATGAACGGATATTACACAAAATATTTTAGTAATGTTTTAGCTCATCTGTGAGGAAAATCTTTTTAACTTAGGTACAATGAATCATTCCTATGGATTAAGCGGCGCAGAGTTTCATTAATTACCCTCTCCTCCTAATAACTTTTTTTATAAATTACGCCGACCGATATTTAACGAGCTCCCAAATGTTTATGATATAAAAGTATTCATGACAGTATTAGAATTCAAACATATATATACCGTTTTTTGGATGCATCAAAAACGCGCAACATAATGATAAATCAATTTTTCATTGGCTGAACTCTGAATAAAGATATATATTAACTCATGAAGTGACAAAAACACATGATGAAAGTCTGCGTTTTTTTTTCGAAGATAGATGTAAACCTCATTCATTCGATTAGACAGTCGATTTATATTATAATCTTCAAAAAAATGGTGGAGAATAAAGAATAGCGAAAATTCATTATATGTATTTGTAATTATAAGAACCTTAATAAATGACCATACTGAATAATGGGTTAAAAATCGAGGGAATATCACTATTAGTCGCACCAGAGCAAATAGCGATATTATGAACAACCTATTTTGGGAATCATACGAATCAAGTATTTCTTTTTACTTTATTTATGCCTGACACATTGTGAGATAGTAATCTTGTTTGGAAAGCTGTCACAGATTTATTTTAATTTCCCACTGTCATGGCTTTGAAATAAATATTGCCGCTTAAAGCCTTTCCCGTCAAAGACTCTGTTGCTGAATGGTCAACGCACCGGACTGCTGAGCAAGAGGTCCCCGGTTCGGAGCTCTACATTATTTTAATTTAATTTAAGTTAATTTAATTCTAATTCTATTTCTGTTAGTTCTAGAAGTTGCTAGAACATTCTTTAATTTCCTGGAACGGCGTTCCAGAATATTCTGTTGATGGATAAAAGAGCAAGTAGCTCAACCTGTGAGTTCAGTTCTGAGTTCTATCAGCTAAGTGTTGTGTGCTAATAAACAGCGTTGTATTCCCTCTACGTGTGTGTTCAATCCATATTACTACCTTCTACGCGACATCTTTGGTGGAGGCGCCGGGTACTCAGTTCAGTCTGGAAGCAGAAGAAATACGAAGAAGCCGTAGACTTTTAAATCTTCCTTCGGAATACGGTCTTTACGTAGCCGCTCCACGAAAGCGATTCCCGGCAATGCCTGAAGGAGAAGTCAAGCCACAAACCGTCCTGCTGTCTCCAGCACTAATTAGGGAACCGAGAAAGCCGACAATTTTTAGAGGCGATCCTGGACAAGATCCAACCAAGTGGTTAAAAGAATACCTTAGAGTATCAAAATTTAATCAATGGGATGATACTCTATGTCTTGCGAACGTCTACTTTTTCCTTGATGGAACCGCCAAAATATGGTTTGAAAATAACGAAGATCTGCTGAATTCATGGGACGACTTCGAAAGAGAACTGAAAAAAACTTTTGGTGACTCTCAGCTATATATACCGCGAGCTAAGGATTGCTTAAAATGCCGAGCGCAGAGAGCTGGGGAAGCTACACAATCTTATATCCAAGACGTTTTAGGACTCTGCAACCAAATTGACCCGGCCATGTCAGAAGACGATAAAGTGTCCCACTTAATGAAGGGCATCGCAGAAGAGGTGTACCAGGCCTTATTAACTAAGGAGATAAAAACGACAGTCGATTTCAGTAAATGGTGTCAGTAAATTGAGGAAATGCAGCAAAAGAGAATAGGACGTCAGAAATTCAGTCGCTTGCCGAATGTTGTCCCAATTGCCTCCGTCGACGAGGAACAGGATCTAACCTCACTGATCCGTAAAATTGTCCGTGAAGAGATACAGCGATTAACTACACCCCAAATTGAAGAGCCCCAAACAGGCGTACAAACCATAGAAGCAATTGTGAGAGATGAGGTTGAGAAATCTTTGGATCCCATATCTAGTGGAAGCTTCCGAAGGTCGACTCCCACATACAACCGCAGCATCCACTCGACGTATAACAGGCCGGAGCCGGCACAGGAACAATTACCCCGAAAAACCGACGTGTGGCGTACGACCGACAATCGTCCCGTTTGCTTTCACTGTGGCAATCCCGGACATGTCGTTCGCTATTGCCGGGATAGAAGAGCAATTTTTAATGTTTACAGAGCTGATAGAGGAAACACAGCCCAGCGACGCATGATCTCCCAGAACACCGCCGACGAATCCAGCCGAACGTTTGAAAGAAGTCTGTCGCCTAGCCCTAACCGAGGTCGATCGCCTACTCGTCGCTTCAGATCCCCATCGCCGTATAGACGTTCCAGTGTCTCAACTGGCCAAAGAAATGAGGAAAACTAAGCAGTGCGACCTTCCTTGGAGGTGAGGCCGCTGAAAAACAAAATCCTCCCGCTGCCGCAAAGATGACGAAGAATTATCTAGAACTAAACATTGACAGTCAACCAGTACGTGCACTCGTGGACTCCGGCGCATCATTTTCTGTCATCTCAGACCAATATAGACGTCAGCTGCGAAAGATTATGTTCCCAATCAACGGAAGCATAATCCTCAAGGTCGCCGACGGAAGTCACGTCCGTCCAATAGGGAAATGTGTTCTTCGCTTAAACATCAATGGTCTAACACGTCCCTTTGAGTTTACAGTTATGCCGAACTGCAGTCACAATGTTATATTTGGTTGGGATTTTCTCGAAGCCTCGAGAGCAGTCGTCGACTGTGGCCGATCGGAACTAGTGTTTGACGAAATGATGTCAGATCCTGAATCTGCTGAAACATGGCGAGTGAACACCCTTCAAGACTGCGTCGTACCTCCGCACTCTATTTCTAAAGTAATTGTCACGAATCCCAAAATTAATGCGATCACAGACGTCATAGTGGAGGGAAATCGACTACTGCTGCTGGACAAAGAAGTTGCGGTGCCCTCAACGATCCTGACGTTTTACGACGGTACAGCCGAACTCTGGGTCACGAATGCTCAACCAGAAGCTAGGTTCATTCCCAAAGGCATGTGTGTGGGCTATGCAGAGACTCTAGACGAGAGGTATCTGAACTGCATCTCCAGTGCGCATATCTGCTCAGCCGCCAAGTTGAAATCGAGCCCTTCCCCGGTCGACTATTCCCAAATGCTAGCCCAAGATCACATGGTAGAACGAAAACAGCGAAACTTAGAATTACCTTCTTAGTTTCCTGAAATTTTTGATCAATCAAGAAAAGCCGGAACAAAAGTAAATGTGAAACATCGTATAATCACTGGCAATCATCTACCGATTAGCCAAAGGGCTTACAGAGTATCTCCTGCGGAGCGTCGAATTATTCAAGAGGAAGTAGAAAAGATGCTAGACAGAGATGTTATTCAACCATCGGAGAGCCCATGGTCGTCCCCAGTTGTCCTCGTGAAGAAAAATGATGGAAGTTGGCGATTTTGTGTCGATTATCGTTGGCTCAACAAAATTACGAAAAAAGATGCCTACCCTCTGCCACGTATTGACGACACATTAGACAGCTTAAAAGGAGCCAAGTTCTTTTCGTCGATCGATCTCTATTCTGGCTACTGGCAGATTGAAGTGGACGAGGCAGATCGCGATCAAGCTCAACCCTTACAAATGTTGCTGAAAGGTGACTCTAAATTTCGTTGGGGACGTGAGCAGTCGGATGCTTTCGACCGGCTAAAGGAAGCACTGATCTCTGACCCTATACTGGGACTTTACGACGAAAACGCCGAAACAGAATTGCGAACGGACGCCAGCGGCTATGGTATTGGAGCAGTCTTGGTTCAAATACAGCATGGAAAAGAAACAGTTATTGCCTATGCTCGCGGACACTAACCAAAGCAGAGAAAAATTATTCCACGACTGAAAGAGAATGCCTTGCCGCCGTATGGGCTGCTCACAAGTTTAGACCATACCTCTTCGGCAAACACTTTTCAATCGTAACAGACCACCATTCGCTGTGTTGGCTAACTAATCTAAAGGATCCCTCAGGAAGACTTGCGAGGTGGGCCTTGCGACTACAAGAGTATGACATCTCGACTGTTTACAAGAGCGGAAAGAAACACAAGGACGCTGATAGTTTGTCCCTAGATCCATTGGAAGAAGACAATATACCATCGGAAGTCATCGCCGCTATAGATTTTGCTAACGTTGCTGACGAACAAAGAAAAGATCCAAGACTTGCGGAGTTAATACGGACTCAAGGAAATGGCGAAACAGTGAAAGGAGAATTTGAGCTGATTGAAGACGTACTATGTAAAAAGAGTTTCGATCCAACCGGCAAGAAATGGCTTCCTGTCATCCCAAAGCTTCTACGTTAAGACATTCTTCAATGTTTCCACGACGCACCCACGGCCGGACATCTAGGATTCGTCAAAACGTACGACAGAATAAGGAAGCGGTTTCACTGGCCAGGGCTCTACCGAAATGTGCGACGATATGTCATGCACTGCCGGGAATGCCAGCGTAGAAAAGCCGTTCCACAGAAGCCACCGGGTCATCTAATGCCTATACCGCCTGCTGTTGCGCCATTTCATCGCATTGGGATAGATCTCCTTGGGCGTTTTCCAAATTCGACCACTGGAAATAAATGGATCGTAGTCTGCACCGACTATTTGAGTCGCTATGCTATTACAAAAGCCCTGAAAACTGCTGAAGCTGCGGAATTAGCGAGGTTCCTCGTCGAAGATATACTTCTAAAACATGGAGCGCCCCGAGTTATCATCACCGATCGAGGGCAAGTGTTTCAATCAAGACTTGTTTCAGATATCATCCGGTTGTGTAACATTAGTCATCGAATGACGACAGCCTACCATCCTCAGACCAATGGCCTTACTGAGCGATTCAACAAAACACTAGGCGACATGTTATCCATGTACGTAGACGTAGAACAGAGAAACTGGGACGAGATACTGCCGTTTGTGACCTTCGCTTACAACACCGCTAAACAGGATGTAACCGGATTCACACCTTTCTATTTACTTCATGGCCGAGAAGCCGAAACAACGCTCGACACTCTTTTCCCCTTCTGCCCTGACGTGGAGAACGACTATACTAAACATCTTGTCGTGAAAACCGAAGAGGCAAGGCAGTTAGCCAGACTACGAACCCTAGAGGCGCAAGAAAAGGACCGTCGGCGTTATAATTTCAAGCACAGGGTGGTGTCCTATTCACCTGGAGATTTAGTATGGATTTTCACGCATGTTCGGAAAGTAGGCTTGTCCGAGAAACTGCTTAAACAATACTTCGGACCATACCAGGTGTTACGACGATTATCTGACGTAACCTACGAAGTCCAAGACTATGAGCCAACCTCAAGACGCCGGAAAACGATAGACACCGTCCATGTTCTTAGAATGAAGCCTTACTACGACCCTGAATTACAAGCACAACATCCGAATGGTGATTCCTCAACATCTGAAGACGGCCATTGTGAAGAGGATCCGCCTACCAATGTAAAGATTGATTACACCGGACCACAGACACGTTCCAGATCAAAAGTTGCTAGCAGTTAGGCAACCTAGGACAGCGGGACGCTGTTCTTCTAAGGAGGGAGCAATGCCGCTTAAAGCCTTTCCCGTCAAGGACTCTGTTGCTGAATGGTCAACGCACCGGACTGCTGAGCAAGAGGTCCCCGGTTCGAAGCTCTACATTATTTTAATTTAAGTTAATTTAATTCTAATTCTATTTTTGTTAGTTCTAGAAGTTGCTAGAACATTCTTTAATTTCCTGGAACGGCGTTCCAGAATATTCTGTTGATGGATAAAAGAGCAAGTAGCTCAACCTGTGAGTTCAGTTCTGAGTTCTATCAGCTAATTGTTGTGTGCTAATAAACAGCGTTGTATTCCCTCTACGTGTGTGTTCAATCCATACGACTACCATCTACGCGACAATATTTTAGTTTAATTTTAAAAAAAACTTATTTACATTTTAATGTAGGATTACGTTTCCCCATAACGGTCCTTCAGAAAACGAAATTTCAGACGCTAAAATCGTCCGTCCATCCGTCCTCGCGAGTTATAATTTTTGCAGCGTGCCAAACCCAGTCTGTATCACTTTGACAAGCAGTAAACAGTTAAACAAAAAAGTACGAAAAGGCGTTAAATTATTGACTTACATATATGTATATATATATACATATATAGAGATACATCTGTACATAACACATACATACATACACCCATACAAAAGAGGCAAAAAATGATAAGTAATCCTACATTAATTACCCACGGTAGTTTCGTTAGAAGAGACTGCCTGAATTTTTTTTAATTTTTTACCATGGAACCATCACTTTTTAACTTTTTTTTATTTCATCCCATTTCTCCTTTTTTCGTACAGAGTTTTCTAAAAGGGGCCTAGTTTGGATTTCATAATTTTTTTAATATTTCTCAGTAAAAAGCGCTGCGTAAACAACCTTTTTTTTATTTCATCCCATTTTTCCTTTTTTTCGTACAGAGTTTTCTAAAAGGGGCTTAGTTTGGATTTCATATTTTTATCAATATTTCTCAGTAAAAAGCGCGGCGTAAACAACTTTTTTTTATTTCATCCCATTTTTCCTTTTTTTCGTACAGAGTTTTCTACATGGGGCTTAGTTTGGATTTCATATTTTTTTTTAATATTTCTCAGTAAAAGGCGCTGCGTAAATTGGCCCGAATTATACTGGCGCGAAAAAAACACTTCAACATATAAATCAGGGGTTTCCAACTGGTGGCCCGCGAAGACTTCTAGAAAATAATTTGCAGCATCAATTTAGATATTCTTAGTTAACGAAAAATGTTTTTGTAAAAATCTTTATTGTTTTCAAATGCTGTTCATTTACAAAAAAGATTGATTTTTCTCGAATTCCATGAAATGGAGGGTGTCCACTCATGTTCTATTTCATACCCCCCCCCCCCAACTTCTTATTTGACTTTTTTTTATGTGTATCTGTGTAATTTCACGAAAGTTGGCCAGTTATAATCAAGGTCGTTGTTGGAGGCTCAACCTCGAATTATTAAAAATTTCATAGTACATACTATACACAAATCCTCCAAATCCCCCTCCCTCAAGAAAAAAAGTCCTGGGCATGGTCCTGGTTAAATTGCGGCCCGCCACTAGACAGGTGTTTTCGATTGCGGCCCTTGGACACTTGTAAGTTGGAAACCCCTGATATAAATTCAAGATTTAAATGTCAAAATTTTTCTTGATTACAAAATTTTATTATTATTATTATTTTTATATGATTGTGAACCTGCCTGCCCCCCCCCCCAAAAAAAAAAAAAAAAATTTTGCTTTTTGAAAATCTTCAGTTTTTTTTATTTTTTATTATTACTAAAATGCTGTGTCATTTTGTGATTATTTTTGTAAAATTCTGTGTTAGGGCCTGTTCACATAGGATTCCGTTGCGTAGCGTTAAAGTATTGAAATATATTTAACCAATGAGAAACCTCCAAACGATTAGCAACGAAATTTTTAATGCCTATGATTGGTTTATTTTCGTCTCAACGTCATCTTTCCCTTAACGCAACGCAACGGACTCCTATGTGAACAGGCCCTTACTTTGATCCCGTATCAAGGATACTTTGACGATATCTTTGACGATACTTTCCCGTATCAAGGTATTTTTCTTACCTGCGGACTGGAATAATAATTGATTAAGCCCACATAAATTAATCAAATTCCACTGCTATTATTATTTTTATATGATTGTGAACTTCCCCCCCCCCCCAAAAAAAAGAAATACATGTTTTTATATACCATGTCTTTTAACGTAGGATTACGTTCCTCCATAACGGTCTTCCAGAAAGCAAAATTCCAGACGCTAAAACAATCCGTTGTTGAGAATTATAATTTTGGCAGCGTGCCAAACCCAGTCTGTATTGCTTGGGCAAGCAGTAAACAGTTAAACAGAGAAGTACCAAAAATGCTTCAAAATTTTGACATACATAGATACATACATACATATATATATATATATATATATATATATATATATTTATATTTATACAGAGAGAGAGATAGATAGATAGATACATATATTCATAACACATACATACATATATACATACAAAAGAGGTAAGTAATCCTACGTTAATAACTCGTGATAGTTTCGTTAAAAGAGACTACCTGATTTTTTTTTATTATGTTTCATAATTCTTTGTAAAAGCGTACCTAAAAATTTTGCATTCTTTGTGTTTTCTTATAAAATACTAGCGGCCCGTCCCGACTTTGTCCGGGTTGAACAAAATATTATACCAATAAATTTCCAGTTGATAGCCAATAAATTGTAAATCTTTTTTTACCTTAAATGTCCAATAAAAAGCGTAGTTCCAAATGTAGTTTTCTTCAATAAACCCTTTAACGTTGCCAGTTTCAAAAATTTTTTTTTGTATTTATCAATACCTCCTCTACTTGAATCTTAAAAATATTATACCTTTTCCTTACGGGGTGGGATAGCATATATCCGAAGCACATACTCACGAAAAACACGGTGTGATGTCGGCAGAGATATAGTCTCGAATTCCACTTCGTTGTGACTTTCCTAACGTCTTTGCCCCCAATGAACAATTGGGTGACATTCTGGGAACGGAGGGTCAATCTTGCCGAAAAGGACTGAATAATAATCTTTTGTCGTTCTAGCTAGAGGCTATTACTTTTCAGGCGAGAGACATCAGAAGGGCGGTTCACCCGCGGTTCATCCATTTTCAGCCTTTTGAGAGATGAAAGAGGCACGGAGTGCCGATGAACTACATTTGAAATTCTTCTTCAATAGTAAGAAAGCAATTAACCACTCTTTCCCCTGACCACCCACGCTCAATGTCCCCCACGCAAAATGGGGATAGGAAGTAGATAACATTTCCCGTTGTAAAGAGCGATTTCGAAAAACGGACCCCGTAAGCTAAAGGGTGTTGCTATGGTTACTTGACTGCGGTTGACAAAGGAAAAGATGTAAGGTACATTTTAATGTACAAAAGTTGTACATTACCCTCCACATACAAAATCTGCGCTCTCTATCTTCGTATATTATTATAGAAGTATAGATACACATTGGTATCCCAAAATTAGAATACGAGATGAAATAAAAATACAAAAATAAAAATGGATTTTAAGTAAAGAATTTATTTTAAATTATTTTAAGCACCTAAAATAATATTCAAATTAATATACGTTATTTATTAATTAAAGTTAATTTTTAAAAAAAAAGAGGTGTGCTTGAGACCGTAGTTTTATTCAAAAATAAAAAAGGATTTTAAGTAAAGAATGTATTTTTAATTATTTTAAGCACCTAAAATAGTATTCAAATTAATATTACGTTAGTTATTAATTAAAGTTAATTTTTTAAAAGAGAGAGGTTAAAAGATGAAATAAAAATACAAAAATAAAAAAAGGATTTTAAGTAAAGAATTTTTTTTAAAAATAATATTAAAATTTTTTTCAAATAATATTCCTAAAATAATATTCAAATTAATATTACGTTAGTAAATAATTAAAGTTAATTTTCTAAAAGAAAAAGGCATGCCGGAGAACGGCTAGGTTCGAACCACTATCGTCAGAACAGAAGCCCACCGCGATAGCACCACGATAAGTATCGTTGAAGACTTCGGCCCAAAAAGCGGTAGAGGACAGTAGCGGTAACAATGGAGATTGTTAGGATTAAGCCCCTAACTTTCTTTCTACTGATCAGATATACATAATATATAGCCTATGTCCATCTGGAATAATGTACCTTTCAAACAGTGAAAGAATTTTTCAAATAGGTGCAGTGGTTCTGGAGATTACCCTCCACGTACAAAATCGCTCTCTCTTTATATATAAGTATAGATAGATAATAGAAAGAGGTTAAGAGTTGAAATAAGAATACAAAAATAAAAAAAGGATTTTAAGTAAAGAATGTTTTTTTTAAAATAATATTAAAATTTTTTTCAAATAATATTCATAAAATAATATTCAAATTAATATTACGTTAGTAAATAATTAAAGTTATTTTTTTTAAAAGAAAAAGGCGTGGCGGAGAATGGCTAGGGTCGAACCACTATCATCAGAACAGAAGCCCACCGCGATAGCACCACGCTAAGGATCGTTGAAGACTTCGGCACAAAAAGCGGTAGAGGACAGTAGCGGTAACAATGGAGATTGTTAGGATTAAGCCCCTAACTTTATTTCTACTGATCAGATATACATAATATATAGCCTATGTCCATCTGGAATAATGTACATTTCAAACAGTGAAAGAATTTTTCAAATAGGTGCAGTGGTTCCGGAGATTACCCTCCACGTACAAAATCGCTCTCTCTCTTTATATATAAGTATAGATTATTAATTTGAAAGAAAATCTTTAAAATTAGAATACACATTTTGACATTTGAGTAAGGGATTTTTTAAAATTCATCTATTCCTTATATGTATTACTTATTTAATTCCGAAGTCTAGATGAATATTAGATTTAATTCAAAGTATCAGAGGTGAGAGGGAAAAGAATGTCAAAGGCAAATATTTGACTTTTTCGAGGCAAATATTTAAGGACCTGCTGGAGAAAAAATATACTATCAACAGGCTTGGATTTCAATCGATACTTCATCGCTGAATTTCAAATGACATTTTTTTTTTCCGTTTCAGATCATATGATATCCTTGTGGTTGTGAGAAAGAATGAAGTAATTTGACTCAGAAAATTTTCAGACATTATTCAGCAAATTTAAAAATGGTGTAAAAAATACGTTATTGTTTCTTAATCCAATTCGTGACTCACCAAAAGTATCCAGATTTTATTAAACATGTGACATTCCTCTACTTGATATTTAATAATTACAAGATAAAAAGAACTTGTGGCAAGATTTGTAAGGGACAAACACATACACAAACAAACAAGAAAGTAAGTTAATAAAAACATGGTAAATAAAAATGTTGCAAACAATGCGTTATTCTTTTTTATCTAATTCCAAATACATTTTATGCAGTTTTATATACCATGTTTTTAAATTTTCTGTTGAATCATATAAACTTGACAATTCTATGTATGTATTAATAAATACTTTTTTAAAATTTTTGGATGAATTCTCCCATCAACTTGAAAGAAAATGAAGTTTAACTTTTCGTTCCCGTCCCTGCCGATAAATGGCTGCACCAGTCTACAAAACAAAATTAACTGAAAATGTATTCAAATCTGCTTAAAGATGGCTAAAAGTACTAAAAAAATGCATTGTTATCGTGTTCTGAGCTATTCTAAAAGTTTCAAATGTCTAGCTAGTCGGGAAGTTTGTTAAAATTGATTGCAAGATTTGTAAGGGACAAACACATACACAAACAAACAAGAAAGCAAGTTAATAAAAACATGGTAGATAAAAATGTTGCAAACAATGCGTTATTGTTTTTTATCTAATTCTGGACTTACTGTAATTTTCTAGATTTTATGAAAGATGCGACATTTATCTGATTCATATTATGGCAGACAAATAGATTTCTACATCATCCCAGGAAATTTTATGAGAAATAATATATTATAATCAGTTGAGGGATTCCAGTATCTCATCATGTAACGTTATTTTCCAGATTAAGCAAGATCCTCAGTAATAATTATGAGAATTACGTTAAATCCTGATTGTCCTCAAGGGTTGCAACAGAACTTATTTTGGTTTCTTTCAATTGCGACGAATGCCCTCATTTAAGCATTTTACGACGCCATTATTTTTTTTTCACATATTTTGATTTTGAGAAACTTATTTGTTTACGGTTGTTAAGATTATTTTTATTGCCATGTTTTTATTATTTCACTTTCTTGTTTTTTGTGTGTTTGTGTGTTTGTGTCCCGTACAATTCTTGCAATTGATTTTTAACTAACTTCCCGACTAGCTAGACATTTGAAACTTTTAGAATAGCTCAGAACACGATGACAATGCATTATTTTAATACTTTTCGCCATCTTTAAGCAGAATTAAATTCATTTTCAGTTATTTTCAATTAATTTTGTTTTGTAGACTGGTGAAGCCATCGATCGCCCGGGACGGGAACCAAAATTTAAACGCAAGTTAACTTCCAATTAACTTCACTTTCTTTCAAGTTGATGGGATAATTCATCAAAAATATTTTAAAAAAGGATTTATTAATACATAGAATTGTCAAGTTTATATCATTCAACAGAAAATTTAAAAGCATGGTATATAAAAAGTTTTTTTTTATCTTGAAATTATTTTTGTAAGGTATTTTTGACTGGAGACTTTGTTGCCTTAAATTATGGCACGAAATTCATAGTTAGGGTTCCTTATCTATAAGTAGCATGCTCGTGTTCAAGAGTGTGAACCTGTACCAATAAATGTGCAAGCACAACTTTCTTATTATCGGATTCTTTTTCCCTAGTGATGTGGTGTTCAACGTTTTGCGAACTAAATATTCAGACTTAAAAATTTTAGATATGTTTTGAAATAGTCTGAGAATTAGAAACGATCAATTAGACTCAATTATTATAACTTTGAACTTGTTATAAAATTTGTAAAGAACAATTCCTAAAGGGAGGCTTATAATTATTGATAACAAAACATGATTTGGAAATATATCTTATATGAAATCATAAGTAACCACTTTGGTTCAGACAAAATATCGCTTTTATTCTATTAAGATGTATTAAAAATATCTAGAAAATAAGCTTTATGAGCAATGAAAATAAGCTTTCGGACTCCGTGGTCCGATCAACAAAGGCGTCGAGCCAGTGATCTGCAACTTCCTGGTTCGATACCCGACCCTAACAAAACCGCCGACGTGTACACTAATGATGGAAGGTGCATTGAAAAAATCTGTGGTAGTTGCAATGTCCTACGAGTTCCCAAACATTAACTCTGTAAGTGCCGGGTCAAGTGTTCCGGTCTCGTCACTTCACTCGGTTAAAAATTAGGGGACCAAACGGGACCAGCGGACTCATCCCCTGTGGTCCACCCGGGTCAAGGCATGCAATGCATGCGGCGAAGTGGTCACACCCTTCTGGCTTCTCACGTGAAAAGTTTATCGCTCAGCTCCCATCCATTGAAAAAAAGGCTTTATGAGCACAGCACATGACATGGGATTCCCATGTATTTTATTAATTGCAATTTAAAACAAAGCAAAATTAGAGAGAGTATGAAGGTTACCCACTCCCTCAACTCTCGGCTTCTTGGTTGGAAAGTGTTTCACTCTTCGTATCGTACTAGCAAAAATCGCTACCACGGCTAAAGAAGTTTCACTTCAATTATTGAAGTTTATAAAATATGTGACAGTACTGCATTGATCTGTTTTGTAAATAACTGTATTTTTAACTTTAATATAATTTTGTTGCTCTCCTGTACTACTATTATTAACTCCTAACACTCCCTTTATTGCTCTTTTTTTCCTTGACATCTGTGGTAATGTAGTTTTAATGCTATATAACATACTAGCGGCCCGTCTCGACTTATCCGGGTTGAACAATTATCTATCTTAAGTAGATATTAGGTAGGTATAATTTATTTTAAAACTTCATGGTATACCACATTTTTGTTTTTCTGAGGTTTTAAAATAAATTGATTCTCTGCATTTCCTGACCTAGAGAGACCAACATATAATTGTCCATGAGTAAAGCAATCTTTCCATAAGTCAAGTCCAATATATTTGTATGTTTGACCTTGGGATTTGCTGATGGTGATGGCAAAAGAAATTTTTATTGCAAACTGTAACGTCAGGCACTGAATTGTGTCTGGGTGGCTGATTTTGATACGATTCGACCCCATAGCCTATCCGCTACAGAGTCCGCACACAAAAACACGAAAAAAGCACCAAAAATGGCACCAAAAATTTAATAACTTTTTTTTAATTAAAAATTAAAAATCCGGCTACGTCAGGCACTGAGACGTGTCCGGGGCCACCCGCGTGCCGATTTTGGTACGATTCGACCCCATAGTCTCGCTGTCAGCGAGGACAGCCGCGGAAGCTGTCGAAATAAGCACCTTTTAGGGGCAAAATCATTAGAACATTATTTTAAAAAACTCTGGGGTCTGATTTTCAAAAAATAATATGCCTATATTTTAATCTCAACTATCAACTATATCTATACAAAATTTCAGCTCAATTGAAGCAATACTTTTTCACTTATAAAGGAACAAGCATACGCCTATTCGAAATAATCAATAAATTTCACAGTTTCAATGAAACACACTGATTTTTGAATAAAGTTCAATAATTCAAGTTCGATTTACGCAAATTGTGCATAAAATTGTACATAAATTCAAAAACATAAAGTTTATAAGTTAGATAAAGTTCTGAAATATTATACCAATAAATTTCCAGTTGATAGCCAATAAATTGCAAATCTTTTTTTACCTTAAATGTCCAATAAAAAGTGTGGTTCCAAATGTAATTTTCTTCAATAAACCCTTAACCGTTGCCAATTTCAAAACTCTTTTTTGTATTTATCAATACCTCCTCCACTTGAATCTTTAAAATAGTAAATGTTTCACTGATAATAAATGAAAATGTAGTTTTATGTGTTGCTATGGTTACTTGACTATGGTTGTCAAAGAAAATTCAAATGTTAAATGTTTTACTGAAAATAAATGAAAATATCGTTTGATGTGTTGCTATAGTTACTTGACTATGGTTGACAAAGGAAATTTATAAAGGTGAAGCATCAGCTCAACATTTAGGCCCCTAACTTTCTTTCTACTGATCAGATATACATAATATATAGCCTATGTCCATCTGGAATAATGTACCTTTCAAATAGGTGCAGTGGTTCCAGAGATTACCCTCCACATACAAAATCCGCTCTCTCTCTTTATATATTAGTATAGACTAGCTGAAAACCCGCACTTCGCTACGGAGTACATTCAAATTAAATACAACGGTCAATGTATGCAATTAATGCAATATATATATATATATATATATATATATATATATATCTACAGATGGAGTACAAAATAATACGAACACCTGTGAAAAAGTATGACGTATTTCACACCTGCAGTACAGCCGCTCCACCTGCAACAGAAGTCTGCCACCTAGTGAGCGTGAAGAGGAAGGTATCAGTATCTCAACAGCAGTCACCTACGTTGCATGCTTCTATCGAACTGTCTGTGATAAGTTGAAATGTCAGACCTGTCAGAGTTCCAAAGAGGAATGATAGTTGGAGCGCGTTTAAGTGGAGCATAGGTTACGGAAACAGCAAACCTTTTCGGGTTTGCAAGGAGTCCGGTATCAGCCGTTATGACAGCGTACACGAAAGAGGGTAAGACGACGTCTTCAAAGCACAACAGTGGCCGAAAGTTCAAACTTGCTGATAGGGATCGACGGGTCTTGAAGCGCATAGTAGCCCGAAAGCACAAGCAATCGTTATCCGAGATAACATCCGAAATGAACAGTCATCTCCAGGACCCCGTTTCAACAAAAACTGTCAAAAAGGAACTTCATGCTGCGAACATTTATGGCAGAGAGGCAATTCGTAAACCCTTGGTGACAGCAACTAATGCTTTCAAGCGACGCCAATGGTGCAGAGATCACAAAGGCTGGTCCCCACAGCAGTGGCAACAGGTAATATGGTCAGATGAATCGTCATTCATCCTATTTCAGACGACCGGACTCGATTATGTCTGGTGAACGCCCAAAGAAGCGTTTCATCCTGAATGCCTCTTGCCGACTGTGAAGCATGGGTGTGGCTCCATTATGGTATGGGGTGCGATATCTTGGCGCGGTCTTGGGCCACTTGTTATTTTGCATGGGAGGATCAAATCCAATCACTATCTAAGCGTTCTAGAGTATCATGCCCATCCTTTTGTCCAGACTGTATTCCCTGGAGAGCGACCGCTTTTTCAAGACGACGACGCCCGTATCCACACTGCTAGGTGTGTTCCAGAATGCTTCGAAGAGCATGACGATGCAGTTGAACATCTCGCCTGTCCCCCTCAATCTCCAGACTTGAATATTATTGAACATTTATGGCAATATTTGGAGTCCAAACTTCGTTCCCGATTTCCACCTCCATCCGGACTTTCGGAATTAGAGACCGCTCTGCTGGAGGAACGGCTTAATATTGCTTTAAATATTGTCCATGACCTTTATGCATCAATCCCACGTCGCATTAAATCTGTACTTCAGTCAAAGTGTGGTTCAACCCCCTATTAATAAAGATTTTCCATTATTTCACAGGTGTTCGTATTATTTTATCCACCATCTGTATATATACCATCTGTATATATATATATATATATATATATATATATATATATATATATATATATATATATATATATATATATATATATACGGGTGGTTATCTAAATAATGGAAACACATCAATATTAGTGGTGTTTATGGAAGTGCTTCGTATTCCTTAAAAAACAAGTTTATTAACCAATATTTTTTAAAGAATATAGTGTATACATTATTCTACTCTAAAGAAGCAGTAATGAAACTATGGGCATCAGGCTCTTTGGGGGATAGCGTAAGATGTCAAACCTTGTAGACTGTGTAGAAGGGCAAATTGTTGAAGCGCATTTAATAGGAGTATCTGTTACAACAGCCCCCATGGGTTTGGGTGTTTACCGAGCTATGATATCGGAAGTCATGATGGCATACAGAGTTCACGGAAAGACATCGTCTGTGAATAAGAATAGTGGACGAAACGGAAAGCTAAGTGAAAGAGACTGACTGGTGTTGAAGTGGACTGTGACATCAAAAATGAAGACAACTGCAGCCAAAGTGACCGTAGAGCTCCATCTGAATCTGCAGCCTCCAGTACCAGTCATTACAAGTAAGAGAAAACTTCTAAAACAAAACATTTACGGCAGAGTAGTAATTCCTAAGCCACTTGTAACAGATGTGAAAACAAACCGTCCTCTACAGTGGTGCCACGAGCACAAATCCTGGTCGAGTGATACGTTGAAATATGACATTTGGTTAGACAAATCATTGTTCACTTTGTTCCCTGCAACAGGACGTGCATATGTCTGAAAACACCTACACAAGCTTATTATCATGCTTGTCTCATACCAGCTGTCAAACATGGAGAGGAAATTTCTTAGGATGGCCATCTCATGGTTTTCAAAAGAGATCTATTGTAACCCCGAAAGGGAGATGACTTGGAAGGACTATGTCGAACTTTTAGCCGACCAGATCCATCCTATGGTGCAAAAATTGTTTCCTGTAGGAGATGGCGTTCTCCATAAGGATAATGCTCCGATTCATACAGCTAGACGTGTCAGGTCGTGGTTTGAGGAACATAAAAACCAAATCAAACATCTTATCTGGCCCGCTCAGTCCCTAAACCTCAATATAATCGAACTGCTGTGGTCTGTTTTAGGGAACAGAGTCAGGAATCAATATCCAGCAATAGCACCTCTACAGGAACATTGACTATTTATCCATAAAGAATGGTATAATATTCCCTTAACCACTATTCATGACTTACATAATTTACTTCCTTAGTGAGTCCAGGTGGTATTAAATGCCATAGATGGTCCTATGCCATATTAATAAAGAATTTCATGGTTATCCTAAGTGTTTCCATTATTTTGATAACCACCTGTATATATATATATATATATATATATATATATATATATATATATATATATATATATATATGTATAATAAATACGACGATCAATGTATACAATTGATGTAATATATATATATATATATATTTTTTTAAAAAAATTGTAAGGGTTTATTTTATAGACAAAATAATGTAGAAGAAAATATTCAAATTAAATCTAATAGGATGTACATACTGAAGAATATAGTACAGTTAATATAGTTATAGAGAATACCTCACTTCTACCCGCACTTGGGTGTATATAATTTGAAGTGGCACTCTAAATGAATTTGATACAAACACAGTTTATACATGAAACAATGTTTATTGAATTTGTTGCACATATAGAATTTGCTTTTACAGCAATAAGCATACGTACTACTTGTACGGAATATATATTAGCATTCAATAAAAATACACTTTGCAATACTCACAAACTAGAGAGTCAAACCCTCAGTTCTGCAGCTGCTTACCTCGTAGCTCCCTTAACTTGCTTATCTATCAACCTTAACAACCCTTCTATTAATCAAGCTGCATGGTATTTATACCAAGCGCGTATGCCGAAATTAGCATATCTCAAGCAGCTTCTTTAATTTATTCACTCAAAAGTTCGATTCTTGTGAATCGAATCTTATGTATACCTTACATAGTTCATTTTGAGGAACAGATCTTTTACAGTATCTTAATATTTTTTTGGATAATGTCCAATCGTCTGTCGCATTAGCAAGGGAAATTTTTTTTTATCTATTTCTTTTTGTTATGGATGGGACGATAAATTTATTTAAAGTACCAGAAAAAGAAATCATGTGCTCAGCATTTAATACATTAAATTCTAAAATTCAATCTATATAAATTCACCAAAAATCAGAAAATGGAGGTAAAGATTCGAAAAAGATTTCATTTTAAAGGAATTTTTATGATCTTTCTCGTGATATAAATTCTATAAGCCTCAAATAATTATTTTAAATGCAAACTTAAAAAAAGTTACTAAAAGAGTTAAAAAATTTAATTTTAAATAATCTAAGAAGAATTTTTCAAAAATTTTTCTTAGTGCACCCCTACACTATAAGAAGAATCGCCATACAAAATATCAGCCCTTTAGATCCAGCGGTTTGGTTTGTGCGTTATGTATGTCAGTGAGTCAATCAGTCAGTCTGTGAGTCAGTCAGTTACAGAACTGTTTTATATATATATAGATTGTATTACAGTATTGCTCATTGTTTTGTTTTGTAGTTTATGGTCAAGGGCGCAAGAAAATTAAAGATTCAGATGGCTGGAGATAATCCCATTTTTTTTCAAGTTCTTGTGCCCCTGATCTTGCGATTATTAACTGCTTTCGGTAATAAAACTTTGGGAATGTTAGGAATGTGCTACATGGAGAAAAATTTGCTCGTTTTTATTCGATACTTTCTGTTAAATTTTCAGAGCTTGTTATGTGTTAGTGCCTTTCCATCTGCACAGGTTTAGTTGACAAATGATCATTTGCAATTCTTATTTTTACTATAAACACACATTGATAAGGATAATTATATTGTTATGTATCATTCGTAGAACATCAGGGTCTATGAACACTATTGCTAAAAGAATAAATATTCCTGGAGGATTTTTGACAATTATTTATAAAGAGGTGTTATTAATACAAGGGTGAAATGTCTAATTCTGATTCATATATTATTTCCCTTCAGGAAAGATTTTCGAAGAAAATGTTGAAAGTACATAGTTTTACTTATCATAAATATCACATAATCATTTATACGACCAAAACATGTTTCAATTCATTTAAATTTTATTATAGTGTGTAAGATTTCTATTATATCAGTTATTAGTGATAGCATGTCCAAGATTTGAAGCGTGACTTTTTCTAAGACTCACACTTAAACCTCAACGGCTGAAAGGTCTCGGCGAGCCTTTGACGACAGGCGGGGCATGAAGTTTTCTTTTTCTTAATCACCCAGTACGTGATACAGGGAGAACAAAAGACGTGCCCGCAGCTGGTCACAATCCAAGCGATTTCTGCCAAAGATTTTGCTTCCTCCAGACATACCCTGCAAATTATTTTTGTACTCCAGGCCTTCTCTTTTATCTTAGACACCCTCTTCTTGGTTTTGTAGGTCACTCGGCATGTCTTTTTTTTCACCCGGCCTTTTTCTTTACATGTCTTGACGCATTTACTGTCCATGGATGACGTCATTTTTGGCATCATCGAAGACGATGAGTGGGAATTTGGAGATGCATTTTTGGATTCCTTATCACGATCCTGTGAATTTTTTGTTAGGAAAATTACTGACTACGACAATTATTTATTTATTTGTATATATATATATATATATATATATATATATATATATATATATATACACTGGTTATCAAAAATTAAGGAAAAGTCATAAAAATAGCAATTACTCAAAAAGTTACGCGTAGAACTAAATGAAACTTATACACATTATACAACGCAGAGGTATAAAAAGCATAAAAATAAATCGCCAGACAATTACGGTGTTATAGAAACTAGCACATGTATACAATGAACAAATCGGATGTGTCAGTTTGGTATAGAAAAAGTACCTTTAATATGGCGTATGATCCCCCTGAGAAGCGATACAGCACATACAGCGATGTGTAATGCTGTCAATTATGGGGTCTATGAGGTCGGAAGGAAGTGAGAGCAATTGCTCTTGCAAAGCAGTTGAAAGCGCGGCTAGGGTCCTAGGACGAGGATTCAGAGCAGCTATACGTCGTCCTAGAGCGCCCCAAACATGGTCGATAGGATTCAGGTCCAGTGACCGAGCTGGCCACTCCATAAGCTGAATTGTTTCCTGCTCAAGATAAGCATCCACGATGCGAGCCCTGTGCGGTCTCGCGTTATCGTCCTGCAGCACGAAAGCATCACCTATTGCTCCGGCATAAAGGCGCATATAAGCATCAAGGATGTCAGCTCTATAGGTGTGAGCATTCACATTTCCACGGGGAAAGACATGGAGGTCTGTGTGTCCACCCAAATAAATACCACCCCAAACACAGACATTGCCTGATCAGTATGCATCTTTTTCACGGATGTGTGATGGATGAAAACGAGTTCCAGGTTCTCTCCAAATCAAAATACGCCTACTGTCGCTTTGGAGGCTAAACCTGGACTCAACCGTAAAGAGAACAGCCCTCCATTGATCACGCGTCCAGTGAACGCGTTGACGTTCCCAATGCAAACGTTCCCGCCTATAGCGTGACGTGAGCGGGCCGCAAATGGCTGGTTTCCTCGCAAAAAGATCACCTTCGTCAAGCCTTCTACGCATGGTTGACGTGGATACCAACCTTCCGGAGCTTGCAGTGAGAGAGGATCTGTTCAAACGGAGTTGTGGTTCTATTCCTTCGTGCGCATAATGACAAATATCGGTCATCGGCATTCGTCGTAGCGGTTGATCGTCCTTTCCTGAACCTCCTGGATACCGAATCCGTGTTAGAAATTGTTGCCAAATTCTATGAACCACAGACGGACTCCCATTTAGCCATCTGGCCACTTCTGTCTGACTTTATCCTGTCTCTAGTCTCCAAATAGCTCGCCATCGCAGTTCTTCGGTCAAATTATGCCTGGAGGTCATTGTTATAATTTGGATATGCCAGATGTCTAATCTCAGCCTCGCAGCTACAATTGTCGCTTTGCTCTGAGACATGCACTTTTATGCTCCTCACAAATGACGTATTCCGACTGCAGTGCCACTATTTTGCGTAATGTAGTATTGCTCAGTCCCTTTTACAACAACATATTCAAATTTTAAACAGATTGGCCTAGTTTTGAACGTGTTCTCCCTCTTTTTGTGATTTTTCCTTAATTTTTGATAATTAGTGTGTATATATATATATATATATATATATATATATATATACACTCACTTCCAAAAGTTAAGCACGGAGAGGAAAATGTTAATTTCCGTAAGCCAATCTGAATTAAAGGAGCTGAAATTTGCTGCAAAGGTAGAAGGAAGTATGCAAATATGTTAGGTAACAGCCAATCAAGGTTTCGCGTCGAGAAATATGGAAAACAGGCAGTCGTATAAGAAGCCGGCATTGTGAAGGGTTACAGGAGTTGCATGTAAGTGCTGATGAAAGGTGTTTAGAACATTCGTACGATTTGTTTTCAAGCTAGACGTGTTTCTATGGCTTCCAGAAGACGAATGGAAGATTCTGAATGCTGTCGGGCTGTCGGACGCATTGAAGCAGGGCAGTCTATCACAGATGTTGCTCTTTTCATCGGCGTTCATCATTCCGCCATTTCACGATTATGAGAAGAATTCCAAATCAACCAAACAGTTGTCTGAATACCTGTAGCCGGTCTTCCAAGGGTCATGACCCCCCTCGGAAGATGGATATATTGCTGTTGTAGCCAATGGCCATGTGGTTCTTACCAATGGCCGATATCTGCCACTATTGTTCGTCGAAGGCTACACATGAATGGTCTGTACGCCCGGATACCACAAGTTTGTGTTCCTTTATCCGTCCAATCCAGAGGGTTACGATTAAAGTGGTGCCGCCAGCATGTGAATTGTACTGTGTCTGATTGGGGCAACGTTATGTTCACCGATGAGTCCAGATTTGCCCTACAACCCGATGATAAGCGCGTAAGGGTCTGGAGAGAAAAAGGCACACGCAATCGGCCCGAGAACATCACCGAACATTACGCATTCCGCGGTGGAAGCATCATGGTCTGGGCAGGGATTTCATTGGGATATCGCACCGACCTGCATATCTACAGGCGAGGTTCTGTAACGGCTGGACGTTATCGAGATGAAGTCCTAGACCCCCCCCCCTGTGAAAATGTAAGCTGCAGCAGTTGGTCCTTCTTTCATTTTAATGGACGATAATGCCCATCCCCATAGAGCTGCCATCATTGACGACTTTCTGGAGAGGGAGGGGATTACGCGTATGAAGTGGCCAGCTTACTCGCCAGACCCTAATCGAATTGAAAATCTTTGGGATGCCCTCGGCCGTGCTGTATGTAGACGTTTCCCACCTCCAGCCACTCTCAGAGAATTAGAAACTGCCCTACAGGAGGAATGGAGATTTCTGGACTCGGCGGGGGTAGATCACCCTATAACAAGACCCTATAACCCTATATTGATGTCGGTTTTTGTTGTTTGTTTTGCATTTAAACATCATTTTGTTAATGACGCAAATATGACGTCATCTTATAATTTATGAAAATTTAATTTTTGTTTTATCTCTGTATGTAATTCCTTGTTTTGTTTCATGAATAAACATAGAGCTACTTACTTGCAGCATTTCATGTCAATCAAAGCATTACTTGTCCATTTTTTCGCATTTTACCGCTCCGTGCTTAACTTTTGGAAGTGAGTGTATATATCATGGTGCACTTCGTGAGTCAAGGTGAAAATTTTTGTTTACAACGAAGCACATATAGATACCCTTGATGTGCTATAGATACCCTTGATGTGCACATATAGATACCCTTGCAGGTTACGGTAAAATTCTGGTTTTGGGGAAGTAGGCGATTAGAGTGCAAGTTACAGGATGATTTATATCATAGGCATCAATATTCCCGTTAAGCTACCTTAAGTTATTAAAATCTACCATAAGAGGCCAAAAAAAATTGCATTTTGCTGCTTGAAACACAGGCTGAACTATAGTAAGTTATTCGAAGTTACTATTGACGTGAAAAGTGTAATTTTGTCATAAAAATCTTAGCTAAGTTAACATATGTTACACGTTTTTCCCGAACTTTTCTAACACCAGTGATGTATAGGTAGTTCGATTTTGTATGCTAACGCAAAAAATGCACACTGGTTGACATTTGGTGAGGTACAGTTTATAATTTTCATTCGAGAAAACTGTCTGAAAAAAGTCAATGTGGCATAGTGTATGGCTAGAATGTCATGGTATTGAACTAAAAAGATAAGTTATCTGCGAGCAGCGTGCATGAAAAAGGACATCCGGTACTTTATTTTCAGACATCATTGAGGTGCGTTAAAGATTAAAACAATTTTCGTGTACTTAAATAAAAAGAGAATTCTTGCTATTGTCCATACTGGAGAAAGAAAATATATAAAAAACCTTTAGGTTAGGAATTAAAATTTCTTTTCCCTTCTAGAGTAAAGTAACGACTTGTTTTCGCACAAATGAATGATTTAATCCCCTATAATCTATAAAATGTATTAATTTCGGGTTGCGGGACAGAGCAATAACTTACAACATTTTACACTTCACTTGAACTCTGCATGTCTGTGAGTCGAACTAGTCTATTATTCGTTAATTTGAATGTGATAACTAGGTTATCATGTCGTTCTACTGCAACAAGACTAGGCGATAAACTTCGGATTAATAAAATATATGTGAAACCTACCACAATCCATCTCAGTCGATAGCGGCAAATATTTTTTAAAAAGCATAACTTTTTCGTATGTACTGTAACGTAGTCAATAATAAGCCAAGCCTTTCGCTTCAATTACTTTACTACGATACGTTAAACATATTACAACTACAAAAAGCAAGTATGTACAGTAAGGCGGAGCGTAAAAAAAAAGTTTTCGATTTCGTTTTTGCCCTAGTGCGGAAAAGTTGGGTACTGGTGGGTAGGTCACGTATGCAAAGTTTTGGGAAAAACAAAAAATGTCTTCCGTCTCCATTTCGGCCGTGATTTTTAGCAGATTTTTACCATATAGTTAAAAATGTGTATTTCCATTGTTTTCTATGCAACTCGTCATTTTGTTTTTAAATAAAATACAGAGGTAATTCGAAACTTAATACAGAAAGGCAGCAGCGGACACACTGCGTGCAGAAAGGCAAAGAAATATTTTGGCATTTAAATATTGTCAACAACAACTTTAGAAACGAAGCATAAAATGGAACGAGTGACCCTAATGCATATTCTGGTCCTACTGGGAAAGCATTGGCAAATTGTAAAAACCTCCCAGTTGTGGAATTTGCAGACATTTCGAACGAATTTCCGAAAATCGACATGAAGGATCTTAGCACACACAAGCGATAGCTTTGGGATATTTGTCAAACTGTCACAAATAGAAACTGCTCATCACGCTTGTCACAAAAGCACCCTGGGAAAATGACTCATGCACGTTGGCTAACAACTGCAAATCGAATAAAGTGTTTATACATTAGCTCGTCAGAGCCTTCAAACAAAGTTCAAACTCTGGCAGAGTTCATCATTAAAGTGAGCCCACCTATGTGGTTTACAGTCAAATTCAATCCATGTTGCACGTATGGTCCACGAAATTTGTGGCAGACAATAAACGTCTCACGCTATCTTAAAAACGATTTAAAGACTGTGGTCGATCCCATTATCCAGAGAAATGGCTATTTCGGCCACCCGGAAGCAATAATCTTGTCAATGATCACAGACGACAGACAGTCCATTGCAGAACTTGGACTGCGTAGGATTTTACGAGCAAGAAAGGAAAAAAAGGAAAGAATCAGACACTACAACATTCCGTCACTCAACTTCGAGGCAGTTTCATATATAGACCTCATTGATTGGCAGAAATGTAATTTGACGGAACCCCCAATTGACAGAAGATAATTTTAGAAATTTGATTTCCAGTGGAGAGTCTGTAGCTCAACACCTGGAAAGCCTAAAATTTCCTTGCCACACCCAAAGTGTTGAACGTATCGTGAAACTAGTAACAGAGTTTTCTGCGGCTGTGTGTGGAGAAAATAAGCGTGACGGTTTAGTTAGAACCCGAACAGAGTCGAGAAAAGCTATGCCACCATTTGAAACCAAATGCGAGTACCAAGTAAAACCGGAATAACTGCAAGGGCAAAGGTATGGTTGGGTGGATAGGTGGGCACGGGTGGAACTTGCAATGAAGCCACCTCCCCGTGGTGAGTTCTGGGTTTTTTCTGAATTTTATTTCAGAAAAAACGAAAAGCTGCATGCAAAACAATGGAAATACACATTTTTAACTGTATGGTAAAATTCTGCTAAAAATCACGGCCGAAATGGAGACGGAAGATAATTTTTGTTTTTCCCAAAATTTTGCATACGTGACTTACTCACCAGTACACAACTTTTCCGCACTAGGGCAAAAACAAAATCGAAAACTTTTTTTTTACGTTCCGCCCTAATGTACAGCGAGTTAGAATTTACAGTTAGATATGTCAGAACGGCTTCGGGTTCAACGACAGTGCGACCTATAAAGCCGGTGACCAGGAGAGCCGCGTCTCTCTCTGGCACTCAAAAACAGATGTCTTCTGCGTGGACTATTGGGGTCTTCTTTTATACTGTCGGCGAATTCAAAAGCTTTCTCAGGCGTTTGAAGTGCTCGTAAGTGTTCAAAGTTTATGGGATTCCACATGTCACTAGAGTGTCAAAATTCTGGAGAGCCCTCTAACCACTCTGGAATTTATGCGTTCTATAACGTCAGAACCGCACATTACACGAACTTTATGGCCTCTTATCGCAGAGTTTATGAGACCGCTCAGTTCAACATTTCGCCGATAGATGATATGTTGAGGGGTAGGAACGGGCATCACATACTTATAGAAATACTAATTTCGTGTAGTAATGAGACAATGTCACAGTACATATTGCGGGTTGTGGAATTCAGAAAATGAGAATTGCTCTTACTATCGGGAGAGTTTAATCAGTAGAATACGTGCCTCAATATTAAGAGACAAATATTTGATTAAAGAAACAAAAATTCGATTAAGAGACAAATATTGGACAAATATTCCTGACCGATTGGGAGTATATGACAAATATTCACTATGAAAGAGATCAGGGTACTAAAAAAAAACAATAAGCTTAGTCAATCGTGCTGTTGTCATTTGTCTTAAAGATAGAATACGAGAGTAATGAAATTCGTAAGTTCTTCTGACCGTCGGTTATAGTTAAGCAGATGAGATATAGTTAAGGCTAGGAGAGCCATGTTTGAACTCTGGTCCTGGTACATATTTGTAACAAAATGAATCAAGGTTCAATCTTTCTGAAAATATTCATTTGTCCGAAGTTCCAAACTTTCACACCATCTTTCAGATTACTAGATATTTTGTAATTGTAGTAAAGTTGAGCAACATTTTCCTGGCTATGCTAAAATTCTTAGTTATCCATGAGATTGAATAAAAGGGGTATCATAAATTAGTAGACTTCAAAGAATATTTTGATTACACATTTAGATGATTCGCCTTCTTTAAAAAACACTAAAATTTCTTCCTTTATTTTCAATCGACTTATATATATATTTTTTAATTTTATGAGCTTATAAATATATTCAAGAAAGTTAGAGAATTTCTGAGTTTGCACGAGACCGTAAAATTCCGTTTCAGCGAAATTTGTTCAAATTTTACAGTTAGAAAACTACACTACACCGATTCGTCAAGAATTGCTGGCAATTTTACAACAATAATGGGCCAGTTGGCTTCTTTTTCTGTATGTGGAAAAAATTTCATACCTTTCCAGTCACCTGGTGCAAGTAATTAATCACCAAAAGTCGTTTACAAATTGCATTTTCAGCTGTTTTGTGTAATTAACTGTAACTCTCGTGATTCGTGTGCATGAATGAACAAAATGCATAAGTAATTATTATTACATTAATTTTATTCATCAAGTAAATATTTAGTTAGGGGGCCAAAAATCTTTTATATCCTCTACGATGTCTTCGAAAGGACCCTCATTTTGTCGTCGTCACAGAAATTCATCAAGGTACGATTGCAAATGATGGCATGTCGTTTATAATGTTTTTGATATCACGATTGGATGCTTCACCACACTTGTCCAATCTCTTGTGTAATTGGAAAAAAGCAAGTAAAGTTTGTGTTTAGTTAGTATCCAATTTTTATTCATGTGAATTTGCCGTTTTGGGAGATATTCAGCTGAGTCTCTGAACTTAATCATGTTCTCCAGCATGATTCATACCCGCTTATCCATCGTCATCTGCAAACGTTTCCTGTGTGACAATGGTTCTTCAAAATTTAGCATATCTCTTTCTTATTGAACCGTTTTCCTACATTTGTTATACTGGCGATTTTTTTTTCTAGAGAATGGCGATACATCTTAGTACAAACGCCAAATGGACCAAGCTAACAGAAAATTAACAAATATTTTAAACCATGCCGTTTCGAGGTTTTAAAATGTTTACGGGGATCGAACGTTGCATATTAAAGTCATTTACGAAAAATGGAAAAGAAATTTTAATCCAACAAACCGTATTTTATTAGTCCTGTTTCTGTGGTTATTGTTGTAAAATAAATGGTACCTAAATCATGGTACTTTTCCATTATACCGACCCATCGCCAACGTTACGCGAGAGGTCGTCAACTGTAATACTATAATATTTTTATGTAATAACTTTTAGGTGCTTTTCCGTTAGCTGGGAGCCAGACAAAAACCGCTGAGCTTAAAAGTTGGCGCAGTTATTGCTAAACCTAAATGTTGACGCAAAAAGAGTATTTGACCCTGGTGAACTTTTATTTTTATTACATTTAATTCACACTAATAAATTGAAACATATATAAAAAATAATAATGAAATTTTAAAAAATCAATTTACACAGCAGGCATGAAATTATAAATTTCGTTTACAATTGCTGAAAATTAGGTTGTCTTAGCATACAAACGTCGCCACATAAACCCAATTAAATAAGACTCTAAATGGTTCCTTGCAGTTTCACACTGACGTTTATTCCGCCATTTCGCAGAACCCCAAAACCGCTCTATTGTCTGGGTGTGGCATCCGGTTTTTGGGTCCACAAAATTATACGAGTGATTGAAAGTAAAATGTTCAAATCCGGAATATTTCAGTTCTTTAGTTTTGTGCCCTTTCCAACAGTCGGAAAATATGGTACTACCATCAGCTATGTGTTCCTCTATCGCGGCCTTGAAAGTGGTTGCTGTTTGATCTGGGACCGCAACAAGGAAACATTCTTTAGTTTCACGAAATAAACCGCCATAAACCCAACTTTTAAGCTTGGCGGTCTTTGTCTGGTACCCAGCTAACGGAAAAGTACCAAATTTTCAAATGAATAAGACTGTATTTTGTTAAAATGATTTGAAAATAAATCCTCTAAAAAAAACACTGAAGCACATTCTTTTATTGCGTTCTTAAATAACTGCTACACTGAGTAGTGTAATTGTTAAGTACCAATTTTGTTTACCTTTAAGTACTAGAGTCTCCACAATAACCTGCTGTACATAATTATTCCAGTAAACTGCTATATTTTTACTCATCAATAAATGATTTTAACTAAACTTTGTAGACGATAATCCATCACACCAGCAGCATGTGAAACGTAAACACGTCCAAAATGGTAAGCGACGTACAAGAGGTTGGCGTTGGGTCGGCATAGTGGGAAGTACCAAATAAATTAAAGTGTGAACAGGAAGTCTGCTCTTCCGATGCTCTCCCATTTGGCATCTCGTTTTCAGAAAATGAATCAAAATGCCAAAATCGCCTTATGTTAAAATGGACAATCTGCATATACTGGCTACAATTTATAAAAAAAGAGGCAAATACAAATCTATTACTCGGTGTATATAAAAAGTTGTTAAAAATTACGGGAACAAGCCTGATAAAAATATACATAGCAGCCATTTGGAATCAGGTATTTAATTGTTAAATGAGTATTGTGGCTTAAAAATTCGATAGCGTTAAAAAGTCATATGACCTTCGAAACAATATTTTAAAAATTAATCGCCTAGTTTGGTTCCAAGAATATCACACACATCACATATTAATTATTATTTTTCGAGGGGTACTATCAATACGGATATTATGAAAAGAATGTCAACAAAAAAATCCTTATTTAAAAAACCCAAAAAAGTAATCAAAATATTCTATGTCTGATGATTACACGTCGACAATTTTCTGCTCTACTTGCAGTGTGCATTATAAATCGTAGATAATACTAATAAAACATAGAAAATCGATCTAAAAGTAATTTTTAAAGGTCTTTTGGTGTTTAAAGTTTAAAACAATTTCATAATTAATGCAAGCTAAAAATTAAATGAAACGAAAACGCATGAAGTACGTACCATAATTTAATGTAATTAGTTGTGAAAATAGTATAATTTATACATACCATATTTTACCAAATTTTCACCATTATATATTTGTTACCATAATTTACTTTAATTAAGTATGGCGATAAATTAAATTCAATTTTATGGCTTAATTTAATTATTTAAGGTATTAAGGTTTAAGTAATAACTATTTTAAACATAAAAGAGAAGAAAACATACTCCACTGTTTACCTGACGATTGTGCACGAGATAAAATGTCTAGAGGAATCACTTACCTAATATGCAATTATCTTTATTACTTTTTAAAGGATGCATGCACGTATTGTTTAAATAATAAATTTTATTTCGTGCATATGCAATGAATATTTTATAAAAATTTACCACCATTTAACTATAACTGTCTATGTGACAGTTAGTATGTATGTTTATACAACACTTTTAGAAATAAACCTACGTTTCTACGAAAATTGATTTTGAAGTTTTTCTTACGGCCCACATAAACCTTGTTTATTTAACCCATGTTCATAACACACACACACACATTTATATATATATATATATATATATATATATATATATATATATATATATATATATATATATATATATATATATATATACTAGGGGCTTCGCCCCTAGGCTCGCTACCCTCGCTTCTCTGTTAGGGTGAAGGTCAAGGTATATTGAGTTTGTTGGAGTGCCATGGTCTTACGACTTTACCTCCAGTAGCAAGATATGTACATCAGAAAATATGTGCTCAGCAGTAAAATAAAAATATAAAAACTAAGCCCTCTTCAGATAAGTGAAATAAAAAATATAATAAGAATTAAAAGAATAAAATTCAAATATTTAGAAAAAATGATCGTCCTCCGGGGTCGAACCGGGGACTATCGCATATGAGTAGCACGCTCTAGCACAGCGCCAATCATAGCACAAGTTGAAGGAATAAGTTGGTAATAGCGAGATACATAGGGGTGATTCTCGGGCAGTGCAACAGCTTCCATCCATTTACTGTTGTCAACCTTATGCGAAGGGGAATCACTGTTCAATCATCACTGTTTCAGCTTTAAAATTCCATTAAAAATCGAAAATTTAAGATATAGACTTAAAATGATGTATATATGAATAAGAAAGCTTTCATCTTCCAGACGATGTAAATATTTTCTTAAGATAAAATCTCGAGGAGCATCGATAGTATATCCACTTTGGGTACGATATTTCTTGAAAAACTGTGTTTCATTTTTTGATGAAAATATTAGTGTGTTTTCAAATATTTTTAAACAAATAAGGTCTTGTTTGAAAGAGAAATGCCTGTAGTCTTAGACTGTAAAACGATCAAAATTCTACGATCATGTTTTGGCGAGTTATCGTAATCTGAAAATGAAAAAGTCAATATTTTCCCACAAAGCATAAAATTTAAAAAAACTTGAAGTCCGACGAAGATGAGACAGATCTTACTTTGTTCCCCCACATTTTTCTGCATCTATTGGTATCTGTCTCGACCCCATACCCCCAGCGGTTTCGGAGGAGATAGCGCAACAAGCTTTTGACAGCGGCGGCGGCAGTTACTTTTTTTTAGGATATATATATATACTAGGGGCTTCGCCCCTAGGGTCGCTACGCTCGCTCCTCTGTTAGGGTCAATGTCAAGGTATATTGAGTTTGTTGGAATGCCATTGTCTTACGACTCTACCTCCAGTAGCAAGATATGTACATCAGAAAGTATGTGCTCAGCAGTAAAATAAAAATTAAGCCCTCTTCAGATAAGTAAAATAAAAAGTGTAATAAGAATTAAAAGAATAAAATTCAAATATTTAGAAAAAAGGAGCGTCCACCGGGATCGAACCGGGGACTATCGCATACGGGCAGCGCGCTCAAGCACAGCGCCAAACATGCCACAGCAAGTTTAAGGAATAAGTTGCTAATAGCGAGATACATAGGGGTGATTCTCGGGCAATGCAACAGCTTCCATCCATTTACTGTTGAAGGGGAATCACTGCGGAGGGAAATCACTGTTCCAGCTTTAAAATTCAATTAAAAATCGAAATTTTAAGATAGAGACTTGAAATGAGGTTTATATGAATGAGAAAGTATCATCTTCCAGATGATGTAAATATTTTCTTTGTAAGATAAAAACTCAAGGAGCATCGATATTACATCCACATATGTGACGATATTTCTCGAAAAAGTGGGTTTAATATTTTGATGAAAATATTAGTCTGTTTTAAATTATTTTTAAACAAATGAAGTCTTGTTTGAAGAAGAAATGTCTGTAGTCTTAGATTGTAAAAGAATCAAAATTCTACGATTAATTTTTGGCGAGTTATCGTAATCTGAACATGAAAAAGTCAATATAAAAAACTTAAAGTTCGACGAAGATGAGACATGTCTTACTTTCTTCCCCGCATTTTTCTGCATCTATTGGTATCGGTCTCGACCCCATACCCCCAGCGGTTTCGGAGGAGATAGCGTGACAAGCTTTTGACAGCGGCGGCGCCAGTTACTTTTTTTTCAGAATATATATATATATGTCAGTAAGTAGTTTTGTGCAAAGTGATTTGTTTGGTTGGTGCAAAACAGGTTAGATTTTGATTTCAGAGAATGCTTATTAATTTGTGAAATCATTCAATGTCTGGTAAGTAATTGTTCAAGAAGTTTCTGGTATGTAGTATGTTCAAGAACAAAAAGTGTCAGGAAGAAAACTTTAATATTTTTATTGTTCTTGTTTTTTTAATACTATACATTTCGGAATAAACCTACGTTTCTAAGAAAATTGATTTTGAACTTTTTCTTTTCTTTTCGGCCCATATAAACCTCGTTTATTTAGCCCATGTCGGACTTTGAGTTTGACACGCTTGCATTAGTTCAAAGCTCTATTACTCCCAAAATCCACTGCAAAGAAACTCGTAAACACACCGTTTGTGCAGATTCTTAATTAACCGCTTGCTTTACCTCATCCTAAAGTTCTATTACTCCAAAGTCCTTTGCAAAGAAATCCGATAATGCACCGTTTTACGAACTCCGCGATATGATCTCACTGTATGACATCATACCGCTAAAGACTTCGTCAAAGTCATCTGTAAAACATTTTTTTAGTCCCAGAGGAGTATGCTGTGCCAAATGCATCCCGAAAGCAAACAAGGGGACGCAGGTTTTATATTACTCGTGAAAGCGATGACGTAAGCAAAACCACCGTACAAATTTATCGTTTTTCCGTCATCCATTGACGAAAATATACCTGTTTCTACGAAAATTGATTTTGAACCATTTTTTTTCTTTGCGGCCCATATAAACTTTGTTTATTTGGCCCATGTCGGCCTTTGAGTTTGACACGTTTGGTCTAAACCGTGAAGCATTAAGCCATATAGCTTCATGGTATACACAGAAAGATGTTTGCTACATTAAAACTAACTACGTTCTGTTTGTGGACAATACATTTTCGGCTAAAAACTGCCAAGCCTATTTTTTACAGCATTGAAATATTTATACCGGTTGCAAAAATGTAGCTGTGTCTCCTAGATATCCGAACTAATGCATCAAATATTTTGTTGCCAGTTGCCGCCAGTTGTCTTTGACAACTTGGTAAGACACGTTTATGAAGGCGAATTTTCTCTGTGAGGCTTTTATTAAAGTTCCATAGAGCGGGCAGTTTAAAACTATGTTTCTCTTCATCCACATAGTTTAATGTTACATTGTTTGAAGTTTATTACGCATAAATAGTTCATTTGAAAGACATTTTATTTGAATTATAGTTTCGCAAGTATGAATGTAATACATTAGCTTAGTGAAATTGATGATAATAGCAGAATAAGAAAGTTCTAACAAAGATGTTTTGAAAACTGGAGCAGAAACGGCAACAAAAGATTTGCGGGATGTGTGTTTTGGTGACGTTAGGAAACAAAACAGAGGTTCGTGGGTCATTCTGGATATTTAGGAGACCTTAGATACACCCATGATGGAAGATACATAGCATCAGGGCGCCACAAAATCGCATTTACCAATTAACGGTTTCATTCTAGCGTTAGTCATCGTCAAGTTGTCTGCTCTACATAGGGCACATTGATCTTTCGGTTTTTCTCCGGCTGTGACGGAGAAACGGTATATTTAATGCCTGCCAAAGCTAGGACCTTTTTCTGATCCAGGTGGCGGTTTGGATCCAGGAGTGATCCTCAAAATTTCTGTTTCGCAATCAATCTCACTTCGGAAAATTACTATATGTTTATTAAATCTATCCGTGCGGAGGTGCAAGCAGTGCATTGCTAGGTTCTCCGTAAACTATACTACCTTGACCTTGGCCTTAACAAATAAAGGTTAGGATTGATTGTTATGGTTGGATTTAAAACGTGTCAGCTCGGAGTAGAATCTGCAATGTGATTTTGTACAAATGTTTTCAATTATCTTTCTAAGACTCCTTTTCAGGATATTTCCAATTTTAAAAGAAATCAAAGGCACATTTTAGACATTTTGTTCTCCTTTGTCTTTAGGAGAGATCGTCAATTTCATATGGCGCTTATAGAAGCTTTCCTGCGTCTTTGAAATTTTTAACGCCACTGCCCTTATGCACTTAACACATTCCAGTCATTTCCAATATCTAGCTGATATTCTAGATCGGAGAAAAATAGGGGTCACTCTTTCCGCAACCATTTACGATTCCAGGGGCCAAATTTACCGTTAAATCGATAAATTCACAGGCGTAAATAACGTTTCCACACATAGACCACCGGCGATTGGCGAATATTTTCACTACCACGTTGCGGTGATATACGACTTCGAGATGAGATCATTCTGGAAATAAAAAAATCCTTTCAAATTTTCCTGGAGTGCGCCATAGAATGCCAGGTACCGAATTTACGATTAAATCCGAAAATTATGGTACTCAAATGACGTCGCCATACTTAAACTGTTGCAATTGACGATTATCGTCAAGAGCGCGGTGTAGCATTTCAGATGAGCCGCGAGCTGAGATCATTTTAGATATTAAAATCAATTCTAACCACTTTTTTCGAAACACCCACCAGCACCACAAGGACCAATTTTATAGTTCGAACGCAAAATACTGGGAATCGTCACAGCGTTGAAACTGCTGCCGCAAGGCGAAGATCGGCATGAGCGTGAGGCGCCCTTTCTCGGTGTCGAGCTAAGAATTTGGTGTCTATAACCAATTCCCGGGGGAAGAAAGGCAAAAGTCCTCACGGACAGTACGTAAGGAGATGGGAAAAAATTAGTCGATTTTTTTGGTATAATTGAATACCAAATGATCATTAGTTTCTCGTATATAAACTGAAACCACATTTGAAGTACATTAAATGCATAGAACTTTCTGGTGAGTAAAGTTAAGCGTTGAAGTTAAAAAGAGCTTAAAAGCATAAAACTTATTTTCCCCGCATACCGTAGTCTTACCAATAAAATTTACATAATGCAGCTGACCTTCCGCATACGTAAGAATCCTCGATAGAAATTTGGAATTTTATGAAAAAACTCGACTGTCTGTACAATTCAAACCTTTCAACAGCGAATTCTCAACAACGATGACTGTATTTGCCAAAAAATAAAGTAAAACAATACACTGTACTATAATATATATGTATAAAACAGTTCCGTAACTGACTGACTCACTGACTGACTGACTGACTGACATACAACGCACAGACCAAACCGCTGGACCTAAAGGGCTGAAATTTTGCATGACGATTCTTCTTATAGTCTAGGGGTGCACTAAGAAAGATTTTTGAAATATTCATAGATTTTTTAAATTAAATTTTTTAGCTGGTTTAGTAACTTTTTTTAGTTTGCATTTAGAATAATTTGAGGGTGATAAAATTTATATCACGAGAAAGATCATAAAAATTCCTTTAAAATGAAATCTTTTTCGAATCTTTACCTCTATTTTCTGATTTCTGGTGAATTTTTAAAGATTAATTTTTAGAATTTAATTTATTAAATGCTGATCACGTGATTTCTTTTTCTGGTACTTTAAATAAATTCAACGTGAACAGACGAAAAAAAATTTCTTGCTAATGCGGTAGACGATTGGACATTATCCAAAAAAATATTAAAATACAGTAAGATTCAAGGAACAACTCGGCTCCCCACGCTTGCGCGTATCAATCCCAAGATTACTACTGATGACGATCGCCATGGCAGCAACCTGCTCTTTGCCAATTCCACAGGCCTCGTCCTCGTGTCCTAGGGGCACTTCGCTACATCCAATGTCATAGTCACAATGCCTACTAATACCGTCCGCTCTCGGCCCACGAACCAGAGCATCCAGTAGCCAATAACTATTCCACTTAATTGCTGATAAATGCAATATAATTCAAATCGTCTGGGTGTCAGTACTACAAGTTAAATTAATATAAATCTCAATAATTCAAATTTCAAACTTCAATACATCAGCAACCACCATAAAGCCAAATATATAAACTCATCCCCCAAGAGCAGCGCTGCTTTATTAATCAATAAACTAACATAATTCTGCACAGTGTCATTCTGCACAGCTCGTGCAGACCACAGAGAATCACATCATATTAGCAATTGGCAAACTATACCAACTTGGTATAGAAGCACAACTTAGCTAGCTGCGAGAATCAAAGCGAATAGCATGCCAACTGAGAAGAGTCAATAACTAAAGAAAAGAGAACAAAGTTTATCTCTTAGGTCTCACAGGACCATAGTCCGTGTCTTCTATTATCCTTACAACAGCAGCTCTATATCTACCAGAGACTTTGTCTGTGGGCAGATGATTCAAATCTTGAACGATGCGTCCTTTCCTGGTGTCTCTCACAATTTCTGCATGTAGTTTTCCTACTACACGGCTTTCCGCCGTGTTCTTCTTTGGCACACAACTTGCACACACTCGTCTTTTTACAGTGAAGAGCTACGTGTCCCAGATTCCAGCAGTTATAACAAATCGCTGGTTTCCTATAGTCTTTCCATGCATATCGTCCCCAACCTATTGTCAGTCTTCTCTTACTCTCTATATTACTATAAACTTCACCTTTAAGGCGGAGTACCCAGTTGTGTACATGTTTCGATTTAAATTTCGTCATAACTTACAAAACTGTAAAATAGAACTGTTAAAATACAGTAAAAGATATGTTCCTCAAACTGTACTATATTGATTGTACTATATTCTTTAGTATGACCTATTAGATTTAATTTGAATATTTTCTTCTATATTATTTTGGCTATAAAAATATCCCTTACGATTTTTTTATAAATATGTATATTTTTTTTACATCAATTGTATACATTGATCGTATAAATAAATATATTTTGACTTAATTGCATACATTGACCATTGTATTTAATTTGAATGTACTCCGTAGCGAAGTGCCGGTTTTCAGCTAGTTCAGTATATAACTAAAATGTAAAACTACAGAATGAACAAAATAAGATAACAGAGTGTGAGATGTATTGCAAGTAAAATTATGGAATTAAATTCAGTTGTATACAAACCAATTGAATGCAATACGGTCGTTTGTTTTATAAATTTTATTGCAGCAGCAGGTTGCCAAGCTCGGAAATAAATTTCATTTCAATTACTGATGTTCGAAACTCAAATAATTAAATCCTCGCATGTCTGATTGTCTGGTAAATATTTTACACGTCGAATTTTATGCAACGCATTTTGTCTCAATTTGTTCACCAGTCAGACGGTTAACATGTCATCTGCAAGATCAAATCCATTAGTTTAGACCCATTAGAATATAAAATATTTATTTTCTCTACAAATTCGACTATTAAATGCTGTAAGAAATGTTTGAACGATTAAACTACAATTTATTAAGAAAGTTAACGTACATTAAAAATAACTCAATGAATTTCAAAATCCAGTCAAACGAGGTATGTTAGATATGAATAAACGTGCTTCGACGTTTAATAGTACTTATTCCTGTTTGTGAGTAAACACTTATTCAATAATTTAGCTTTCTTCAGAGTTTTGTGTTTAATGTTGAAAGTGCTTCACTCTGTAAATTATGTTTTTCCAAGAATCTTAATAATAATCTTAAGAATTCGTTCTTAAGAATGAAAATAAATCTGGCAAAGGGAATACCTAAATTTATTTTCTGAAGGTTAAAATACTGAAAATTCACAAAAGTAATACGTCCCGTCGTCTAGACATGCGCGCAGTGAAACTGAAGACCAGCCGCTACGTAGCAAAACCTGTATAAGCAGCCGAGGGTTGATTTCCCATGTAGAGAAATAATATGTCAAGAGATGGCGCTGTAAGCCCATCGGTTTGATTTTATTCTCAAATGTTTAGAATTCGTTCTTCTTGTTTTTTGATATAGAGTGTTGAATCAGTTGTTAGAATGTAGATTTCTTTGAAAGGGATTAAGATCCCATAATATGTCTATTCTTTCGAATTTAGTTAATGTAGAGGCTTTCCAGCCTATTATTATCTTCTTGTAAATATGTAAATATATTAAATTCATTAAAAAATATGTAAAGATGATTTAAACTTTGCACCACTTTCGTTTTGAAGATTTCTCACTCCTTTGTTTAGTTTCTAGTAGAATATAGTAGTTAAATTTCTTCATGGTGCATCGGTCTCGGGAACCTAATAGTTTAGTATAGAGTAAAAATATTTAGTAATCGTTGTGTGTTCGTGATTATTTCAAGCAATTGGATAGCATTTTATGCGAAAACTGCCAAAGGTAAAGTTTTTGATACTTTATTTATTATGGATGTCAAGGCGTTAAACAAAAGAAGAGCTACTTTACGTTCTTCCATCACGAATATCGTTAAAAATGTTGATAAATTGATTGAAGACCAGGATAAATCAGGATTGGATGATTGTTTTGAACTTTTAAGTTCGAAAGAGATAGAAATTCGGGATTTAGATGAAAAAATCCAAAGTTTGATTAAAAATGAGGATGGTAAATTAGAATTAGATATTGTAACTTCCATGGAATATAGTGATACAATAATAATAACGAAATCAAAAATCAAACGTTATTTCAAGAACGTCGAATCTCAAAAATTGAACTTAAATATTTCTAAAAATATTTCTAGCGACTCGCATTCAGAAATCGGAAGTAAAAAAGAAAAAGAATCTGAAAGTAATGTTAAATTACCCAAAATGTCGATACAAAAGTTTTATGGCGATTGTAATGAATGGAGCAACTTTTGGAATTCATTTAAAATTACAATTCATGAAAATACAACGCTTTCAAAAGTAGAGAAGTTCAACTATTTAAAATCGTATTTAGGTGGAAATGCAGCAAGTTCTATTGATGGATTTTCGATTTCAGAATCCAATTATGATTCGGCTGTAGAGATTCTTACCAATAGATTTGGTCAAAGCCAGTTGATAATCAATATGCATATGTCAAATCTCTTGAATTTAAACCCTGTACAAAACTCGAATGATGTAACAAAATTAAGAAAATTGTATGACACAATAAATGTTCAAATTAGAAGTCTTTCCTCTCTCGATGTAAAACAAGAATCCTATTCTAACATGTTAATTCCGGTTTTGTTGAAAACCATTCCCAACGATATTGCTTTGGAGTTCCATCGTACTAATATAGATAGTCGAACTTTTAATTTAGACAATTTTCTCAAATTTTTACGGACTGAGATAGAATCCCGGGAAAAAATCTCCTGTTTGTCGCTTTCTCACAAATCAAAACAACCTCTGGAATCCAAGAACACATATAACAAATTTGACTCAAAGTATACGTGGAATTCTAATGTTAAAAGAAAAGACTTTAACAAATATTCAAAACAAAAACCGTCGGTTACCACACATGAATTTATTGCGACAACATTACCAAACCGGAAGTGTATTTTTTGTTCTCAGGAACACTTATCGGAAAACTGCGGAGTGTTTACAGTAAATGAAAAAAGAGACATTTTAAAGCAGAGCAATAGATGTTTTTTGTGCACGTCTTTGAAACATAAAATTGCATTTTGCCCTTATCGACAAACAAAGGCTTGTAGGATCTGTGGGGGCAAACACTATGAAGGTATATGTTTTAAATCAAACACGGCAGTCAAAAATTCGGAAGCTGATAAATGTGAGGTTTCTTCAATTTCAAAAATTGAAACACAAGTTGAACCACGAAGTGAAAAAATTGTTTCCGCCGTTTCGCATGTTAACAATGTGATACTTCTGCAGACCTGCACGATAAAAATTAAAGCAGGAAAAGAAAAAATGTTTGCCAGGCTCCTTCTTGATACGGGTAGCATGAAAAGTTTCGTCACACGCGAATTAGCTAACAAATTAAATCTCGAAGTAACTAGGAAAGAAAAATTAACTGTTTACACCTTTGGGAACACCACACCTATTCAAAGAAATTATGACGTGGTTAAATTGAGTTTGGAACATAAAAGTTCTTCTGACTCTAGAATAGAAGTTGAATTATTAGTAACGGATCAAATTTCAGGCTCAAACGTTCCGACTCCTAGATTAGAAGAAATTAGACAAATTCGACAACTAAAGAATTTGATACTCGCAGATTCCCTCGATAGTGAAGAATCAATTGGCATTTTAATCGGAGCAGACTATTATTATGATATTGTCATGGGACACATTAAGCGTTTGAATAAAAATCTTGTCGCAGTAGAGACTATTTTCGGTTGGTGTTTACAAGGAAGGGAGAGTCAGAATGAAGTCTCTCTATCATTCAATGTTATTGTAGGGGAAGATCTAATTTCTAAACAAATAACAAAATTTTGGAGTCTAGAAAATTCAGGACTTATTAGTGAAAAAGAAAATTTAGATTCAACCGAAAATGAAGCACTTAAACATTTCGAATCCAATATAACATACGAAAATTCTCGCTACAAAGTTAGATTACCTTGGAAACATGACACTTCAGATTTGAATGATAACTGGGAAATCGCAGAACAAAGGTTCGATCGACTTAGAAAACGGTTTAAAAGAAATCCAGATCTATTTTTTGAATATCAAAATGTAATACAAGATTACTTAAATCAAAATATCATAGAACGAGTAACAGATGTTCAAGGTGAAGAAAACGTTACATTTTACCTGCCACATAGGGAAGTTATACGCGAGAATCGAACCACGAGCAAATTACGTATTGTTTTTGATGCGTCATCGCATCCCCCAGGCTCGAATTCTTTAAATGACTGTCTTCATGTAGGACCCAATTTGTACCCTGAGATATTCGACATCCTATTAAGGTTTAGATATAATCCTATTGCATTCACTGCAGACATCAGACAGGCCTTTCTACAAATTCTCATAGATGAAAGAGACCGAGATGTAACTAGATTTCTATTCTCCGAAATTCCCTCTGATGAAACCATCCCCCCTAATATATATAGATTTACTCGAGTGTTATTTGGGATGAACTGTTCTCCGTTTCTGTTGGCAGCGACTATTAGATACCACCTGAAAAAATATAGAGAAGTCTATCCTACAACTGTGGACCTTTTAGATGACAATATTTACGTAGATGACGCAATCGGAAGTCAGCTGACAGTCAGAGAAACTTTGACTACGACTCTAGAATCGATCAAAATTTTCAAAGAAGCTAGTATGCGTTTGCATAAGTTTCGTACTAACTCGAAAGAATTACATGAACTGTGGATAAAGGAAGGTATCGTTTCAGATGAAGATCCCGAAACCTTTGATAAAGAAAATCTCCCATTTAAAGTCCTAGGTATGGCGTGGGATAATTCTAACGATCTGTTGTATTTTGATGTTCGAAGTCTATTGTCATTTTTGTCTAAACCTGTAGAAACAAAAAGATTTATCCTACAGGTGTTGGGTCGGATTTTCGACCCTCTAGGAATTTTAGGACCCTTCACTGTTAGAATAAAGTGTTTGATACAAAGGATCTGGTCATCGCGTATAGATTGGGATGAACCACTGCCAGAAGATTTAACCTCCCAATGGAGAAACTGGTGTGAGGAGATTCCTCAAATGGCCGAATTTTCTATCCCTCGTCATTACTTTTTCAAATTCTCGAACTTTGATGTCCAAAATATCGAATTACATTGTTTCTCAGACGCAAGCACGAAAGCCTATGGTACAGTTGCCTACTTACGTTTCACAACAAACAATAATGAAATTAAAACTGCCTTCGTTGCTTCTAAAAATAGGGTAGCTCCACTAAAAGCTCTCACTTTGCCTAGATTGGAGTTGATGGGAGCACTATTGTCAGCAAAGTTAAGTAACAATATTTTGAAATCGATAAAGTTAAATATACCTTGCTTTTTTTGGACAGACTCGACAATTGTTTATTTTTGGATCAGAAAACAACCGGCAACTTTCAAACCCTTCGTAAAGAATCGTGTCGAGGAAATTCAAAAATTGACCCCGCCTCAAAATTGGCATTACTGTCCAGGGGTGGACAATCCTGCAGATCTCGTATCTCGGGGAACGAAAATATCTAAATTAACGAATGAACCCATTTGGACCCAAGGTCCACGGTGGCTTCAGCTCTCTCCTGATCTTTGGCCAAAATTAGACCTTACAGACACAATTGACGAAACCAAACTTGAATATCGGAAAAAATCTACTGATGTACATCTGCTTGAATGTACTACCGTAAATATTGATGACCTCTTTGACTTATCAAAATATAGTAATTTAGAGAAACTGTTGAGGGTCACCGCTTGGATAAAACGCTTCGTTTCAAAATTGAGAAAATGTAGTAGTGTTGAGGGAACTCTAAAAACAGAAGAACTATTAGAAGCCGAAAATTTCTGGATTCGGTCTGAACAAAAAACGTTTTTTGCCGAAGAATATAAATCCTTAATAGAAGGTAAACCGATTGACAAGAACTCCCCTCTGTACAACTTTGTCCCATATATTGATGAAAAGGGAATCATGAGATTAGGAGGAAGATTAGAATTTTCTGACTTTACACTAGGTGATAAGCATCCAATAATTCTGCCTAAAAATTCTAGATTGACCTATTTAATTGTACGTAAACAACACGAGAAGACAATGCATGGAGGGACTGCTGCAACTTTGGCTAAAGTTAGATCTCGCTTCTGGGTCCCGAAAGGACGTCAGTTAGTCAAAAAGACTATAAAAAGTTGTTTAATTTGCCAAAAATATTCAGCCAAACCTGCAGACCAGATGACAGCGCCCTTACCTAAAGACAGAATCCTTGAATCACCCCCATTTGCTGTTTGTGGAGTTGATTTTGCTGGACCGGTTTACGTAAAGAATTCAAAGGATACTCAAAAATCATACATCACATTATTCACATGTGCTGTAACCCGAGCTATACACCTGGAACTAGTTTCAAACATGTCGACAGAATCATTTTTACTTGCATTTCGCAGATTTTTGAGTAGAAGGGGAAACTGTAAAATCATTTATTCTGATAACGCAAAAACCTTCAAGAAGGCTAAAAAAGAAGTTGAGAACTTTTCTAGAATTTTAGAAGATGATGTGTTTAAAAATTTCATTGCCAAAGAGAGAACTCAGTGGAAGTTTATCATCGAGCGAGCCGCATGGTGGGGAGGGTTTTATGAAAGACTCGTAAGATCCGTCAAAAACTGTTTGAGAAAAGTTATAGGAAAAGCGTTGTTGACCTTCGAAGAAATGTCTACTCTACTCGTCGAGGTAGAAACTGTTCTTAATTCACGACCTTTGAGCTACGTTTATAATGAAAATGATGAGCCACAACCCTTGACTCCAATGTGTTTCCTGAACTTTGGACGAACTGATCCTACGTACCCTTTGACTTTCGCTGAAATCATCGGTATCGAAACAACAAGAAAGACTCTCTTAAAAAGAAAACGCTATCAAGAATTGCTGTTAAAACAGTTGTGGAGTAAATGGAAACAGCAATATTTGTTAGACCTTAGAACCGCCCATTCTTTAAAAAATCCTGACTTTCAACCCGAACTAAAATTAGGAGATGTTGTGCTGATTCAAGGAGATAGCAAAAACAAACTGTTATGGAAACTAGGTAAAATCATTAAAGCCGTTCCTGGACGTGACGGTAAAGTTCGATCTTATGAATTAAAAACTGGAAATGGGACTTTGAAACGAACTGCACAACACTTATATCCTCTTGAACTATATTGAACTCTAACGTTTATATATCCTTTTTTATTTTACTTAAATATTGAATTGAATAATTTGAAATGTTCTTTAGTTTATTATTCTTTTAAGTTTGAAGTTTCAAACTTCACTATTTGAATTGTTTAATAATAATTTTCTTTATATTTGCATTTATTTTAATAATAATTCCTATTACTTTTTAATTTGTTAAACGCTTTCCTATTTTATTTTAGATAGAACTTTATGCCTATTATATACTCTAGATATTGAAAAGTATTGTTGATATTGATGTGATTTAATTCAAGTATTAACCTATTGTTTATTCTCTCTTTTTTGCACTGTATTTTTGAAAAATCTGATTGATTAGAAATTTTGCTTTTTAGAAATGGGAATTTTTTGTTTATGATTGTATTGGAGTAGATGAACTCCTATCAGAGTTCAGGTGGGGAGTGTGTAGAGAAATAATATGTCAAGAGATGGCGCTGTAAGCCCATCGGTTTGATTTTATTCTCAAATGTTTAGAATTCGTTCTTCTTGTTTTTTGATATAGAGTGTTGAATCAGTTGTTAGAATGTAGATTTCTTTGAAAGGGATTAAGATCCCATAATATGTCTATTCTTTCGAATTTAGTTAATGTAGAGGCTTTCCAGCCTATTATTATCTTCTTGTAAATATGTAAATATATTAAATTCATTAAAAAATATGTAAAGATGATTTAAACTTTGCACCACTTTCGTTTTGAAGATTTCTCACTCCTTTGTTTAGTTTCTAGTAGAATATAGTAGTTAAATTTCTTCACCCATGTTCGGTGATCAGTGTCATTCATGTAGGGCCCGAGGCTGCCGGATACAGTACAGATCTGCAATCCACTCAAGGCACCCCGAGCCCCCATAAAATGTTCTTTTTTTAATACTGAGCAGAAAAATTCATCAGAACCAAGTTTTCGAGCTGCATCGAATGGATTACTCCGTTTGGGAACCAAGTTACAAATTACAATAGTATGCAAATTAACAACGGACCGGACTCTTACTCTCGTGTTCAATTTTAATTCGGTTGATAGTTGTGTAAGCGTGACTTTTGGTAACCAGTTTGATAGCCATAAAAAAATATCAGGTAGTCTCTTCTAACGAAATTATTGCGGGTTATTAACGTAAGATTAATTATCATTGCTTACATCTTTTTTTTACTCATTTTGGTACTTTTCTGTTTAACTGTTTACTGCTTGTCCAAGCGATACAGACTGGGTCTGGCGTGCTGCCCAAATTATAACTCGCGACGACAGACGTCTGAAATTTTGCTTTACCGCGGACCGTTATAGAGCAACGCAATCCTACGTTAAAAATCCATTCTACTTCATACCTATGTGAAGAGTGGTTTAAGAAGCAAATCCTTGTTATTTACGTTCTATGTTTGTTAAAATGCAGTTATTCAGCAGAAAAAAAAAATTAACGGAACTGAAACTTTTAAATTTTGATCTTTTAAAGAAGCTTTATTGATTTACAGGAAAGAATCATGAAGGTCATCAGACAGCCAAAAAGTGACCTTGCGTTCCATTTTAATATTTCGGGAAACATAGCTGACGTATCGTAATGAAAGGGATAAATTTCTTTTTCAGAATAGATTGCTTTCAATATTTGCTGACTTATCACAAAAGGAATATATCTAGAGAAGCGATGCCTTCAGTTAAGGAACCTTAACGGTTGAGAGACTAATCTTGTTTATATTTTCGAAATTATAGTACATCCGAAATTAAATTTCTATTGAAGTTTCGCAGGTCTGTAATCGAAGGCACTAAACGTTAATCTTTCGATTCATGACAAACAGCTTTGTTTATAACAATTATGAGCTAAAGCCAAATCAAAAGATCTTTAAAACATATCGGACAAAAAAACTAAGGTATATTTTCATAGGTGCTTCTTCCAACATAAAAGTTGGAGTTTCTAGAGACCCTCTTTAATTATCCAAAACATTTTCAAAAAGATTGTAGATGATTTATGATAGAACCAAGGATACTAGGCCGATTTGTGTAAAGCGCATAGAATCAAACACGGCGTGCATGCAATGGTATATGTATTCATGCATGCACGTATAAATTAAATTCAGTGACTAAGAGAGCGAAAGGTAGAGAGATACAGGCCTATCATCCCCACTCGTCATAAAACTGATAATCAATCATGATAAAGCAGTACATGTAATAACAATCTATCCAAAAGTCATAAAAATGTACGAATAAGTGAATGAGGAGTAAAACCACAACTAAATGAAATGGCGATTGTGACACCTTTTAGCGTAAAGTTTCAGAAATTAAAAGGTGAGTGGTCACTTTTAAGTACCTTTAAAAGTATCTTTTTTAGACCTATGTTCGATTGTATGTACTACTCATGATTTTTGCTTTGATTTACATGAAATTTTTTGGATAACTGCCTAACATACTGTTTATATATATACAATATTTCAAGATAATTAAAAAAAATTATGCAATAATTTTCTTATAATTATTTTTTTAAAGTTAATAACTTTTTAAAATCGAGCATTTTGCAGTCAACTGCTGTGGGCATTCTGTCAAAATAAATTATCAAGGCACAGTAATAATTGTTTATTATATGTGATTACAATACTTCAGGCAACAAAATCCACCAACATTTTATAACTTTAACATATTTTAATTTTTTTAAAGAACTCTTTTATAAGCTTTTACACAGTCATTTTATAAATTTCTAATTGAAAATAGTATGTACTAAATTTTTTTAATATATTTTAGAATAATGATAATGCCCACAGAAGTTGACTGAAAAATGTTCGATTTAAAAATATTGTTCACTTTTTATTCATAAAATTTTTTTTTTTATTACCTTGAAATACTATATATATATATATACTAGCTGAAAACCCGCGCTTCGCTACGGAGTACATTCAAATTAAATACAACGGTCAATGTATGCAATTAATGCCTATATATATATATATATATATATATATATATATATATTTATAATAAATGCGACGATCAATGTAATACAATTGATGTAAAATATATATATATATATATATATATATATATATATATATATATATATATATAAAAATCGTAAGGGATATTTATTTTTTTTGGATAATATCCAATCGTCTGCTGCATTAGAAAGAAAAAGAATATCATTTTTGTCTATTTAGTTGTTACGCACGTGACTATAAATTTATTGAAAGTACCAGAAAAAGAAATCACGTGATCAACATTTAATAAATTAAATTCTAAAAATTAATCTTTAAAAATTTACCAAAAATCAGAAAATCAAGGTAAAGGTTTGAAAAAGATTTCATTTTGAAGGAATTTTTATGATCTTTCTCGTGATATAAATTTTATAACCCTCAATGTATTATTTTAAATGCAAACGTAAAAAAAGTTTAAAAAACAGCTTAAAAATTTAATTTTAAAAAATCTAAGAATTTTTGAAAAATCTTTCTTAGTGCACCCCTACACTATTAGAAGAATCGCCATGCAAAATTTCAGCCCTTTAGGTCCAGCGGTTTGGTCTGTGCGTTGTATGTCAGTCAGTCAGTGAATGAATGAATGAGTCAGTTACGGAACTGTTTTATATATATAGATTAAACAGCATTATAGGTAGTTACTCAAAAAATTTCATGTAAATCAAGCAAAAATCATGAGTTGTACATACAATCAAACATAGGTCTAAAAATGATACTTTTAAAAGTACGTAAAAGTGACCACTCACCAAATGTCTTCGGCACAGAAGTAATTTCCAAATTTCTGTTAACACATAATTCCCTATGATGACAAAAGCGACGTACTAATAAGGTCGATGAACAATGTAATGAGCAGCGAGTTATCAGTTTTCCTCGCACATAATGTACAAAGGGATCAGGCACTGTTTAAATATTTGTTGAGTTTGTTTCGAATATCTAAAAGATGTCTGTTATCGGGTTCGCTTAAAGTACATTGCGTTAAGCCATTAGAGGAGCCCGTTAATATTCTCTGCGAATTTAACATGACACGATGAATATTTGATATTCTGCTGGTTAAAAATAAATTTTCCTAACAAGTAATTATACTGCCATAATATTTTCTCTCCACACAATGTTGTGTCCTCCCACGGCAGTGAAAAGTGGCATTGCAGAACACCCTCTGTAACCAGTGTGTGTTTATGTATGCATGCATAACACACTTTTCAGGTCTTGAATTAGAGAGCACATAAAAACGAAATCAGATATCTACCCATGTCTGAACCCCACACCAGGACGCCATTTAGTGTTTTAAACAGTTTAGGAAAATACTTCATTTCTCATCAGATTCTCGGTGAATGATTCTATCATGATCTACATAAAACCCATCAACAAGTTGCGATGCTAGTTGCAACTTGTTGATGATCTCTGGTAGATGCTAGTCGCAACTTGTTGAATAAATCTCTGGTAGGTTTTAACAATTTAGAACATTCTTTTGTACCGTAAAAAAAAGAATGCTTATTAAAAAAGTCCCCCCCCCCCTCCTTAAACTTATACAGAGGCTGTTCACACATTTTTTAGACGATGTATATTGTATTCACAAAACTAAATTACATAAAATTCTTATGTTTTAAATGTTCTATTTGACATCCCTTATTATGAATTATCTTTCGACACCGCAATTTCCAGGATAATAATGCCTTTTGAAGTGTCAGAAGAGGTATTCTATCCCATTCCTCCTGAACAGCTTTCCAGAGTCCTGTAAGGGTTTTGGGACGACGTTTGGATAATGCAGATTTTAAAAGTCCGAAAGCACAAAAATCCATAGGTGATACATCGGGAGATTTAGTAGGGATATCAGTGAAGGGTATGGCCTTGATACCAGTTTTTTGTTCCATTTCTTTTAGGAAATTTACAGTGGATTTTGATGTGTGACTGCTGGCTTTGTCGTGATGGAGTCTCACAGATTGATGGCACTGTGGGTAAAGCGATGGTATTTCATTCAGAAAAATTGGCGATAAAATATGTTCCTGATAGTATTTGGAGTTAATCTTGACATTTTTTTCCACTCTTTATTTTTAACTTGATATTATAAGAAAAACCAGCAACAATCATGAATCCCTTAGAAAAACTTTCTTTCGATTCTTTGAACCATGTACTTAAATTTTTTTTCTCCCCTTTTATGATAATAAATGGCTCTTTTTTTGTTGCAATCATTTGAATACACCCATGATTCATCTATTGTGACAATTGTTTTCCATTTTTCTTTGGATAAGTGTTTCTCATATAGAATTCTGCAGCGTGTCCTGCGTTCAGCGATATGATTTGGAAGACGATGCACATTGCGTTTTTTCGCTTTCTTAAGATTTAAATCAAAGTTTATCATTTTGTTTACAGTGGACACCGAGCATTTTAATGATTTTGCAACTGTCCTTTACTAGGGGGATTTTCTTTTAACATTAAACAACGTACCTTTGCAATAGTCGAAGATGTCAGTTTTTTCCTTGGATACTTGTTTGGAATTTTTGTCCCACTTGAGGCTCCAATTTGACGTTCTTTTCCTTTCTTGTTGACGATATTACCTATCGACGCTTTAGATATCACAAAACCATGACTCTCACAACGTTTTTGGATAACGGAGTATGCATATTTCTCTTCGGAAAGAGCATAAATGTAGCCTTCGAACCACTGCTTTGTTAAAAACGCCATTTTGAATAAAAACAAAACTTTCAAGCCATAGACGATAATTTTGACTTTTAAAAACATAGTACAATTGCAATTATTTATTTTGCAGTAAACGATTTTTTATTACCGCTTACCAAAATCGTCTAAAAAATGTGCGAACAGCCTCTGTACACTTCTTTGAGATTTAAAAGATTTTTCAGATTCCAGAATAATATTTAGAAAAGAATATCGAATATATATAATTTTGTTTCAATCAATACCAATGCATTTAGTCCTAGAGGTTTAAAAATATATCTTTAAAACCGTATCGATAAATTATGGCAAATGGTTGTAAATTATACGGAAAAGATGAAGCGGAAACGAAATGAAAGTTTAATAAATATGAGACCAAAAAAAACATTTTCTTTCGGAAATGAGTTTACACAGTTGAATTTGGCGGACTTAAAAATATATGAAACACATACATCTTACATTTAAAAATCGTTAAAATCTGAAAGCTTTATACATGAAACAAAAGTCTAAAATTTACAGCATTTCGGTATTTCTCTCCATCCATTTCTATTCTTTATTAGCAAATGTAAGCTGAAACAGAAAATGCAATACGAAATTTCTTTCGGTTGACTAGTTTTCAACATTCAAAAATAATTATAACAGTTCTAAAAGTGCGACGACGTTGAAACACGTCGTCGAAGTAAAATTAGAAACTGATATTTAAGTTTAAAATCACAACTACATACGCCTCTGTATTATTAGAGTGTAAAAAAAACTTCTAAAATTAAATAGGAATACGGTGAAATTCTAGATAATGATTAAAAGCTTATCTTAAATGCGTGTTAAAAATGTTTAAACAGCAAAAATGTAAGATGACATACATTGAGATTCTTGCATTTATTACAACATTTCGTTTACGAGCACCTAACGTTCAGAAAAATTTGACTGGAAATTAGGGTAGAAGGGGAGCACGTGATTAAATATTTCAACCCATCTATTTCCATTTTTTACCATGTTTTTATTAACTTGCTTTCTTGTTTGTTCAATTCCTACTATTAGTTCACACTCTTCCTATATTTATATATCTTGTTCAAATTTTCAATCGTTAATAAAATGCTTTTAATTCATCCACTCAAGTTCAAATACATTTTTTTAAACTTGTAGTGGATGACACTTGATGTTAATATAGTTTTTTCAAATATTAATTCATTAATTAAATTTAATTAATTTTAGTTTTATATGGGAGAAAAAAATTTCTCGACAATAATGGTGTTCACAGAATCGAGCCAATATCAGTGCAATTCCACGCCAAAAAGTAACTAAAATAAAATTTTTCTTTGTTGACCTAAGTAGGAATTGACTTTAAATTTTTTTTTTAATATTACTTGTTTGTGTGTGTCCAGTACAAATCTTGCAATCGATTTTTAACCAACTTCCCGACTAGCTAGACATTTGAAACTTTTATAATAGCTCAGAACACGATGACAATGCATTATTTTAATACTTTTAGCCATCTTTAAGCAGAATTAAATTAATTTTCAGTTATTTTCAGCTAATTTTGTTTTGTGGACAGGTGCAGCCCTCTATCGGCCGGGAGGGGAACGAAAAGTTAAACGCAAGTTACTTCCAATTAACTTAATTTTCTTTCAAGTTGATGGGATAATTCATCAAAAAAGTTTTAAAAAGTATTTATTAATACATAGAATTGTCAAGTTTATTTGATTCAACAGAAAATTAAAAAACATGGTATATAAAAAGTTATTTTTATCTTGTAATTATTAGACATGTCTTCTGCATCGTCGGGTTTGAATGGGAAAACTCTAAAACTATCCAGACCTTTAATGCATCAGCATTAGAAATGCTCATTTTATGCATCTCGCATTACATTTCTTCTCCCATCTCGTTGTCTATCTCTACTCACTACTTCACTGAAGAGGAAATTTCACCCGCTTTTGAAATTGATTTCTCTTTTTTTTCTTTTTTTTTTTAAAGTTCTCACACAACTGTCTGTAACAGCATAACTTCCAAAGTTTCAACCGCAAGCCCGGTCTGGTCTGGTCTGGCATCTCGTATTCAAGTTTCACAGGTCTGTAATCGAAGGCGCTAAACGCTAATCTTTCGACTCATGACAAACAGCTTTGTTTGTTGATAAAAATTTATGATTTAAAATCCAAACAAAATATCTTTAACACATATCAGACAAAAAATTGAGGTATATTTTAATAGGTACACCTTCTTCCAACATAAAATTTCGAGTTCTGGTGACCCACAGTAATTAATCATATCAGTAGAATCACTGAGTAATTCCATTGATATTTGGCGAATTGCAATATCCTCCGTTCATAAATTTCGTTCCCATTTAGAAAACAAGGAAAACAGTGTTCTCAAAGCAGAGTTCGAAATGCGTTGAGGCTAATATGCATCTACCGTATAATTTTTATGCATGCTTTAAAAAATTTCCTTAACCTGTGGGATGTCTGTTAGGAGGGGTGTTATTGCAAAAATATATTAATGGAGAGGGGTGGGGGTATTGGGGCTATTGAACTGTTTCCTTCCTGTAAGAAAAAGTTTGAGGAAAAATAGAAAATGTGTTGTGAAAGTTGGCAAATTTTGGAACGGATTCGGCAACCCTTCTCCTATTGGAAAACCCATTATAACATCGATTATGCAGAGTTCGTGATAGTTTCAAAATCGCACAGATTTTTTTTTTCTTAAAGGGGTTGTTTTAACTGAATATTTCAATCGATTCCAGCTATTCATATTACAAAAATCAGAATTAATCTCCTTATTTTCATATGCAATCTCTGTTCTCTGCCTGCTTTTGATGATGCTATTTTTGGTTGATTTTTCCCAGCATTTTTTCATCCTTAAGTTATCGCTGCATATCGTGGGAGACGCTTGCTTCCTTCCACGTAGTCTAGACGAGAGGTGCGCAAACGTTTTTCGACCGTGAACCACTTTTTTTCATTAAGGTGACTGCCTACGTTCGGAGCCATTTTTTTTTTTTTTTAAATTGTTTTTTTAAGGATTTTTTGGTCTCATATGGTAAAACAGCATTTAAAAATAAAAAAAAACTTTCCTGTAAACACCATACTTTTTTATAAATTGGTCAATTTGAAGTAATTTTTAATGAAATTTAGCTAAAACGCTTATCACTCTGAACAAAATTCTAATTCTACTATTTTAATTTCCTTCTCACACATGATACATATAACAGTTATCTTCAAAATGACCTACAATCTAAGAGAAATTTTGAAATGCAAAAATAATACAGACAATTTTATGTTCCAATATGAAAATTTTCCCCAATTCGTCATTCCTTTCCTTATAAAAACAGCCCCAAACAAAAAACTATTTATTATACATCAACTATTGTTCGTCATTTCATTAACAATAGCATCTAAAACATTTCCTGAAAATTTTATCAAATTATATGCATTATTATCTGAAATATCATGATAACGGTAGAGATTTTTGCTAAAAAACATAATTCTGAGAAAAACGCCTTTAAAGTTGTTTGTCACTTCAATTTTGTATTAGACGATGTTTTTTAAAATAGATATAACTCTGCTTCTAATTGACGTAGAATGAAAATCAAAACTGTTTTGAAAAGAGGAAAGATTGAATTACAAGATTCTTGCAAAAAATTAAATTGATCAAAATAGTAAAAAATGGCATTTTCAACGTAGGCAGTCACCTTAAGAGAATCACTCAACCCACCAATGAAAATTAGTTTTGACAGAATATTTTTTTTTTAATATAAGGAAAATGTTAACATAAAATATAGAAAAAATGAATAAGAAAATTTTGACAAATTACTTTAAAAATCAATGAACTGTAGTTTTTGGGTACATAATTACTTTGAATAGTGACAATAAAGAAATTTCTTACTAGCCTTCTAACCTTATAATTAGAAAATTTAAAGAATATTTTTAATTAATATATCAGTTTACTTCTATCCGGGACCCTTCCAACATTTTTCACGACCCACTGGTCTAGACTCATTGCATTTTGTTATCGAGCACTAAAAAGATGGAATGCTTTAAGAAATTTCCTTTCCTGGGGCAGGCTTGTGGCCTCTTACGGTTTAGTTTGGTTTGGAGCGCCACCGTCAACATTTGCTGCACGAGGGCTAATTAGACCGGGACCTGCTGTCATGGCCTCTTAAGGATCCCTTACTAAGGTCGAAAACTGAGTCCATGTTTGCAGAGTGCGCTGTCCACGCATTCGTCGTACATTTAGCCTGTACAAGATAGTATAGTTATTGTATGTAAACTTAGGTTACACATACCATTTAAAATTCTATTTCTTCTGATGGCTTCGTACGGGGGCACTCATTTCTTTACTTTCTGCTTGCTTCTGGAAAGAATATAAAAATTGATAATATTTAAAAGTTACCAGAGTAAAAATGTGCAAATTCTACAGGTCATCGATGCTTGTATTTATTTAAGACTTAGTAAGAATCTTATTCGGGACTTAACGTCTATATTATACAAGAATGTATAGTAAGTGACATGATCGAATTTTAGAATCTGAAGTACCTAAACTATGATTTTCCATTTAGAAGATTTGCCAATTTACGACTGGAACTTGCATGTTCTTTTGTAAAATACGAAATTCAAACTGTGAATGGATATGACTGTCAGGGCTATTTTGTACACTTGATGCTTGCTCAGTGACGCACGATTCTCGATTGCGTGGCGCCTATACAGCTCGGCGCAAATAGAAGACTAGTTGTTCAAGAAAGCTCTTATAAATTACTGCAGTTTCAAACGTCTAGATTAATCGAACAATAAAGGGCCCCGGGTTGCCCAATTTGGTCGGCAGATATGTACTGTCCGTCCGGTGACTAGGCCTATACTAATTTACCGAACAGGTGCATAACCATCGGCTGAGTTTGCAAGTATTGCTACGCGACGACTGGTCTTCAGGTTCAACAAGGCGTATAAGCGAAAGCTGTGACCCTTGCATTATTGTCGAATAAATCGAACAATAATGAAATAATATATTGAAATGGGAAATGTATTACCAAGACAATATCGACTCGCTCCGATTTCTCTGCTCTGAAACAGATTCTTGCAAAAAATATATTCCACGTCCGAAATCTTTAAGGGGAAATAATATATTGTCTGATGTCCCATCTGGTAATATATTATACTCCGAACAATTACAAATTCTCCACTTTCAAAAATACTCCAATATCATTCAACCTTTTTTCTTCTTACTAATGAACATGTTACATACAATGCCACTTAATATACCCTTTCTCTTATGAAACCCACGGACGATTTTTAGTGACATTAGTACCCTTATATTCTGTGTAATCTCACATTACAGCAGGGGTTCCCAAAATGTGTGCCGCGGCACCCTGGGGTGCCGCGCAGTGCCCATGATCTCCAATCTAATGTGTTGCCAAGGGTTATTCCGATATAACTCCAAAAGACCTCTGCATTGCAGAAGTACATGGTCTGTAGTGGAGAAATGGTTTCATATAGCATGCTGACAGTTTTCGCAGAGCACCTATCACAACGAACTGACTGGGTTGCAAAGTATTTCGCAGAAGACCAAACCGAGAAGTTCTCATAGATTCAAGATCAATTCCATGTTGAAGCTCCAAAAGAATTAACTTCACAATAGGAAGAAAATCTAATTGAGCTATCGAGTGACAAAAGCCTGAAGGCGAAATTCGCTTGTTTGGGTTTGACAGAGGTTTGGATATCTATAAAAAATGAATATCCCATTCTAAGTGCAAAATCTATAAGGGTTCTCATTCCCTTTGAAACTTGATATCTGTGCGAAGTTGGGTTTTTAGCAGTTGCTGTTATAAAAAGCAAATATCGTTCGAAAATTTATGTCAAAAAAGAAATTAAAGTAGCTCTATGAAGCTTTATTCCGCGATTCGAACAATTGTGCAGTGAGCAGAAGGCTCACCCGTCACACTAAAACTAACCATATATATACCAAGAGCATTTGGAAGGAAATTTTATTATTAATTCTATCAATATGTTTTCGTATTAATTACAATTAAAGTACTTGCGGGATTTCTAAACACAAGTCTTATTAATTTATTAATGTTCTTACCACTTCTCTAAACTCTTCATCACAGTCGTACAAATATGAAATATACATATTATGCATAATATATATAATAATAGTATACCACAGATAGATATGTGACGAGAGTACCGTGAATAAATTCTAATTCTCTTAAGGTTGCCACGACTTTGTAAGTTTGGGAACCCCTGCACTACAGAGATTGGACTCGAGTAGATCATAAAATCCACGATGGGCTGTAGTGTCGCCATCTATCGAACACTTATGAAGCTAACAGTTATATTACAGTTTTACTGTGCGTGTTTTTTTTAACATGTTCTTTCTTCATTAATATTAAATGAAAATCCCTCTACATAATAAAAATAATCAACATTGATTGAAGAACAACAAGCTACACTTTATCACTGACGAAGTGTATTTATTTTCTTATAATACATTACTTTTCTCCAGAGTAGTTTGAATATTTCATTCTTGATTATTATCAATTGATCTGTAAACTGTACGAATTTCCCTAACGGAAATTAAAAAATACATAGATTTTTTTTTTAATTATATACCTAATTTTACTGAATTTTTTTTAATGCTCAATTAAAATTTTAAGTTTTTTTTCCAAAAGTGAGAAGACAAATTGACTGTTCTGTATATAATCTTTATACTTTCGCATATGGTTAAGCGTCAAAGAAAATAGTTCTCAGTATAGTTAACTTATTTTTTAGAAAAATCCACTGTATTTATACATAATATTTCAAGACATTACATTCCCCAGTAACTGTCTTCACAATCCTTCAAATGTGAGCCCACATCTCTCTTGAAAAATATAAAATGTTTTGATTTCTCACACTTTTTTAAATATGCACATTTCTCAGGTTATGGGAGAATTATAGTCTTTCAAGTACTGACTATGTAATCTATATATATAAAACAGTTCCGTAACTGACTCATTCATTCACTGCCTGACTGATTGACATACAACGCACAGACCAAACCGCTGGACCTAAAGGGCTGAAATTTTGCATGGAGATTCTTCTAATAGTGTAGGGGTGCACTAAGAAAGATTTTTCAAAAATTCTTCTTAAGTTTTTTTAAATTAAATTTTTAAGCTGTTTTTTAAACTTTTTTTACGTTTGCATTTAAAATAATACATTGAGGGTTATAAAATTTATATCACGAGAAAGATCATAAAAATTCCTTCAAAATGAAATTTTTTTCGAATTTTTACCTCCATTTCCTGAATTTTGGTGAATTTTTAAAGATTAATTTTTAGAATTTAATTTATTAAATGCTGATCACGTGATTTCTTTTTCTGGTACTTTCAATAAATTTATCGTCACGAGCGTAACAACTAAATAGACAAAAAAAATATTTTTTTCTCTTTCTAATGCAGCAGACGATTGGATATTATCCAAAAAAAATGCATATCCCTTACGATTTTTTTATAAATATATATATGAGGCAGTGAAAGGCAAAGTGGTGTAAGTCAAAAGCGTTTTACTGCAAAAACTACAAAAAGTTCCACTATAAATTGAACAAATTATATTTCATAATAAATATTATAATATTTCAAATAGTAATAATTTGCAATTCGACCATAAATTGAACATGGAGATTACATTTTTTCCCTCAAATAAAAAAAGTTGAAAATGTGACTTACACCACTTTGCCTTTCACCGCGTCATATATAGATAGCTATATATTTTACATCAATTGTATACATTGATCATCGCATTTATTATAAATATATATTTATTTTTTGGCATAAATTGCATACGTTGACCGTTGTATTTAATTTGAATGTACTCCGTAGCGAAGCGCGGGTTTTCAGCTAGTACTGTTATAAGAAAAAAGTTTCAGGGGACAGTGGACTTTCAAAATTGTGAAATTTTTCCAAAAATTCGGTTTTTTTTATTTATTGAATTGTGAAACTACAGGTAGTTATAAAATAATGGAAACGCAAAGAAACATAATGAAAACCTTTATTAATACGGGGCAGGATCACCTTTGTGATGTTATACCACCTGATTCCCCTTGGAATTGAATTATACAAGTCATAAATAGTGGTTAAGAATATATTATAATATATTATACCATTCTTTAGGGGGAAAATCATGATAGTTAATGCAGAGATGCTGTTGTGAATATCGATACCTTTATCTATCCGCTTATACAGATCAGTGTGTTTGAATGATTTATAGTCGGCGGGATTGTACAGGGCAATATAAGATATTTGACTTCTTTTTCATGCTCTTTAAACCAATATTTGATAGATTTAGCTGTATGTTTAGGGGATTATCATACCGGAGAACGCCACCTTCTGCAAGAAACAATGTTTGCCCCATAGGATGGACTAGTTAGCTAAAATTTCGACATAGTCCTCATTCAATCTCCCTTTTAGGGTTACATCAGGGCCTGGAGAAAACCATGAGATGCCATCCCAAACCCCGATAGATCTCCATGATTGACAGTTGAAATGAGAGCTAGAATCTTACGCTTGTGTAGGTGTTCCCCAGACATACGTACGTCCTGTTGCGAGGAACAACGTGAACAATGATTCGTCGGACCAAATGCCGTTTTACGACATATTACTCGACCAGGATTTGCACTCGTGGCACCATTGTGGACGATATTTTGTACTGGCATCTATAACAAGTGGCTTGGGAAAAACTTCTCTTCCGTAAATGCTTTGTTTGTGAAGTTCCCTTCTACCTCTAATGGCTGATACCAGAACATGCAGATGCCGATTGAGCTCTTCGGTCATTTTGGTTGAAGTTGTTTTCTTTCTTCGTGTCACAATCCACTCCAATACGTCGTCCGTCTCTTTCACTCAGCTCTCCCTTTCGTCCACTATTCTGTTTGGGAAAGGATGTTTTTTCCGTGCACTCTGTATGGTATCATGACTTTCGATACCATAGTTCTAAAAACACCCATTAGCCTGGACGTTGCAGTAACAGATACTCCAATTTAAACACGTTTCAACAATTTGCCCTTTTTACAAGTTTTGACATTTTACACTGTTCCCCCCAAAAGCACGATGCCCTTAGCTTCATTGCTGCTACCTGACAGTAGAATAATACATACACTATATTATATAACAAAATACCGGTGGCCAGACTTGTTTTTTTAAGGTATACGAAGCATCTTCATAAACACCACTAATATTGATAGGTGTTTCCATTACAGTAACCACCGCTTATAGTGATCAGTGGTTATAAGAATCAACCTTTTATAAGAATCAATATCGCAAAAACAAAAACATTATTTCCATGTTAAAATTTTCGCTTTAAAGAATCAATCCATCGGTTTTAAGAATCAGCTTGCACTCTTCGCTTTCCTTTCATTTTTCCCAAAAAGCCACTTAAACCCTCAAAAGGCACGAAGTTCTTTCTTGATTTTTTTAAAGAAAGAGTGATAAGATGGGATGGAATACATTCGTAAAATGCATCTCTTTCTTTGTTAGACATAACATAATAGTTTCCCCTTAGACGCTTTAGAACAATACTGTCCTATTAGCTTGACCCGGCGGCATCTTTACCCGTCCGGGTCCGATTTCACTTCTCCAGTAACAAACACAGACAGGGACTCTTTTCCCACCTCCCCCATCCTGGTTGCGGATTCCTGGACCCTGAAACGCATAAATCTTCGGCGAAGTGTCCACTATCACTTAAGCTAACGTGACATTAGTAGATTCAGCACGTTATCAAACCGTGAAGCGTAAGGTAGAAGGGGAATCTTCATCTGAGGCTATTGATATTGAAAGAGGTGTAAACAGCCTCCTGAAAGCTTCATTACGTCAAACTACCATAGAAAACTTTTTCTTGCTCCCTTCCTGTAGTTGAAATGTTAAAACTGTTCAGCAGGTATGTTGTAAAAAATATTGGACTTTTTTTCTTCTCTAACTATAATTATGTGTATCTAACTTTTAGGTTTAGAAATTAAGTTGTATTTTTAAAATTATAGAAATAATTTTAATAAAAGATAATTAATGTAAATTAAAGAGTATTTTATGGTGAATTATCTAATATATGTATATATAGGTATGTGTGTGCCTGTCCAATACCTAAATTTCGTCTATAAGAATCAACCGCTTATAAGAATCAGAAACAGTAATAACAAACGTGATTCTTATAAGCGGAAATCACTGTATTTTGATAACCACTTGTGCGTAAGAGTAGGAATGTGTTGCAAAAAGAATTAATTTCTGTGATTAATTTCCTAGTTACAGGCATTTATATTTGTAAGCAAAGTTGCCCCTTTTAAAGTGTACAAATTATAATTGTCTCATATTTATAGAATTGCATTTTAAACTTTTTGTTCTATAAATATGTAGTAGAACTTTATCTAAAATTTCATGAGTGTAATTTTCGATCAGCTGAAGTATCGATCAGCTGAGTTTTATTTGAATTTTTTTACTCATCATTGTACACGATACTGGTACAATAATGAAAAATGTTGAAAAGCTAAAATATATTTATCTAAATCTATAGCTAATTGAAGTTCCATTGCACATACATATACATATATATAAGGTAAGTGATATTTATTTGTTATGTAGTAATTTAAACATGTGGTTACTAATAGCAATAACTTCAAATGTGTTTTTCTCAAAATAAAATGTCATACGAATATTCAAACTCCTCCATGCACATTTCTAATTATCATATTGCTTTGAAATTTATATACTTAACTGTATATAAAATAAATCTTATTGAATAAAATTATGCTTCGTAGCTCAGAATTTCTAAATTTTGTACTAGAAAAGAGGAATTATAGGTATTTTGCGTAGTAAAAAGGGTGTTCTCTATTATTTTTTTCCTCTTCGTTTTTAATGAATCCTTATAATAAGCAATAAGTTTCATTGCTAGTTCCATAAGGTATCCTGTAAATAAAAATTACCGTATTATATGCAAAAGAAATGTGCATGGGACATTTTTAATTAGAACAATTATTGATATAATTATTAATTCATAAATCATAAATATTTCATCATTTAAATTTAACCACTTTTACATATAACTGAAGTGCCACTGAATTAGGGATAGCAAAGCCTATGCAAATTGTGTAGCACTGCGCATCATGTATGCGCAAGTGAGGGCGCTGTGGTAACTGCATATATAGCGCGTACTGTGGTTGTTCTGAATTAGTTGTTGGAATTGCCAGTATGGGTAAACTGCCTGATTTAGACTCCTTCGATCGCGGACAAATCGTAGGTGCGCGACGCATGGGCCATTCAATTTACGAAATCGTCAGACAGCTAGGATTTTCAAGATCGACAGTGTCAAGAGTATACCAAGAATACATGGATGGTGGAAAAAAAAAGCGACCGGGCAAACTGCAAAGGACAATTAGCCTTGACAGTGCGTGGTGAGAAACGGCTCAAGCGTATTGTACGTAGCCAGCGAAGCCAAACATTAGCTCAAATTACCACCCAGTTTAATGACGGTGCCAGTCGTACAGTCAGTAAACGGACTGTGCAACGCTCGCTTCACCGTATGGGTTTCGGGAGCCGTCGACCTACGAGAGTACCATTGCTCTATACTCGCCATCGAGCTGCACGTCTTGCCTGGGCAAGAGAGCACAGAGACTGGAGTGTACAGGACTGGAAACGAGTAGCTTGGAGTGATGAGTCTCGATTCCGACTACTTAACGCCGACGGGAGGCTGAGAATATGGCGTCAGGCTCATGAAGCCATGGATCCTGCATGCCTGGCTGGAACTGTACGAGGGCATGGTGGCTCAATCATGGTCTGGGGTGTTTTTTCGTGGCACAGTTTGGGATCTTTGGTGCGTGTACCAACCTCCCTCAATGCAATTCGGTACGTAGAGCTCATGGTTGATCACCTCCATCCGTTTATGCTTTTCTGTTATCCGCACGGTAATGGAGTTTTCCAGCAAGACAACTGTACCTCTCACAAGTCTCGGTTGGCTATTGGCTGGTTGGATGAGCATTCCTCTGACTTCTCTGTCATGAATTGGCCACCTAGAAGCCCAGACTGAAATCCTATTGAGCATCTTTGGGATATTTTGGAACAAGGCGTGAAAAGCCATCACACAGCACCAAAGAACCTTACTGAATTATGGACAGCTTTAGCCAATATTTGGCAAGTCATTCCCGTGGAACGTTTCCAGAAACTTGTTGAATCTATGCCTCGTCGTGTGGCAGCCGTTATCAAAGCCAGAGGAGGCCCAACTCGTTACTAGCTAGGTATCCCTAATTCAGTGGCACTTCAGTGTATATGTTACTAATCACATATTCAAACTTCAAGCAAATCCATTCAAAACAAAACAAGAAGTTAGGTTTGAAAGTCCACTGTCCCCTTAAATACCATTCACATATTGTGTATTAAATTCATTAATCACAATACATTGGCCCATTAAGGGACCTACAGCGTTTATATCTATTCTTTCTGAAGTTTCACGAAGATCATTTTATATGCTGTTTCAGTGAATAGGTAGTGAAACAGCCTTTGTATGAAAAAGAATGCAAAAATAGCGAAATTTTCAAATAAGCGTCTATGTCTTTAATAAAATAAGTCTTTGGTATAGTCGAAATGAGCTGGCTAGATATATTCACAAATTTACCTCTCAAATTAAAGTAGACTAGACACATTTATCAATCTGTTATTTAGGCCAGCGTTCGAGTAAACTTTTTTTTTAAAGTTTTCCCTTAAATGTCGTTTTCAGTTTTGTTGACAATATATTTGGTCGCAAATTCAAATAGTATTCAATTGGGTAAATCCAGTTAATATGTGCAAAAAAAAAATAATGGACGATACTTGCCGAAATGTTAAGTTATAATAAAACGGGCTGCTACATCTGTTGCAAACAATCTTTTTGGAACAGAATATATTTTGGATTGACTATTATGTTAAGTGATCAGTTTAGAAAGTCATAAAAACGTTGCTATCAATATCGAATAATGGAATTTCCTAGACATTTTCTTGTGAATCACTTATCATATAACTCCTTTTGGTAAATGTAAAGAAGTGTGTACACCTTGTCGTTGTTTGACGAAGTTTTCAAAATTCGCCAAAATCACACTAAAAGACGATGGTAACGGTAATAAAATTACGTGCATATACAGAATATGCAACCAGTTTTAGGAAATTCAAATGGCAATACATATACCAGAATAAATCCTAAATATTCTTTCCTCATAATAGAAACTAAAGAACAGGATATTGTAATGCAAACAATGTAACGAAAACAAGCGCTAATAATAAAAACTCATCAATCGAAGGTTAATTTTCGTCTGGCAATAATAAACTCTTTGAGTCTATTTCACTGAAGGTAAGGCTGTTAAATACAAACCTGTTATCCATTTATATGATTTCCGGCAGAACATAAGATAATAAGTTTGGCCCATTTATCGCCCACGTTAAAAGAGCTATCTACTACTTTACAAGACCCTAATTTAAGAATTATAATTGAAGAATTGCAATAATTCCTGATTGAAGAACCAATCTGAATAATTGCTTAATTCATTACGAGAGCCTAATTTTAGTGTGATTATGGCGAATTTTGAAAACTACACCAAAGGTTAACCACTTTTTTACAACCCTAATTTTTTCTGAGACTTTTAGCTCTTTATGTAACAACTAGCGGCCCGTCCCGACTTTGTCCGGGTTGAACAATTATGTGCATAGGCCTATTCTAAATAATCAATAAATTTCACAGTTTCAATGAAACACTGATTTTTGAATAAAGTTCAATAATTCATAAATTCAAAAACAAAGTTTATAAGTTAAATAAAGTTCTGTAATATTATACCAATAAATTTCCAGTTGATAGGCAATAAATTGTAAATCTCTTTTTAACCTTAAGTGTCCAATAAAAAGCGTAGTTCCAAATGTAATTTTCAATAAACCCTTAAACGTTGCCAATCTCAAAATTCCTTTTCGTATTTATCAATACCTCATCCACTTGAATCTTTAAAATATTAAATGTTTCACTGATAATAAATAAAAATATCGTTTGATGTGTTGCTATGGTTACTTGACTATTTTTGACAAAGGAAAAGTTGTAAAGGTGAAGCATCAGCTCACCGTTTAGGCCCCTAACTTACTTTCTACTGATCAGATATACATAATACATAGCCTATGTCCATCTGGAATAATGTACCTTTCAAATAGTGAGAGAATTTTTCAAATAGGTGCAGGGGTTTATGAGATTACCCTCCACATAGAAACAAACTTACAAAATCCGCTCTCTCTTTATATATTAGTATAGATTTCAGTATCATGTTCTCTCTTTTTTACAAGTACATGTGGAGAAGGGAAACTTGGTAAACCTGTCATTACCTCAATAAAATTACTTACACATGAGCATTCACAACTTCTGTTAAGTATTTCACCTAGTTTTCTAAAAATACGTTGCAAGAAAAAAAATTCATGTTTAAGGAAATTATAAAGACCTTAAAAAGTTTCGCTTGAAATATTCATGTATGCAGTTTTTTACATAAATATTTCGATCCCTTGTGTCATTCACTCTCTCTAAAACGCACACACTCGTAAAGAAATATTAAAATTCTCGTATTACAACCTTAACTTAAAATCTTGCGAAAAAATAGTTATATATCTATGTGAAACAAAAATTCAGATATTATTCAAGGCTTTAAGAATCTTGATGGCATATATCAAATGTTGATGTCAGTTGTCTTTGTTAGATATCAGGCATATGGTTGTTTTCACCGACAATTTACATTCACTGGTTAAACTTATAAAAAATAAAAATAAATAAATGCTTACCCCTTCATTGTTAGAATAACATTTTCTCGAAGATGGTGAACTGCTATCGAAGTGAAATGGCCGGACGACAGTTTGTTTCTTGACAACTGAAGGTAATTTCAAACCTACATGAGCACCGTATTTCTTGCGGGGATCCTATAACATATTAGATATAAATAAGGGAGCATACCCGTATACAAACAATCTGTTTTTTAAAATACAGTGTGTACATAAATGAATATCCCAGCTTTGCAAGGCTATTGGAAGAAAACTAAACAAAGTACAAACTTGCTGTTCATCGAAATCAAAAATAACAGTAGAAAGTTTAAATTCGACACAGTTATAAGTATTCAATGTGAGCCCCTTTAGTAACACAAAGGATCTCGAGGCGGTACGATAACTCATCCCACACTCTTTTCAGCATTGAAAGGCTGCAGATATGTGTGTCTAAAGTTCGTCAACGTCATTTGGTAGCGGTGGAAACAAACACCTGATGTTTGATGTAGCCCCAGAAATAAAGTTTGTATTTTGTTTAGTTTTCTTTCAATAGCCCTGCAAAGTTGGGATATTCATTTGTATACACACTGTATATTGGACAGATAAATTGAAATTTAAAATTTCTTTTAACTTTGCTTATTTGTCCCCAAAATCATCCGGGATCTGATTATTTGTAAGTCGGTGCATAGACTTTTGATGCGAGTTTAAATATCAAATAGAGATTTTGTTCGACCGGTCATTGAAGTATGCAATCAGCCAGTGTTGCCAACCTCTACGAAGCGCTTCCCCCTAGCGCCATCTCGATATCCCCCTGTTTCCCCTTGAGATCACACTAGACCTTCCTAAAAGAAGTTCTGGTTCCAAATAGGCATCCTGTTTCAGAGATAAATTGAAATAAATAGAAAATATACACTAACATAATGAAATGGAGGTTTATTTACATTTGACATATGTATGGAACATATAATCTAATAAAAAAAACGCGGCTCGATTATACAAAATATTAAAACATGTTTTCCCCGCAAAATTCCCCTAAAAAAATGTGGCCCCTAAAAACACCCCTTTCCATCTAACTTACCCCCAAAATTACGGAGAAAACCCCCATGTTGGCAACACTGCATTCAGCAGTTGAGCGTCAAATAAAAGAAAATCTTCTGCAGCTATATCCGTTTACTAATTCTAATATGAGAAATGTAGCATGCTAAGTGTGAGAAACGCAATTAACAAATCAAATTGTGCCTTTAAAAATCAAGGCAAATCCAATCCAGGAAGTAGGTGGAGGTGCTTTATTTTGTAAATAGACTACGTATTCATGGTCTAAAACACTGGATGGAATCACGAAGTTGAGGTACAAGAGATGTCGCTAATTGTTATTGGAAAAAATCCCAAATTGGCATTGAAAGAAATGAAGCCAGCTGAATTCGGGGAATTTTGGTGCTGAAATGTATAACGGCATTAAAAATATTCGGCTATTCATTTAAGTTTCTTCCCCAAAAAGTGGATTTTTGAAAACAATTGGCAAACTTTTTAAAAATTCTCTTTAAATGTTCTTTTCTTTAAATAGTTGCGTAATGGTTATTAGATGGCAATAAGTCAATGGCTTTCGTTTCAAGATTTAGAGCCATTCTTCTTACGTTTACTGTATGTCTCGATCCTGCCAAATGAGTCCGTCCCCCAGTGGTGATCTTTACAGTATAACCTCTTTGATAGGGTGCGATCACGGAATTGTTCGTATTATTTTTGGAGAAGTTCCTGTTTGTAGTGTAATGTTTGAAAACGAGCGCTAGATAAAGAGTGAAAATATGGTACCCCGTGATTACCCCCCCCCCTTGCCAATCAGACGATTGGCTGAGGGGGCGTTGAACCCAAGAGGGTGCTGGGGATCGACGGGAGTCAGCAAGAAAGTAGACAGAAGGATCGCGTCTCTTGTAGGAATCGGAGGTCTGGCGAGATACATGCAGGCTCGTCTCGCCTCTGGTTAGGTAATTATTCTGTCATTAGAATTGAGAAAGAGAGAGAGTGTTAGGAGGTCTGGCGAGATAAAGCAGGCTCGTCTCACCTCCGGTGCATTAATTGTTCTGTAAGCAGAATAGAGTGTAGTACAGCAGAGTTGTCTGTAATTTTTATGTTAAGTGTGAAACTGCTTAAAACTGAAAATAAATTTATGTTCGTGTCGTTAAGAGAGACTCATTTTTGCACTACCTCATTTGTCCCCATGCCATATAGTAAAAGAACCTAAGTGAACTTGTGAAAGAAAGAGGGTTCACGACACTGTTGCTAAGATAATAGTGAATATGTGTAAGAAGAATTTAAGTAAAATTGATTCAGCATATTGTTCAAAATGTACATTCAGTATATCAGATGTCAAATATCAAATTATGATAAAAATTACCGTAACAGCTGAGAATAAAATTAAGTTTCATTAATTTGAAAGTTAATCTAAAGTGGCTAGAATCTATCGAAAACTTTTCCTGCAACGTGAAAAAAAAACCGCAAGACTAAAACCCGCTCACAATTGTCTAAGAACTCAGAAACTGGGGAGTCTCCAGATGACTTCCTCTAAAGCATATAATCTTTTGAGTTTCAGATGTGATAAGATTTTTTGAGTTTCCGATGAGGTAAATACATTCCTAAAGGATATGTACTTGCACACAGTGCACAATTAGAAAACTGATGGTGCATCCTATGAGGGGACTGCGCAGAAACATCCGCGCATCGGCCTCGATTTTATCCTGCGTCTACGTGGGTGAAGCTTGTAAACACGGCGACTTACTTGTGACGTAACGTTGTAATGTAATGCTTGTCGCGAGCATTACATTAGAAGTGTACCCACGTATCTTCGCGAATGCTTGTTTTCAATACTCGGCTGAAAAGGTTCTCCACTTCAGCCAGTTCAGTGCGATCTGCACTGGCTTGTAATGCGACGATCAAAGGGATTCGCGAAATAAAACGATAGTCTGAGCGGCTCGGCTCGGCTCGTCGCTCGCTCGCTTTCAGGCACTGACTACAGCAGGCTCGAGTTTCTTCACATTACATTAAGGCTGCTGTGTACTAACCCCATTGGATTCGCTCACCTCAATGTTAACCTATGGAAAAAATTTGTGTACTATTTACAGCTACATAAATGCTCTTAATCAAATAAAACTGGTATTTGCAGATAGCCTGAAGTTTTCCACACCTTGCAACAGAATTCATTTTATGAATTTCGACCCTTAAAGGAATTAAGGAGCGTTTAAAACACTACAGATTTTTTTTCCCCGAATAATTTAAATTTTAAAATAATGTTTGTATTAAAAAAACCGCAAATCGCACCAAGGTGTAAAATTTCTTTCTCTATTACGGAGTAAAATTCTTTTAAAACTTTTAGGTAGTCTTTTAACGAACTACCGCGGGTTATTAACGTAGGATTACTTATCGTTGTTTACTTCATCTGCAAGTATATATGTATGCATTATGTATATATGTATTTATATATGTACCTATGTATATATATGTCAAAATTTTGACGCATTTTGGTACTTTTCTGTTTAACTGTTTACTGTTTGCCCAAACGATACAGACTGGGTATGGTGCACTGCCAAAATTATAACTCGCGACGACGGACGGTTTTAGTGTCTGAAATTTTAGGAGGACCGTATGGTGGAACGTGATCCTACGTTAAAATCTTTTAATCCTAGTCGCCAATCATTGGACAAATTTTCTCCATAAGTTAACATTAAGGGTTGCGAATAGAGTAGGGTTAGTACACAGCAGCCTTAAATTACAGCGTTTTGTTACAAGTCAGTTACCGCCTTAATGATACCCATTATACAATGGCGACAGTATAAAAGATATAGAATATGAGAATAAAAAATAACGTATTCAAGAGAAGATATTTAAACCTATGCGTACATTTGTAGGAATATATACGCCTCCTATTTAAGTGTACCTAGGCACTGAACTTCAATTATCAGTGAAAGAAATATCCTTTGCGTGGATTTACCGAGCATGGCCAAAAAACTAAAATACAAATTGTCTTAAATATCTAAGTGGCGCATAATTGAAGGAATATAAGTAATGGTTTTTTTTACAAAAGAAATTCAGAAAATCTAAGTTTTTTTATTATTTGAATTATGCCTCATTAAAACAATATTGTTCATCTTAAACTTATTAATAATTCATTTTTGGGTTTAAAAGGACTACAATTTTCTGATTTACTTTCTCACTAGCCTTCATAAGTACGAATAATTGGGATTTCAGTGTATTTATTATATCAGATATCTTCGGTATATAAAGCTGATATTAACCAATTAAAATTATCTGACAGTTTATGATATTTCTCGTAAAATTTGCTCTGTAAGCTAAATCTCATATGTTTAAAACGCAGTCTATAAAAAATTAAAGAATCGCGGAAAACATTGAAATATATCACTAAAATATATCACACAGTATAGTGAATTTACTGTAAAATATTAAATATCTCTTTAAAAAGATCAGAAAACCTGTTTTTGAAACAGCCTATTAAAAAGATCAACGTTTCATTTTAAACTAACATAAAGGAGCTAATGGTTCTACAATTGCACCATGAAATTAAAGAATGTTTACAGGTGTGAAATTAAAGGGTGTGAAATTAAAGAATGTTTCATCATGCAATATAACCACTAAATAGCATGCATCTTATTCTTTCTTAAACAATGCCCGAAGACTTAAGAACTCACGCAAAAGGAATTTTTAAATGTTAGAGAGGAAAAGTTATTGGATTGGACCACAAAGAATGAAAGAATGAGCTTCCTGAAATTGGATGAAGAAATGTCGAGCTTGTTTTTAAACTCAGAAAGGATAGAGGGGAAAAAGTCAACTCGGTATGGCGATAACGTCCAGTTGTAAAAATTACTCAATAGAACAATTGTAGTTTATACGAGTAGTGAAAACTTCTCCATTCGCATTAGCCGAAGAGAAATCAAAAGATTCAGACAAAACATCTGTGTTGTCATTTGTTGTACAGATTAAAGGAAAAAATGGATTTCAGTATCAGAGTTCATAAAGTTTTGATTCTGAAGCAGTGCAAGATCATGTAGTATAACGAGCCCTGTTATAAACAGGAAATCCAACGTAAATAAAACACAAATAGCAGTAAGGTGCAATTTTGCTTACTGCCGTTTCGAAGCTGCAAAGGAGTTTCTTCATCAGTGCAAAGAACTTAGTGGCAGCTCAAAAAGCCGAAAACTAAGCGATCAGACACGTGTGCATGCACTTAAGTACCCGCACGTATCGAACGTTCGAAGGCGCGAACAACGCAAACAAATCACAAGCGAGCAGCGAAGAGACAGACATAGGGCAAGCAGCGCCATCTAGTGGCAAAAAGAGGGGAAAAGTGAAGTAACAGGCCGACGCGGCTAAATAAACACTTTCCACAATTGAGGAAAAACAGCGATGCTAGACAAATCATTAACCAAAGAACCCGAATTTTTAAAAATGTGATAAGCTTCCCAGAAATCAAGATCAGCAGGCGAGCGACATTTCTGAATGGAGTCAGAAGAAAAATCAAACCGATGCTTCAAAGTCCAGGCGTGTTGAGCAATGGACGAACGATTTAATTCCTGGGTATATTAACTTGGGTATAACGAGCCTTGATATACCCAATTTGTTAGCGATCCACCAAACAGGGAATAAGAACTAAAAGCAATGTAAATGTCGCATCTCACCATCCTCATGTACCATTCTCCGGTAGCTAACCCACGACCGGCGATAACATGATGACGCTTCTGCTTGAAGAATGGAGCAATTTCACTGTTCCTTTGTAACTTAAACCGCAGCTATGCTTTAGGGCAGTGGTTCTCAACCTTTCCGTGGTCGAGAGCACCTTGACCCTTTCAGGGGCAACAATCTGCACCGTTTGCACGGTGCAGATTTTTCTGATTTTTTTTAACCTAAAGAATCTTGAACAATTCTCCAATTAAAAGGTGGCAAAATGTTTTTACTTCTTTAAACTGATAACAGATGGCAGTACTAACCATTTTTCTGCTCATTTAACTGGAATATATTGAATGAGAGTGGAAATAAACTAGATTTAGGCGTTGTCACTGTGCAAACGGCGTCCCTCAAAGGGTTAAAGTTTTCAGAGAGTGTGGTTCAGAGAGACGTATTCAACAGGGCGGACACAACCAATGCTTTTTGTATCACCAATGATCATTTTTTACTTAATAGAAATATTTATTCAACAGTACGTTACCAACCTTCTATCATCATTACAATGATTGTGTTTTGAAAAATAAGTAAAAAAGAAGAAACAAATAAAATGTTGATTATTTTATAAGTAGGTACATGGAAATAAAAAAAAAGTATAAATGGGTTTATTACTTATATATACTTTATTTAAAATTTAATGAGATTTTTTTACTCTGAACTAAATCTGCTAAAATTTCGTAACTGGTAATATAAGATGATATTCCCGTTCTTAAGCAATCGTCCTGATGTTCACCAGTAAGTTGAGATCTTCGTTTTGATTTTAAAATATTCATTGCTGAAAATAAGACATATCTTGAACACATATCTTGAACCAAAGTAAGATTTTGTTTTATAGGAAGCATTTTTTAAGATTCGGATATTTTTACAGTCAATGATATTACAAATGCTCTCCTCAGACGAATCAGACAGACAAAAAAAAATCTCAAAATGAAGTCGGGCGCAGTCCAACACTTTCGTGGGCGCACGTGCACAGACACGGGGTTGAGGACCACTGCTTTAGTGTGTTTGAGAATTCCATATATGTCTACATCGAGGATTATTGACATGTATCGGTCCAAAGAGAGTCGACCCAGAATTTAAGTACATTTACAACGTTTTGTTTCATATACAACTTTCTTATCCCAACTCTGTCATAAAATATCTTTAGGACGTTCAAATAATTTACATGTATGAAACACGCAGACATTGCATCCAGACGAGAGCGGTGCACATACTGCATATTCAGGCTTTGGATTTGATGGAGCTATACTTACAAGAATAAATTAAAATATAAATTAAAGTATTATGACCGATGAAAGTGCTTATACCAATATTTTAAATAATGTACTATTCAACTGTAATCTTAAGTATTGTAGACTACATTAAAGAGCAAGTTTTTGTAAATATTAATTACGATCCTCGGAAAGTACTGTATGAAAACGGTCATAATATGGAAAATATAATGTATGCATACTTTCGTATCCGTTTCAACAATCGGTGTCTGGGACTTCGGAAGTTTCGTTGGATGATCCTTCACATCTTCCAGGGAGTGTTGAGGCTTTACAGTAGCCGAAGATGGGACCTGCGAGGTATTCGAAGATTGTGGCATCGGTTGAGTCCTGCACGTCTCGACCTTCGGTCTCGGGGAAACACGTTGCACTGATTTTTCAATCATAGAATCATATATTGCACTTCTAGTTGGTATAGCATTCCGAAGTCTCAAATCCTGCCTCAACTTTTCTTCTCGATCCCCTGTGCTTGTATGAAAAATATATACGTTAATCCTAAACATTTAGAATAAAATACATGTCAGTTACAATATAAACGTAGTAAGGATCTCTAGAATTTCCTGAAAAACTTTGAAGAAATTCTGACGTCCAGACATCCAGAAGAGAGATCTATTATCCCAGAAGCAACCTCGTCAATCAAACACAGATTACATAACGAGCATAAAATCCGTCTTTTGGACAGAATTATAAATAAATCTTGAAAGGGATCATCTCTTTCCCTACCCCAAGTAATGAGGCAGGGGTTAGAATTTAGGAAGACAATCAGTATGACTTCTTGAATTTCCAACTTTGTCTTAAGTTACGGATTGCCCCAAGTGCCCTCTCTGTTTGAACGAATAGCCTATGATTGCGGTACACCACCTTTCTTATCTTACTTTTGCTGAAAGCACTGTGTAAACAGTTTTAAGGGGGGGTCCGGGGCACATTTTGAAAAAAATTTTATCGAGTTAAAATTTTGAATTTTTTTGTGATGGTTAACCATATAATTTGTAAACAAAATCAATTCATAAAACTTCTCAAAATGTTTTTTAAATTTTTAAAATTAAAAAAAGTGGGGAAATTTAAAATTGTTTAACTCTAAATATTTGTCGAATTTCAATTCTTTTTCATTTAATTAAACAGAAATTTATAAGTTTTAATTTCGATTCAGCATTTAATATTAATTTTTTAAAAAATTTAAAATATTTATATTAAAAATTACAAAAAAATGATGTAACATTTTTAAAAAATCATATTTTCAAAAATAAATATTTTTTTTAAATTTGCCGAATCAAAATTAAAGTAAAATAGTTGAAAAAGACATGTTCCAAGTTTCAACCATTTATCTTTAACGGTTCTTGACTTATAACAATTTAAAGATGAGAAATGGGGAAAAAACCCATCATGCAGAAAAACGCACTTACAGGTTTAAACAACGCTTGGCTACTATTAGAATGTTGCAAAAAAAAAATTTCTCCTGTTCTAATTTAGATAGAAACATGATTTAAAAGTCATTTTAAGCGTAAAAGAACAAATGTTTAATACAATAAATGTTTTTTCGAAAATTCAAACAATTTTGTATCCTGGACCCCCTTAGAGACAATAGACAGTTTGATAACCCGGCAGCTTTCTTAGAAGTACACTTAGCATATGTTCTGTAAATTTTAGCTATTTTAAATTTTACCATGATAACTGTAATTCTATTCCCGAGTTTTTAGGCATTTTTGTGCTTTAAACTTTGTGTATCTGGATTTATGCTTGTTGGCCAACTGCATTAGAATTGGGGAAAAACCAGACCTGTCTATACATACAAGGCAACAAGTTTCATTTTATGATGTTTCACTACAATGTGGTTATATTATTTACCATCGAAGGTGACATTTTAACTGTGTTGAACAAAACAAAATTTTACTTACAAGTGTGCTATTCATTAACTTTTTATGTGAGGCTACATTTAATTGATATTTACATCATCATACTACCAAAGTGTCGCCGTTCAACCCTCAGCTAAGCCATTAATGGAAAAACTGTTGATAATATAGCTTTAGTGTTTTTACCTGAATCAGCATACTTTCGTAACCGTGAATTACCTGAATCAGCATATTCTTCATTAGCCTGCTTCAAATCAGTCTTCCTTGAAATGGTAATCGCAGTTCCCTAGAAGAGAGAGATTAGTATAAGTTTTATATTGGAACAAAACACGTCATTCCACATAACTCCAAGCAATATCACAACAAAGGTCGCTTCGAAGGAAACAAAATGGCCTACCTTATTTTATAAAAGATTCATATAAATACATATAGGAATACTGACAAATAAAATACAAATGAATAAAAAATCTTACCGTAATAAAAAAACTCCAAATCCGAAAGTTTACCAAAACTTATATTTATTCCTGCCTGTAAATATTGAGTCTAGAGGAAAGTCATATGACCAATAAAAGTTTAGATTTAGAGGATGAAAAACAAGACCATGCAGTTCGTGAATTTAATTAAGGCGATTGAATTCGTTAGTCACTGATAAACGTGAAATAATTTTCTAGCTTCAGTTTCTGAAACAAAGATTTTAATATACCGACATACGTCGTTCGGCTCAGTGAACAGATGAGGTTACTTGCAATGCATTTATATGAATAACGTGTATATTTCCGTTTTATTTATCAGGTTATTCCATGACAAATGAGGCAATTTATAACATTATGACGCCAAAGAATAGAACTGTTTTACAGAAATTCTCCGGAGAGGTTTCTAGAAGCATAAATGGTTTCACTGTCTTAAATATACGCATTCATCAATTTTAGTTAAAATTTAATAAATTCTTACCTTTCCGTTCTCCGTTCGAATTTCAAAACTAAATGGCTTGATAACTAGTCCTTTCTTTACGTCAAAATTGAATTTTATGCCTGAATGAGCCCCATATTTTCGTTGTGGTACCTAGATATAAATGATTGACTTAAGAAAATAAAAACTATGTGCATTCAGCATTTGTAATACGAATAACTTCTATAAATTCGCCTGCTTAGTAGACAGTTGAAACAAGTCTATAAATTAAAGTTCCGTTCTTATTGAAAATTTAACTTGCCAGACCTACAATTCGAAAATCAAGCTTGAAAATCCCATTAAACTAGAAGCTTTTAAATAAAACAGACATGCTTTTGTCACTGGGCGATGCATTATGTCTGTTCATTCATAACCTCGCCCTTAAAGTCAAATCGTTTGCATCTTGCTAGGAAAGATTTTTTAGCCTCTGTTATTTAATCTATAGATATAAAACAGTTCCGTAACTGACTGACTGACACATAATGCACAGACCAAACCGCTGGACATAAAGGGCTGAATTTTTGCATGGCGATTCTTCTTAAAGTGTAGGGGTGCACTGAGAGATTTTTGAAAAATTCTTAGATTTTTTAAAAAATTTTAAGCTGTTTTTGTAATATTCTTTAAAGTTTGCATTTAAAATAATCCGAGGGTTATAAAATTTATATCACGAGAATGATCCTAAAAATTCCTTTAAAATGAAATCTTTTTCGAATCTTTACCGCCGTTTTCTGATTTTTGGTGAATTTTTAAAGATTAATTTTTAGAATTTAATTTATTAAATGCTGATCACGTGGGTTTTTTTAATTTTGCGTCACGTACATAACGAAATAGACAAAAATTTCTTGCTAATGCGGCAGAAGATTGGACACTATCCAAAAAATATTAACATACAGTAAAAGAAATGTTCTTCAAACTGTACTATATTAACTGTACTATATTTTTTAGTATGTTCTATTAGATTTAATTTGAATATTTTCTTCTACATAATTTTGTCTATAGAAATATCCGTTACGATTTTTTTATAAATTCCTTTTTTTGTTTTTTTGGCATTAATTGCATACATTGACCGTTGTATTCAATTTGAATGTACTCCGTAACGAAGTACGGGTTTTCAGCTAGTTTTGCCCATATACGGATTAGAATCCATATCGTACCTCGGCAAGAAATGTGACAACTAAAAAATGCAGCATTTGAGAAAAATCAACTTATAGAATACTATACAGCTTGAACTAGCATTAAAATAAAACTGATACAATTGCCCTCAGGTGGACAAATTGCGAGATAGAGATGTGTCGCTTTTCGTGCACGATGGGGCACTTCATACATATTTTTCAATGACATAACCTCAAAATTGTCATTTTTTGGACTTGTGGCAGTTTCTTGCCGGGGTGCGACAGATAAATGCCAAAGATCCATAAAAGAAATCTCTCTCTCGGCTCGAAACCAAATTTCGTTGAAGGCTTTCAAGAAAAAGTGCGGGTATATGACCTCAAAATTCAGAGAAGATAAAAGAAAATTTAAAGGAAAAAGGATAAAAATGAAAAATTTAGATTAAGATTTTACTATATTTACCGTTGTATTGCCTAAAGTAAATTTTAAAATATTTAAATAGTGCAAGTGATATCGATTCATAAAGGCATTTTATAAACGATTTCGCTTTAAAATAATTTCGTAAATAAAAATCTGTTAATTACTGTTAAAAAATTTACTCATATAGAATGTAATCCAATTCTTACTTTTGCCGAGCTTTTTGATGTGCTTTCTTTCGGCTTTGGAGTTGTATTTTCCCCGGACATTTCTTTCGAGGTCATAAATCCTTTCGCTCTCTGATGATTCATGATTTAAAAGGATGAACTTACGGAACTATAAAAACAATTTTTGAAGATACCATTTTTTTATAGTTGCAAAATTTAACCCACTACAGTTGCTTTAAATGATGATTTCCATTTAAGGAAAATCTAAAAACAATGTGAAATAAAACAATTGTTTATTATATGTATGTATTTACAAAAGGTTCTTACTACTGATAAAGAATCTGTTTTAAAATTCTGCCAAAAAAGACGATTTTTGCTTAGATAATATCACAAAACACAATAAAGCATGACAACAGCTTACACAATACATTCCTGTGTATAATATGGGTTACCTTTAGTTTATTGGGGAGTGCAGCATCAGTTATTGCGGATATAATTTCAACCGATTCGGATATTCTTTATTATGTCCTATAAATTATATGAAAATAGGAGATTCTGAGGCATAATCCGCTACGAGGGCAAGTCAGTAAGTAGGTTACAAAAGACAATAAAAAAGGGAAACCAAGATACATACTTGAAAAGCATGTTTATTTCTCTCCATAATCTCCATTTACATTAATACATTTGTCCCACCTCTTTATGTGTTTTCCAATACCTGCTGAATAAAAGTCCTTGGACTGCTGTCTCAACCATCTATGTACCGACTGGTGTGCTGAATGTGGGGAGCATAGATGGCTAATACAGCAGTCCAAAGACTATTATGCAACAGGTATTGGAAAACTCATAAAGAGATGGGACATATGTATTAATGTAAGTGGAGATTATATAGAGAAATAGACATGCTTTTCAAGTATGTATCTTGGTTTCGCCCCCGCCCCTTTTTTTTGATTTTGTAACATACTTACCTATTTTCCATCGTATTTTCCTCATACTCGGCATAATCTATAGTCCGTCCCCAAAATGTTATAACTCATTTCTTTTATGAATCCGAGGCTTTAATTTTGAGGAATGATACTATCTCATCCGTTCAAGACCAAGCATTTAGCTTCAGGCGAAAACTGGACGTAAAAACACTGAACAAATCTACTAAGCATTGTGAGTCTCAATGCCTGCAGGTCTGAAAATAAATATACGCTTCAATGTCGTTGTTTGATTCCCACGGATTTTCTATTTACGGGGTACACAGAGGGGTATACCATCTTTGATATAAATTAAGTTAAAATCTGAGGAAGCCTATTCGTGAAAATCTGCGCTTTTGTTGCTGCAAAGAAGTAACCTGATAAATATAAATCCAGCTTTTTCCTACGTGTTTTTAAGATTGTACAGGTTTTTAAGTGGGATCAAATGGTTGAACTGGCTATTGATGATGACATAGGGTTCGTAAGTATTCTTGGAAGGGATGGCCCTTCAGTAAAACTAAGTCTGCTGAATACAAGGGGTAAGTAAAAGAGAGTACTGTAACCTAATCGAGTTTTGAATTCAGAAGTAGCTTCTTGAAAGAAATATGCAACTCGACAAGAAGAGCCAGACAAGTATTCATCGTGTTGCAAATCTTTATATATTATGAAAAAGGTGGGTTATGGTACATCGAAATATTCACGAAAATAGAATTTACAGAAATTTACGGCTGCCCGAATCTTATCAGCTCTTTATTTTTAAAGAAACTGGTGAGCGTTAATGATTACTGTAATTACGAAAATAGGCTTTTCTTTTTGTAACTATAATAAGAAAGAGTATGCAGTTTATTAAACGTACATTCCATTTAAAGTGGACTTATTTTTTACGCTCATACGTGTTACTACTGCCTTTTGCAGTCCGGATATTATTAGAATAATTTTAATAAGATTGCGTTTCAAAGCCACAGAATTTAGAAAATATTTTCAGAAAGTTGTAATGAATTTTATTTAATGTATCATTAAAATATTTTGCATGTTTTAATAGGAATCACACGTATACTGAATGAACAAAAATCTTCAGGCCTTATCAGCCTGTTAATGTTTTTCAAGGTACTTAAAATGGGAAAACGGCCTCCGTTAGACAAATTACATGTATTATTTGATGCCATATTTCCAGTTTAACATTCGATATTTAATAAAGTTGGAAAATTTAGGTTTGCAGAGATAACTGGAACTAACAAGAACGGGAAAAAACCCAAAGAAAAAGTCACTCATACACAGTTTAATATCCTTAATGCAAATATTTTCTTAAAAAATCTGATAAAATTTCCATTCTTACATACGGTTTTTTTACACAATTTGAAATCAACAATTACAAAGTTGTGTATGTATGCCATTTAAAAAATTAAAATGTAAATATTTATACGGAAACAATTACTATACTACACTACTATGACAAATGATATTTAGCATTTTCTAGTTTTTCTGTAGCAAGAAATTACTAAATTTTGTTTATTATTGAAAAAATAGTTTATAGTAATATAAAACTGCGACTGAAGAAATAATTACTCCCAATTGCTATCACGGCCAAAAATATTATGACTTGTGTTAATCATATAAGGTGATATTTATGTCATAGTAAAATTAAAATATATCTAATTCACAAAGTATTCTGTATTAGAGCATTTCAACGATAGCATACTTATATTATTAAATATTTCAGCTGTTAAGGCGCTACATTTGTTCTCTAAATTTATCAGCCATTTATTTATCTATAATACAGACACGTAACTTAGCAGCATCGTAGAAAAGAAATTACATTTATCAATGACTAAATAAACAAGAAGACCCGAACATTTAATTTATCTATGTGACCCGTCAAAACAGTGCAAGTTCTTCGGAACTAGTGTGATATACCCCCCCCCCATTGGCGATTTTTTTTTCTCGTCAAGCAGAACGCGCGTTTTTGGAACTGGAAATTCCGGAAAGTCCCAAATATACGCATTTTTAAAACTGTACTACCAAAGAAACGCATAAAAAACACATAAATACAAAAAATAATTCTTAAATACATAAATAGAAAGGAACTAGTATGATATAAAAACGATTTGGGGGGGGGACTGCCACCCACCCCAACCCCCCCCGCGACAAAAAGTCAGTATAGTACAACTAATAGTAATTCATTTAAATAAACATAAAATACATCTTGGTTAAATATATATTTCTTGATTAAACATAAATTAAAGCACAAATACAATAGAAAAAACATGTTGGCAATAGAATTTTAAAAAAAAAGTATCTATACCGAAATTTTGTACTCTTCCCTGTTAATTTTCGAAACGATTTCAATAAATTTATTAAAACAATCTACATTTGCCGCTAAACATGATATCCGAACCATGTACATCGCTAGGTAGAATTTAAAATCTGCCTTACGATTGTAACCACGATCCATGCTTAATAGATTTCTCAGTGTTTCATTGCCCCCCCCCCTACAATAACTTTCCTACAAACAAATGTAAAACCATCAGAATAAGAACTTTTAACATTAATCCTTATCTCTGACCCACATTTTTTGCAACTCGCGCTCTTTAACAACCCAACCTCCGGCAAAAAATTAAATAGCACTTGTTATTTAATATTTTGACGGAGCATTACACCAAAGTAAAAACCGGCAACACAACAACCAAAACAAAGGGCGCCAGATTTGGAGAGAAATCTCTTAGGGGGGGGGGGGGGGATATCATATTTGTAACAGTTCTTCTAAAGATTAAATAAATTTTCTTCGAAATATGAAAAGAAAACTTTTCAACGAATACAACAAATATATTTGAAAAACGACGTACAGTAAATAACCACGCCCCACTTATTAGTTTCATCTAAAGTGAAAATAATTCATTTAAAAAAACCCTCTTTTCGATTACCGATTTCAGACAAATAGATGAAATGTTCAAAAAGCGTTAACTTAGTTGTATCCGAACAAAATTTTCGCAAACTTGTTTTTAAATTATCTCTACATACGAATTACAAGGCATTACAGCAGTAAACGTCGAACATGGTTAAAATCAAATTCTGATGTACCAAAAAAAAAAAAAAAAAACTCAAGCTGTTGCCAAAAATTGGTGAAAGAGTTCCGTTTATGCCCAGTAATATTGGTTGATCTGATATAAATTAGTTATCGATGACGAGTTGATCTGTGAGTCTCAGTCATTGATTCGTAAAGATTTATATATGTCATCCATATGATGTAATTTTTATACATTAAATGGAAAAGTTTCATTTCAGTATTGCAAAACTTGTGCCCGTTGAAATTCATTTCAATTGATCATCCCATTAGAAACTTTGGGTCTTATTAGTAGTTAATTGAGTAAAAATCCTTTTTATCAATGTAACGTCATTATCACGAATCGGAGGGAAAAGTTGTACTTCTGTTAGGGTCTGTTCACATAGGAGTTCGTTGCGTAGCGTTAAGGAAAAGATGACGTTGAGACGAAAATAAACCAATCATAGGCGATAAAAATTTCATTGCTAATCGTTTGGAGGTTTGTGATTGGTTAAATATATTTCAATACTTTAACACTCCGCAACGGACTCCTATGTGAACAGGCCCTTACTCTTTTCCCGGGAGGAGCCAGAAATCTGTGACCACTTCGCCGCATGCACTGCATGCGGTGATAACAATATAACAATATTGTTGGATTTTGATTTTCTATTTTTCATTTTTCTACTGAAGTTTAACTCTTACCATTGTCAACAGATGCCGATACTTCTGAAGTTTTACCATCGCTACTCCCCCTTCCCGCGAAGTAAATCAGTTGCATGTAGTCTTGTAGGGATGAGAGACGTGTCTTTTTGCTCGTCGTTTTATATGTATTGTATTATAATGTACTGTGAGTGCACATTTCGTGCCAATTTCTTTTTGAATGTATCTACAAGTTTTGAAGTATATACTTGCCGACATTCTTCTGCGTAAGTACCCAACAAACACAAGACTGACGGCAACTTGACGGGCCGGTTCTGGAGGCGCCGGTAGAACGATAGGCTCGGGGAAAATGATCCTTACCGTTGCCGGGTGATTTACGAATCTCCGACGCGGAATCCCGTAGTGTGTACCCGTTTGAGGGCCGGTGATGATTGGATAGGAATCGACCCGAAACCGCTCTCCCTGTAACGTCCCGGAATCGATAGTCCGATTCGTAACCACCAGTAACAGAAATCTGCATCAGAATTATGGATTTGAAAGGGAAGGCGAAGATTAGATTAAACAGACTTTTCATAAATATTTATTTCACTTTTGTGAAACTTCTTTTGTGCGAAAAATTCACATAATTTTCCTTGTATGAAAAGATTGTATTATATCAGAAGTATACGGCTGACATAATATAATCTTTCGGTTATACTATGTGATATATGCATAATATATATCATCTATATATTTAATTTGCTAAGCCGACTTTTTGGGCAGTCCGTGAGAGAAAATTACTGCATCAATTTACTTCATTTTGGTCTTAAACGAAAGATTGTAATCTGTAGATTTATTAAATTTGGCTTTTGTGACAGCAATTTCCATTAATTAGCGATAATTTACAATTTACAATTGATTTTTACCCATGTTCAGTGGCATGTTTAAATCTGTCTTTAGAAACTCACTGTTTCCTCGCACGCTCAGTGACATGTTTTAATGGTAAACACGTTTATTCCGAGAAGTCTCTCTAGATCTATCTCTGCCTTATTTATTTTTATGATAATTATATTTGTGAAATACAACAGTAAACCTCATGGAAATTGTTTATTTCATGCTGTTTAATTAGCGATAATTTACAATTTAAAAAAATTGCTTTCTGCACATGCTCAGTGACATTTTTAAATCTGTCTTTAGATACTCACTAAGCGCGAAGCCGCTTAATCACAATTTGTTTCTGCGCATTATTATGATTTTCAACATTTGACAATGATGTGTTGAATATAATTTGTGTATTAGTACATTTATTTACTATCTAGCCGTCGTGTTTTGACAGACATCAACTATTGTTAGATTATATTAATTTATTTTTGGCTTTTATATAGAAATGAAATAAACATCCACTTACAAATGGATAATTTTTTCGATCAAGAGTTTATGCACAAGAGAGTAAAGAGTAGTACCTGCCTAAGTTTGTTTTCCATTTTGATTAAGACGGACTTTTCGGCAGACTCTCTTGGATGCCAAAGCGGGTATCTATCTGGCGCTTCATTTCATACTCAGGTTCTCTGCGATTTACTTGGCAACCCTACCACCAGTTGCATTGGGCCAATATCAATTTCGTTAGGCGCTACATTTCGTTTTTTGGTAGACCGCTGGGTTACACTTATTTGGACTTCAAATTTTTCGGTGATGGTGTTGATAATTATTTCATGATTTAAATATTTCGTGACGCAGGAATTGGAGCCATTTTTTTTATAGAAACATGACCATTTTAGCTTATTTTCGGCACTTTTTTTTTCGCGGGGGGGGGGGGGGGGGGATAAGTATATTGATTTTGTAATGAATAACATGACCGTTTTTATTTATCAGAAGATAGATATATTCATAGCATAAAGTAAAATACTTCGAGTGACAGTTCTCTTTTAAATGAAATTGCGTCCGAATGCATTTCAATAAATGTTTAACAGATTAAACACTAAAAACATATCATACATTTTTAAACCTCTATACAGTCATAATATTGTTATTAAAATATTGAGGTACATTGAATTTTATTCGTCATTTTTACAGTATTTATTCGCATACTTTATAGCTAGTGATGTATAGAACAATAAAGAATGAATCTAGGAAATGAAATAAAAATAATTGATGACTGAAAATAATTTCATATAGCAGACCAACGTATATGTAAATGTAGGTACAAATACTTTATAAGTTTTAACACCCATTGATATGAACTGTATTCATATTTTTCGAATATGCTTCATAAAAACAAACTCCATCTCATCAGAGATAAAATTAGAAAGTGTGTGTTTGTATGTATGTAAATGTTGACAGTAATTTAGTAGCTTTTAATGTGCTAGTAAATACAGGGCAGTTTCTAGGGTAGCTGCCATACGTGTGCGAGAATAATTCCCCCCCCCCTCATACCGTATGGATTAATTGAAATTTCTCTGAAATATTTTTACCTTAAATGAAACAACAAATTACAGAAAATATTATAAATTCAGTTTATTTTTTAATTTTATAACCTAACATAATAATTATTAATGTATTGATATAACAACTAAATGAATACGTTATATTAAATACATACAACACATATCTATTAATACATATACTTAATAAGTCAGTCAAAAAGTTGCTTTCCTTGCTTTTTTAAATGCAAATTTTGTTATAATATCTGATCATCTATATCTTCCGAAATGTCCTTTTCGATGCTAATAATAGATAAGTCTGAAAGCCTTTATTGTCCCATTGTAGACCTCAAATAATTTTTTATTATTTTAAGTTTTGAAAAGCTTCTTTCCCCGCTAGCCACAGTCACAGGCAATGTTAATAAAATTCGTATGGTAATCACTAAATTTGGACACAGATAGATGAGGTTGTTTGTAAATAGGTATTGAATCACATTTAACGCGTTCATTTCAAGGGAAATATAGAGGGCAATGTTGTCAGTTTCATCGCATAAATCTTCAGCTATAATATATTTTTCATTTTTAAATGGATCATGTAACATACTTTCCACATATTTACATTTTGTAGACCTATTTGATTTATCTGTTTCAAGGAAATCTGATATTGAAATAAATCCCCAAAAAATGCTCCCTAATTTCCATTTGCTTTGATTTATTACTTAATAGAACAAATCTTACTACGACAGTAAGTCGGTCTTGGTTGCTTAGATCAGGGGTGGAATCTAAAATAGTAGAATAATATTTACAAAATTTTAAGAGTGATATTATTTCATGTCTTATTTTTTGTTCCAAAAGGGAAATAGTTCATTTTGAATATGAACACCTACAGTGGCTCCAAAATGTGTTCGTACACTTACGATTTTCAATGAAATAAGGATCTATCCATTAATTAAAATGAATATTACAGAATGGGCATTTAATAATAAGATTTATAATCTATTCTTAACAAAACTATATGAAATATTTTGAAAACATAGTAAAACTTTATTTTTAAAACACCAATAATCAAAAAGTAACAAAAACTATCTCACAAAAGTCATCGTACACTGAAATATTTTCGGATAAATTCATAACTAAAATTATCGCCTGGCGCTTTATTTTTATTTTTGAATTGTGGTGGCATTTAAAATATCATTTGGCTTTACTTTTTGCTTGCCTATTCCGTAATATTCTATTTATTATTTAAAAATGGCTTGCAAAGAAACAACAAACAGCATTGATCGAAAATTGATTATTTTTCATCATAGTTGTGGTAAATCAGTTCGGAATGTTGCTAAATTACTTAATTTATCCCATTATACTGTGCAGTATGTGATAAAACGCTTTAAAGAAGAAAATCGGATCAAAATCAAGATAAGAAAAGGTCGTCCGGCAAAGTTAACAAAACGTGATCAGAGATTTCTAATTAGAAAATTTGTGAAAAATCTACGTTTGAGTGCTGTAAAACTTTCTGCAGAATTTAATGAAACATTTTCTACTTCAATTTCACCTGAAACTGTTCGACGAGTTCTCAGAGCTGCTGGATTATATGGGCGTTCTGCCCGTAGAATTTTTTTTGTGAGTGAGAAAAACAGAAAGCTCGGGCTTTCCTTCGCACTATCAATGATTAATAAGCCCCAAACCTATTGGAATAATGTCTTATTTGCCGATGAAAGCAAGTTTATCATTTTTGGTTCCGATGGGCGTATAATTGTATGGAGAAGAAAAAATGAGGAACTTAATCCTAAGAACTTAGTAGAAACAGTTAAGCATGGCGGTGGAGGTGTCCTTGTGTGGGAGTGCATGTCAACATCAGGACTAAGTAATTTGGTATTTATTGATGGCATAATGAATCGTTCTGTTTATATAAATATTTTAAAAGACAATTTAAAATTATCAGCCTAAAATTCGGGTATTTGAAATTTTTAATTTTTTTTAATCAAGATAACGATTCTAAGCCCACGGCTCTCAACGTTCGCCTCTGGTGTCTCTATAATTGTCCACAAGTTTTGAAAACACCACGTCAATCGCCAGATTTAAACTCAATAGAACATTTTTGGAGAGAACTGGAGGTTCGAGTACGAAAACACGACATTTTTAAAAGAAAAAGCGAACTAAAAACAATTATGATGGAAGAATGGATGAACATTGATGCAGAAATTACAAAAGAACTAGTGCAATCTATTCCCAGACGTTTAAAAGCTGTTGTTGATGCTAAAGGATATCCTACTAAATATTAATTTAACGAAAAATTAGAATATTTTCTTATAAGTAGAGATTTTTTTACAAGTGTTCGATGACTGTTGTGGGATAAAGTTTTTGTTACTTTTTGATTACTGGTTTCTTAAAAATAAAGTTTTACTATGTTTTTAAAATATTTCATGTAGTTTTGTTAAGAATAGATTATACATCTTATTGTTAAATACGCATTCTGAAATATTCATTTTAATTAATGGATAGACCCCTATTTCATTGAAAATCGTAAGTGTACGAACACTTTTGGGAGCCACTGTAAATAATGAGGCATATTTGATGGATTTCTGCTGATTCTAGTGAGGTGCTCTGATATTTTAATGAAAAAATATCATCAAGTTTCCTTACCTGTGAAATATTTTTATTGGTCAGCAATCACAAAATCCAGCACCAAAATTAGAGACAAAAAGCTTTGTTTTTCAGTTGTTGAGGTGGACACGTTCAAAATTAATATAGTGCAAATTATCCCGGGCCGTGATTTATAGGCTCAGGGCATAAAATAGTATTTTCCTGCAACCTGACAAAAACCGCCCTAACCGACGCTATTTGATGGGTTAAAACGTGTTAAAACAAAAACGAAAAATGTATTTCCCAACTGGTTGCTACGTGGAGTAGCGTTTTTAAAACCAATGTAGTTTTGTTTATTTCCAGTTATTCTTGTAAAATTCATTTTTAACTCTAAGTAGTTTTAACTCTAAGTAGCCCCTTGTTTCTCGGAAGAGTTCTGGCGAAATTTGTTTTCTATCTGATCCTCTTATTTAGATTTAAAATCTTACTTAATAACACTTAAATTGAAATTAAAGACATTTCAACATTAAGATATTCAATTTAATAAATATTACTATAATAATAAAACAAATTATTATTCTTTAAGTACGGAGTACCTACTAATATTTACTACATATTTTATAAACTGTATTGTCAAAATGCACTTATACATGTTTAGTTTCCACATAAAAACTTGTCGTTTTCTCACTTTTTCGTTTGCAAATCGATCAATCAATTTCTCCAGATAAAGTTGGAAAGTTATTGTTTTTCAATTTATATAGTGGTCAATGAGTTAAGACGGTGTTGTGACATGATGCTTCTAAAATGTTTTGATTAATTTAAGCTTTGAAAAACTTCTTTCTGCTGTCGTCATCGTCACCGGTAAAGTGAAAATATCAGGCAAGCTGTAATTATGTCAAAGAAGCTACTTGAGTCTGGGGTGTGAATTAAAAGTAGTTCAGCAATTTCGCGTATTAAAGTAATTTGTTTTAATTGAATATAAAAGCACATTTTAAATCGAAGCAATTGAGGTCCAAAATTAGGTGAAATATTGGAAAGATATGCCGATTGTAACAATTCTGATCCTTCCAGAATACTTTTATCAAGTGACGCGGTGAGATATGCAAGTGATAAACATTTAAAAAGTGTACATAACTGTCAAATGGATTCAAATCTAATAGTAAATTGATTAATTATTAAATCCATTACTTTATAAAACACCTCGACTTTGAAATATGGTTCACTGTCTTCAATGAGTTCATCTACTTGTAATTAAGCAAAGAATCTTTTCACAAGACTCATCTTTTTTGGGGAAAACAAGGTTTAATATTCCATACAGCTGATAACTCAAGGGTATCGTTTTTTAACAAACTCCCAATTATTCCATAAGTTCTGGAATTGGGTTAGGAGTGACGAAAGCATCTCAGCGGATTTCTCTATATCTTCATGAGTACCTTGCAGCATTTTCGAGACTGTATTAATAGGTTCGAGTATTTTACTTTGCACAATTATCAAAATAATTGTTCTAAAAATTTTTCTTTGTCAGACGAGTCTATTTCTATATCAATGTGTAGTGGAAGAATTTCACTTTCTGTTTGAATTGTTTCAGGCGCAGAAATATTCCTAATGTCTGTATCTGTTTTGTCTGGAGAATTATTGCCTTGAGCTTGCGATTTGTTTCCATTAAAATTCAACGAGTGTATTATTTGAATCGACCGTTTTAAAAAATGTTCATATTTTAGCAACTTTCATTAAAACTTCCTTATCGGCTTCTTACATTTCTATTCTTCGTTTTCTAAACTGAGCCCCACTTAGTTTTTTTTTTTGACATCTCTAAGTACCTACAATACATATATAAATATATGGTATTTATTAACAGAATTTGATTAACAGAATATATATAAATATATCTGTTAATTGTTGATAATTTTTTTAATACTTTTAAAATTTTAAAAACGATTTTATTTTCTTACGTTATAAAAGTAAATATTATTTTGTTTGTTGCAACCTTAATTAACATAATAATTTATAAACAAACCATTTACTTTTAAAATTTTACGTTGATGAATCCAAAAGCACACTGTATATAAGAAATTTAGTAAAATAGCCATAAATTTTACAAAGTCAATTAAACGGAACAATAAATTACAATCTCCAGTGCACTCAATATGTTTTAAAAATTATATAATACATTCATTACAGAATCAACTTCAAATCCTTACACTGCACAAAATAAAGGGAATATGAAACTCTAAATACTACGCTTGCTTTAAAAAAATCCCGAATATTTGCCTCGATTCTGCGCCAATGTTAACTTGCGCTCGTGGGATTTCCCGGATGCATGTAACTTTTTTGCTGTAAAACGCAACTTACGATACGCATAGTAAATGCCTATAGTAGTGATTTCAAACATTCTTAGCAATCATCATGCATTTTTATAGGTCTATAAAATGTTAAATTTATAATGAATATTTTCTGAAATCAAAGTTATGATTTCAGTCAAGTGCATACTAATATATTTAAAAGCTTTGTTTTATTTATCTAAAAAATATTTCATTTATTTTTTGTATATTTCATAGAAAATCTGACAAATCGAATTTTTTATACAAAAGTTTTCACAAATTTTTATTTCACCCTTTCTAATTTTGCACCCCCATGATTCGTGAGCCTGGAGCAGTTCGCTCCAGGCGAGTAGTGTAGTTTGTAAATAAACATTTGTCAACGAGAAGGAGGAAAGCATTTTTGTGTTGGCGAAACGGGAGTGGTGATTTTCCTCTTTTTGGGGATTTTTTCAACGAGAGGGGGAAGGAAATTTCAGTGTCGGCGAAACGGGGGGTGAACCTTTGTGTCGTCCCTCCGTGGACGCTCCTTGCACGTGCAAGGACCATTTTCTGAGAATGAGTGGGGGTACTTCTAAAAATAGACAGGAATGCTCTTTGGGCAGTCGCAGGACGTATAAAAATTGGCGATTTTGTTTTGGCGAAACATTTGGCGCACGCTATTTATGCCAATTATTTTCCTACACAGTTAATGTCTTCAGTTCTGTACATGATGCTCGACTGTGTGGGATGTGGGATTTTTTTTATTTCCAACATTTTTTTAATATACCGTCATTGGACAATGACCGAAAGGTATGTTTATATTTTGTACTTGTTATTTTAAGTAAACTTCGTAAATTTTCTCAAGATAAGAAAATTATAATATTTTCCATAGAGGAAATTTATTTCATTCTTCTCAAAGTTAAAAGTGAGGTGTAATATACATTTGAAAATCACGAATTACCCGATTATATAATCTTAATTTATATAATTTATTTGAAAATGATTTAAAATTAAAATTGAATGTAGTTCAATGTTTTATAAATTTTGTTCAGTCCTTTTTTCAGTCTTATCGTATTCAGCAATATAAGACTGTAGGATGACAGAATATTATTATTTTTATCACCAAAGAATAAACTTATCAAGACGTATTTGAAGATGTCTCAAAACAAAATATTTCTTGAACAGCTAAGCTTTAACAATGAACCATTGTTTGATATGCAAAACTATGAAATGTTTTCACTTGTCAACTACTAAAATAGTACTGAACAAAATATATAAAACATTGAACTACATTCAATTTTAATTTTAAATCATTTTCAAATAAATTATAACAATTAAAGTTATATAATCAGGTAATTCCTGGTTTACAAATATATAATACACCTCACTTTTAACTTTGAGAAGAATGAAATAAATTTCCTCTATGGAAAATATTATAATTTTCTTATCTCGAAAACATTTACGAACTTTACTTAAAATAACATGTACAAAATATAATTTTAAGGGATTATTCTGAACAAAAATTTTAGGTTTTAGCAGAGATTAATATTTTCTATTACCTGAAAATACACGAGAAAAAGAGAAAAGTTAAAAATATTAATACTAGTTATACATGGAGAGCCAGAAAAAAATAGAAATAAAGTGTAAGGGTAGATATCAGATGTTATATATATCAAGTATTATATATATAACATCTGATATCTACAGATATATATCAGATATACATCATCTGATGTATATCAAATGTTATCATAAACACTGTTAAGTACTGTTATCATAAACAATCTCATTAATAAAAATAAAAAGCATGTGAAAGGAAGGGGTCTAAGAAAAACTTAGAAAATCTGTCGGAATTCCAATTATGGCCCAGCACTGGAAAGTAACCCTGATCGACGGCGCTTTGATGGTTTCGAGATGGGTATTTGACGGCCTGTCGACACGAATTATTGCTCCCGTAACCGGCCCGTCAGCCTCCGGCAATGGTGCGGCTGTATGTCCACATCGACGGGAAATTTGGGGTTCAATCACGGTACTCAGTCGGATGCACGATAGCTTCATTGTTACCGGAAGCGGCCCAGTACTCGACGGGGAAGTCGCGGGCGAGAGGACAAGCCCGTGACGGATCCGATACTGACCTAATGCGCCGGCCCGGCAATGGAGAAATCGGCTGGCCGGAATCATCCGGCCCCGGCCCGATGCCTCTGTGTTTGTTGGGTAGCTAATATTACCTTGTACTCAGCTAATTTTCCCCTATCAATAAATTTCGTTCTACAACAAGCTTGTGATTATTTGAAAGTTATCAATATATTGAACTTTCAGATTCTTCGTGTTCAGAATACAGTCATAGAACAAACCAGCGACCTTCTGCACTATCATTGAATCTTTCATCCAATATTTGTAGTGCGGTTCAGTTATTTTCTACCAGAAAGAATTCTGCTTGACTTTAAGTGAACTGAACTTATACAAATATGTATAGTTATAATATAACAATATAATATCAAACGTAATAATATTTCTCAATTTTAGCCGTTTAACAAAAGATTTACAAGGATTTTGAGCATCAGATTTTTTTTTAAAAGAATAACAAATGGGAAGGAATAAGACAAAATGGAAATTAATGCAATCTTATTTCACGGATTAAGGTTAAATTGATTCTGATCAGCGTGACTTAGCGTTTATTTAACAAATAGAAATCACGTTTATCATTCCTGTAAGATTCTTCTAACATTTCTATCGTGGGAAAGAAGAAATTGATGGGAACTACTTCTGTAGTGAGGAATTTATAAGTCTCTATTTGTAGTAATAGTTCTTATGGCACTTTCTGTAGTAATAAATTGTTGGGGGTTGCTTTCTGTAAATTAAAATTTGTAAAGTCTCAGTGGTATGTTGAATCAGAAGAGTGTCTGTGGATGGAGAACCGGGATTTCTCTATAATGTTGAAAGTTGACGAAGAGGATCCCAATCAGTCTTATGGAAGTTGAGACATCAAATCTAAATTGTATATATCAATGAAGTGTCCCGAAGATAAATTGGAGGAGTTGGTGACCAAAAGAAGGTTTCGGAAGAATATGAAGAGATCGATGGTTCCTCAGCACTTCGGTTGAAATAAAACACTCACTTACGGCCGAATCGATACATGATGATAGTGGAATGCGCTGAACAATAACTCAGTAGCTTCACAGTCAAATCATCTAGGGTAAGCGTAAAGGAAACAACTTGGTAGACAAAGTACGACGTCAAGTTTTTTTTAAAGGATTTTTATGCTTCATGAAGCATTGAGCCGGTTCTTGAATACAATGGAACGACTATTTACAACGTAAAAGATGATCACAACATTCGTAAAGTAAAAAATGGAAGCTCGAAGTTTACAGGAGCTCCTATGTTGGATGACCGTTTAGGTCAAAAGTGAACAACAAAAATGATATGATAAAAATAGCCCCCCGATTCTGTCGAGGCCAGAGCCAGGAACTGAAGGGGTGCTTAAACGCATACAATTTTCAAAGAGAAACGTCTCTCTTAGGAAAATATGGCTCACTGATATGTTTCTTCATCTCTGGACAGAAGTGCAAACAAGGAGAGCGAGGGTTATAATAATTTTAAAATTACCGCCAAGCGAAGCGAGCATAGGGAAATACCCGAGAGAAAGCCGTACAGCAGGGGTGTCAAACTCGCGGCCCACGACGAACATTTTTGCGGCCCGGCCAATGTATTGGCACACAATAATATATAATAAAATAACCGACGCAGAATTATGATAAGATAGGAAGAATTCTCTAAATGTTTTTTTAATGATACTCTTTTTTGCTATTATTAAACAAAATGCATATATTTATGTTGAATATACTGTAATTAGGTAAATAAATCTACGTTTCTATTAATATTGATTTTTTTGCGGCCCACCTATACTTAAATCTTGTTTGTTTGGCCCAAGGTATCCTTTGAGTTTGACACCCCTGCCGTACAGGAACGGCACAGACGAAGCGCGAGTTGGGCAGAGAGCCGGTGAGATTAGAAAGGGCGATTCACCGCCAAAAATAAAGGAAAATTTGCGCCAAGCAGGCGAAGGAAGCGACGTGCACAAACCTCATTGGTCAAGCAGAAAGTGACGTATGAATGCTCGAACATTCAATTGGAGGAAGTTTAGACAGAGGAGAGCCAGGCGAGATTCTCCCACGTGGCTGAATCAAACACCCGCCGAAAGATGTTATCTGAAACTGGAAACAGACCTTCTGCCGTTATTATTAGCGACTGCCAATTTACGGTGCAATTAAAGTACCCCCAATGGAGCGTAAATATCGGATAGATATATCCGATGCTTTCGAAAAGGAGATCATACAAACAAATGCAATTTTACTTGACCACGGGGCAGCGTTGTGCAGAGAAACGAACAGATTTTAATAGGCTATTTTCCCATGCAGAAGAGCAGATGTGGCGATTTTAAATAGATTGTTCCTAGAACGTCAAAAATGGCTTAGAGATAAGATTCCGAGACCTCTCAAGTATTGGGGAACTAGTAAAAATTAAACCATTCAATTTTCAAGCCAAACCTGCTAATAGCTTAAGCAACCCAATTACAATTCGGAAACTTAACAAATAATTTATTCTTAATTTCTTTAAGTAACATTTAACGTTAAAAATTGAAGCACAAGGACAATAACGAAATTCCTCGTTATAATTTCATCTACCAAAATCATTCCACTCGGTTAGTTCATGGTTATTTAGAGGAAAGATTTCGATTTATTTGATATCATTTTGACATAATTGTTATTCAACTGCCATACAAATTTCGATTTATCGGGAAAAAATGGCTATAAGATATAGATAGTGACAGGGTGTTTCGCTTAATTTAGAGGTAATTAGGAGTCGTTTGTGTATACATTACTTTTCAGTAAAGTAAGATTATTTTCGATAGTAATTATGTCCATTTTACGTAACACTGAGAAATTGCGTCACGATTGCAAAAAAGATATGCATCACCGATGAACTCGAAATACTTTTTCAGGATCGTTGGCCGGATTTAGGAAATGGCAAAATATAAAAATGGTTCGATTGCGCCATTCGGAGATAATCTCCTAAAGTTTGGTTCATTAAAAGGTGTTTTCCATTAAGCTGATAATACGTATATATATATTTTTAATTTTGCGCTTCCCATTTCATGCTGTACCGATAGCAGGAAAAAAATCATTAATTAGCGATTAATCGCTTGATAATTTAAAAAAGAATTTAATATGATGTTTTTAAATTATAGGCCAAAGAGAAAAGTTAATGAATTCGTTTGCTTATTTTTAAGTTCATTTAAATGGCAGATTAGGGAAAAGTGTGTTTTACAAGTTAGTGAAACAAAAGAGAAAGGACTTAGATGTTTCTAAGTCCGGTCTCTTTTGCCTTTTTCTACTTTATGATCACAATCTGTGCTGCTTGTCTGCATTACAGTCCTGACTTCTTTGATTTTTTGCGACGTAGTTTATATAAGATGTCACTGTAATAAATATCTGTTGTGCGATTATGTTAAAAAATCATCACAGGTTCAAACATTGAATTAATTAGAATTTGCTTTTCTAGTTCTAAAAATATATCTTTCAACGTCTGACAAATACAAATTAACATCAAACTTTAATTAAAATAGTTTTCGTACTTAATGAAAATTATGATTTAATGTAAACTTTAGACGATGTATGTCTTTCACTTGTTTTATTACTGTAACTAATACTTTGAATTTACTACGTTTAAGATATTCACAAAAATAATGATTAAATGCACCCTTTTCCTCTGTCATGATTCCGCTCTCTGTTTCAATTCTTTTGATGTATTAATTATTTTCATAAAACTCTTACATGACACATAACAGCATAATGATAACAATATAACAATATTAAACAACAATATAACTTTTTAGTATATAACACTATAATAAAATAAAATAACTATAATAAAGTATTGTAATCATATATTGTTTTATTGCTATATAATAACAATATAACAATATGTATTATGACAATATAACAATATAATATGAAACTACATAATTTACTCCATTTTAGCTGTTTGAAAACAATATCTACAAGGATTTTGACTATCAGAATTGTTAAAAAAGAATAATAAAGGGAAGGAAAAAGACAAAATGCAGACATTTTTGATATTTCAACAATATGAGTATAATAAAAAATGTTCAAGTATATCTCATGCGATTCTGATAATCGTTAGGATATATAACAATATGAATAAAAAAAGCACATATTAGTTTGGATTTTGTTAAAAATAGGAAATGCTTAATAATTAATTTGCTTTCGCTGCTTGTATGAGCAAATGTCCTTTCGGAAATTGCATAATAGAAAAGAAACTACTTATGCTTTTGTCTAATAGATGGCGACACTTTACATTTGTGTGAAATTTTACATTTGACAGAGATTATGAAATGATCAAGATCAACTACAATCTTGTAATATCTGAAATCGATTGCAATCAAGGTAACAGTTTCGAAGTCAGGTTTAGAACTAGTTCTTTTCAAGTATACATTTCAAAAGCACGTCATACCTTTTATGGGCTTTTTAGGTCTTTTAAGAAATTTGCTTCTAGGGCTTTAACGAGGCGCGATGAAAAATATTTTCTTATTTTTCTGAAAAATAATGTTTTCTTTTGCTAAGCCTTTTAGTCAGGGTCAAGAACTTCAATCCTGCAAACCCATATTTTATTTCAAAAATAATTGTTTTTTTGTGTGGGGTTGAGATACCTCCAAACTATCAAGTGAAACAAACAAAGTTGACCCCAGTTTCACGCAACCCTATGTTTGTACTGAGGAATTTTAATATGAGGGAGAGTGTTTTAAGACTGGCCACACAATGTAATGATGAAATTGTAAAGTCGTCATGCACAGTTTACAACCATTTCCAGACTTGGTAGCTGCTAATGGACAGTACCACTTGTCTTGTACGAAAAACCTACACATTCGTGGTCCCTCCCTAGAAGTCAGCAGGGATCGTAGTCAACCCAAAGATAAAGTAGATAGACAGTTGCAGGTAGTATTCAATTACCTCGAAAGTAATGAAGAGTACCAATTCACCTCTCTACAAAGCCTTCAAACCTATAGAAAACACAGTTCTGGAAAAGTGCAAATTTATCATTGATGGTGGGTTTTTATTGCACCGTATAGTGTGGCCAACCAGCGTGAACTTTTCAGGCATTTGGGACAGATATGTTTCATATGTTTTGTCCAAATACAAGACAAGGGCCCAAATAGTTTTTGATGGTTACTCAGACTGTGAGAAAAGCACTAAATACATGAAGCGCTTGAGAAGGTCAAACAAAAAGCATGCCACAGAAATTATATTCACTGACACAATGGTTCCCACTGTATCACAGGAGAAATTTCTCTCCAATTCAAAAAACAAGAGTCGATTTATAGACATTATCGTCTCAAAATTTGATAAAGCGAACATTGTCTGCAGCCAAGCGTATGAAGATGCAGACAGACTGATAGTAGTCACAGCTATAAGCTTGGCATCTGAGTGTGACACAGTGGCTGTAGTGGGAGATGATATTGACCTTCTTGTCATAATGGTTGGGCTCTGTACTCCTTCCAATGTATACTTCCTGAAGCCAGGAAAAGGAAGTACATGCAATACCATTTACCACTCGTCAAGTGTGATCGACACATTCACAGCTGGTCATATCCTTTTTTTACACGCCATGAGCGGTTGTGATACTACGTCAGCTCTATATAACCAGGGCAAAATAAAGTGTGTGAAAACGCTGAAGAAGAACCCAGACCTTGAACCTCTCATCAACATATTTAAAGACCCTCAGGCTGATCCAGAGGCAGTTGTGGGTGGAGGAGAAAAATTTATCCTTGCTCTCTATGGGTCCGGCAAACAAATGACCTCCTTAAACAAATTGCGACATAGGCAGTACATAACATCTGCGTTCAAGGTGACATCTAACATCGCCATTTTCCCTTAACAGAGGCTGCAGCACAGCAGCACTCTCTGAGGGTCCAAGTTCAGGCGTGGCTGGGCTTCGTGAAAGATCCTACACAGTTGGAATGGATGAAGGACAGATATGGCCCATCACCACCCTCGAGCCCCCTGCACCTGACAAACTGCTGCAGCTCATTTCCTGCAAATGCAAGATAGACTGCAAGAAAACTGTGCAAGAAAAGAAGAAAATGCAAGAAAACTGTGAAGGAAATTGCAGCATAATGGAAAAATATTTCGCTGATGATGACCGGGATTTGGACGGTGGACGACACACCTCAGATCCTTCACATTTCGAAAGAACAAGGTAATTTTCATTGCTGCACACATTTCAAATCTCCGCATCTCTAATACCTATTAATTTAATTAAATTCTCATGCAGCTTCCCCAACACCATCATGCTTCCTTTAATTTTTCAGATGAAGAGCGTACCCCTGGGCCTTCTCAGCGCATCAGTGAGCCTACAGCCCAAGCAGTGGTTGCAGATGAAAGAGGTATACAATATTGAATTCACTGCATTAATACGAAAATTATGCAACTATTCATTCTATAGTATTGCACAATCATTAGAATATTTAAGAATAGAGAAAAAATAAAAAGAACAATATTTAAGAATAGAGAAAAATAGAAAGAACAATATTTAAGAATAAAGAAAAATAAAAGGAACAGTACACAAAACTTTCTAATTAGTTAAATAAGATTTGTTTTGTTAATGGAATTTATAATAATACAACTTTGATGGAATGGGAATTAATTTTAAATAATAAGCTAGAATTTACTTTCCAAAAATGGTGTGGTTGAATAGTTAAGGAACTCCATTAGTTTTTTTTTTTTTTGCCATAAATGCGTTTTAAATAAAATGCCATGATGTGATTTTACAAAAAAACCTGGATGTTCTGATTTTTAAAAAATATTTGGAATGTCTCGAAGAATGAAAGAATAGGATAACATAGAATAGTAACAAAAAGCGTTTTCAAGAAAAATTCCACCATAAAACATAGAACAAACTAACCAAAAAACAATCAACTTGAAAATTACCCAAAATGCATCAGTCTTTTCAATGAATATAATAAATAAGAAAATTCTATTAAGTTTAAAGCAATAGATGTTTAAACAAATTATTCCAAAAATTCTTAAAAATCAAGAAAGAAATTTACCAAATTAAGCATTAATCTTTAAGCTATTAATTCTAATGCACAATAAATATTATTTTTAGAACATAAACAAAACAATTTTACAGGTGCTGCCATCTTTTGACAGAAAGGTGAAGCAATGCTGAACAAATATCATTGCTAATAATGTCATGTTTCTCTTTCATATTTCAGAAGAGCAACTAGGACCTTCAACCGCAAAGCGTAGTAGATTGTAGCTGTTCATCTCTTTTTATATTTACCTACCTATATAATTGATGATAATTAATATGAAAATTTAAAATAAATTGTTTTGGGGAAACTTTTTATATAAGTATATTGAGTCTGAATACCCAAACATACCTTGGACAGCAAGTTGATATAATTAATAAGTTGTAATTAAATTAATATATAATTAATAAGTAATTATATTAATTAGTAATTATAAAGACCAAATAAATAGTTTTTAATAAGTAAATAGTGATAATATAGGTCTCTGCTGAATTTAGGGTGAAGGGCTCTTGACTTAGCAGTTTCGCGTAATATGACATAAATTTCAACCCGCTCTAGTGTCTACACGGTTTGGCCAAAATAAGTCATTAAGGTGTGCAATTTGTAAAGAATTTAATGTAGGTTTAGCAGAATCCAAGATTTTTTGTAATTACAAGCATAGTTTTTGAGTTACAAGCGAAAAATTACGAGAAAACTGGACTTTCCACAAAGTAGGAAATGTTGATCTTTTTAAAGCGCGCTCTAGCGGCCAAACCGATCAACCAAAAAATAAAATTAAAGGATGCTGTTTGTAGGAAATGTAATGTACTTTATTTTGTATAATGGAGTCTATCTCTAAAAGTGCATAGTTTTATGACTTTTTGGCAAAAAAGTGAAAAAAGGTCGAAAATTTTGAGGTTTTTTGCGATTTTTGTTATGCAGCCATATCCTTGGGAAGGGGCAAAGTTGAAATTTGGGTTCAGCACCCCAAAATACATCTAGAATGAGTGAGAAAAAACTTCTATATTTTTTTCCTAGCCAAACTACCGTTTGACTAGACTATTTGGGGAAAACATCTATACATGGAAGTCAGTCAGAAATCACCTCGATAAATCGAACCTCGGTATTGAGAAATCCTCGATAATTCGAAGTTTTCTCGTTCCCCTTGAGGTTTGATATATAGAGGATCCACTGTACATAGTAAAACTTACTGTCTCAAATAAAGGCTTAAAGATGTGGATTCATTTCGAAACAAAGCTACAGTTTTTTGTTGTTTTTGGTTTCATAATGAGTTTGTAGTAGCAGCTTGATTTGCTGCTAAATGTTCATCGGAATGTTCGTATAACAGCAATGCAAGTTACCCAGGTAAATACATAAAAAGAAAGAAAACGAATAATGTTTAGAGTAAAGACATTTTAATCTATCAAACGGAGTTTCCTCACATGTAACTGTAACAGACATTTTGTAGGTTATAAAACAATTGAATGGTGTAGTTCGGTTATTATTCAGTATTATTTGATGATTAATAAGTAATAAGAAATAAGGAAATCATCATTTAAATAAAATTTGATTTGAATAAATTAATTTAACTACTCAATAAATAATCAGTATTTAAAAACTGATGTATAAATTTTTTTTAAATTTTATTCATTATTGCTCATAAAGCCTGACATCTCACACAAACCTTAGAATACCATGCAATAAGTGAAAAATTAATATAAGCATGATGCTGATTTTAATTGAAATTTCCACTTTACCATGCATCTCCAGGAGAAGCCATGATATAGAGAATGTAACGGGAGTTATTATGATTTAGACATAAAATTAAATTATATCGTTGTTTGTAAGCCTTGTCGGAGAGATAAAGTTAAAAAAAATCGATAGCTTTCATTTTCTTTATAATTTTCATTCAACTTTTAAGGTATCTTAAGAACTCCTTTTATATAATATACATGATCAGTCAAATCATTCTAGTACTAAAGTGTATTGCTATCACTTTGACAGATTAGCATATCTACCTTCTCAAAGTTCGTTAGTTTTCAATAAATTAAGCAATATAGCAATGACTTAGCGATGTTTAACAATAATAATAATGAAAATGAATTTAATCAATAACACATTGGTGCGTATTTGATACATCGGTCCAAGTTTTTAAGCGCTTATGTTAAGTGCAATTGTTATCACATAGATAGATTTGAATTTTCTATCGAAATTTCCAGTTAAACAAATAAATCAGCAATGACTTGGTCGACGTTTATCAGAGGAAGAAAAATTAATGACTTTAATCAATAACACCTTGGCACCGTGCGCAAGCAAAATCTTGAAAAGAGTTTTTTTTATAGTATTTATCAACGTTTATTCAGTAGAGCTTGCTAAAAACAAAACGTTTCATTAAAACTCATATGTAGGACCAAACTTCCGTATTTTTAGTAAAATAAGACGCACCTTTTTTCATAAAAAAATCGAAATAAAATTAGGGTACGTCTTATGGTCCGAAGGTAACATTAAAATAAAATAAATATTTTACTATATATTGGGGATGACTGGAAAAAGTTTAATAAAAAAACACGTAAAGTGGCTGTGGCTAATTTTAGATTAAGAACCGGACATGCCTGCCTGGCCGAACACCTGGCCAAAATAGGGATTTTGAACTCGAGCAAATGGACTTTGTGTAAGAGAGATAAAATTAATAAATCCCATCTACTTGTCTGCTAGGGACTAGACTCCAACTTACAACAGAAGGGTGACTTGAGTACTCTTTATTGGAGGGCCAGAGAACTCTCTTGAAGACCATGCTTGAAGACCATGTCCTGACAGACATGGTCTTCAAGCACTATGCTTCTAGCTTTTTTAATTTTTACCTTTGAAGTCTAATTTTGTTTTTAACTGTGTATCGGGCTTATTTCGGTCGTTCCTTTTGAAATGCTTTTGTGATTTCTGTTTGTTTTGGTGAGTGGCCAGATTTGTGTGGATTAAGTTCTAAGTTGCCGTACGTAACAAAAAACATATTTTATTATATATATATATATATATATATATATATATAATACATATTTATTATATTTATTATATATATTTATTACTATTTATTAAGTAAGAATTTGAAAATATCTTTATATATCAAACAAAATACAAAGTATTCTTTTCGGAAAATCCTCCCATAAATTTGAGATGCGTCTTATCGCCCGGTGAGTCTTATGGTCCGAAAACTACGGCATACTAAACAACAAAATAATTATAGCTAAACCATTATACCTTTTTTTAACTTCACTTATCAAAATACTGCAATAGTTCCAACTCCATATTTCAATCTGATTTATTTATGGTTTCCAAAAAATCTCCCTTCCTCTCAACAAATAATTAGATCTCACCTGAAAATGAAAAATTTCAAACCAGAGAAGATATATTTTTCCACTTTTCATTCTTAATTTTAAAAAATGGATTTGCCGAAACTCAAAACTAAATCTCTCCCTTTTTTTCCTCTCTGCCTCGCATTACTTTTTACTGTAACAAAATTCGTGTGACGTCTTGCGGGAGATATTCTCAGGTTGCCAGATCCACCTGTCATCCTGGCAACAGAGGGCCCTCCCAGAGTATGATAAATTGTTCGCATGAGAAGGTATTCAATCCACTACTTTCACAAAATAATAAAGAACATGTATACAAATCCCTCCCAAAATAACAATTCGTAATAGATAACGCACTCACCTTGTATTTCTTTTTTTTTCCTTTAGAATTAAATGAATAAAATGAAAAGTTCCTGAGACAAAGCTACCTATAACACCACTAAAATCTCGTTTTCCCTCTTTGTAACTAACACGTAAAAAATTCGAATGTAAAAAGCATGTAGATACCCAATTAATTTTTTTTTTCAAAATTGAATATGGTGTGCGTGAAACATTGTGGTTATTAGTGAAGAGAGTATGGTCACTAAAGTACAAAGGACGTTCCATAAAACGAAGAGGGAAATCACACAACATGAAGATATACAGGTACGACCAAAAATATGTTATTCTTTTTCAAAATATCTCTACTCCGATGATATGCAACGGTCTCATCGTTCGGTTCACTTTTCACAGCATGTGGAGAAGGCATTTTGGGGAAGATTCTTCAGTGAACCATGTATAGCAAAAATGAAGTCCGCATCTGTCGGAAACAATCAGATATGGCAAAGTCAGAGGAGGTCAGGACTGTAAATAAGCCGTGGCATGGTATCAAAATTGCATTTTGTAAGAAATTGCTGAACAGAAGCAGAGAATGCACATCGCATTTCATTTCTTAACTCTCAATCACTTACCACCATTGCTGTATACAAAACGCAAGCGTTCTTTAAACAATTGCTCAAACAAAATTGAACCACGGCTTAATTTTGGGTTTTTCCGTTTATTTAGAGCAGCTGAGCAAAACCCCTCTTTTTTAAAAATTATGTTGCTTTTTTACCCGATAGCGGCAGTCTGACCTTTTTTTTAAGTAGCCAATTCACAGAAATTTCTCAAGATAGGCTGTGCTCCATGACATTGATCTGATTTAAATTGCGGGATATGTGGCCCAGGGTCGTGGCTGTTCCTTATCAAAACTGACTAGATGTCAGTTTAGACCACTGTTGGCTTCTAGATAGACGATGCCTCGATTTTACTTTTCTTGCTTTGTTCTTTTGTTTTCTTGCTTCGCGTTATCACACCATCCCCCTCTAATTGAGCGTCATTTAGGCTCAGGTTCTTACGTCCACGTTTGAAGTGTCCTTTAAACCTTTTTTAAGTTATTAGTAAAATTTCAGCCTGTTTTTAGCTCTCTCCCTGCCGACCGGAATGGCTCCTGCTCCTCACAGTTTCCCTTGGGCCTGGGTTCTACCCTAACTGAAGGGGATCTCTCCTGGAAAGGCTTGTTGCAATGTCGGACCCCGTCTAATCCTTTTGGAGTCAGCTTCAGTATTCAAGAGCTTTACCTCCGAGGGAAAGGTAATCATGCGAAAAGTTATTGCGAAAGTCCTCCCCCAAGTCCTGCTGTTAGCATCAATGCAGCGGGGGGGGGGGGGGGGGTTGCCCCTGGGCGGAATGGGGAATGGGTGAAGTACGTTGGGAGATTTTCTCCTGGTAGGGCCACCCTAGGCGTGAAGGCAATTCCGTTTTGCCCAGTTAATATCAGCAGGCACATGGAGCTAAGTCAGTCTTCTGCCTTCGGGTGCTCCGGGTCTCGACCCTCAGAAGCTGTTCCCCTTTTTCTTTTGCATGAGCACACGACTGGTATGACCGAAAATCTCCTGGTGGAGTCCTTACTGTCAAGGGCGACAGAAGGATGCAGACCACCATTAGCAGATTTGATAGTGGACACCTAAAGTGTCTTGCTTACAATCAGGGGCAAAAATCTTACTCTTTTTGCTCCAAATGCAATACTGCTGAAGCCTCTCCTCACCATATTTTAAACTGCCTGGGGCTTGCCAAGGAGGATATTTATAGAGACCCTTTGCTTGTTTCTGATTTCATTGTAACTTTTGGCCTCTTGGACCTGGAGCGGGTGGAATAAGTCACACATTATCGCGAAAGTATTACTTGGCAAATGCTTTGGGGCGATGGGAAACAAGATGGACGCTTAATTATAAGTCGTTCTGTGTATTTAAATACTCTGGAGTAACTAAGTCCCAGCAAGATTTATCGATGGAGGATTTAATCATCACTCTGTTCTCCGTCCTCCGCTGCGCAAACTACTGTAGGACTAAACCTGTATAATTCCTTTAAACGAGTTTCCTCCTTAGCTACATAAGGCGTTACTTTCAAGAATTCCATCGGGAAAGGAATCTAAATTAAATGGCTCAGAAGTATAAAAAACTATATCCAATACTTTACGCTTTAAGTGATGAAACTTTAAGAATATTTATCCAAATCGAATATTTTTTGCAATTTATATTAATGTTTTTGTTTATGATCCAAACGGAAAATTAAAATAAATGTTTAGGTCAAATTGCCCAATTTGCTAAATGATTTCCTTCTTTAAGCTAGAAATATTCACTTTAAGAACTCTCTCTTCTTTACGCATTATCAGACGCTGTTTATATTACATATGCGCATTTATGTGGTAAGTGAACAGGAGTAGTGCAGTTACTCACAAGTGTATAACAAAACTGGTTTTATTCTATTACTCGCATCGATTTTAGATGCAAATCAAAACACTCATTTCCTTTTACAGGTTTTCAAAATTACGCACCTCAGCGAACACCATTCCAAGCGTTGCCAGGGAAACACTTTCCATTCTCCTAAATTGTTCCATTTCTTGTGTCACTAAATTAAATTTATGGCTTAAGCAAGAACATACCTAACACAGCATTTAAAATTTCGTTTTTATTTGAACAACAAGCTATTACCCGCTATCGATTTTTTTTAGTAAGGCATTCAGTTATGCTCTGTAAATTTTCTTTTCGTTTCTCTCCTTAAGGCTAGATGTCAGTCGTATTGCGCGGAAAATATTATCATCTATTGTGCTCGAGCATAACTAAAATGATTGAACAATGGTTTTCATATTATAACTAGGCTACCCGTCACCCGTCAGGTCACCCGCTGTTCGTATTTTAAAACACAAGCTAATATCAGTATTCCTGCTTTCATTCCGCAGGATTGAAAGTAAGTTTTATTAGATTCTATAATTAGAAATATTTCATTCCATTTCTGTTATTCTTGATTCAGAAATCTGAATTGATTATGAAACATTTCAGGGAGGGATGTAATTTCTCTGTGTAATTAAAGTTTTGGAGACAAAATTTTGATTCTTTTGAGATTTCAAAATACTCGAATTTTTTTGTTAGTATTTTATTTTGGAAGCTTTCCCCGTGAAAGTTTAGTAATGTAGGCGACGCATCAGTGGACCTAACAGATCAACGTTAAATTATGGGGAAATTTCGTCTCGGTATTTATGTTTGGAAGCTTTCACAACGAAAGTTCAGTAATTTAAGAGGCGCATCAGTTTGCCTGATAGATCAACACTAAACTATGGAGAAATCTCCTCTCAATATTTTTTCGGAAGCTTTCACCTCTAATGTTCAGTAATTTAGGCTACGTATCAATTGACCTAACAGATCAACAGTAAATTATGGGGAAATTTCTTCTGGGTATTTCTGTTTGGAAAATTTCACAGCAAAAGTTCAGTAATTTAAGAGGCGTATCAGTTTACCTAACAGATCAACACTAAATTATAGAGAAATTTCCTTTCACTATTTTTTGGAAGATTTCACCACGAAAGTTCACTAATTTTGGCGGCGCATCAGTTGGCCTAATAAATCAACAATAAAATATAGAGAAAATTCCTCTCTTTTTTTTTTGGTGTTGGGGGGGGGGGGGGGAGCTTTCGCCTCGAAACTTCAGTAATTTAGGCGGCGCATCAGTTGACCTAACAGATCAACACTAAACTATAGAGAAACCTCCTCTCAATATTTTTTGGAAGCTTTCACCTCTAATGTTCAGTAATTTATGCGGCGTATCAATTGACCTAACAGATCAACACTAAACTATGGACAAATTTCCACTCAGTATTTTCTTTTTTGGGAAGCTTTCACCGCTGAAGTTCAGTAATTTAGGTGGCGCATCAGTTTACCTAGCAGACTGACACAAAGTTGTGGAGAATTTTCCTCTCAGTATTTTTGAAACCGATTAGCTTTTAACTTCTATTTTCTGCATTTGATAATACCTCTTTAAGAGCAATGGGAATGTTTTTCAAAATAATTTTAATTTCAATTAAATATTGTCAAACATTTTTAATCTTGTTACTGTAGGTGTTGATAATTTAATTCTTTGTAAAATAATTAACTTTTTAATTTAGCAAACATATAATTATTTAATTTAACGTGTACATTCATACGTAAAATATCAAATTCAAAAAGAGGCATTTGATAACTGTGACTGAAAAACACAGGGAGAAAAGAAAATTCCCTATACCTTAAAATTGTTACTGAATAACTACAATGTCAATTGATTCCCCCCCCCCCCTTAAGTTTTTTAACCGTTTAATGTTTGCTGTGTGGTCTTGTTTGGGCTTGTAGTTCAACCCCCTTCAATGGGTTGAGCATTTAATTTTCACTTCATCAAGACAGTGTAGATTCTGTCACGTGAATCATACAAACTTTCTTACACTCCTTAGACAAGTATTAATACGGCTTTTATCATGTAAATTAGATTATCAACTCAAAAATTTCACTCAGGTAACGCTATTATATTTAAAATAACCAGCTGCTCGTGTTTGTATTACATAAAAGCTCAACATGGATAACATTAATGTAACTTTTTTTCTATATTCAGAGCTCAAAAATATTGATAGTCGATTTATTGTTGATTAATGTCTCTTGATATCATATAGTATTCACTGAGTGACTGTAAATTTAACTTTTTATTCCGTTATAACAGTGATGGAAACTTTTAGCCTGTTTTAAAAGTAAAATGTATGATTAATAAAGCTAGATAGAATAATAAAGTTTTTTTGTTAATCTATATATGTAAAACAGTTCTGAAACTTACTGACTGACTGTCTAACATATAACGCACATACCAAACCACTGGACATAAAGGGCTGAAATTTTGCATGGCGATTTTTCATATAGTGTAGGGGTGCACTAAGAAAGATTTTTGAAAAATTCTTCTTGGATTTTCTAAAATTAAAATTTTAACCTGTTTTAGTGACATTTTTTTAAGTTACTAAACTTAAAAAAAGTTTGCATATTTTAAGTTTGCATTTAAAATAATAATTTGAGAGTTATAAATTTTATATCACTAGAGTGATCATGAAAATTCCTTTAAAGTGAAATCTTTTTCGAATCTTTACCTTCATTTTCTGATTTTTAGGGAATTTTTAAATAATCATTTTTAGAATCTAATTTATTAAATGCAGATCACGTGGTTTCTTTTCTTTTTGTGATATTTTAAACTAATTTTGCGTCACGTGCATAACAACGAAATAGACAAAAAAAATATTTTTTTTTCTTGCTAATGCGGCAGATGATTGGACATAATCCAAAAAAATATTAAAATATAGTAAAAGAAATGTTCTTCAAACTGTACTACATTAACTGTACTATATTCTTTATTTTGTTCTATTAGATTTAATTTGAAATTTTTCTTCTACATTATTTTGTCTATAAAAATATCCCTGAGGATTTCTTATAAATATATTATTTTGTTTTTTTACATTAATTGCATACATTAATAGTTGTATTTATTATATATATATATATATATATATATATATATATATATATATATAGATAGATAGATAGGTAGATAGATATTTATTTTTGGCAATAATTTTATACATTGACTGTTGTATTTAATTTGAATGTACTCCGTAGCGAAGTACGGGTATTCAGCTAGTAACCCATAAGAAAGCACTGAAGCAAGCAAGCAGAGCAAGCTCCCCTGGAATATTGTGGTACGTCATGAGCGTCATATCATAACTGCGCTTAAAATTCCTTTTTATATTTAAGTCACTTTGGGAGCAAAATGTGGACCTCCTTTCTTGTGTCGAGTAAATGACGCAAGAAACTTTCAAAACCACTTCCTTTAAATTTTAATACCGTTGTCATTTATGCTTCGTAAACAATGATGTCACAATGCAACAAATCGGTGTCATCACAACAAGTCATAAAAAGGATCCTAAAACGCCCATCCCTTCATCACTGAAATGAAACTGGCTTGGTTTTGGAGCGCTACGGTCATTTTTTGCTACACGAGGGATAATTTGACCGGGACCTACTGCTTAACGCGGATTCCGAACGGCTACAAACATCCATGCCAATTGTGAGACTTGAACCCACAGACTCTGGTACCGAAAGCCAGCGCCCTAGCCATTCGGCCATCCCCCGGCCTGATCTGCGACTGAGACATTGTAGTAATTTCCTGCGATGTCACTGTAATCTTTTCATTCTCTCTATGGTCTAGAGCAGTGGTTTCCAACCGTTAGAAGTCTGCGGACCACTAAACCAAAAATTGAACCATTTGCGGAACACCCCCAACCCAACGACTTGAGGGGGGGGGGCCTTCCGAGGTTAGGGGGTTTAATATATCCCTCTGGCAAAAGGGATACAAAATGAACGTACTCACTTTTGGTTTAACCTTGTTTTCAATCTTTAGAATTAGAGAGCCTAAATCTCAGTCTGAAATTGAAGCATATTGATTCATGGGTGATTAAGTAAAACAAGTTTTTAAAACACATTATTTATTATTGCTATTGTAAAGTGTACAGTACGACGTAACTACAAATTCTTGAATTTTAATACATTAAAAATTACTTTTTTTTATAATATTTATTGTATATGGGCCTTAGCCTACTACATAATAATACAGCAGTTTCAATTACAAATTTAAACTGAAATAACAATTTGGCAACTTTTTTGTTTGTGGGGCTGGACCACTCCGGAAGTTTTCACGGATCACTGGTTGGGAACCACTGGTCTACAGCTAAATTTTTGCAGCTTCACAATGCTGTAGAGAAAGATGAAACTTTCAAATGATCAATTTGAAAAATGCTACTTATCAAATTGATTGATTGATATCCAATGAACTCTTAGTTAGTTATATGTACCCAATTTTCATAATTTCACTTTTTTTTCTAGGAGTGTAATTTTTTTTCACTGAATAAATAAATTTAAAATGTAAAATTTTGTGGTAAATTTATGTTTTCTTCAGCAGTTGTATGTTGTTTTTTTATGCCCTCAGGCTGGAACGTAGTTCCATACCAGGTCCATATCTCTTTAGAGCATAGTGTATGAAAAACATACCACATATTCAAGGCTTTTCTGGGTGATTGCATGTTGGTATATTTTTGCTACCAATTGTTATTGAAGTTCAAATACTTCTATTTTTTCAAGTATAGTTTGTGATAGTTGCCCATTTCTGCAGAGGATTTTCAAAATTCTTTCGAGACTGTCTTATTGTCAGCCATATGTACTCACGTCTGAATAAATCAGTGTATTTTACTTAAATTGATTGTTACACAGACATAGTTTTATTGATATCATATCAAGATAAAATGATAAAAGGTACGCACATTTGATTTATTAATTTAATTACAATAATAATAATTATATTATGTTGTTAAACATAATGTGGTAATAAAACCATACCATCGTTCATTTACCTAAGTATGTATATTCAAGCATGCAAACTTGAAAAACATTAATATCTAAGTAGATAAACAGGCAAATTAATATAAATAATTTAGTAATATGTACTGTGAAACGTCATAAGTTTTCTACATTTGTAGGTTTCTATATTTGTAAGCAAAATGGTAAATTGCATTTCGGCATATGCTTCTACGTTATTTTTTTGCAATTATACATAATTTTTTAGAAGACATTTTGAAAACAATTTCTCAAATTTCATTTATTTTCATTCCCGTCATTTTATTTTCATTAAATTTTAATGTCATGTTAGTAATATGTTTTCTCAATTGTACGTTTGTTGTTCGATGTCCCTTGAACTACTTATAAATTAGGTTTTACTGCAATTAAACAATTCATAACATATTCTTCCAAAACCGCATTACTGCTTTTATTATTTTAGACGTTCTACAGTGTTGTAAAAAGTAGTTAAAGACGAAAAATAATCAATCAGTGTAAAATGTGTATGTACATTTGAATCTGTAAATCCATTTATAGCACGGTGGTATAATGTGTATACCACCTCACCACTGTAACGGTAATTACTAAAAAATTTAAAAATTAGTGTTTTTAGTTTTAATGGAATCCTTTAGTTCATAGATATAAATAATTTTGTCTTTGTACGTGAAACAGTATTTTGTGCATTAAAGAGATATAGGCTGAAGTGTGCGGCTCCGGTTTGAATAGCATCAAAGGGGTCGGAGTCTTTCTTAGTAAGTTGCCATCTCAGTTTTGACCGAGCACCCCCAGGCATGACATATAAGGGGATCGTACCCTCTCCCACCCTCTCTGACCTTCATAGAGGGACTTTCCGGTTACGTATTTAACGTACCCATATCCGGCCTAAATACGGAGGTATTTTAATGGCGCACGTCGGGTTTCGATCCGAGTTCCCTCAACACTGACAGCCAGCATGTTTCCAAAAGGCCACCTCAAGCCCAATTTGTATGTAATATTACTTTATGAACAAATATGTCAGTATCGGCTGTTTTTAAGTGTACGTATAAATGTTCTCTTGCTGTCGGTAATCGTAAATAATTCAGGTATAAGTAGGAGTTAAGTACATTAAAAATCACTGCGCGTTATTCCTTTAAAATCAGTCATACCTCTTCAGGACCAAATTTTATACGTTTGCATTATTTTGTGCATTATTGTGTGCATGCAGAGTTTTAAACACAGAACCATTTGGTGAAAATACTTTACAACAAGCGTTAGACCATTTACTTCTGTTTTGTTGTTGTTGTTTAAACATCAGGATATTGTATGTGAACTGTTCAAAATTTGCGTTTAAATCTCCTGTTTTGCTCCTTTTATCGTTATTTTAAAAATTACTTAAAAAGTTCCCTTAACGCAGACTTCTAACATGATGCTCTCGTTTCAGAGTTTTGTCACTTGGATTTAATCAGTATTTAATAAAATTTCAAAAGCATGCAAATATTAAAGTGCATATTTTCATGAATTCTTTACGAATGTTTAATACAATCTGATTGAAAGTAAGATTAAATTTAAAACTGCAAAATGTGTAAACGTAAATGCAAACTTATTGACCTTCAACAACAAGTGAGAGAAGAGATTTTTATCTCCTTGAAGTTATTTTATTCACTTGTTCTGATTTAATAGAAGATTACAGAATGTATATATATATGTGTGTGTGTGTGTGTGTGTGCGTGCGTGCGTGCGTGCGTGCGTGCGTGCGTGCGTGCGTGCGTGCGTGAGTGTGAGTGAGTGAGTGAGTGAGTGAGTGAGTAAGTGTGTAAATAAGTAAGTAACATGTCGTGGATGGGGAACATGATGCGAGGTACGGTCGTAGCCGTCAGCGGTGAAGTACACCTTGGCCTCTCGGCACATAGGTGAATAGCCCTGGTCTCGGGCTGTCACTGACGAGTAAAAACTCAGTATTCTATTGAATGGTTTATTTTACATTTCAGCAGTAGAGTTACAGCGTTTTCACTAGACCACAAAGTCACGCAAAATCCCTCCCTTCAAAGCGTGTCCGAACTTAAATAAGCTCCGTGAGATCCTGTTACATGACCCGTGCAACCTGCATTTATTGGCTGACCCAGTTATCTGGGCATTAAAATGCCAGGTGTTGGTATGAGTTTTCAGGTGCCCACGAGACTGGGGCAAATGGACGGTATATCAGTTGACTACTATTGCATTTAGGTCACTCACAATAAAACGAAAAAGGAAAGGGAAATTAGTTTGCTTACGCCCAAGTAATTTTAGAGCAAATTGAAAAGAATTTGGAAATTAGAAAAAGTTTTGGGTTTTGGCCATTGGGTTTTGGCCATAAAGTTCTTTATGGCCAGTCTCGGCCAGTCTCTATTCGCCAGTCATGTTTCCGAAAAAAAGGTGGCCATTTAATAGGGGTAGATTTCTATATGGCGGCCCCAGTAATGGTTCCAAAAGAAGGTGTCCGTTTTGCAGCGAAGTCGTCCAATAGGGGTGACCGGATAGAGAGGTTTTACTGTATATATTTGAATTGCTAACATTTTTTAGTGTTAAAGAATCATCCTTTGGATGTTATTTTTCTGTATTTAGAACACATTTTAAAATCCTAAAACCTTTACAAGAGTTAAAGTGCGTATCGTTTCCATGTTTGTGGTGAAATTTTAAGAAATTCACTCCAAATATAATTCACATACACTTTATTCTTACAGTCTTGAATTACTTGGTTCCGTAGGTGTGATGATAGCAAAGAATGTGAACTCTTGACAAACGTGATGTGACAGATGATATTATGCGACAGAGTTGTTTATCAATGCATAACAAAGTAGCATATAAACAGGGGAATCATCTTCATAACATTTGGCCCCTGATAGACGGCTGATTCTGAGGCTCATATTTGACACATTTCACATCCTTCATTGTTGTACCAACGTCAGATCCCGTAGACACGTGGCTCGTACAGGTGTCGCGCACACCTGTCGATCTCCGACTGTCGCGGTAAGATGACTTGTGCATGGTAGACTGACGAGAGATCTTTCCGACTGTCTTCTGGGTTCTCCATCTCTCTAAGTGGTGCCTCAAAGAGTTTTGGACCTGAAATCAGAATTGCAATCGAATACAAAAGGGAATTTCTTATAGTTATCAATATCAATTGCAATGTCAAATTGAATTGGTGGAGAATGTGAAATAAACGTCATGTTAAACAATATATTAACATGATTTTTACTGGTCTTTATATTCTATTTTAATGGAGAGTATTATCACCTTAAGTAATTCCGTAAAGTTGGTAAAACTAAGGGAAGCCAAAAATTCATGAAAGTAGGAAATAAAATCTTAACTCGTGGTCATATATCTCCGGATGAGATGGATTGATTATTTCTGGAATGGAAAAACGAGGGGAATAAGCAATAACCGTTCTTTACATCGTTCTAGTGACTATACATCCCTTCCCTTTTTCTATAATTACTATTTGCTTCCACAAGGTGCAAATGAATACAGGAATTTTTAAGATGGCTATCTTTCGTTTCACTGTACTAAGTGTCTCTACTATGACATGTCTTTGCCTGAAAATAAAACTATGAGGAGACTATAGAGTTGCAACTCTATAGCTAAAAGCTGCTTAAAAGTTCCATAGAATTTTCGTTCCATTTCTATTTCTGTTCTACTGAACTCTGACACACGGATATCAATTCTTTGACCAAGGTATGTATTTACAAATACTTTTGGGTATTTTCTTTTGGGTATTATACTTTTGGGTATCTTCTCAAGAGATAATAGTGATAGATTTTAATCTGATTGTTTTTAAGTAAGGCTTTTTTAATACGTCTATGAACAATTACTTTTGCAATTAACTTAACAGTAACATAAATATACATCACACTTCCCACTTCAAATTTGTTGAAAGGTATCCGTCCAAAGTTGCAGATCTTACTGTAACATTGTTGAATCCAAGTATTCAGTCCCACACCTTCCCAAAGTATATGATCTTCCTCATACGGCGTGAATCACGCTTATGCTTAGTAACAGCTAGGCGTGTCTTTGATACCTGAGATTAACATGTTTAAGGCTGTTGTATACTATTCCTATTGGATTCGCTCACCTCAATGTTAACCTATGGCGAAAATTTGTCTACTATTTACTACTGCATAAATGCTGATAATCCAATAAAAATGGTATTTTCAGATAGCCAAAACTTTTCTGCCTCTTGAAACAGGATTCATTTTATAAATTTCGTCCACCAAAGAAACTTATGACTTATGAGTATTTAAAACACACTATACCAGACTTTTTTCCCCGAATAAATTAAATTTTAAAATATTATTTGCATTTTCTTTAAACGAAAAATGGCCCAAGGTGTAAAATTTCATTCTCTATGACGGAGTACAATTTAAATGAAAATTTTTTAAATCCAAGTCGGAAATCCTTGGATACATTTTCTCCATAGGTTAACATTTAGGTGAGCTAATTCAATAGGGTTAGTAAACAGCAGTCTTAAGGAAAAAGACAGGGAGAGATTCATTTTTGTTTCAATGCGGCAGATACATGTGGGCAATATAGATAGCTGTATAAAACTCTTACAAAAGCGAGTCCATTGACTTTCTTCTACAAAGGTAAAATCATCGTGGATAGAAGATTGAATCACGGCATTTCTTTAAAAAGGAAGACTCTTTAAAGGCTAACGGCCATCTTCTAGATTGTAGTTCTAGTAGTGACTTGAATATAGGTTTTTAGAAGCAGCCGTTAGAGAGACGCTCAACCGTTGAAAAGAGAAATAATGAATATTTCTAATGCGTTCAAAGCATGAAATAGGTTCCGATACAGTAACTAAAGCCCTCAGTTTTGCAGGTTGTTTGTCTCAGTTTGCCTGCTCTAAAGCAGATTTGAATTCCTTCCAGTTAATATGCTGCCACCTCAATTTAGAGTGGGCACCCTCAGGGGTGGCATTTGGGGAACATGTGACTTACTGTAGCTATGATTTATGAATGAATTTCTATAACTACAAAAAAAAACTAAATTTTTTGCTTTGTTATCCTATATTGTATAAAATGTCGCTACCTGAGTTGTCTCCTAGTACTGTTGCTCGTTTGGGCGTAAAGCCCCCACCCTTCTAGAAGACAAATCCAACACTTTGGTTTGCTCAAATCGAGGCGCAATTTGACATCAGCGGAATAACTTTAGACTCAACAAAATATAATCATGTGGTTTCCGCTATTGAATCCAACATCCTAAACAGTGTCAGTGATCTTGTTCTGCATCCTCCTGAAACTGATAAGTATGCGAATCTTAAAAAACGTTTAATTGCCTTGCACTCTGAGAGTCAGGAGTCTAAAATTCGAACATTATTGCAAGGGTTAGAGCTTGGCGGCCAACACCCGTCTCAATTACTCTCCCACATGCGAAATCTTGCTGGAGAAACTGTCGGGGAACCCTTGTTAAAGTCCCTTTGGCTTTCTCGTCTTCCCCAAAACACCGAGAGTATTCTTGTTGCTCTAGGTGACGATTTATCCGAACTGGCCACTGTTGCGGATAAAATTACAGACCTGTCTAATCCATCTACTATTAATTCTACTACTGTATCCCACCCTTCACAATTAGAACGACAGATCTCCCAACTAACTCAGCAGGTAACCGAACTCACAGCCATCGTAAAAAATCGCCAAAGTTCGCGTGAGCGTTATAAGGGTGGTTACAACTTTTATAGACGTCGAAGTAAATCTCGAGATCGATATCGACAGTATAAGGAGCCCACTAGCAATCTTTGTTTTTACCACATAAATTTCGGTGCTAGGGCTAAGAAATGCATTCAACCATGTTCTTTTTCTCAGACGGGAAACTAGACCGGAGGTCGCCAAACGGCCTGCATCGCGATCGCCAAGTTAATCGTATTCTTTTGACCGATCCATCTTCAAAATTGAATTTTCAAATAGATACTGGGGCCGATATATCTGTACTTCCGGCAAGACAGTCATCAAAAAACACCCATCCCGATTCTTTGGTCTGTATGCCGCTAACGGTACACAAATACCAACTTTCGGTACGAGGCGTCTTACCTTGGACTTAAATTTAAGACGACCTTTTACTTGGTCATTTGTTGTTGCCAGAGTTACCCAACCAATTATTGGCATTGATTTTCTCAAACACTTTAATTTATTAATCGATGTTCAAAACAATTGTTTTATCGATGCTGAAACACGATTGACTTCTCACGGTAAACCCCCTTCTGTTAACTCACTTAGTACAAATATCTCAATTCTTATCGGAGACACAAAATTTGATAAAATTTTGGCTCAATATCCTGACATTACAAATCCTTCAAAAACTCAACAAGTGCAGTCATCCCCTATTTTTCATGACATTCAAACAAAGGGACCACCTGTTTTCTCTAAACCGCGACGGCTGCTACCAGGACTTCTCGAGGCGGCACGTCAGGAATTTAAATTCTTGATGACTCAAGGAATTATTCGCCCTTCTAAAAGCCCTTGGGCGAGTCCACTGCACATGGTTAAAAAAGCCAATGGGGAATGGCGCCCTTGTGGAGATTATCGTCGACTAAATTCCGTTACTATTCCTGACAGGTACCCTGTTCCCCATATCCAGGACTGTACGCAGATGTTTTGTAAAAGAAAAGAACGCACGAACAACAATAATTATAATACACAAAAAGTTGCCAATTAGTAGAATGTTAAAACAATTAAACTCCGTGAAGTCGTGAAATCCCCACACAGACCATACGGAAAGACAATGATTAACCTTAGGAAAGCTCATGACAATTATTCTCATAGAAATAAATTCAGCATCTTTGAGTAATTATAAAAAATAAAAATGTTCAAGCTATCATTCTGTGTCGTTGGGCGGATTAGACGGGAAGTGAGATGTATGAAGGAAGACATCGAAAATAATATAGAATAACCAGAATTGAGGAGTCGTTGTAAACTTTTTTTATTTTAAACATAAAGGTTTAAAGTTTGTAAGAAAGATTTAAAATTAATATTCATCTTAATATTTATAAATAACTTTAAATTTCTATGCAAATATCAGTATTCATGGTTTCAGCATTCACATACAGCAATAAAAGTTCGACAACGCTCAAAATTCTCCAACGCGAGAATTTATTCCTTAGGTATTTGTCAAAGGATCCCATAAAAAATGATAGAAATTAAAGCGATCAACCATTCATCTTTAAATTGCTCTCATGGAATATAAATTCCTTTTGATAAACGTCGAAGTTTTCCCGCAATTGTATGCAAATAAGTCAAGGAATGTGAGGTTTAGACGGGATGAACAAAGGAGAAGGTGTAATTAAGGGGCTCTCTACCTCAACGTGAGAAAGGTGTAACGAGCATTAAACTAAAGTAATTAATTCGGAAAAGTTCACAAAGTCTAATCCTCCATCTGTTTCAGGCATATACGGCGTTCATTATCGCAAGTATCAGAGAGTGTCCCCGGTACGATCGAGGCGAAAAGGATTTTGTATAAATTTGGGTGAAATATTTGAAAATGTAACTTCACTGGGTTGTTTTATCTGAATAACTAATAAGTATTGGTGGATAACTTAAAACAAAAATAGGTACCTGCATATTTTGATTGTCAATGTTTAAACGCTACAGTTCATACACATTTGTTTTAATTTTATTAAGTCAAGTGCTGGGATCTGTGACTTTGCATTATGTGGATCATACATAAAAGTAATCAAAGCCATTCATTAATATGACTCTATCAAAGCCTGTTTATTATTATAGTGACCTTCTGGTACAGTTGGCCAGTACGTGGAACTTGGTTTTTCATACGGCGAAGCCTGTAATCGGTGATCTGAACAAACCTGGCCAAAAGATAAGCTTTATTTTCGAGTTCCCCACCATACTACACATGTATTCAAAAAGTTTTGTTAAGAAGTTTTTATCATTACCGTTTTGATTATTTTGAATAACTTCCCTCTCGTTAATCTCTCCTTTCTTTTTGAGTCGAAAAACCCAAGATTGGTGTCTGTGTACATTTGTTTTAGTTTTATACTTCCTATAAATACATACATATATACATACAAACATGTATGAGAAGCCCATTTATCATGACCACTGACCTAGTACATCGGTGAGCTAACTTTTGGTCTGAATACTTCTGGGATTCTCTTTGACATGAATTCCATTAGATGTTGGTGGTGGCTTGGGGAATCTGAGACCTTATCCGATGAACTGCACTTTTCATTTTTTTAAGATTTGATGGTTCTGGATGCAGTCACCTGATGCTTCTTTCGACTTCATCCCACAAATGCTAATTCTTCTAAACTGATTTAAGATCTGATGCTAGTGGAGGCTAACTAAACAAGGAGAATTCTCCGTCATGCTCCTCAGACCATCTAGGGACAGCGTGAACTTTATAGGATGTAGCATTGTCCTGCTCGAAGGGTCCATTTCCAGTGGGGTAAAGAATTAAGAATAAGTGGAAGTACTTGATCAGATGCAATATATAAATACATTTTGGTATTCAGACGGTGTTCCACACGAATTAAAGAGGCTAAAAATGGCCAGGTAAACATCCCAGGTAAACATCCCCCATCATGAAATTGCCTCCACCAGCTTGAAGTGTTGTGGCAAAACACTAAAGGCCCATGCTTTCATGCTCTCCTATTCGTACCGCGCCATCAACATGGTGTCATTTAAAACGTGATTCATCGAACCACATTACTTTTTTCCATTCATTTACTGTTCTATCCTTGGGGTGAGGTGTGAACTAATGGCGCTTGATCCTGTTAGCTGCATACAGCAAAGGCTTTTGAGCAGGCCCTCTTCTTCAGTATACGATACAGGGAAATGTTCAATGTGCAGTACTTTGAGAGGCCATCGGAGTCGGTCCCTAACTAAGATTAGCTGTAATTACAAGTACTGTTGTCCTGTTGGAGTGGAAAAGTCTGGAAACTCTCATTTCAGCTCGATCATCTGGTAGCGATGATCTCACGCCTTAAAATGAGACCTGGTTTTTTGATTGGTAACCCTCTCGCTGTAAACATAAACAAAAGCTGCTCTCGAACACTTCTCGAGCGAAACAGTTTCGTTGATACTTGCTCTGCTGGTTTAGCATACACAATCATTCAACATTCAATATCCGTTAAATCGCGTTCTTCACCCGTTCCTTTACAAGCAATACATTTCAATACCTCTACAATCACCCAGAAATCCCTTTTTATACCAACCTCGCTCTCTAGTAAAAACAGCGGGACATAATAGCTGATTTGCATAGAGCTTTCGAATGGTCATAATAAATTGCCTACTCATTATGTTTATATACAACCTTTGTTCAGAAAGTTCGGTTAATGAGGTCTAGTGCTCACAGTCGTAAGAGTTTGCAACCGTCGCATACCGTGCCAGACAGGTGAAGACTGGTCTGAACCAGTTCCTGAGCGGCGGCGCTGCAAGTTAGCTTATCATGTCAAAACAGTTCATTGTAGAGGGTGTTGTGCGATCGGTCGAAATTCAAAATGTATCAGCGAACGAATATGCTGTTGTGTTTCAAACTTGGAATATCAGCGAAGGAGACTCATGAAATGATGCTAAAAGTTTACGAAGAACGTTCTGTCACCTTGAAGTGCGTATATGAGTGGTTTACACGCTTCCGAGAAGGGCGGGGACACTATTGAAGACTCCCCCCGATGTGGTCAGCCTGCAACTGAACGCACCCCGGACAACGTACAGAAAGTGAAGGAATTGTTGGCCAAGGATCGTCGTGTTACAGCGCGAATGATAGAGGAGGAAGTGGGAATTCGTCAAGACATGGCCCACCTCATACTGACTCAGAATTTGGGTAAACGCAACCTTTGCTCCCGACTTGTGCACCACACTTTGACGCCGGAGCAAATACAGATTCGGCTTGACGTCTGTGGAGACTTCATCGACAGGGTAAATTGAAACCCAAATTTCGTGAAAACCATTGTCACGGGTGACGAGACCTGGTGCCTGAAGTACGGCAAGAGTCAGAGTATGGAGTGGCGAGGTTCAGGGTCGCCGAAAAGCAAGAAGGTGCGAAGTGAGAAATCCCGTATCAAGACAATGCTCTTCAACTCTGAAGGTCTCATCCATAACGAATTCCTCCCTGAGGGCACCACGTTAAATGCCGCTAAGTACGTGGATATTCTGAAACGTCTGTTGAAACGAATCAATAGGGTACGCCCTTAGTACGCCAAGCAAGGCAATTGAACCCTGTTTCACGACAATGCCCGGCCACACATTGCCTTTCTGGTGCAGCAGTTCCTGGCCAACAGGTGAGCTGTGTCCCTGAATCTCCCATCATACTCCTCAGCCTTGTCTCCCCCAGACTTTTTCTTGTTCCCCAAATTGAAATCAGCCATGAAGGGCCATAGGTTTTCGGACATGTCGGACATCCAACATAATACTATGACCCAGCTGAAGGCCATCCCTAAAGACGACTAAAGGCAACTACGCTGGGAGTTTCCAAGACTTGTACAGCCGTTCCCAGATGTGCATTACCGCCTACGGGGATTACTTCGAAGGACAATAACATATCTGTTTCATGTAAGGCAACAATCCAAAGGAATTATATATATATATATATATATATATATATATATATATATATATATATATATATATATATATATATATATATATATATATATATATTCACAATTCAGGAATGACGCAACAATTATGAGCCATTGTAAACAATCCCACAAAATGTCCCTCGTCTTCATGAACTGTGTTAGTTCAAAACTAATTGCACTTCTTGTGTTTTATTCGTAGATCTTAAGAACCTGTTTTTCCTCATTAAATCCCACATTTTCAGCCCTTTATTATTAATAATATTGTGAGTTACTGGCAGGTTTTTTTATTTTAATTTTCAGATTAGCAAACTATGCATTTCTAAACACGGCTAACGTAAGAAATTCTAAGTTTACTGTCCTTCCTGCAAATTTTTCCATTAGATGATTTACTGACAGAAGAAAACAGAAAACATAAATATCATTAACATTTGATCTATAACATTATTTTTTAGGACATAGTTATTTCTTTTAAATCTGCTTTATTTTTCAGGACATATATTTTCATCTTCAATACAAGATTCGTTCAAAACTATGGTAGATTCTTAAAACTTATTTAATTTTACTTTACATAAATATGTTTTCATATAATAAAATAAAAAACTGAGCGATGACATGAGATATCTTTGCTTTGGGGGTTTCTAAGCCTTTAAAATGTTTAAACCAGTATCTCAAAATCTGTATTATTTTATTAGTATAGGAAGACGTAAACAATAAATGGGGAAAAACTCTCTTGATAAAATGTTGTTTCCCTTATTCCATGCTTCAAGTTTAAAATACAGCAACCAAATAAATTGTTTTTATATGCGAAATTGTATTTTTGAGTCCCTAACGCATTAGATTATTGATAAAACTTATATTTTAAAATAAAATATGCAGCCTTATTTTGTGTGTTGATATATATAAAACTGACATTTTATTACTTTTTACCATGCTATATGACTTAGAGGAAATTTGAAAGACGTATGTATATCTATGGTGCCCGGTATAAAGGGCCAAAGTCAAAAACTGTGATTTAAATATACCAAGTCATTGGCTGTTATATCAATCACAGAACAATGATTTCGACTTGAGTCTTTTGTACTAAGAAATATACTTTTGTATACACAACTGATAGACTTAAGCCTTTTATGCAAGTGAAAAGATTTTTTAAATTTTTTTATCAATACTAACAAATATCTAAAAATCACTTTTTTAACTAATGCCCTTTATACCGGGCACCATAGATATATGTTAGAGGCCCATTATTATAGATCCAGAATCAATTACCAAGCAGAAGTCTGAAATACAGCTCCAGATATAAATTTTTCGTATTGCCAAAGAAGAAGAGAAGTAAAGGAAATCTTTTAAGCTCATCATCAGACTTTAAGTGATGGTGACAGCTCTCAATTTATTTTTAACAAAAGGAGTCGCATAAAATCTAACGTATTTCAAATCCAAATTAAAATGAGGGTAAAAAAAGTCTGAAAATAAATTTTGATATATTTTGTGCAATTCGTTGTTTCAGTGAAGAAGAGATTCTCAATAAATAATTTTCAAAAAAATTCTGCAAAGTTGATACTGATGTATTTCCTAAGGCATGAAATCCATGGAACACTTTAACATTTAATATTTTAATTCACATATTTTCAAAATTAATTAATATGAATAACATAAATTAACACCGTAATATTCACTTTTAGAATGACGATACGCTTAATCAGCATATTTTAATGTATAAAATAAAATATTTGAGAGCAGTTGATACTCACAATTTAATTTTTTTTAATTTCCTAGGGGCGGGTATTCATTATTTCTATATTATAGGAAAATAAGTTTAAGTATCATAATTTCAAAATTAATTTATATAAAGATTACAAATGATAACTGTCATGATCACTTTGTATTAACCCGATACATTCAATTCGTATTTTTTAGAGCTTTAAGTGAGTTAATGAGAAATTTTTATTTTCAAGTTAATAAGAAATATTTATTTAATTTCCTATTAGTTTTAAGAAATCAAAAAATTATATCAACCTAAAAATATAGTTGGGAAAATTTGATGTGTATACGATGTCTATACTTTTATTTCCTAAGTCATAAAATCTCCTCCCACATATTAACTTTACATTATGCTAATCATATCAAAGATTAATTGGCACAGATAAGATAAATGAGCACTGCATCATTCAATTTTAGTATGCCGATACTCCTAATTACTATATTTTAATACTATAAGTCAAAAGCAATCATTATTCTCTAATTGAATCTAGTTTAAATATCCTTTTGTCCTAAATAATTCGTAATCTATACGTTCTTATGAAAATATTGGATTTAAAATTCAAAATGTTGTTACACTTAATCCATCAAACACTTCCTTCTGTAGAAATTATGCGATAAGTTATTAAACGGTGAGAGAAATCAATCTTTAAAAGCTTTTCACGCTTTGATTCATCAGTGCACGGATTAAATCTCAATTAATGAGAAATATTTATTTAATTTCCTATTAGTTTTAAGAAATCAAAAAATTATATCAACCTACAAATTATAGGACCTACCTAAGAGCATTGTGTCATAAGCATTTGGTTATATTTTGTTTTTGTCTTGGTTATTAGAAGGTTTTGATTTATTTAAGAGAAATTTTAAACACGGCAGCAGAGCCGAAACCACTTGGGTTTATATCTTTATCTTTGTTTTCAATTTACCCACAGCTGAAGTGCCAGGCGGAGATGGGAGATGTTTTGTTGGTTTGCCTTGCAGCGCCACGCAAGTATCGTGGTGTTTTTCCCTATCCGCGTAGAAGTTCAAAAACACAGCTGTGGATTAAAAACACACCAGTGAGGTTCCCACCGAATTCTGACCATCTGTGGGATTAAAAATACATTCTTAGACGGGGGAGTTAAGCCTTCTGCGTATCGGTTTCACGAGAAAATTTCGGAAACGCTGTGTGAAACAAAGGCATCTGCCGCCGTCCACTCATAAAGCTGTCTATCCTGAGTCATTATTCAAAGATTTCTGACGTTATAGAAGCCATAACGTTCACATAACGACCCACCAGCATCGGGGACTGTCATTCTGAGCTAACCCCCTCGATCCCTCTCTAGAAAACCGGCAATTTCTAAGAAGACGCCCACCAGCAGCGAAAGAAAGCAAGCAAGCTATATATTCGAGACTGATTGTTTCGAGGAGAATCACATTTTAAGATCTCACAAACGCGGCCGCAGGGATTTAGCTCCCTGAGAGACTACGACTAACTAGTCTGGGAGCTGCCGCTGTTAACCTTTTCATGCACCTGGCGTTTTGTTCGGCTGTAAACGTTTTTATTTAGCATTTAACTTGTTTCATTTTGTTTTTATTAAATTGTTAAGTTTGTCGTTACCTTCTGGCCTGTTTGTTTAAACTACTCGGACTTTCGTAATTTTTTTCCACGCCATCGGTAAGAACGCCTCAGTTACACGCCACACCCATATATGCGTTTCTTTTGGTGATTCCACGTTTGTTTAGTGTTATGATGATGAAGATGTGGTTCCACTATCTGCAAGTACAATACTAGAAAGCCTCCAACTAGCCGATAAATTTGGATGTTATTTTCTTGCAAATGATGACAACGTGCCGTTCCAATCAGATTTAAAAATGATTATGGCACGTCATGAAGAATCTTATAAAGAAGTAACAAAAGCAAAATCACACCGTCTGGTAACAGAATTCGTATTAAAAACCAGTGAAACAAAAGAAACACAAGATGTTAATTTTATCCAAAATACACTTGTAGATATACAGTGGAATCTCGATCTATCGTTTTTCAATGGACCGACTAAACTCAACGATAAATGCGGGAAAACGATAGATCCAGGAACAAAACAAAGCAATATGATCTTCGGGACTGAGTAAAATAAACGACAGATACGGGAAAACGATGATTCCGAAAACGATCGATCGAGATTCCACTGTATCTCCAGTCAATATTTCCATTGATGAGAGAGATTTTTCGTCACCGAAAACCAACATTAAACGGGTACGTTTATCGACCAGTCACTGAATGTTATATGTATATATTATACATATAACATTCAGCCTACTGTAGATGTTTTGGGTGTTAATTCACTTACTGTATGATTTTTAGGTGTTATTTCCCCCTAGTGTTTTTAAGGGGTTAATTTTCCTAGTGTTTTAAGTGTTAATTTGCCTACTGTGTCTTTCTTTCGGCGTTAATTAGTGTGGTGTATTTAAAATGCTCATCTGCTGCGTACATGTTGTTATAACGCATACAAATAATTGTCAATTTAATTGTATAAGTTTTGTTGTCCAGAGCTGCTTTTTCGCATGACTACAGTCGCTGTAAAATTCTGTTAAACTAGGTAAAACCTGTTAAACTATAAACCTGTTAAACTAGGTAATTTACTAATGAATAAATTTACAGCCGATTCTCTTTTTTGCAAGGGGATACGTTCCAGAGACTACCATGAAATATATAAAAACTGGAGTAGGTTGCATCCAAATGCAATGAAATAAATGTTAATTTTCACATGAAATTTGGATTCGTTGAATAAATATGTAAAAGCATATCAACAAATAGTATTTTAATTAGGTTTATACTCGTTATTTTTTTTAATTGTAAAAGTGTGGCAGTCGGAAGTAGCTAAAAAAAATTGAATATTTTTTTAAATTTATTTATACACACATATAACATTCAGTGCCACGACTGGACGATAAACGTACCCGTTTAATGTTGTTTTTCGGTGGCGAAAAATCTCGCTCGTCAATGGAAATATTGAGTGGAGATATATCTATAAGTGTATTTTGGACAAAATAGACATCTTATGTTTCTTTTGTTTCACTGGTTTTTAATACGAATTCTGTTATCAGACGGTGTGATTTTGTTTTTGTTACTTCTTTATCAGATTCTTCCTGACGTGCCATAATCATTTTTAAATCTGATTGGAACGGCACAGCGCGTTCGACTTTGTCATCATTTGCAAGAAAATGATATCCAAGTTTATCGGCTAGTTGGAGGCTTTCTAGTATTGTACGTGCAGAAAGTGGAACCACACCTTCATCATCATAACACTAAACAAACGTGGATTCATCTACGTTCTCTGAAATACTCTCTGACAACATTGCACGCAATATTTTTTATTCTTTTTTAGATTTTTGAACCGTGTTAAACTATAAAAAGAGGTATAAAAAATAATCGGTTCCTTTTTTTAAATGCTAGGAACTTAATGCCAGGAATATAATACTAGGAACGTAAACCATATTTAACTGTATTAATTAGGGTTAAAATTGGGCAAGTTAGCATTAAACAGTAATTTACTATTAGAAATTCTACTTTTTTCCAATTCAGGAAGTAGGTTGTGTTTTGCAGCGGAGAGTTCACAAGACCGAGGTCATCAGTGATTAATGTCCTAGAACGCGCTCAGCCTGACGCAATCATCGAATGTTCGAAATCCCGCTAGTCTGAGGGCCTGTTCACATAGGAGTATTGCGTAGCGTTAAGGAAAAGATGACGCTGAGACGAAAATAAACCAATCATAGCAGTTAAAAATTTCATTTTTAAACTTTTTAACGCCTATGATTGGTTTATTTTCGTCTCAACGTCATCTTTCCCTTAACGCAACACAACGAACTCCTATGTGAACAGGCCCTAACTCACGATACTTCGCCCGCGTAATTGCAGCACGCGAAAAAGAAAAAAGCATGAGATTGCGGATTACATTCAGAAAGGCCGGTCGCTTGTCGTGAGATGTGAATGAGGGAAATGGCATGTTAAGTGGGTTGGTTAGGTTTTTAATTAATGTTAATTAATAAAGTTTTTAAATGTTATTTAAGTATTAGTTATTTGCCACAAGCCTACTTTGATGAAAGCTTTTATATTAATTATGTAGATAAAGGTTACGCGGTGTAAGCACCGTGACACACAAACACACACACACACATATATATGTAATAAAGAATTCAAACGAATTACGAACGAAAATCTATTTTAATATAATTTAATAAGATGTTTCAATCAATTTAAATTATTTTTCATTAATTTTTTTTATTTATTTATTCTTAACGACTTTTGTCAAGCAACATGTTTAAGATCAACAAAGGGTGTGCTGGGCGAAAATTTGAGTTGATTTTCAATGCTTTAAAACTCTATTTCACTTTGCTTTACCCCTCCCCCTCGGTTTATTGACATATAACAGGAGTTGAAGCCAGTTTTTATGAATCTTAGATATTCTTTTCGTTACTGAAATCTTTTCAGTCGGCATATGGTAGAAGTGATTTTTGAAAGAAACCGAAAAATACGAGTTGAGAAATAATGGCTGGAAATCTAGTCGGACGCAGTTTATGTTTATCTTCGTCCTTTGAGAGATTTCTCGCAAATGCTGGTAAATATTGAACTTTGTTTTTGTCTCAAAGATGAAGAATTTACGTCTTTTCAATAGAAATTCTCCCTAATTAAATACTAAGAAAATTACCAAATCGTAGTCAATTTAAACTTAATGAGGAGAAATACCTGTATTTATAGGCGTCGTTTCAGCGAAAAGTGTTATATCCATTTACCTTTTGCTTCAATTATACCATATTCTTAAAAATAAGCCCTTTTTTGCCGTCTGGCATTTCATGTAAATACTTTTATTAAAGTTCTTCTATGAAGATAACTTGTAAAGATTAAAACTTTAGCTTTTTACTGATGAAAAACATCATTTAACTTTTTCTCTGCGTAATTTTAATCTGCGTAATTGTTATTTTAATTTCCAAGACGCGCTGCGAATCAAAGGGAATTTTATTGAAATATATATACCAATGCACTATAATCTTCTTTCTTACGCCAATACAGGAAAGGAGAAAAAAAGACGATTTCTTTTGAAAACCTAGGTTAAATCAATCGAATTTCCGGGGAAAAAAATAAGTGAGGGAAAATCTTTTAAGCTTGCCATCAAACTTTATAGAATTGGTCCTTTATAGGAAGTACTGGTTTCTAAGAGAAGGATTAAAAAAAATAATTGATTTTTGACAAGAAATGAAGATTTCGGTCTCTCTCTCATATATATATATATATATATATATATATATCTGTATGTAAGGTCAGGAACTATTGAGAAATATTAATACTTCAAATAAATGTGCAATTTTTTTTTCAATTTACAGTTCTGTACTAAGTTGAGTATACTTCAATGAGGTATACGACATAAAAAATGCGTTTTTTTTCAAATTACAAAACTTTTACTGTCATTTAAAAAGTTTATAGGAATAGCAACGCATACTGTAAAAGTTCTATTTTGTTTTCCTCTTTATATATCTATGATTCCCGGTATAAAGGGTTTAAGTAAAAAATAGTGATTTTTAGATTTTTTTTAGTATTGATAAAAAAGAATCTTTTGACCGGTATAAAAGGCTATAAGACAGGTATAAAGTCTATCAATTTTGTATACAAAAGTACATTTCTTTGTAAAAAAGATTCGTAAAGACTTTGTAAAAAAGTCAAAATTATATTTCTGCGATTGGTATAAAAGCCTATAATTTAGTATATTAAATCACTGTTAGCCCTTTAAACCGGGAACCATAGCTATGTAGTAAACGAATTGACAAATCCGGCTTATTGCGAAGAGCGCCATCATTTTGCAATGCTCCAGGCTAATTGGAAAATTATGGATAACTTTTTAACTAGCCTGATATTTTTAGGCCTAATGAAGATGATAAAGAAATGTTACTTAAGTAATTCTTGTAGTGAACACATTAAAAGTTACTTAGCTTAAAAAGAGGCAAATTAAAAACTGCACAAAAATCATCATTGTTGTAAAATTTTTAATTATTATTATTAAACAATAATTGTATTATTACTATTAAATAAGTGTAATAAACAAATTATTAAAAAGACAGACTTTTAGACTTTGAATCGGACTCTTTCGCACATCACACACTTTAACTTTGTTTATAACGAATATTCCGTCCACAATATTAGAACATTTTTGAATTGTTTAATTTGGTTTGGATGAAAGTATTTAGATCATATTTGTCTGCTTAAGAAGACAATTATCTTACTTTTCATATGCGCTTACGAATTGAAGATCTATATGATTTCAACGATGTATAAGTGGTACAGTAGCGTAGCGAGGAGGGTGGGAAAGGGGGTCTATCATGCCCCGGTAGCATATTCTGAAAGACTCACGGTTTGGGCACTCAATTGCCGGTTTGACGAAAGCATGAGTTTCGCCATCTGTTGACATATATAGGAATCTTTTTATTATAAGTTTTTTTTTTTTTACTTCTACGCAATTTGGTATGTTTTAAAATCTGAATTACATCTGAATAACACAGGATTTAAAGAGATTTTAACAAAATAAATAAATGAATAAATTGAAATAAGTATATTATTGAATTTTAAATTTACTTTCTTCAAATATCCACAATAATTTTAATTTTTAAAATTTTAATGTTCATTAGAAAATAAATGTATTTAATAAGCTTTAATTAAAAAAATTAAGTTGCATAAATTAAAAAATTTAAAGTTTTAAATTCCAAAAATATAAATTTATTTTAACATATAATTTTAAATTAATCAAATTTTTAAAATATAAAAATTTATTTTAATTTGGTTACATTTTTATGCTAAATTATTGAAGAAATGAGAGAATGATGCTGAGTATGAAGGAATGACAAATCTTTTGATCTTTCTTTGCTGTAGATTTTTCAATTCCTACTATTAGTTCACACTCTCTAGATATATATCTTGTTCAAATTTTCAATCGTTAATAAAATTACTTTTTATTCATCCACTCAAGTTCAAATACATTTTGTTAAACCTGTAGTGGATGACACTTGATGTTAATACAGTTTTTTTTCAAATATTAATTCATTAATTAAATTTAATTAATCAATTTTAGTTTTAGACCTAGAGCGTCTCTTGCTCTTGAATAGTAATTTCCCTCTTGTTACTGTGTGAACGGTAGCACTGTGGTATCGCGGATTTCTCCCTGTCCTGTAGGTTGCGAGATCGAATCCCCAACCTGACGAACTTTTTCTCTCTCTTCCCCCCCCTCCTAATCTCGCACAGTAGGCAAGGTTCTGACAGGCAATCTTTTTTTTCAATTCCTACTATTAGTTAGCACTCAAATTTTTTCTTTGTTGACCTAAGTAGGAATTGACTTTAAATTTTTTTTTTATATATATTACTTGTTTTTGTTTTATTTTCAGAATTTAATTGAAAATAAGAGCATTTAAAAATCTTGCACTGAAAGCAAGAAAGTGAAAACTGTATTAACATCAAGTGTCATCCACTACAAGTTTAAAAAAATGTATTTGAACTTGAGTGGATGAATAAAAAGTACTTTTATTAGCGATTGAAAATTTGAACAAGATATATATAGAGAGAGTGTGAACTAATAGTAGGAATTGAAAAATCTACAGCAAAGAAAGATCAAAAGATTTGTCATTCCTTCATACTCAGCATCATTCCCTCATTTCTTCAATAATTTAGCATAAAAATGTAACCAAATTAAAATAAATTTTTATATTTTAAAAATTTGATTAATTTAAAATTATATGTTAAAATAAATTTATATTTTTGGAATTTAAAACTTTAAATTTTTTAATTTATGCAACTTAATTTTTTTAATTAAAGCTTATTAAATACATTTATTTTCTAATGAACATTAAAATTTTAAAAATTAAAATTATTGTGGATATTTGAAGAAAGTAAATTTAAAATTCAATAATATACTTATTTCAATTTATTCATTTATTTATTTTGTTAAAATCTCTTTAAATCCTGTGTTATATATGTAATTCAGATTTTAAAACATACCAAATTGCGTAGAAGTAAAAAAAAAACTTATAATAAAAAGATTCCTATATATGTCAACAGATGGCGAAACTGATGCTTTCGTCAAACCGGCAATTAAGTGCCCAAACCGTGAGTCTTTCAGAATATGCGCCCCGGTCGCCGCTCGCAGAGGGGTGCCAGTATAGGGTCAATATACAGAGACTGTTCGCACATTTTTTAGACGATTTTGGTAAGCGGTAATAAAAAATCGTTTGCTGCAAAAGAAATAATTGCAATTGTACTATGTTTTTAAAAGTCAAAATTATCGTTTACGGCTTGAAAGTTTTGTTTTTATTCAATATGGCGTTTTTAACAAAGCAGTGGTTCGAAGGCTACATTTATGCTCTTTCCGAAGAGAAATATGCATACTCCGTTATCTAAAAACGATGTTCGAGTCATGGTTTTGTGATATCTAAAGCGTCGATAGGTAATATCTCCAACAAGAAAGGAAAAAATCGTCAAATTGGAGCCTCAAGTGTGACAAAAATTCCAAACAAGTATCCAAGGAAAAAACGGACATCTTCGACTATTGCAAAGGTACGTTGTTTAATGTTAAAAGAAAAAAACCCTAGTCAAAGGACAGTTGCAAAATCATTAAAATGCTCGGTGTCCACTGTAAACAAAATGATAAACGTTGATTTAAATCTTAAGAAAGTGAAAAAACGCAATGTGCATCGTCTTCTTCCAAATCATATCGCTGAACGCAGGACACGCTGCAGAATTCTACATGAGAAACACTTATCCAAAGAAAAATAGCAAACAATTGTCACAATAGATGAATCATGGGTGTATTTAAATGATTGCAACAAAAAAACAGCCATTTATTATCATAAAAGGGTAGAAAAAAATTTAAATACATGGTTCAAAGAATCGAAAGAAAGTTTTTATAAGGGAATCATGATTGTTGCTGGTTTTTCTTATAATGGCAAGTTAAAAATAAAGAGAGTGGAAAAAATTTCAAGATTAACTCCAAATACTATCAGGAACATATTTTATCGCCAATTTTTCTGAATGAAATACCATCGCTTTACCCACAGTGCCATCAATCTGTGAGACTCCATCAGGACAAAGCTAGCAGTCACACATCAAAATCCACTGTAAATTTCCTAAAAGAAATGGAACAAAAATCTGGCATCACGGCCATACCCTTCACTGATATCCCTACTAAATCTCCCGATGTATCACCTATGGATTTTTATGCTTTCGGACTTTTAAAATATGCATTATCCAAACGTCGTCCCAAAATCCTTACAGTATTCTGGAAATCTGTTCAGAAGGAATGGGATAGAATACCTCTTCTGACACTTCAAAAGGCATTATTATCCTGGAAATTGTGGTGTCGAAAGATAGTTCAGAATAAGGGATGTCAAATAGAACATTTAAAACACAAGAATTTTATGTAATTTAGTTTTGTGAATATAATATGCATCGTCTAAAAAATGTGTGAACAGCCTCTGTATTATATTACTGCATGTGTTTTTTTTTTTTTTTTTTTTTTTTTTTTTGGGGGGGGGTGCTAAAGAGGTATCGTGCTCCGGGCACCAGTTATGCTCGCTACGGCACTGTAGTGGTGTCACGAAAAACATTTTCTACGGCCTTACAGACGGTCACTAATGTTTATCGCTGATATATATATATATATATATATATATATATATATATATATATATATATATATATATATATATATATGAGAATGAGGTTGGCAACACAACTGAACTATTACTACAACTTCCACTCCTACTACTGCGGCACGAAGGACTTTAAGCGGATGTGTTGTTCTGCAAGCTCCCGATGTTTAGCTCTTTTGATGCTTCTGTGTTTATTTTTTAATTTCATACTAAGTGTTAGTCCTGTCTTGTAAACATCGTCTAGTTTAATTAAATGTTCAAAATAATTAAGTCTAATGATTCACTTCTAAAGGAAGGAGTACTAACTCCTTCCTACATGGGTGCTCGGCCCTCGGACTCGAAAAATACCCCTAGCATGCTGAACTTAAAAAAAAAAAAAAAACTTTATTTTCTTTCGATGATACGACTTGATTTCGACTTGATTTCGACTTGATTTCGACTGGATTACTGTTGTCTGTCATTTTGGATTTGGATATCGAAAGCGAAAGCCAAAGTGATGTGCCACGGACTCTGATGATACTCTGATGGGATGATGAGAACCAAAACCAGAATTGTAAGTAACTTGGATCATATTAAAATTATTTGATGCATACGTTGACGCTTGTTCAAGAAAATTTTGATGATTAAGGGAATTCTCAACTTATTGATGATTTAAGAAAACTGAAAGATATTTCAACGTTCTTTTGATGCAGGAATTTAATTGATGCTAAATTCATTTTTGATGGTCTTTGACGTTGAATTTATCACTTCTGTTTTCTTGAAGAGAATTCTATTTCGATGAAATTATTTGATGATTTGATGAAAATTTCGACATTTAACTTGAAGAATCTTGTTTCCTTGAACAAACCACAACATAACATATATTTTGAAAGATCGCGAATTGAATACTTTTGAAGATTATTATATTATTATTTTGATGCATAATTTTGACGAAGCGAATGTTTATTTGATGACAACTTTGCTTATTTGATGCGCTTTGATGTTGAACTTAATTCTGCTGTTTTCTTGCGAGAATATTTTTTATTTTGCAGAATGCTTTGATGCTTTCGATTTCACAATTTTGATACTTTCGATTTCCCAATTTTGATGCTTTTAACATTAGAACTTTAACTATTATTTTGATGCTGCATTTACATCCTCTATTTTCTTCAACAGTGATTTATTTTGAAGATTAATTTGATGAATATTTTGCTGAAGTAATATCTAACTTGATACATATCTAAATTTACGTCATCTGTTTTCTTCAACCAGAGAAATTATTTTGAAGAACTTATTATTTGATATTTGATGCTTATTTTAGTTCATAATTTTGTTTTCTTGAACAAAACCTGTTTTAAAGATTACTTATTTTGATGCATATTTTGAGAATCAATATTTTATTATTGAATTGGTATTTGAAAAAATTTCGATTTGAAATATTATTTTCTATTTTTGAATTTGAGTACCTACGTATTATAAGTATTGATTTTGGTTTTGAATATTTGTATATTTGTGTACTATAATTGTTTGAACCTAGTATATAGTTATGGCTACTCTCAACGATTACCCCAATATTGCAAAATCATTAAAATTTGGTGGTACGAATCAAATAAAGGTTCTACATCGTTTAATTTTTGGTACAGACGGCGACAGACAAAATCGTACCAGATTACGTAAATTTACAGGTTTTAAACAGCCATTCGTGTTGGAAGCAACGAAACAGAAAGTACTTAAAGAGTTTTCACTTAAAGACTTGATTTCTATTTGTAATCTACTTCATTTAGAATTTTCAACTGACCCAGACAAATGTGCCAATACCATTCTTATGAGTCTTAGTGATTTATCGTTATTAAAAGCAGAATTTTCTGATCTTTCGGAATGCGAAGTGAATGATGACTCACTTCCGGGTGCACGTTCATCCCAAACTAACAGCGTTATAGAGGAAAATAGATCTCCCTTTTCCCCCACCATTGACGCAAAAGAATCTTCGAATAAGCAAAATACACACATTTCCGTTGGTGAATCACATCAAAATTCATTGCCTTCAGTTGAAACTGCGAATCTCTCTTTCCAGTTGTTTAGTCTGAAAGACGTTGTTGATTTAATAAAACCTTTCTCGTCTCGTGATAATTACAGTGTTGAGAATTTTATATCTGACGTTGAAGAACTTTTTTGTTTATATCAGATAAACAATCCAATTCACCAAATTACTTTTGTTAGAAAATGTTTAACTGGTCCCGCTCAAACTTTAATTAGGTCTATTCGTGGAATTACAAATTGGGAACAATTGAAGCACCATTTATTAGACGAATTTTCGGACAAAATTAACGGTATTCAGTTACATAAATTAATGGAATCTCGACGTATGAAACCGTTTGAAACCCTACAAGAATATTTCTTAGCTATGAGAGATTTGGCACACAAAGGTTCTCTCGATGACTCATCTCTGTTTGAGTATGTCATAAACGGAATTCCTGATTCAACAAACAATAAAGTTATTCTTTACGGTTGTAAATCCGTCCCTGAATTTAAGGAAAAGTTGAAAATTTATGAACAAATCTTTACCAGATCACAAAATTTCAGACAAAATAATCAGAAAAAAATTGATGCTTCCTACCTCAATGTGAAAGTCGATAATACACGTAGCCCAAATACACAGCCAGTATGTTTTTCCTGTGGCTTGAGAGGTCACAAAAGCAACCAATGTTTGAATAAGTCACATGGTAAACAATGCTACGGATGTAAAAGTTTTGGTCATGTTCATGCTAATTGCCCTAAAAGTTATCGAAATTCTAAACCAAAACCTGATTCTCAAAAACCTATTTCTGATAAAACTGTAAATGCACTTTCTCCTGAAACTTCATCGAAAAATCCCATGCATGTTGACATTCAACTTGCAGGAATTCAATTGACAGCACTCTGTGACACTGGGTCACAGGCAACCCTCATCAATGAGAAAACCTATCGAAGAATTGGTTCGCCACCATTGCAGCCCACCAACATTCCCTTTTCAGGAATTGGCAAAAACCAAGTTCACAGCATCGGATTCTTTCAGGATTCCATCGAAATTCAAACCATTACTTTACCTGCTAAAATACATGTTCTAGAGGATGACTTGATTCCTTTTGATGTGATTATCGGAATCGACTTTTTGCAGCAAACCCAATTTACATTTGATGAAGACGGTATTCGTTTTACTCTTGATAATAACATCTTCGTTAATATTGCTAATATTCCTGATGACGAAGCTTTCCCATTTGATCTTTCACACATTTTGAATTCTGAAATTCGTGAGGAAGTTCAAAATATCGTTACTTCCTGCAAACCCCATAAAGTTCAAGACACTGAAATTAAAAGGACTATTTTATTACAAGATGAAATCCCCGTAAATCAACGTTCTCGACGACTCCCTTTTGCGGAACAGAAAATTGTAGAAAAACAAATTCAAGATCAGGGCCAAATATGCATGTCTGAAAAACCTCTAACATCTACTCAAGATAAGATTTCTAGGGTAGAGAAAATGGATAATCCAATTGATTTTGAACGTGATGATGATGATGATGCCAATGATTTAGATTTGTTTCATGATAATGATGATGGAAAATATTTAGATGATGCTGATGCCAGTGATTTAGATTTGCTTCATGATAACGATGATGATAATGCTTTTGATATTGGAACTATCAAAGCAACTCTTGAACCAAAAATATTTGATGCCGATGATGATGCCCTTGAGAATGAATCCGTCAAAAGTGAAAAGGTTGAACCAAAATTTCAAGTTATTGAAGCTCCCAAACCCCTTGAACAAATAGCAGCTTTCCAACAACTGAAAGGCATTCTTTCACAAAACCCAGTTCTTCATGTTTTTCAACAGGGATACCCATTAGAACTCCACACTGATGCCAGCTCCTTAGGTTTTGGCGCTGTGCTCTTGCAACAATCCGATGATGGACAGTTTCATCCTATTCATTATTTTAGCCGTAAAACTACAGTTCAACAAGAAAAATATCATAGTTATGAACTGGAAGTTCTTGCCGTTATTGAAGCGCTAAAAAAATTTCGAAACTACTTGTTGGGAACAAAATTTAAAATTATCACCGATTGTGATGCTTTCCAAAAAACGATGCACAAAAAAGACCTACCAGCTAAAATTGCTCGATGGGCATTGATGTTAGAAGACTTTGATTATGAAGTTTGTCATCGACCCGGTAGACAGATGAAACATGTTGATGCTTTAAGTCGTAACCCCATTCTTGTAATTACCTCAAATGATATCACTCAAAAGGTGAAAAATGCCCAAGACCAGGATGAATTTATATCTCAAATTAAATCTATGCTTGAATCTACACCTTCTGATGAATTTTTTGTTAAAAACGGAATTCTTTATAAACTTCATCAGGATGCCGAACTTTTAGTAGTACCACAAATGATGCAGAAAGAAATAGTGCTAAACGCCCATTCACAAGGTCATTTTGCTTCACAAAAAACCGAATTAATTGTTTCTCGTGAATTTTTCATTCCTCAACTTAAGAAATTAGTTCAAGAAATTATTTCGAACTGTATTCCTTGCATTTTGTCCTCGCGAAAATCTGGAAAACAAGAAGGATACCTTCACCCCATTCCAAAAGGTGATGCACCCCTTGAATGTTACCATTGCGACTTTTTAGGACCTTTACCATCGACAAAAAAATGTTATAAGTATCTTTTTACAGTAGTTGATGCCTTTTCCAAATTTGTACGGATCTATCCCGTGAAGTCCACCTCTACGAAAGATGCCTTAGACAAATTATCCTTGCAACAAACTACATTTGGCAACCCTTCAAAAATCATTACTGACAAAGGTAGCACATTCACATCTTCAGAATTTCAAAGTTACTGCCAGGAACAGTCAATTGAACACATTTCAATAGCAACAGGTGTGCCACGTGGCAACGGTCAGGTTGAGCGTGTTCATGGCACAATTATTCCCGTTTTAACTAAGTTAGCTCTAGATGAACCTGACAAATGGTTTAAATATGTCCCAAGATTGCAACGTATCTTAAATAGTACCACCACACGCAGTACAAAATTCACACCCTTTCAACTTTTAATTGGTGTTAAAATGAAACAACAAGAGGATCTACAGATTAAAAATCTTCTTGACGAGGAACACCACCAAAGAATTCTTGATGACAAAGAAGCGTTACGTATCGAAGCTAAACGAAATATCCTCCGTTTACAGGAAGAAAACATACGACAATATAACAAACGGCGTAAACCGGCTTGTAAATACAAGATCGGTGACAAAGTGGCAATACAACGAACTCAATTTGGAACCGGATTAAAGCTCCGACCAAAGTTCTTCGGACCATATGAGATCACGAACATCAACCCCAACGATCGTTACGAAGTTCGAAAGTTAGGACATCACGATGGTCCAACCATAACATCAACTGCAGCGGACAAAATGAAACAGTGGTGCAGAAACTGAACACCAATACCACTGTGTTGAACACTGCTTGATTTTTTGAAATATTTTTCCTTTTTCTGCTCTTTTTTTTTATTTTTTCAGAATTATTGTTTACAACCCAGCCGCGGACGTCTGGAAAGTCAGAACGGCCGTGTGAGAATGAGGTTGGCAACACAACTGAACTATTACTACAACTTCCACTCCTACTACTGCGGCACGAAGGACTTTAAGCGGATGTGTTGTTCTGCAAGCTCCCTATGTTTAGCTCTTTTGATGCTTCTGTGTTTATTTTTTAATTTCATACTAAGTGTTAGTCCTGTCTTGTAAACATCGTCTAGTTTAATTAAATGTTCAAAATAATTAAGTCTAATGATTCACTTCTAAAGGAAGGAGTACTAACTCCTTCCTACATATATATATATATATATATATATATATTCTTTTGCTTTCCTTTATTCATACAATCTCACATTCAAAAACATCCGAAGACGCGAAGATAACTTTAACTGCAATCGTAGTCGATTGGTTGCACTTTAATTAAAAGTTAATTCAGTAGATATTGAAAAAGACGTTTGCAAAATGAGAGATTCGTACTCGTATATGCTACATTGGTTGATTCAGGATCTCTTGCCAGGTGTAAATTAACTACATTGTTGTTTTCGTGTGAAAAATCGTTCATATAACCTGAAGCGTATTAATACTGTCCATTCCAGAATAAAACATCATCTTATTTTATTTTAAATTTATCCCTCCCCCTTCTCCTTTAGATGCCATGAAATATTTCCTCAGAGTGATAAGTAGAACATACATTTCTTCCGCATTGTTTCACTGAACAATAATAAAAACACTGAGCTGAATAAGAATACGCTAACGCAAAATTTTCCCAATCTTGTTTCAAAGGATTATTTGAAGCTTTTTTATCGCTTCATCACCAGCATCCAGCATTTAATATTTATCAAACAGTTTTTCTTTCTTTTCCTGAATTCATTTTTATCTCATTTTTGTTACTTTAATTCATGTACTCTTTTATACGTTATTGTTGTTTTTTAAAAATACTTATCTTGGAGAGTCGACATTTAAGTTACTTTATAGTAGTTCTTTTATGTAACTCTTATAATTCCTCATGTGTGTTACAGCCTTTTGTGTTGCAGCATGTGGAAATCGGTAATTTTAACAGAGGGAGAGAAAGGAACTGAATTCGCAATTTTTGGACTAGAGCACTTCCTTCATTTTTAGTGTCTTTGTGTTCAACGGCATAATTCACTGGACGTGAAACAAACCTTTCTTTTAAGAAAGGTTTGTTTGTCGATTGTATGTCGTAAAAGGTCTTCGTAAAAGTTGTAGAATACTTTAATATTTGGCGAAAACCAGAGTAAAACAGAATTACGTGCATGATGTTTTTAAATATATTAAGACTGTACACCTCTAAATTTCCTGCCAAGAAAATAAAACAGAAGAAGCCAAAAATATGAACTCCCGAGCAAATAAGTAAGGATGGGTATCACCATATTTTAGTCTAATTGACTTTTCTGGACCAGAATGCGAGAAAAATTGCATTATTCATGAGCCTCTATATACCCTAGGAGGATATGATGAATACGTAATGAAATTTCTTTCAAATATTTGGTAACTTCTATGTATGAGCCTGGACGTTCTCTCAAAGCAGAAGAAAATCTTGCTCATTTCTGTCCAAGAGTTCTACCAAATCGCCAGTTATTAGGATCATCAAATCAACAATGCAAACGCTACGCCATACTTTCTGCAGAACATTCCATGAAAGAGAATTTGGGAGTAGGGTGCACAGCAGTTATCGAGACAATTCTTTTGCGGCAAATGCGAAGAATTCCCCTTTTTTTCTTTCTTTTCATTCATTTCTATCATTCATTCGATCATTGCTACAACTGAAACGATTCCAACGGTGATAGTACTAAAACAATGTATCGTTGGCCTAATTAACAAAACATGTCAACTCCAAAAAATATGATTTCGGTATTTTCATATTATTACATTGGTTTTAAACGTTAACTCTCAAAAATACGATTTTAGGATTTTCATATAATTACATTGGTTTTAAACGTTAACTTCAAAAAATAAGATTTTGGGATTTTCATATTATTACATTGGTTTTAATAAAACCAATGTAATAGCATGAAAATCCCAAAATCGTATTTTTTGGAGTTGCGTGGTTTGTTAATTAGTCCAACGATATAATGAAAACTGTAATTATTGCCCTCGAAATTTTTTATTTAAGCAGCACTACAGCTCTCGAATTCGAGGTTGTGTAATCTACAGTGGTTCATATACAAACGCATAATTGCCTGAAAAGATATTCGTAAAATTTCTCTCATTTTGATCAGAATTATATTTAGAAAAATGTCCTAAAAATGATGAATTTTTACATAACAGCAGAATACGTACCTCACCATTTAAGAAACAATACAAAACAGCGACCATGAAACCCTGAAAAAAAAATGCATTTGAATTAGTTAATTTCTTGAGATAAAACTGTTATAATTTAAAACTAATATAAATATTTCATACTTTATTCTGCCTTTTAAAAATTCTGGTGATACCAGTGCCTCCATATATTGATTTATTTTACCTTGGAAATCGCTTGTAATACTCTTTTGTCTCAATAACAAATTTTTTCTCCATTTCATTGCCTTTATTTCGTCATTTATTTTCTTATTCTTCTAGATATCTCTCCTTCCTTCCTCTTCTTATTATTTCTTTTATGTGTTTGTGCGGAAGCCTTTTACTTAACTTTTAGCCATTTAATTATGTTGGAGGGCTTGGTGTTTTTTCTTTCGTCCTCAATCGCAATATCTGATTTTGTTTCTTTATTCTATCTTAAGTTTGATGATAGTTTTATCTTTTAATGTGTATATTTTCATTTCAGTGCGTTCATTATTATAAATCTCAAGGCAAAGTGTTAGGGGTATGATCAAGAATGGTTTTAAAAACATAGTCTCACAAATTTTCTTTTACTATTGTTTTCACACCAAGTCACACACTTGAGTTCTTCCTTAATACTATTCATCAGACTATTTTGGAAAATAATTTGGATTATTCACTAAGAAAGGTTTTTGATTTTTCCACTGCTCACAGGTTTTGAAATTGTCATATATTTGAAAATAAAATAATCTTTATCCCATCATATATCGTAAAACCTCTCAAACAACTACTAGTTATTAAGTAGAAAGGACACAATCATGAATAACATGTAATATTTCATTTGTAAGTGTGGTTTTACTTTCTTTAAATTAGCTCATGTAGAACTCATAACAGTATTCAAAGGAATGTGTCATACAGCTTAAAATGTCTGTGAAAGTAATTACTAAGAAGGAGAAGAAATAAGACAATAACTTTTTATACTGCTGCAGAATATATATATATATATATATACATATATATATATATATATATATATATATATACACTGAAGTGCCACTGAATGAGGAATACCTACCTAGTAACGAGTTGGGCCTCTTCTGGCCTTGATAACGGCTGCCACACGACGAGGCATAGATTCAACAAGTTTCTGGAAACGTTCCACGGGAATGGCTTGCCAAATATTGGCTAAAGCTGTCCATAATTCAGTAAGGTTCTTTGGTGCTGTGTGATGGCCTTTCACGCCTTGTTCCAAAACATCCCAAAGATGCTCAATAGGATTTAAGTCTGGGCTTCTAGGTGGCCAATTCATGACAGAGAAGTCAGAGGAATGCTCATCCAACCAGCCAATAGCCAACCGAGACTTGTGAGAGGTACAGTTGTCTTGCTGGAAAACTCCATTACAGTGCGGATAACAGAAAAGCATAAACGGATGGAGATGATCAACCATGAGCTCTACGTACCGAATTGCATTGAGGGAGGTTGGTACACGCACCAAAGATCCCAAACTGTGCCACGAAAAAACACCCCAGACCATGATTGAGCCACCATGCCCTTGTACAGTTACAGCCAGGCATGCAGGATCCATGGCTTCATGAGCCTGACGCCATATTCTCAGCCTCCCGTCGGCGTTAAGTAGTCGGAATCGAGACCCATGCTACTCGTTTCCAGTCCTCTACACTCCAGTCTCTGTGCTCTCTTTCCCAGGCAAGACGTGCAGCCCGATGGCGAGTATAGAGCAATGGTACTCTCGTAGGTCGACGGCTCCCGAAACCCATACGGTGAAGCGAGCGTTGCACAGTCCGTTTACTGACTGTACGACTGGCACCGTCATTAAACTGGGTGGTAATTTGAGCTAATGTTTGGCTTCGCTGGCTACGTACAATACGCCTGAGCCGTCTCTAACCACGCACTGTCAAGGCTAATTGTCCTTTGCAGTTTGCCCGATCGCTAGTTTTTTTTCCACCATCTATGTATCCTTGGTATACTCTTGACACTGTCGACCTTGAAAATCCTAGCTGTCTGACGATTTCGGAAATTGAATGGCCCATGCGTCTCGCACCTACGATATGTCCGCGATCGAAGGCGTCTAAATCAGACAGTTTACCCATACTGGCAATTCCAACAACTAATTCTGAACAACCACAGTACGCCCTATATATGCAGTTACCACAGCGCCCTCACTTGCGCATACACGATGCTTAGCGCTACACAATTTCCATAGAATTTGCTATCCCTAATTCAGTGGCACTTCAGTGTATATATATATATATATATATATATATATATATATTTGAAACAAATTTCAATCCTTTTAAATATTCCTAACACGCTTTTTCCAAATTCGTTTATCTTATTACAACAGAATACCGTCCCTTAACCTTGAATTGCGCCCTATATTCAACCAATATAAATCAATTTTTCCCCTAATGCCACGTGCGGACGGAGAGTCTTATAGAAGCATTATATAACGGTCATAGCGCGATCATCATCCGATATGACGCCTTATAGTCATGTGTCAGTTTTTAGCCAATTGAAGTTCAGCCCGCCTGAAAATCCGCGCCTTTCCCAATAATTCCCAGCTCTCTGTGTTCTGTCACGGTACTGTCAAGATGTAATTTTAACCTGCTGCGTCCCCTTTGTCTTGGGATGATCCAACAAGTTCTGGACTTAATATGGTCTGATTGTATTGTGAAAGCTTCAAACACACCCAAATGTCTTCATCACAGTTGTATACAGTGTTTTTCGACACTGTGAAGTTTCCAAATAAAATCATATTGAAAATGTGGCTGACTCCTCGCCGTTCTGGATGTGAATTAAAAGTGCCTGCCTACACTCGACAACCACTTCTATTGTCTAGTGCTCCGTCACGACTAACACCCGAAAATATCACGAAATCACTGGCCTGAAGTGCATCGCCACCGTAATCATTATATATATATATATATATATAAGGGCATAAATTACAATAAAAGGATGGTAAATGTAGTAGAAACCCTAACAGGAAGTTTTAGATAGCATACTAGAGGTTAAAATAATATAAATACTGTTGAAATTAAAGAAGTATTTAAAATTAAAATTAAACTGGATGAAGATTTTTTATAAGGAAACGAGTAAAGTTTAAATAAACCAATGCTTTAATAAACTAACAGTGTCTGGTGAGATACTTAATTATATTTATTACAATAATACAACAAGTAAAAAAGAAATATGCTTAAAGGTAAGAAATCAAAGTAGATTGGAAATGTTTTTGTTGTACGATTCAATTTTTTTAAATAGTCAGGTCAGAATAGACAAAAGCACATATTAATAAATACCTCGGAATTTCAGGAGAATTTAAAATGCTTTAAATATGTTTTTACACTCAATTGCCAGAAAAACTCATACACCTGCGTAATATCGTGTAGGGCCCCCACGAGCACGCAGAAGTGCTGCAACTCGACGTGGCATGGACTCGACCAATGTCTGAAGGTATCCTGGAGGCAATTCACACAATGAATCCTGCAGGGCAGTCCACAAATCCATAGGGATGCGAGGGGGGGGGGGAGATCTCTTCTGAACAGCAAGTTGCAAGGAGTTCCATATATGCTCAATAATGTTCACGTCTGGGGATTTAGGTGACAAATGGAAGTGTCTAATGTCAGAAGAGTGATCTTGGAGCTACTCGGTAGCAACTCTCGACGTGTGGAGTGTCGTATTGTCCTGCTGGAATTGTCTAAGTCCGTCGGAATGCACAATGGACACGAATAGGTGTTGATAATCGGACTGGAGGCTTGTGTAACGGTCACCTGTCAGAGTCGTCTCTAGACCTATCAGGGGTCCCATATCACGTCAACTGCATACGACCCATACCTTCACAGAGGTTCCACCAACTTGAACAGTCCCCGGTTCACATGCATGGTCTATAGATTCATGAGGTTGTTTCCATACCCGTACACGTCCAGCCGCCCGATACAATATATATATATATATATATATATATATATATATATATATATATATATATATATATATATATATATATATATATATATATATATGTATGTATGTATGTATACATATATATGTATGTATATATATATATGTATGTGTATATATATATATATATATATCTTTTCCATATCTTACATAAATTACTCATAGGTATCATACTTGTCAGACGGCAGAGGGCATATCGTAGAAGTGACTGTCGATTACCCAAGAAACAGCTCTTTAATTTTAGGAAAAATCAAACGTCGTAGATTGCACGAATGTTCCATTTTTAGCCTCTCAGGGGATACATATCTGTTACTAGAATGGATTACGGGAGAAAGAACAGGGAATAGATCGGAAAGGTTTAAAAAATCCATAAACCACATTCTCGTAAATTAGGTCAATGAATACAGAAATGCGCATATCCAATGTACCCAGTTATTACGGGCCTATCTTTTGATCTCACTATGAATTCCGCATTATGACAGTCGTCGAGACTCTTAGAGCACCAGAAATCAGTATAAAATGACGATAAAATTTTATTAATGACTGCATTCCTTATACGCAATATAATATTGAAGACAAAAGGAAAAAAGTTTTAGAGCGGTATTGGTCATGAGTCAATATTTTTTCAGATTCACAGGAAACACGGAATTTCTTGAAGTGATTCTTGAACAAAGGTGATTAACAATCACAACTTTCCATAATCCTTACGATCACGTAAATATGCGATCTAGTCCGCTGCTGCAAATGTTTTATTGCGTTTTCAGAATGTTGAGGTCTATAAAAACGGGAAAGAATTACGTAAATGACCCTGTAGCTGTCTCGCGAAGAAATAGACGACGAAAGCTCTCTCAATCCACCAACTTCTGTTACTGCTCAGTATGTTTCTGTTATATGGAGAGCCATTGTTAAATAGCCGCAGCAAGAGAAAAAAAGCTGCCGATGCCATGTCGTAATAGCTATTATAAAGCCAGAAGGGAATTACTTCTTTGGTCTACTGAGAATGCGTTTAAAAATTTGAATCTGGTGAGACAGATTCTTTAGTCCTCACATACATGTTCAAAACTGTAAGAATATTAATCATCTTTTAGAATTAAATAAGCATATCGCTGATAGTAAACCACTGTTTCTATTTTAAAAGGTTGCTTAAAAACACAACATATGTAATGTATCGACTATTTTTTTCTCAGTGCAACTTAATGTAGGTGGACATGGTCCAGAAGTGAGAAGTTATATCAACAATAAAAATGGTTTTTACTCATTAAACTTTATTAATAGCTTAAAAGGGTGAACAGAAAGCAACTGGCTTATAAACGACACTCCTCGAATCTCCCGCTACTTAGCACCTACCATATTTATTATTTTACTCTGCCTCGCGAACTTCTGTTAAATTTTGACATTATATACTAAGCACCTATATTCTAAGACACTATAGACGGGCGACGGCAGAATGGCTAGGGGGCTAGCGTTCGGTTGATATCCTGTGTGTTCGAGTCCCAATGTTGGCATGGTTGTTCGTAACAGTTCGGAATCGGCTTTAAAATGTAGGTCCCGGTCTAATGAGCCCTCGTTTAGCAAAAGTTGACCGTAGCGCTCCAAACGAAACCAAATCAAACTAAGACACTCTGTTAATCCATTCGACTTACTTAGCATACGGATTTCAGAACTAATGGTCTCTCAAGATTATGGAAGAAGCGGGGCTTAGAGACCCCGCCAAATAGGAAAGTGAACTTGAAAATATCTAGTCATCAAACAGAAAGCAGTAACATTTTACCCTACACAGTTTCATAAATGATTTCAACTAGACCTCTCTGTCATCACTTACTTGTATAGACAAAAGCGTCGCTTGTATGTAAATGAAAACCACTTCTGCCACACGGTTGCTTGGGGTAGCAATGACGATGATGTATGTCACACCGAGGAGGGGTATCAAAACAAGCAAAGCCTTTGCCGCTTTCCTGAAATATCATTCGCATTAATAATGTACATTATTTCATGTTGGAAAAAGTCGAAATATAATTCAGTAAACATTGATTTATATTTATTCTTACGCAATATAGATATTTAACACTTTTGCTAAAGGATGAAACATAAAAAAAATATTATATATTGTAGAACAAAGGCAAAGGAGTTTTGCGTACTATCAAAGGACATTCTAAGACATTATAATATAAAATATAGAAAGGATTTGCATTATTAGGTTATAATATTGACAAATTACCTCTATATGTGTGTGTGAGTCATAATAAACTCATAACACTATCACATCTTCTGAAGTCAGATAATTAATTTAGGAGGATATAGCTATTAGAACCATAGAATTTCTCATTGAGTGTATCTGATGCTTCCCCATTCTCCTGTGCATTCTCTAAAGTCAGACAACCAGACAGAGGTATGATAAATTGCCGGCGTACACATTTGATATCAAAGAAAGTGTTCGCGCTCGTTCATATATTGACATACACAATGCTAAACTTTAGATGAAGCAAATGCTGGGTGTTCCAAAACCAAAATAATAGAGCCCGACTGGGATAACAAGGCAAATGCGAATAGTAAAAGTTCATAAATTTAGAGCAATAACTGAGCAGAGAGAGGTACCGGGCCCGAGGTAGCCTAGTGGTAGCACGTTGGCTTTCAGTATACTGAAGGTGCTCGAAACCCCGGCCAGCGCCATTAAATACCTTCATGTCTAGGCTGGATATGGGCACGTTAAATCCGTAGGATAGAAAGTCCTTCTCTGAGGTCAATGGGTGGGGAAGGTATGATCCCCTTAGATGTCACCCTTGGGGGTGCTTTGCCAAAATTGTGGTGGCGTCTAGCCAAGTCGGACTCCGACCCTTGTGGTATTATAAACCGGAATCGCACTACTCAGCCTGCAAAGACTATATGAACCTGGTCTTGAACTTCTGGCCAAGGGGCATTAGGAACAACAACAGTTGAGAGGGACCATAATTAATATAGAAGGACTGAAATAAAGTACGAGATCAAAAACAAAACATTTAATAATAATGATGATACAACGGAAGATAAAGTTAACTCTATGTGTTCTCGTAATTTTTTGTTAAAGACATAAGATGGCGTGATATATGAAAACACTAAAAGAAAAATGAATTTCACAAATATGAAGCACTTACCAATACTGCTTAGATTCAAGGGAATTGGATGCTCTTAATTTAGTTATTAACACCCACATTATTTTAGATAAAAAGAAAATGTTTACCTGAAAGAAAATATCTATATTTCAAAAATATATAATCTTTTTTGTTCATTCACAATCATTAAAAATAAAGTAGGCGTACTTTGTTAGGATTGCGAATTTTTATTTATAAAAATTATCATTTATACTTTTTTTTCTCTTAACCATTATTTCATACAGTATAATATACCTAAGGAGCTACGACTTATTCAAAGGCGTAGTAAAAAAAACTTTATTTTGTATTCATATGTAATATCACAACGAAAAAACATACGTTCATATTAATCATGCCCTTTTGGAATTATTAATTATCTACTTCCTCTATAAAACCATACATAGTTGTCGAGATTATACAAGATGAATTAATATACTGTTCATTTCCGACCACAAGGAAATAAAATATGTAATTATATATAAATTAAGGTTGATGGCAATTTAAATTTTATAGTGATACTTTTACGTTCATTCTATTTATCAAGAATTTTTAAATTCCATAAGTAATCTGGCTCTAAAGTGTATGACATATTTCAAAATTGTTCTTATACGAAGAAATTTCAGGGAAATAGATTAAAATTGTAACACACAAGCCACGAATTTCATTAAATGTTATGTTCAAGAAGATAGCTTAGAATTTAAAATTAATAATTTAGAAATTAGATCGATGTAATGAATTTAGGTAAACATACCATATTCTGTAGTTATATAAAATCAATTAAATGAAACCTATACATTGGCAGATATTGTTTAATGAAAAAAAATTTTGTCTAGAAACATGTAGTTCAACATAACAAAAGAGTCGTACTTTTTTAAATGAAATATTTTGCCATCTGAAGAAATTAATCCTTATAGTTTTAATTTTTTTTAAATTAGCCCCAAATGTCATTTCTATTTATTTATTAATTTGTATTACTTTTTATATTGAAGCATTTTTTTTACTTTATGTAGACAGATCTTTCTTCTTATCGTATTTCATAAATTATCTAAAATTTCTGTTCAACTTGATAATTTTTTTCCAAACAGGTAGGCTTCCATTCGATGAAAGAATATACCTTGAGTCCTTTCTGAATAATAAAATAGATACGTTATCGAAGTATACTTTGTTTAAGAATACGATAGTTCTATAATCGAATGCGTTCATAAAATTTATGGAATATGGGTTTAAAATCTCCTGTAGCATTTTTTGTCAGTTTCAATGTCTTCAGCCCAAACTCTCACAAAAATTGTTTCTGAGACCCGCATTACCAGCTTAAAATAATACGGTACAGAAAAAAAAACTATTGATGTTTTAAAATGTTTGTTGCTTCAATTTTTTTAAAATCCTCATGTTGTTATTGTTGCTGCGGTTAGAAGAAAGTTGTATGTACTTATTATACCATACAAATAATGTAAATAATTCAACACGAAGTAAAACGTATAAAGAGGGCATAGACTGCCGAACAAATTAACAGAAAACCTACCCTAGCGTTGAAAATTTTAACTTTTCAATACCATATTGTACATTTGCTACATATCCTCATACTGAAAACTGACAAATATAACTAAAATTAAATAATTCAACAAAGCAAGATAATTATTAGCAAGAAGAATGTAGACAAAAAATAAACAGACTCGACGCACCATAACGCACGATTCTGGTGGACTCTTAGGACTCCACGCACCATCGTGCGTTATGGTGCGTGGAGTCCTGAAGTGCGTGATTTCTGTTTATTTTTTGTCTACATTCTTCCTGCTAATAATTATCTTGCTTTGTTAAATTATTTAATTTTAGTTATACTTGTTATACCATATATTAATAAACATATAAAATAATCAAAGACAATGCGGTATTTTTTTTCCATTTCCGTTTTAAAGTATAGTTTTTAGTTATGATTAACTGGTTTTTGTAAATTTTAATTGTTTGTAAAAAAATATATACTGTGAATGATTTGAGTGAAGCGTTTATTCTGCTGTACTATGAACAGCCTCGGACATTCGTGTCTATGCCGGATATGGGCACGTTAAATCTGTAGACCGGAAAGTCCTTCTATGAATTCAAAGAGGGTGAGAGAAAGTCCTCTGGTGCTGATCCTTCTAAATTGGGGTAGCAACCTATTCACCGGCAGGGATTCAATCCCGGAAGGCCTTTGTTGCTATATTGGGTTCTGTCTGGGGCATTGGAAATCGGAACAACCTCGATCTCCACTGTAACACCCTTTAAGGCTTTTAGTTTTTATGTGAGTTGAAGTAATTTAAGAAGCACGAATATCGAACCTTGGCAAAGAATACCCAAAAAACATAATACTATGAATTTCATTCATGACGAAAGTAAACGAGAGTCGCCAGCGTGACAACTACATATGCTCTCATGTTGACACCAGGATTAATACTCGGAACTTAAAGCAAAGAAGAAACAATGTACAACGTAAAATTTTGAAAAGATTACATCAGATAATTTTGTCGAACTGTGTTATTCAGCCTCGACTGCCTAAATGCTACTCGCGCATATTCAAACAAAGTTACACAATTGTAGACTACGTACTGACATCTTATACTAAGCAGAGTAAAAGGTGCCCCAGATGGAATCAAGACCTATCGTTGAAGTCTCAGTCCGAGAAAAGTTTTCGGCAGTTCGATAAAATGTGAGAGGCAAAGCGTCTAAATGCTTCTATAAGATATGTAATCTCTTTCGACGGTGTGAGCAACTCTCTTAGAACTCCTCTGCGCTGAGAGCGCACTGAGAAGGTACGCTTTAATTAAGGAAAGCATATATACGTTTAGAATTTTCGTCAAATATCTGGAATAAATTTACTCTAGCTATTCTTGTAATATTCCAAGAAGAATGTTCGCAAATGTAAGTTCAAGTAAATCCAAGATGTAAAGGAAAGGCCAAATGAGCTTCTTACCAACAGCACCATCATCACTGGACAACTAAAAACATAGTCATAGTAATCTTTGTTCTGCCATGGACACCTATAGTTTAATAAAGATAAATAAATATTAGAGAAGCTTAAAAGTGAACAAATAGATGCGCATTTATAGCAAGGGTTTGATAGTCATAAGACTCTAAATTTGTGTAAAGATTTTATCAAATATATAAAGAAGACTAAGTAAAACACTCCTTTATATCTTCTTCAACCAAAAAGTTATCCATTAAAGATCCATTAAAGATATATATCTGACCTATTCTTTTTTAATACGAATTTAAAATTTAATTGACCCATCAAGCCTATATTCATAATATTCTCTCTAGGGATAAAGTGAGCTAATTAAATATGAAGCACTACAAAGTTATAAAATACAGAACGTAAGTTAAACCTTTGAAGTATATTGAATATTACAAACTAAATAATTCATAAATCGCACTGCATTTCGGATTTTTTCTCACAAAAACTGATTATTGCACAGTTGCATTTTTTCAAAGACTTTCAAAAAGAAAACGCATTAGAACTGGTAACTTTATGATTTCTGTATGAGTTAACAATTTAGTTCGGCAACCACTACAGTCGAACCCCGTTATAGCGAACCAGGTATATAACGAACACACGGATATAACGAACGAAAATTTCGGTCACGCCGTTTTCCTATTGTATTTAATGCTAATTTATCCTTTTATACCAAACCTCCGAAATCTTAATCGGCTATAACGAACATTTTTTAAGTCGACTACTGATTTAATTTTTTTTTTCTTTTTAAGAATGTTGAAGATACAACGAATGTTGTAGAAGCAAAGAATGTTGATGAAGAAAATGATGAAGTTTTACCTACCGCGTTGTGGATAGAAAAGCACAAAATTTCATCATTCTCAGATTCTGACAAGCAATTGTTCGAAACGTGATGATGAAGTCATTCCATGGGAAAATTCAACTGATGAAGATATTGTGGAAGAAAGTAAAATGAATCATTCTGAAATTGAAGATTCTGCATCTGATGCTGATGAAGAGGAGCACACGATTGACGAAATCCCTAACATCTCAGATGCTACAACAACGATGCGTGTAATTAATAAGTTTTTGGTCTACACAAACAGTGGAAGAAAGAGTGTTGGAGTCATTTGATGTATTGGACAAAGAAATTCATAAAATGTTTTTGAAATCGGCATCACATTCCATTTGTCTTCATTTTTAGTTAGTTTAATTAGTATTGTATCAGTTTCATGTCATCGATTTTAATCAATTTAATTCATTAATGATCATTTTTAATATATTTTATCATTTTTTAATACATTATTATTGAATACACATAGTAACTAATGATTTATACATTTTGTGAACTCTAATATTTTACTTAACGGTTCGGATATAGCGAACAAAAGCTTTGATCCCTTAAAGTTCGTTGTAACGGGGTTCGACAATATAAAGTGAGGTATTTTTCTTTATTTTAACAGTCCAAACTTTCTCAATTTGTTTCACCAATTGACGTATTACTCTTCATAATTTTTTTTCAAAAGTTATTAACTCATAGCTTTTTGCTGGACACATGCATAAAATATATATTTACATAAAAATGCTATATCCCAAACCATATGGCACGGTCTTTGCATATAGTATATTCCTAATTTCTATCAGTCAGAACATTTTTCAAACTGTTCATATCTAAATACAAATGATATTTTATAAAGGCTATATACAACATCTCAATTTTAGCTTTACATGCCTTTAAATTACCCCACGATAATTACAGAAAACATAAAGAGATTTAAAAAAGGCATTATCATACACTGACTCCTTTCAGTAAATAAAGATAGTTTTACTTCTAAGGTTATCTTCTTGTATTGCTTCAAAGAAAGGTAATTTTTTGCAGATGATGATCCTAGTGGCATATTTTTAACACTAGAAAGACGGCTCCCGTCATTTTGACCGTTTCGGACATACTATTGAGCGCTATGTCTGTATTTATGTCCTCAGGCTTCTGTATTTTTATAACTTTATCTACTTTTGAGCAAAATATGCACACACATTTACAAAATTATTTTCGATAGTAAAGAGGGGGAGAAAATTTGTTGTGTACCTTCTAAGACTGAAAGCCGTCAATTTGACGGCAATATAGAAAACAGGCAGAAATCTTTAAAATAATACCAGAAAAATGTTAGTTACTATTTATCTCCTCCCCCTTTGCAAATAATAGAAATATTGGCTCTTTGGAAATATTGGTGTTGAAAAATAAGGACTGCACAAACCATGCATATATTTTTACGGATAAACCATACCAGGTTGTTAGCTCGGCATACCTGCATAAAAATATATCTAAATATATACTAATTTATTATATATTGGTATGAAATAGTTCAAAATTTAAAGTATTAAACCATTTATTTAGAAAAAAACATTAAATATTTTAAATTCTTGATTTTATTTTTAACCGTCAAAATGACGGCGTTCAGTTTTTTAAGTAAGAAAAAAATTTCTGTCTTTCTAGTGTTAAAGAAAATGCGTCAAAAGTCATTAAAATATTTTATCATAAGTTTCCACGAATGACATATTAATTAGTGAAAAGAGGAACACACAACTTCTTAAAATCCATAATACAATAAAGGAATGGCTACGTGTTTCAAACTAATTAAAAGTTCACCATCAAGCCCAGGAGCCTTAAATGCGATCGTCATTATGAGCAATTCAAATATACAAGATCATCAAAACTCTTTGCTATAAATAGGAAAGACAATCGTAAATTCTTGAACGGCATCGTGGGAGATGATGAGACGCTCGAAAGAGGAAAAGAAAGGGGAGAAGTTTCAGGGTCGCCAGTCCATAGACGGGCCACACCCGCTAACAAAGCTAACAGACAAAGCGGGAAATTAGAAGGAAAGAAAGGAAAATAGAACCGAATAGACGGCCTAATAAAGCTGTTAAGAATTGAAGGAAATACTGTTAAATGATTATAAAAACAACGGAGGAGAGACCGAAAATAAAATAGATCATTTACATGCAAATATATTTCCAGGCAACAGATAAAGGTGATGTTGACATGCCATTAACTAAAACAAGAGAATTATCGTAAATAGCGAAGTTTTCAAGAAATTCCAATTCAGAAGCGGAGTCATTATGATGAACTATTTTCGCGTCAGAAAATTTAAATTTATTTCCCCATTCTCGGGAGTTTTTAGATTTATTATTGATTTAGATAATTATTGGTTTTTAGACGTACCTAGAATGGTTTATAATGCGCTTATAAAGCGCACGTTTGGTTTGATGAGTGTAAGACAAATTACAACTGCTTCGAGGTATGCTATAAACACCCCACTTACGCAGGCCCTGATTTTCCATTAAGCCCTGTAGGCCCAGGCCTAGGAGCCCCCCAAAAAAATTTCATTTTAAAAGAAAAAATTCTCAATTCAAATTTTTTTTAACTTTTTCTATAGCAATTTTTTTTTATATATCCTTTCAAATTTGATTGGTTGGTTCATCATATGTATAGTTCATCATATGTATATTATAGCGTGTATAAGGGATTAATAAGTTTTTTTGGTTGCATTGTATTGGTCTTTTAATGTTGAAGTTAATATGTTGTATTGCTTTTTGTTATTTGATAATGTTCTAAGCTTCTACGCTTCAAATAGCCAATTCTTGGTAAAATGGTACTTTCACAATGATTCATGATTATTTTTTTGTGTGTCAATTTTGGAAATTTTATGCCCACATCAGTGTTAGGGGCCCCCTATCCCGAGTTGTGCCTTTAGTCAAGAATTTTCTAAATCGGGCCCTGCACTTACGAAATTTATGTAGTTAGGTTTTCATGGGAGGGGAAATTGGAGTTTATTTTGCAGTTTAAATACAGCATTAAAGTTGAAGCGTAACAGAATTTTTCTTAATTTAAAATACACAAGTAGGTAAAATGAGAGGGCCACTAACCTATCATTTCTCATCTTAGAGACATTTTTAAGAGAGACTAGACATCGTTAGGGCAGAAGTGATTAAATTTGATAGCTTTATCAATGTCCAAAGAGGTGAAGCCTCTGTTGATTGCCGAATATTTCAGAAAGTTAAGTTCATCATTAAGAGAACCGGGGTCCGAACACAAAACACAAAATTAAAACACAGTAAATGTAAGTGTAGACTGTAGACGGTGCCAGTTTTTTTTATCTCGGGGGTTGATTAGAATAGACCTGAGGACACATAGAGACAGAAAATAGTTTTCTAAACACAAAAGTATTGAAACGAGAATCCAAAAAACCAAACCATCGAGAAAGGGCAGTTTGTTATTAATCTCAACTTTAGAGGTAAACTATGTATGCGAATCTATAAAATTAATAGTATTTTAGATAAACGAAAGATTAAATGGACAATCGACAAGAATAAATGTGTCATCAACATACCCCAACTAATATTTAAACTGAACTAATTCAATTATTTTCTCTCTGAAGAGATGTATAGAGAGATCGCATAAAAGGATTACCCATAGCAAGTTCTACAGATTGTTCATAGAATTCACTAAGTCAAATGAGTTCATTATTAAAACAGTGTAATTTGTCCTATACTGGTCAAACCAAGAGTGACCTTAATTGGAGAATTAAAGAGCATTCTAGGAGCTTAAAAATCAAGTATTATCTGAATAAAAGATAGCCAAACATTCTGGGAAATTACATTTTCTGATGTGAATATAGTAGTTCATACTAACTTCACTTCTGAATTAGATTTTCTGAAAAATTTCGCTATTTGTAATATTCCTCTGTTTCAATTAATAACATATTTACGTTATCTTTATCTGTTGCCTGGAATTATATTTGCATGTAAATGATCTTTTTGTTTCGTTATCTCCTTTGCTATATTTAAAATTCCTTCAATTCTTAATCTCTTTCCTTAACCCGCCTCCTCGGTTCTATTTTCCAGCATTTCTCTTTTATTTTCCTGCTTTATCTGTTTGATTCGATAACTGGTGTGTCCCCTGAGTGGGCAGGCGATTATGAAACTTCTCCTCCCTCACTTCTTTTCCTCTTTCGAGCATCCCACCGCCTCCCATAATGTTATTCAACAATTTTCGGTTGTCTCCCTATATTATTTATGTCAAAGAATTTTGATACTCGTGTTCATGAAATGTTCATAGTAACAATCACATCTAATGCTCCTTGGCCTGATGGGGAATTATTACTTGGTTCTAAACATATAGCCATCCCTTTATATTATTGTGGATTTTAAGAATTTGTGTCTTCCTGTTTGCCTTCTCCGCAAGTTTCATGTAAGTTTTATTAATCATTGCATTTACTAAATTAATTCTAAATTTGATTTCTCATTAGAATCAAAACTTAAATAGATGAGAAATAATTCTAACATAATAGATTTTCAAAAGAATTCTTCATATTAACCAAAAACACGTTTACATATTTTGGTGACACTCCTATAGCCTAAAAATAATACTTAAAAAAATTTGGAAATGCAGATGAAAAATATTTTTTAATGGCATAAGAGTGACAGAAAAAGGCAAGCCCATTATTAAAAATCTAAGTAACGAGTCTTTATGCCTCACCTCCAAAAAATCCGTTCTCCGGTGGTCAACAAACGGGAAATAAAGTCCCGTAAGTTTCTGGAACAAACATCGCTATCTAGCACAGACTTAATCAAATGAAAGACGTAACAACTGGAAAAACGATTACGCATCCACCGCCAGTAGCAATCGTTGTTATCTATCACTTAAGCATAATCAAGGGGTAAAAAATGTGCTAACTAAAAATGTGGATAGCCATCCACTGCCAGGTGCAATCATTTAACGATCACTTAAACACAATCGAGTAATAGATGACGTATTAACTGAAAATGCGAATTCGCATCCACTGTCTGTTGGGGTAGATTTCGATTTGACACGACTATGCGTCTGTCATCTGTAGCAGCAAATTACTGTATTTTTCGGACACATGATGCGGTGAAAGGCAAAGTGGTGTAAGTCACATTTTAAACCTTTTTTTAATTTGAGGGCATAAATATAATATCCCTGTTCAATTTATAGTGGAATTGCAAATAATTATCATTTGCATTAGTATAATAATTATTATGAATTATAATTTATTCAGTTATATTGAATTTTTTTGTAGTTTTTGCAGTAAAAATCTTTAGACTTACGCCACTTGACTTACTGACTTACACCACTTTGCCTTTCCCCGCCTCATATATAAGAAAACTCAAATTTATAGGAGGATTTTTAGAAAGGAATATTTTGTATTTTGTTAGGTATATAAGGATATTTTCAATTTCTTACTTAAAAAAGATAATAAAATATAATAATAAATATAATAATATATATAATATACATAATAAATAAATATATATAAATAATATATGTAATAAAATATTCATTTTATTTTAATGTTACCTTCGGACCATAAGACGTAATTTTAAGTCGATTTTCAGCGTAGGATTACGTTCCTCCATTAGGAAAGCAAAGTTTCAGATGTCCTGAGTCGCGAGTTATAATTTTGGCAGCGCACCAAACAGTCTGTATCGCTTGGGCAAGCAGTAAACAGTTAAACAGAAAAGTTCCAAAATGCGTCAAACTTTTGACATACATACATGCATACATATATATATATATATATATATATATATATACAGTCTGGCCTCTATTTAACGAACCTCTATTTTCCGAATTTATCTATTTTACGAACTTTTCCTTGGAACCAAGAACATTTTGTGAATTTCTTCGTAAAAAAAACCTCCAAATAGCGAAGTGCATTCTCTATTTAACGAAATTTTACTTGTGATTCAATATTTTTTTTCCATATTTCTCAAAATATTTCTGAACATTTCAAACTTATTCTTTCTTTTAACACATTTAACACATTAACTTTTTTTTAACACATTCCGACGCGGGTTGCAGTTTGAAGAAATTACGCCTGAAGGGGCTTTTGGTGCATTCCAAAGATGAGAGATGTATTATGAAAGAAAACACTTTTTCAAACAAAAAATCAGTCAAAATTAACACTTTATCAGTAATTAAATTTAAGGTCGCATGTGGAAATGTATGTTTAAAATTACTTGTTATAATAAATGCGATAATGTCATTAATATTCATTAATTTTAATATAATTTTTTTAAACTGAAAATACAGTGTATTCCCGGAAAATGTTTTGTTTTATTCTTGTTTTCCTTGCAGATTTCTGTTTGATGGGTAAGATATATAAAACAAATAGACATTAATTTACAAAATAAAGGTGTTATCAATTACTTTTATTAATAATATTTAGTCTATATGAATTTAAAATCTGTTTTATGTAGTTTAAAGTATTTTAAAAGGTGAATCTCTATTTAACGAATTTTCCATAAAACTAACTTTTTTTCAGGATTTAGCGACTTCATTAAATAGAGGTCCGACTGTATATATATATATATATATATATATATATATATATATATATATATATATATATACATATATAGTGGTACCTCCGAAAAGCGGACAGTCACGGGACCAAAATTTTTGTCCGTTATTAGGAGGTGTCCGCTATTGGGGAGAACAACCTTTTTATAAAAAAAGTTTTTGCACTTCTGTTTGACATTTGATTGAAAATTACGGAGGCAATTTTAATTAAAAAGGAAAAATTAATTAGATAAGAAAATAATAACTATTTACTACTTTACCTTTTAACTGTGGCTGATCCTTTTATCTTGCATTAAATAATCCCAAAATACAATGTATTGGAGCTAAATTATTTTAATTGCTACTGAAAAAAATTTTTTTTAAAGTTTGATTTCTCTTTTTTACACAGCAAACCTGTTTTTCAAGATGAATCTTCATAAGATTTAGCTTTGCTCGTCCCTCCGAATCTTCATTGTTCAATGCATTGTTCAGTGCTTCCGAATAATTTTTGATTTTGCAATCATTCATTGGCGATTCCTCATCATCATCCTCAGAAAGGGCCAGTGCTTTAGTGGTGTTGCGATGAATGAAATTAGAAACATGCAAATTTTCTTCCTCAATGGATAAATCGTCATCGATATTGACATACTCTTTAACGCTGACATTTAAATCCAAATTTGCTACTAGATCCGCAAGTTCTTTTCGATTTTTTCAGTAGTACTGTCAGTTGCCACTTCGCTTGTACTCAAAAATCCCGCCTTCTTAACACATTTGAAAACGCACTCAGGTTCCACCTTTTTAAGGAGTGACGTAGTCCAGGAAATTACATAAGAAACAGATACCTATTTTTCCAACTCTTCGCTGAATTTGCAGGAGATAATCTGTGAAAGCACATGTCTCAGAAGCAGCTTTCTGTATCGTACTTTAAAGCTGCGAAAAATTTCCTGATCAAGTGGCTGTAGCATCGAAGTGGTGTTAGGAGGCAAGAAAATTAAATTAACACTTTTGAGCTTTAAATCATCAGGAAGGGAAGTAGCATTGTCCATGAACAGAATGATTTTTCCCTTTTGTTTTTTTTTTCATTTTGTTATCTAACTCCACCAGCCAATCGCTCATTATCTCAGCGGTCATACACGCTTTCTTATTTGACTTCCACGAAACACTAAGTTTTCATACATCAATGTTCTTGAAACATCCAGGCTTCTAAGGAAACATCTAGGCTTTGTAAAGACGCATAAGCATATATTTTTAGCTTGCTTGTTAGAATAATTTTGAAATGTTTGCCAAAATAATTGAAAGTTTTTTTAAAATACCTGTCCGCTATCTAGAGGGAATAATATGGATTGTAATATATAAAAGGACTGGGACTCGTAAAAATGTCCGTTAAGGATGGTACCACTGTGTGTGTATGTATGTATGCATGTATGTATGTATGTATGTGTGTGTGTGTGTATGTGTGTGGGTATGTATGTGTGTGTGTGTATGTGTGTGTGTATGTGTGTGTGTGTGTATGTATGTGTGTGTGTGTGTATGTGTGTGGGTATGTATGTGTGTGTGTGTGTATGTGTGTGTGTATGTATGTGTGTGTGTGTATGTGTGTGTGTATGTATGTGTGTGTGTATGTGTGTGTGTATGTATGTGTGTGTGTGTATGTGTGTGTGTATGTATGTGTGTGTGTGTGTATGTGTGTGTGTATGTATGTGTGTGTGTATGTATGTGTGTGTGTATGTGTGTGTGTATGTATGTATGCATATATGTATGCATATATGTATGTATGTATGTATGTATGTATATATGTATGTATGTATGTATGTATGTATGTATGTACAAAAATTCGTAATAATAGAAGTAATGCTCGGAAAATTTTTCTGTTTGCGCCAATAGGGTCAGAGGGACATTAGATTTTTTTTCCATATATAAAAAAAAGTTTCAAAAAGTAACCGAAAGACGACGCTCACACATCATAATGAGACGTTTTATGCAAATCTGGATGGTGAAGTGCCTCGATTTTGTACGGATACAGATTCAACATTCCGTGCAGAATACGTCGAATCGACGGTTTTGGAATTCCCGCGATTCTCCCAGCTTCACGAGCACTGCAACTCCCCGTTGATGTCTCGGCTGCCAAATCTTCCATCACACTTTGTACAACATGGACGCGGTGCGAGATCAAGGATGGTCTGCTACTTCGTATTCTCCAAACTCCCGGTTTCCTCAAAATGTCGTACTAAATTCAGTGCCCATTCAATGAAATAGGGCTTTTGCACCTCTAGTCCTTTCTCTGTGCGAAACTTTCGCAATGCAACATTTGTGGATTCACCATTCTTGTAGGAAATTTTAACCACCAACGTTTGATCTGGTAAAAAAAGCATGCTGCTGGCTTCGAATGACGGATCCATTTCCAGCCAGCTATTTTATTGATAGCTTGATTTGCATAAAACGTCTCAGTATGACATGTGAGCGCCCTCTTTCGGTTACTTTTGGAAACTTTTTTTTTACATGGAAAAAAATCCAATGTCCCTCTCATCCTTTTGGCACAAACAGAAAATTTTTCCGAAAATTACTTCTTTTATTACGAATTTTTAAACTTTGCACGAATTTATGACGCACCCGGTATGTATATGTATGTATACACACACACACATATATATATATATATATATATATATATATTAGAGAGAGAGAGAGATTTCTATACATACAAAAGAGCTAAACAACGATAAGTAATCCTACGTTAATAACCCGCGGTAGTTTCGTTCTAAGAGGCCACTTGAAATTTTTTTGTGTATAAAAAGTTGCGTCTTATGGTACAAAAAGTATGGTATGTTTATACGCAAGTACGCATAAAAAAGCTACTTAGCATTGGCCACAGAAACGTAAATATTTATATTTGAAATCAAACCATATCCTACAAGTCGGATTCGTCTTATCGATTGATCACATGTTAATAAAACCACAATCCTTTAAAAAATCAGATGCCTCATAAAATTCTGAAATATTTACTCACCCTCTTTGAGTAAATGGTTCGTCTGAAGCCCCCGCAATTCCTTTTGCGACAGCCCAGGACGAAGCCACAATAGCTGGAATGCCTGAAAATTATACAAAGCCACTTGAGAGCCTTAAAAAAGTCATTAAAATGCATAAAAAGAAATCGCAATTTTACTCCCGATAAACTACATAAATATAAATAAATATAAAGGTCATTAAATGTGAAAATTATGTAAAACACAAAACCTGAATTAAACATTATTTTGCCTAACAGAAAAACTATTCACACAAACAGGGAACTGAAAACGTTATGTAATATTCATTAAAAAGTACATGTAGGTTTAAACTGTGCGCAGTTTAGATATGTATAAAAGTATGATCAGTACAGTTTCACCCGCTAAATATTCATTACCTCAGGATAAGAATAAATTTGATTAAATATTACTAAGTACACGCAAAAATGAATCGTCGGGGGTATAGCTAATTGCTGTGATTAACTGTTAAACTTACTCATTAATACGCGTGGGTTGAACTAATTATTTATTGCTGTTACCTTTTGTAAATACTACACATGTTTAAATTCAGCATTTTACTAATTTTAATGTCTTTGAGTTTGAACGCACAAGCAGCTCTTTTGTAATTCAAAATAAACTACACTATTAATGTACAAAAACGCCAAACTGAATTACATCATTAAAACAATTTCCCATTATAAAGACAGTGAGTATATATATATATATATATATATATATATATATATATATATATATATATATATATATATATATATATATATATATATATATATATATATATATATACTAGGTTGCCCGTGCGACCCTTTCGCATACGATAAATTATATAGTGCGATTGGTGGTTTGTAGTGGATGAAAGAAGAACCGGTTCATTTGTAGCCATTGTTTAATTGTCAAATAACAATGGTTCGTAAGGATAATATAAAACCGATTACAAAACACCTTTGGAACACTATTCCAGGTGAAAAATGACACAAAACAGGGGAACATAAGATATGTACACGTCAAAACACATTTGTAGATAGTATTAAAAGTGTAGTATGACACACACTCGTGGAATATGGGATATTTACAATATAAAACCTCTTTGTACGCAATACTTTCCTTGACAGCTTAGTAGAATTTTCTCAATGCAGTTGTATACATAGAATCGAATAAAAAAATGAATTTAAAAAGACATGCCAAAGAGAAATATCGTAAACAATATTTCTCTTTGGCGTAATTTCTTTCTGCAGGACGAAAGCAAAAACGATTTTAATCCAACCAGTTTTTCCAAGCAAAAAGAAAAATTTACATCTATGCGGATGTTGCCAGTAAAGAGACTTATTGATTAATTCACAAAATGTTAATAAAAGGAGACGATTTTTAAAGTTAAGAATTCAATGCGAGTGAAAATAAAATAAAATTTTAGTCCAAATAAATGGTTTCTCCATGCAAAAATAAAAGTGTACATCTACACAGATGTTGCCAATAAAAATATTCATTAATGAATTCGCAGAATGATAATAAAAGCAAACGATTTTAAAATTCTAAAATTCATTGCGATTGATAATGCTAAAATAAAAAAAGCTAGCGCGCGCCATCTAGGGGAAGGCAAATTGTTTAAAATTTTTATACTTTTAAACAAACAATAAGATGTGCAGTTCTAACAATTCACATGAAGCGGAGATCTTAATCTTTAAAGTGGTACCGCATTTATCGATTTTGGGTAAGTATGAAGGAAGAAAAAAGGATAAAACAAAAATAAGACTTTTTACAAATAATTTAAAAAAAAAAAAAAAAATATATATATATATATATATATATACACAATATATATATATATATATATATATATATATATATAATACCTTAAATATTATGGCCTCCATTCTAGCATTTAAATACCCTTTCCTAAGTCCCCAGTAATATTAATTTATCGCTTTAAAACCCTTAGCCACAGAACTTTCCATGAATCCCATAGCTTTGCATTTCTACACGTGTATACATATGGTGTCAGTAGTGAGTTCGCATCGCGAGCCCCAAAATCTGCTGACCCTACAAATAATAGTCACATGGTCTACCTCGCTGTCTCGCGCTTAAGGTTGAAAGGTGATATTAATTCCGAGCCATTCTTCTGGAATGAGCGGATATTTATTTGTCGCTCTAATAAAGGATTCGGCCAGACTGCATCAAACTTTTATTCTTTTCAGTCTGAGTCTAGCTCCAGCCATGTAAATATGACCTAGTTTCTCTTTCAGATTGTAATATTAGGACGTGATGTAATGGGAATAATACACATATATATATATATATATATATATATATATATATATATATATATATATATATATATGTATATATATATATATACTAGCTGAAACCCGCGCTTCGCTACGGAGTACATTGAAATTAAATACAACGGTCAATGTATGCAATTAATTCCAAAAAAATATATATATATATATTTATAATAAATACGATGATCAATGTATACAATTGATGTAAAAAAACATATTTATAAAAAAATCGTAAGGGATATTTTCATAGAAAAAATAAAGTCCAATCGTCTGCCGCATTAGCAAGAAAAAAATATATTTTTGTCTATTTTTTTTTTTTTTGCACGTGACGATAAATTTATTTAAAGTACCAGAAAAAGAAATCACGTGATCAGCATTTAATAAATTAAATTCTAAAAATTAATCTTTAAAAATTCACCAAAAATCAGGAAATGGAGGTAAAAATTCGAAAAAAATTTCATTTTCAAGGAATTTTTATGATCTTTCTCGTGATATAAATTTTATAACCCTCAATGTATTATTTTAAATGCAAACGTAAAAAAAGTTTAAAAAACAGCTTAAAAATTTAATTTAAAAAAATCTAAGAAGAATTTTTGAAAAATCTTTCTTAGTGCACCCCTACACTATTAGTAGAATCGCCATGCAAAATTTCAGCCCTTTAGGTCCAGCGGTTTGGTCTGTCCGTTGTATGTCAGTCAGTCAGTCAGTCAGTGAATGAATGAGTCAGTTACGGAACTGTTTTATATATATAGATAGTACAAAAATAAAAAAAGGATTTTAAGTAAAGAATATTTTTTAAAATTATTTTAAGCACCTAAAATAGTATTCAAATTAATATTACGTTAGTTATTAATTAAAGTTAATTTTTTAAAAGAAAGAGGTGTGCTTGAGACCGTAGTTTTATTCAAAAATAAAAGAAGGATTTTAAGAAAAAAATGCTTTTTTTAATTATTTTAAGCACCTAAAATAGTATTCAAATTAATAGAAAGAGGTTAAGAGATGAAATAAAAATACAAAAATAAAAAAAGGATTTTAAGTAAAGAATTTTTTTTTTTAAATATTCAATTTTTTTTTAAATTATATTCTTAAAATAATATTCAAATTAATATTACGTTAGTTAAATTTTAACGTTAATTTTTTAAAAGAAAAGAGCGTGCCTGAGAACGGCTAGTTTCGAACCGCTAACGTCAGAACAGAAGCCCACCGCGAAAGCGCCACGCCAAAGATCGTTGAAGTGTTTGGTACAAAAAGCGGTAGAGGACAGTAGCGGTAACAATAGAGATTGTTAGGATTAAGCCCCTAACTTTATTTCTACTGATCAGATATACATAATATATAGCCTATGTCCATCTGGAATACTGTGCCTTTCAAACAGTGAAAGAATTGTTCAAATAGGTACAGTGGTTCTGAAGATTACCCTCCACGTACAAAATCGCTCTCTCTCTTTAAATATAAGTAAGTATAGATTATAGAAGTATAGATACACATTGGTATCTCAAAATTAGAGTAAGAGATGAAATAAAAATACAAAAATAAAAAAAGGATTTTAAGTAAAGAATGTTTTTTTAATTATTTTAAGCACCTAAAATAATATTCAAATTAATATTACGTTACTTAATAATTGTGTGCACGGCCGCCATCTTGTAATTTTTTGCGCCAACTTGGAGATTTTACCGTGTGTTGAGGAGTGGAAAATTTCTCGCCAATGTGTTTTAAGCGGTGTTTTCAAAACGCTGGACTTTGAATTTTTTTAGCTTTTTAATAAAAACCACCTGTTTAAATTATGAAACTTAGAAAAATTTTTGAAAAATCATTTAAACGTTGGACTTAGATTTATTTTTGGGTTTTTGATAAAAACCACTTTTTTGAAAAAATCATTCTCAAATATTGGAAATTTTGGGTTTTTCTTTTAGCTTTTTTAATAAAAACGACCTTTTTAAATTGTGAAACTTAGAAATATTTTTGAAAAATCATTTAATCGTTGGACAGAGAATTTTTTTTTATCATTTTTAATTAAAAACTACCTTTTAAAATTATGATCCATATGAAAAACTTGGTCAAATGAATTTTACTTACATATAAAATTTCAATGCCATCTATTCAGTTTGCCCTAACTCTTTGACAAATAGCAATGAATCACCAAAATATTATGCCAATATATTGTTAATTAGAAAAAAAAAATAAAGCATTTTCGTACCACCTAAATAACTTGCAATTTAAAAATTATCTAAAATTCAGCTTTGAAAAATGTAAAATAATTATGAACCCATAAATTTATGGTGAGTAACCAGATCCTCTTCTTTTTTTTTTTTTTAGGGCATTGTGGTAATGAAATTTTACTTCAGATTTGACCTTAATCAAATATTTGGTGCATACAATAAAATCGGGACAAGGATTATTTGACCATTTATCCTGCTGTGTTGGAAATAAGAAAAAAAAACCTTTTCCTAAACCAATAACTTAACCTTAACTAACTTTTTAACTTAGGTTCCTGGGGAGAGAGAAGTTGAACTTCAGTTATTTAAATTTATTTGTAATCCACTACAACTTGGAATTATAAAATATTTTAAAATATATTGTATTTAAAATGTATACTGTATTTTACATTTTACGAAAAAATGATGGCAGATAATTTTTACTTCAAATAAATGAAATGGTGTGTCATTGTAGTATACTAATTGACAATCGATAAACAAAATTAAAAGCAACTTAAACTTAATAAGTTAACGAAAAACTGATAATGGATTCAAAAATTTTCAATAAAAAGACTCTTAGTTTTAAAAATAATTTACTCTTTTGAGTATAGTCAATTTGACTCAGATTTCCAGGTCAAGGCCAAGATCTGACCTAAAATTATTATACTGTAATTAAAAGATCACATCAGAAATAACTGATTGATCTTAAAATTAGAGAATTTGACATTAGGTTATTGTTACCAGAACGCAATAATTATCGCCATGCGAAATGCGCCAAACCCTGGCAGAAAAATCCAAGATGGCGGCCGTGCACACAAATCTAGAATATCCCCCCTAACTTTATTTCTACTGATCAGATATACATAATATATAGCCTATGTCCATCTGGAATAATGTACCTTTCAAACAGTGAAAGAATTTTTCAAATAGGTGCAGTGGTTCCGGAGATTACCCTCCACGTACAAAATCACTCTCTCTCTTTATATATAAGTATAGATATATATATATAAATATATGTATATATATATATATATATATATATATATATATATATATATATATATATAAATATATGTATATATATATATATATATATATATATATATATATATATATATATATATATATATGTATGTATATATATATATGTATATATATATATATGTATATATATATGTATGTATATATATATATGTATATATATATATATGTATATATATATGTATGTATATATATATATATATATATATATATATATATATATATATATATATATATATATATATATATATATATATATATACATATATATGTATGTATGTATGTATATAGAAAGACAGAGAGAGATATTGATTTAAAACTCATGTAATTCAGTGGTCACACGGTAAAATCTATGTTGATTTGCATGCATCGTTCCTCACTTACAATTATATATGCAATAATTTTTCCAAAGTTTTCTTTGACTTAATTGTGTCTATAAACTAGACTCTCGACCAGTGGTGCAACCAGGGGGTGTGGCAAGGGGCCCTGCCCCCCCCCCCAAAGAAATAGAAATTGCATTATGAATATTGATTTTGCATTATAAATATTTTTATCCATCCATCTACCCCCCCCCAATGCATTATAAATACTTGTATCCTTTCATCTCGGCCCCCCCCCAAGAAAAATCCTGGGTGCGCCACTGCTCTCTACTAACCAAAGGTGTAATATCTGTTTTCCAGATGCATCACAGCAATAAGTTAGAAATAAAATTCAAATCTTCGAATTTGCATCAACGTGGTTCTCAAACAAAGGAAAATTTCCTCGGAGTAAATCTTTTCCAGGAGAAATTTTCCCAACAGAAAAATCTGAAAATCTCAATTTGTTTTATAATAATTTTCATTTAAATATACATGTAATCGTCGTATACATTTCATATGAACCTCGAAACTTAGTTCATATTTCGCATTATGCAAGCTCATGTTTGGATTATCCGTGGTTTCCATTTTTCTGAGCGTGTCCATGCATAATTTACCACCGCCAAACATCCGTTTTGGAGTTCATCGGATACATTTCTTTCATAATATTTTCAACACAGACGTTTAGTCTCAGAACCTAATTTTCTATATATTAAATAAAACCTTAAAATAAAATACAAAATTATATTAATTTTTAATGATATTTTATGATTGCTTCAGTTTTTACGATAATTTTTCATTTCCATTTGATAGATCATCATCCAGGTTTCTAAATGAAAACGTACAAAATTTCGCTGTGCAGGCTTTCTGCTTTAATAACTATTCGATATTTACCCCATCCAATTAATATGTAAGTTCTGAAGGGAATATTTTCAATTGAGAACGTCTTCACTACAAGCATATAGAGGTAAAGGCCCTCAACCAGCATCCAGAAAAAGTTAGTTGCCATCAAGTACGTCAGTAGAATCACCATGAAACAGGCTACCTAAAGAAAAAAAATATCCTGATTTTAGAACATCGAATTCATCGTTCACAACTATACAAAACTAAAGTTATATTAATTTTTTTTATGTATTTTTAAATATTTATATTTAAAATTATTTGGCATATTTTTGACCTTTTAATTGAATGTGTAATGTTTTGCTCCAGTTCCAGAACTGGCAACATTCAAATAAAATCCATGTTTTTTTCATTATCACTTCATACTAAAAGTAACATTTATATACAAGGTTCCCACGTATATCCATTACACCCCCTTTAACTTCTAAACAGTGACAGCTTAGGCCATAAAGTTGGTGACTAGGTATAGTAAAAAGGCTATGCGCTACTCGATGAAACAACTTACAACGCCATCTATCGGCAAATTTTGGAATTAGCGTTTTTATCTCAAAAGCGATACAAGAAAGGTACGGGGAATAAAGTCAATTACATAGTTGTTCAGCATCATCGATTTAGTAAGAAAAGACACCTTGCGCACATTAATACTTAAAACAGAATGTAGAAAATGAACATTTGTTCGGTCACGATTTCGAAAATTGTCACATCATAAAGAGTGGAAGAAACATACTGAGACACTTCCCAATCTTCAGGATCATTTGAGGCGGTGAAAGGCATGTTTTCAACTTTTTTTATTTGAGGGCAAACATGTAATCTTCATGTTCAATTTATAGTGGAATCGCAAATAATTATTGTTTGCAATATTGTAACAATTATTATGAATTATAATTTGTTTAATTTGTAGTGGAATTTTTTTTAGTTTTTGCAATAAAACGCTTTGGACTTTCACCACTTGACTTCCTGACTTACACCACTTTGCCTTTCACCCCCTCATTTATTTATATTGCTAAAAATGCTCTCAATCATCCACGATGCACATTTGCACTCTGGAATGGATTTGCACTCTGGAGTGGTCTTTTTGAGCTTCTCTCGCTTTTCACGACGCCATAGTGTCGAAAATCGGGACCAAAGATATGATATGACAATTTTCGAAATCGTGATCAAACAAATTTTCATTTTTTACATTCTGTTTTGAGTATTAAAGTGCGCAAGGTGTCTTTTCTTACTAAACCGATGATGCTGAACAACTTTGTAATTGACTTTTTTCCCGTACCTTTCTTGTACCGTTTTTTGAGATAAAAGCGCTAATTCGAAAATTTCCCGATAGATGGCGTTGTAAGTTGTCTCATCGAGTAGCGTATAGCCTTTTAACTATACCTAGACACCAACTTTATGGCCTAAGCTGTCACTGTTTAGAAGTTAAGGGGGGGTGTAACGGATATAGGTGGGAACCCTGTATATTTAAATTATTTGAAAAAATTGGGAGTCTCTAAAATTTAAGAATAACTTTTGTATAATCGTATTTAAAATATCACCATGGTTGTCCCCCATGTTTTTTACACTTAATTCAGTTCTTAAACGCAAAAAAAAAAAAATCTATAACGCATCTACAATATATTTCTCCCCATTCAGTCACCGCAATGAAATGTTTTTATGCAGACCATATCATGAAAAAGATATAAATCATTTTCTTGAATAGCATATAATGAACGCGGTGGAATTTCTAAGTCAGGTTATGCATGGTATATTTGAAAGTGTGCATTAATAATTCCATATATTGCTGCATTAATAATTCCATATTGGTCTGTTTTATACATTCATGAGAGCTTACTGAAATGATTCCAACATTATTCTTTAAGTCCATTTCGACGGCTTGGGATTTATTTCTTATAGAGAAGAATATCTTGAAAGAATAAATGTTGTTCTTGTATATATATTTTAGTTTTTAATCAAATATGACCTGTCGCCAATATATTTATTACTTTACGTCCTTTAAAAATTTTGAATTGCATACACTGTATTGCGACTGTGTGGCAGTGAGAAAGAAAGTCAGTTATTGCGGCTATTATTATTAAATATACTTATAATATTAATGATGATTATGATTTTTTTAATTCATTGCTTAATGATTGTGGTTAGTACATTGATTAATTGTGATTCCCAAATAATAGAAACAACTCTGGCTTACACTGACAAATTAATTTATTGATTATTAAAACACATAAATAATCTCCAAACTTCTAACTCACTCTCCTCATAGGTGAATGTGCCTTGACACCACTTCTATTTTCAAAAACCTCTGACTAACTCTCCGTCTTAGGTTGTCTGTGTCTTCACCCTATTTCTCATTTCATATTATTTTCTTCTTAATGTTGACTCCGCCTCTTACAATTTCCAATGGTCATATTATTACCATGCCATCGCCATTCGTCCGTGGCTGCCTCTTCTCAATCTCCTTTTCACCAATGTTCATCGAGGTCGGGATTTATAAAATTCTCCTTCTAATTTAACTTTTTCCCATGCTTCGGCTTCAAGCAGGGTGGCCTGTTTTATAGCCATCATAAATTTAGTGTTCCCTTTCTTATTTTCTTCTATTCGTGCAACTCACTCTCTTGAACTTTTATCTTATATTTCTTGCTACAAGCACAATCTCTAAATTTCCTTTCGGTATATTACTGACTTTCTCCCCTTCTCTTTTTAATGCCCGTCATTTGCCATGTTTCTTTCTTACATTTAGCAATTATTTTACTTCGTCCTGTAATTTTCAATTCTCCTGCCCCTGGCCGTGACACTACTGTCATGTCCCTATGACAGACTGCCTTGGTATGATCATTATGTATGAAATTTCTTAACTCGTCCCTAAATTCTCAGTGAATTGAGCAAATTCATTTCCCCAGAAATGGAAGGCTGCATCATGGACACAGCTAGCTGGTGGAGCCTGTGTGCAACGAACAGATGCACTGATCGGACAGATGTTGTGACGGAAACTAGTTGTGTTTTTCAAGTGCAGAGGGCGTTAGTCGTCCATGTTTTGATGCATTTTCAACATTGCTTTGTCTTATGTAATTTCTATTATTGTTCAGTATTCGCTTTGTTTTAGATATGGTACGTCCGTTTAATGGACAATACGATAATGAATAAGTATTAACCAGAATTGTTAGAGTCTGGTCATCCTTTTTTTCAGATGTCGGGGATACTCTAGATTTGTTTGCACGTCCGCCATCTTGGATTTCCCTCCCCCGGATTGGCATGATTTGTTCGGTTCTCTCTGGCGATAATTTGTGCATTCTGGTAACCCGCTGACAACCATTTCTAACCAATCAAATAGCGTCAATTCTCAACTCGTCAAACTCATTACTCACGTCGTGTGTGCTTGCTTTTGACACGAGGACTTTTTTTATTTATTTTTTTTTTTTTGGGGGGGGGATTGTTTGATAATCTGATTGGAACCTTAAAAATGCACCCGAAAATTCTATCTGAATTTTCGGGAGTGAAGAAATATATATTTCTTTTGGGTACGTGGAATATTTTTTAATTAGAAATTATTAAAAAATATATTATTTCCCACGAAGATTATTTTTTTTTCTGTTTGCTGTTTGATAATTCGATACCATCTTAAAAATGCACCCGAAAATTCTATGGAGAAATATCTATTTCTTTTGGGTACTTTTTAATATATTATGCCGTGCTCATATCACATGCCGTTCAATCATCAGTAGTTAAGAAAAAAAATTATTCAGAAATATGAACATTTTACTGTGATTTAAACACTCTTTATTCTTTATAAATATGGCTCTCAATTTTTTTTCTAGCTTGAAGATAATCTATATATTTAAGTTGCTAAGCCGACTTTTTTGGCAGTCCGTGAGAGAAAACTACTTTATCCATTTACTTCATTTTGGTCTTAAACGAACGAATATAATCTGTAGATTTGTCAAATTTGGTTTTTGTAGCTACACTTTTTATTAATGAGTTATAATTTACAATTAAAAATTGATTTCTGCGCATGCTCAGTGGCATGTTTAAATCTGTCTTTAGAAATTCACTGTTTCTGCGCATGCTCAGTGACATGTTTTAATGATAAGCACATTTATTCTCAGAAGTCTCTCTAGATCTCTCTCTGCTATTTTTATTTTTATAATAATTATGTTTGTGAAATATAAGATTAAACCTGATAGAAATTGTTTATTTCGCGCTTTTTAATTAGCGATAATTTGCAGTTAAAAAAATTTCTTTCTGCGCATGGTCAGTGACATTTTTAAATCTGGCTCTAGATACTTACTAAGCACGATGCCGCTTAAACAAATTAATTTTTTTCTGCGCATTATTATGATTTTCCACATTCGGGAATGATTTGTCGAGAATAATTTGTGTATTAGTACATTTATTTACTATCTAGCCGTCATGTTTTGGCGGGTACCAACTAGTTTTTTTTAATTCTTTAAAATTTTAACCATTGTTTTTTTTATTGATATGCCATTGCCCACATAAAGAATCATTAAACATGTATCATTAAAATGACCTACTTAAAAGAATTAAAAAAAACTTTTTTCCTATGAAGAACGAAGAATTTTGATTTCAAAGTTGGTCATTTTAAAGATATATTATGTAACTTAATTTTAAAACTAAAAAAATGTGTGTATTCATAAATATATGGTCGCAAGTCTGCTCGCAATAACATAACATTGAAAAAAAAATGGTTGAAATTTAAAAAAATTTTTTTAATTTCTCTTCAATCTCATAACTACTAATGATTGAAAATAGGAATATGTTTGTCGAGGGGTGCGTGTGACATATCTGTTCCATTAAAAAAGCACGCCTTGGAAGTTTTACTTCTTGGGTGGTGTGGAAACAAACTTCTTACAAAATTGATTATTCTATTTTCGATTTTTTTCAAAAACTTTTCTAAGTTTCATAATTTAAAAATGTGCTTTTTATTAATAACACAAAAAAATTCTATGTCCAATTTTTAAATGATTTTTTCAAAATTTTTTCTAAGTCTCATAATTTAAAAAGGTGTTTTTATTAAAAACATATAAAGAAAATTATAAGTCCAACGATTTGAAAACACCGCTTAAAACACGTTGGCGAGAAATTTTCCACTCCTCCAAACACTGTAAAATCGCCAAAATAGGCGCAAAAGAAAAAAAAAATCCAAGATGGCGGACGTGCACACAAATCTAGAGTAGTCCCCAGATGTCAATAGTTCGTCGTTAGTAAATTTGGCGAGTAGGAGTCGTACGACTGCCGTTGAGTCTTTCTTGGCCTTTATAAAATCTGTGATTCTGGGAAAGCTTTGCGATGTAATAAAGCTTTAGGTGTTTTACGAACAGCTGACTCACTCCAAGTTTTTGCATTTTTACTGTAATTAATCAAAGCCAAAATACGTAACTCTTAAATGACTCCCAGAAGAAAAGATTATGTATAATAACCCACGGAACCTGACGGGAAGAATATAATGGATTTATATTAAACCCAAATTTTGTAAGCTACTTCCTGACCAGTAATATTACCCGGAAATGAAAACAGCTTCAATAAATGAGAAAGTAAGAACTATAATAAAAGACAAACCTTGGCTGTTGCTGGATTCGGATTCGACTGCAACGTAGCTGTTATTATCCAAGTGAGGTCAATAAGCAAATAAGTAACCATGAGATTTGTGTGGATGGTATTTCTCAAGCATCTGAGATCCCTGTAACGGAAATTTTCAACATAAAAAACAGAACAGAGAAAATCTGGAGTACTATTAAAATTTCTTCGATTGCATATACACATTGGGACACTAAAAATGTAGTGAACTAAAAGTTCTGATACAAAAACATGCTTTGAAAATTCTCTGTTGCTTTTATAAATTTAAATAGAACTAATGGCCTAAAAATAACTTTCACGATTGAAATGAGAGTATATCTAAAGCAGTGGTTCCCAACGGGTGGTCCACGAGAACCTCGGGAGTAGCCCGCCACCACGTATAAAAAAGTTTCCAAATGAATTAGGGATTTTAAAAGCAATGTTCATTGAACTAGATGGACCGAATATATCCGAGGACTATCAGGTGTTGAATTAAAATTTCTTAAAAGTTTAACATAATTATTTTATTATTTGAATATGATACGTTAGAATGTCAGTGTGTGTGTGTGGGGAGGGGTGCCCGCACATGGTTCAATTTCTGGCTTAATGCTCCGCAGACTTCTATAGGTTGAGAACCACTGATCTAAAGCCTTTTATTTTTTGCCTTAGATTTTACTTCCTTAAATTTTTAGCACCCATACTGTGTAGATGTAATAAAAAAATATGTAATATATCAATAATTCGACATTGGCGTGTTTTAGCAATTATCAAATACATGTTTTTCAATGTAAATTGTAATTTTTAAAGAGGCGATTGCAAAGAAATGTTATTTTGTTATGATTTGGAAACAAAACTCTTTTGTACCAATATCAGTAGAGGAGGAACAATTTGGTACATTTATGAGTAACAACTTTCCATGGCTGTTGTTTAGAAAAGACAAAAAAAAGTGTGGGGTCTTGACTTTATTTCTTTTTTTCAGTCCTACAAACGTTCTTTAAGGATTTCCTTCACAATTCTATTTTGACTGACGTCATTCTATCAAGAGGACGTGACTATCAGCTATTTCGAATAAAGCCAAAAATCACACCTTCAAATAAGAGATCAGCTAGTTGAAGTGTAAAAGATGAGAAGCGAATCGGTTCTTAACTTTTCGGTTCTTAGCTCGCGGTACCGTTTATAAGTTAGTTCAGTGTTGAAGAGAGAGATTGAATGAAGATTGAGCAGTGACGCTAGAGGAGTACAATTTTTCATAATTGGGATCTCGAGTACCGTTGGTTTTATACATTCACGCCAAATGCACACCAAATGTTTGGCATTACGTCAAATGCTTGGCTAAGGCACCCTAGGTATGTATTTTGAGCTTGAAAGGGTAAGAATATAGAATTTTCTTTTAAGTAAAGGGAAAGAACAGCACAAACTTCAAAGGATTTTAATTTGTTTTAAAATGTGTCGTCTTAGATATAAGGTTTTTAGCATAAGTGAATCAGTGCATCCTCACGAAGTAAAGCCTAGAAATAACACTTACGTGAGGTAAAAGACACTAACAAGTAAGACGAAGGAACAGTGCAAAAGTTCAACGTTCCTATAAAGGTAGACATTTGCAAAAACGTAAGAAAATGTTTAAACTCTTGGAGCTTTTTTTATATGCAATAGACGGTTGATACCTTCATTGATGCAAATACCTAACACCGAGTAAAAATATTTGAGAACTTAGTGAAGAGGAAAATTTGACTTATAAACAAACTTACTTGAATCGTAGGAAGACAATCAAAGCAAGACTTAGAGCGACCAGAGAGATTCCATATCCCACGTAATAAATCGTAGCAGCTTCTTTTGTGTCCCATAGCCCCTTAAAATAAAAAAAACGTAAAATAACAAATTTCTGAGGCATGACGAAAAGAAACAAAAATAGCATTTTACGTTATATGACACTTACTTAAGTTAATTTTACCTATTTATTACATTACTATGGGCAAAACACTGAGCCATGTTAAAATACTTAAAATATTGTTATTTGTAGGTCATTTTACTTGTGTAAAGAAAAATAAAATAAAATAAATTCTTAAGATTATTTAGACCAATAGCACTAACTTCCTGCCTGGCAAAGACCTTTGAAAAAATGATTACAGCAAGGTTAAATTACTATCTGGAGTCGAGGTCATGCCTTGCTGAAGAACAAGCCGGCTTCAGAAATAATATGTCAACGATAAACTCTATAATGAAACTGGTACATAAAGTGAAAACGGGTTTTAATTCAAATAACAGTTCCCTGGCAGTATATGTTGACTTTCAGGGGGCATATGACACCATATGGAGAAGGAAGCTGATTGACAAACTCCGGGATCATGGTATTGGAGGCAACATGATCAACTGGTACAAAAGATTCATAGCCCAAAGATGGATCCAAACTTGCTGGAATGAGGAAGCCTCGAAATACAAACAAAGCAAATTAGGACTGCCCCAAGGGGCAGTTAGCAGTTGCTCTCTGTTTAATATTTATATAAATGACTTGGTGACTAAACTAAAGAAAATCAAAGATATTGAAGTAAGCATGTTTGCAGATGACGTAGTCATCTGGACAGAGGCTAAAAACACAAGAAAATATCAAGATCAAAAGGGAATTCTTGAAAAAACAATGAACGAAGCCCTGAAGACACTGAATACATGGTCATTGGACAACAACATGATTATTAATAAGTCCAAAACAGCTTATCAATTTTTCTCTTTGAGACACGTAAATGCAGAATTTAACTTGCACATAGAAAATGTCACTCTCAGCAAAAGTAATAGCACCACATATTTAGGAGTGATCTTGGACAACAAACTGAATTTTAATGACCACATCAAATACGTGACAGAAAAAGTAGAGAATAAAATTCCAATTATGAAAAGACTCGCAGGAGCTAAATGGGGTTGTAACCAACAGACCCTAAACAAAACTTACAACACCTATATAAAACCATTAATTAAATATGGATGTGAAGTACTGCTCTCTATTCCAAAAACTAAGATGGATATCCTGGAGAGAGCACAAAATAAAGCTCTCCGAATCATTACAGGAGCAGTCAAAACAACTCCGATCTTGGCCATGCAGAAATATACCAACAATCTCCCTATCGCGACAGAAATCAAGAGACAATCTTTGGGAACATTCATTAGATTAAGAGCTTCACAGAAGGCGAATTGGATTAATGATGGAGGTACGGGCATATTAAAAACACAGGTGTCCCCAATTGAGAGTTGTCTAAAATTATTAGATGAATTTGATGTTACAGAATTGACGGTTTTGAATACAAACTTGGTAAACCCCCTAGACTTTATGGACATTGAAAATCACCTGGAAATAGATAACTCGGGCAAGAAAGGAATTCTAGAACCAATTTTAAGAACCACCTCATTGTGTGTATTGGATGAGAAATACCCTGAGTCTGAATGGACAAGAGTTTACACAGATGGTTCCAGGCTTCAAGATAAGACTGGTGCCGGGGTATATAGCAAACTATTTTCTCATTCTGCTTCAGGTGGAGGGGACATGTCTAGCTATGATGCTGAAATCCAAGCAATTTCATTGGCAATGAACAGCCTCATATTGAATACCAACCAATTTACTAAAGCTGTAATTTTGGTGGACTCAATGGCTGCAATACAGGCTGTTACGACGAATCGTCGCACTGAATTGCCTGGTATCTCCCAAATAAAACAAAATATTAAACTCCTTGAAAGCAATAATAAAGTGATAGTGTTTCAATGGATCCCATCGCACGTTGGCATTGAAGGTAACGAAAGAGCCGACTCGTTAGCAAAGAAGGGAACCCTAGAACAACAATTAAGTCATCCAATCTCTACAGGCTCAATAAAGAAAAACATCTACAACAAAATCTCTTTAAAACTTAAGACAGAGCAGAACTTGCTATCTAAAGGGAAACGTTGGGAAGAGATCCAGGACAGCTGGAAAGACTATAGTCATAAATCCCGTACAGAAGCAGTGGCACATTTCAGACTCAAAACAGGCCACGACTGTCTAGCAGAACATTTAAACCGAATTGGCATCCTAACCAAAAGTGAATGCCAGATCTGCAGGGCTGAGAATATGAATGCAGATCATTTACTTACATGCCCAGGACTTGATCCGGAAGCCCAAAAAAGCGAGAACTTAACCAAATTATACTGGGACGCTAGAGATATGATGAACTTTCTATGAATTTTTAACACCTTTTATCTGACTTTGTTTACTGTTGTGCTTTAGGCATCTGTTCAATGCTTAGTTCTTTGCTGTTTGTGTTGCCTGTAAATATGGATTAATTTTCCAAATAAAGCCATAGGTTAAAAAAAAAAAAAAAAAAAAAAAAAAAAAAAAATTCTTAAGAAAAAATACGTGGTACACCAGTAAAGGAAGCCGTAAGGAATAAAAATTTGAATTATGTAATTTTCTATCTGAAAGGTCATCTCTAAATTCTTTAAATCAGGGGCAAGTAATAACATGGGAATCTTGTCTATTAATTTTGCTTTAATTGATATATATATATACAGGTAGCCCTCCTACAGCACGGTATCTTACAACATGGTTTCGTTCTAACATGATAGGATAAATTGCAGGAACCCTCGTATAACACTGCAACACCTGTAATACGGTTTCGCTCTAAAAACAAGAAAAAAATTGCAAAAACTTTTCTACAACACTGTACTTATACAGCACTAGATAACATGATTTTAGTTTAATACATTTAAAAACTAAATTACCATAAAATAATGACTGGAAGAAATAATGAACTGCAGTGGCTTTACATGAAAATGTATAAACAAATTATAATTTATTCATTTATAACTCTATTCCGATGTCATAACGGAAAGCGTCATGCACAAATTTATTATATAAGAAGAGCATTACAGTGAATTTTAGATTTAACCTATTCAAAATCAATTTATGTAATGAAAGCTTGGAAGCAATTTTCAATTAAGCACGTCAACAACATCATATTTTTGTCGCTGAAAGAACTAAAATCATCAACGTTAAATGCATGTTGGAAGATGATCCCATGAACACAAATGCGCGCAAGGATTCCGAAATCATAAGAGCGGCCACGTCCGCATCAACAATGTCGCTAGAGTCGCCCAGTGGCTAAGTGGTTAAAGGCATCAGCCTGCCACGCCGGGGGTGCGGGTTCGATTCCCGCATAAGACTTGGCTGTATTCTGGAGAACCGGTCAGTCTTCCGCCTGCAAATGGAGCCCAGTCTAGAAAGGGGACCTGCAACCCATCGTTCATCACCGGTGTCATCGTTTGTCAATAAAATTCTCCTGTCTGTGATTGTGTCATTTGTCTGTTTCTATGTCTTGTATTCATATGTACACCGGAATGAGATGTAATGTCGTCATCCCCCAGGGACATTAGCCAAAAAAAAAAAAAAGTCGCTAGAATCGGTTCGACGCCATTTACCACCTTTCAGACATCCGGTGGTATCAACGGCAACCATTTGGAGACGACTGACGCAGGTATAAGGAGCCGACGTCCATTAAGACGCTTACCTCTAACCCCACATCATAGGCAGTGTCGATTGGATTTTTGCCGACCTCGGGCAAGCTGGAGTGTGACTTACTGGAGGCGTGTGATCTTCAGCGATGAATCCCGATTCAGTCTCAATGCTGATAACCAGCGCATACGAGTGTGGAGGCGACGAGATTTTAACACCAGTTGTACTGCCTATGCTATCAAGTCGCCCAGGTGCCATTTATCAGCAAGACAACGCTCGTCCACATACTGCGCGACTCTCCCAACAATGTCTTCAAGGACGTACTCCCATAGCCTGCCAGGTCACCAGACCTCTAGCCAATAGATAACGTCTGGGACGTACTTGGAAGGCAACTGCAGCCGTCCCGAAATACTGGTGAATTAACTGCCCAGTTGCAAAGATTATGGCATAATCTTCCGCAGGAGGTCATAGGTGACCTCATTGATTCGATGCCACGCCGTGTTTCGGCTTGTATATCTGCCAGAGGTGGATTTATTACTTACTGATTTGTAACCCTTTTCATGCCATATCTCCTTAATAAAACGGTCTATTCTTCTGAATTTGTAATCATTTGCTTATCTCCTCATACACTACAAACATGTTAAGTTTCGTGATGGTAGCTCGTTTCCTTCTGAGTGCATATATTTTTTGTGACAGTATATATATATATATATATATATATATATATATATACTAACTGAATACCCGTGCTTCGCTATGGAGTACATTTTAGGATAGTTACGATGAAAAAATAATGAAATTGTTTTCCTTATAAACAATGTTTTTTGTTTCTTCATTTGACGGAACTAATATTACCAGGATAGTCCGCAAACTTACGAGTGAGCAAGCTACGTAAAACTGACAGTGGGAGAAACAATTTTCTCTTAAATCTATGCCAGCGAATTTTAAAGTTTTTCCTTGAGACTTACTTAACTTCATAGCGAAGCATACTTTGAGGGGAAACTGCAAACGCTTAAAGTCAAAAGGGAGGTCATTGGGTATTAGAGGAATGCGTGGCGCGAACACTTTTACACCCGATTAAAATAGTGACTTCGATTATTTTTTATGCAGGTCTTAGACTTGTAGTCTAGTGCCATTACACATTTTCGGTTGTTTTAAATTCCGAAGGAGTATTTCGGGTGTGTTTTTCCGCAAAGAGAGCTTATGGTATGGAAGACTCGGTGGTTTAAGGGAGTTTAAAAACTCTACCGTATAGTTAACGGCATTACCTAAATTACAGACAGTGTTTATCAACTTGTAGACCATTTCTTCCCCGTCAAGGGACTTCAGCAACATGTCATTAATGAGCGCAGCTTGATCGTTTTTTCTAGTCAAAATGACCCTTTCACAAAACCATTCTACAGGCTTATTCTGTATTTGAGCAATACCTGTATAAATGTAATCTATCAGTTCCTATTCTTAAAAAACTTCTATCTGAATTAGTCTAGTGATTGAATTTTATCTTTTACTGTATTTTAATACTTTTTTGTCAATTTTTTTCGTTGTTATGCACGTGACGCAAAATTAATTTAAAGAATCAGAAAAAGAAAAGAAATCTCGTAATGAGCATTTAATAAATTAAATTCTAAAAATTAATCTTTAAAAAATCACCAAAAGTCAGTAAATGGAGGTAAAGATTCGAAAAAGATTTCATTTTAAAGGATTTTTTATCGTCTTTCTTGTGATATAAATTTTATAACTCTCAGATAATTATTTTGAATGCAAACTTTAAAAAATGTTACAAAACAACTTAAAAATTTAATTTTTAAAAAATCTAAGAATAATTTTTTTTAAATCTTTCTTAGTGCACCCCTACACTATAAGAAGAATCGCCATGCAAAATTTCAGCCCTTTAGGTCCAGCGGTTTGGCCTGTGCATTATGTAACAGTCAGTCAGTCAGTCACGGAACTGTTATATATATATATATATATATATTTATGTGTGCATGTATATATGTATATATGTAATTAAATGATTAAAAAAGAGCTAATGCGAATTGAAATTGTCTCCTTCTTATATGTCAGTAAATAGTAGACATTAAACATCCTTCATCAAAAATCAAAAGGCTGAATCCTTTTAACTTTTATAATATAGTATTGTATTAATCACCATCAGGATATGTGTGCAGTGTGCATATTATGCATAAATGCCTTTCTTTTATCATTTAGACGCCCAATGTTTATGCAGATATTCAAAATCTTGAACAGGTTTGGTCCTGTGCATTTCACTGTAAAGATACCCTACCTCTGTTTTTTTCCTATATTTAAGATGAAAGTGATTGAAAAAAAGTTCTAATATCTCAAATTTACAAACACAGCCATGCAGTTCTAAAGCTTAAAATTCGAGTAGAATGAAAGTGGAGTATCCAAGCTGTGGTATGATGAGATTATTGACATCAATATAATGAACGGTGTCATTTGGGAAATGGGATATTTCCATGGCCATCGGATATTGATTGGATTATTTTACACCAATCCTAATATTTCACAATCTGATCTATGGATTTGTTAAGTGGTAACTGGGGAGAGAAGGACTGAAAGCCAATCATAAAGTGTTCTAAACTGACAAAAGATATAGAAAAGGATTAAGGAATTATGCATATTACGTTATTTATGGAAGACAAGTGTCATAAGACCTCATCAATTTCACTGGTGATTCTGACAATAAATAAAAGTATGAAAAATTATTTAAGGCAATAAAAAGTTTTCTAAATTTGTCTGTTTTGTAAATAATTCTGTGCATGGAGATGATTTTTATTAACGCTACTTAGAAACGTTACAATGGTAGTAACGTTTAGAAACCAGTTAATGAATGACATTATATTAAAATTCTAGAATATGGTAGTGAAAGGGCCGACTTTTTAGCCAGGACTGCTGCTGAGGAGTACTTGAGCCCTTGTGAGACTCTTACTTTTAGAGAGATTTACTCCCTTAAGAAGATTGAACAAAACCATCTTTGGAGAACTCCTCCTTGCCACCCACGGTACTTTGGAAGAAGTCCGGATGGGTCTTTCCAGATCAAACCCAGAAAATATCAAACAGCCTTCTCGCGCTTCTTGAGTGGTCATATTAAAGCACTCACTTTTCGGCAGGGTCAGAAGATCTTCCCGGAGTGCCACTGATGCTCTGTCGACATAGCCTCCCCTGCCTATATTTTGGCTTGTTTGGGTTTTGCAAAGGACGAGGTCCTTCTGGACCCTCTACTGTTCTTAGACGTTTTAGATATTTTTGGTTTCATGGAGATTGTCTAGGCTTGCTAGACAATCTGGGATTAGTAAAAAAAAATATTAAAATTCTAGAAATATAAAAAATATTGTAAATAGAAATCTTAAGGAAACTTGTCACGTGCCAATGTTTCACATTTTTAAATTCACAAATTATATACTAAAGAACTGTTATTCCTTGATTATATTTTGGGTTTTCCTGGTTAATTTTCTTCAGAATCATGCATACCAACTACCCTGTTATTGAAACTACTTTTGAAAGTTATCACGTCTGTTAACAATTTTTAATACGAATATATTATACAGTAAAACCTCAAAAAATCGAATTCCTTGATAAATCGAAGTTTTTTCATTCCCCTTGAACCTGCCTAACACTTCAGTGTTATTGGTGGTGAACCCAGCTGTGGTGGTATCCACAGATACCACCACAGATACCACCACAGATCGAACCTATGTATGTCGAAATCCTCGATAATTCAAAGTTTTCTCGTTCCCCTTGAGGTTCGATATATTGAGGTTCGACTGTATTTTACTTGGTTTTTAAATATTATTTGAAGAATAAACATGATTCTACGTCATTATCTACCATATTATAAGATTAAAGTACCAAAATATATTTTCTTTTTTCATGATAAAACTCAACGGTAACCTCCAACATTTGGGTCAATAATCATAGATTCAGTGATGCTTTTAGAATAAAGGAGACTTTTAAAGTGGGGAGACGATTGTAACTATAGAGAATAAAAATTTATCAATCGTACTGAGGTCGCCGAATGAATGATGATAGGGATATTTAAATTTTCCTAATATCAGCAAGGTATTTTTCATACAAGAAAATCCACGTGTGTGTATGTGTGTACATGTTCATGTCGGTAGAGCAAGAGAAAATTGTGAGAGAAAACGGCAAATAAATCAAACCTGTAAAAGCTCATCTTCCTGAAGACCTAAAGGTTTACAGGACCTGTAATTCGACCACGGTGACCAGGTTCCATTTTGGAAACAAAATCGACTAGCATTGCCTGAAAGAGATATTGATCAGTGTTAGGTTCTATTTTCATAATCTTCACTTTTACAGCTGATTATAATACAATGAACAATTTCATTTATTATGATAACTCGTACCGACATCGTTGAGAATAGGGGGGTTGTAACGATGCCTGCTGCAATCGCAATTTATCCACAAACTTCGAAATCAGTCGTTGTTGCGAATTCACCTATTGTTTGATAAAAGGTGGCGCTGCTATGCAAAGAGATTTGTGTAACTTGTGCGGCTGTGCAAGAAAAGTTTGTTGTTCTGTGTTCTTGTTGATTCGAAATATGTGTTATGTGAAAGAAGGGGGGGGGGGGGGTTCCCGAACGTTTTTTTTTTTGTTTTATTACATATGCTAAAAAGTGTCCCATTGGACTCGTTAATAAACTAATACAGGATTTATCATAAGTAGTTATTGGTTGTTACACTGAACTACCAATCGATTTGATTTTATTCGAAATTCGGAAACATTCGTCATTATCAATCGTACTATCGGAACCACGTGAGGAACTCTGAATACCTTCCATCACGTGTTTCCGAATGGTTCATCACGGGGTTTTCTTCCTATGCTCGTGGTCCACTGTTTATTGTCAGCTGAAACTAGTACTTCAACCCGAGTCCTCATACCTTGCAGCTGGTAATTTTATCAACTGAACTTATCTTTGCAAGCGAAAACCTGTCCTTTTTTCTAAACCACCCTCTCGGGATAATTGGAACAAGTATTTATAATCTACCTTATAAGACTTTGCTACACCAGGGCTAATTAGACAGGAACCTACTGCTTGAAGCCGATTCGGCTACAAACATCCGATAACGGTATCCGATTTGGATGTTTGTAGCCGATAACGGCTACAAACATCCAAACTACCAATGGGACTCATACCCAAAGACTCAGGTTCGAATGCCAGCGCCTTAACCATTTGACCAGGGTCCGGCCGTAACAGCTTGAACAATGCGTTTTTCGTTGAAATACAGGGTGATTTTTTAAACTGACACTACTCAGTGTCATCTGTAGCGCGATTTATCAGCCGAAGTTCCACCAAAATTGATAGAGGGACTAAGGACGACATGAGAAAGAGTTTCCGGGAAAAAAAATTAATTCCAAAAGTCGCCCATAGGGGAAGATATGGCGCTTTTGTTGTCAGCGCACCCGAGAATTTGTATAAAAGGCAAGTAAAACATAAAAATACAAATTCAAGATTATGTGGTCGATAGCAGCGACAGTAATTTGGGCTATAAAGTAATTTGGGCTATGCGGAATCTGTTGCGCCTTCGCTTTACAGAAAAAAGGGTCATCAGTCGCTTTTTTCCTCTTGCATGACCACTTCGCTCCCCGGAACTAACCCCTCTGATATCTTTCAGTGGGGTTATTTAAAGTCTAAGTTGTATCTTGGTGAAGTCTCGAACTTCGCGGTCCTGAAGGACAACATATCCCGGACTTTGATGAACATTCCTGGTGACATGTTACGCTCGGCCGTTGAGAACGTAGTGTTCAGGATGCAATGTGTCGTCCACCAGGACTGTAGCCACATTGAAGGAGAAGTGAATTTACTGCATAAAGTGGTGTTGCAGTGAAATTTCTTTGTTATTAATTTGTCTGCTTACTACTTTTTCGGTATTCATTCCTAATCTTTATAGCCCGAAATACTGCCGCTGCTGTCAACTACATAAGTCGTGAATTTGTATCTTGATGTTTTATTTGTCTTTTCTGCAAATTATCGGGTGCGCCGACAACAAAAGCGCCATATCTTCCCCTATCGGTGACATTTGGAACTAATTTTTTATTTTATCATGGAAACTCTTTCCCATTTCGTCCTCAGTCCCTCTATCAGTTTTGTTGGAATTCTAGCTGATAGATCGCACTACAGATGGCTCTGAGTGTTGTCAGTTTTAAAAAAATCACCCTGTTTTTCAAACAGTCACCATTTAACGAAGCCTATAATATCCATCAGCTTTATATGCTTTGAATAAGAATAAAAATTGTAGATCCTGATAATTTTTTCAATTGAGTTTGGACGAAGCAATATCTCATATTTTTCTTCCATATCACCCACTTTATTACGTGACTCAGTATGGTCACTAAATAGGATGACTAAATTCATATTAATAATATAAAAAGTCAGGTATGGAAGTTTTTGTAACAGTTATTGTAATAAAATGGCATAATTTCTATATCAGTAAAAACATATTTATGGAATTCACTCAAAACGTGACATGTTTTATGCTCTCCCAAAACGTGGAACATAAAGCCACAGATGCGTGCCATAGGAGTTATATGCGAAATAACTTTGACAGCATTTGGACGTTCTATAGGCAAATAAATACACCTCTAGCATACAAGAAACCATGGACATAAAAGTTTCGAACTAATTATTAAGGATTAATGGAGGGAAAAGAATTACATCTGGAATATCTCTAAATTTTTATTTGTTGCTGAAAAAGAGCGGCAATCAAGGTCAGAATGGAAAGAGCCATCGTCTATCACGAATTGTGGTACAAAATTTAGAGTACTTAAAAAGGACAAAATACACGGAGCATGCCGGAATGGCGAACCCATTAGTTGATAATTAGCAAGAGCGACTTCGTCTATTATGACATGCTCCAGGCATTTTTTTAACTACAAGCAAACTGTCTCCTTTTCCTCTTTTTTGTTAAAAGCTTTTTGAAGATGAATAATCGTGTATCGAAACAAGTTTCAAAATATGAAAAAAATTTCTTTTTTACAAATACAATAAAGGTTTCTTGCCGAATATGTATATATATATATATATATATATATATATATATATATATATATATATATATATATATATATATATATATATACACATACATATATATATATTAATTTTTCGCAGATCTGAAATTTAGTTAAAAATGTGATCAAGTTAAGCTGAGAAAAGAGTCCTAACAGTCCTTAATTGAATAACCAATGAAATTTTGCCCAGATTTACGCTGTTCAGACTGTCAGAAAAAAACCTCAGAATTTATTTAAAGCTCCTGTATAAATAAGAGAGATAGACGATGGATTTGAGTGGCTGAATTTCAAAGTTCTTGAAATACATTTATCAGATCTTCCACTTAGTTCTATGGGGATACAAAAATGTTTGTTGATATCAGAAAAGATCCAAAAACAATTTAACATGGACAAATATCGGAGTTAGGGACCAAAGATGCTAAAAAAAATAGGGAATACTTAAAATGTCATATCTAAATCTTAATGAGCAATGGCTGTGTTGAAATTCTCTATTTACGTATGCGAGTCTTCATTTTCTGGTGAATCTAGAGTGTGCCTCGCTCAGTTACTATATGTGAGGTTCAAACTGTATGTTTGACATCCAATATTTGACAGCAAAGGTCATGTAAATAAATAACTTTTTATGGTTTATTTAATGCAGAATACGTTAGAATTTTGTAAAAAAAATTCCTATGTTCTGTCGTTGACACAGTTAAAAATATTTTATGATCTTATATCAAAAACGACAGAACTTCAAAAATAATCGTCTTTTAAAATTGATGGGTTGACAATAAAAGATTCTCCACACTAAACTCTTAACTACTTCAACAGTGGTTATTTTTTTCTAATGAGGAGATACTTGTCGTGAGACTTTCGCCTTTTGCTATTCACCGCTGGCTTGCTGGCTACTTTATTGTGTGAGCACTATTTTAGGCAAGCTAGCATTGTTCCCAGTGAGGGGACAACACGTTAACAACCAAGCCCTATTTGGAATTTGAACTCAATCGCACTGCGTGGAAGCTCACGACGCCAACCACTATACCATTTGGCCGGTTCGTCAGCAATGATTGTTATTCATATTCGCCAATTATAAGTATTCCATCATGAATATCTGTTATTGATGGACCCTCAGATCTTTTTGAGAAAACAAAAATTAACAGATATTATGCATAATATCACGTCAAAAAAAAGTAGAAAATATATTATTTGCATTAGGGATTCTAAATAGGTTAAAACATTGTACCCAGAGAATGTAAAGTAAAATTGTCGCATCATTAAACTTACTGTTTGTGTCATATCTTACACCGTTAAACTGAGCAAAGCAAGGAACACTCGCTATGCCTCCGGCAGGAGTTGTGGGCCAACACGACAAGCCGTCCCAGGTAGCATTGCAGTGAATGTGAAGATCTGAAAATGGAAAAGAACAACATCACACATACATTCAGAGAATTCAGAAAGGTTTTAGAAATGTTTTCCTTATTCGTAATGCTAAGTGGGGGGAAGTCAAATATGGTAATGGATACAAGGATGACGCTTTAGGTCCCATTCGCACATAATCCGTCAGCGCCATGCGTTAAAGATTCTGTTGGCGATGAGAAGAGAATCTGTTTATACCGAGTAACAAAACATTGGTCTGACAATGGCTAAGTGGTTAAGGCATCAGCCTGCACGCCCCCGTTTTTTTTAACGTGACCCGAGCCCCTTTTTTTTTTTAACGTGATAAGACTTGGTTGTATTCTAGGGAACCGGTCAGTCTTCCGCCTGCTAGGAGCCCCGTCAAAATGGGGAGCTGCAACCCATCGTCCATCGCCTGTGTCATCGTTTGTTAATAGAAATTATTCTGTGATTTGTGTTTCTACTTTCCTTGTATTCATATGTACACCGGACTGGGGTGTAACAGTCCTCAGCCCCAGGGACATTAGCCAAAAAAATAAATAAATAAAGATAAAAAATAAAAAATCGGCCGTTAGCCAGTCAGATGCGATCGACGCTTCTGTAACAAAAACAATGTGAACGAGTTCTCTTCTCAGCGCCAGCAGAATCCATGACGTTGACGGATTCTGTGTGAACAGGCCCTTCGATAGGAGTAATTTCAGTATATCTTTCTCTTATAGTAAGTACCACAACAACCAACACCTCTACATTGTTGTTTTAAAGCGCTTATGGCGGTTAATTTTAGAAGCTTTACAATACGAAACCAGGAAATCAAAAAATCTGACAAAAACCACTTTTGAACCTGCAAACAGTTAGCGGAAAACTGTCTATCTAAAGTTTAAAAAAATTTGAAACCTTAATATAATTGAAATTACTGATTTTCCCATTATTTTGTAAGCTAAATCAATATAAATAATGCTATTATTGTTTGATATAAAGGGAAAAATTTACATGGACATATAATTGTAATTGCTCTTCATTATTCTTCCTTCTTTAGATAATTACAAAAATTGAAATGTTCTAATATATATATATATATATATATAGTGTAATCTCGATAGATAGTTCCTGAAATAACCGTTTTCCCGTATGTGTCGTTTATTTCATCCAGTCCCGAATAAATTCCATATAAAACAAGCAAAACCAGACCGCTACTAACGTTCCTCTATCTATAGTTTTACGCGGATATTTGTTTAAAATATCTCATCTTTATCACCATTTTACTGGATAGATCTTTTTTTTCAAAATATCAAAAACCTAAAATGTAAATGTCTGGATTGAGCTAGAATAACGCCATTACTAAACGACGGAGAACATTTAGGATGCACGTGTTTCACTTGAATGCGAATTTTTTACTATCCGCTGGATGGCGGTAGTCAGGTGATACAACGTTATTGGAAAACGTAAAATGGATCTTCTATCCTGCTAACTTCACAAGCGTTTTGCAAACATTATACCGGGTGACCATAATTAAAACACCCCTACTCCGACATATCTATACATTGAACTACTCAGCTTCAAATTTTGTACACATAACGTAATGATGCGCCTTCAAATATGTAAAAATGTCATAAAAATATGAAAAGGTTAAGTCGATAGAAGGCTGTCATCATTACATTTATTTGACAAATTTGGAAACGACGGCTGAAAGCGGTACGTTAATTAAAGAACGGACCGGTCCTGTGTAATGTAAGGTATTGAATAGTCCTACGGCGGCGGTCAACTTGGGGGGTTGATCGCCAGACAAGATTAAGAGAGGATGTCGCCAGGGTTTGACATTACACGACAATGGACTTTGTATTCGGATTTTCGAGCGGCGTGAAGAAAAACCACGGGCGTCGTGGGAGGTTGTTGCAAGCTTGTTTCCCGTGGGGGCGTACGATAGTTGAGCAGGGGCGGCAATTTAAATGATGGTGGAGTAAAACAAGCGAATGAGAGGATGGCAAGTTTCAGAATTGGTTAAAAAGAATTTAGAAAGGGGAGCCAAGGAAGAAGAATGAACTTAAAAATATATAAATTGAGGAGTTTGAAAAAACTCAAGAGCTCTCCCTACCTAGGGCCCTCACTCGCAGGAGCTCTCCTCTCTAGGCCTCTTTCTCGCAAGGGCTAGCTCTCTCGCTCTCCCCTTCTCTCAGAGATAGCCAATTCTACGATCTCAGGGAAGAGAACATTTTCTTGATTTTTGGCGTATCGGGTCGAAAACGGAAGTTCCCCGTTGCCTATTTAGATTGGTGTGCTACGAAGTGGGGAAAATATTTTAAATGCCCCAAATAAAGTCTATGCAGTGAAATATTGGTGTGTGTGCGCGAAGTGATTTGAAGGCAGCAGCAAACTCCCTGGCAATAGAAGCAAGAGTTCCCCGGCCCACCGTCAGCAGTTAATCTACCACTGCACCGAAATGCGACGTATCGAAAGAGTCCAAATAATTCTTTTTTGTTAAGATCAGTCGGGTCCTTTTTGGTACAGGTTTTGATTTTGCTTTTAGAGTTTGGTTTAGGAATAGGTGTGGAAACAGTTGATAGAAGAATTTAGTAGTATTAGATGTTTTGGTGAATTATTCTGTGCTCCCTTGCCTTGTTTTTAAAAGTAATCTTTTAGAACTATACTTTTTTAGTTGTTGATTTGGTTTATGTATGGATATGTGTTTTTCTACGAAAGTTTTTAAGATAAAATGTACAAATGTATAAAATTGTAAATAAATTTAGTTTAATTTAAATTTAAATCAACTCTCTGTTTTAATTTTTTTCAGTATTTTTTTTTTAGTTTACTTGTTCGTCAATGCTAATTACATACTAAACTACGGTTTTTTAACAAATAATTTGAAATACAACGCACCCAACTACCCCTTAATAAATAATCATTGTACTACCCAACTAATTCACGCCCGATAAAATAACTTTGGATGAGCAATACGACACATACTATTCAAGACATGGAGAAAACGGATTACAGAGGGTAAAATAATTCCATAAACTCCGATAGGTGGCACTGTACAACAGAAAATGTGAAAAGAGACAAAAATCTACATATATAAAACAGTTCCGTGACTGACTGACTGACTGACTGACTGACATACAACGCACAGACCAAACCACTGGACCTAAAGGGCTGAAATTTTGCATGGCGATTCTTCTTATAGTGTAGAGGTGCACTATGAAAGATTTTTAAAATATACTTCTTAGATTTTCTAAAATTGAATTTTTAAGCTGTTTTAGTAACTTTTTTTAAGTTTGCATTTAAAATAATAATCTGAGGTGTATAAAATTTATCTCACAAGAAAGATCCCAAAAATGTCTTTAAAATGACATCTTTTTCGAATCTTTACCTCCATTTTCTGATTTTTGGTGAATTTTTAAAAGTTACTTATTAGAATTTAATTTATTACATTCTGATCACGTGATTTCTTTTTCTGGTACTTTTAATAAATTTATCGTCGCGTGCATAACAATTAAATAGACAAAAAAAAAATTCTTGCTAATGCGGCAGACGATTGGACATTATCCAAACAAATATTAAAATACAATAAAAGATATTATGTTCTTCAAACTGTACTATATTAACTGTACTATATTCTTTAGTATGTCCTATCACATTTAATTTGAATATTTTCTTCTACATTATTTTGTCTATAAAAATATCCCTTACAATTTTTTTATAAATATATTTTTTTGTTTTTTTTACACCAATTGATACTTTGATCGTCGTATTTATTATATATATATATATATATATATATATATATATATATATATATATATTGTCATTAAGTGGATACATTGACCGTTGTATTTCATTTGAATGTACTCCGTCGCGAAGTGCGGGTTTTCAGCTAGTAATAATAATAATTTTTTTAAAAACTTATGAGAAATGAAGTTTTTGGCAGATTCCGTGAAGCGACGAGGCCCATTTCCACCTCAGTGGAACAGTGAACACCCATTACTTTCGCGTTTGGGACACGGAAAATCCCCCTAACTTCCAATAGATTCCACTCCACTCACCGAAAATTAATATCTGGTGTGGATTCACAGCCACATTCCTTCATGGACCTTTATTTTTCGAAGAGGCTACTCGCAATACCTTTGAGACAGGCACCGGTACGGCCAGCAGATATAAAAGGATGCTCGAATCTTTTTTTGTGCCCCATTTGCAACAGTGGCAATGTCTTGACTCAATTACTTTGATTTCAAATGGATCGCCTCCACGCATTGGACACTGTGTACAGCAATTTCTTCGTCTGCGTTTCACAAATGACAAAATAATCAGTCGTGAGTTTCCGAAAACTTGGCCATCTTGTTCTCTAGATCTTAATCGGTGTGATTTTTGGCTATGGGGACACTTAAAAAATTTTGTTTCTCGAGGACATCTGGTAAACGTGGCAGACTTGAACGAAAGTATCACTCTGCGTGTGAGAAGCATTTCAGTCGACCAGTTACGATTCGCAGTTGAACAAGCTGTCCACAGACTGCAGTTTTTACATCGTCAAGAACGGAACTACAGCTCCGATTCAAAAAATTAGAATAATGTAAAAAAGAATGGGTTTAATGTTACTAAACTGTCAATTTGCATACTGTGTTCAGAAAAAAAAATATTAAAAATGTCTAAATATCTTCAGAACATTTATAAATATAACATAAATATTTATTTTTATTTGCTGTACTAATAATTAACTATTTTAAAAAATATTAGAATTATTTAAAAAATTAGAATATCTGGACAACATGGTTCGAAAAATTAGAATATGCAATTATTTTCCTGTTGGTTTAGAGAACAGCTGCGGAACTAATATGTGCGGAACTATAAAATGTGCTCGCGGAAAATGAAAAGTAGTTTGGCATTTGATTTTAGTTCAGTATTTTCTTAATATGGGACGAAAGAGCGACTTATCTGAGGCTGTGAAAATTCGTATTGTGCACTTGCACAAAGAAGGAAAAACACAACTGTTTATAGCAAAGGAAGTGAAATGTTCTGAAGCAAGTGTGAGTAGAGATTTGAGAAAATATTGTAATAATAAGTGTTTTAAAAATAAACACTTTTAAAGTGGTTGAAAGTTAGTAACTTCAGCAAGAGATGAAAGGCAATTGAAAAAGATTGTGAAGTAACATCGCTTTTGAAGTGTGAGATATTTGCAGAGAAAATGGAAAGAAGTGGGTGTAAATTCCTCTAAATCTACAACATTACGACGACTTCACAAATTAGATTTTAGATCACGTGTGCCTAAGACAAAGCCGCTCTTATCATCTAAGCAAATGGCTGCTAGAGTTAAATGGTGTAAACAAAGGCTATTTTGGGGTCAAGATGACTTGAAAAGGTACTCTTCAGCGATGAAAGCATGTTTTGTGTGTTCCATGGGAATCAAGGTATACGTGTTTGGAGACTTAAACAAGAAGCTTTTGATAAAGAGTGTTTAAAACGTTCGGTTAAATTTGAGACCTCTGTCATGGTATGGCGCTGCATGAATGCAGAAGGCCGAGGTAGGTTGTGTATTATTTACGCAAAAGTCAATTCAGAAGTGTATCAAGAAATTCTTGAACACTTCATGACTCCTTCATCTGAGGATTTATGTGATGACGATTTCGTGTTTCAGCAAGATTCACCTTCTTCCCACACTTCCAAATCAACAACTAAATGGCTCCAAGAGAAGGAAATAAATGTACTCCCTTGGCTAGCGAATTCCCCCGATCAAAACCCCAAAGAGAATTTGTGAGGAATTATGAAAAAACGACTTCAAGAAGTTGCACCAAGAGACAAAAAAGATCTTATTTCTAGTCTGAAGAACATATGGGAGAATATTGATAAAAAATTTGTGAACCTTTAGTCAATAATATGCCAAACCGCTTAAGATCTATCATTAAAGCTAAGGGTAATGCAACAGAGTATTGATTAGCATGTAAAAGACCTTCGAGTTTAAATTGTGTACAATATATTTACATTATTCTAATTTTTTTAACCGTTATGAAGTATTTTAATATTTTGAATTTTTTTCCCTTGCTGTCTTAAATATATTTTCTATTTCATTGTAATATGTTCATATTTTTATAATCTACAAAATATGCAGCTTTATATTATGATAATTTATATTTGATATCATTGATTATTTATTTGATAAATTAGATTTGCAATTCCCTTGACCATATTTTCTTTCATTATTCAAATTTTTTGAATCGGAGCTGTATATTGAGCAGCATTCCCTCCGTCGATAACGTCCATGTCACATGAATGATACCTTCAAATGAAATGTCTTTAAAATGTGTTTTTGTGTTATTTCAGTCATGTCCAGTTGTACAGCGCCACCTATCGGAGTTTCTGGAACTAATTTTTTTCCGCGTAATCCGTTTCACCATGTACTGAATAGTGTGTGTACAAAATTTGAAGCTTATACACTGAGTTGTTCAATATAGAGGTCGGAGTAGAGGTGTTTAATTATTGTCACCCGGTATAATATATAACGTTATATAAAATATATCATATTATGATTATTATGAAGTATTTCAAGGGCTGTAATGGAAAATGGCTTATTCTAAAGGATGAGTGTCTAATGAATTCAAGCAATAAAGGCTCGGCCATACAGAAAGTGGTTTGTCGCGATCTCTATCCGCGACGGGAGGGCGGTCTACTTCCGTTACGCAAAGTTGTATCATATGTGTCAGAACGCGAGCTACCGTCTCCAGTCAACTTTTGTCGCGACGTCGAGCGATCCGGTAGTACAATATTACAGATTTCTCGCGTGACCGCCCTTGCCGTCTTCGGTTAAGGTGAATGATCAAACGGAAATTTTTATAGAAACTGTGCAAATACACGTATTTGCTCGACAGGTCATACGAACATTATAAGAATGCTTTTAAGAAAAATTTAAATCAAATTACATTTAATTTTATGTTGTATTGTTTCTTGTGTCAAAGTAATTAGCAAAGCGTTCACGAATTTGAATTGCAGCATTGTCCGACCGTCGATTTGTTAATCCAGTTTCCACAAATGCGCGTATAGGCCCACACCCTTCTTAAGTTTCTCCGGCTGTCCATTCTCTGTTATTATTCTTTGATGTAACGTAATTGTGCAACCAGCAAGTTCCTTTTTCAAAATAATCCGCATTTTCAACATTTTCTTCAATAGCTCTTATAAAATCTCCCGAAGAAAGCGACCAGACTGGATGGCTCATACAAAGGTATCGCGTCCTATGTGACGGTCCCATATCGCTTCCCGCCGGGAGAAACCGCTTTCTGTGTGTCCGAGGCTTTAAACTGATAAAACAACTCTAAACATCGATGCCCTGCAAGCAATGCCTTTTGTATTGACTGCTTGGCGTCAGCTGATGCAGTCCACAATAATTAACTGTTTTGGGATATGTGGTTACGGAAGTCTACCAGTACCTTCATAATATGATGAAGAACAAGTGGGTGTCACTGGAGACGATTGGGGCAGATTGGAAATTGCACCTGACACAAATTTGGATATGTTTGCTGCATTCGACGATGTTGTCGCAACTTCTGGGTTGGAAAAAAATTGAAAGCATGTGTGATGCAAGATTGAGGGAGACAACAAAAGAGGTTGAAGATGCTGTTCAAGAGGATCCACTCACTTAAAAACAAACTTTTATCTGTAAACTTTTATCAGAGCTTAAAAAAAAATAGCTTTTCGTCTAAAAAATAAGTTTATTATGGGAACAAATTACATTCAATTTTTTTTTATTTCTCATGCCGTTACAAATTGACAGAAAAAGAATAAGTGTTTCATAAACATTGAAAAAGAAATGTTTCTATGAGAACGAAAGTCACATATTTTATATATAATCATTTTGTCCCAAAGTTCTAATTAGTTCCTTTATGAGGTCCATAAACACAAAAAAATCTATAAAAGAAATAAAATTTTTATATTTGGGGTTGATGCGAATTAAAGAGCTTTTAGAATCAGGTAACGTGAAACGAGCCTTTATACGATGATAAGGTTTCCAGATACAATATTTTATGGTGCATTGTCTTTGCGTACCTTGATGTACACCGGTGCTTTCAGTTTTTCATCACTAAAAGGATTTTTTTTCGCCATTTTCTATCTTTGTCGCTTTACCAACATTAAAAGAATACAAGAAATTCCTTTGTGAAGTATCTATATAAAGGTTTGTACAACATTCCTTTGAACTATTTTCGATTAACTATTTTCAGTTACTTTTAGTAATTAGAGTCAAAATTTTGAAAATATTTTCTCTGGAGCAAAAAATTACTCAGAAAAAAATTACTTTTTACATTTGAAGTACTAAAACGTTTAATAAACACAATTTCTATGAATATTGAAAAAAAAGTTTTTAGCCCCCTTTGATATGCTCAAAAGTGAAGCTTTTACAAAAACTACAAGTAGAAAATAAAAGTGCTTTAAACTCTTATTTTGAAGTTTTTTGAACAAAATTTCAAAGTGTTGAAGTGGTTTTGTGTGTATAATCTTAAAATAAACGTGTTTTTCTTATATAAAATTACATTATTTTCCTTACATTTTCATTATATTAAGGCGTGTATATTTTATAAAAATATGCACGTGTTGTTATCTTTAAATAAAATCAATACAAAATGTGCGTAAATAGAGAAAATATAAAATTTTATATTCCGGTCCTCCCCCCTTATGATGTTAAATTTGGTTAATAATCTCCAAAAATTTCTTTTGTGAAAGAAAAATAAATCTTATTTTAAAAGGCGCATTTCTGTGGAGGAAAACATGCGTTCAATATTAAAAGCGTATTTCCGACTTTTACATCGAAAAATACGACTGCTGAGACGTTATCACGGTCTTTTCTCTGTTCTAAATAACGAAACGAGTATTGGAATAACATTTTATGTAATCCTTTTCCTTTAGAAATGTTCAGTTTCCCTTCACAAAAGACTGAAATAATAAATCTTTTGTCTTGGTTTACGTAATAAGAACATCCATAACTGTAAGTAAAAGAGAAATAAACATTTCCTTAGTGCTATGTAACTTGAATTTTAATACACGAATATCAGTGCTTAAAAGTCGGAATAAAGTTTATCGCGAGTATCGGTATTACAGAATTGGTATTGTCTGTTTCCTTTTCCGGTCCATTTATTCTCGTCAGAGAAGATACTGTAGACCGATTATATCCACATTCCAATTACTCTAGCCTTGCTTGCACATTTTGGACTGATTCGACTCGCATTCTGATCATAGTCGTTCTGATCTAAATGAAACGAGTTCTAAACTTTGTATATTGTGCATGAATTGTATTTGAGAGTATCATGCTATTCTAAAATCACAAACCAAAATATTTTGGTAATAGTTTTTAAAATTTATACTCAATTTTACCAGTGCAGTCTCTAGGAAGTAATTTTTTCCTTCTTAAGAAGCAGTGGGCAGAATGGAATTAATACAGAGCATCCATAGTAAACTGGATCTGCCTTTAGGTAGAGATACCTTCTGAGGAGAAACTGTGACAGAATATTCTGACCGCTAATTTTGGTGCCAGAGACTACGGTTTCAGTCTCGTAGTGTCATAAATGCTTACAGATATCCAGAAGCTTTATCTCATTGCTTCATGTTTTAAAAGAAAATAATGGCTGTTGAGACTGCCAAAATGACTACCTAATTAAAATTTAGCATATAACAAAAGTATGAGCTATCGAAAATCTGAGACTACACGTTTGTACGAATCCTTAGAATGAGTGCTATAGTTTTTGTCCGTTTAAAAGAATATCTATCTTTGAATGAAAAGAAAATAAGAGGCAATGGGACGCATTTAAATACTAAGCTAAATCATCAACTTTTTATTTTTTTCTTTAAGCAGAAGCAATTGTATCATAGCAAAGCGCTTCCGGAATATTCAGCGTTGGACATTTCTTTAGACGATGCTTGCCAACATACTTTCAGGCTCGAGAACTAAAAGAGATGAAATGCTGGTACCTGCCGGTTTGGCCTTCAAGTAGCAAAAGACGACAATGGCTTTCCATGGAAAACCATCCAGCTTTCCTACCAAAGAAACATGTTTAGTCCATGCATGCTAAATCTCACTCTCCCTGTTGTGGACCTGACTTACTTTCTCAAGTCTCATGAAAGCTTTCTCTTGATGTATTACCCTAAAGAACAAGCCTGTCTCTGAGATTAACTAAAAAGGATTTATTATGTTTCATACCAAAGCACTTCTCGAGTACCCTCGAATTGGATCAGGAATTCTATTTTGGCTTGGCCACTCTGGGAAAAATCTGTTAACTCCTCTTAGACTAGACTTCGAGTGGCAACTCATGACCTTTGCACTCCAAAAACCAATCACCCAACATTCGAAAAAGTCGTTTCGAAAATCTCTTTTTAAAAAAATTCTTCATGATGAGAACCTGACTTTCCACTCTCAGGCTTCATAGAAATTTCCCCTCTTGATGCGTGAAAGAACAAATAGCACACGCAGGATATCTAAAGTCATATTCATTGGGTCTCGTATCAAGATATTATCCAAGTAATTTCATGGCTGGCCATCTCTATAGGCAAGTTCGCATGAATATACAGGCCTGAGAGCTAAGAGCTTAAACTGTTCGTTCGGGTCAGTTTAGGCCTCGAGTTACAAAAGATGGCATTAATGCTCCAAAAACTAACAAACCAATCAATAAAGGTGACATTTTTAACGAACTTTCACTCAAAGCGAGAGGACGTCATATTCTTCCTTGTAACGAACTGGCTTTCCTATTCAGAGATAATGGAAGGTTGCCCTTGTTGTTGTTATTTGAAAAATAATTGATAACACTCAAAGTGTAACTAGACGCCAGTTAAGTAGTATGTTCGTCCAAGTGCAAGTGCCCAATAGATGCACTAAATTCGAAGCAAGAACACCAGCCTGATACCAAACCCAGATACTCACCTTGCTTGGTTAGCAAGCAGCCATAAGTCCAACTCGGTAAAATGTATGTACTTGCTCTTTACCTTCTTCTCCTGCTATACTTTAATTTAGAACCACAGTCCCCCTTCCCCCACCAAAAAAAAGAGGGCACTGATATACAAAAAAGAAATTAAACAAATAGATGAAAAAATGCACCAAGAAAAAAAAGATATTTCCGAGCGTACACGAGGCGTCCTAATCTCTAAGAAAAACGTAAAACACTCACCTGTTACGTCTAGTATTGTCCAAACAATTTATATCTCATTTGAAACTCTATCACGTTTGTATGCTGCTCCATCATTTTATGATTCTTAATATTGTTGCTGATTTTATGACGAACTTATCTGTATAATAATTATTATTTATGAGACATCTATCATTATGACACTCCAGAATAGTTCTACATATTGTAAATCCTGCTCCTTGGCTAGCAACTAAAAATAATTAAAATTCAACCCCTTTCGTTACTTTTTTTGGCTGTATTAATCTATATATAAAAAAAATCCGTAACTGACTGACTGTCTGATAGATAACACACAGACCAAATCGCTGTACCTAAAGGGCTAAAATTTTGCATGCCGATTCTTCTTATAATGTAGGGGTGCACTAACAAAGATTTTTCAAAAATTCTTCATAGATTTTTTAAATTAAATTTTTAAGCTGTTTTTGTAACTTTTTTTCAGTTTGCATTTAAAATAATAATTTGAGGGTTATAAAATTTATATCACGAGATAGATCATAAAAATTCCTTTAAAATGAAATCTTTTTCGAATCTATCCCTCCATTTTCTGATTTTTGCTGAATTTTTAAAGGTTAATTTTCAGAATTTAATTATTTATTTATTATAATTTTTAGAATTTAATTTGATCACGTGGTTTCTTTTTCTGGTACTATAAATTAATTTTGCGTCACGTGCATAACAACGAAATAAATTGATAAAAAAAAATATTAAAATACGGTAAAAGATAAAACTTAACCACCAGATTAATTGAGATGTAAGTTTTTTTAAGAATTTAATTCAAATTAGTATGTCTTATGGATATTAAACATAAAAATTAATTGTATACATTGACTGTTGTATTTAATTTGAATATTTTCTTCTACATTATTTGTCTATAAAAATATCAGTAACGATTTTTTTATAAATATACATTTTTTTTGGCATTAGTTGCATACATTGGCCATTATATTTATTATAAATATTTTTTTTGCTTTTTTTTGGCATTAATTGCATACATTGAACGTTGTATTTCATTTGAATGTACTCTAGCGAAGCACGGGTATTCAGCTAGTTTATTATAGAAGAGCTGATGATACAGCAGAGTCACGATAAACTTTTACATAACATCACTTCAGGAACATGATTGGTTTTCACTTCACTTAGGACCAAGGTCCTATGACTGGAAAAGGGCCTTAGATACAAAGAAATGATTATCATGCTTCTCTTTAAATAAGTCATCTGTAAAATCAATTAAAGATATGATACATAGACTAAACTATGAAATATCATGAAATCAATCGATTAACGCATTTTATATTTTCGAGTATGGACACAGAATTAGATCTAAGTGTTAAAGTAAAATTCGCTTGCTCTTTTCCGAAGATTTTGATTTGAGTTGATAATAAATACATTTTTACAATATAATGTATTCTTCAGATGTCCTGTTTGTAATGTTTTCTAAGTAATGAGAATGGACACACGAAATCTCAGGCTAAAATCTCCCTGATACTTATAGAAAATTTAACGAAATCAAAACAATCCTGGCACTGGTCTAGTCCTCTGCCAAAAGCTGCATGATTTCGTCCTATTCTAAATACCTAAACCCGTTAATAAAATATGCTGAATATAGAATGCGCATTTTTAGGACTTATAAAATTTTAATCTAAGGAAGAAAACCCAAAACTTTTAAAGCCCAATCCATCTGCATTACACCTCGGAATTCGATGCAAATCATAAATCGTGACTTATCCAAATAAATTCCATTAATCTCGACATTTTCGATACAGATCATTAAGTTTGAGATTTATGTTGAGTGACGATCGTTTAAAAGAAGAAAATGATTTTAGTATACATATTTTACATTAAGCTTCGCTACCGAAAACTTATAGATTACTGCGCATCCACTTTCGATGCCGACATATGTCTCAGAGATCATTTCCGCTTTCCACAGGGATTCTAAAATGTAAATGATGCTTCACTCTCCCGTCTTTTCGTGCATTTATGCGATCATTTGACGAAGCATTCCGGCGGAAGCAATTTTAGAAACTGTTTTCAATATTATTTACTTCTCCCGATTGATAGAATGAAATCTCTGTTATTGACGTAAATATCTGGCATCGTATGTTTCAAGAATTCACAAGCAGTACCAAATTCGGACACTCAATAACCTCTGGATATTTATAAGTGACTTGGTTTATAAATTTGTGTTTTAATTTGTAGAAAAATATTGTTTACTAACGACCAAAAAGCCTAAAATCTTTAAGTCTGTTGTGTACTAACCCAATTAGATTCGCTCACCTCAATGTTAACCTATGGAGAAAACGCGTCTACCTTTAACAGCTACATAAATGCTGATAAACCAATAAAAATGGTATTTTCAGATAGCCTGAACTTTTCTGCACCTTACAACGGGTATCATTTTATGAATTTCGTCCATGAAAGGAATTTATGAGCTTTTAAAACACACTATACCAGATTTTTTTCCACGAAGAATTTACATTAAAAAAATATTATTTGCATTTTTTCAGAAGACGAAAATGCTCAAAGATGCAAAATTTCTTTCTCTATTACGGAGAAGAATTTTTTTTTTAATCTTTGAATCGAAGTGGACAATCCGTTGACACATTTTCTCCATAGGTTAAAAATGAGGTGAGCAATCCAATAGGGTTTAGTACACAGCAGCCTTAACGGTGCATACTTCGAATTAGTCCGAGCTTACCACACATCATAAAACATTATTCCTGTGAGCGATAAATACAGATTATGAGTTAAACTTAAAAACACCCCTAAAATTGTATTTTATCAGTGTCCATAACGTGTTCGATTGTCATAAAGTATTTCAGGCTCCCGTGTTGTCAGGTTCTATTACATTCTTCTGACACGAAATAACAAAATTACATCAAAAGTATCCCAGCTTTTTGCTGGCCATCAACTCAACAAATCTAAAAGAATCTCTCTATAGCAGCCTTTTCTTCGGTGAAATCTTATATATGAAATTTGCTGATAAACCATAAATAACAGTGACATGCATATTGATAAAATATGCGCATCACTGATATTTATGGCCCATATTGCAAATATGACCTCATATTGCAAAAAATATATTCGACATAACAAAGTTTTTTTCCCCAACTATTTAAATTTTCAGCTTCCTAGGCCTTATAGTTCCAGCGATGCAGTGATCAGTCAGTGAGTAAGAGGCATTTGGCTTTTATATACATAGACTTAAAACGATAAATGTAATAACATTGGAACACATTTGAAAAATAAATTGAATCTTTAAAATCTTATAGTTCCGTCCGTTTTGGACTGATTTTAATGAAACTCGATATATATATATATATATATATATATATATATATATATATATATATATATATATATATATATATATATATATATATATATATATATATATATATATATATATACACAGTGATTTCCGCTTATAAGAATCACGTTTGTTATTACTGTTTTTGATTCTTATAAACGGTTGATTCTTATAGCCAAAATTTAGGTTTTTGGACAGGCACACGCACACACACACCTATAAATACATATATTAGATAATTTACCATAAAATACTCTTTAATTTACGTTAATTACCTTTCATTAAAATTATTCTTTATAATTTCAAAAATACAACTTAATTTCTAGACCTGTAAGTAGATACACATGATTATAATAAGAGAAGAAAAAATCCAATATTTGTTACAACATACCTGCTTAACAGTTTAACATTTCAACTACAGGAAGGGTGCAAGAAAAAGTTTTCTATGGTAGTTTGACGTAATGAAATTTTCCGGAGGCTGTTTATACCTCTTTCAATACCAATAGTCTCAGACAAAGATTCACCTTCTAGCTTACGTTTCACGGTTTGATAACGTGATGAATCTACAAATGTCACGTTTGCCTAAATGATAGTGGACACTTCCCCGAAGATTTATGTGTTTCAGGGTCCAGGAAGCTGAAACCAGGATGTGGGAGGTGGGAAAAAAGAGTCCCTGAGTTTGTTTGTCAGTGGAGAAAAGTGAAATCGGACTCGGACGGGTTAGCCCTGGGTCAAGCTAAAAGGGCAGTGTTTAGCTAAAATGTTTAAGGGAAACCATTATGTTATGTCTAACAAAGAAAGGGATGCATTTTACGACTGTATTTCATCCCATGTTATCACTCTTTCTTTAAAAAAAAAAGAAAGAAAGAACTTCGTGCCTTTTGAGGGTTTAAGTGGCTTTTTTGGAAAAATGAAAGGAAATTGAAGAGTGTAAACTGATTCTTAAAACCAGTGGATTGATTCTTTAAACCGAAAATTTTAACATGGAAATAATACAATTGTTTTTGTTTTTGCGATATTGATTCTTATAAATGGTTGATTCTTATAACCACTGACCACTATAAGCGGTGGTTACTGTATATATATATATATATATATATATATATATATATATATATATATATATATATATATATATATATTATATATATATATATATATATATATATATATATATATATATATATATATATATATATGTAATATATATATTATATATATATATATATATATATATATATATATATATATGTCATGATTTGGACGAATGACAGAAATCAAGTCGTTTAATTTAATAAGTTTATTAATTCCATAAACTGCAAGACAAAGATTGTGGTTTAGAGAACAGCACGTATCACCATCACACACCAAGTTTCTAGTAGTACAGAGCAAATCTGAAATCACTCATCTCCCACCGTTGCCAATCCGGAATAGCTAAACTTTTCCAGCCAGAGATTCAGCGAGAAACCTGTTCTCCTTCAAACTCCAGACTCTTTTTCGTCAGGGTTGTACTCAAAGTGAGGGAAGAGTCATTTAAAATAAAAATTACTGGATCTGATTCTTACATATATATATATATATATATATATATATATATATATATATATATATATATATATATATATATATATGTATATATGTATATATATATATATATATATATATATATATATATATATATATATATATATATATATATATATATATATATGTATATATATATATATATATATATATATATATATATATATATATATATATATATATATATATATATATATATATATATATATATTAACTTAGAATTACGTTCCTCCATGACGGTCCTGCGGAAATAAAAATTTCAGACGCTAAAACTGTCCGTCCATTCGTCCTCGCGAGTTATAATTTTGGCAGCGCGCCAAACCCAGTCTATCGCTTGGACAAGTTTTAAACAGAAAAGTTCCAAGATGCGTCAACAGTTTGAAATAGATATATGTATATATATATACATACATACATATATATAGATACATACAAAAGAGGTAAACAACGATAAGTAATCTTACATAAACGAAACTACGTTCCACGGTAGTTTCGTTAATAGACTACCTGAATTTATTTTAATTGTTTTTTTTTCGGGGGGTGGGGGGTGGTTGAAGCCCCTTTTTAACCCCTTAATGCTCGAGTTTTTTAAAAATATTTTTTAGTGAACATCTAAAGCCTAAGTGGGAGAAGTATACACAATTGCTGTTTCCTAGGTCTTATGGTTGCATAAATACACAGTGATCAGTCAGTCAGTCAGTGGTATTTGGCTTTTATATATATATATATATATATATATATATATATATATATATATATATATATATATATATATATATATATATATATATATATTTAGAGAGAGAGAGAGAGAGATTGTTATATCTCTCACAATCGCTGCATTCTATGTCAGCAACGAAAAGTGAAAACATTACAGTGTAAAAACAATTTTATTTCATTAGAAAATTGTTGACCCTAGAAATATCTGCTTTTAACATCATTCTTAAAATAAATAATAATATACTCTGTTAATCTAATAACATACACTGTTTAAAGAAAGTTTAAAAATGCCGTCGTCTGGTTGCTTATTACATATTTCTCCAAGCGTTCAATCGTAGTATTTTTCTGAATGTTAAAAGTTTACGTTGCAGGTAATTAAAATAATAAAAAATATTATCTAATAACATTTTAATCATTCATTGAATCGGCGATAGAGAGCAATGCATTTTCTCATGCTTATTAAATAAGATGACAAATTTCACTACAATTAATTGAATATGTGAAATATTTACTATTTAATCTTATTATTTTGGGTTCCAGTTATGGATTTTATCATTATTAAAACATCTAGCTTTAAGCTGCAAAAAGAACTTTTTGCAGCTTTGTTGTCTAATTTCAGATGCTTTTCAGTAAAGTGTATTTTTATGGCATTTCCCTGTCTAAGAATTATCTCATTATTTGGATACAGAATTTTTTTTCCCTACAAACCTACGCAAACGATATTTACTCACTTCAAATGTCAAATATCGCATTACTCCCACATTATTTTAACTTCTGTCTATCTTATTAGAAATTCTGAAGTCAAATGAGACGCGATCAAATAATATGATGACACAGAACTGTGCCGATATAGATAATTAGGTATTTAGATTTAAGTATTTTTGCCAGGCTGACATTCGAAATTCCAAGTCACGTTCCTAAATGACATGAATTAGTTAAAATATAAAAGCCTTTAACATGTCAGTGATAAATTATTCATGCTTTTAAAATGCAGTTTCAGTCATCTCAATTTCAAATGACAACAAACGATTCTGGTAGTTTTATTTTATGCTTGTTATATTTCTTTTCTAAATATTTCATGTCATTTTATGTCACGCTTTTCTTCAAACTTTATCTAGAGGATTGACTGATGGACATTTGCAATTTTCTAGGAAACTACAATAAACGATTTTATGGTTTAATTTTGCGTTTCTTATATTCTTTTCCAAATATTTCATATCAAATTGTATTATACTTTCTTCAATCTTTATCTTGGATGATTAAAAGATGTGCAATTGCAATTTTCTAAGATTAAGCATATTGAAAGCTGCAAATGTACCTCACTTTAATTATTCTTTAAATGTCAGGTATGTATAAAAAAATGTGTTTGAAATATACCTAACAGCAGGGACCCGTTTAATTATATTTTTCATTCTTTCACCTTTTTGAAACTGCTTTCTGAATGGATTATTGTACCTTAACATTTTGCTTTCCAAACAAGTGTAGGGAATATAATACGGGATAAAACATTGTGCGGTCGGGGGACCCCCGTCAGGAACAAAGTTCCTTACGTTATTTTTTCAACTCTAAACGTGATTTAATATGTAGATTTCTATTGATTACATGTATTAGTGTATTTTTGTCACGCCAAAAAGCGCAGCCCTCTTTTATTCAACCATCTCTCTCTCTCTCTTTCTCTCTCTCTCTCTCTCTAATTTGAATATTTTACAGGGAAATATACAAATTGTCTGTCCCTAATTTGTGTATTTCCCCCGACCCCCACAAAATTCTTTTTAAATTTTATCATTATATTGTATCATGGAAATTATTGGCTTATGGTAACTATAATAACATGCATACGTTTGAGATTCAATTTTATCCAAGTATCTCGAGAAAACAGCATCAACGGTTGTACAGCATTTCGTTGTGAACTGCGCTGGGTCATTATTAATACTTAAATCAAATGTACCTGATAAAAAAGATGTGAGCTTTGCAAATTTTTCTTTATCATTGAAGTTAACGTTGAAGTCTCCAGCCAATATGAGTGGAAGTTTATGTAAATTTTAGTTAAGTAATTTAGAACCTCCCTCAGTATATTCTAACAACGATCGATGGATAAATAAGTTTAAATAATATTTACACGTGTTTAGAATTGAGGTTATACAGCTGACCGCGCACAATGCTTGCTGCTCGAATCTCGATACTCGCACGAACACATACACATACAACCGTATATAATAGAAAGAGACAGAGGGAAAGAGAAAGAGAGGGAAACGTCGCCTGGAGGGGGCATGGTAGCGAGGTATATAAAGATTCTTGGAGTGCCATGATCGAACGACTTTACCGCCAGTAGCAAGATATGTGCTCAGCAGTAAATAAAAATATAAAAATCAAGCTCTCTTCAAATAAGTAAAATTAAAATTATAACTTGAATTAAAAGAATAAAATTCAACTATTTAGAATTATCTATATAAAAAGCTTCCACCGGGATAGCACCGGGGACCAAAGTAAAGGAGCGGCGCACTCTACCACTGTGCCATCCATAGTACAGCAAGTTGAAGTGATTAGTTGAATACATTCGCACCGAGATTAGATGGAGGGGGCATAACGCTTTTTCCTTACGGGACGATTTCTGCCAGTTCACTCTACTGTAAGCCGCGCAAAAGAACTTCGTTCCAATAATATATTTTACAGAACTTTACACCTGACTTATTCTTATTATAGTTAATTTGAAAAAAGAACTGATTTTTCGCATAGTTCGGTAATATATATATATTTAAGTTGCTAAGCCGATTCTTTGGGCATTCCGCGAGAGAAAACTACTGCATCAATTTACTTCGTTTTGGTCTTAAACGGAAGATTTTAATCTATAGATGTGACAAATTTGGCTTTCGTGACCGCAATTTCTATTAATTAGCGATAATTGACAATTACAAATTGCTTTCTGTACATGCTCGGTGACATGTTTAAATCTAGCTTTAGATACTTACTAAGAAAGAGGCCGCATAAACACGCTAATTTGTTTATTCCAAGGAATCTCTCTAGCTCTTTCTCTGCCATTTTTATTGTTAATTATGTTTGTGAGATATAGAATTAAACCTGGAGGAAATTGTTTATTTCGAGCTGTTAAGTAACCATATTTCTTTTTATTGGGTTCGATAGTAATTTTTAACGTGTATTTATATACAGAAGCTGTTCTTACATTTTTTAGACGATTTTGGTAAGCGGTAAGAAAAAATCGTTTGCTGCAAAAGAAATAATTGCAATTGTACTATGTTTTTAAAAGTCAAAATTATCGTCTACGGCTTAAAAGTTTTGTTTTTATTCAAAATGGCGTTTTTAACAAAGCAGTGGTTCGAAGGCTACATTTATGCTCTTTCCGAAGAGAAATATGCACACTCCGTTATCCAAAAACGATGTGAGAGTCATGGTTTTGTGATATCTAAAGCGTCGATAGGTAATATCGTCAACAAGAAAGGAAAAAAACATCAAATTGGAGCCTCAAGTGGGACAAAAATTCCAAACAAGTATCCAAGGAAAAAACGGACATCTTCGACTATTGCAAAGGTACGTTGTTTAATGTTAAAAGAAAATCCCCCTAGTCAAAAGACAGTTGCAAAATCATTAAAATGCTCGGTGTCCACTGTAAACAAAATGACAAACGTTGATTTAAATCTTAAGAAAGCGAAAAAATGCAATGTGCATCGTCTTCTTCCAAATCATATCGCTGATCGCAGGACACGCTGCAGAATTCTATATGAGCAAAACTTATCCAAAGTAAAATGGAAAACAATTATCACAATAGATGAATCATGGGTGTATTTAAATAATTGCAACAAAAAAATAGCCATTTATTATCATAAAAGGGGAGAAAAAAATTTAAGTACATGGTTCAAAGAATCGAAAGAAAGTTTTTCTAAGGGATTCATGATTGTTGCTGGTTTTTCTTATAATGGCAAGTTAAAAATAAAGAGAGTGGAAAAAATGTCAAGATTAACTTCAAATACTATCAGGAACATATTTTATCGCCAATTTTTCTGAATGAAATACCATCGCTTTACCCACAGTGCCATCAATCTGTGAGACTCCATCAGAGCAAAGCTAGCCGTCACACATCAAAATCCACTGTAAATTTCCTAAAAGAAATGGAACAAAAAACTGGTATCAAGGCCATATCACCCTTCACTGATATCCCTACTAAATCTCCCGATGTATCACCTATGGATTTTTGTGCTTTCGGACTTTTAAAATCTGCATTATCCAAACGTCGTCCCAAAACCCTTACAGGACTCTGGAAAGCTGTTCAGGGGGAATGGGATAGAATACCTCTTCTGACACTTCAAAAGGCATTATTATCCTGGAAATTGTGGTGTCGAAAGATAGTTCAGAATAAGGGATGTCAAATAGAACATTTAAAACACAAGAATTTTATGTAATTTAGTTTTTTGAATACAATATACACCGTCTAAAAAATGTGTGAACAGCCTCTGTATTATTAATATTATGATTTTCAACATTTGGAAATGATGTGAAGTATAATTTGTGTATTTGTACATTTATTTACTGTCCAGCCGTCATGTTTTTGACGGGTACCAACTAGTCTATCTGAAAACGCCCATAAGAATTTGTATTCTAAATTTGTAGACCGAATTTGGAGTCGCAAAAATATTTTTGAGGTGTCACGAGTAGTTTGAAGTATAATCATATCGTATTGAATTATTTAATTATAAAATACACTTTATGTTTTCTATAATTACGCATTTTTAATATATTTATTTATATTTTTTGACACAGATGCATATTAATATTTAAATATGATGTTTTAGTCACATGAGATTAGCCAAATACAACTGCAGAATGCAAGAAAGACATTTATATTATTGTTTACATGCAAAGTAAAAATATATCCAAAATCCATTGATTTTTAAAGCAGTTGGTGAAAATTTGCTTATTTCTTTTTTCTATTTTTTTGTTTGCATTTTCCTAATTTTTTTAAAAAGAACTACTACCAAAGAGTGAAAAGAACTACTACCAAAGAGTAAAAGAGCTACCACTTACAAATATTTAATTTGGGTCGAGTTATTTTTTATTTAAAGAAAATTGGTCGCGATCGAAAAAAGTCCGCACCCGACTGCTGAAGTCTTTGTTATAGTTTAAGTCAGAAGTTTTCCATCGGTTTCAGATACCGGCTCAGAGAAAGTCAAACGCCAACGTAATTACCAAAAGTCACTGGATTACCAAAAGTCACTGGAAAAATCTCCGTGCTATGTAATAGACTATTTTATTCTACCTGAAATAAGTAACTGTGTAAAAATATATCCAAATAATCTATAAAACAGTTCCGTAACTGACTGACTCATTGACTCACTGACATACAACGCACAGACCAAACAGCTGGACCTAAAGGACTGAAATTTTGCACGGCGATTCTTCTTATAGTGTAGGGGTGCACTAAGAAAGAGTTTTGAAAAATTCTTCTTAGATTTTTTTAAATTAAATTTTTAAGCTGTTTTGGTAAATTTTTTTGAGTTTGCATTTAAAATAATAATTTGAGGGTTATAAAATTTATATTACGAGAAAGATTATAAAAATTCCTTTAAAATGAAATCTTTTTCGAATCTGTACCTCCCTTTTCTGATTTTTGGTGAATTTTTAAAGATTAATTTTTAGAATTTAATTTATTTAATGCTGATCCCGTGATTTCTTTTTCTGGTACTTTAAATTAATTTTTCGTCACGTTCATAGCAACGAAATAGACAAAAAAATATTTTTTTCTCGATAATGCGGCAGACGATTGGAAATTATCCAAAAAAAATATTAAAATACAGTAAAAGATATGTTCCTCAAACTGTACTATATTAACTGTACTATACTCTTTAGTATGTTCTATTAGATTTAATTTGAATATTTTCTTCTACATTATTTTGTCTTTAAAAATATCCGTTACGATTTTTTTATAAATATATTTTTTCGTTTTTTTACATCAATTGCATACATTGATCATTGTATTTATTATAAATATATTTAAAATATTTTTGGCATTAATTGCATACATTGACCGTTGTATTTAATTTGAATGTACTCCGTAGCGAAGTGCGGGTTTTCAGCTAGTCTATATATATAAAGCAGTTCCGTAACTGTCTCACTGACTGAAAACGCACAAACAAAACTGCTGGACTTTTAAAAGGGCTGAAATTTTGCATGGCGATTCTTCTTATAGTAAAGGGGTGCACTAAGAAAGATTTTTGAAAAATTCTTAGATTTTTTAAAATTGAATTTTTAAGCCGTTTTAGTAACTTTTTTTAAGTTTGCATTTAAAATAATAATTCGAGGGTTATAAAATTTATATCACGAGAAAGATTATAGAAATTCCTTTAAAATGAAATCTTTTTCGAATCTTTACCTCAATTTTCTGATTTTTGGTGAATTTTTAAAGATTAATTTTTAGAATTTAATTTATTAATTGGTGATCACGTGATTTCTTTTGCTGGTACTTTAAATAAATATATCGTCACGTGCATAACAACTAAATAGAGAAATTTTTTTTCTTGCTAATGCGGCAGACGATTGACATAAAAAATAATTAATACAATAAAAGATATGTTCCTCAAATTGTACTATATTAACTGTATTATATTCTTTATTATGCCCCATTACATTTAATTTGAATATTTTCTTCTACATTATTTTGTCTATAAAAATATCCCTTAGAATTTTTTTTATAAATATATTTTTGTGTTTTTTTTACATCAATTGTATACATTGATAGTCGTATTTATTATATATATATATATATATATATATATATATATATATATATATATTGGCATTAATTGCATACATTGACCGTTGTATTTAATTTGAATGTATTCCATAGCGAAGTACGGGTTTCAGCTAGTACTTCCATAATTTAGTTTGACCGGAATTCACGGAATATTTAAACAGTAGTCTCACTCAATGTTCCTGAGAACATGAAAAAACGGACTGGGCTAATTATATTAATCCACCCCCAGATTATACTAATCCACCAACTTCACAATAATTCCTCATACCTGTTGTTAAAATAGTCTTCCCTAACCCATTGTCTAAATCTTCTTTCTACACCCCCCCCACCCCTCTTCTCCTTGAAAAACTTTCATTGCTGCGGAACAATGAATAGTGAGATTCGTCACTCAAAAACAGGTTTTTTATCATAAAATCTACGGACAATATGATTAAAAAAATAATATTTGTTCTGATATTTGTGATTAAAGACCTAAAATTCAACAACTCGTCTGTTATTCATCAGGGTGATTTGGCGTTCCCATAATCTTTTGAAGTTCCGGTGCTATTCTCATCATTGATCCTAATATTGCATAAAGTGCATGTCTGGCTTCAGTGGTGAAATTTTACTGTGGAAACAAACAATATTTTTCAGTATATCCATTTGTGGCGCTATCATTTTCTTGTACGTTAATTTTCTCCATCATCCATCATAAATTTCAGTATGACTCTGTAGGTTGCAATGTCACATATTGAAAACTGCAGATAAGACATGGTAGGGATGTTCCACGCTAAAAATTCCTTTCCCCTGAGCCTATAATCATAAAATGTACCATATAAAATTCTTTTATATAATACTGTATAATCAATTGTTCCATTTTGTAAAAATCAAGATTTTAAGGAAGCTTTCTAAAATTTGTACACCTCATCGTAAAACGATTTGCTATTTTTTTCGAACAGTTCCTCCAATTGGAAATATTGTTTCTTAAACGTATAATCATTTTTCATCATCCTATAACATTCAACGATTATTTTCTATTTGCTTTGAATTGCAGTAGAAATATTTTCCAAATAAAAAGAGACTCTCCTAGTTACGAAATCTCTTTATCAATCATATAATTATCGCTAATTCTGAACTCCATTCCTTTCATTATTCTAAATAATTTCCCCTGATTGAAACTGACTTTAATATCATATAATCTTCCCCAATTATTTTTCTCTTACATCACTCCGAAGAGATTCTCCAAAAGCAAAGAGGTGTCCGGGAACACGGAATCTCTTCTTCAAACAAGTAATCATACCCCGTTTTCAATCCAGTTTACATCCCATTGCCCTATATAGGGCCTCCAGGTGGGAATGGTTTCCTTGAGTTGAGGGAATATCTTTCTACCTTCATGTAACCATAATTTATTTTCATCGTACTTTCATCTCTGTGACATGGAACACGACTTTGTAAATATTTTCATTAATATACTGTTTTTTCTCTAAAAAACATATATTTTCTAATCTCATAGTCTCGATACAGCATTAATTCGGTTCCATGCACATTTTTAAGTGTATCTGTTTTATTTTGTAAGTCCTGAAATGTATGTGTGCTTAAAGTCATGCCTGTGGTTTTTTTCGTACCGGTTTTTCCGGGAAGAAAGGAATGTTCCTCCCTGAGGCAATTTAGCGTAACCTGTAAGAGTACGAATAGTACCTAAGGTCATGTGTACAGAATGGAAAATTACTTGCCACTCTCTGGGGCATTTAGGGGGGACTTAGCTTCCCCATAGCAATGGCCTAGCAACATCTTTTAACCAATGATAGCTGTAAAGTGTTAATTGTTCGAGAACATTTTCTGACCTCTGCTTTTCCGGTACTGGAAAATTTTTAACGTTTTTTTGGCCAGTGGAAGAAAAGGCAGCGACTGAAAAAGACCTCTAGGTTGTCATCTCATCAGCGACTCGCCATTTTTTGCATGCTGATTTCTCTGGTCTAATTTAGGACCGATTTTAGTTAGACAACGAGATATTATCTTCGGTCTCCAATGAGGGTGGTGGTGAATAATAATTAATTTGTGTTATAATTACCAGGCGAGAGCACAGAATGATTTAATACATGTATCTGGGATTTTTTTGTGTTCGAATAATTTTTAATGTATGAAAATAATTAGTATGATGATTTCTGTGAAAATTTGTAATCAGTGATAAAATTAATGTTAAGTAATATGAAGAGAAATTAAATGTTAACATTACCTATTAAATATGAGTTTGTTTCTTTTAGTTATTCTCAGACATGTGTCAGAATGTGTTTTTCTCAAATTAATAATTTTAAAAAAAAGCCACTATACGATTTTCTATTTATTACATGTTCTAACTTCACATAATAATCTCCAAATAGTTTCCCTAAATGACAACAGATTCGGCAGAATGGACCTTAGGTAGTCTAGTAGTAGCGTGTCGTCTTCAGGAGCGGAGGGTACTATTCGAATACCGACAAGCGCCATTAAATATCTTCGTGTCTAGGCCGAATAAGGGCACGTTAAATTCGTAGACCAGATAATTCCTCCAAAGCTGCGTTTACATGGACAACAATAATACCCGGGATTTACCCGCTAACAGGGAAAAGTCCTTTGAAGTCCGTTTACACGGGACAACATTTTCGTCCTGCTATTACCCGCCTTACCGGATGTAAAGGCCACCACATGATTGGGCGGAAGTGATCATCATACACCATCATTCCTTGTTTATTTATTATTTAAATGCAGCACCTCAGTCGCAGTTGATAATCATGGAACGTTTACGATTTTTTCTGTTGTTTTTAAAAATAAATTTAGAAAATAGATTGGAAAAAAGGAATATAAGAACTAGAAGATTGATGCGGATATTAGATATAATCGTACGATCTGTGGCTTCATCGCTAAAATTAGTTTTTCCACAACGAAGAATGTGGGCAAAATTACGAAGCTCTGTTTGGTTTGAAGAAACTGTTTTAAATTCCTGGAGTAATAACTACTGGAAAGAAAATTTTACAATCGATAGGTACATATTTTTAAATTATAAGATTAATTGTAAGATACTTATTGTTTTAATAAATCCTTATATAAAATCAAAATGTTATGTTGATTTCAATTTTGTTTCAGTCATTTTAGGCCATGTATAAATAAAAAAAATCATAAATAGATATAAATTAATTTTTATCTGTGAATTCTAAAATAATTTGTTGAAAATCAACGCTCATTTTCTCTCCTTATGCTCCTTACGGCATGCGTGCGCACACGTTAATTACGACGTCATCATATTTTTCTCCTGTATGGGAACGCTCTGAGAGCGGTGGTAGAAAGAGAATAATGTTGCTCTCTGTAACATGCTTTTATGTTAAGTGCTGTGAAAATGTGTCTTAGTCCTATTAAATGTTTTGCTACTACTCTGCTGCTCTTTTTACTCTGCTGCTATTATTTTTACTATGAGTGACTAAATTCCCATATAATTAATTTATAAATAAATTTTAATGTTACGTTTAATTATTGATTATACTTATTAAATTTATTAATTTTACCATAACACGTTAAATGAGAATGTTATTGAAATTTTATTGAAGTGAAATTTTATTTCTTATTTTACATACCAGATGGCAGTACCAGTCTATTTATAATTTAATTGGGGGCAGATTAATTGTGACAGATCAAGAAATAAATGAAATCCTCTGGGAAAAAATAGGCACTTTTCTACTGTTTTCTTGAAAATTATAAGATTGTTAAGGGGTTCCAGATCCCTCCATCGATCATTTGGCTGCATTTTCATGGATTTGCACATGTTCAAATCCACCATGTTTGTTTACTACTAGCTTCCTGCTTCGAAATGCATCATGGGTAATTAGCGGGTTTTATCATAGTTCGAAGCAGGGTCGAAATTCCACCCTGCATTTTTCCCTATCGTAGGGAAGAGGAGTGAAAAAGCAAGAAACAACCCTGCTTTGACCCGGGTTTTTGGAACATGTAAACGGCACTTATGAGACCAGAGAGGGTGGGATAGGGTTCGATCCCTCTTCGCCCCTGGGGCTGCTCGGTCAAAATTGAGGTGGCGCCCAGCTAAGACGGACTCCGACCCTTGTGGTGCTTTTGTAAACCGGAGCGTCACCCCCTTAGGCTCGGTGCACACGAGCAATGCGGCGCCGGTGCGGCACCGCAGTTGCGATTAGAAGTACATAGAGTTGAACTAACCGATTCACACGGACGTTTGTGCCGCTGCGAGCTCGCAACGACCGGTTTTTTCACCCCGTGTACTGCTTCATCGCATGAACGACAACGGCTTAGCAGTACCTTCATTTGAACTGCGCAATTCACACGGACGACATTTTGCCGCAAAAACAAAATGGCTGAAAGTGTAGACACAGAACTTTTAATAGAGGAAGTTAAAAAGTTTAGTGAATTGTAGGATATTAAATGTGAAAAGTACAATATATTTACAATATATTAAATATATTAAATTGTACACAAATTAATTACACAAATTAAATACACAATTTAATATATTTACAATATATTAAATTGTGTACAATATATTTACATTATTCTAATTTTTTTAACCATGTTATGAAGTATTCTAATATTTTGAATTTTTTTCACTTGCTGTTTTAAATATATTTTCTATTTCATTGTAATATGTTCATATTTTTATAATCTACAAAATATGCAGATTTGTATTACGATAATTTATATTTGATATCATTGATTATTTATTTGATAAATTAGATTTGCAATTCCCTTGACCATATTTTCTTTCATTATTCTAATTTTTTTAATCGGAGCTGTAGTCTGAAAACAGACTGAATCCTACCTTTGGAAAATTCAGTACAGATGTGACTTTTTGTTAAAGGAATCTAACAGACCGTTAAATACATAATGGTGGGCCACTTCCCTAAGTGGAAAAAGGGGTCAATTTTTAGGAAAAGACCACAAAGAGACAATTCAAGGCCCGGGGTGTCAGGCTGACAAAAAGGAACGTATGCCTGGAGGTGCCAGGTGACATTTATTTAACGGATCACGACGATCAGGTTTACAATATTTCAGATAAATTTACATTAGTCATATTTCAGTCTCGTATTAATTTTTGATGTTTTCTCAAATGTAATTAGATAAAAACAGCAGAGCATAGCAGTATATAACTTAATTAAAAATTAAACACAAATCTAAACAATATGCTAGAAAGTAAAAATTAAACATATTTTTGATTTATTAAACTTTTATTAATTTCCATTTATTAAATTTTTAAATATTTATTGTTATTTTTAAATATCGCATTTTCCATTCGCATTTATTGTTAAATGCAGTCATTTTGCCATGGCAGTTTTCCGACATCACTAATGAAATAGTCCGCCCATGTATTTCTGATCTGATTTAAATTGATCCCTCCTTGATTTTGATGGGATCCTTGATTTTGGCAACTGTCATAAAATCCTTCGATACATAATGTATCTTCAAATTTATATCAATCTCTTTTGAGAACATAATTATGAAGGGCACAACACATTTTGTTGATGCTTATAGCAAAATCAGGTTTCACGTTTTCGCCATTTGTTGCTCAAAATTCCAAACGAACATTCGACATATCTTCGAGCTTGAGATAGTCGGTAGTTAAATATTTTTTTTTTGTTTTGTTTTTTTTTTTTTTGGGGGGGGGGGCAAAAATTTACCGCTGTACGGTCTCAAAACATTTCTTGAAAAGGAAAATGCTTCATCTCCAACAAACACGTAGGGCAGGACTGGGTGATCCATCCCAGGCAGGGGTTTATCTGTTAGTATTTTCACGCCATAATTTTTATACATAATTTTTTACATATACATAATTTTTTATTGAAAGAGCTATTTTGGAAAATTAAACTATCCGAATCTTTGCCATAGGAGCCAATATCTACATACAAAAAGTTATATTGTGAATCAGCAATTGCTAATAACACCACAGAAAAATAATGTTTGTAGTTGAAGTATAATGAACCACTTCTTCAAAAGAGTGTTTGCTCATTCGGAAGTAATTAACAAACTTTGCTTCGTCATGACACAAGTCTTCATATAATAAGGAAAATGTCCCTTTTAACAACCTTGAACTCACCAGTGGGTGGACCCAATAATTTCTTTTTCTGTATTTTAAATACTTATAAACAAAGTACGAAAACACAACTCTTTTTCTTGAGTACGCTTCCAACTCTCGTGTCCTCAATGTTACAGTTCGCGTTCTCTAATTGTTCGCTCGTGTACACCACCTGTCTGTCAAGTGAATTTCACAGAACAGCCAAAAACCGCAACGGGATCGCCTCTCGTGTGAATTGAAGCCTGCGGCACCGATGCGAATTCACACCGGCACCGGATCGCTCGTGTGCACCGAGACTTATCCCGCAAAGCCTATATGAACCTGATCGGCAACACACCCGGCCAGGGGGCATTAGCAACAACAACGATTCTGCAAAATGGGATGTCTCTTTCTGAATCATAGTCAACACTGATTTTTTATCCTACTTTCATTACACTATTGCACAGAATTGTCTTGGAAATTGCTGTTTTATTAAAATTCACGTAGCTCTATACTTTTATAGATAAATCTTTGGATTACAAAGTACGTTAAATTTGCGAATTTCATATTTTATAAGGGTTTCAAAGTTCCAGATTCTTTATTGTAATTGGGAAGTAAGAAAATATATAATTTTTGACTTTACACATTTTCTACAGCTTCATTTTACTTTCCCATTACGTCCTTAAGTCACAAGGACGAAATTTTGTGTTTATATTTTTTATGGGTTAACGCTTCCTGCATGTTCGTTAGTCTATACCTGGTAACATTTCACAGCATTTCTAATTCCGTATTTCAGATGTACATTTTAAAGGTCAGAGGTTTCCATCTTCGATTTGAACTGAAAATCCTACTTAAATAACTCATCCAAAACAAATATGGGTGTGCACAAATAAAGTTATACTCCAAGTATTGATACTGACATTTATCTTCTCCTCGGTGGAATCATTTGAGAGAGCAGTCATAATGTCGGAGATATAAACACTGATGTGCCGAATAAATAGGTTTTGGAAACGGAACATAACACATAAACATACAGATACGTTAAAGCGCAAAATAATACTTTAACCTTAGAGATTTACTGTAAACTTATTTGTATGTATATAATGTAATATATATAATATGATAACATAAAGGCTTTTAAAAATACACTCTATTTCGCTAGGAAAATATTTCAATGTCTGAAAACCATGCAAAACACAAATGTTTTCTAAACTGAAAATCATTCTCGTGGTGATAAAAATCTAAATTAGAGACCAAAACCCGAATATTTAGTATCCAAAGCTTTATGATTCATCGTCTTAGAACAAAGAAATTGAATAAATATTTTACCCCATCGGTGGCTATAAATTATTCATGTATTTATGACTCCTAAATCTTTTGGTTTGCTTTGAAAGGAAAAAAAAACTTCTTTGATCCTGAGCTTTTACTTTTTTTAAGTCTGCGATTTCCTTCACAAGAATGAAATTATTTTCTTCCCATATTTCATCCTATTTAATTTGCATCGACGCATTCCTTTATAATTAAATCAGCACTAACTTTCAATAAAAACATCAAGGAAAACATTCTGAAATATTGTCTTGACGATGATTTCATTCCTAAATCTGAGAATTTGTTCAAAACGGGAAAAGAATTTCAATAAGCACTGAACAACTTTCGGCCCTCGAAAAATTTATATGTTCTCAATAAAATCATACGAGGCGAATATTGATTCATTTACAACCTTGAAAGACATTATTTTCGCTATATGCATTTATAATTTTATTTTTTATACACAACATAGACTACTAAAAGGTGGGGCCATTAATTTACAGGACTGATCTAATAACTACAAAAAATATTACATGAAATACATACCCATGAAATGTCCATTAGGTATTCTGTCAATCTAAAAAATTTTCAAATTCGCTTGGCTTGCACCAGCTTTAATTACTACAAGTTCTTTCATACCCATTTAAAAGTATGAAATGGGTATGAAATACATACCCATTTCTACATATCCCTCTTTCGGAATGCCTCCTCTTTCGGAGTCCTCTTTCGGAATGCTCTTTCATGTGGACGTCACCGTTTTCCTGATGGCTTCGACATCCTCAAATCTTGTTCCCTTCAGAAAATCTTTCAGTTTTGGAAACAAGTAAAAGTCTACCGGTGCCAAGTTCGGAGAGTACGGAGGATGCTGCATCTCCACGACCTCATGCTGGGTCAATTTGCTGAAGGGAACAAGATTTGAGGATGTCGAAACCATTAAGAAAATGTTGACGTCCACATTAAAGAGCTTTCCGAAAGAAGACTTTAAAAGTTGTTTCCGAAACTTATACAGCCGTGCACAGAAGTACATTACGGAAGGTGGGAGTTACTTCGAAATATATTAAATGGGTATGTACTGTATTTCATGTAGTATTTTCTGTAGTTATTTGGTCAGTCCTAGAAATTAATAGCCGCACCTTGTATTTCGGTGGCACAAAGTTTTGACCTCCAGTTTTCTATAGATTTAGACTCAAGACAAGAGAAGTCAAAAAATAATGTGGGCTTGTGACTATTTTGTCTGTGATAACCTTAGGGTTGAGCTTTCCTCAAAAACTGTTTACAGTCGCGTTTTAGATAACCGCTCTGTTACATGAAGAAAGTAAATAGGTTGAAAAAATTATCAAACTTTTTAAAAATTTCTTTAAAAATTATTCTCTGTTAGATTTATACAAGGCTATCGTCATAATTTTTTTTGCATATTCAGTACAATGGCATCCTTGCTAGCTGCAATTTTATTAAATAACTTTGCTCGGTTAACTTTGATCAGTTTTTCATTTTTTAATTATTCCCTTATGCTTAAAATGTAACTCATAATTTTTCAGGTATGCTTTGAATACTTGAAAAGCAATGACATTGTTATTATCCATTAAATTCATCTTCATTTTAAATATTCTACAATAACAATTTCAATAATCATTTTTGCAATCGCACGGCGATTCGAATTTACTTCTTAACTGTAAAAACACTGCAAGCCACGTGTGTTATAGGTTTCAATTTATCCATACGCAGAGTTTTCCTTATCGAACTTTCCAGAAGAAATGATAATAACAATGTAATCGCAGGTTTTTTTTAGTCGTCTGCTCTGATATTCCCTTTTGCTACAGTTAGTATTTTTTTATTTATTTAATTCCCCCTTCCTACAAGCCTAATTTTGTTGTTTTGTGCAAAAGGAGCTCGGATTTACTTATCAGAGCGTAGACACACAGGCTCTATGTTGTGAGTCGGCAGCGTCAGGAAGGTACGCTTGCATTTTTACTATGTTTTTATTAACTTGCTTTCTTGTTTGTGTGTGTGTGTTAGTCCACGACAAATTTTTAATACTTTTAGCCATCTTTAAGCAGAATTAAATTAATTTTCAGTTATTTTCAGTTAATTTTGTACAAGTCTTGCAATCGATTTTTCACTAACTTCCCGACTAGATAGACATTTGAAACTTTTAGAATAGCTCAGAACACGATGACAATGCATTTTTTTAATACCTTATAGCCATCTTTAAGCAGAATTAAATTAATTTTCAGTTATTTGCAGTTAATTTTGTTTTGTAGACTAGTGCAGCCATCTATTGGTCGGAACGGGAACGAAAAGTTATATCCAACTGACTTCATTTTCTTTCAAGTTGATGGGATAATTCATCAAAAAAATTTTTTTAAAGTATTTATGAATACATAGAATTGTCAAGTTTATATGATTCAAAGGAAAATTTAAAAACATGGTATATAAAAAGGTCTTTTTATCTTGTAATTATTTTTTGTCAGACGAGTCTTTGCCACGATTAGTGTGGGAGCCCAGAGCAGAGCTACTACACTAGGAAGTTCCCATTTTTACTTTGTCTCCGGATAAAAGTTTTTTGAAATGCTGGCACTTTTGAGGTGGAATTTTGCCATGTTATCTGTTGTTTTGTATTGAGTCCTTATCCTTTGCTGTAAGCGGAATTTATTGACAAGGATGTTTTTTTAAGAATAAAATAAATAATTTTAACGAAGTATAGCCCGTGCCATTCTTGACTCTAACTACTGCCTCTTCCCAAGAATGTTTTCCATCTCGTTCGCCAGTATCATAGCTGCCGCATCTAAATGAAAATCATCAGCAACATCTAGCGTCCAGCTATCCTGCAGTCTTCGCCTGCACTCATAACTTAATAACTGCTTCCCCGAGTGTTAGTTGTAAGGCCTAACATCTTCTCCAGCGTCTCCGTATCCTCGTCAGGTTACTCATAGGTACTGTTTGCCTGTTCTATATTCTCCTGGGAGTTCTCCCGTTGGAACTGCGGCTTCAACAAATGTTAGTTTTTCCCACTTGCAGCTAAGTAACTTAATTTAATATAATACCTTATCAGATCTTAAAACACAACGCAATGTACTCCACTATACGCAACATGTAATATTTAACATATAAATGGCCACCCACAATATTTATCATGAACATATTTATCATGAACATATTTATCATCTAGTCTGCCCTAAACAACCCTAAAGATGTGAGGAACTGTCATCCTTTTATCCATTCCTCATCTCCGACCCTCATTCCCTTCGAACGCCAAAGAACAAAACAAGATTCTAACTTCACATCTTACTATTACAATCCTCTTTTGACGACGCTGAATAGTTTAGCATGAATATTGGTGATATTCTACCAAATAATCCGTCTTCATTTTTTCCAATATTTAGTTGACATTGCAGCGACTGAAGTGGCCATCTGTGGAAACGGGGATTGAACCCTTGTTGTCCTAAATCAAGCCAACGGTCAACTAACTGAACTATCCCGATGAAAAGGAAAGTCTCATTTCCATCCTTTACATCTTCTCTTTGTTTTTGAGGACGAATACATAAAGTATTGGCCTTAAGCGTTATTATCACATTATTTTCCTTATTATTCTTATTCTTCTTATTATTATTACCATCATCATCATTGATATTATTATTATCATCATTATCATCTTCTTGTCGGGGTTATTGGATTTTTTTTCGCTATGCATATATTGTCATATTCTACCTAACAGTCCTCTGTCAGACTTTTCAAAAGTCGGGAGCTACTATAGTAATTTTAGTGGCCGTCTGACAGGATAGGAGTCGAATCTTGTCATCCGAATTCCAGTATGCATTCTACCTACCAAAATAACCGGTGAAGATGTAACTCTCACTGTTTTTCCAATTTCTTCCCATACAATGACCCTTAACTTCTTTATGACCCTTGACTACAATTATGACTACAATGACTTAGCTTTCTTCATAAGGGCAAAATCATACGTATTATTATGGGCCTTACGTATTATCATTATTATTATCATACTTATTATAACAATCCTTATCATTTTCCCCACCATCATCATAATCATAATATCATGTTTCCGATGATTCTGATTTTTTTAAGTATGATTCATGATCTATGTAAATGTTACCCTACTTTGAAACAGTCGGTTGCCACTAAATGTCGGTTGAAGAGGGAACTCTTATTTTCTAGATCACCTCCTTCACATCAGCCCTCTTTAATTTAGGGTAAAATCATACAGTGTTTACCTTACATATTACACTGAATTGCCACTGAATTAGGGATAGCAAAGCCTATGAAAATTGTGTAGCGCTGTGCATCATGTATGCGCAAGTGAGGGCGCTGTGGTAACTGCATATATAACGCGTACTGTGGTTGTTCTGAATTAGTTGTTGGAATTGCCAGTATGGGTAAACTGCCTGATTTAGACGCCTTCGATCGCGGACAAATCGTAATTGAGCGACGCATTCAATTTCCGAAATCGTCAGACAGCTAGGATTTTCAAGGTCGACAGTGTCAAGAGTATACCAAGAATACATGGATGGTGGAAAAAAAACTAGCGATCGGGCAAACTGCAAAGGACAATTAGCCTTGACAGTGCGTGGTGAGAGACGGCTCAGACATATTGTACGTAGCCAGCGAAGCCAAACATTAGCTAAAATTACCACCCAGTTTAATGACGGTGCCAGTCGTACAGTCAGTAAACGGACTGTGCAACGCTCGCTTCCCCGTATGGGTTTCGGGAGCCGTCGACCTACGAGAGTACCATTGCTCTATACTCGCCATCGGGCTGCACGTCTTGCCTGGGCAAGAGAGCACAGAGACTGGAGTGTAGAGGACTGGAAACGAGTAGCATGGAGTGATGAGTCTCGATTCCGACTACTTAACGCCGACGGGAGGCTGAGAATATGGCGTCAGGCTCATGAAGCCATGGATCCTGCATGCCTGGCTGGAACTGTACAAGGGCATGGTGGCTCAATCATGGTCTGGGGTGTTTTTTCGTGGCACAGTTTGGGATCTTTGGTGCGTGTAACAACCTCCCTCAATGCAATTCGGTACGTAGAGTTGCTGGGTGATCACCTCCATCCGTTTATGCTGTTCTGTTATCCGCACGGTAATGGAGTTTTACAGCAAGACAACTGTACCTCTCACAAGTCCCGGTTGGCTACTGGCTGGTTGGATGAACATTCGTCTGACTTCTCTGTCATGAATTGGCCACCTAGAAGCCCAGACTTAAATCCTATTGAGCATCTTTGGGATGTTTTGGAACAGGGCGTGAAACGCCATCACACAGCACCAAAGAACCTTACTGAATTATGGACAGCTTTAGCCAATATTTGGCAAGCCATTCCTGTGAAACGTTTCCAGAAACTTGTTGAATCTATCCCTCGTCGTGTGGCAGCCGTTATCAAGGCCAGAGGAGGCCCAACTCTTTTACTAGGTAGGTATCCCTAATTCAGTGGCTTTCAGTGTATGATTGTTACTATTAATATTATGAATTTTATATTGTTATTGTAGCTTCGTGGCTACACTCTCCTCTTACCCACCTGGCCGGTTCGCAAAAAAACGGTAGTCTATTATGTTTTAAACGGTAATTTTTCATTAGGCTTGTCGTGGAAGTCGGCAGTGGACAATTGGTTACTAATGGTTGTGTTCAAGCAGTCAAAGTTCCCGCACCGCCGGACCCGATGGCGCCAGCACCTTGGGAGGTCTCGTTTGGAGAGCACCCGGAAGGTCTGAATGGACATCTAGATTGTTCTAGAAGCTTTTCGGAAGGTGATTAAATAGGAATCGCGCGCCTGCGTCGGGACACTCAGACACTCAGAGACATACAGAGGGTACAGAGGTTTCCCACACTCGAGAGCGAACTGACTTGAAGAAGCCGAGAGTTAACATCGAAGGAGAGATCAACGGCACCGGTTTTCTTCTAAGGGAGAAGGCTAGATATTAAATGCCAAGTGAAGCCAATTGGATGCGGCTTGAATCTGTATTATTAATAATTTGTATATATTTTCATGCTACCTAAAATTAATAAAATGGGCTTAACCCATATTTGACCAAATACCAAAAAAATTTATTCTTTTGTTCAAAAATTGTGGTATAGCTTCATAAAGACACAAGGAAAGATATAAAATTGTAAAACTTACCAAATTTTTATTATCTTCAGATTTACATGCTGTTCTATATATAGGACGACGGTCAAATCCACTGCTATGAGACTAATCTTTGTTTTTTCGTACTGAAACTTGTTTTTTCAAATGAAATGGTAAGAAACAGTTTAAACAGACTCCAACATCACATTTTTTGCAGATAGTTGTTGGTTTTTTGCACCGTTCTCTAGTTTTCAACGACTTTCTTTTGGGTTTTTCTCAATAATGTGTTCCCTCTGCAGCTTCAAAAATTATGGATTTCTTTGTTGAGTGCCTAATCGACTAACCGCCAAATACCTTGGTATAGAGATTCATTAATAATTTATTGTAATAGCTCTTCGATATTCTAGAATTTCAAGAGTTTCTGTTGGATTGAACAGTTTCGTTATTTTCCAGGCAGCAATTAGTGCAGATTCATAAGCATTTAAGAATAATGTCCAATACCACTTTTTCCTTGTTAGAGGAAAAATAGTTTTCCATATGATTGTCAAATGAGTCTACACCATTTTTATACTTGTTGTAAGAAATTATGCATGCTGGTATGTCAACTTTTTGTTGGCCTCCTTTTACTCTTTTTTCTACCTTTGAATAGCATCTTGAATCTTCAAAATTTGTGAGCAATGATACAACCTTATTATCTTTCCAGCGAACTGCTGTAATTTCATTTCTCTCATCAGATTTTCAATCTGCCATACCTCGACCCATTTTAGTAATTATTTTGGTTGACTTTCGTGGGCATTTGGCCATTCTATTTTCTCTTACATTTCCTGTAGCAAAGCAATTACTTTCTCTGAGTCTAACGAAAAGGCTATAGAAGGTACAAAAGTTTTCCATATAAATTATGTGCTGCGCTGGATTTATTACAATTGATTGCAAACTTTCCACAACTTCTTGAAATAATGGTACTTTGTTCTTTTGCATTTTTGATTTAGTTTTCTTTTCAAACATTTAAGTATCATATTTGTTGTTGCTTTCCAATCCCAATTTTTTTTTTACCTAGATATGATTGGGTCTTTTTGAGCTCCTTGATATGAAATGATATGAAATAGATATCCATCATAAGAAGACAGTACCCACAACTTATATTCAAATTTGACTGGTTTTTCTTTCATAAACATCTTGCAGCCGTCTTCTGTAATAGCTCACCATTCTTTCCTCAATACTTAGATGTTCGGAAAATACACCAAACTGCTGTAGAGCGTCATTCAATAAGTCATGCTATATTGGACGTACTTTGTAATAACGATCCGAATCAATACTGCTATTGTCATTACAATGCAAATATATATTTTATCTCAAAGTATCTGTTTCGTGGCATTGCTCGACTAACTAGTGCTGTTCCTATATCCGGAGCATTTTCCCAGTACATATTTTCACGACGCAAAATGTTATATCCACTGTAATAGGTATGCCTGAATGGCAGAAGAATGTAGTAGTGGATTTGACCATTGTTTTATTTATAGGACGCTTGTAAAAACGAAAGGTGTTTTTATTGATTTTTCTTCTTGATTTTTACCATACATAATGTTAAACATCTACAGAATTGAATATGAGGCAGAATTTTAATATTTTTTCCTCCAATTTTTTGAAACATAATTTTATACATTTTCCTACAAAAACTCTCAAAATTAGCATATTTTAAAAATTCATAATAAATAAATGTTTAAAAATTATAAATTAAAAATTAGCCAGTTTAATGAGTGATCCTTTCACATTAATGTAATACTAAAACAAACGCAAAAGAAATAATATTTTATGAGTATCAGCTAGAAATTTATGCTGTACTATATATAGGACGATGGTCAAATATAGGTAAACTCGACAACTTGGCTCTGTCCTCTCTTGGAAACGACTTTTCGAGTACTGATGTTTTGCTCTGAAGGCCACGACGTGACATTATTATTATCATCACCATATTTTCCTTCATACTGATGTTGGGGACGCCATAAACCTGTTTTTCATTTGTCCCGTAATGGTACTTTATAACCTTTCCAACGATCAGCCACCACTGTCATAGTCGTTATACCCTCACATGGATTTAGTGTTGATCAAAGATGTTGGTTTCTGAGTTCATTGTTCTACCAACTTACCTAGATAGTTACCTACTTAGCGAGATAAAGAAATCTCGCATTTTTTTGTTTCCAATCTTTAAATGTTGAGGCTTTTATATTATTCCAAGGAAAACAATATGATTTAGGTGGGGGGGGGGGGATCATGGCATGAAAAACCTGTCGGCAGAAGGTCTGGGTTCGGTTCCTAAATGATATCAGTTTTATGTGAAAGCAAAATGTGGGAGAAAATGCATGACAGAATATGAGGAACTATCCAGATGTCTATATGAGGAGACGAAAATTAAGAGAGGATTTTCCTAAATTTTCCGTTACAACTATAATAATATTATTTAAGCTAAAATATATTAGCTAAAATAATATTTGCTATTAATAAATAACTAAATAAAATTGAACGTTCCCTTTCTTGATAAACTTAATTAAATTTTATTTATGCCATACCGAAAGTAAATTTATTTTTTCCTAAAGCAAGAAAAAATATGCATTTTCTGGTATTAAAAAAATCAAACTTATGATGTTTTCTTTTCAGTGTATTAAATATTGACATAAAATTGAAAAAAATTTGGCCCCCAAAGCTAATATTATGAAATATTTGCAAAAATATTCATAATTGGTGTTTTGGAAATATTGCTTAATTGATAAATGCATACACTTTCCTCATAATCATGTTAAAAAAACGAATATAAACTCATTTTCTGTAATAAATGTATTACTTTTGCCATCGAAATGTACGACGTCATGTTACTGTAACCGGGCCTCTAGGGAATAATTAGTGTTCTCCAGAGCTATGAACACAATTTACAGATCATTTACTTTCCTAACCAAGGGAAAGGTATTTTGAACGAAACACTTTAAGTTATCCAAGACATGATTTCACTAATTTGTATAATTTTTTTCCTATTCATATACACACAGGAATAATTTTATTTGAAGGTGAGGATACAGTAAATAGTGAAAAATTAATAGAGAAACTATGCTTCACTAAGTTTTTTTTAATGAAAAATTTCTGATAATTCTTAATAAACATATTTGGAGGGAATATATAGCTAAATTTTAAAGAAATTTTAAAGAGTATTTCTCAAATAATACTTACTAGGCCTTTATTCCATGCACGTAATGTTTGTTGAAGACTTAAGCAGATAAAGCGATTTTGCTAAAATAAAAACAAAGTTCTATTTTCGTAAAAAGGGTTTCTTCTAGATGTTTTGTACTACAGTTTTCTTGAAATATAAACCTTTGAGAGATAAAGTTTTGTTAATGACCCCAGAGTACTTATTAAAATTTCAAATTTGAAAGGAAACTTTTTTGCAGTTGCTTTGTTTTAAAATCTTCTAGCTTAAAAAATTTCTAGTTTTTGAAAAGAATTTTATTCAGCATTTATCTTCTTAACAATAATTTTTGAAAAAAGGGGAAAATGAAATATATAAATACTAATTTAACTATACCAGTTTTGTACCTATTTCTAGAGTAAACTCATTTTACTTCGTTAACTTTTATGCTCTTTAGTCTTTTTGTCTGGTAACCTATGATGCGTCTCGATTACTAGTCATTCGAATTAAGACTACTGTCTAAATTAAGGCTGCTGTGTAGTAACCCTGTTGGATTCACTCACCTCATTGTTAACCTATGGAGGAAATTTATCTACTATATACAGCTACATAAGTACTGATAATCCAATAAAAATTGTATTTTCAGACAGCCTCAACTTTTCTGCACCTTGCAACAAGATTCATTTTATAAATTTCGTTCACCAAAAGAATTTAGGAGCATTTAAAACACACAATACCGGATTTTTTCAACGAATAATTCAAATTTAAAAATATTATTTGCATTTTTTTAATAACGAAAAATGCCATAAGGTGTAAAATTTCTTTCTCTGTTACGGAGTACAATTTTTAAAAAAATCTTTAAATCCAAGATGGCAATCCTTGGACACTTTTCTCCATAGGTTAACATTGAGGTGATCGAATCCAATGGGCTTAGTGCATAGTAGTCTTAAGGATAATGGTGTAAACCAGGGGTGTAAAACTCGTGGCCCGCGACGAAAATTTTTTCAGCCCGGCCAATATATTGGCACACAATAATATATAATAAAATAACCGACGCAGAATTATTATAAGATAGGAAGAATTCGCTAAATGTTTTTAATGATACTCTTTTTTTTGATATTATTAAACAAAATGCATATATTTATATTGAATATACTGTAATTAGGTAAATAAACTTACGTTTCTATTAATATTGATTTTTTTTTTAGTCCCACCTATAGTTAAACCTTGTTTGTTTGGCCCAAGGTAGCCTTTGAGTTTGACACCCCTGGTGTAAACCGTAGAGATATGTCATTCAATAATGATTTTAAACGAATCCTCTACAGATGCGTTTACTCTCAAAACACCCAAGTGATACAGCATAAGAAGACTATACTCGTTCCTGAAATTCATGAAAAGTTGTTACCACAATACTTCAACATGAATGTTAAAACAATATAAACAGAGTCGACATCGATGAGTTTCTGCAACTTATATTCTCTCAGCATGAATAAATCTAACAACGTCGTATTTTTCACCAATGGTCCGAACCAGTAGTAGGATATCCATGTAAATTAGTTATCCATTGTTCGGCTTCAATTAAACAAAAGCCCTGTTCACGCTTATCTGTAACCGTCTGTGATATTCCCTTTTCGCAGCTTTTAAGAGAGAACAAACGTTTATTTGCATTATTTGCTGTAAATATGAACTTCAAAGTCAAACTTAATGAACTTCCCAGCTAACAGATGACATCATTGTGTAGTTCTTAACTGTTAAAAAAATTCTTAATTGTTAAAAAAAGTTCTATACTGTTTATGCAGGCGCTTATGCCTTAATGTTAGCGAAAATTTTTGGTAGGGTATTGGTTGTTCGTATTCGAACTTATCTGAACTACTAACGTCTTGTATTGCGTCAGTTTTTATCGATCACTGTCATAGTTTAATTTTTAGACTGTCTTTGCTTTTCCACTTACCCACTTACCTCCGTGCATTGACTTTCACTATAGAAAAATTGAGTGAATTGCAAAATTATTTCTTTTTAGACTGTTTGGTATCGGCAAAAATCCTAAATATTTTAAATAATGGAACGAAATGTAAACACGTATGAATTTAGAAAAGCATTTTCTCTTGTCATGCCAAAATATTCAAACACAGAAGAGTTTTCTATATTAATAAAATCTTCAGAATAGGAAACAAAATATTATTTATGTTTAACATGGAGGATCAGTCTCAAACTATTTACAAAGTTTCAGCTCTGAAAATCAACAAATTGGAAATTATATTTTTACTATCTTTTCTATCGTTTACCTAGCAGTCTGTAAGATCTCGATTCAAAAGTTTAAAAGTTTTACTTATATAGATTCATGGCGATTCTTGTATAAATCATACGAATAAACACTGGTCAAAACACCTGCAAAGCATTTACAAATCCTCCAGTAATGTTTTTCCAATAAGATCAAAACATGTTTACAAACTGAGCCCAGGATCTCCACGTAATCTTTAGGTTGCTCCAAAATGCAAAGGAGATTAATCTCTCAACAGAAACACACTGTTTCAAAAACTAAAATAGAAATAGAAATAGGGGCATTAATATAAACTTACTAGGATACGGTATTGATATAAATTCCAGATAACAGTCCGCTTCCTCTAAGGATTTCATACCAAGTAAGATGTCATCTTCCGCTGAACTCTCATTGTTCTTTGCATCTATGATGATGTCAGACTCTTGTAACATTTTCGAATGTAATCGAATTCTTCTCTTCAGTTGCTTGAACTATAACTGCCCGATGATATCTAGAAGAATAAAATGTTGTATTATATTCACGATATTTATTATGAATGAGGAAACTTGTATGGCAACATTTTGCATTGAAAAAACTTTTACTGTCAAGTTCAATGAAAGATTATGATAATGTAAACATTCATTGTGTTTAATTGGAAGAAAGGTATAAAATTTTGTATATTGTATGAAACAATTTTAGGAACCTATAAGGATTAGTTGAAAATAAGGAATTTTTTCGTAAAATGTGTTGTTTTTCATAATTTTATAAAGCCTTGAACAGGATAATTTTTATTTCTGTATACACTCTTAAATTCATTTTTAAATGATTCTTGAAGCTAGAGAAAGCAGCATATAGAAATTTCTTACAGAATAGCACCAGAAAAATTTCATTCGCATCTCTATAGGACACAGTTTATGAAAGCTGATGGTTATCATTGAAACATTCTGCACAAAATTCTTTTACACATTAGAATAGTGTTACACATTCATTAATTTTTTAAAGCAATCATTCATCGATGATTCTTCATTTCTCAGATATCTGGAGTTCAGTATTCTAGAATATGAATATTCATAAATGATTTTCCTTCATTATTTCCATTGTTTCAGTCTTCCCGCTTCACATCATTGTGCTGTATCAAACACAAATTATTTTGCTATATAAGTGGCAACTCATTTCTCTCTCTTCGAAAAAACCATAAACACCCCCGAGCGTGCCTCCTTTGTAGCTAACATTCATTTTCCCTGCCGTTATTCATTTTTGATATTAAATTAATTATTATTTTCCATCATTTTTGCTAAATTCTCACTTATAATCATTACGTACTATTTCACCTTTAAGGCGCGGTGCACACGAGCGATCCGGTGTCGTTGCGGCACCGCAGTTACGATCAAGCAGTACAAAGAGTTGAACTAACCGACTCACACGGACGACGGCGTCGTCCATGTGACTTGGTTAGTTCAACTCTATCGCAACTGCGGTGCCGCAACGACACCGGATCGCTAGTATGCACCGAGCCTAAGGCTGCTGTGTATTAACCCTATTGGATTCACTCATCTCTATGTTAACCTATAGAGAAAATGCGTTCAAGGATTGCCGACTTGGATTGAAAGATTTTTTTTTTAAATTGTACTCCATAATAGAGAAAGAAACTTTACACCTAGGGGTATTTTTTGTTTTTTGAAAAAATGCAAATACTTTTTTTTAAATTTAAATTATTCGGGGAAAAATCTGGTATACTAGTAGCGTGTTTTAAACGCTCGTAAATTCCTTTGGTGGATGAAATTTATAAAACCAATCTTGTTGCAAGGTGCAGAAAAGTTCAGGCTATCTGAAAACACCATTTTTACTGGATTATCAGCATTTATGTAGCTGTAAATAGTATACACATTTTCTCCATATGTTAACATTGAGGTGAGCAAGTCCAATAGGGTTAATAATAGCAGCTTTAACAATTCTGATAACGTCTTCTTCTGGCGCTGTCAGTTCACCCACATTTTCTGACTATTCGTCCCAGCTTCAAAACGCCACGACTCCAGTATTATTCTATCGTTATTATAATTTTTTCCTTTTTAAACATTTTTCTTTCTTGTTCACTTTCCTTTATTGATTTTTCAACGTTACTTTTAATTTTAAATTAATTTTTACTGATAAGCACCTCATTTAAGACTTTTTAATTTACGGGACATTATTTGATCGCTGTTATCACGTAATTACTGGAGATAAAAGTCTTTGACCATGGATCTCTGACAACTTTCAATTCCTTGATTCTTCACCTAATGTGAACAGTGAAAGTACCAATAAGAATCACAAAAAATATTTCTCATCGTCACAAAAAATATTTCAGGCATCGTACTTTGTTTGCTCTGAAAAACAGTGATTTCTATCTTCTTTTTTTTCAGTAAGGATTTTTGAGTAATTAGGGGAACATTTTTTTAATTATTTTATTTATTTGACTACGTCAAGCGAATAAAGCAGAGTAGTATTGATAAACAATTGTAACAAAATACTGCTTGTGAAATTGTCAAAATGCAGAGGACACTTTAGGAGGGGTATTTTGGGGAGAAGAGAGGAAAGTGCTTCTCCTGTTGTTTTCTTAAAAAAAATAAGTTTAAAGAAATGTAATGTTTCATAAGATACCTTCTTTTAAATCTGCATTATTAGAACTTCAACAAACTTGAATTCTAATACCTAGGTTTCGACGCGAGTAACGCCAGAGTTTTACCTCGTGATAAGTGTAGCTAGGATTTTCTGTTTTTCTCTCTTTTATGATACCTTTTTATTATCTCTCCTTTTTTTTTATATATTTTCCAGCACCTCTTTTTTCTCTTACCTCCAGTATGACAATTTTCTATAGAGTGCTGAAAATCACGCTATTTGAGATACATAAGGTCGCTGGACGTGACACTTTTCTATACACAATCTCATAACCATCAAAAAGATGATTATGACACAGTGGCTACAAAAGTTTCACGTACGTCATCCAGCCTTTATTTACAGAATTCTCAACCACTCGAGGTAAAGAAAATTGCCAGACTAGAATAGATTGTGAGGAAGGAAATTCAAAAAATTCAGTTCCTTATACCCCGTGAACACGCTAGGGCAGTAATTTCTCATCCTCTTTATACTTGAGTACCATCTGAGAAAGTTATAGGGTCGTGGTGTACCACTGGTTGTGTTATAAATTTTTGAAGGGGGTCAAATAAATTCTATACACATTAATAGCTTTAAAAAACGTATTAAAGTGTAAATAAAAGAGAACAAAGAAAATAAATCCATAAAACTAGAAAAAAAACGTGTATGTACGTAATTGTTATTGACAAAGGGAAAATACAATTTCCCGATAGTAAAATGTCTTTATCAGGAGGCTTAATGAGAAACATACTACTGCTTATGCTTATTTCTTATTAGGACTTCTATGTAAGGTTCAATACAGAAGGTCGTTCGCACTTTATGCAAATGATTTTGATAGTCAAGTTTTATTTATAAATGCCGTATTTTTTTGCGGAGATTTGCTTCTATCTGATACCCAAGGTTCTTGACAATATCTTTAGCTCGAATTTTCCATGAAAGTAAACTTTTTCTTAGTAATGTCATGTCAATTTTACCCCATTCCTCTTGGACCGTTTTCCAAAGTCCGTTCTGTGTTCTTGGATGACGTTTTCCTAAGGCTCGTTTTAATAAACCGAAAGCGCAAAATGACAATGGAGAAGCGTTAGTTGATTTTACGGGTATTTCATTCAATGGGATACCCATTATTCCTGTTTCTGATTCTTTCTTTACTAAATAAGCAGCAGTTGATTTAGACGTGTGACTAGAGGCTTTGTCCATATGAAGATGAACTTTATCAATGTCCTTTCCATATACGGCTGGAATTCCTTCTTCAAAAATAGGTTCTAAAATATTCTGCTGGTAGTAGAGTGAATTAATTTTGGATTTTACTTGAGAATTTTTTTATTTTTAATTTGCTGTTGTAACAAAATCCTGCAACCATCATGAATACCTTTGGGAACTTTTATGTAGACTGGTGAAGCCATTTCGTACGGTCATTCCTGTCAGTTGAGCGATAGAAAATTGATCATTTTTTATTACAGTCTCTTAAATACACCCATGCCACATCGAGTGTTACCACAAATTTGCATTTTCAGCAGCTAGGTGTTTTCATATAATTTTCCACAATTTGATTTTCTTTCAGCAATATGTTTTGGCAAAAGCAGATGAATTTTAGGTTTAAACATCTTTTTTAACTTCAAATCTTTATGAATAATTTTACTTGCAGTGCCAGAAGACATTCCTAGCTTCGATGCAATGAATCTTTGAGTCGGCGAATTTTCTTTTAAGATCAGAGACTTCACTTTCTTGATATTTACCTCTGTTCGAACAGTAATAAGATGAGGTTTCGCGGTCATGTTGTCATTTTTACTTTCAGTTAGGCGTTTTTTCCTTTCAAATTTAGTATATTATAAATACCTTTTTGTATATACCATAACGCCGACTTTTACACCGCTTTATAATTTGTTGACACGAATATTTCTCCTCGGAAAACACAGTTACGTAACCTTCGAGCCATCTATCAATTTTAGAAGCCATTTTCAAAATAAATCTTATTTTACATTCCAATCAAAACAAAACATTGGCAGACGATTATTCTGAAGTTGACAAGTTTTTTTCTCAAAATACAAACGCCAAAAATAAATTTCAAAATCGTTTCCACAAAGTGCGAACGCCCTTCTGTAGTGCTTATCTTTAATCTTAAGTTATTGTACTTATTATTATTGAACTCTGCTGCGTACCACCTCAAATACTCTCACGCATACCACCAGTTGGGAACCACTGCCATAAGGGAAACAAGAGGTAATACAGAAATTAGTGTAAAGACATCAAGGATCGGGTGATATTCCTAGGAGACGTTATAAAGAAAAATTGTAGAGTTAGTTGAGCATATAATAAAAATTCAGAGTGGGAAAAAATTTCATTATTCAAAATATAGAAGTATAGATAATTAAAACAATAGAAATACGCACAAACCGTTATCCTGCGCCGTCGACATAAAAAAGAAAGGAGTATATATCAAAAACTGAATTCATGAATGAGAGAGATTTAATCACGTCGCCTAGATATTCCGTTTCTGAGATGATCTCCCATGATGTTAGGAGACATATTCCTAGCAAACGGTTTTTTCATGCTAAAGAAATTATCAGTCAAGAGATAAGTTATCAGAACGTAAATACAGTGGAATCTTGATCTATCGTTTTTCAAGGGACCGATTGAAATGAACGATAAATGCGGGAAAACGATAGATGCGGAAATATTACAAAGCAATATGATCGTTGGGACTGGATAAAATAAACGACACATACGGAAAAACGATAGATCCAAAAACGATCGATCGAGATTCCACTGTATTCCCGAGAAGTTTTCATTGGAATCTGGTTTCTAAATACCAATTACTGGAAATGAACTAATTCTTGTAATATAGATGAAACAACTTTTATGAAACACCGTTATAAACCCGACTATATGATTGTTTCTCTCTCCATAATATAAATGTCATTCATTATTATAAAGCACTTTAGAATGCTGATAAAATGTTCCTCACAGAGGAAATGACTTGGAAAGTTTTGTATCGAGACTTAGTAATTATTTCGAAAATTGACGGTCAAATTTTTAACATTTTGCAAGATAAAGTTCTTTTTATTGTTAATTTTTATGCTTTAGAACTGGTAATGACAATCACAAACTGGACCCTCTTAACTTCAGAACTGATATTCTTACCAAATGAATTATCCTATTGGTCTGACAAAATGTTGTGTCATTTTCAATGACTTTCCTTACGTAATTCAATTTCTTTTTGATGCTAATGACACAGGATGTTCCCATTTAAGATTTTTCATTTGTTCATTTTTTGTAAAATGCTGAATTTTTCAATCGAAAACATTCTTTAATAGCCTTGCTGTCTAAATATGGTTCTTTCTAACCTACGAGTGCCAATTTAGCGACCATTTATCAAGACCAGGATTCGATCCCGTCTCTCCCAACCAAAACGCTTGTACAGAGGGTGTTACCACCTTTTTGTAACGATTTTGACTTTCTCTATGATTTAAATTTAACCGAACAAGAATAAAACCTATCTGGCATCAATTCGGAATAGGGTTTAACTATCGTCTCCATCATTAAAAATATTCTTTGCTTCAAAATGTCGCTGGAAAATAAACAATTGGTCGAAGGCTATGTATTTGCGCTTTCCGAAGAGAAATACTCTTATTCGATTATTAATAAAAGGTGTAAAAAACATAGTTTTAATATTTCTACACGTAAAATAAGTGACATAATTAATGAAAAAGGAAATAAACGTCAAAGTTTACATTTTACAGGGTATTTTATATTTTAAAGGCAAAAAATGCATTCCCAACAAAGGTTCGTTCACCGTTTATTATATTTAAAGTCGCATCTCATGTTTTAAAAGAAAATCCATTCCCCCAAAGAACTATCGCAAAATCTTTAAAATTCTCTATAGAAACTGTAAACAAAATAAAAATCCGATTAAATCTGATTATAAAATCTGATTTAAAGGTAATCAAAACAAACAAACAAAAAACACGATGTTCCCGTTGTAACGCGAAAGCATGATTCTCAGCGTAAGACTATGTGCAGTTTGTTGTATGAATATTAAATGGAGGCTAAAAATGGAAATATATAGTTACAATTGAAGAGCCTTGGATATATTATCTAATTGCAATAGAAAAAGATCGATTTTTTACTGGAAAAGAGGAGAAAAAGGTCTAAAATGCTGGTTCAGAGAAAACAAGGAAAGTTTTGCTAAAGGTTTTATGGTTATTGATGGATTTTCTTATAATCGGAAACTTAAAATAAGGAAAGTAGGAAAAATGTCAAAATTAACTCGGATTAAATATAACTAAAAGTAAACAATTCAACAAAGCAAGATAATTATTAGCAGTAAGAATGTAGACAAGAATAAACAGAAATCACGCACTTAGGACTCAACGCATCAAATCAGTTACCTGAAGGGGGAACTTCGAGGTAACTGATTTGGTTAGGCCTCCTGATGACGAGACCAGTCGGTTACCTCGATATATGGTTTAGTTCCGTTACTGCTACAGAATCTTGCATTGTGGTGCGTTGAGTCCTAAGTGCGTGATTTCTGTTTATTTTTTGTCTACATTCTTCCTGCTAATAATTATCTTGCTTTGTTGAGTTGTTTACTTTCAGTTATATTTGTCCGATTTTAGTACGATGATTTGTTGCAACTGTGCAATCTTTTATTGAAAAGTTAAAATATTCAACCGTATGGTAGGTTTTCTGTTAATTTGTTCGGCAGTCTATGCCCTCTTTATACGTTTTGTTTCATGTTGAATTATTTACATTATTTGTGTTAACTCGGATTATTATCAGAAATGTTTTTTAACACCTGTTTTCAAAAAGACATTCCATCACTTTACCCAAACAATTTTCATTGTGTCAAGAGCCATAAGGATAAGGCTACCAGCCATACCTCTAAATGTACTGCTATAATTTTAGACCAAAAATGAGAAATGAAACCGGAATAGAGGCCATTTCATTTAAATGCATACCACCCAAGTCCCCCGACATGTCTCTTGCGGATTACTGTGCATTTGGACTTTTAAATCAAGCTCTTTATAAGTGGCATCCCAAAACATTGGATGAGTTCTGGAAGATTGTGGACGAAGAGTGGGAAAAAAATCAACCTTGATATTTTAAGAAAAGTTCTTTTATCGGGGAAATCAAGATGTAATATGATAGTTCAACAACAGGGCTATCAGATCAATCATATTAGAAAATAAAATTCTTATCTTTGTTTATATACACGGTGATTCAAAATGAATATAGCGATTACAAACGGCTATAACTATATAATCGAAAAGTAATTTTTCAATAAGAATTACACAGAATGTAAAAGGAAGTCAAGTTGGTTACAAAATATGTTGGTTTAAACATGTGCGAACCCCCACATTGGGGCATAGAGGTTCGCACATTTTTAAATCAACATCTTCCAAAGCGTTTGCTCGGTCGAACTGGAGATGCCGGCGATGTGTTCTGCTCTTGGCCACCTAGATATCTGGACTTGACACCCTGCGATTTCTTTCTATGGGGTTATGTGAAGGACCTTGTACATGTGCTTCCTTTGCAGAAAACAATTCCAGAACTGAAAACGCGCATTTCTAATGCGCTTGTGTTGGTGATTCCACATATTCTGCAGAATGTATGGTGTGAAATGGACTACCGCTTAGATGTTGTCCGTGTGACCAAGGGGAGTCGCATAGAACATTTATAAAGTATGTAAACAAAATTTTAAACTTCCTTTTACATTCTATGTAATTATTATCGATAAATTATTTTCGATTAAATAGTTATTGCCGTTTGTGATCTCTATATTCATTTTCAATCACCGTGTATTTCTTTTTCAAAAATCGTTACAAAAATGTGTGAACACTCTCTGTATTTTACCTATCAATAACGTAAAAAGGTTCCTTACAAAATAAAAGAGCGGTATAGAAATTTGTTTCAACCAGTCAATGACTATAAATATATAAGAAGCAGACTGTTCGTATTTTCCTCAAAATAATCCAATACAAAGTAAGATTTTTAACGCATTCTTTGCTCATGAATTGCAAATTCTAGACGTTATTTTTAGAACATTTTAAAATTATTCAGAAGTCGAACACATCACTTGTAATTCAATTTATTTATGACAACACGCAGCATCTATGTCGTTACCTCTAAATACAAACTTGGATATATAGTACTAGATAAAGAATTATTAACTCTAAAGGGATGCTGCCAATCCCCTGAAGTTAAATTGTATGAAATCTAATCAATAGAAAATGTCGACAAAATTTAATATTACTCTTTTCGCTTTTCGTTTAGCTCGAAACATTCTGATGATTAATTCATCACAGCAACAGCTGTGATGAGATATATTTTTTTCAATAAGCATTTAAAACGGTCTTACATTTGATATCAAAACTATTTATTTTAAGAAAATAATTTCTTTTTTAAAATAAAACAACATATTTTAAGCATAAAATTGTTTACACATAAAATTCAGTTAAACCTCTTTATAATAATATCAAATATAACGATAAATCCCTCTGAAATAATATTTTTTTAAAGGTCTCTATGAATTTACTTCTATTTTAATGTAAATTGGCATTAAAAAATTATATGTCAATACTATTGTTGTAAATTAAGTTTTATATAGTTTAGATTTATTTGGTAAAACCAAAATACGAGGAGTTTCAAAGCTGTACTAAATTTATCCTGTAGCTGTAGCAAACTGATCAAAATTCTAAAATGCGCCAAATCAGTTACTTTGAAAGGCATAAATACGTTTGAGAATCTAGGCCACTCTTTGTGACAATAACTGTTTGTTCGACCATATTTCATCTCGTTATCTATATTATTGTTATAGTGGGGTTAAAATGTGTATTACACGTACTTCAATATCAATACTAAGCTCTCCTAATGCAGAATTCGCCCGGGGAGTTAAAAAATCATGGATCCCATCGTTGTAATCTTGCTCAATAGTTCGAAGATTCGATTCGATTGCTAGATTACTACATACGATCAGTAATTGTGCTGTTCATTTGCCAGCCCAGTGCTAAATTTGCAGCCACGTAGATATTTTTGAACATGGGAGATGATAAAAAAAAAATCAGGATGGAGAGTTGGGTGGATTTACCATTAACTGTATTCCCATGTCGTCAGTTACTTGCTGGACTTTTAGTGTAACTAACTAACACACACACACGCACACACAGACACACACACACACACACACACACACACACACACACATATATATATATATATATATATATATATATATATATATATATATATATATATATATATATATATATATATATATATATATATATATATATATATATATATATATATATATATATATATATATATATATATATATATATATATATATATATATATATACAGTGGAATCTCGATCTATCGTTTTTCAAGGGACCGATTGAAATGAACGATAAATGCGGGAAACGATGGATGCGGAAACATAACAAAGCACTATGATCGTTGTTGATATATATATATATATATATATATATATATGTCGGACTGTTCTTCACGCCCAATATTATTAACACAATATTCCAAACATCCTGAGAATCATTTTGCAGTCCGTGGTCCGGTGGCGAGGACATTCATAACTTAATAAATTCCATCAATCCAGTAGAGGTGTTGACACGATTAGCGAGAAACCAGTCTAGTTGACTTTCCTAAATATCTTTATTAACTCATAATTAATTACTTAGCTTCATCATTAAAAAACTACTTCTCAATCCTTCCCGAAAATACGTACCGCTGAGCGGTACGTCCTATCATTTCCTAATTCCCCATAGCTCTGAAGATTTCCTTTGTCCCTAAGTTTTAATAAAGCGCTACCGACGCTCATTAATTTTGCGTGATGTCATATCGCATGGTCTTTCTGCCGAACGATGCACTTTCTTAGCGCCAACTCTGCAAGGCTAAATCCGTCTACTAAACATTCTCGCATGTGGTTCTGTGGAATTGAATCAAGCCGAACCTTACTCGCTATTTTCACTGCAATGCGTTACTCCGATTATTTGAACTCCCAGACTTTTAAATTCTTAATCCTATATTTTAATAACTAAAATACCGTTTTAAAGTCGCGTGATCGCCCCCCCCCCATATTTTTAGACACACACACACACACACACACACACACACACACATATATATATATATATATATATATATATATATATATATATATATTCATAATAAATACGACAATAAATGTATACAATTGTTATAAAAAAACAAAAAAATATATTTATAAAAAAAATCGTAAGGGATATTTTTATAGACAAAATAATGTAGAAGAAAATATTCAAATTAAATCTAATAGGACATATTAAAGACTATAGTACAATTAATATAGTGCAGTTTCAGGAACATATCTTTTACTGTATTTTAATATTTTTTTGGATAATGTCCAATCGTCTGCCGCATTAGCAAGAAAAAAAAAAATTTTTGTCTACTCCGTTGTTATGCACGTGACGATAAATTTACTTAAAGTACTAGAAAAAGAAATCACGTGATTAGCATTTAATAAATTAAATTCTAAAAATTAATCTTTAAAAATTCACCAAAAATCAAAAAATGAAGGTAAAGATTCGAAAAAGATTTCATTTTAAAGGAACTTTTATGTTCTTTCTTGTGATATAAATTTTATAACCCTCAAACTATTATTTTAAATGCGAACTTAAAAAAAAGTTACTAAAACGGCTTAAAAATTTAATTTTAAAAAATCTAAGAAGAATTTTTGAAAAATCTTTCTTAGTGCACCCCTACACTATAAGAAAAATCGCCATGCAAAATTTCAGCCCTTTTAAGTCCAAAGATTTGGTATGTGCATTGTATGTCAGTCAATCAGTCAGTTAGTTACGGAACTGTTTTATATATATATAGATATAGTATATACTTATATATATATATATATATATATATATATACATACATACGTATATATATACATAATATATATATATATATATATATGTGTGTGTGTGTGTGTGTGTGTGTGTGTGTGTGTGTGTGTAAGGAAAAATATAAAATTAAAATATAGGGGGGCTTTTGTTAGGGAAAAAGGGGAATTTATAATCAAAAATTATTAACTCACGAAAGTTCGCCATAAAAGAAGGGTTGTTAATAGCAAAAAATAGCAATAGGCGTCGCCACTAGACGGGTTCTGTTCAGAAAAGAGATATTTTTCGGCAGGAGCAAGTTACATAAAGAGTTACATAAGAGAAATGTGGAGAACATTCGATGATGAATCAGCGGAAAGATTGCGCGGGATTTTAACAAAGAAAATCTAGTTAGTCGGCACAGAGATCTGATAGACAGAAGACGTATGTCTTGAGAGAGAACCTGGGTGGAGTGGTTGCATAATTATGTTGGAGCTCTGATAGTAATAATGAAAATAAACGAATTTAAGCGATCTCTGTCATCTCATCTAATCATTCGGTCCACGATTGTCTTTAAATAATAACGAAATGGACACGAAACATGTCATATATATATATATATATATATATATATATGTGTGTGTGTGTGTGTGTGTAAGTAATAAATTTTAACCGCCTGTAATTCGATTTCTCCTGTAACCTACCTCGCCAATTTCTGGCAACCCGTTTTACAGCTACTTCGATATGCTCGCGCAGATGAGAGCTGGACGCCATGCTGTAAGGTGATGTTATGGCTGCAATATACTAATTTGTTCCTTGTATTGAAATCTTACTGTTTTCGGCCACTATTCGTATTTCAAGAGATTGCCATTCGTGTCATCACATATATATATATATTTATATATTAATGCTATTATCAGAAAGTCTTTAAGTTGTATGCCTTTCTGGCAACTTTTGTTTTAACAGAAAATTTCCGTAGTAACTTGTTCGTTTGAAGTTCCTGGGTTTCCTTTTGGTGTCTTTAATTTCTTAACTTTTAACTTGTATTGCAAGTTTAATAGTGAATGTAAATTAAGTAATTGACTGCTTTTCTTTCACGATTACAAGTAATATAACTGAGTTTTCAAAAGTACGGTTTATTTAACTGTAAAAAAAGCAACTTAGAAAATGACAAGTAGGCTTCTTTTCCTCTTTAGAATCGAAACAAAATGTTCCAGAAATATATAATTCTCAAAATTAATTAATGTTTAATGCATGACCACACAAACAACTGATTATGGTGTATAACGGGGGAAAATGTATTTTCTTTTGAAGGATTAGTTAATACTTATAGCAGAGACACACATTTGTACAAAATTTTAAAGTATGTAGCCTTCTATTAAATGTATGAAAAGACTTACATAGATTATCTTCTCAACTCGAGGTTTCATTCAGAGTATTTTTTTAAAACCCATTTCACAGAATGTGTGTAATGCGAAACTTTCTTTTATTTTCCTATCATTTTAATTAACAAAATAGTTCCAGAGCAAACAACTTTTAATCACTCCATCCTGCACATTCGGCGAAATAGATTTTTGGAGTTGTAACAGATTAGGAAAATACATTCCGTATGTCTAGTGAAATTTTTCAACACAGTGGCTATTTACCTTCGGCAGTTTTAATGTGAAACACTTGTTTCAAATATTTATACAAATTTTCTATTCAAAGATATTTAAATTTGTTCTGTTGATGCGTTATTTTGTCGATGAATATCAATAATATTTACTCCGATGAAACATTTCAAAAGAATAAATATAGATTATGTAACAGAAATATTTTACTTCGTGTTAGAACCGATGCACCTATGTAATGCACCTATCTATTGTGTTGTTATGCATATGTAATGATGTCCACAACATAAAGGATCGGCTTATATATGATTATAGCAGCAGAACACAGATTAGCAATAAAAAAATTAGACTAACTCATACTGATATAATGCTAAATAATTTTCAATTCCTTTAAATAGCAGATCAATAAAAATTCCTTTCTTGCACGAACAGAATAGCAAATAGCTGATAAAACTTAGTAAGATGGTTTGTATATGTAAAGATCTCCAGCTCACACAACAGCCATGTATCCTCATTTAGTCCTCATAACTTACTGTAGCGGAAATTAGTTGTGTTTTTCATGTGTAGAGGGCGTTAGTCGTCCATGTTTTGATGTATTTTCAACATTGCTTTGTCTTATGTAATTTTCTATCAGTGTTCAGTACTCTGTATCGTAGTGTATCGTCCGTTTAATAGACGATAGGACGATGAATAAATATTAAAAAGGATAAAGATGGTTGTGTCTTTTTGGAGTATGGTCATCCTTTTTGTCTCACCTACTCTTCAAATTTGCGTAGCCATAAAATTCGCCGAATGGGACAAAATTCGAAAAGAGGAATTTTTCTAAATTTTTATTAGATTCACAATTACAGTCAGTACAGGATGGCGTGGTGGCCCTGTTGGCAAATGCGTCGAGCCAGTGATCTGGGGGTTGCGGGTTAAATGCCGGTCGCTAACAAAATCCACCGCCGTGTTTACTAATGGTGGTCGGTGCATGTTAAATCTGTCGTGGCTGCAATGTCCTCCAAGTTCTCAAATTTACCTCTGGAGGTGCGGGGTCAAGTGTTCCGGTCTCGTAACTTGACTCGGTTCTTAATTACGGGATCGGTTCATAGGGGGCGATGCTGGGCCACCTGTGTGGTGCCCCCTTAAATGAATGCCCAGCAGTAATGCCTTAAATGAACGCCCTTTACTGAGACCAAATAGTGACATAGCCAATCTTCTGGGTATTTGTATTAAATAGAGTCAGTACAGCCTAAAACACGAATAAACAAGCGTACTAAGTGATTAAGGGTGTAAAGTTGAGACTCTTGCAGCTGATAACACAATTAAAAATACTAGAAGCCTTAGTAACAAAGGACAGTTGCAAAAATGGGATATCTCCAGAGAATCCAACGGCGAGGGGGTAAGATTATTATAAAGACGAGTTTCCAGAATTAAAACTCCTCTCTATTTATGTAGTTCACTTTTCATTATTATTTTCAGTTAGTTTTTTTTCAAATGTTGACTCATTGTGGATTTTAGTGGGAAAACCATATCAGGAGTAGGGTATTATTTAAATGGAAAAGGATCATATCTATTAAAAAGTTTGTAATACTAATGGACACAGCCATCCAAGTTTCAGATGCCAAAATTCAACCAATCATCAAAGCGGGTATAATTTGCGTTCAATGTGCTTATTGTCCTACCACCAGTATTAAGAGGAAATAGTTGTGGGTGCTGAATACCCGTAGACTAGGCTGTCAAGACATACAGTTTGCATAGAATATCTTTACTTTTTACTTGGAAATTTCTTTTCGAGTGGTAAACATAGTTTCGCTTAGAGTAATCGTAACTCAGTAAACACCTCAACAATCCCCCACAACAATTCACAACACGAAACTGAACAATCGGCTGCACAAGCATTCGGTTTGTTAATGTAGACGAATAACCGAAATTCAAACTGAACGCCCAAAGTGTTCATTGACATTTGGCCCAATTTGCTCATCACCCTTCGTTCCCAGTCTTTCACTGCATGTATACAAGCCTTTACATTCAGTTAAGTTTGTTTTTGAGGTACAGTCCTTAAGGTTGCTCTGTACTAACCCTATTGGATTCGCCCACCGCAATATTGACCTATGTATAAAATATGGCTAGTATTTACAGCTACATAGATGATAATCCAGTAAAAATGGAATTTTCAGATAGCCTGAATTTTTCTGCACCTTGTAACAGGATTCATTTTATAAATTTCGTCCACCAAAGGAATTTAGGAGCATTTAAAACACACTCTCCAGATTTTTTTCCCAGAATAATTTAAGAAGAGAATAATTTCCAGAGAATAATTTAAGTTTAAAATATAATTTCTCTATTAAGGAGTACAATTTTTAAAAAAATATTTCAATCCAAGTCCGTAATCCGTGGACAAATTTTCTCCATAGGTTAACATTGCAGTAAACGAATCCATAGAGTTAGAATACAGCAGCCTTAAACAGAGAAAAATGAACGAATGATGGACCAAATATAGTCCATTTAGTCAAACTAAAATGCCCCTTCAAACAAAAATGGGAATTTTTATCATCACTGCCAAAAAAATCTGAAAGGAGACGGGTAGTTTCTAAAAACTCACATTTTTTATTCTCCTGTGCTTCTGTTAAGTGCATAAATTTTAAAATTAGGAAACAGGAAGGTTATATTTAAGTTTTTAAAGGCCTCTTTTCTTCAAATGAGAAACTTCGTAAAACGTCAGTGATGCATTATAAAAAATTGCTTATAAAATAATTAGAAAAAGGGAATTTCTTTAAAAAGTAGCGGAAAGAAAAGGAAAAAAATAAAATTCCAATTAAAGGAGTATAATCTAATAGAAAGACGGATTTCCCTTTATAGAATAAAATAGTTAAAAATACAATCTTCTTTCCTTATAAAATGGGTTAGCACTATATAGAGCTTTCTTTATTGAATATTTTATAAAATCTTGTATATGCATCTTTTGTCATTTACTGCCAAATATTTGTGGTAAATATAGAAAATAAAAAGTTAAAAGAGAAAGAAAAAATAATCTCTAAGTATAAGGAAGGAGCATATTAAGCCATGTTAAACACTAAGTGTTTCGAAATAAGAAATAAATTGTCAGCATAAAAAAATAATTTATTTTAGGAGATATTTAGAAAGAAACGTTCAAACCATACTGTATCAGTGTCATAAGTCCAAACAGGAAACATCATTATCTTCTGTATATATAAAACAGTTCCGTAACTGACTGACTGACTGACAGATAACGCACAGACCAAACCGCTGGACATAAAGAGTTGAAATTTTGCACGGCGATTTTTCTTTTAGTGTAGGGGTGCACTAAGAAAGATTTTTGAAAAATTCTCCTTAGATTTTTCAAAATTAAATTCTTAAGTGGATTTTGTAACATTCTTTAAAGTTTGCATTTAAAATAATAATTTGGGGGTTATAAAATTTATATCACAAGAAAGATCATAAAAATTCCTTTAAAATGAAATCTTTTTCGAATCTTTACCTCTATTTTCTGATTTTTGGTGAATTTTTAAAGATTAATTTTTAGAATTTAATTTATTAAATGCTGATCACGTGGTTTCTTTCCTTTTTGTGATACTTTAAATTAATTTTAAGTCAGGTGCATAACAACGAAATAAATTGACAATTTTTTTCTTCCAAATGCGGCAGACGATTGGACATCATCCAAAAAAATATTAAAATACAGTAAAAGAAATGTTCTTCAAACTGTACTATATTAACTGTACTATATTCTTTAGTATGTTCTATTAGATTTAATTTCAATATTTTCTCCTACATTATTTTGTCTATAAAAATATCTGTTAGGATTTTTTTATAAATATTTTTTTGGGGTTTTTTTTGGCATTAATTGCATACATTGACCGTTGTATTTATTATAACTTTTTTTTTTGCATTAACTGCATACATTGACTGTTGTATTTAATTTGAATGTACTCCGTAGCGAAGCACGGGTATTCAGCTAGTAAAATATATGTTTAAATAGCATTATTTAGTAAATAAATATTTCCTTTTGAGAATAGATTTTTAGATGCTTATAAGATACTCTACTTGGGCAAATGCTTTATCTCATGTTTGTGTTTATCATTAAAATTTTAGAAAGAGAAAAGGAAAAGCTAAAACCCATTCTGTTACACTTTTCTGCATTTTTTTTAAATTTTGAAGTGTTATAATTTGTAGAGGAGCTGTTAATATTCAGCCTAAAAATCCTCGCGTTATATTTTGATAACTATTTATAATTCTGCTTTATCGAGTTTTATGTTAATTTTCAGGTACACTTCTTTTAATTCCTAATTTGGAATAAATGGTTACACATGCAGCCAATGACAGAAATTAGGCTTGTGTATGCTAAGATGAAAATTATAGCGTTAGAAACTAATTGCTGGGTAATCGGTGTACTGCAGGAGTTTCGTGCAATCGTTATGATTACGGTGTCATGTCTACCCTCATAAGCATGTTCCTTACAATGATAGATGTTGTCGTAGGTGACATTTTGGTGACCGCGACATCTGTGAAGGAGAACCTTGCTCTAAATTACAGTCTTTGGGATGTAAAGGGCTTTTTGTTTGACTATGTGACTATTTTGGGAACGTCTGTTTGGTGAATACGACCAATTTTGATTTCCAAGTATTTTTTTCACATTTTTTAATAAGGTATAGATAAAAACCCAGTTATCTTTTTAGATAATTTTTTATCTAATATTATTCAAATAACACCTTTCTGAAATTCTAATTTTGACTTTAATCGTTAAAGTATACCCATTCAATAAAATAATTCCTAGAATTTGCATTCATGACAAAGAGGGTTTTTCAAAGGAGTTTTAGCTTTGAAAACGCTATAGAGATAAACCCTTCTACACTAAAATCCTCAAAATAAAAACTACACTACATACCTGCTAAGCTCGTTTTCTCTGTTTATGGAGAAAACGGGCTTTTATGGAGAAATTGTACAAAAAGCTTTTATTCAGGAAGAAAGACATAAATCAAACTGAAACAGTATCATTATTCTAGACAGGAAACACATTATACAATATATGTTTGAATAGTACTATTTGGAGAACGAATCCATGTTGCCATTTTATTCCGACTGCATTTGGAATAAAATGGAAACATGGAACTCTATAAATACTTCCCAATGCATTCCCAATTTTGGAACTGAAGTTAGAAATGCTTCTGTGTGTAAAATATATGTTTGAGTAGCACTATCTGGAAAAAAGTCCATGTTGCCATTTTATATTGACTGCATTCGGAATAAAATGGCAACATGGATTTCTATAAATGCCTCCCCATGCACTCTCGATTTTTAAACTGAAGCTAGAAATACTGATACGTAAAATATATTTTTGAATGCACTATTTGGAAAAAAACTCCATGTTGCCATTTTATTCCGACGGCATTCGAGATAGACTGGCAACATGGAGTTCTACAAATACCTCCCAATGCATTCTCAATTTTGAAACTGAAGTTAGAAATGCTTATATGTGTAAAACAATAAATCGAAAAAATGGTAAAAATTGAAGAAAATGACAGCGAATAAATTATAATTAAAAAGCATGAATAAAACATAATTTACAGCACTTTCGTATAATACTATTACTAATATTTTTTTTCATTATGAAGGATTATTCGCTTTACAGGGACGCGATGGCCCAGTTGGCAAGAGCAGAGGGCCGGTGATCTGAATGTCCTGGTTCGATGCTCGTCACTGCAAATCCACCGCCGTGTTCACTAATGGTGGCCGGGGTACGTAAAATAGGGCGTGGCGGCAGTGTCCTCCAAGTTCTCAAATTTATCTTTGGAGGTGCGGGTCAAGTGTTCCGGTCTCGTCACTTGACTCGGATCAAAATTACGGGACCGGTCATTTAGCCAAGTCGGACTCCGACCCTTGTGGTGCTAATTCAAAAACAGAATCCGCACCTTCATCGCCCATAGCCTTCGGGACTTCATCTGATCTGGGTGTCCGTCAAGTAGCATAAACAACAACAACAACTACATTCGCTTTACATATGTACATTTAATCATCATTTCAAGCTTATAAAATTAAAAAAACTCATTTAATTCAATAAAAGTCAAATTTAGTTTTAATTAAAAGTTTTGATATAATATGTTAAAACATAACTTATTATTTAAACTGGGTTTTCCAGTTTGAAGCAAATCTTTTATTTTTCAGAATGTACTGTATTCTTTCGCGGGTTTTATATCTGCACACTTCATAAGACTGTCTACCGTGTCTAAAGTTTTGTCTACCGTGTAAAAACAAAACTTTAAGTACTATTGTACTTCTGTGTCAGGGAATCTCCCTTTATGACCTAATTTCTGAGTCAGTTTTGGTTTTTTTTCATCCACACTCTATGGATTCATTGACTAAATTGGACTCGGGATAGACATCTACATTTGTCGCATTCTTTTTTGTTTAACAAAGGCTTTGCACTGAGTAACTATTTAATATCTAAAGTATTTCTCAAATGTTTTAATACTTTCAATAATGTCCTTATTTTACATTGATGCATCTTTGCAAGCTGGATTTCCCAATAGTTCAAGGCAAAAACAGCTTGAATTGATCTAAAATTCTAAAAAGTCTTTACATTTACATAATCTTGGGTTATTAGATAATAGTAGACAGATTCGATATCGTTGGAGCCTTTAAAATATAGCATATATTCTCCAGAATTACCTTATTTCATTAAATATTAAAAGCTTTCAAACGGTCTTTCGAAATTGTACTGAATGGGGTAACAAAGAGGTTGAGCTTTGAGTAATTTGTTGAAAATTGATTGACTTTCTTAACAATTTGTCCATTTCCAGCACAGAACGGAATATTAGACTCTTAGTACATCATAATGCAACGGAATTTGTGTTAAGTGACATGTATTTATTATTTCGAAATTCCCATACGAGCAAAAGGTGTGATGAGCTGGTGTTATGAGTAGCACCAGTTTCCATCTTGCGTTCCTGCCGTCTCGTTCGATAAACTAACCATGCCATCTAAACGGGAGAAAATTCATCGATGTTGATGGTTCATTCTTGAGCTGGGATAAATATCAACAGGTTTACACTGGGTGCTAGAACCAATTCCTAACAAATGTGACTTGAAGAATTCAACGATTGCTCTATGTGTCCAATTTACAGCGATTATACATAGCTTTCATAATTATGAAATGTCCAACTCTAACAGGTTTAGTAACACGCACAAACAAATATAGAGTGTATGAACATTTAAAAATGTAACTATTAATGATTTATCAGTACGTTTTCTGATTAAGAAAAGAACATTGATATATGTTTTCACTTAAATATAGCGAGGCAATGATGATATATTCAAAGCGTTTGAGGATTGAGATCATGGCACCAAAGATTCCAAAATGGAGAAAGAGAATCCAGTGTTAAAAGATAATAAAATGTTTTTCGACTGATAACACAGTCAATTATAAAAAAAAAATTCCTTTTAGATGACGGCCTCTCTTTAATAAAATGTTTGAAAAGATAATAGGATTAATTTTTAATATTTACCAAATATTTTACGAAAACGAGTTTTTCTCTTAGGCTGACAGTAAAAATAGAAAGACTCTTGGAACTTGCATCTCATTAACTTAAAAGTGACGTATGAGGTTTGAAGCATCCTAGTGGAGAGTTAATAGCACTCCTATGGTTATCATTTTGAGGATTCCTCAGTAAACTTTTTTTTCTGACTCATATATAAGCACCTCAGTTTCTAAAGTTATGACATACAAAAGATTGGGGCTCCTATACATAACGCTGTCTCGTGAAACATCCATCATATTTCCTTATCTCTTCAAAACGTGCCACGCCTTTGTTGCTGATACATCGCCAATTTACCAAACAACGCTCTTAATATCATTTTTTTGTGACTTTTCGCCAAGCTAATACCTTCCATTTATACAAGTGAAAATATGATTGAATATATATATATATATATATATATATATATATATATATATGTATGTATGTATGTATATGTATATATATCTTAATGTAACAATAATAGCCATTTCGGGATTGTAGTCGTTTATCATTCGAATTCGAAGTAGCAAGGAGTCAAAAAACTTTAAATTTCCCTCTCCAGTGAGCACTGAAACTCCAAGAAACACATTAATTACACTCCAAGGAATATAAAGCTAGAAATAAGATAAAATGTTTCTAGACGCGTCAGATCAAAAAAGGCGACTTAATTTGTCTACAATGGGCGAGACATTTCCGGAAGCATGAACTAGGATTTCTTGGAATATTAGGAAATTCCAAATTGATTATGTCAAACTCATAGATCTGTTTGTTATTTTTACAAAAGTTTCGTACAACATATTTTGTTGTATTAATAAAACTGTCAGTTTTTAACATTCCTTGACACCAGCTCGACACCAGCTCCTGGAAAGTGAGAACAAACATTCAAAATGAACTAAAGCCATTTTCGTATTCACATATCAAGAATTCTGCCTTCGCGAACTGTTGATCTGTCTTCAAAAAGAGTCAAAAGGATATTCTCATATCTTATTCTGATGAGAAAACCCTTCTCGACAGCATTTTACACTTAGAAAAAAATACTTCTAAAATTAATAATTAAAAAATCTTTTAAAAATTGAGTTTTTGAAAAGTTACCTGATCGCAGCTAAATTTAAAATCTGAAATATTTTACTTTTATTTTTTGCTTATTTCCTTTTTTTAGTTTACAATCATTGACTTTGGTTAATGAACCAGAAAAAAAAAGATACCTCTTCTTATTCGTAATTAATTTGATTAAAAAATACATCCTCTCTTCTTCTGCTCTCTTTCTAAATTTAAATATAAAAAAGGAACGAGTTTAATATTTGAAAAGTGCATTCTCTTCATTTATTCCTTGTACATGACATTGTCATTAAGAAACAGATAAAGAGGTTATTTAATTTTACTTTCAGAGTCACTGCACACACAAGATTAAATATTTAAAATCTTCTTTTCCCTTAATTTGTTTTTTAAGTCCGAACTGAAAAAGCTTCAAGTACAGAATTTTTAATTAGTTACTTTTTACCCGAAGGTTGTCTATTTAGAGTGAAATAAGTAGGAAGGGAAGAATTTTTTTTCCTCTGTGGGAATAATTTTCGTATAATGACCACACGAGAGTGATTTAAAATTTTATTTAGGGCTGATTTAAGGGTGAATGTAACAAACATATCCACAGACGTCGTAGTCAAGAAGTTTGTTTTCTTCAGTGCAAATTGATTTGTGAATCTGAAAGGAATTGATCATCATGTTGAATTTTAATGGCGTTCAAATATTCTTCCATGCATAAACCCTCTCTATAACCATACTACGAATTGAAGCGGTAAAGATACACTGGTAACACGAACCTTCGTCAGAATTTTGAAATGGACTATTAGACAATTTATCATTTGATTCTAATCATAAATTGCAGTAAAAAACAATTACAACTTTTTTCATTGTGGAGGCAGTTGTCTTGTAATATTCGCCCATTATACCGCGGAAACGGTTGAGTACTTCTTAACTGGGACCACCTTACAAGTGAGTCAACATTACCCCCGACGTCCCACCACAATTTTGACTGAGCAACTCCCCCCCCAAGGACTACACCTGGAGGGTTCCTACTGTAAGGACTTTGCCTTAAATAAAAGACTACCAGCCTTTTTTGTATTTAATGCTTTAATTGCATTTCTCGACTAAATACAGGTTATTTACAATATATATAAAAAGATTAAATTCGTGGGTTCGCTGCATCAACGAGGAAGATCAGACTTGAGTTGTCGCTGCGCTCATTCAAGTCTATCTAGGCCCGACAGTATCTCCTTGTCTCCGGGTCCAGCGTCACCCTGAATAACTTAATCTCTGAATCACTGACTGACTTTAACTTGCATCAGGCGACTTTATATACCTTCGCTGAACATTCTCGAAAGGTCTGGAAAACGCCGCCTTTTTTATTCAGTTACTGTTCCCAGACGACTAGGTGCCTCCGGTAGGCAACTTCTCTTTTGTAGCTGACGAACTGCTCTGCCAGCTGTTGGTAGCACATCCGGTCTTTACGTCACCAAGACTGTCTATCTCCAGCCGTCTAAATCAATTATGTGCACAAACCGCACGTTGGTTGGTCTTCCCGAAATTTCCACGCATAAAATATTCGCTATTGTATGGTAATCGTTACACTACCTTCCTCCATTCCTCTGATCACGTGGACGAACTTCCAGTCTACGGATTTAACGTTCCCATATCCAGCCTAGACACGAAGGCATTTAATGGCGCTCGTCAGGATTGAAACTGACTACCTTCTGTCCGAAGAACAATACGCAAGCCATTAGAACTATGAATTACACTTCGGAATAGGAAACCAACAGAAAAATATTATTACTATCCAGTCACGCTGCTAAGAAATCTAACGTTAAAGTAGAATCCCCCCAACCCCATTCTTTAACAATTCCCACCAATACCTACGCGGTCACTGACGCGAGCTCCCTGGTAAACTGACCTTTATTTTATTCGCTAGCCTCGTAGAAATTTTTCGAATATAAAGCGAACTTTGTAAACCAAACTTTATCCTCACGGTTTCGATGCAAATTAGAGACAACTCATATTCATATAACTCACATTCGCCGTTCCGTTTATGAGCTTTTTGGAACCATGAAGGAATCCTTTATAAGTTTGCTTATGCGATGAATATCATCGATAAGGATATATAAACGCTGACTCAGATTTAACAGTTATGTTCTAGAAGTTTGCCAAATTAGAAAATAAAGCCCCATCTTATGAATCAATTTTTTCAGCAGACTGCAAAAATTGTCATTAGATTTAGATTTTTCAGAAAGAATTTTAATCTCCTTTTTTAATGAATTTCTAATCAAATATATTTAATCTATAAATTATAGAGTTATAAATTACACACCTGGAACAACTCTGTCATACAGTATTCCTCAAATGATTATGCACTACACTGAAGAAATGTATGATGTAGTAGAAACACAAAAGCACGTATAATCAAAGTGTGTTTGCCAAGAGTAAAAATTTTTAAACACGGAACCGATAATAATAATGATCAATAATAACGTGATGGATAGACTACACATGCACGCATCGTTATCGAGCTAAAGATTTGTACATACTCAGTGATTGTTTACTCAGATCACCTTTGAACAATTTTTGCTCTATTTATGTACCGGGAGGTTAAAATTAAACTTCCCCTATAAACGGCATCCTACAGTGCAAACGGGTGAACGGAATGCAACGAAATTTTGTATATGGGCTATACACGAGATGCGCTCACGGAATTTCGAGAAAAAAAAATTTAGTTCCAAAATGTCCACCAGAGGACACCTTTTCGGGAAAAACATTAAATTCAACAAAATAAATTACCAAAACGGAATACATAAAATATTTGAAAGTTTATTGACTAGTTTTTGATCACCTTCTCATCGAACCACATAAAATAAAGGTAAGGAAATAAATAATAGTACCCTTTGGTGTTTGAGGGAAAAAAAACAATTGAGTTTGTAGAAACAGGTACAGATTATGACGAAATGTCACAAGAGGAGCTAGTTGTTAATCGTGTCCAAGATAATGTAAGGAAAGGTTAATGTTTTCCTTACATCACGCTTCATGTGTCATTACGCTTCATGTTGGAAGCATCACATCTGATCCGTTACGATCTGCTGTTGAACACACTGTCCATCGACTTGAAATTTTGCAGGTGAATGAAGGTGGTCACGTGGAGCAGCTTTCCCTACAACGTCCTGGACACGATTAACAACTGCTCCTCTTGTGCAATTTCATCCTAATCTGTTCTTGTTTCTGCAAACTGAACTGTTTTTGTTTCTCCCTTACCTTTACTTAATGTGGTTCGATGACAAGGTGATCAGACACTCATATAAATGTTAATATTGTTTCTGTATTCCATTTTGGTCGTTTATTGTGTTAAATTTCATGTTTTTCCCGAAAAGGCACCCTCTAGTGGGCATTTTAGGACTAAAATTTTTTTTTCGAAATTCCGTGAGCGCATCTCGTGTATAGACCATATACGAAATTTCGTTGCATTCCGTTCACCCGTTTGTGCTGTAGGATGCCGTTTATTGGGGAAGTTTAACTATAACCACCCGGTACAATATATTCAGTTATCCGTCAGTATGATTATTGCAAGGTTCATGAATAATTTTTAACATTAGTTTAATTTGCTTATTCCATTTCTCGATAACTACAAGCTGTAGCTTAAGAAACAAATCGGAAGGAAAATATCATGCAAATGGGTATGATTAGCATCTAATTAAATCAATAATAGATAGCCCCTGTTAAAAGAATTTCAGAACGGCGGAACCTATAAACTTAAATAAAAACTAAATTACATAAACAGAATTTTATGACTGTTAGACATATGTATTTTATGCAATACATATGTCTAACAGTCGTATATTAGAATATTTTATTATATTCCAATACTAGCTGTGTTCGATTTTTAGATTTTGCATATTGGGGTATAATATGTAAACAATAAAGAATTTTCTAAGAAGCTTGCCTCTACCTAGAAATCAATCTTAATTTTTATGGGTGCGTCTATATTTATATCATGAAAGCATATCCGTGTAAGTATGTATCACGAATTGTGCAAAACGAGATGGTGATCTGTATCAAAACTTCATACGGTGAGACGACTCGGACATGATCGACTTGTTGCCAGCCTTTCTTCAGTACACACAAAAAATGATATAGCATACAGATAGTTGATTCTCGTAACATGAAAAAATAGACATCATCGATCATGAGTGTAAGTGGTATGGTGGATAAAATATAGTGGAAAAAGCACATATAAAGTACACAGAAAACAAAACTTCGCATCGTCGTTTTTGTATGATACGAATTCAAGATGAATATAAGGTTAAGGGGGCGTATCAGACAAATAATTTAAGGACATACCTCAACATTTGCCACAAGACATATTTGTATTTCGCTGATGCAGTAAAAGAACTAACTTAATTGTTTTATAGCTGACCGATAGATTGTTCCTGAGTCTTCCTAATTTCTCGATAGAAACAAATTTTACGATCATTCAAAACATTTTCCTTGAATATCGGAGTTGTATTATAGTGTCGAACTTATTCTATGCTGTAAAATCTACATTTTATGTTTTAAAACTTGAATAAAATAAAGTATTGAAAAATTGTCATATATAAAATACATATGTCTATCAATTTCATAATGACATTAACGTAATATAAACAAAATTGTTGTTAGGTTTAGCACAATCGATCATCCTCAAAACCTACTAAAATTAGTATAGCATACACTTATATTTATACCTTTAAATTTGGGAAGTTCCTTAGTGGTTTGGAAGACAAGATGCCCTTCAAATAATCACGAGTTTGAGCCTTTCGTTAATTAACATTTTCAATGCACTTATCCTCTTCAAAATAAAACTAGAGAATTACGAATAAATGTTTGACGAGGTTTAACGAAAGGTAGGAAAATTCCGATCCCTGTTTTAACTGTTATATTAGAAACTACTCGTTACCAAATCACTATTTGAAACGAATCACTATTTAATAACTATTGATTGTAAGGAATTTAAAAGCTAATTTCAACATTACCACCGAAATAAAAGTTTATCTTGATATAATTTAAATTTCAATCCATACTTGTTATTAATAAGTGAAGAAACTAGATTTAATTTTTCCCCTGCATTACATTTACATTAATTTCTTTTACAAATATTCATCATAATAAAAACTCCCGTTTATTATTACTACAAAGAGTTTATATAGAATAAAATTAAATGAACTGAAAGAAAATGAAATTTGATTTTGAGAACATAGTTAAATATTTTTAAGTATTGGTACCTGTTGATTTAAAGATCAAAATTAATAATTATTTATTCTGAGAAGTAATCAATTTATGTGGGGGCAAGACAGAATGATTTTAATTATAACGTTTTTGGTTTATTTTACTTCTTTCAAAAATACTTGAACACATTCCTTAGTTACAAGTAAAAAATAAAGTATTTTAGTTTTAGTTTCTTATACAAAAATTCATATCACTTCCTGTTTACAATTACTACAGACTTTGTAAAGAAGTTAATTTAGTTAATCAAATCGAAATGAAAAGTAATTTTTAAAAGCTAGTCTAATATTTCAAGTTATTAGTGTTATTAATAATTCAAGGTTTAAAATTTAAAATTCTTCTTTTTTTTTGAAGAGTTATTTATGTGGGCTAAAAAAAAGAATGCTCTTGATTAAAGCAATTAAATTCAAACTAAATTAAATTAAAAGCACCTACTTTCTGGCACCTGTTTTCTGCCAATAAAATAAATAGCTTTAATATAAATTTCTTTCAGGTTAAAAATTTCAAGAATGTAACATGAAATGAGTTTACCATCGTAAACATCATTTTATATCGCGTCTATATCAGTTTGATTTAGTAATACAATTTATTAACGGCATAATTCCTTGCTTGAGCAGATTTTATATTGTGGCGTGTTAGCTAAACTTTCTCAGCATAAATGCTTCAGGGGTGTGAAAAGTCAAACACTTTCCTGATCTTGTCATCTTCATTTTTCGCAATTTTTTCCGCATAGCTCCTTGCACCCCAGTTTTTCGTAAACGATGACATAAACAATGTTAATACTCCAAAGCTGTACTCTAATTAACCTGTTAAAGAAGGATTCTGAAAGGAAAATTATTTTTCACCATTAATTTTTAAATAATTAACCAGAATATAACAGCAAGCAATTTATTTATGAATTCACTTCTTCTAATTTTATTTAGATGTTTTGTTTTGACTTAAATTATCACGCTGAAAAGATTTCAATGCACTTTAGTTTCAAAATTATGAAGCAAGATTTTTTCCAACTTTCTACCCAGAGGCAGATTCTACTCGAAATCGTTTTATTACTTTTACAGTACGTTTATAGTTTTATTTATTACGTTTATAGTTTTAATTGATTTCAGATTTTACAACGATGTGGTACTGAAAATGTTCAGGAAAAAATTTGAGCATCTATTGTATTAACGCTAAGGTAACTTCATTTTTAGAAATCTAAATCAAGCGGTTTCGTTCGCTGTTATTTCTTTAAATCGAACTGAATTATACGTTTCAATTATAGACAATCAGAAGCTTTTAAAAAATTCCTCAGTTAATAAAACGCATATTGTAATTCAGGTTTAAAATTTTGATGCGAGGATTTTTGTTCAATATGATTACTCATATATGATGAATAAATATATCCATCTTCGGAAAAAAATTGTCGTTTATAAATTTCATGGTTTGGATTGGAGCGTTACAGTCAATTTTTGCTATACGAGGGTTAACTAGACCGGGATCTACTGCTTAAAGCCGATTCCAAACGGCTACAAACATCCAAGCCAACATTGGGAAAAAAAACCACAGATTCAAGTACCTATTTCTAGCTCCCAAGACATTCGGCCACACACACATATATATACACACATATATATATATATATTTATATATATATATATATATATATATATATATATATATATATATATATATATATATATATATATATACACTGCTGGAAATTGATTTATGAAAACACGGCTTTTTAACAAAAACTTCTTTAATATTCATTAAAAAGGAATGAAATTTCATACATTATACATGCTATGTGAAACCAAGGATTTACAAAAATGAAATTTCTTACATAATAATAAATAAAAATATAAGGTCAAAAATTAGATTTTTGGAATATACAAACATGGAAATTGATTTATGAAATATCACATTTCATTGGCTATTCTGAAGTAATGTAACAAAAATTTGCATAAAACAAAGTAACATGATATCCGCAGTATGCATAAAAAGCGTTATACATTGAAAGCAATACGTTTCAGTCATTCTTTTCACGATGGGTAAACGAAAGGTGTTGTCTGAGGACGAAAGAGCCAAAATCAATGCATATCTAGAATTTGGAAAATCTGTTCCGGAAATCAGTAAATTTATTAAAAGATCAGTTGGTTTTATATATAACTGTAGAAAAGATTCAGCGAATTAAGGCAAAAATTTTTACAAAAAAGGTAATCCACGTTTGATTAAAATGGAGAAAAGGAGGATTCTTCAACTTGCAACAAAAACCGGCCACAGTTCAAAGCAGATTTGGGCAGATCTATCCCTTCCTGTTACTTCTGGAAGAGTTAGGCAAATTTTACATTCTTCGTGGAGCTTGAGATGGTCGATGCAAAGTCATTTCTACGTCGCAAGCAGATGCGTTTGCAGTATTGCGAGAAGTACATCGCAATGGGCAACAGTTGGAAGGAGGTCATTTTCTCCGATGAAAAGAAATTTGATTTGGGTGGCCCCGATGGTTTGAAGTCTTATTGGAGGGATCTCCAAAAAGAACCAAAATCTACATTCATCAGAAATTTTGATGGTGGAAGTTTGATGATTTGCGCAGCGATTGCTTATGATGGCAGAAGAGAAATTGTATTTTTAAATTGGCACCAGAATGCATTTAAATACACCTCAGTTTTAGAAAATTCCCTTCTTCCATTTGCATGGCAATATTATAGTTTCGATTACATCTTCATGCAAGACAATGCATGTATTCCCACTTCAAATGAAATTAAAGATTAGTTTGACGAACAGAATATTGTTCTCTTAGATCATCCACCTAATAGTACTGATCTGAACCCCATTGAAAACGTTTGGGGACAGCTTGTTCGAAAGGTTTAGGCAGATGGGATGCAGAACACATCACTTGTAGAATTGAAGGCTTCAACCAGTCAAAACTAACTGATCACAAGTACATTCAAAATCTTGTTATATCAATGCCATCTAGAATAAAAGAAACTTTGATGAAGAAAGGCGGCTTTACTATCTATTAATGTCAATGAAATGTGATATTTCATAAATCAATTTCCATGTCTGTATGTTACGAATATCTAATTTTTGACCTTATGTTTTTGTTCATTATTATGTATGAAATTTTATTTTTGTAACTCATTTGCTATAAATAACATGTATAATGAATGAAATTTCATTCATGTTTAATGAATATTCAAATATTTTCGTTAAAAAATCGAGTTTTCATAAATCAATTTCCAACACTGTATATACACTGCTCAAAAAAATTAGGGGAGCAAGCAAAGAAGTTAAGAAAACGTGCAAGACAGCTACGTATTGGCATAAAATGGATAGTACACGCGCATCAATGTGCAATACAGAAAAAAGACGTAAATAAATTTGTAATTAAGCTTTAATTCTTTGAAAATATGGAAAAAACCTGAAAAGATGATTTAGGGCAACAATTTGGTTACATGTAAACGATAAAAAAAAGTATTGTTTAGAAATGATGCAAGATTTTTAATATGGCGTGTGGTCTCCTCAAACAGCTAAGACTGCTGCACACCTGTTTTCCATGGATGCAATGATGTTATCGATAAGACTTTGGGTAATACTGTTCCACTCCTCAAGAAGTGCAATCTCCAAGTCTCGGAGAGTAAAAGGAGGCCTTGGTCTCGCAGCAATGCGTCTTCCGAGCATGTCCCAAACATGCTCGATTGGATTCAGGTCAGAAGAGCACGCTGGCCATTCCTTACGCTGTATTGTTTCAGCTTCAAGCATGCTCTCCACAAGACGAGCTGTATGCGGTCTGGCATTATCATGCTGGAAAAACAAAGAAATCTCCAATGGCTGCAGCGTAATTTACATGAGGTCTCAGTATCTCGTCTGAATACCTTCGGGCCGTCAAAGTACCATTCCGAATGATATGCAGGTTCGTACGTCCACCTATGCTGATTCCACCCCATACCATAAAACTAGATCGTTTGTATTGTGACCTTTCACGAACGAATGTGGGGTTATTTCGAGTGCCCCTTTCCCTCCATACCAAAACACTTCGGGTGTCACACTCCAGACTGAATCGAAAATCGTCTGTAAACAGCACTTGGTTCCAATCATGTTGCTCCCAATGTCGATGTTCAGCAGCCCATCTTCTTCGGGCCGCACGGAGGCGTGAGGTCAACGTAATGCAGACCATTGGCCTAAGTGCATAGCGGCCTCCCTGATGAAGCCTATCACGTACTGTTTGGCTGGACACCCTTCGTCCTGTTGCCAAGAGCAACTGTCTTTGCAGCTGAGTAGCATTGTCTGTTCTGTTTCGACGAGCTGTTAACAGTATATACCGGTCATCAGTTGCTGTAGTGGCGCGTGGCCTACCTTGCCTTGGTCGACGTCTAACATTCCCTGTTCCTTGGAATCGATTCCACAGCCTTGCAACGACACTTCTAGCGACTCCAACAGCGTCGGCGACACTACGTTGTGTTTGCCCGGATTCAAGTCAGCCTATAATACACCATGCCATGGATTCCGGTAAATCACGTTGTTGAGACATTTTCAAGTCACCTTTTCTCAAAAAGAATAACTGAGCAATCGAATTTCACAGTTAAGGCAGTGAAACAGACGTTTCTGCAACATCCCGATTTCCGCCCTTATGTTCTTTTTCTGGTTTTTGACGTCATGAACTTTGATTTGCATATGAAGTTTTCTTCTTCTATTTCCTGCTAGGCTTTAAATTATAGATGATTTATTTTGTGTTACTTATCGGTCTAAGTATTTGCGTAATTTCGTTAAAACGATGTGCTCCCCTAATTGTTTTGAGAAGTGTATATATATATATATATACTAGCCGGGCTTCTGCCGTCTAGACGGACGGTTTACGGACCCGCTCCCTTCAACAATCATTGTCAGAGAATGGAAACACTAAAAAACAACGAATAAAGGTATTTAAATTTTGTGGTTACGTATCCCATGTCCTGCAAACAGTCGCATGCAGAAGAAAAGTTCTCCCCCCTCCCTGGCAAGCCGGCGTTGCCCGGGATTTTAAGAATGTTTGTTTGTTAACCAAAATCAATTTAAAAACTAAACACAGTATAAATTGCATAGTAAAAAAAATGCGAAAGAAAGACCCTAAAATAAAATTAAGATTAAAATCAAAAGTGAAAAATTACAGAAAATGAAATGAAAAGTATGTTTTAAAATTATAGAAATACAAAAACAAAATAAATTTCTGAAAAAGTTTACCTTTAAACTGAGATTAAAATCAAAAGGGCAAAATTGGAAACACAGTATAAATAAAAGGAAACACAGTATAAGTAAAAACTAAACACAGCTTTAAAAGCCTAAAATAAATAACAGTATAAATAAAAACTATATATGCATTTATAATAAACCACGAAAACGAAAAACGCACGCCAAATTGTGTTTTGGAATGAACTTCTAAAATGACCATGGGAACAAAGAACGTTTGTTTACAATCTGAGACCGATAATTCTTCAAAAAATCAACGGTAATTCTTCGAAATGTCTTAAAATATAAATTTTTTAGTATAAAATCTGACTTGAAAGATTATTATTTTCATTTATTATTCGGGTTTAATATATGAATTAAAACTTTTGATTGTATTTATTTTTCTATCGTTTTTGCTTCTCACTGTTCAGTAAGCCCAACATGGCTGGCTTGAGAGTTGTGAGGCTCTTACATTTCTGGATTCACCCTTGGTAGACGGCTGGAAGGCTCTTCCATTTCTTGATTCACCCTTCAAAAATTGTTGGTTTTTTATTAATTAGAAATTAACAGTAATAAAATTTAAAAATTCGGGCTTCGAGGTGCATGTACTCATCGTCTGCACTACCTGTGTGCTGAAGTTCATGACTGTAAATGCGATAAATTCCTCTGGAGACCACACACACACAAACACTTCCTTTTATTAATATATATATATATATATGTGTGTGTGTGTGTGTGTGTGTGTGTGTGTATGTACGTATGTATGTATGTATGTATGTATGTATACGACTACTCGTCGATTTTTTTTACAGCAGCGACTCTTTTAAAGGATTTAAGCTTTTCTATCAATAACTCTTAAAACTATTTTTAAAAATTTTAAATGTTAGGTTGATATATTTTCGACTAGTGATTTAGGGAGAAAGAAAAGAAAAGAAAAGAAAGAAGAAAAATGTTAAATCCGTTGTTGTTGCTTATGGTCCCTGGCCGGAATTATTCCCATGAAGGTTTGGGGGGATGAGGGGTGCGTCTCCAGTTTATAATGGCAACACAAGTGTCGGAGTCCGACATAGCAAAGTTCCACGTCAATTTTGATCAAATATCACTTGATTGCTTAATCTGAAGGGCTCGCACCATCCCCAACGCCACTGACACCGTGGAAAAACTTTTCGGTCTACGAATTCAACGTACCCATATCTGGCCTCGACCGGAAAGTATTTAGTGGCCTTCATTGGCATTCGAACTGAACACCACCAGTCCACGGCACAATGCGTTATCACTAGGCTGCCTCCGAGCCAAGGGTCTGTGTAATTTACATTCCTGAATTACATATTATTTGTCAATGTAGTTATTTACCAGGTAACCATGACAAGATAGTTCATGAAATACATGAGGTATAATGCAAATGCAGTGATATTTCAAACTTCATAGTGGAAACGAAAATGTTTTACAGTCTTTTCAACACCCCTTCTTTACAGTACACCCCCAGGGGTACAACTGGAGCGATTGTATCTATTTCCATCCTCCCTGTCATATATAAATATATATATATCATGAAAATTGTGTCATTGTAATCGTAATGTAAGAATGTTCATACAATATGATTCAAAATACTTTTTTTATTAATCGTTTTGAAAATAGACAATTCTAAACATGTATATGGCATACATACGTAATAAAGTTCCTCTAGATAAAGTTCCATTTAATAACTTCTTTTATTTACTGGTGATTAATTAAATTATTTCACTACCCAATAAATTTCAAATGATGTTCAACCAAATGCAGACAGAGTACTGCAAATGAAATATCATATAAGCTCTCTATTTTCAATAGCTAATTCAGACCCCCCCCCACACACACACACACACACAACTCCAATACATCACACTCCAAAAATCGGTTAAAAAGAGTTCAAGCTTTTATCAATATTCCATCAAAATGGAAGTATATTTTAAGAAGGCATTTCAGCCCAGACTCTGATATAAATAATTCATTAATTGAGACTAATTATTTCTCAGTATCATGACAAGTAATTTCTCTCTGGTCATTAGAGAATGTTTTTGATGACAATTTCTTTTTTTTGACATCATTCAAAATTGCTAGAATACTTTCCTTTATTGGATGAAAGATATATTAGCTGTCTTCATTTCTTTCGTAAAAAATTCATATTAGCAATACATCATTTTTTATAGTTACCACAAACATTTTAAAGCAGGCAATTTAATGTACTGAACCGAAATAATTTTGATTTTTGAGTCCTAAATATTTCCCTTTATTGGTACTTATCGTGATTCGACAATCACGATAAGTACCAATTTTCTGTCACTAAGAAACCAATAATCTGTCACTAAGAAACCAATAATAATGTTTCTGTCTATAAGTACCAATTTTCTGTCACTAAGTGCGAATTTTCTGTCACTAAGGGGCTACAGGACAGAAAATTCGCAAGAGAGTCCATTTTTTTATTCGTTTAATTTTTTTCTATGATACCTAGAAAAAAGCTTTTAGAGTCAAACAACGCAAGTCACAAGTCTCTACAATCATAACATCATTAGTTACAATATTCCTGTGTTGTAAAGCCCTCTGCGACACATCTGTGCTTTAAGCTTTTTTTATCCCGGATTAGAAATTTTCACGATTTGTTGTCTTAAAAAGATTATATCTAAAATTCCTTGTTAGATACCACTGTAAAATTGTGTACAGCCTTTTTTTTTTTATTTATACTAAACAATCAACAGATTTTTTATTTTAATTTTTTTTTTGTATAATATCTTGAAATATTTCCCGTAATGCAAAAGATGCTCTGAAACAAAATAACTTTTTGTCCATTAAATTGACAGAAAACTGTGAATAAATCCTGAGGTCAAATTATTTTGCAAATTATACAATGAATTAAAAGGAAAAAAATTACATAAATAGAGCGGTAGGTAAAGAAAATATGTAAAAGACTTCAAATTTTAATTTTCGTGTTTTTAAAAATTAAAATCCTTCTTGTATTTTTAGATGTTTAGGGATCGTTAAGACATCATGTCAAATTTAAGAGAAAAGAATCATTAGAAAAAGGGAGTAAATAAGTATAATGACATTTTGTGTTCTAGATCGCCTTAAGGCGACAATGGACCATGAAAAACTTTTTTTTATTTATTAAACAATTTCTATGAAATTTTTTATATTTATACGGTGTTGTTTAGAGTTGGAAATTCTAATTTTTAAAAAAATCAGAATGTAATTAATTAAGATATTAATTAAAATCAGTTTGCTAATTACTTTATTTAAAAATGATCCATGTGCTTCATGCTGCATTTTTGTCTCAGATATCTAATTTTCTCTCTTAAACTAGCTTTATAAAGTTATAATAAACGTTAGTAGAAATATTTGATTTACAGTCATATTTATAAAAACTAGAAAAGAAATCGATAAAAATAGGTTATTTTATGCAAAATTTTATCAAAAAAAATTTTTTACTGTAAAAATTTTAAGTTGTTTTAAAATAGTATAATGAATTGATTACTAAGTTTTATTCTAACATATATAAATAATCATTTTATGAAAATTTTATGAAAATTCAAGAACAATTATGACGCATGGAACATTTTGAACTTACTGAAACGACATGAAAACTTGTTTTGAGAAAATGGCATTTAAAGTTTTAATTTGACTAATATTTCCATTGTTTACGTTTGAAAAAAATACTTAAAACTCGGTTAATAATGATCGGATCAACATATTTTTTTTAATTTAAAGCTGATGAGTTGCAGAATCATTTTCTGAAAGAAAAAAAAATCGTTTTGGGGACATATTTTTGTCAATCTGAAGGTCCATGGTCGCCTTAATTATTTCAACGCAGTTTGGAAGGGTAATTTCTATACGTTCACCAAATAACGGTGCAGTGAAAGCCTTTTTGGTTCATTTGTCATCTTTTACAAATAATCGTTCACTTACCTTAATTGGCTGGTCAAATTAAAAGTACATATTAACATTAAATTCATAAAAATTCATAACAATTTCAGTCATACGTAAGATACTCTTAACTTGTCAACTACTCTTTTAGCTCGGAGAAATCGTGGTTCCAGTTCTGTTGAGAACCTTTAGACATGGGGTCTTTTTCTTTGTCGAGAATTAATTTTGCAATTCTTTCAGTCGCATCTTGTCACGTGAGTCACACTCATACTTGTAGTAAAAAAGTTCTTTATTATAATAAGTTTGATTGTCTGGGATTCTACAGAGCAGTAACGTTCCTTACACAGTCATCTATGTAAAAATACGGTACTTCTAATTGTTTTTCTTATTTCCAATGGCACAGATTAAAAGATAACTACAGCCAGAAAAAAGCCCAACACAAGAAACACAAAACACGAATAAAGCTGCTAACACAAATTGTCTATGAATCCCAATTTGTGTCTATGAATCACAAATTGTCTATGAAACACAAATTGTCTATGAATCCAGAAGTCCCCTGACCTTCCAGTTACGGTCCACAAGAGAACGTTTAGTCAATGCAGGGCAATGAAACAAATGTTCACAGTTCATCACCCGTCCCAAGTCACATAGTCTGCAGAAAGGACTAGAAACAATGTTGAAGAGGTGTAAATGTTCCAGGAGACAGTCATGGCTAGTGGCTAGTCTAAACTCGGCTACCATTTTATGTCTGGGCCATTTAGAGACGCCAAATAATTTTTCTCTCCAAGACTTTTGAGAAGTTCCAACGGCGAGACTCTTTTTGAACTCCTCTCCCACCGTATTTTTGATAATACATTTTACAATACTGTAAGGGACACTAGAAGGTAATGTCTGCAAGATCAAAGCACCTTTTTTTTGGCCAGAGAAAAAGCGATTTCATAAACACCACGTTGCCCAGGGATCCAATGTAAGACAATGATCCAATGTAAGCTTACTGACAGATAAGCTTTGCTACAGCCTCCGACAATCAAGATCAAAGGTACCTCTAAAATACCTCTGGTACCTCTAAAATAAGTTTAGGTAAAATAAAACATATTTCGCTAAAATAGTTCCGGAGAAACAGTTATTTTATAGTAACATTTCATAGCATATCCATTAATGAATTCAAACGGCCGTAACAAAAGAAAATTTCGTTTGAAATCAGAATGCTGTCATCCCTCGGTTTAAGTAGAACTTTTTGTTAACGCCAAAATTATTTTTTTAAAAATACTTCCACAGCAAGGCTTTATTACATACTAAAAACTTGAAATTAAAAATAAGAAATTAGACTCTTTACTAAAAAAAGTCTATAAAAATATTAGTATTAATAAATTCTATTTTTAATTTTTTTAATAATTCTTAAAAACTGATTATCAAGTTATGTATCACAAGAAACCTTAATTTCCTTCATGAAAATATTCGTATGTGTAAAAACTATATGTGGTAATCTTACGTGTAATATATACGTAAAAACTATGAATTTTTATTATTATTGTTAAAAGAGAAACTAAATAAGCTTATTAACTTTCCTCTTGGTTCTCGTAACCATGTAAAATGATTTCGAGTATTTTTGGAAGAGAGCAAATTAAGCAAAGATGTTGCCATAAAAATATTCGCTCTTAAAAAAAAGGTTTTAATTCTCAAAATAATGAGGAATAATTAATTCTAATGCTTGTTTAAAAATAACAAGTGTGTTTGGAAGTGTGTAATTAAGTAATCTTAAAATGAACTTTTACTTCAAATTAGCTTTAATTCTTTCTATTTACGTTACCTATTCTAAAATTAAAAGGAAATTGCTTTTAGTTTCAATAATTAAAAGCTAAAAGTATTTTAGTCATAATTATTATTATTGTTTAAAATAATTTTCGTCGTATTTCTCTAAACAAATTTCATGAAAATCGTCATGCGCTATAATTCTTTTAAGTTTTTATAGTAAAAATTTAAAACTATCCTTAGTTACCGATTTAAAATTTAGTGTTCATTAGAATCATCTATATATCTGCAATCAAGATATAGGAGTAAAACCTAGTTTCTATGTTATAAATATTTTTGCCTTATATCCATATTTATCTACATTTACTGAAATCTTATCTTAAGATGCAACAGAAAATATTGCTATGATACAATGTAGTCCAGTTATTACACGGACTCAAGCTGTGCTTTTGTAAAAGCATCTCCTCATTTTTCCTGCATCGTGCTTCTGAATAATTGTTCTTGATGCCTTTTGTGAGTATCAAATACACAAGTTTTACTGACATGCGTTTCTGCCACAAGTACAGAAAAACTCCCGGTCGTTATTATTTTACAACATATTTATACGAAAATATTATTTTGTTGACTAATGCCGGAAAACTATTTTTTTTTCTTTTGGAAATGTTACTCAAGAATCCTTCTTGCATCCAACCTGCCTTTCAAGACCGAAGCAACCGGAGAGGATTTTTTTAGTTCATTAACAAGAAAATATTTTAGCAAAGTATTAGAATAGGGTCTTTTTTTCAATCTGGATATATTATATTATAGCTAAGGAAAATTTTGCTAGGAGATGTTAAAGGTTTATATTTTATATCTCTTTTTAGCTACCTGCAAATTTATATTAGTAAGTATTAAAGTATTTCTGTTGGTATAATGTGTTAGCAATATGAACTAAGAATTACTTTAAAGGTCCATTAATTACTTGCCTTTCCGAAGTTTGACGTCATATTTTGCATTTCCATTTTAAGCCGGTTCAAGTTAAAGCGATTCAATTCATAACTAAGCCGAATCACCGACGCAAGTTTCTTTTAATTACGTCATGTTTGGCAAACTGCCGTACGTCATATAATTAAGCATAAAAATCTCTAGTAGATGGCGTATTTCGTAGAAGTTACAACCCGATATTTGAATATCAGCTTTTGACACGTGTATATAAACCGTGAACACTTTCAGTAGTGGGTATCGGTGAGCTAGTGGGTATTATCAGGTAGTATCAAGGAACAAGTATCAAGGATGTAGTAGCAATGATCGAGTATTATCAAGGATCGATTAACAAGTATCAAGCTGCTCTGTCATCAATGCGTTTATCAAGAAGTTTGTGTCTGATCTGATAAGATAACAGGATGTTGTATCAAGCCTGCTGAGTGTAAGATATTTTTGTATTACTTCGACATTTAAATCCTTTTTGATAGTCCATCACAATATGAGAAATAGACTGTTTTTTTTAAGAAATTGATTCAATGGGAAAACCCGGCGTATATTACCAAGTGTTACTAGTGAAAAATGAAGATATTGACATTGTTGTTTTTAACTAATTTTAACTAATTTTTCAAATAAATAAATACTTTTATGTTATTGTTAAAAGGCTTGTCGTCTATACATTATTTTGAGCATCTTTAATGGTTTTAACGTATACCTTTTTTTAACAAACATAGCGTTTACTGCACAGTTTTTACTCTGCTATTTAAATATATATAATAGAAGAATTATAATAATTGTTGACGTGCATGTTTTACATGTACGGTAACATAATGAATCATAATATTTTTAAGAAAAGTGGAATTCCCTATATCAGGTTTCTTTACATCGCTTGGGTGGTTTAGTGGTCAGGACTCTGCCTCCTAGTAAAGAGATTCTACATTCAATCTTACTTTCAGGATACAGCGTATCCAGCGACGGAGTTCCTGATTTCAAAATTAAAAATCTCGAAAACAAAGATATGTAGAAGAATGCAACAAATGGTATATTTATCGGGAAAGCTGTAAGAATTTTATACACTAAATTTCGAAATAATCACAAAAGCTGCTAACAGATGGCGCTGTCAGCCAAATTTTATTGGCTCAGGCATGGATTGGCCTCCATATTCGCTGGATCTGAGTCCTTGTGACCAGGGCCCGATTTAGAAAATTCTTGACTATAGGCACAACTTGGGATAGGGGGCCCCCTAACACTGATGTGGCTGTAAAATTTCCAAAATTGACACACACAAAAAGAATAATTATGAATCATTGTGAAAGTACCATTTTGCTAAGAATTGGCTATTTAAAGTGCAGAAGCCTAGAACATTATCAAATAACAAAAAGCAACAATACAACATATTAACTTCATCATTAAAACACCAATACAATGCAACCAGAAAAACTTAATAATCCTTTATATACACTATAACATTCATATGATGAACCTAACAATCAAATTTGAAAGGATGTATAAAAAAATTGCTATTAGAAAAAGGTAAAATTAAAAAAATTTGAATTGGGAATTTTTTCTTTTAAAATAAAAATTTGGGGGGGGGGGACCCTAGGCCCGGGACTACTGGGCCTAATGGAAAATCAGGGCCTGCTTGTGACTTATTTTTGTGGGACACATTAAATGAAACTGTCTACAGGAGCCATCCCGCCACGCTGGACAAGCTGCAGTCGGGGATCTGTGGGGCAGCTGAATCGATTTCTATTGAGACACTACAGGGTGTGATGGCAAATTTTATTGTTCGTTTGCGCCACCTTCATGCCGCGAATGGCGGACATTTTGAAAAGATTGTGATGTAGTGATTGCAAAGACTACGAGTTTATTTATGCATGTTGATACGATTTGTAGAGCGCTCTCTGTTAGCAGCTTTTGTAACTATTTCGAAAATTTGTGTATAAAATTTTTACAGCTTTCACCATCCGTTTGTTGCATTCTTCTACAGATTTTTGTTTTCGAGATTTTTAATTTTGAAATCACGGACTCCTTCGCTGGACATGCTGTATGATTATTATAAAAGCCTACAGCAGTTGGAAAACATCTGTGGTCAATCTTTAGGAAGTGTAAAGCATATATTCACAGAGGGAAAAAATTAGCATGGTTATAAAGAAATATGATAACAAATTTAACAGATAAATACGTGACACTAACATTTTGCACCGTTGGCATAAAAACCTACATCTTCTGCGCTCGTTTCAAAAGAAGGGAGAGAAGAATTCAAGAAATACATTTCATAATATGAAAATTTTTCTCACATCGCCTGGGGGGGGGGGGGGTCAAGTCTCAGGATGTTTAGAAGAGCAGGGTTCCATTGCCATTCCAGGTAGGTGGTTGTTATAATTAAATGCTAAGAATTAAGGTATAATATGAAAAGTTCAAAACACATAGTTGATTTTGTAGCGTACAATTGCCGGTATTAAAATTACAAGACGTCAAATTTCGACACCAATTGCTAAATAAATCATAATCACTGAATATAGTTGCTAAGTTCAATGTTTAAAAGACCTTTTAATGTTTTTCTTCATCACTATGGAATGGCACCATTAAATTGCATCGCAGTAATATCCCAGTTACATATATCTCCAAACATAATACGTCTATTTTTGATGGTCGGGAATACTGGAGAATAACGTTATCTGACTCTCGTTTATACACCTCAGTTTTAGAGAGACCTCTAGGTTACGTCAAAAAAATTTCTGTTTCAAATTTAGCCAGATTTTTTTTATTAAATAAGTTCATTTTTTAAAAAAATAATTCCTTTTCGATGGTGCTCTTTTCTTCGTCCCCTATTTTTTTTTATTGGCATTTAAGTTTCTCATAAATCCTCTGTTTTGCATGGGAGCGTCATGGTACATCATTGTCATCCACACGACTAGTCTTTAATTGGTTAATGGCTTATTATGAGCGTTAATATGTAATAATGTAAAAGCTGACAAGACCTGACGGATTATCTCCGTTCAACGGCTATTTTTTCATTAGCTTATTTTGCCAATTACTTAAGAGAGGATTTGCAAAGTTTAAAATTTTTTCAACAAGACGTCATTAAAAATTTTCAACAAGACATCATTATGCTGAAAAAGAACTAAATTGTTGAAGTTGTAGTTTCTTTATTTACTTTCATGTTATTAAAGTTATTAATCATAGTTTTTTTAACGTAGGATTACGTTCCTCCATAACAGTCCGCCGGAAAGGAAAATTTCAGACACTAAAACAGTCCGTCCGTACCTCGCGAATTATAATTTTGGCAGAGCGCAAAACCCAAGTCTTCATCGCTTGGACAAGCAATAAACAGTTAAACAGAAAAGTACCAAAATGCGTAAAAATTTTGACATACATATATGTATATATATACATATAAATAGATACATATATACATACAAAAGAGGTAAGCAACGATAAGTTTTTATATTTTCACTATATCACTTTAAAGTTTAAATACATATATTTTTGTCTCTTTCTTCATCAGGCAATTAAGTAAGAAATCACTGTATTTGTATACATAAATGATCATTTGAGCTGTTGATTTTGAAAGTGGAGTAAGTCCATTTTGTTAAAAAATTAGATAAAGCTAAATCTTATTACAAATTAACCAATTTTTAATCAATTCACAATAAATAGCTTTTAATATCAGTATAAATTGGTTACTAGTAATTTATTTTATCAACGATATTTCAAATTCGTTAATTTTGAAAGTGAGGTAAGTCCACTTTGAAAAAAATTATTTTTTATGTTGCATAATATTAACAAGCACAATCAGAATTCAGCAGGTCTACTACAACTGTGGAGAAAAGGCAACATACGTAAAATATTGTTTCAACATAATTCGGGGATTCACCATTTGACTTATTTATATGCTCATAGAAGTTGGCAAATCATTTCCTTTTTTTTCTTCGTTTTTTTTAAGTAACGTGAAGAATAAGTAAAGTGGAGAATTTTATTTAATAATAAATTAATTATTAGTGTGTTTTATAAATAATAAATTAGTATGGATCTAAATGATAATTATAACTTTCTAGTTGCATAGGACAGTGAAACCGGTAAGTGAAAATTAATTTTAAAGATAATTACGAGTTACACTTTTATTTTAGGTATTATTAATATCCTTACACGGTAGAATAGCATATATCCCAAGAATACGGGACCAAGAATGAATAAATAAATAAATAAATTATATATATATATATATATATATATATATATATATATATCTCCCTTAATGGCCGTTCTAACAAAAGGAGTATGAAATTTCCTGTTCCAAAGAGGGAATCGGAAAAAGGGCCCCGTAAGCTAAAGGTTAATTAACTATTAATTTTATTTATTATTATTATTTTTTTTCCATTTTTTCCTATTATTATTTTGTATTTATTATTTTTCCATTTTTTCCTATAAAATCAAATTTATTTTTTGTTTTATTGCAACTTTTCTAAAGAAGAATGAACTATTGAAATCAAATAAATAAATAAATAAAATAAAATATTCAATTTTTTTATTATAATTATATTCCATTCAGAGAAAATCACCGTGTTTAGCAAATCATTTCTTTTGAAAGAGAGGCAAGTCAATTGGCGCATACCAAAACAATGATGTTTTCGAATGTTGTTTCGTCTCTGGTTTGATGCCGGTTGCTGTCAAATCCACCGCCGTGTGCACTAATGTCGGCTGGTGCACAAAAAAATCTGTCGTGGCTGCAATGCCCTACAAGTTCTCAAATTTACCTCTGTAGGTGCGGAGTCAAGTGTTCCGGTCTCGTCACTCGTCTCGATTCAAAATTACGGGACCCGTCCTTTAGCCAAGTCGGACTCCGACCCTTGTGGTGCTATAAGAGACTGGAGCCACACCACTTCGCTCAATAGTCGTTATGGACTTGACAATATACCTGACAATATACTGTTGGACAAGGGGCATCAGTCCCAACACGTGATTTTCTTCAGCTAACACGGATAACCATTATTGTATATTAAATTTACATGACATACGGCCACAAAAAATATAAAATACGTCTATTATTGCATACAAATATTTTTAAACCCATTGAAATTCAAACCATTAAATATCTAGCACTAACATAAAATGCCCCACTTCCAACAGCTCATTTCTACACTAGAGCGATGCATCTTATATTGAAAAGGAACAACTCTCTAATAAACACGTTCAAGCAAGCAAACCAGGAAATATCTGCAAGTTTTAATTCAAGCAACTATTTTAATCATATCTAAGGGAAGTATAAAGTATGCACTCATAAAAAGCAAAAGCTGCAGATTTTCTTTCCCTTTTTAGTTTGACCTTAGTTTCAATGTTGTTAAAAATGTTGTAATTGTTTATCTACAAAAGTTTTATTACCTCTTAAAACGTACCACTGTCTAAAACTTTTTTGTAATAGTTTATTCGGTGCGCTCTAGTAAAAAATCTATGATTTCCCCTTAAGTAGTTATTTGGTGACTTCCAAAGTTTCGTTGATAAGAATTAAGACTGTAAAATGGAAGTAACAAACCGAAGATTTATTACGACCCATCTTGAGAGTGCAAACTGAAGACTATATAACTATAGATAAAGGGGACAGTGAACTTTCAAAAGTCATGTCTAATACCATAAGGTGTAAGTTTGTGGACAGCTAAATAAAGTTAAATTTTATTTATACATGCATCCATAATGAGCAGTTTCCAGGTGTTACATTACATCTTAGTTTACAAATTACATCCTTAGTTTGGATTATAAATTTTAATTTCCATTTTCCCAATTTCGGAAATTTCATGCAAGTGGCAGGTTTGAAATGGATTACGCAATTTCCGTTTCAAAACTGCTAGTTCCCATTTTCACACACATTTCTTATCATATCACGAATTGATGCTTCACGCTAGTAAATAAATCAGTTTCTTCTTTGCTAGCGTGATGAATTATCAGAGTCAAAATTTCAAATTTAGAAATTTTATTTGCCAACATCAAATTATTAGAATGAAACCTTCATTTACTACTATGAAAAGCAGTTCCAAGCAAGTTCTAAAAAACCAAATTTAATGGAAGAATTTACATTAACTACACGCCATAGCAACATATATTTCAGAAAACCAACGAACTTCAAGGTCAAGGTGGTAGGGTTTACGGAGTTCCTAGCAATGCGGAGCATTGCACTGCTTTCAACTCCGAACGGATAATGAATTAATAAACTTATAGTAATTTTCCGGAGTAAACGAGTTGCCAAACATGAATGTAGAAAAATCGCACGGCTGCCGCCTGGATCCGTGATCGGTCCTAGCTTTGGCAGGAGAAGAAAATCCCCATAGAGCAAGGATATTCACCATAGAGCAAGGATTTCCCCATAGAGCAAGGATAAACCGATAACTGTGTGCTAAAGAGCACATACCTTGACGATGACCTTTGCTAAAATGAAACGGAATGACCACTTCCAATCATGAAATTGAGTATCGGACCACTGGCTCCATTTATAGGCAAGGTAGGGAACAATAATTGGTTTCCCAAAAGGGAGGTTTTTGAAGTATCAAAGCAATTATATTAAGATAAAAGAAGGAATTAAAGGATTTAAACTTGATAGATAATAGCTGCGTTTACATGGACAACAATAATACCCGGGATTTACCCGCTAATAGGGAAAACCTTCGAAGCCCGTTTACATGGGACCACATTTTCACCCTGCTTTTACCCGTCTTACCGGAAGTAAAGGCCGTCACATGATTCCGCGGAAATGATCCTCATACACCATCATTCCTTGTAAATCACGTTATGGGTTCGATCCCAGCCAGTGTCATACTTTTCCAAATTCACTGTATTGCTATTTTTAGCTTTCCAACTCCGAACTCCGCATTTATCTCGTTACGAAGTGCATGGTCCTGGGTCAAGGCCTTTTTTTTTCCAATTGCTGTTCTTTTGACCTCGTATTCTTAAATTTTAAAAATAACAACAACAAAAAAATCATAAATAGATATAAATAAATTTTTATCTGTGAATTCTAAAATAATTAATTTATAAATAAATTTTAATGTTACGTTTAATTATTGATAATACTTATTAAATTTATTAATTTTACCATAACACTTTAAATGAAAATGTTACTGAAATTTTATTGAAATGAAATTTTATTTCTTATTTTACATACCAGATGGCAGTACCATTCTATTTATAATGCAATTGGAGATGTTTTTTTTGTTTTTTTTAAACTAGATGGTCAGATCAAGAAATAAATGAAATCCTCCGGAAAAAAATAGGCACTTTTCTACTGTTTTCTTGAAAATTATGCGATCGTTAAGGGGTTCCAGATCCTTCCATCGATCATTTAGCTACATTTTCATGGATTCACACAAGTTCAAACCCGCCATGTTATTTACTCCCAGCTTCGAAATGCATCATGGGTAATTAGCGGGTTTTATCCTGGGTCGAAGCAGGGTCGAAAATCAACCCTGCATTTTTCCCTATCGTAGGGAAAAAGTAAGAAACGACCCTGCTTTTACCCGGGTTTTTGGCACATGTAAACGGCACTGTGGAGTCTAGCTTCGTAAGGAGAAGGGTCGACCAACGCGTGACCAATTTCAAGGATCTTTGTGAAAGATAAATTAAAATTTGGATTAAGAAGCTGAAGAAACAAAAAGTAGGTTTGGTCAGCTAATCATACGCATTCACAGTCTCCTACACTTCCAACGAACTTGCTACCTTACATCTTATTCATATATTACTAGAATACACAAAAATATTGCTAAATACATAAAACAAAATTTTACAGAAATAATATAGAGTAAAGGTACCGTTGCTATTGAAACCCGCTCGCTTAATATATTCACCTTGTAAAACCGCAAAATTGCGCCCTCTACAATAGTCAAATCTTTAACAACACTATATATGCAATGAGTATTTGAGAATATAATTGTAATACAAATGTAGTTCGTGTAAACTTTTACACGAAGTTGGATAGATGTTCGCATCTTGAATAGAAAATGGAGGATTATTTAGATTTTTTTAAAATTATTTGTGATTGCAATGAATATTTACATTAAACACTAAGGATAACCTAAAAAGTTCCAATCAAATAAAAAATTCTGTATTACATATAAACGAAACTCACGTTAAAATATTTAAAATTTAGTTAAATAAATGCCCTTTTAAAATATTTCATTTTTAATAATTGAAAAAAATTTCAATATTATGTTATTTGAGCTTATTACTGCTAACGTAAACGAATTTTAAAAATGCTCTGGGCATGAAAAACATTTTGAATGTCCGCTATAAAGAAAGTAAAATCTGAAAGTAAAAAGTAGGTGAACTAATTAAAGTTTTACGCTAACAATTCGAAACTACGGAGGAACTATAAAGTTCCAAATGAATTAACATTCCACTTTATAGAATTACATATTTTGCGCAAGCCTAATTATCAATATATTACAATCTAGTTTATTCTGAAAGCTGAGAACTAATGTGATAGCTCACTAGCAACGAAATTTATCATAAATTAAATTCCCATAATGATGTATCCATCACAGTGATTATAGATGGGGAATATTATCTACTTCAGTTAATAATGAATGTAAAGTATACATTATAATCCCGTTCAATTAAACTGTTCATATGATGCTAATTTACTCTAACAATGATTCATTGTGAAATGCGATGGAGCACATGCTTAACAAGGAGTACAGGGTATTGAGTTTGCAATATCCTTGGCGTAATAGTTTCACCGATGGAGATATCGAAGTGATCTGATTTCAAATCCATTTCGTAGTTTTCAGAGCAGACGAGAATAACTGAATGCATGTCAGATATTTCCCCCCCGGATGAAAATGTGGATTAATCCTTTTAAGATTCTGGAATTACTTTGGTATAGGATTCCATTGGCGACATTTTGTATTGACGACATTTTTGTCGCCTAGCCAAACATCGCATCGTTAATATCGTATGTATTACATAGAAATTTAATTTTTCAAAATATAAATTAAAAAATAATACAACCAGGAAAATAGCATGAATTTTGTAGATCCAGAAATTATACAGTTAAACGAGTCGCCATAACATTGTCGCCATTGTAGCGCCAATGTCGTATGTATATGTATATGTATACAGTGAAACTTCTCTTGCCGGCCACCCCACAAAACGGTCACTTTTTTTTCGGAACCCTGACTGAACCCGAATATTCTGTAAGAACTCTTGCTAGGAGCAATCTGAAGCAAACAAATACGCTACATATCTTGACGTATATGTAGTTTACTGCGTTACATGCGATGCTGGAGGTTATCTCCGTTTTCTGCCAAGCAAGATTTGACGCGGCGCTCTATATTCACAAAAAAGATGTATATGGGCCGCTGAAAATCGTTTGCCACTCACAAAACACCACTCCGTGATCTAAAATATGGAATGTGGTCCGCAATATCTTGATTGAGCATTATAGGCTTCATTTTCTTTGACACCACCGTGAAGACCGATGTGCATCTGAACATTTTTGTACAGTTCGTGAATCATTTGGATGATTGTGAGTTAACGGAAGGATACTCCAGCAAGATGGAGCAACGTGTAACAAATCGGTATGGGGCATGGCGGAAATTCCTAATGGCGGTGTCCTACTTCGGCACCAGGGAAATTTCAAAGGGGCTTTGGCCACCACGGTCACCAGGTCTGACACCACCAGACTTCTACCTTTGATAAAAGTCCGTCGGAGCAATCCTCACACTGTGGGAATATTTGAAGGAAAATATCCAATTTGCAATTGCTGCTATCCCCCAGATATTCTTGCCAATAAATTCAGGTACATGGAGTGCCGCGTCGAAACGTGTCTGGCAGAAAATGGTGATCACTTCCGGCATCGCAGGTAATGCAATCGATTGCACATACGTTAAGGTATGTAGCGTATATTTTTGTGCAGATTGCTTCATCCCAGAGAAAGTTATTACAGAATATTCAGGGCCTCTTCCGAGGAAATCCCTCTATGTCTATATAATCCTTATTTGTTCTTCCTCCATCAAATATTCAATTATTCTATCAGTCTCATCTGTCTGCCTGGAATAAAAACTTCATCGGAATGAAACTTTAAAATTTGATTCTGGCTGTCAGACTTACTTGAATTAAATTCAATTCTCCTTTGAAATTGAAGATCACTCTTTCTTGAACTATCACTTTTCTAGAAATAAGTCCTTTAATAACACTTTCAATCATCCTTAAATTTGATGCTAAAATCAATTCATATTCCGAAACATCTTGAACTACTAATTTCTAAACGAGGCCTTTTATGAGATCTCTCCTTATGCTGATGCCTCTAATCGATTCTTTTATCATACAGCATCTGCTCGCGTCTTTTAATTTTATCTAATCCAGAGTAAAGGTTTTCTCTTGCTTGTCAGCAAATCCCTTTGAAATATAATAGTCTTCCCTATTTGGCAATCTTAGATCGACATCTGCGTAACCTAATAACTATAAATCTATATATAAAAGAAGATATTTAACCCTACACTGCGTAGCGTTGCCATATATCAACAGAGAAGGTTCAGATCTTTTAAATGAAGTCATGATTGCGTGTATGTAAAGAAAAACTACTTTGTGTGCGTGTTTTTCAAGAAATAGTAAAAGATATTAAATTTTGTTCAGAAATTTGCTTCAGTTTTCATAACTGTAAAACACATTTTTTAAACAAACAGGGGAGATTTTCATGTATAGCAGGTAGTGACTGCAATATACCGGTATACCGATGTATCGAATACCGATATTTGTTAAGGATAAATACCGGTATTTCGGTATTACTAAAAATAATAAATATTTTTTATCAAAAGTTTTGACTTAAATTATTGGCCATCTGCTGTTATTTGAAGTAAGTATTTATTTTCATTGATGTGTCAGTACTAACATAAATCATTTGCTGTCTCATTTTCGTTCCGTTTCGATTAGTGATTTCAATACGGGTATTACCTATAAATGAGAAAAAAGTTACAAACAATAATACAAATAGAATACAAAAAATAGATTTATTCAAAATCGTCAGACGAGAGACCAAAATGTTAGAAGATGAAGGACTTCAAAGCAAATATTTAGAGTAAGTATACTCATTATTAATAGTACCACCAACCATCGTAGATGCAGAAAGTTTATTTTCAACTGCAGGTAATTTGTGCACAAATATATATTCCCGGCATAGTGACAGTTTAATAGATGCATTATGTTTTTCACTATCACATTTCATAAATACGCAGTTGTTCTTTTTCTTTAATAATAGATATTATATAATAGACTGCACAGCAAAATTTTTATGTGATATCTAATCTTCTCAAAAATATTACTAAATGTTTTGTTACTTCATTGCATTGTAATACTATAGTGATTTATTTTTTATTTATACTTTTTGTTTCTAATGTTATAAATTATTTTTTTACAGCTATTATGAATAATATTTGATTATAACATATGTTCCTTTATTTTATATTTCTACATAACAAAATTATTTATAATTTTATAGTTTATGCATTTTCTGAAAAAGCTTATTAATATGGCAAAGAAAAACCTGTGCTAGAAGGAAATACCGAATACCGATATTGTATTTTTTGTTCGGTATGGCAATCACTAATAGCAGGGTTAAGGCTGCTATATACTAATCTTATTAGATTTGTTTACCTCAATGTTAACCTACGTAGAAAATATTTCTACTATTTACAGCTACATAAATTCTGATAATCCAATAAAAAGGATATTTTCAGATAGCCAGAACTTTTCTGCCACCTTCCAACAGGATTCATTTTATAAATTTCGACCACCAAAGGAATTGATGAGCGTTTAAAGCACACTTGAACAGATTTTTTCCCCGAATAATTTAAATTTAAAATATTATTTGCATTTTTTTTTAAAAATGAAAAATGTTTTTTTTTAATTTTAAAATTAAATTTTTTTAAATTTTTAAAAATTTTCATTTTTTAAAAAAATGAAAAATGTCCCTAGGTGTAAAATTTCTTTTTCTATTACGAAGTACAATTTAACAAAATAAGAATCCTTAAATCAAAGTCTGTAATCCTTGGACAAATTTTCTCCATAGGTTAACAGTGAGGTGAGGGAATCCAATAAGGTTTGTACATGGCACCCTTAAGGTTTTACCTGTCAAAAACTCAGTTATTAGAGATTGACCTATTTGTCCGAAATCAAAAATGTTTCATCTATTGTTTTCCTACGGAAAATGCTGTTCGGAAAATTCAAAAAATACTATTACTTTTCTTGTGATTTACAGCCTTAAGTACAGATCTCTAGATTCAGTAAATAAAAAAAGAAAGTGAAGTGTATTGAAATCAAACAAATTTGACCAAATTATTGTCCATGAAACAAACACACACACACACACACACACACACACACATATATATATATATATATATATATATATATATATATATATATATATATATATATATATATATATATATATATATATATATATATATATGTGGGTGTGGGTGTTGTGTGTGTGGCTTGGTACAAGAAGTGCCTTAGTCAGTTTTCTCCAAGATGACTTTGTTTGCTTATGTCTCTTTAAAATAATATTATTTTCAATGTAAGAAGTACACAAGTCTTTCCAATGCTTTAAAAACATTTTCTAAACCATTGTACAGATTTGGGTACTTCTTACATTGAAAATAATATTTTTTTAAAGAGATATAAGCAAACAAAGTCATCTTCGAGAAAACTGACTTAGGCACTTCTTGTACCAAGCCACAGATATATATATATATATATATATATATATATATATATATATATATATATATATATATATATATATATATATATATATATATGCGTATTATTAAAGGTATAGTTGTACTTCACACAATTTTGTAATACTTTCGTAATTCCAAAATATATATTTTTTTTTCACTTCAAATAATATCGTTATATCAGAGAACTATCATAAAGGAAATCCTTCTAAAAAAAATAACTTAACTCTATTTTTTATGGGTTCCTTTATTTCTTATTACCCATTTCAAGCATGAGTTTTTCTGTCATATTACTCCATTTTCCGGCATCCTTTTGTTCGCTCATTCGTAAAGATTTTCAATTTCGTTAACTATAAATACTTTCCTTATCCAATTAGTACCAAAAGGTCCACACAAAAAAAAAACAGGGCTCCTGTTATGATGATAAATAGCTCAGAAATTCCTATCATTAAACGCTCCCGGAATTCCTTCAATGCACCCACCTTGATTAAAAAGTCTTAAGAGAGCGCGATTTGTTAACGTCTGCGAAAAGGAAAAGAGCACCTTTCTGAAGGGAGGTCATTAATATAATTGATATGACAGTTAAGTGTCGTCGATGCAACAGAATAGCCGCCGCAATTTGTTTTAAAATCTATTACGACGAGGTACAATTTCTTTTTTTTTTATCTTCATCATCTTTGCCTCATTGTTCGAGGTTCACGAAGTTTCGCGAGGGTTTTAAATGTTAAAGGTTGCAAATTTTCTGTGCAGTATATAGCGGAAAAAGAAGTAGTGTGGATTAATTAGTTACCAGAGCGGAATGTTCCTTCCAAATTACTTCCTGCCGTATGCTGTGTGTGAACGCGTGGGTGTCCTTTGATCTTCAAAGATCAAGAAACCTTGTCTCTTGAATTCCCTATGAATTCTTTCGGGTCATCCCGAATTTAGTAGGTACACTAAAATATGCCCCGAGGATATTTTACTTATTCAGATGAACGTCTACTCCTACCGAAACACGAATGTAATCTTATCGCGGATTAAATTATTGCCCTGGTGACAGCGAATTCCGCTAGAAAGTAGATGTTCAATGCTAGTGATGCTAAAATCTTCAAAATTTACCGAACCTAACTCAAATCAGAAACGTTTTTCGTGACCCCCTAATTTTCAGCTTTGACACTTTGTCCGCTATCAATTCTCTAAAACAGCGATTCCCAACCATTTTATACTTGAGTACCACCTGAGAATTGTTAGCAAAACGTGAGTTTGCTACTCCCTTTTTGTCTACTTAGCGTATTTCTTCCCCTACGATAATATCACTAGAAATTCACTGTGATCATATCACTTGAGAAAGTTTATCCTTTTTTATAATTATTCAAAGCTCGCGTAGTTAAGTGCGAGTCTAGTATTTTGCGTCGTGCCCAGTGCTATTGCGTAATTACTTAAGAGAGTTAATATAAATAGCTCGCGTGTGTGGTTGGCGGAGTTGGCTGTGCGGTTTCACAACAAGAAACGGCCCTGTGCCATTCTTGGTCGTAACTTTTAATTGTTTGTCCTGTTCTTTGTTCGCTCAGTCTCTTTTTCCCCCATGTTTTAGCTTTACTTGTAGTATCGAAGCTTTTTGTTTTCCCCACTTTCTATTTTCCTCCCTACTTTCGTTTTCTATTGATCACTGAAGTTTTATGCATTGCTATATCATCCTACAGTGGAGGGCCCGGCCCATATACTATAGTTACCACTACTCTTCCTGAAGCTCCTGAAGCTGTTTCTCGGATACTTGGTTGCTCATTCGTACATTCAAATTAATTACAACGGTCAATGTGTGCAATTAATGGCAAAAAAAATTTTTAAAATCGTAACAGATATCTTTATAGACAAAAATAATGTAGAAGAAAATATTCAAATTATATACAACTGTCAATGTATGCAATAAATTTGTATGTTTAATATCCATAAAACATAACAATTTTACTTTAAATTCTTAAACTTCCATCTCAATTAGTCTAATAGATAAATTTTATAGTTTATCGTATATCAATATTTTTTGTCAATTTATTTCGTTGTTATGCACGTGAAGCAAAATTAATTTAAAATGTCACAAAAAAGAAAAGAAGCCACGTGATCAACATTTAATAAATTAAATTCTAAAAATTAATTTTTAAAAATTCACCAAAAATCAGAAAATGGCGGTAAAGATTCGAAAAAGATTTCATTTTAAAGGAAATTTTATGATCTTTCTCGTGATATAAATTGTATAACCCTCAAATTATTATTTTAAATGTTAACTTAAAAAAAGTTACAAAAGCAGCTTAAAAATTTAATTTTAAACAAATCTAAAAAGAATTTTTCAAAAATCTTTCTTAGTATACCCCTACACTATAAGAATCGCAATGCAAAATTTCAACCCTTTAGGTCCAGCGGTTTGGTCTGTGCGTTGTATGTCAGTCAGTCAATCAGTTACGGAACTGTTATATTTATATATATAGATATAGATTATGTATGGCCATTTCTGTTCGAAATACAACAGTTAGGAGAGTTGGAGCAGTTAGATAAAGAACATCATTATTCAAACTGAAACGTTCAATCAAAGAAGTTGGCCCAAAATTTCATAGAAAAGACAAAGTGCCATAGTTGAATAAAAGCCATAAATGGTCAAAGATTAGCTTAATTCAGTCTGGACGTAGGTATACGTTTGCAGGGATAACGAGCTGTATTACACCGAATAACTTTATAAATATAACCTTATTGCAAAGGTTTAGTTGAGTCTTTAGTCTTATAAACAACCCTTAAAGCAACAATATAGCCCTAAAACAACATATTATATATACCGTATACTAGATGGATAACTTTGCACCATTGTTGAAAAAAGATTTCATCCCATCTAGCAGATAAACTAATGAATATTTAACAATATTTTCGCTGTTATCTGATAGATAGCACCACCTCTCATAACATGAACGATAATTACTATTTTAGCAGCCATTTTGGGTAGTGTTTGCCAAGTGTGTCTGTGCAAGTACTATTCTTAGTTAAAATCTTCATCTGAAAAAGTTGTATTTTGCTCCAAGGAAACGATTTTAGTTGAAGGTCAGTGTTGTCTATTTATAAATAGAAAGTAATTGTCTTTGAAATCATAACGTTTAAATCTTGTTAAACTGAATATTTATCCATTTATCATCGATACTGTTTTTGAAGTTAGTTTTAGAGCAGATAGGGGGCTACTTTGCACCAACTCAAAAGTGGTGCAAAGAAGATGGAAGAGATGAATACATCTACACAGAATGAACTGACACATTCAAAATTCCAGCTTAAACCTATCAACAAACAGACTGATTCATTTGTAGTTGTAATGTACGAAAATGAATACTACCCAAGTGTCATTGAAAGCTTCAATGAGGATGGAGCGTTCGTGAGTGTCATGACGAAGTCGTTAAATAACTGGAAATGGCCTGTTAATATAGATGCCCTTTTGTATAATTGGGAAAAAATAGTTGGAGGTATAAATCCTCCCAAATTATTTAGCAAACGAGGTGTTTTCTCAGTCCCAGAGTTGGCTGATGGTTATGGAAATTTTTAAATATTTGATTTTATACTACAGAAATTTTAAAATTCTGATGCATCGAATATACAAGTGTTTCCTTTTAGTTTTGCCACAAAATAATAGCAAATTTTGTTAACGTCATATTCTTTATTTACATTTTAAATACAATAAGTTGAACTTGTTTGTTTTTAAATATTTTCTCTGGTTTAAACCAAAAAAATTCAAATCCTGTCAGTTTTCCACGATTCTATAAGGTGCCACAGTTAACTTGAATGAGGTTACTTTGCACCAGGTTAATTTTCTTGCTTCGAACAAATTATTATTTCATGTGGTGCAAAGTAACCCGACCTTATGGCATACTTTGCACCACTTTTAAAAAATTATTAAAAAATATAAAATACATATAAAAACAGGTTTTATTAACATGGAACTATTCCTTAATTATCTAAGAATACAATAGAACTACTTTCAAAAGTCATTTTACAGAATTTAAGGTACTTTTTATATTACTACTACCTTCTAGTGTAGATAGAAATGTTACTTCGGGATTTCCTAATAAAATTCTTAAATTTCTCAAAAACCTTACGCGCAGTTTCTCTGCTAGGAGAGAAATTCTAAAATTACTACGCAAGAAAATTTATAGAATTGCTGTAGTTGCATTTTGATTAATTGGATAAATGGGGTTTGTATGCTTTATTGTGTAATAAAACTTGAATGAGTCGAACTTATATGGACTAAGTTACAAGGAATATGGACTAAGGTATCAATTCGCAAAATATACGCGCAGATTTAAACGCATTTTGCCATGCTGTAAGATAAAAATCAGCCGATTTCAAGGATTCAAAGATATATTTTTACCTTTTATTCACCATGCGTATTTAGCCCAGAATATTTATTTCCGATTTCTCCCAAAATATTCCAACTTTTTCATTTTGGTTTCGTCTGCATGTTTTTGCAAGAAAATTCAGGTTAAATTACCTAAAAATCTTCAGGTTAATGGCCAATTATCTAATGAACTTTGACTTGTCTGTATTCGTAATAAAAGGTCCTGCCTGTCACTCGAAATTCTAATTAATTTTCCGATCTTAGTGACATCTATAGGCTTCAAAGAACTCGCTTTGTCATAAAGTTTTACATAGAACTGTCTGTTTAAAAATTATAGGAAAAAAATACTTCTTTATCAATTTACAAATATTGTAACGTAACCAAATTTTGGCGCTTATTACAATATTTTAAAATGACATTAGTCACAGTCTTTTTCAGATCAAAATTTCGCTGAAATCTTTCGTCTAATAATTATTTAAAATGATTTACAATCATTAGTCACATTTGTATGTTTCTTTTGAATTTATTTTACCCAAACTGAGCATTTTTTTGTTTTGCGTGGCAAAAATTTCTTTCGAAAAACAGGTCCCAAACATTTTTATTAGATAGATATTTCCATCAGGTACTTAACAAAGTGCAAATTATAAAAATCAACCAAATGGTGGCTAATTCGAGGGTATCGGCTCGAGGGTATGTGGCGTTATCTATGCCAGTTTGGTTTTCAGCGCCTGTTTTTTTTTTTTTTATTTCGAAGCTTTATAAATTTTAGAAAAGAACATGTCGTAATAGAACATATTTAAAAAATCTTGCATAAAGGGTAAGTTGCACACTTGTATTAAGGCTGCTGTGTACTAACCCTATTGGATTCGCTCACCTCAATGTAAACCTATCGAGAAAATTTGTCTACTATTTACAACTACATAAATGCTGATAATCCAATAAAAAGGATATTTTCAGATAGCCTGAACTTTTCTGCAACTTACAACAGGATTCATTTTGTAAATTGCGTCCACCAAAGGAATTAGTGAGTGTTTAAAGCACACTAGATCAGATTTTTCCTCGACCAATTTAAATTTTAAAATATTATTTGCATTCTTTTTTAAATGTAAAACGCCCCAAGATGTAAAATTTCTTCCTCTATGACTGAATACAATTTTTAAAAAAATCCTTAAATCAAAGTCGGTAATCCGTGAACGCATTTTCTCCATAGGGTAACAGTGAGGTGAGCGAATCCAATAGGGGTAGTACAGGCGGCCTTAAGGCTGCTATGTACTAAACCCTTTGGATTCACTCACTTCAATGTTAACCTATGGAGAAAATTTGTCCACGGATTGCTGACTTGGATTAAAAGATTTTTTTTAAAATTGTACTCTGTCATAGAGAAAGAAATTTTACATTTGTGTGCATTTTTCGTTTTTTTTAAATGCAGTTAATATTTTAAAATTTAAATTTGTCGGGGAAAAATCTGATCAAGTGTGCTTTAAAAGCTTATAAATTCCTTCGGTGGACGAAATTTATAAAATGAATCCTGTAGCGCTTTGCAGAAAAGTTCATGCTATCTGACAATACCAATTTTATTGGATTATCAGTATTTATGTACCTGTAAATAGTTGACAAAAATATATTTTAAATAAAAAATTGGGGGGCAGCGCTTACCCCCTATAGAGAGAGAGCCATTACAATCCCTCAACACGTCAATCCTAAGGGGGGTGGAATTCTCGAACTGTCAACTGGACTCCTCCCACCACAAGAGTCTGCAAGAAGAGGAAAAGAGAAATACGATTTTTTTCTTTGTACGTAGCAGCCTTAAGGTTTTACCTATAGGAAACTCAGTTCTTAGAGAATGACCTATTTGACTAAAATCAAAAATTTTCATTTATTATTCTTCCTACGAAAAACTTAGTCGGAAAACTCAAAAAATACTATTACTTTTCTCATGATGTTGGCACTCCAAAGCCATTGAGCCCTTAGGCCGGCCCTGGTACCACCTTAAAAATACCTAAACTTTGGTAACTGTTGGTCGTATTAAGATAAAACATTGTATCACTCTTTCCACTCGTTTCGGGTTAACGTGTTATTCAAATGTGGTGCAGGTGTATACTGCTTTTTTTTCTTTAATGTATTACAGACATACAAACTCTAAAGCTTTAGTATTATATAGTTGGTACATAAGTCTAAAAATACAAAATACTGTGTATTACGTTTTATAATCTTCCTATAATATAAAACTTGGGCTGTGTTAGAAAAAAAAATACTAAGCAACTCGCTATGCTCTTACGCAGAAAATTGAATACATCAAGCCTTTATAGACATGAAACCCATTAATAAGTTTATAAGAAGAAAAAAACTGTCTTCATAGAGAAATATCAGAATTTGTTCTCAAATCTGTAGTTGACAGGATAGTTCGGTATTTATTTTAAAAACTCTACTGAAAACTTTTCAGCCGAAAAACTGATTTATGTTTCTTTTTCGAGGGATCTGTTTATTTTTAGATTTTCGATATTCTTAATGGAATTTTCGATGGTGATTCTCGAAATAACTCAAACCCAAAGATAGAACTTTTATGTTTGATGTGCGTTTAAAAGGCTGAGCGCACGCGAAGAAACAAATAATGTTCTTTGAATTATTTAAAGAGGTAGGACGATATCACGTTTAATATTTCATAAGAACTTCGCATATTGAATTTTCAAGATCCGGGTTTTGTTCAAGATCCGGGTTTATACACGATAAATCTTTCGTGGATTTGAGTAACTGAATTTTGATACAGTTATTTATTTTTTTTTTAAACATGGCAAGAAGTTATCTATTTTCTTTGTGAACCAAAATCATCCCTATTGGTAATAAGTTATATCAAAGAAAATTATTTCACTTCAAAATTGTGACATCGTTAAAAGTTAACTTTTTCGATAATCTTTAGTGTTTTTTTGCCTTCAGCAGTTGAAACCAGATTATTTTTTCCTTTGCTTTATCAGTCAAAGCTTCTGAAAGCTTTATGTTAACGATATATAAACCAAATAAGACAACTGAGAAAGGTTAAATTGCTGTGATAGTACAGTCCCACCTCAGATTTACGATTGGGTTACCCGTCTGGTTTCTGGCTAAAATATGTTATTCTATTCAAGAAAGAGGGGTAAAACTACAAGATGTTTGGCGGAAAGGGGTAGATCTCTCAACCGATTCAAAATTGTCGTACAATTAAAGTGATATATATCATAAATATAGCCGAACACATTAATCACTGGAAAAGAAAATTACACAGTTTAAAAATAAAACTTTATCAATGTTGTCATTACGTTTTCATAAGACTAACAACAACTTCTGTGAATATTGGGATAGAAACGAGGTTTTCTCATTTTGAGGCCAGTGTATGATTAACTGAACAACCTCAGTGCTGTAAGGCCTGCCTTACACTGAGAAAGCGAGTATTTGAGACACCCATGTTTGACATAAGCGCCATTTTGTCTCTGTCTCTTCGGTGTAGCAGAAATAAGGCGTAAAGCATTTGTGTCGCTTGTCGCGATACGTCGCAAGCACGGGTCAATTATTTCCAAAATTTATGACTTCAATGTGCGCCCTCTGCCAGTTATTCAACGCAGCTTGTGTCAGACATGCATGTTTCAGACAAGCGCTTTCTCAGTGTGCGGCAGGCCTAATAGTACAGGAGATTTAGGTTTTAGGGTGGAACTAATTCCCACAAAGACGGGGTTTGAATTTTTTAGTTCGTTGTTGGTATCTTTTTGACATACTAAAAGTCTAGAAAAATCTGAGAGTGCAAAATGCGTTTTTTGGCCGCCATCTTGAAAATTTTTTAAAAATTTAAAAGAAAATAAAAAAATCATGTGTGGTATCAAATTACAGGAAATTTTATGCTGAAAAAGATTATGGTATTGATTTTAAGAAACAAAAATAAATAACGAAATGGTGGCCGAAAAACTGAAAGCTTTTGCAGTGTTGAAAATCATATTTTTACTAACCAAAATGCGGGACAAGATGATTTTGCGCCAATCCTTGTAGCTCGGAGCGCCAATCAGCTCGGAGAACCCTCCTCGACGAGCTATATCACAAGGGTTGCTGTAATAGTAAGCTAACCTCTTCAGAAGGTCAAAAGTCAGAGATTTTTTTTGTCTGCTGTATATCGTCGTTGACCGCAGTTATCTATTCCATATCTAACACGTGTTTGGTAACTATACGATTTTCTAATCTCCTTTTTTATAGTTTATATATTTTATTTAGGCTAAATATATTTATACATTGCATATTTATACATATATATAGCATAATATATTGATATATAATATATTTATAGTAAATTGAAATAGATTGAATTAGATTGTTACCCCAATTTCTCGGTATTTCACGCTGGAAAATAATATAATAATGGTTTTTAGAAGTAAAATGTTTACAAAAATGAAATTGGGGGTATCTTTTAGACACACTCAAAGTCTCAGAAAATCTGAGCGTGTAAAAATATTTAAATTCGACTTTTTTTCCAGTTCACTTCTTCAAGTATTGACGTCTTCTAATAAATTGAAAATGGCAGAAAGTAACTGCATCTTTTGCTCCGAAAGTGAAAACGAAACTTCAAAGTGTGTTAGGTTGTCTACTAAAGGTATACAAGGTATCATCAGGGCAAGTAAAACCCGAAAAGATAATATCCACGAGTTATTTGAACCATTTCCTGATCACCCCGTGAGTGTCCATGTCGAATGCCGCCGTCTGTACACAAATCCCAATAATGTCCAGAGTTATATGAAATTCAAGTTACATACTCAGGATGAAGCACTAGCCAGCTGCAGTAGAGTATTACGGTCGGATATACCAACATTTGCATTTAAAGAACACTGTTTGTTTTGTGGTCGCTTTATTACTGACAGTGAGAAACGCAATAAATCTGGCGTTATACAGGTCCGTACAGTAACGTTTCAAAATTCTGTTATGAAGGCGTATAACTCCAGAAATGATTTATGGTCAGCAAATGTTCAATCACGATTGCTATCAGTTAATGATTTACCAGCAGCAGATGCCATTTACCACCAGGCATGCAGCGTAAATTTTCGAAAAGGAGACCCGATCCCAAAGAAGTACCGAGATGATTCCCAAGACTATTTATGTTGCAAGCCTCTTGGTCGTCGTGCAGAGAAAGAAAAACAGGATGCTTTTTTGGAAGTATGTAGGTGGTTTCAAGAAAATGATGAGCCGGTTTCTGTCCAGCAGCTGGTTACAAAAATGAAAGACTTCTTACCAGTTGATAATGATCCATATAGTAATCGTCACATGCTGCAAAAGCTTAAAGAACATTTTTTTGTAACATTATAGTTTCTAAAATGATGGGATGCCTAATGTGGTAACTATGGGTCAAACAGTGCCTTATATTCTCTTAGATTACCAGAAACAAAAGAAATTAGAAGACCCTGAATTAGAAAAATATCGTCTAATTGAAGCAGCAGCAAAACTGATCAAAACAGAAATCAAACTATTGTCGACTTCAATGGAGTACTATCCCTCGTCATCAGAAGTTGCATCTGAACAGGAAAATAAAAAGTTCTTGCCATCTGTTTTGCAGCATTTTTTGGATATCATCATTGGTACTAAGGCATGTGATTTAAAGAAGATTTCCATTGGACAGGCTTTGGTGCAAGCTTCAAGACCCAGATCACTTATAAGTCCAATCCTCCTTGGTGTTGGTGTGCAGCTTCATCGAGATTTCGGTTCTCGTTTACTTGTAGATGAGCTTCACAGACTTGGGTTTTCTGTATCGTATGATGAAGTAAAAAAATATTTGCAGTCTGCAATAATGGGCAGGACACCAAATTTTGAAGTTCCACCAGGTCATTTCTGTCAGTGGATAGCCGATAATGTGGACCACAACATTGCTACCACCGATGGTCACAACACATTCCATGGAATGGGAATTATAATGTGCAAATCCGGACCACTTGGTGAAAAGTCGAATTTGTTGTCAGAGAGGAAGATACAGCTTTGGAAAAACAGGCTTAATGCTGCTGATATTTCTGCAGAAGGAAGAACAGAAATTAGATACCTCCAGTCTCTTAAATCAAGCATGAACAAAATTATATTTGATGAACTGCTTTCAGATCCCATTGAAAAGAATCTAGTAGATCTTTTGTGGAACACCAGTAAGTTATTGAAGACGCCAAGTCCTGGATGGAATGGATATATGCAGAATGTCGTAATCAGTGATGAGCACACAGGAGTCTCAACATTTCTACCTATGATTGACATGAATCCAGCAACTCACAGCTGTGTTTATACCACATTGAAGTTTATATGTTCGGAAGCAGAAAAACTCAACATACCTTTACCAGTTGTAACATTTGATCAGTGCCTGTGGATTAAAGCTATGGAAATTGTTTGCAGTAAACCCGAAGAATTCCCTAACATATTAATTCGTCTTGGTGGCTTCCATACACTGATGTCATTTCTAGGTACTATTGGTCAACTATTATGTGGATCTGGAATAGAAGAGACCTTAAAGACTATTTACGGAGAAAACACAGTCTCACCTATGCTTACAGGTAAAGCTTATTCAAGAGCTGTTAGAGGACATATACTGCTTTCATCTGTACTTACATCAATGTTGCTTCAGGATGTCCTGGACAGTAATTTGCAACTTCCGGCAGAGCTCTCAAGTAAGAAACAGATGAAACCAATGGGTACAGATGAAATACAGTCAAGTTTGCCAAATTTGCAGAGTCTCATGGAGATTTACGTTAAGCTGTATAATGGAGAGATTACAGTTTCTGAAATAAGTTTCTCTACCGAACTGCTGAAGTTGTCTTCTGAATTGCAAGAGAAAAAGAACTCTTTAAAAGCACAAAGTAGGACAGCAAAACTGTGGATCATGTATCTGGATATGGTTGACATTGCCAAGGAATTTATTTGAGCTGAACGAACAGGAAACTTGAAAATGCATTTACAAGCTCTAGAGCACATGCTGCCTTTCTTTGCAGCCGCGGGGCACAATAACTGTGCAAAATGTGCCAGGGTGTATCTACAGCAAATGAGAGACCTGGAAAAAACCATGGAGATGTTTATAGCTTGTTGAGTGCTGGTCACTTCACCCTTCGTAGACACACTAGATTGTGGGCTGGAATATGGACAGATATGTTCATCGAACAAACCTTAATGCGATCAACAAAAAGTCGAGATGGGTTAACACGGGGAAGAAGCATGGGTGATAGTCAACGAGCTTCATGGATATTGAGCCACCCTGCATGCTGTGAAGTTATTTTTGCTATGAGAAATCTCACTGATATCTTCCATGTTAGCAGTGAACAACACATTGAAATATCAGATGCTAGAAAATCTAGAGATATGAAGGATTTTCTTACATTACTTCAATTTTTGGAAGATCACAATCCATTTGATTCACAATGCGTTGAGCTACATAATATTTTCAGTGGGTTAGTAGACAGTCAACACAAGATAACTGCAGATGAAGCTAAGTCAATTGGACTTCGAATCCAATCCAAACTGACTGGAAAAGCTTTCGATTCTGTTACCATGGTTAAAAAGGATCAAGCTGTCACAATGAAGATATTAAGAAAAGTATTGTCATTGACGGAGCTATTCAACATATTGATACAGGACTCCTCACCCAGAGAATGCTGATATGTTTGTCTGTAAATCCTGATCTGCAAAAATTAAAGGAGAACTTCAATTATGAATTATCTATACTTCCCCCATCTCTATTTGATCCAGAAACTCAGTTATTGAGAAAAAGTGACAAATCATCGTTGGCAAGAACTTTGGATGACATGGCAACTAGTTTAAATTACATGTTACCTGCGGAAACATCGTATGTTCTTGACGGGGGTGCACTAATACACAAATTGCCATGGCCCAAAACTGGAAAATTTTCAGATGTGTTACAACTATATAGCAGTCATATTGCTAAGCAATATAAAGTTGTGACAATTGTATTTAATGGCTATGCCCTCTCCAGTACAAAAGATGTAGAGCATCAGATACGCACAAAACAATCATCAGTAACACTGAAATTTACTGAGAGCTCTCCACTTCTTATTGGCAAAGGACCCTTTCTTTCTAATAAGGAAAACAAACAGCGCTTTATAACCATGCTTGGGAAACACTTAGAAGCGAATGGACACACTGTGATTCATGCTACAGATGATGCTGACACGGTTATTGTAAAAACAGCACTGACCTTGGCAGAAGAAAAGCATGCAACAGTTGTTGCCAACGACACCGATATTCTCGTTCTTTTGATTTACCATAATACACGAAATATTTGTTTGCAGTCATCTACGTTCAGTGATAAAAAACGGGATATTAAATCGATGCAACAAGTGCTTGGCGAAAAAGGATGCAAAATTATACTCTTTTCACATGCTTTAACTGGATGCGATACCACAAGTTGCTTATTTGGTAAAAGTAAATCGGCAGCATATCGACATTTTTGGAAATGTGAGGAATTTAGCATTTGCGCTACTCTGTTTGGATCAGAAAATGCAAACAAAAAGGAACTCACAGATATTGACACCAAAGCATTGGTATAACTGTACGGTGGAAATCCAAAGACAGAGACACTGAACCTACTACGATATTATCTCTTCTTGAAAAAAATCACAACTGCCAAAAGTGAATTTAATATTGCAAGATTGCCACCTACAGAAGATGCTGCTGTTCATCATCTTCTCCGGGTACATTTACAATGTCTTTGTTGGAAAACTATGAACACCAATATTGCCAATCCCGAAGAGTGGGGTTGGAAAAAAGTAGGAGACCAACTACAGCCCATAACATGTGAAATGAGCCCTTCACCAGAGTTATTACTAAACATGATCCGCTGCACCTGCAAAACGGATGCAAATGAGCCATGTGGTAGTGGTAAATGTACATGTCGCCGTTATGGTGTGGAATGCACTGAGATATGTCGTAACTTTTCTGGTAGAGATTGCACAAATATTGTACTGAAAGAGAGCGATTTAGAAGAAACTGAAGAAGACTATTAGATTCAGCGTTTCTCTTAGGTAAGATTTAAGAATGATGAAATAAATATGCATTTGTATTATAAAAAGCATTTTGATTAATAGAAATATAATTTTCAACGCTGCATAAGCTGTCAGTTTTTCTGCAACGATTTTGTTATTTATTTTTGTTTTTTAAAACCAATATCATAATCTTTTTCAGCATTCAATTTTCTGTAATTTGATACCACACATGATTTTTTATGATTTTTTTTAAAAAAATTAATTTTTAAAATTTTTTTCAAGATGGCGGCCGAAAAACGCATTTTGCACGGTCAGATTTTTCTAGACTTTTAGTATGTCAAAAAGATACCTATAACGAACTAAAAAATTCAAACCTCGTCTTTGTGGGAATTAGTTCCAGGTACCCCCTATTTTTTTCTTATATCTCCTGTACTATAAGAAATATTATTTTTTGAAATCCATCAAGCACATAATCCGCCTCTCTTTACGCGGAACTATCAACACGGGATGATGGTCATTAATTTTTTTTTATTGCCGCCCACATGGTGTAGTGGTTAGCGTTCTGAGCTGTCACGCAGTGGGCTTGAGTTCAAATCCCGAATAAGGCTTAGTCGCATTGGTAAAAAAAAATTAGTAACAAAATTTTTTTTTAGATTTTCCTATGATAAAAATCCGGGTTATTGCTTCGTTCACGAGATGTATTGAAATACTTTCGGGCAAATTAAATTTTATTTTTTGCCTTTTTTGTTTTGTGAAGCACGAATAACTTTTAAAACGCACTGAATACTCTTGGGTTGAGTATATTATGAACAAAATGGAGCTTCATCTGCAGAAATTATGGTGTAACCTATATTAAAACCATATCCGACCCCGATGAAAGACGCAATCTCTTTATCTAAAAAAATAGCACATTACTATCTATCTTTTTTAACTATAATTAAATGTTGGTAAACTGTACCAAAACCAATTTTTTCGTAAAAATTAGGTCCGGCCACTATAAATCATAATGATTTGAATCGCAATTAAAATGTGTGGGTGTCTAAAAAATAGGTGGAATTGTTTCAAATTTTCAAGCAATTATTTAAAAATTTCAAACAATTTTTTAAACAATTATTTCTTCTTGACCGGTTTTCTTCTAGACACACTATCCATTTTCAGTGGATCCCTTCCTTTCTTGGGATTGACGGTAATGAAAGGGCCGACTTTTAATCAGGACTGCTACTGGGGAGTGCGTGAGCCCTTGTAAGGCTCTTACTTTTAGCGAGATTTACTCCCTCAAGAAGACAGAACTAAACCATCTTGGGAGAACTCATCCCTACCACCCATGGTACTTTAAAAGAAGTCCGTGTGGGTGTTTCTAGCTCAAGCCGAGAAAATATCAAACAGCCTTCTCGCGCTTCATGAATGGCCATATTGGAGAACTCGCTTTTCGGCAGGGTCAGAAGATCTTCCCGGAGTGTCACTGGTGCTCTGCCGACATGGCCTCCCTTGCACATCTTTTGGCTTGTTTGGGTTTTACAAAGGACGAGGTCCTTCGAGACCCTCTACTGTTTTTAGACATTTTAGAAATTTTTGGTTTCATGGATATTTTCTAGCCTTGCTAGACAATCTGGGATTAGTAACAACAACAACAACAAGCAATTATTTCATAACTACTGACTGATTAGGGAATGAAATCTCTCTTGAAGATATAAATCGAAATGCAATGTACTGCCTTTTTTACTGGCAAACTTTTTTGGAAGGTTAGTCGGCAGTTTAGTTTAGTTTAGAAGACTATTTAAACCCCTTAAAAGTTTAATTATGTAGTAATTAGCGTGCTTAATAACCCTATTTAATGTAAGTAAAACCTAAAAAGAGACACGATAGCACAAGACCTTACTCTATGGCACGGTGGCAAGGTGCTTCGTATTTCGTTAGCAAAGAAAGGTTATTTGCTTACGAAATACTTTGACTCCTCGTGACGTCTGATGCCATGAAAATAGATGAAAATAGAAATAAGCTAAAGAACCTAAACTGGTAGTAATAGGAAGATTTGTTAGATAAGAATAAACATAATCTTGTGCTATCCAGTCTGACTCAGTTTTTAAAAAAAAATTAAATAAAAAATTATATCTGATAAAACAATGTTTTCACATTTTGATAACTTGCTATCGTTAACTTTTGTTAGAGTAGTTAAAAGTTATCTCGTATAGATTATACAGTTTAGTATATTTCCGCGACACCCACCAGGAGAATACTCTGCCAATGTATGTTTTAAAGTGGTTTCTGAAACAAATGCATTAGCAGCAGCTATGCAAGTATTCCACTTTCTTGGCTTTTGCTGGTGAGAGTATTTGAAAGACTAGGCTTATTCAAAGTACAGAGCGATGAAATGAAAACTCACCTTCTTATGCCATCTATCACAGGCATGATTTTGAAACGTATATGGGCAGAAAGTGAATACCTACTTGATAACCTTTGCCCATCTAAATGTACTCATAATAGAAAACGACAAAAAATGTTGAAAGTGAGTAATGAAAATCTGAAATAGAATGATTATGTGGAATGCAGTTTTTGTATATAAATTTTTAAAATGTATCAAGAACTTTTGAGCGTCACATATTTTTGCTGCTTATAAAAATCCTTCATTTCTTTGTTCAATCTAGTGCGAAAACGAGGTCTAGTTTTTGTTTTTAAGAGGAAATCTTGCACTGTTTTGAAATATCCAGTGGCGGATAAAGCATTTTAAGGCCCCCAAGTGCAATCTAGTTTTGAGGCTCCCCCCCCCCCCTTGTTCAAAATACTATTAATAACTATTATTTTTTACTTAAGATATTTTCTCACGTCAAAAAGAAAACTTTACTGGTCAGTTATTAACAAGTAAAAACTTGGACTACGCCGTTTGTCGTACCACGAACGGCAAATAGGACAGATGAAGATGGTGTCTTTGCCTGGGGTTCTCAGAATGTATCTCTCTGAAGCTTTAACTTTCGGTGGCCCCCAAACGTGTGCTTCTTGCTCCTGTGCGATGATCCGCCACTGGAAATATCTACAGAGAAAGCTCGCCCTGACCACAAATATAAAGACCTCGATTCAACGTACATCGGTTGTGAATATGACATGTTAAGCTAGAATGTCTTGCCCTACTCTCTAATTTTGTAATCAATTAGCATAAAAATATTTTACTGTCAGTACTTTACTCATGATTACGTCTATGATGTCATAATCCGAAGCATTTCATTCGCAAATACAGTCGATTCCAGTTAATCGGACCACATCGAGACGCGATCATTTTGGCCATAATAACTGATCCGATTACACGAACATGCCCTATTAGGCTTATGCAATAGGTATTTGTTTCGGTTTTTAGGATTCGGTCTGAATAAGCGGCTGGTCTGATTACCGGTGGTCCAATTAACCGGATTCGACTGTAATATTATTTGCTCATCATTACACAAAATTCACTATATTATAAAAGGAATATAACGTTTCAACTATACGAATTTATTGTCGCTGAATAAGCCAAAAAGTTGAGTTTTATTACATATTTTGTCATTTAGTTTCTCCTGACAAGACCATTTATCATTGTAGGAAACTGAGAAAAAGAAGTTTAAGACAGGGAAAAAAACTTACAAGCAATAGCCAACTTTCAAACCAGACGTCTACATGGGGTGTGAAGTTTATGAATGTAAAGAAAGAAAGACAAGATCTTGGGGAAAGTAAATTTTAAAAAATAAATAAATAAATAAAGGGTTAAGTCAAAATATGTGAGTCGGGAACCTTTTTGATTCCCTGAACGTATTTCAGACTAAAGAAAAAAAATAAGGCGGGGGGGGGGGGACCTCAAAATGACATGTTTAAAGGTGTCAAACTTATAACCTAACTTTCATAAACCAGACAGGTTTATTGATTTCCCCGTCTTGCTTGTAACTGTTCATCTTAATAAATCACCCGGCCTTCGAGATGTTGAGATAAAGAGATCAAGGGGGGAGACAGGGAAAATATTTTCGGAATAAACTAGATGGATTCGACATTTTTTTTCGGATGTGATTAAAACTTTTTCGCTTTAATGAAAAAAAATGGTGGCTTCATTTTATAAGGGTTGCAAACGATTCTTAAAGTTTCTATTTTCTATTTAGGAATGTTGTACCGGTTTTACATGGGTCTTGGAGCCATTGTCACTAGTTCAACAAAAGGATATAAAGCAGTGGTTCTTAACCAGGGGTTGAAGGCACCCCTAGGGATGCGAGGGAGCATTTCTAGAGGTGCGAGAGAAGATTCTAAATTTTTAATGAAAATTACCAATTGAGTGAATCATTTGATGGATACTTTTCTACGGGAAATTTAAGTAAAATTACTAGATGGATACCCAATCCATTTTTCTTGACAAAATTCAATGGACTACAACGTTTTATTAAAAGACGATCGTATCGCAATACAAGCTAATTAGAGACACTTTTACCAATTGCCACCACTTACTTTTGGGAAATGAGTATTTCATCACTTTTGCACATCAAAACAAAAGCCAGAAGTTGTTTAAATGCATCTGACTACATGAGCGCGTATAAGAAATTTAACAAGAAATTTTCAAATTGGTTATAAATAGCAGTTAATACTATACAAATATATAATTTATTCAATGAACTGGAAATATTTTAGAAATTTACGAACGATCATGAAACTAGAATGTAATAATTACAAAGTAATGATTACATTTTGGGCTCCAAGGGCTTGAGCCCATCTGGCTTACCCCTGACCACGTCCCTTGAGCCAATACATCACTGGCGATGCAAGGAATTACAAGTGGTCTAGTCACACCTTAGATAAAAAATTATTTACGCCCGAGGTAGCTCAGCGTTAGCACGTCGGCTCTCGGTTCTTAGGGTGCTCGTATTGAATAATGACAAGTGCCATTAAATACGTTTCTGTCTATGACTGGAAATGGTCACGTTAAATCCGTAGACCGGAAAGCCCTTCTATGAGGTAAGAGAGAGTGGGGGAAGGTATGATCCCCTAGATGACACCCCTTGGAGGGGGGGGGTCGGTCAAAATTGAGATGGCACCTGTCTAAGTCGTGCTCTGACCCTTGTGGTGACGCACAAAACCGGAGACGCACCCCTAAGCTCGCAAGCCTATACAAAGCTGATCTGGAATACTTCCGGCCAGAGGGCTTAAGCAACAACAGCAAAATTATTTACTAAGAGTAAAAAGTTTCCTGTGATTCGACCCTTCCAATTTTTGTTATTTGTTATGCAAAATCGATGTATTTTAATTTACCAGTTACAAAATACAAATAAATTTATAAATGTTATACTATTAATAAATGAATCAGATAAATTCAACAAATCTCTTGTTTTAATCCTTTTTTTTAAAGAAACTTCGCTTATCATTGAAGATTTCTAATCAATTTCTTGAGTTTTCCTCTCATTTCATCGCAGGTGTTTAATTAAGCGTCAGTCTCACTCCCCACCTCATTATTTTCTGCCGAGCGGAAAATGCACAGCATAAAGTGATCTCTTTATTGGCGCATGTTATCAGCATATCTCATAGAGAGTTTCTTAATTATTTCTCTCAAAAAAAGTTTTTGACAATATTTTTTTTTGTTTTTACAGCGCGGTTATCATCAGCGTTCTTAAAAAAATTTGCTATTGTGCACACTTCGTAAATAACGTCTTAAAGATTTGTGCTCTGAAAGACAAAACCAGTGAGCTGTTTTTTTTTTTTACTTAGTGATTAATTAAGACTCTAAACCTCTGAGGAAAACACTGTAGCATTACAGAGAAATCTATCAATAATGAAAAGAAATATCTCTTCTGAGGGACGAAAAATCGCTGAATAACTTCGGACACGTAACAAAAACACCGGAGAGAATTTATTTCAACTCCATTTATCATGTTTAATTACTTTTACTGAATTGAAGGGAATGTAAAAAAAAATAACATTCTCTATAACGGAAGCAATCAAACCCTAAGAAAGATTACATATTAATATGCATTACTTAATTTAAAAAAAAAACATTTCCTTCCTTTCTTTCAAGGGTTTTTTGAAAAACAAATCGATATAGTTACTTTTAAAGTAACTTTTGATGTAACTTTTGATTTTTTGAAGCTAGTATAATATCGCCAATGCGTTAGTGGCCTCAAATGCTTTTTTGCCGTACCTTTATGAAGTAAAAAATAACAATTTTTATATAGCTGAAATATAGTTTTGATTATTGACATTACATCAATTTATCCCTTCCTACGTACGATGATTTATTTAGAACGGCTGGACAGTGTAATATACTTATGACCATAAACAAATGTAAGGAGATATCCCCATATCAAATTATTTTAGAGAAAACAACCAACTCACATGAATAACTTATTTTACAAAATTTATTTCGTAAAGAAAAATTACATCAGAAAAAAATAATTTGATTTTACTTGAAGAAAGACGTTACCTTCACTAATATGTTCCATTCCCCCAACGTACGTGAGCGAACACGATGACAGGCCCTGACCGATGGCTCAGGGGCATAGCAATCGGTACCAGAGTATGTGGGTTCCAGTTCAGGCGTTAGCATGGATGTCTGTAGCAGCTCGTAATTAACTCTACTCTAATTAACCCCGTGTAACAAAATATGAACGTAAAGGGTGAAAACAAGCAACTACCATATTAACGTCTACAAGCGGTATATACATTAACAAAAGATAATATCAGGTAGTCTCTTCTAACGAAACTACCGCGGGTTATTAACTTAGGATTACTTACCGTTGTATACCTCTTTTGTATGTATATATGTACCGGGTGTCCCAAAAATGACCGACGATTTGAAAAATCAATTAAAGAAAAACGGATGATGTTAGAAATGTACGGTTTGTTGCATTCTGCTTGGGTAACCAGGGAATTTATTCTCACCAATTTTCAAAATTAGTTGCAAAGTTCGTCAATAGATGGCGCTGCTGACTGGGAAAAACTATAAAACAATGTTTTTAAAGCAAGAAGCATATGCAAAGTGGCATGGATTGGCCTCCCTATACGCCAGACTTGACGCCACGCGATTTTTTTTTCTTTGGGGGTACTTGAAAGACCAGGTGTATCGTCACAATCCACAAACTGTAGATGAACTGGAACAATACATCTCTGCTGCTTGTCCGAACATTCAAACTGAAATGTTTGCACGGGCGTCTGCGAATTTTGACCTCAGACTGCACCACGTTGTTGCTGCAAACGGTGGTTATTTTGAAAACATTGTTTCATAGTTTTTCCTAGTCAGAAGCGCCATCTGTTGACGAACTTTGTAACTAATTTTGAAAATTGGTGAGAATAAATTCCCTGGTTACCTAAGCGGAATGCAGCAAACCGTACATTTCTATCACCTTCCGTTTTTCTTTAATTGATTTTTCAAATCGTCGGTGATTTTTGGGACACCCGGTATGTATGTGTTATGTATACATGTATCTATATATATATATATGTACGTATGTATATATATACATATATATATGTCAAAAGTTTTACGCATTTTGGTACTTTTCTGTTTAACTGTTTACTGCTTGTCCAAGCGATACAGACTGGGTTTGGCGCGCTGCTAAAATTATAACTCGCGAGGTATGGATGGACGGTTTTAGCGTCTGAAATTTTGCTTTCCGGAGGACCGTTATGGAGGAACGTAATCCTACGTTGAAATACAGATTACTTGCGATGTACCAAAAAAATTACACCAAATTTCAGCATTAATCGCAATACATTGTAATAACCGCCTTTGGGAAAAGAAAAATGATCGTCCTGATTTTGCTAATAGGTGTATTTGATGCTCACAGTGTATTCGTTTCCCTTGATTTCTTTTGATGTACCAAAAAAATTACACCAAATCTGCTCATTAATGGCAATACATTGTAATAGAAGGCCTTTGAGAAAAGAAAAATAATCGTCCTGATTTTGCGAATGGGTGTATTTGATGCTCATACTGTATTCGTTTCTCTTGACTGCAACGTCAGAAATCTAAAAGTGACTACGCGTGATTTACCGGTAAAAAATTATCAAAAAGCCTCCTGTTCACTAGTCTAAGCGTTACGCTATGAACATACAAAAAGACAGAAAATTCGATCCAATTACAGGGAGCGGATAAATAGCTTTTTTCACCAACGATTTCCGCCATCCATGTGTCTATGACCTGTATTAACGTCAAGAATTTACGGTGTACCGGACAAAATTGCTCGAGGCCTATTTATTAGACAGCATCATATTAATTAATATACTCGTATTTCCGAGGGAAAAAACTGATCGGGAAACAAAACTGGTCGGCGACCTTTTGTTTCTCACCAAAATCCTCTTGCCGTCATACAAACTTCTGTGAACAGTCATAATCGGGTGAAATTAGTTACTTGTGATCCTCCGGAAACTTGTTCATTAAAATAATGTTCATTAAAACACCAATACAATGCATCAAGAAAAACTTAATTATCACTTATATACACTATAATATGGTTAACCAATCAATCAAATTTGAAAGGATATTATAAAGAAAATTTCTGTTAAAAAAAAGTACAAAAAAATTTGAATTGGGAATTTTTTCTTTCTTTTCTTTTAAAATAAAAATGTTTTGGGGCCCCCAACAATCAGGGGCTCCTAGGCCCGGGCTTACCGGGCCTAATGGAAAATCAGGGCCAGGGAATTGATGGTTGTAGTCGTTAGGAATGGGCTTTAAGCAGTAGGTCCCGGTCTAATTAACCCTCGTGTAGCAAAGCGCTCGAAACCAAACTAACCTAAACACTTCAATATTGCTTCTATCCTGTCAAGTCTCGGTGTTTGTTTAGAATAGGTACCTGTTGTGTCAACAATGTTCATTGCATTTTGGTCCTCGAAATAATACATCCACCGTTGTCATAAGTTATGCAGGAAACAAAGTTTGATGGAAGTATTTTAGAAATAAAGTCTCTCACAATTTCACATCTTCCCTCTTTCTTTATGTGTGGCTTTTACATGGTTTTCCTCCTTATTTTGACTGCTCTATTTACTGGATTTTATATATACTTATTTTTATCATCGTTTTAAGGTGTTTTGGGGGAAAATGCTAATAATGTATATGCTTCTTTCGGTTTTTACCTTGTGTCTGGAGCAGCTTGTCCTCTCTGGACCTTGCGCCATTAAACCTCAACAAACCAATCAACCAACCCTCTTTCTCACTCTTTCGAATTTCATTAAGTTTTCGAATTCTCATCACTCGCGTCCTGTCTCTTTTGTTTCCTTTAAACATAATTGTTTTCTATTATTTAAAAATTTTCTTTGTCGCACGACAATCAGTCTTAAATATTTAATGTAATAAGATAACTTATATTGCATTTCAGAAATGTGTCTGTAAAATGCAATATTTGAGATTAGAATAGTTATATAATAATAAAAGTAATTCAGGGGAGATCTTAAACAAACGAGTAGTTGAAAATAAATACCATTATTGGGTGGTTGATTTTTCTTTTAGTCAGTTATTTTCTGGAGAGAGGAAAAACTACGGAATTTGAAAGTTGCATTTATATTAATACTCCTTGCATTAACGATTACTTACGTATTACCGGTTAGCCTATTTCGTTCAAATATTCGTGTGAAAATTTCATTGGTTTTCTCTAGAATTTTCTCACTGAGTTTCCCCAGAATAGAATCACTGAAATCCAAAACGGTCTTAAATTTTCGAGGTACACTTTGTTTAAATTCTGGTATTGCAAAATTATCGAGCATTTTGAAAATTATTTGTTTCTTGCTCAAAATTTCCCAAGGACTGAAATGTATTCCATAAGTATTGGAACAATGAAACTTGGAAAGTCAAAAGTGGCCTAAATTAAGTGATGAAGAGATCAAGAAATATAATTAAAGTTAATCCTATGACTTAGCAACCCGTGACCGGTTTTGAAGACATATGTAACAGGGAGAGGGACAGGGTAGAGTGAGAGGACAGAAGTGGAAGGACAGAAGAGGAGGACAGAACTGGGAAGTTGTGAGGTGTTTCTTAGAAATAGGGGAAAGTGTTTAGGCTTGCGTTGTGAGCCTGTCCACATAGAACCCGTCAGCGTCAGCTTTAAGATACCGTTAGAGCTGAGAAGAGCACTTGTTTACACCGAGTAAAAAACAACGGCCGTCAGCCAATCAGATGCGCTCATCGCCGACGCTGACAGATTATGTGTGAACAGGCCCATATTGGCGACTTGTGTAAAACAAGTCGCCTAGCGTAAAGCTAGAAGCTATAGTTATTATTTTGGTATTATAAACTATTATTTAATTGCAATTATAAACTTCAACAGTACTCAAGTAAAGTGCTATGTTTTGCATTTATGTTTTACAGTTTACCCGTAATTCTGCTACTGTGAGTTTGTTTGGTTGAAATGGAAAAAAGAAACCAAGTCTTCTAATTTTGCCCATTCAGAATTAATTTATAATTAAGTTATTTTATAAAGTCCCTAGTTTTTTCATTTGCCGTGCAAATAGAAAAATATCATAGCATAGAAAAAATATCTTCTTATACATCTAGTTAAATTTGTATTTCTAACTATACCTAAACTAGAACTCTGACTATACTAACTAGAAGACCCATTGGGTCCTTAATAAATTTCGGAGGAATTTGAAATAGTTTCAGTATTGCGAAAAAAGAAGATTCACTTTTATATAATTCATTTAAGTATTGCAATCGATTCATATAATGTATAAATCAAGAATCGAGTGGAATTAATTATTTTTGTTTTGATAAGTAACTTCACTATATTCATGAAATACTTTTAATGACTGTTTGATACTTAATAACAATTCAAGTGTTTGATTTCTTATTTATAAATGCATAAAACCATAAAATAGGAACGAATTCATAAGTTACAGCGGTAATATCAAAATCTCTGAAACAGAGACCCTTAAAGAAAGATAAATAGCCAGGGCAGGAAAGTGATTTAGTCAAGAAATTTCGGACATAACTCAATGAAAGGATATCAGAATACCTCTTCAAAAGCTTTCATTAACCCGTATTGTATTGCGGTAACATTAGTTGCACCTGTTCCATGTATACTGCAGAATAATATTCGCATTTATGAAACAGTGGTGTGCTGGCATTTCTTCGATATCTGTGGTATGTAACATGACATCGGAATTTTGTTCATAAGTTAAGAGAAGAGATAATAAGCAGAACGTTTGCTTACAAAAACAATGCCACAAAGTACCGTAACGTACATGTGGTATTTAGTTAAAAATTAATTGCAGAAATATTTTGTAAAGTCAGACAATTTCCTAAACTATTATTGAATGTGTGTTTCTTGTGTTTTTGGTATTTTTGTTAGTGGGATTTTACTGCATTTTGTTTTACATTTCACATCACTTTTTTGCATCGGAAGTTTTTTTAACCCTTCAGAGGGAGCGCCAATTTTTGGAACACCAGCAGGCACGCGTGGCACAAGTGAAACGTCTCTTTCAACTTTGATTATTGCTTTTGTAATAAACTTTTTTTTAAATTGGAAATAATTCTGCGTTTTATGACAAGATATAAAATGTTGATAATACTGAGATATATTTATAATTAAAGGCCAAAGAATGCAGATGGAATTGCCTTATTTCAAAACTGTCCGATTTGTTGGATCTAAGGACAACTTGAGAAATGATTCCTGTGATGTCCCAAAACCTAAAAAACAATGTCCATCTTCGAGATATGCTGGATACCGTGTAATAGCTGCCCATTGGATCGACTGCATCAACTCCTGCTTTTGTCTTATGGTAATCCAGTATAATCGCTGGTTTACCGCGGTTAAGTCACGACTAACAATGAATGGAAAGGAATACAAGGGTCAGAAAATCAGACCTTGCATTAGAAAGGGTGTAGCTATAAATAGAAACTGCTTAGAACATTCAAACCTTACATGTAAAAACAAACCATTCAAAATTACGAAAATGTTGCAATTTGTACACGGGGGCGCCCGCTGAAGGGTTAAACACAAAATTTTCCTCACTTCTCAAAGCGGGAAGCTGTTGAGAGATATTGCCATTAATTTTCATGTTGTAATCGCCTCTTATCAAAGCTTACTTTCCAACAGCTATTCTTGCAAAAATTTGCAGCACATGTAGCTTAGGATCCAACTTTCATCCTAGATATGTGTTCTTCATTGGTTATGCCTCGCTGAGGAGCACATAAATAGCACGAAACCTTGGTCCAAGGCTACCTGTAGATGTATATTTTCGCTTTATTCTTCATGTTTTTTGTTAAAAGAGTGGATAGAATGGGACATATCGTTGCATATCCCTGACGCATCTAGTAGCCGACAATTGCACGTACGGCGCAAGGGTGTCTGTCGATCGACGAAAAATTATCTCCCGGTCTGCCCATTGCAATTTGATCGATCGATCTGCGTTTGAATATATTCAATAAGATAGATTAATTAGGGCCTGCTCACATAGGAGTCCGTTGCGTTGCGTTAAGGAAAAGATGACGTTGAGACGAAAATAAACCAATCATAGGCGTTAAAAATTTCATTGCTAATCGTTTGGAGGCCTATGATTGGTTTATTTTCGTCTCAACGTCATCTTTTCCTTAACGCAACGCAACGGACTCCTATGTGAACAGGCCATTAGTCACGATGCGTAGGTTGATTTGTTGGACATAGGAGTCCGTTGCGTTGCGTTAAGGAAAAGATGACGTTGAGACGAAAATAAACCAATCATAGGCGTTAAAAATTTCATTGCTAATCGTTTGGAGGCCTATGATTGGTTTATTTTCGTCTCAACGTCATCTTTTCCTTAACGCAACGCAACGGACTCCTATGTGAACAGGCCATTAGTCACGATGCGTAGGTTGATTTGTTGGGAACACTGTGGTCATCCTTGAAACACAAGCTGAACTGTCTGGGGCTAGTTTGTAGTCAGTTCCCACTGAACAAAAACATTCCACGGGAAAAATCTAGTTCGGAAGACTAGCGCCTTAGCCAAGCGACAAGACTTCCATCTTGGACGTTGCCGATGAGTCCGATACATCACCAATTGGTTCATCTGTGAGGAGAATATTTGCCCATTAGATCGCGAATAATCATCGTGTATGCCTGATTTGTTTGTGGCGTGAATGTAGCTCATGATTACCCGCTCGTAATTCTTGCTGGTATTTTCTATCCAATTGACTATGTTTTATCGGAATTTTGTTTTCGTTAATGTCATTCAAGTTTTGTGTATATTGGCTAGAGTGAAAGCAAGAGATTGCCACACATTCCTGACGCTTGTAACGGCATATATTACAAGTCGGCAGCTAAGATTAAAAAGATTAGTTCCTTAGATGGTATAGGAAACACTTTGATATTTTAATTATTCATTAATACCTTTCAATAATTTCCGTAATTGTTTTTGGAATGTTGTTCATCACGCCTTGACAGAAAAACTAAATTAAATTTATTAAGTAATCGAATAAAAGACTCTTGTATCTTACAGGGACATCTATCAAAAGCTGTTGCATCTATCAATAAAGTTTGCCATAAAAGGCAATCTAAATAATACTTTGGGGTATGAAAAATAGGCTATTCATTTGTACAACTTAAATGTGAATTCTATGCTGCCATTGATAAAACACTTTAGCAAACACAAAATGGTTGCTTTCGATAAATTCATAAAATTTTATTTGCTGCAAAGAAATTTTTCCTGCTTTTATTTTCGATTCGATGTATCTCCATAGAATAAATTTAGCTGAAAAATATATTCTATTGTTCGATTATAAGTGTTTTATGGAATGAATGAAAATCATTCCTATCTTCAGAATTTTTCGTAAGAAATCGAGTCATTATGTATATCAAATATGCATTTATTTATTTTCTTTTCAGAAAATGCATGATTAATATCTTTTAACAATTCTTTATAAGGCAAATGCTTGTACTACGTTTTCATTAGACTTTAAGACCATCATCTTCTCTGCTAGAGGCATCAGATATATCTGCAGAAATTTCGATTATCCCAGTATTCACTCTTTTTAATGTCTTTTCGGATAACTAGCGATAATTGAAAGATAATTGATGATAGATGCTTCTGTTACTTTTACTAATCATGGTTCCTAAGTTCGTTGTTGTTGTTGTTTCTAATCCCTCTTGACCTAGCGGCGCTAGACCAGGTCCATCCACAGTAGGTCCATTAATAGACGAGGATCGGTAATAAAGTGCTCCCTAGATAAATATAAGCAAGTTAGGATGTGACCAGAAGTGACCTGCTCATTATTGCACTTTTTACGATTGGGAAGGTTTTTTGTTTTGTCGAGCAAATTTTAGGCACCTCAAGTGGCCACTTGCAAACCTAGAGATTGCAGTCTGCTCCCTGGGTTCTCACATCTGCTTCAATGTAAAAATAAACTTGCTTTGTTGAGAAAAAAATTGGTAATTTGATCAGTACAGATGTATTTTTTCATAATATAGATATTTCTCGACTTACGACCGAAATAGGGACCGAGACATTGGTCGTAAGTCGAGTTTCAAACTAAAAAAAAAATTGTATATGTACATACATGTATTTTTTACTTTCATACATACATACGAAATTTAAGATGCATTGTTCTGTATTTAGAAGGCATAAATTATTCTTCACAATCACTACTTATTATTCTAGTACAATCAAATGGTTCAAATTTACGACACAAGATACGTTTCAAGTTTTTTTTTTATTTTTTAACGAAGTTATCCAAGGAAGGTTTTAATAGTTATGTAATACATTCAGGTATGTACTATACATTCAAGGAACAATATTTTGAGAAAAAGATAAAAATAAATAAATAAAAATTTTGTTCGTAACTGCAAGTGATCGTAAGTGGAGGAATACCTGTAGACTAATTGAATTTTCGAAACAAACTACTTTCTGCATTTAAACTGACACCAGAAAAACGCAACCGTATTCGAAAGTATGATTTGCAACAAAATCAGGACTATGTAAGTTTGTTTTCTATACGGGTTAGAAACATCACATTCCACTTAAATTTATTGATCACATTATGTACATTGATTTAAGTCTATTACACCTCCTTAAAGAAGAACTAACTCACGGTTTTACAACTTTAAAATTTTAGACTAGTCAAAATAATGCTAGGCAATCCTTTTGTGAATTATTTATTGTTCGAGTGAAGTAAAGGAATCTGTACTACCGATCGGTTACCCTAGCAACCGGAAGCTTTACGGATGCCCAAGAGAGCAACAGGATAAAATAACGTTAACCTCAAGAATTTTAGCTTTTGTTGTTTACTGAGCTAGAAATTAGATTTTTTTAATGTATTTATTAACTTAGTTTGTATGAGTATTTAGACTGATTAATTATTTTTAAAAGACAAAAATGTTTTTTTATGCAACGACAGAACTAGATTCGACACGCTAGCGTTAAGAAGAGAGCTACATCGTTGGAAAAACCTCTCCAGGAAGCAGGAATCAGTTTATTAATTCAAAGACTAATAGGTATTCATGACCGCCGCTGTGGCAGTTTCTAAAATAGATTTCTGGTAGAATCATTTGAGTGGCAACACTATTTGTTCACAAGAAGTTCGTTTTTATATGATATCTAAGTTAAGGAAGATGTTTTGACATTGCAAGAAGTTTGTGAATATCCTACATCGGATGGAAATTTAATAGTGGCAACTAGGTATGTAAAAAGTATACATAAAAGATACAGGGGTGAAACTTTTATAGCTCTTCAAAGTAGTAACCAGCATTGTTTAGCACCCGTTGCTAACGTTCTGGAAGCTGCAGGATGCCGTTGGCAACACCTTTGATACTTCGAATGGAGTTCGAATGGAGTGGTCTACAGCCTGCAGAATATCTGGTGTAATCCACGGAGAGGTTCCTTCATCTTGGGGATGAGATCAAAGTCACAAGGCCAAGTCCGGGAAAAATGGTGGATGATAGAACACTTCCCAGCCCTAGCGAGCAAACACGTTATCCACAGTGTGCGCACAAGCATTTTTCTTCCATCAGCACGATGCAACAGATTATTTCGTACGATAGACCGGTAACTAAAACATGGCTATCCAACCTGTCACTGGCCAAGCGTGTAATGTTTGTGGGGAGAGCGCATTCGCTCTGAGGTAAGGCAGGTATGTAACGTACGTGTGGTGTAAGCTGCTTTCCTGGGTTCTGCTGCGTGGGAGCTCTACAACAGTCTTGCCACTACTTCCATCCCTCGTATTTGTGAATAATTTACTTCAATGCCAATGAATCTCAGTACAGAGTGTTCTAAATTCTGGTTTAGTCATGTTATTCTATCATTGTTTTACAGATTTACCGACAAGATCGGGGCTAAGGGATACCTCTAGTTACCACAATTATGCCGCCGACATGGCATAGTGGATAGCATCCTGCTCTACCATGCTGTGGGCTTCGGTTCGAATCCCGATTAAGGCATGGTCGTTATCGTGATGTTCCTTCATGGGGAGCAAGGCTGACTCACCTAAAATGGTGCTCCTGAGTTAAAAGAATTCAAAAAGAAGTAGTCAGCAAGACTTCGTGGATCTACAAGGGCCAAGTCAGGAAATACCCACTATCAAGAGGACAAGTAACTCCGCATTGGGGAAAAAAATTACCACAATTTATAGAGAAACTTCTTAAAACTAAAGTTGTATCAATTCCTTTCATGCATGTCAATATTAATTTTAATGACTAAAAGTCCGCAAATCTTAAACATGGAAACTAAGCAATTATAAGCTAGAAAAAATAGTTTTGGAACAACACAACTTTCCTGTTATATTACTCTAAATACGCATTGTTTGTCAATGGCATCTGCAAAATTAATGTCAAATGTTTTAACTTTCGGTTTAAAACATTCATTCCTCCGATAGTATATTTCAAAATAAAAAAAGTACTAAATATATTTTTTAAAATTTAGAATTTGAAAACCTTAAATGTCGATCTTGTGAATCAACTGGTATTACAAATAGATTATTTAGGAAACATTTTACATTTTAGAATCTGGGTGATGTACACCCGAGTATCACGTCACATTATTTTTAAGATTTATAAGAATGGAGTCAGTGTCCCTGCTATGAAGATTCTATAACGAATCTTTCACAGAATTTTTTGAACCGTTCAGGACAATCTAACACATTTTAATGGTCTGTAGGTTGCAACTTTAGGACCATGAAATTTCAAACCAGTATATATTAATGCATAACCCATAAACTAGTTAATATTCGATCATAATAGGTATGATATATCTCTTTTCTATATAACTAGTTAAACGTTCACTATGTTTTAGCATTCATTGAGACTAGTGAGTAATGTTAATTACAATATCAAAGGAGAGTAGAGAGACAGTTTGGTGAAGATTGACACTATCATTTAACATATGAAGCTTTCGGTGATACGACCAATTAGTTTGTATATTGGAAAAGACCGTTTAAATGGATGGAATGAAACACATAATGAACATTTAGTTGGCGATTAAGAAAAAAAATTAAAAACATGTTATAGAACGCAAAATGTTTATGTTGAATTTATATTCAGACATAATAGCGTTCAAATGTGTTTCATGGCAAAACCCTAGTGATGATGGTAGTGGATAATGTGTCTTAGCAAGTGCTTTCTTTAACTGTAACAGGTGTAACATCAAATACCGCTAAACATAATGTTTTAAAACATTACTTCCTGAAAGTATCCATGGAGGAAAGCCGTAAATTGCGAATCATTTCTGCTGGATATTTCCCGAAAACATAAAAAATGACGATGCGGTGTCTCATTTTGTAAATGTTGTTGAACAAGGCATCGGGGAAAATGTTCGTTGCATACCGTAAGATGGGGCTACTTTGGGACTGTAGGGGTAACTTTGTGACACATTAATTAGCGCTCTTTACACTTACGTTCTTTCTCGAGTGCTTGGACCGTACGGGATTGCGCTCGGGAAAACTTGCAGTACCCTCCAAAGCAGCTTTCCCTGACTAGTAGCCAGTGTGCGAAGCTTCTGCTCGCCATTTGTCTTCGCTGGCCAGTGTATTGTTCAAACCTGTTTTCAAGCTATTGACTCAAACTTCGGAAACTTTCTGTGGTGAAGGCTAACACCTTATGCAACCAACTACCACAGGTAATTATCTTTCACTGTCAATATGTTCGTTAGATTGTAGAGCAATATAACTTTTGTGTAGTGATATTTCCAAGAGATATGAGAACATAACCTAAATATCAAAAGGTGACGGGGTTACTTTGCGACACATTGACACTGTCACAAACCGGAAAAGTCGACCCACCTCCTCCAGCCGTCTGATTTGCTTTCTTCCTTCCTCTAAAATACCACTGGAGAGAAAGAAGTATTGACTGTCTGGAAAAATACTACCCGAAGGTAGTGCCGAAAGACGAATTTCCTCATCTTCTCAAAGAACTGATGGCTGCCCTGGGCACCCGAGGTCTCTTTGATGTCAAATATATAGATAAAGCTATCCAATAATTCTAATAGGTATACAAAATTGTGTAACAAGCTTTTTATAAGCGTTTTACTGTCTAACTTTGTGTCAAGTAATTTTTTCCTCTTGTATTTCAAGGCGAATAAACAGATGTCACAAAGTAGCCCCACTCAGCGGAGCAACTTTGTGACACATTTTACCTTTAGTTTTTCAATGGTAATTAAAGATCCGGGTTAGCACAATACATTACTACATAAAGAAAGAATGTACCAATGTTTTGCAATTGTTCATTTTGGGCTGCTTTTAAAACTGATTGGCTGGCACAGGAAAAAGCTTCAAATCCGTCACAAAGTAACCACATCTTACGGTGCTCGAATATTTTCACAACCCATGATCGATCTCGTTTCAATTCTTACTTCAAGTCGTAAATTGAGACTTCTACAGCTGTCGTGAAAAGGTCGGAGGTGATTATTAAGAGCATTGTGAAGAGTGGCTTTCATCATATATTCCAAGTACGTAAAAAACATTGAAGACTTTAAGTCAACTATGACTATTTTGAAAAAGACTTTTAAGGAGTGATTTTAAGCAATAAGCTGATTAATTATAAAGAGCCCATCCTCAGTAACAATAAATCACATTTTTTTACAGTAACAAACACTCTTCAGAGTGAATAATCTGAGCATGTAACTTAATAAAGAGTACAAAAAACACACAGAAAGTAAAAAGGATTCAGAAACTATTATTTACAATAAGAAACAAATTGAATCAAAATATTTTGAGTACTTTTAAAGCCTTCCTTTTTAAATACCTAACCATATTAAGATTATTTCTATAAATAGTGTGAATTTCGGACTTTAATCGAAAATAGATTAACGACATTGTAAGCTCTCATAATCTTTTTAATGGAATCACTTCAATATTCTTGTCAGATACCAGATTAAAAGAAAAGCACTGTATTGCGAAACTTGCTTAAATGCATCCGAACGTGCCACTAATAAAATTCTTAATACGCGATCCGAGATGGCCGTAATGAAATAGGATTTATCCAGCCATCTGCGCTAAGGCACTCCTGCACGTGCTCCGTCAGTGGGGAATTTTCCGGCTTAATGATCACTCTTTTTCCCGCTGAATGAAATTACTGCCGGTCGAATAATCATGTAGTAGCTGGTTTGGACCGATTGTTAAGTACTGCTAATTTTGCGTAATCTATGAATGGATTACCCAAGATAATAAAATAATTAATGCTCTTGAGTTTCTTTCGGAATTCTATTTTAAGTCATCAGTGACTCATATTTGGGGAGCAGTTATTAACATAATTTTAAATGAAACGTGTCGTGTGAGAACAATGTCTAAATCTCCAAAAGAATTTGATTCTTAAGTAGGTTTATATAAAATACTTAAGGAGAATATATATTAATCAATATATATATATATATATATATATATATATATATATATATATATATATATATATATATATATATATATATATATGCATGTATTTTATGCCAAAAAAGTATTTCTCATTCCTTATCTTAATTAAACTCATTCCCTAACTTTATTTCTACGAAAAATTACTAACTTTATGAAACCCTTTTAAACTCCTCGTAATTTTTATTTTTGCCCTCAGGTGAACTCGGAGCTTAAAAAAAACCCGTGAGGAAATAGACAGCCTGCACTGTTAAGCGTACAGATTATTTACTATATAAGATAATGCGTAAGTTACTTATTTGCTGACCTAATGATAATTCGAACGGAACGAAGGGTCTACTTTGGAAATTCGCGTTATAAAGTGATGTATGAACATGTTTTACATTTATTCTCTTCAGATGGAACGCAAGGATCCCTTCTTCAGGGAAGACCTCATCTCACTTCTCATATTTTATCCTAACTAACTAACTAACTCACTCACTCACTCACTCACTCACTCACTCACACATACGCACAATTATATATATGCAACATATGAACACAAAATATGACATTATCGTTTTATTTGCCATCTAAAACCATAAACTCCTTTTACAATGCCAGTGGACCATTCATTTTTTGTTCTCTATTGGCTAACTATAAAGATTGTCACCTGTCCAGTCAGTCCCTATTCTTAAGTTATGAAGAATAGAGACTGACCGTTTAGGAAATAAAATTTAATTAAGATATATGCTTCCCAGTGGTTGTTATTCTTAATTCATGAGTTGGAATTTACTATCTCTTTTCATTACAAGAAGAAACATCTCTGTGCTGAGTAGAGAAGTTTTTGTTGTTGCAAACATTTTTGGTAAATTTTCCAGATTAATTTGTGTGATTTATAATTCATGAGTTGTAATTTATTGGTCTCTCTTCATTATGAAAAGTAGGTTTTCTATGCTTTAGGGAGAAAAGCTTTTGTTATTGAGAACATTTTTGGTAGACTTGCCATATTTAAAAATAATCGCATTGTCTTTGGATTAGAGACAGAAGAACTATATATTAACTTTAATTTCTTTCGTAAAAATTCAAAAATTATGATAAACAGTTTTTATATTTGCTAAACTTATTTTAAAAATTAATTCTATGTACTATTATTTTACAAAATTATAATTATCTTCATCTTAATTAGTATTTTAAAATGCATTGTGAGTATAAAAAATAGTAATTAATATTTTTATTTTCAGTTTTTGAATACCAAATTATTCCTAGTTAGAATAGTTTTCCAGAAATTAGCTTTAAAAATATTTTACAAAATGATACCTCAAAATATTCCACATCCAACTAACAGATAACTGCATTTAAAATTCAGGGTTTTCATAGGGTTTGAATTTAATGATGATTTTACTATGAAATGTAATTAAAAATAGCTATAACGGTAACTCAGGCTGCTTTTCATAAAACCTGCTTTTCATGTCTACTTATTACACATAGCCTTACTTCTTGACGACTTTTCTTCCACTTCAACTATATTCATTAATTAAAAACAAAGCCCCCCTCCCTTCTTCCCAGGGCCAAGTCTTTGAGTTTCTTGAACACGCTCTAAAAAAGCGAAAAAAGAAGATAGAAAAGATTGTATTGTATAGTGGAGCATGGTTAAAACTACAATTGAAAATTAACAATAGAAAACAGATAAATGATGAAGTAAACGATTCTTACACATAAAGTAGAATACTCTGATCATGTAGTTTTTAAGTCGCAGTGCAAAAGTAGTCAGTTGTACATTGAAAATCTCTAAACTAAAGTCCATTAGGGTAAAAAGTATTGTTCTATTTTATATAAAGCAAAAGCACTTACCCAACACACTTTGAAGAATACTGAAGCATGCTTTAAAATATTTTTCTTTATATCAGAAGAAAGAAGGCCTCCATTTTAGCCGAAAATCAATTTATTCCGGGCTTAAACTTTTATTCCAAAATTAGTTTCCATAACACTTAAAAAAATCTTTTATCTAGCACTTGACGGGAAAAAAAATAACGAAATTCATTTCGAAAATATTCTCGTGTTTATTTTTTACGCAGATGTTTTTTTTTCATCAGAAAAACAACTTTTTTTTAAGGAATTATCTCTTGAAAGAAAAAAAAAACTTTAACGGATTTTATATTTAACTCTGTAATCTTATATTTGCAGTGTGATTTTAGTCAAATAATACTTTGGTATTATTCCGATGATATCGATGGCAGCAAAAAGTAATTATATTTTAAACCATTCCTTCACTTTTATGGATATATTTTAATATTTTCTGGGAGCAATTTTCTTTTTTCTCTTTAAATCGTTAACCTGTATGTATATATTTTTACTTTTAAGGATTTAAAAGATTGTACTTGCTGTGAAATCAAGTAAAATCGTTTTGCACTGCTGAATAATACAGCCTGAAATACAAAATAATAAATTTGCAAAATAATAAACTGCTGAAATTCAAAATAATAAATTTAGTAAGGAGAAATAAAACAAACTAAAATGTATGTTTAACTCGATATTTTATGAAAAGTTTGAGAATGTACATCACGAGAACAAAACAGTAAAACCAAACAGGAGGATGAAATGTTGCATCCTACCCTTAAGCTATGTCCACACTTTTGCGCTTTTGTGTTCGCTTTCGCTTTCGACATGTCGCACGGATGGGAGAAATGTGAGGCATGCTCAGAGCGATGCGTCACCACCTGTAAATTCCAGGACAGCGCTTGCGCCGCAATAGAGCATGCGATATCGCAAGCGTATCCAACCCAAGTGGATTTTCTTGAGGAATGCCATGCGCTTTTATATTCTGCAAGGCAGTTTTCAAGCCAGTGTTCAGAATGTCGCAGTCTTCGGAAGAAATTTTAAATTTTATTGATGATTACAGAAATTTATCGGCATTGTGGGATGTCAACTACTCCACATACACAAGTAAAATAATTAATGCATTTAATACATTTAAAATAATTATTTAATAATAATTAATGTGTATTGTTTTAAAATAAAAACTAAATGTATTTTTAAACAAAGCAAATTGAAAAAAATTTTGAAAACTTGTACTATATCATTGAAATTTTCTTTTTGAAATACAGGGAAAAGATTTCAAAAATATTCATCAGGTAATTTGTTATTATAAAAATACTGAATAAAAAATTCCCCATAGCTTATCATAGGAATTAAGAACCCACTTTGAAAAAAAAAATAGATGTTTTAGTATTATAAAAGAAGGTTACAACCTGAATTCGGGTTTTGCGTGACGAAATATTTCCCCCCCTGTCATGCATTTCTTGCATCCAAATGCGTATGATCTTGCATGTATCATTTTCATTTGATGCTAAATATCATCGACACATTTTAAATGTAGGCATTTTTTAGTCCATCATGGTTTTCTCGTCGTGTTCTTCATTTAACCCCATGTTAAAGAAAAATGAACGATTTTCATTAATAACAAAATATACTTCTTAACTTCTTACATATGCAGAAACTTTTTTTAATTATATATGAAAATTCAAAAGTAATTCTTCATGGCCCGCTTTGCTCAGAAAAAAAGTAAATATCTCGGTTTAATTCTTTACTTTATATTAAAGAGATTACTTACTCTTACTTTTACTTACTTACTCTCTCTCTCTCTCTCTCTCTCTCTATATATATATATATAGTATGATTAGCTAACGATTTTTCTTGAATATTCTGCATACTTCAAAAGTAATATAAATGTTCCTTTTATTCAAGAAAAAATTAATATACCAGTGTAATTTTACACTATATATTTAAGAGATAAAATTTTAATAACAAGCAATATTCTACCGTTTTATATTCTTAGTATTTGTTTGGTTTTATTACTTCATAAACAAAGCTATAAATTGTAGTTCTATTTCTAATAACTTGGCATATAAAAAAACAGGTCATCTCTATATTCCGTATCACCAGTTATTAATTTCTCTATCAAACTACATTGATGTAGAACCTATGTGTATAAGAAAAACCATCTCTTATTGATTAATGAGGTATTACATAAAGAATATTATGTTTAAATTTATATTTATTTTTTAGTCTTCTCATTTAGATCATTTTCCCCTGCACGTGCACACACACAGATATATATATATATATATATATATATATATATATATATATATATATAAATATGCAAGTAGAGGGATTATACATATTTATATACAGAGCACCGTACCAAAATTGTAGTCTATTCTTGTTGCACATTTCTTGTTGCTTTAAGTAAAAATAGTGATCACCTTATAAACTCCGCGAAATCACAAGAAACGCAGCAGTAACCGTCCGACTCTTCCATCTCGTGAGGCATGAACTGTCGAACAAATGTGGACAACAAATCGAATGCGTCTAGAGGCATGCCGGGAAGCATGGATTAAAAGTAAGTTGAAAGGAAAGACGAACCGCAAGTCGAAAGCGAAATCGAACTCGAAAGCGCAAAAGTATGGACATAGCTTTATGGTTAAATTTTATACTCTTCATCAGTTTGCAAATACTTTTATGGGATTATTCCATTCTACTCTAAGTTTATTATGACAGCCAGATTATAAAACTTTCGATCCAAGCAGAAAACTCTTCGCCAAACTCCAAACATGGGATTTAGAATACATATTAAATATTCTCGTTGCACTCGCTTCATTGCATCCTGAATTGAATTCATTACCACTCTGCAATGCATATATTTGTAGTAGGTATAAATTATGATATTTACGATACATTTTAGGGATAAGTATAAAATAATTATGTTTTAAACCTTCCCTGCACTTTAATGGGTGTATTTTCATATTTTCTCAGGGTAATTTCTTTTTTTCTCTATAAATCGTAAACCTCCATGCATTTTTTATCATTATTATTTCATGGTTTTGAAATAATTTTACTTGCTTTCACTGTTGAATCATGCCGCCAGTGAAATACAAAATAACCAGTTTAGAAAGGAGAAATAAATCAAATTAAAATATTAGTTTAAATAAGTATTTTATGAAAAGTTAACGAATATACATAAGGAGCACAAAAAAAATTCTCGTTGGAAATACAGTCGAGCCAATCAGGGAGCTAAAACTTTGTATCCGACCCTTACGGTTAAATTGTATAATCTTCAACATGATATTATTCCTTATTACTCTATGTATATCATCATAGCTAGTTTATAAAACTTTCGATTCAAATGGAAAAGTCTTTTCCAAAACCCAGAAATAGGATTCGCAATACATATTAAATATTCTGTGTACAGTCGCTTCAGTACATTCTTAATTGGATTCCTTACCAATATGTAATGTACAGGGTGGTCATAAAAAAACTTTGCCGATATATGGACCTCTAGCGGCCGTTCCGTTCAACCGATCGAGATGAGATTTCACTTATAGTTATTCAGAGGCATGAGCTCGGGATTTTGTGAACGGCAACAAAGTGGCGCTCACGGTTACGGTTAGAGGTACAGAAACTCGAAATTTTCGAATGGCAACGCCCACTTTTTTCCCGTCGCAAAATGCTCAGCGCATGCGAAAACCCGAATTAGAGTTGGAACTGTACGTGTATCGCAAAAAACGGACGCGTTATGCACGCACAAAAACAGCTCTGCGAACGGCCTACAAAAACACGATCGGGGCTCACGGCGGAAATTTTCGTATGACAGAGGCAAGACGCCAATCACTGATGACAACACAGATCGGACAAAAGAAAACTTCTATTTGGATTACACATTTTCCACATGGGTGCCATCATCCTGTTTTTGTTGGCCGTTAGCAGAGTTTTTTTTTTGTGAGTGCATAACGCGTCCGTTTTTTGTGATACACGTACCGTTCCAACACTATTTAAGGTTTTCGCATACGCTGAGCATTTTGCGACGGGAAAAAGGGGGCATTGCCATTCGAAAATTTTGAGTTTCTATACCTATAACCGTAACTGTGAGCGCCACTTTGTTGCCGTTTACAGAATACTGAGCTCATACCTCTAAATAACTATATGTTAAATCTCATCTCGATCGGTTAAACGTAACGGCCGCTAGAGGTCCATATATCGGCAAAGTTTTTTATGACCACCCTGTATATGTGTTTAATATGTGTAAGTTATGAAGTTTATAATACAGACTAGAAATGTGTAGTCTCACTTAAAATGCATCTTTGACACGATAACACATGAACAGTGTTTAGTTAATGTTTAGATAACAACTGAGCTTAGAGAAAAACTGAGCGTTTTATAAATTAACCATTACAATAAATCGAAGCATAGGGAATCAAAAATTTTCTTTTGATTCCTCATTATAGTCAGGTCCTTATCAAGGCATTTAAATTGAATTTAAGGGTGAAAACTCTACGTTAACGGATTCTCTCTCATCTTAATAGTTTACATTTCCGATCCTTGACGGTAAAAATAACTGATAAAACTTTTCTATTCTCACTCTATTCTCGCTCTAAAAGTACGATCTATTCTCACTAGTCTATTCTCACTCATAAGCTGCGTTTACATGGACAACAATAATACCCGGGATTTACCCGCTAATAGGGAAAACCTTCGAAGTCCGTTTACATGGGACCACATTTTCACCCTGCTTTTACCCGTCTTACCGGAAGTAAAGGCCGTCACATGATTCAGCGGAAGTGATCATCATACACCATCATTCCTTGTAAATCACGTTATGGGTTCGATCCCAGCCGGTGTCATACTTTTCCAAATTCACTGTATTGCTATTTTTAGCTTTCCATCTTCAAACTCCGCATTTATCTCGTTACGAAGTGTATGGTCCTGGGGAAGGCCTTTTTTTCCCCCAATTGTTGTTCTTTTGACCTCGTATTCTTAAATTTTAAAAATAACAACAACAAAAAAATCATAAAACTTTAAAAATCCAAAAAGATTGAAAAACTTACAAAAATATTTTTTGTATTCTTATGATATCTGCTTTTCTGGGCCTCTTAATATTATTACTTTTTTGTTTTCCGTGGATCATTAGTCTTATCTAATTTTTCTTCTAAATTTTCTTAACTTGTAAGTCTATATTTTTTCTGTTAAAATTAACTTTTTTGTTTTAATTTAACTTTACTATTAATTTTTTTTCTTTTACCCGCGTTATTCTTACCTTAATATTTTAATTCAATACTTAAAATTTTAACTACTGAGCACTCCCACCTTGATTACATATATCTTGCTTACAGGAGATAAACTCGGCACGACGAAGGTACTCCTCTTCTAAAACACAATTACGTCTGCGTCTATTTATTATTTAAATGCAGCACATGTCAGTCGCTGTTGATAATTATAGAAAGTTTAGGATTGTTTTCTGTTGTTTTTAAAAATAAATTTAGAAAATAGATAGGAAAAAAGGAATATAAGAACTAGAAGATTGATGCGGATATTAGATATAATCGTACGATCTATGGCTTCATCGCTAAATTTAGTTTTTTCACAACAAAGAATGTGGGCAAAATTACGAAGCTCTGTTTGGTGGGAAGAAATTGTTTTAAATTCCTGAAGTAATAAAGACTGGAAAGAAAATTTTCCAATCGATAGGTGCATTTTTTTAAATTATAAGATTAATTGTAAGATACTTATTGTTTTAATAAATCCTTTTATAAAATCAAAATGTAATTTTGATTTCAATTTTGTTTCAGTAATTTTTAGTCATGTATAAATAAAAAAAATCATAAATAGATATAAATAAATTTTTATCTGTGAATTCTAAAATAATTAATTTATAAATAAATTTTAATGTTACGTTTAATTATTGATTATACTTATTAAATTTATTAATTTTACCATAGCACTTTAAATGAAAATGTTATTGAAATTTTATTGAAATGAAATTTTATTTCTTATTTTACATACCAGATGGCAGTACCATTCTATTTATAATGTAATTGGGAATGGTTTTTTTTTTTTTTTTTTAAACTAGATGGGCAGAAATAAATGAAATCCTCCGGAAGAAAATAGGCACTTTTCTACTGTTTTCTTGAAAATTATGCGATCGTTAAGGGGTTCCAGATCCTTCCATCGACCATTTAGCTGCATTTTCATGGATTCACACAAGTTCAAACCCGCCATGTTATTTACTCCCAGCTTCGAAATGCATCATGGGTAATTAGCGGGTTTTATCCTGGGTCGAAGCAGGGTCGAAAATCCACCCTGCATTTTTCCCTATCGTAGGGAAAAAGTAAGAAACAACCCTGCTTTTACCCGGGTTTTTGGCACATGTAAACGGCACTTAAAAGTACGACCCTCTAGAAAACTGGAATTGATTTTTTCTGCTGATCTAGGATCATTTGGATAAAACCAGTCGTCCGTAGTAGCTTCTTTACACGAAAAGCAGTTGCAGAGATTTCCAAAACACTTGGCGATTTGAGGAGTTTTTATATTTCACCCACTGTCTTCCATCGTGTCCCAATTGAAAAAAAGTGTCTGATTTTCCGTTATATTGTTACCATTGAGGTAAATGCTTGGTTTTAATATTAGCAGACCTCGAAAGGGGGAAAAAAGTTAAAAGTTAAAAAATTAATAGCAGAACAGTACGTATGAAAGCTCCCAATATTTTTCTGCATCTCATTAGTTTGAAAAACGCAGTTGAATATTATAATCATTCTTAGTATAATGTTTCACTCAAATAAAAGAAAAATTCTATCTCATTGTAAATAAACTATCAGGAACCACTGCTTCAGACCTTTGTCATGCCTTGAAATATTAAGCTACTTTTTCCTTTCTTTCTATGGCTTTGGAACTAGTATGTTTCCAGTCATAGTAAGTAATAATATACTTAATTATAATATACAAATGCATTGTATTATATAAAATAATACATTTATGTCTTATCCTGTAGTATTTTAATTAACGATAGAGGAAAGATGATAGGGTGTTATTTATGAACGAGTGACATTTTCATTATATTCATCACTTGTTAGAGATTTCGTTTCACTTGTAATCGGTTTATCACGTGTACGTTACTACTAATATTATAAAGATTGGAGATCGCTAACAAACGGTAAACTGATTCTTACAAAATACCAGACGCTAATATACGTTTTTCCTCTAGAGATGTTATAGAAAGAATTTAAGACAGGCCATACCAGATCAAAGCCCTATCAGAGCAAAATTAAAATTATCATATTCCTTAGCAACATTATCAGAAACATTCCTACACTTGCGAAAACTATTAGTGGTACGTGAGTAGATAAAATTCTTGTAGTAATCAAGCGCTAATATGTGACTCCAGACAACGAATAAATCTAGGAAAAGGGCGAACGTTTCTGAGCGTGACTCAAGTATTAATGAATAAAGTTAAATATTCAACTTAATCTTTTCGAATTCTTTATAGTAAGCTGAAACTGGAAACAGCAGCCAAAATTCCGCGATATTTTAAGGGAAACAAATTAAGTTTAGGATAAAAAAATGTTTATGGATGTTCTCAGGTGTTGTTTGACTTCCAAAGTCTTATATTAAAACTTAAGACCTCGGAAAGATCGTAGGTTGCAGACTTTTCTAATCAGATCTTTAAAGAAAAGGACAAGTTTTGATCAGTTTTAAAGTATGATACTTAGTAAATACACTCATGGACAAAAAAATTAGCGCACCAAGAAGGAATCGTCAAAATTAAACGAAATTTTACATACGTAATGACTACTTTGATATAAGTAAATGATAAGAAAATCAAAGAAAAACGATAATTTATTTCAGAGAAAAAGGCAAAAGAACGGAGTAGTTAATACTCCGTTGGACCCCCTCTAGCGCGAATGCACGATGCGATACGATCGGGCATTGAGTCATACAAATTCTGTATGATGTCTTGAGACATTTCGTTCCATATTTGCTGTAACCTTGCCTCTAGTTCGTTCAAACTCGTGGGATGCCCAACTCGTCGTCCCAAATGATCCCAGATATGCTCGATTGGAGACAAATCTGGGGATCGGGCAGGCCAAGGAAGGGTAGTAACCGTGCGGAGACAGTCTTTTGACACCCTTGCCGTATGAGGCCGAGCATTGTCTTGTTGAAAAATGTAGGCAATGTATTGTAGGCAATGGCACCCCATACCATCACACCAGCTGTGGGAGCGATGTGTCGCTGTACAGCAAAGGCAGGATTGAAGCGTTCACCACGGGCTCTCCACACACGAACACGATTGTTATCACTGCCGAGATTGAATCTGCATTCGTCGCTAAAGACGACCTGGTTCCATTCCGCTGCAGTCCAGTTTCCTCGTGCGCGGCAAAACTCCAAACGGAGGCGTCGATGGGTGGGCGTCAAGGGCAGCACACGTAATGGGCGCCGCGATACCAACTGTCCTTCATCCAGGCACCTTCGTATGGTTCGAGAATACACAGAGGCCCCTAGTGAACGTGCTACCTGTGCCTGGATGGCGGCCGATGAAGCAGTTGGCTGTACGCGTGCATTTCTTACGATGTGGCGGTCCTCTCGATGACTGGTCTGTCGAGGGCGTCCTGAGCCTGGTCTTCGTGTACATGACATCTCTCGGGTCCACTGGTCCCAACACCTCCTCACAACACAATCAGAGCGGCCTAATTGACGAGCTACTCGCCTAGCTGACCACCCAGCTTCCATCATCCCGATGATTCTCCCCCTCTCAAACTACGACAACTGCTTATATTGTCTTCGAACACGGCGTAATGGCATGTCTATCTCAGCTCTTCCTTTGTAAATGATTCAGCACACTCAAACAAGCTTTGGTTACCTTTTTTATACTCCACAGAGTACGATGTTCAACGCCCTCTGCCGGCTATACGTAATGCGCAATCACGCGGCATTTCTAATCATTTGCATATCTCCCCGACATGTACCTTCATTGCAAGTTTCGTTACGATCCCGCAATTATTTCTTGGTGCGCTAATTTTTTTGTCCATGAGTGTATATTGAAAGTGAAAAACACTCTTTAAACATACGCTATTGTAGTTTGATTAATAGATATATATATAATATATTTCCGTGTAACATAAAACAGGAGAATTTTCGAAAAAATTTCAAAATTCACAGCTCTTTTAGTAAGTACTGCAACTTCTAAAGTTTGTAAATTAATCAAATTACTCTGTTTTCAAACTGTTTACTTATCTCAAAGTTGTCAAAAAATTGAGAGTTCCTAATCTCTCGGATAGTTCGGCCAGTAAAATACCGGCTGTTGGACATTTCAGAGGACATGCAAACTAGCGCTGTCCCGTTAAAAAGAGCTCATGGAGTGTCTATAAGAGGGGTTGAACTTCTTGTCTCTTTGATGTACCGCTGACTGTTCATAGCTCTGTGATCCATATAAGGCTAGAGCATGAATGAAATGAAATAACACCCCATACCATTACGATTGTAGTAGAAACAATACGACTCCCAACAATACACCCTTCCAAATGCCGTTCCCCATTAAATCTACGAACGAGGATCCGGTTTCTCATGATTCTCGAAATTGGATGTAGGCTCGCCAGGAAACATGATTCCACCGCAATTAGCATTCCAGGGTCATCTCTCTTGGCACCAATAAAGCTTCTGATATCACTGGTATAGAGTAAAGGAAGTTGCAGTAATAGGCACCGAACTACAAAAACCTTGCTTTACTAATAGTCGTCGAATAGTGATGGCAGACGTCACCCGATGCATCATCAGTCTCTTTTATTGCGCTAATGTTGTTGTCTTATGTGCTCGAGATCCTTCACAATAATGCGTAGAACCTTTTTATGTAAGTTATCTTTCCGTTCGAGTAATTAGTATGACTTTTCAACCAAAGAGTGCAGCCGAATATGACTCGATATCAATGTACAATACACCGTTATCTCTACCTTCCGTAATGGAATTTTTAATGCATGAAAAAGCAAATGACGGGAGACCAATTCCCCACATCGAGTCGCAATTTATGAACAGGAGTCCGAACGGTGGACGTAATCTGTTGCAATCTGGGGGGTACGGCGGATGCACCGGGGTCCCGCGATTGAGGGGACCCAACATGATCAAGAACTAAAACGATGTACTCTTTCCCATGAATTGATTTTCAATGAAAGGGATGTAAATAACGCACAAGACATTGTAATACATACTAAATAATAATTATAATGAGTTATTTATAAATGTATTAACTGTGTTAAAACTTTTCTTTGCGTTGCCAGTTACCATAGCAAGTGCTGAGCGCTCTTTCAGCAAATTAAAATTAATAAAGAATTATCTTCGGTCAAGCATGTGTTCAGAACGCTTAAATGCACTTGCTATATTAAGCATCGAAAAAGAAATTGCAAAAAAATGTAATTTTTCTGAAGTAATTAATGTATTAGCAAAAACAAAATCACGCATTAAATAAACATGCATTAGTAATATATGTTTGTAATTTTTTTTTACTTTACAAAAAATTTACGGCCCCAAATGGTTTCTTGCACTCAGGCCCCCTTTATAGAGAAGGCCGGTACTGGTAGCAATTTATAGACCTACTGTGAAAATGTTGAACACAGGTCGGTCATAATTTCTCGAGCAGAGCTTGACTACCGTATTAAAAATTCGAAATAGGGGAGAAAATAAATGTTACCAAGAGAAAAATTATACAAGTGGATGATCCTTGAAAACCTTGAAAGGTTAGTTTTTTGGAAATGCTATAGGGCTTTTTTAGTACGAGAGCTAAACTGACCTGGATTTACAGCTTAAAACTGATTCTGAATGGCTGCAAACTTTCATGCCTATGGTGGCATTCGAAACCACATACACTTGTTTCGAAATCTAGCACAATAGAAATTAGGCTATGATCCAGATGTAAAACTCATTTAAAAAATTATGAAATAGTTTTTTAAGGTACTCAGACAAAAGCTCCAGTCTACAAAGTCAAATTAAAATGATGCTGGCAGATATTGGCCAGATAATACAAACACTTGATAATACAGTACCGCAACAGTTTGTTAAATAACTAGTTAGAACAGGGCCAACAATGTGGTTATGTCCACGTTACATGGGTAAACAAAGATGAGATAATAGACTTTCTAAATATACTTAAAAAATTAAAAGTGAAAAACCTCTAAAATATATATAAATCTGCAACTTAGTTCGGAGCATTAAATCTCAACGAACTCTCCTGTACACCACTGAGAGACTGTTGCGTGTAGACGAGAAAATGTTCTGTTGGCATGTAGTAATAAGCTGTGTGTGTTGTGAAAATACTGAAATGCAGAAATAAATTTAAAATATTTTTTGGGACTAGTAACAGAAAAAGTGCCTTTATGTTTTCAACAGAAAAGATTAGATTCTTTAAAATATTTTGGTAAAGAAAAGTTTTAAAGGAAGGAAACAATATAATGGTTTCCCTTCTAACTTTTCACTCGGTGGTTATTTCACTGAAACATAAGCAATACGCCACGCAAAGAGGTTATGTTATGCCAAGAAAAGCATTTTTTTAAATTTGCAGCAGACAATTTCAAAAATAACTTTCGTGTCGTTTTGCTTTCTTAACTTCAACGTCCGATCTATTTGACTTGATCATATTTTTGTAACCACCTTTTGCCAAGAAAGGAGATCGAATCAATGACCTCACGACTTCAGAGTCGGTGATCTAGCTATTAGACCATTCTGGCCATGTAAATTAGACCATGGGGCTTCTTACCTCCTGAATATCATCCTTTACATTCTTAACCATTTTCTTTTTGAGTCCAATGCACAAAGTTTTAGTTTTGTTTTTGTTTTGTTTTTCTCCAGTGGCACAGCGTGTTGGAAAATCACGTTTATGTTTTAATTAATTGTATATTTCTCTAACGGGGCTGATTTTTCTTTCGTGTTTCTGTTAGGTCCAACAATGTTCTCTAAACATTTGAGTGCTACTGTAATGGTCACCAGAAGGGGGCATCGAATCCGTGACCTTTGGACATTAATGCCAACGTCCAAACTACTAGAACATCCCTGCAGGATCTATTCTAAATGCCATTTTAATCTTCTGACTACGATCCCTAGTAACTTGAAACAGAATTAAATTTTAATTAGGAAAACTATTCCACAAACTTCAAATTTGTGTTTTCTTCCGATGATGAAATTTTCAGCTAAATTTTGTTGGAAGTCTGGTGTCTAATCTTTTGTTGGAAGTTGGGATATTATAATTCCTCCCAAAATTTTTATTTTAATAAGTAGTTCTTCCAGAATGTATAAATAATATTTTCTCTTATTCGCTACAAATAAACGATTAACAGTTATTTTTAAATCAGTTATATGACTTGAAAGTATTGGAGTTTTGAAATGACATTGATAAGATAGTAAATCAAAAAATAAAGAATTTCTGACCGACTGTAAGAATATATATATAGATAGACAGATAGATCTAAATATACTCTATTTACTTCGATAAAATTTTAAGAACTTTCGAAGAACTAACTCTACTCGTTAAAAGCAACGACATCAAGAACGTGACTTTTGTCATTTCGAACAACATTTTTAAACGCATTATCTTCACTTAGCCGAAAATATCTTCAAAAATACTTTCTACGAACAACGGCAGTTACGAAATAAGAATGTGTGCTATTGTCAACATGATAACCGTGAAAAAGGGGAAGCCCTAAAACTCTTTTGAAAGATGTTTGGAGAGTTCTCGAATTTTTTTTCAGAAAAATTCTAGAAGTACTTTACTCATAATAAATCTCAAAAATATTTCCTTTCGCATTTCAAATCAAATGTTTTTTTTTTTTTTTATAGAAAATTCCTTTTACAAAACTTCTCTATTCTAACAGCCCTGAACCTTCGCCCGACAGTAATTTAACGTTAGAAGTAATTTACTTATCGTTTTTAAGATAACGACTGTTTTTCCATCGAAGCAGCAGCATAAATGGAGAAGGATTTCTTAAGATCACTGTAAACATTTTAGCGTCATGTGCCCCATGACTCGTATTTATTCTACTTATTTTTAAAAATCACCCGATTCGAAAGTTGAATCCTGGACTTCCTATGTTGTGTTGCTGCTTATGCCACTTGACCGACAGCAACGTCAGATCAAATCCCGAAGGCTATGGGCGATGAAAGTGCGGCTCCTGTTTTGATTGGCACCACAAGGGTCGGAATCTGACTTGGCCAAAGGACCAGTCCCGTAATTTTGAACCGAGTCAAGTGACGAGACCAGAACACTTGACCCCGCACCTCCAGAGGTAATTTTAACAACTTGAGGACTTCCTATAGATCGGGAAGCAAGGCCTAGCTTTTTAATCACCAGCATTGGTTCAAACGCCTCATGAATAAAGCTCATACGTTTTAAGATATAAATCTAATTAGACCGTGCTCATATATATTTACGTTATGGCAAAACATCGATGAATTCCATCACCATGTCAGTGTACGATTACTGGGGAGTTAAGGCTGCTGTGTACTAACCTTATTGGGTTCGCTCACCCCAATGTTAATCTAAGGAGAAAATGTATCTATTATTTACAGCTACATAAATGCTGATAATTAAGTAAAAGTGGTATTTTCATATAGCCTGAACTTTTCTGCCCCTTGCAACGGGATTCATTTTATAAATTTCGTCCACCAAAAGGATTTAGGAGCATTCAAAACACGCTATACCAGAATAATTTAAATTTAAAAATATTACTTGCCTTTTTTTAAAAAACGAAAAATGCCCTAAGGTGTAAAATTTTTTACTCTATTACGGAGTACAATTTTAAAGAAAAAAAACCTTTAAATTCAAGTCGGCAATCCTTGGACACATTTTCTCCATAGGTTAACATTAAGGTGAATGAATTCAATAGGGTTAGTTAACAGCTACCTTAAAAAGCATGAATTCTTTGTAGCAACTGCTGGTTTTGCAGAAACAAGATCCAAAGCATTTATAAACAACGCAATATATTGAGAGAACTATGATTTCATTATTAACCCATCTGATATGGTCATCAGCTGACGGTGAATTGTAACAATGGCAACTGCTGATTATAAAAATTGTAAAAATTGTCCACATTGTTTAGAACGGCTAAGAAAATGTAGATATGGATCCATAAACATAGACGTAACGTCGGGGGGGGGGGAGGTCCCCCCCTCCCCAATTTAACATTAAATAAATTATAACGTTAATAGAATTTCACTTAAAAATCGGAAAATTATAGAAAACTTTTAAGAAAGATGGTTTTATCCCGCCTTTTCGAACTGTGCAACTGAAGATTCCGATTATGTCTTTAGCCTTAACATAGTTTTTAACTCTATGATCCATAACAAAAATTCGATGCTATATTTTTTCCTCATTTTATTTATATTATATTTATTTTTCTCACTGTATAACTTTTGAATACTACTCAAACATCAATTTTATTGTTTTTCAGTTTAAAAAAAAAAATCATAATATTTCATATTTTAAGTACCGTCCGGCAGTCAATGCGCTGAGGAGGGCTCTAACTGAATTCAATTCGTGCCTCCCCCCTAAAAAAAAAGTTAGACGCACGCTACGCCCATGTCCATAAAGTTAAAATATTCAATTAAAACTCATGCTGTAAAAGGGGGGAGTAGATTAGCCGTTTATACAAACCACTGTGCATTCTACTTATCAAAATTTATAGAATTTGAAGGGATTCATGAGAGAAATAACATGTAACTATCAAAATCTGCAAGTATTTAGTCACGCCTTAGGACAGTGTCTTCCAAACTTTAAAGGCCTTGTTGCAAATTGAACACATATAATGTTGTTTTGGAGTGCTGGTGGCGCCGCTTGGGCTGTTTGCGCGAAGCGTGTATTTACATAGTTGGTACTCTTGAACAAATAAAAGTATCACGCTCGAAGTCTGATTCATGAATTCTTGGTTATAATACATTTCTTGAATTTCTTCAGGCCTGAAGAACCTTCTTTAACAGATATATCATGGTGAATTTTCTATTTATTTTATGTAATTAATTAACTAGAAAAGTATAAATCCGCCTTTTTCTCGAAGATACATTTATTTTTATAATAAAACTACAGCAATTTTACTATGCTAAAATACGTTATTGAGGATATATTTATTGATTATATTATTTGATTAATATTTTTTTATATCGGTCGATACCTGTTCAGATGGCAATGATGTTTGTTTTTAACAATATCAGCAGTTTCATTGTTCTTTTATTTTAGTAGCACGATGATAACCCTCTCAAATGTCATTTATACAAAAGTACTTTATTTGATGATTCTGAATGAATACTTTTTTGGTATGAAAAATTTGTGCGTCTGTTTTGTTCGAAAGCCAAACTTACAGAACCATTACGCAATAGCTTTTTGAAATGCTTCATCTTAAACCTTATTTGAAAAAAAAATCCCATTTGGCAGATATACATGCTTCTAGTTACAAATTAGTGGCACACCCAGGGGGTTGGCAAAGGGGCCTTGCCCCTCTCCCCAACAGAAATAGAAACTGAATTATGAATATTAAATTTGCATTATAAATATTTTTATCCGTTCAACTCGGCCCCCTCCAAGATTAAATTCTGAGTGCGCCACTGTTACGAACCATTGCTAAAATCTACAAGCATTAAGACCTGCATAACATAAGAAACACAAGACTTACACTAGACATAAGAAACTTCTAATTAAACTGTAGGATCTAGCTAAAATACTAGGAAGAACAGAAATTGCGAATTTACCTCCAGTCATGTTCCCTGGACATCTGTAACAGCTGATCTAAACCCCAGAATAATTTCTTGATGCTGAGTATCAGAAAAATTACATTGGAACCTGACGATGCGTGAAATGCCTCGTCAGACGTTTTTTGACACATATTGCTGAAGTGTTCTTACATAAAAGTAGACGATGCGTGAAATGCGTCGTCAGATGTGTTCTTCCGTATATTACTGAAGTAGCCTAACATAATCAGACCTGTCATGGATGGACAGGATATCTAATAGGTATCTTTCCACTGTGTGAGATATTACCTCATTGTTAGATTAAATGCAGCTTAATGTAATACACTGAAACTCTGACTATACGTTTACCTACATCTTGCATTATTTTTCTGCCTGATAAATCTCCAGCACCAGTATTGAGTTCTATTATGTGCTACGATGCTATCATGTACTCTACATGTGCTACGATTTTTCAACTCACAGTTTTCCAGCATAGCTTTAATTTTAGAGTGTCGCATTTTCCCGAGAAAAATTATCTATGCTTCTGTCTCCTGCAGGCTGTTGGTAAAGATTTCACACTACTCCTACTGTCTCCTGCATTCTTTAATTGCGCATTTCATGAAAAGAAATAAAAAAAATTCTCAAGGATCGGGAACGAGGATCGTCTCATATAAAGACATATTTTCCCTGCTTTGGTTGTTCTCTATGCATTCTCATAATTGTCACTTCATTCTCGACTAAAAATGGTTATTCAGTGCAAACAGGGCTCCCAGACCTGAATTTTTAAACCCACATCTGGATTTTAAGTAACCATATGGGTTTATGGTGTGAGGGGTTAAATATCTGGATTTTTCCCTTGTAAGTTAAAAATATAGCAAAAGAATTAATATTAATTTATCATTGAAAGCAAGATGAGTAAAGTAAATGTAATTATGTAGTTTAGTTATGTAATTATGTAAATTCAGGAATGTAAAATGATAGGATTGAAGTGGAGATCACTTCGATTGAATCGTAATATACCATCACAGAATTTCAATATTTTTTACGTAATATCAAAGGTGGATTCAATAATCCCAAATATGGAATCTTATCACACTTCATGATCCATCTAACTAAGTGCGTAGGGAGTGTTCAGATATATAAGCTTCATAGATATAGTTCAGATATACACTGAAGTGCCACTGAATACCTACCTAGTAACGGGTTGGGCCTCCTCTGGCCTTGATAACGGCTGCCACACGACGAGGCATAGATTCAACAAGTTTCTGGAAACGTTCCACGGGAATGGCTTGCCAAATATTGGCTAAAGCTGTCCATAATTCAGTAAGGTTCTTTGGTGCTGTGTGATGGCCTTTCACGCCTTGTTCCAAAACATCACAAAGATGCACAATAGGATTTAAGTCTGGGCATCTAGGTAGCCAATTCATGACAGAGAAGTCAGAGGAATGCTCATCCAACCAGCCAGTAGCCAACCGGGACTTGGGAGAGGTACAGTTGTCTTGCTGGAAAACTCCATTACCGTGCGGATAACAGAACAGCATAAACGGATGGAGGTGATCACCCAACAACTCTACGTACCGAATTGCATTGAGGGAGGTTGGTGCACGTACCAAAGATCCCAAACTGTGCCACGAAGAAACACCCCAGACCATGATTGAGCCACCATGCCCTTGTACAGTTCCAGCCAGGCATGCAGGATCCATGGCTTCATGAGCCTGACGCCATATTCTCAGCCTCCCGTCGGCGTTAAGTAGTCGGAATCGAGACTCATCACTCCATGCTACTCGTTTCCAGTCCTCTACACTCCAGTCTCTGTGCTCTCTTGCCCAGGCAAGACGTGCAGCCCGATGGCGAGTATAGAGCAATGGTACTCTCGTAGGTCGACGGTTCCCGAAACCCATACGGTGAAGCGAGAGTTGCACAGTCCGTTTACTGACTGTACGACTGGCACTGTCATTAAACTGGGTGGTAATTTCAGCTAATGTTTGGCTTCGCTGGCTACGTACAATACGCCTGAGCCGTCTCTCACCACGCACTGTCAAGGCTAATTGTCCTTTGCAGTTTGCCCGATCGCTAGTTTTTTTTCCACCATCCATGTATTCTTGGTATACTCTTGACACTGTCGACCTTGAAAATCCTAGCTGTCTGACGATTTCGGAAATTGAATGCGTCGCTCAATTACGATTTGTCCGCGATCGAAGGCATCTAAATCAGGCAATTTACCCATACTGGCAATTCCAACAACTAATTCAGAACAACCACAGTACGCGCTATATATGCAGTTACCACAGCGCCCTCACTTGCGCATACATGATGCGCAGCGCTACACAATTTGCATAGGCTTTGCTATCGCTAATTCAGTGGCACTTCAGTGTATATGTTTCATAAGTTAATAAAGTCACAACAAAACACACACATTCTTTTAATATTGAAAGTGTAAACTAAAGTAAGATGACTGAATAAATAGGCAGATATCATTAAAAATGTTGTTCCTGGATACCTAAAACAAAACTGGTAAAAGACGTAATAGAAGGAGCTTGTTCTACACGATAAGAAACACGCATTTTAAAAAAAAGGTCTTTATTATTCCAATCTGGGTTTTTTTGAGATGCCATCTGGGTTTATTACATTTTTCTCGCTGGCAGCCAAGCGTGCAAATGCTATTTAAGTAGCTATAAAATCTTTTACCACAGATATCACAAGATCGGTGTCTTCTTTCACTGAATAATTATATTGCGTATTTAAATAAAGGAAAAGTGTTTTTCTATGTCACGATTTACAAGAATTAGATTTACAAAGTTTCCTTGCAATGTTCTGTAGGAAATTAAAGCGAAGCACGATTGATAATCAAGGAAAAATCACGTATTTTTTCAAAACTAATTTTTATAAATATCTGAACTTTCATTATTAAATCTACATTTAGGTATTTTTTTGCATCGAATTTTATTCTGAGTTGTTGTTCACTCCTTTTTTACTTACTTTAAATTTCGTCGTCATCTGAAATTTTTCATTTTCCTCCCGGTAAAATTTGTTTTTCTTATATTTACTGCGACAAACCATATCGCATTATTACTTTCCTGAAATCAATGTTTATTTGTATAACCCGTAATATAGCTTCCAGAATATAGCTCAATATCCCCTATATATGTAAAATAAACAATTCAAATCTATAACGTTTTTGTGTAATGCTATTTCGTAAAGTTTTTATATAACGTTTAATTTTCCCGCTAAACTTTCAATATTTTTTCACATACACAAAATGAACATATGTATGCATACCTATAAAGGGAAGCGATTAGCCAAAGGGAAGATGAGCCACAGTAGATGACAAGGAGAGGCCCCCTGTATGCCCTCTGTTCATTAACTCGTTGATTTTTCATTATTTCATTTCCATGAAAAAAAATTGATTGAAAGGGGTGTTATCCACCAACAGAGTTGATCCGCAGTAGATTATCTACGGAGATGCCCCCCTAGTGTGTGTATGTATATATATATATATATATATATATATATATATATATATATATACATACACAGTGGAACGTCGTATAACGAGCATAATTCGTTCTAGAGTCTTACTCGTAATGCAAAACACCCGTTAAGCGAAACAATTTTTCCAAGATAAATTAATGTAAAATATGATAATGCGTTCCATGCTAAAAAATACTCAAAATTTTTTAGATTTAACGTTTATTATTTAAAGAAAATTACTTATACATAAATTCTTAAGGAGCAAAATCATCCATATGTAGTTTATTATTTAAGAATTTATGACACATCTAATTTTTTTACTAGAAAGCTATCTAGCGACATTTGTTTTTCTCGGCGCTTCAAAATTTACTGAAAATGTGATACTGCATTGTCATTGAATAAATTTATAGCGCGCATAGCCACCGTCTTATCAGGGTGATGCTTTGTAACTTACGATGCAACAGTTTCCCATGCTTTCATCATTTCTTTTATTGCGCCAGAAGATTGTTTCTTTGCTGTTTCTTCGTCCTTCTCCACTGACAAACTCTCCTCTACAACTGCTTGCTGTGAAAGACACTGCAATTCTATTAGCTGTTCGGTGGTCAGCTCTTGGTTGTGCTCTTCCACAAGCTCCTCAATATCATTGTTATCCTCCAGTCCCATGATATTGGCTTCTCGAACCATCCATGACTACCCTTAAATACTTATTTTTCGGCCGTTGATGATCCTGGTGACGTGAAGATCCGAACGACGTGAAGAGGGGACTTCCTTCCACGACACTCATTATGCAAAATGTTGCTCGTTAAGCGAGCCATTTTTTTACGATTTATTTTGTTCGTTATGCGAAATACTCGTTATCCGAGGTGCTCGTTAAGCGAGGTTCCTCTGTATATATATATATATATATATATATATATATATATATATATATATATATATATATATATATATATATATATATATATATATATATAAATATATGTGTGTGTGTGTTTGTTTATATATATATACCCTTTCATAACAAAAAATGGTCTAACTTGAAAGAACCAATAAAAAATACTGCATATCAGCGACATAAATCTTTCAATTTTTTTTATCTTTAACAAATGAAAAGTCTAATCTTTCACGTAAACCTTTTATGACTCTTGACTATTAAATTAAAATATACAATAAAAGATAATTTCACTTAATGAAAATCATGTTCAAAAATCGATATTCTTTGTTAAAAAAACTGAAGTGAAAGTTTCAGAAAAAAAAATTAAGAATACCGTTTTTCCTCGGGATAATTTTCTTAATTAAAATTAATTAATATATTCTAATTAGCATTAGGGGTTTCTTAGACGTGTTCCTTTTTTGTATGAAGTTAGTTTTTTTTAAAAAAGCTCTTTTGGAAATCCAACTAAAGTCAATAAAATACGCATTAAATTTTTTTTTTTTACGAACATTTTTGTGATAAAAGTGAATTTTCATAGGTATGAATACAGATCTGATCATAGGGGAATGATAAGTTTATGTCTTCGAAAAATTACTTCTTTTAAGACAAGTACATTTAATTAAAAACTGATTATTAATAACACAAAACTACTCCGCCAGCCTTGAATTTCTCTGATTCATAATGCCCGATAAGATTGATTCTAAAAATAACTTAGAAATACTTTGTCACTCCTTCTATCACACTTTTTACCGTGGAATTAATTTGTGAAGAATTTTTATGGGATGGGGAATTTAAATTTCTTATTACCTGCCTATTAATAAAACTCTGGATTTGCTTGACGGTAATTGAATGCAGCAAAAACTGCGCACTGTTGCACTGTATTTGGAAGAATGCAATTTCCTGAAATAAACAGTTTCGGGAGTTCCAATCTCGGTATCTAAATATTTTTTAAAGGTACAACGCATCAATAAGATTCTGAGCGACTTGGTCTTCGCTCTTCACTGTTGAGCCGCCCGCGTCGTGTAGTGTTTAAAACTGCTGTGTACTAGCCCTATTGGATTCGCTCACCTCAATGTTGGCCTGTGAAGAAGATGTGTCTATTATTTACAGCTATATAAATGATGATAATCCAATAAAAATGGTATTTTCAGATAGCCTGAACTTTTCTACACCTTCCAACCGGATTCATTTTGTAAATTTCGTCCACCAAAGGCATTTATAAGCTTTTAAAACACACTATACCAGATTTTTTTCCCCCGAATAATTTAAATTTTAAGGTAGAATATGCATTTTTTTAAATGAAAAATGCCGCAATTTTTAAATCTTTAAATACAAATAAGCAATCCTTCAACACATTGTTTCCATAGGTTAACATTAAGGAAAGTGAATGCAATAGGGTTCGTACACAGCAGCTTTAATGTCCCGACTTCGGGTTCGAGCCCCGACTAAAGCATGAACGTTTTTGTGCTGTCCCTTCCTAAGGAGTGATGTTGGTTTTCCTATACGGTGCTCTCATCGTATAGATGCCTATTAAAAAAGGCGATAAATCACTGTACATTTAAGCTTGCCTTTAAAAATGTGAGTCACATTTTTTTAGCAAACGAGAGTACTAGATCTTAATTTTATTTTATTAAACTAGGGGCTTCACCCCTAGGCTCCCTACGATCGCTCCTCTGTTAGGGCAAATGGCAAGATACATAGGGTGATTCTTGGGCAATGTAACAGCTTCCATCTATTTACTGTTGTCACACTTATGCGAAGGGTTTTTCATCACTGTTGAATTATTAGCTTTAAAATTCAATTAAAAATCGAAATTTTAAGATAGAGACTTGAAATGAGGTTTATATGAATAAGAAAGCTTTCAGCTTCCAGATGATGTAAATATTTTCTTTTTAAGATAAAAACTGAGGAGTATCGATATTACATCCACATATGTGACGATATTTCTTGAAAAACTGTGCTTCATTTTTTGATGAAAATATTAGTCTGTTTTAAAATATTTTTAAACAAATGAGCTCTTGTTTGAAAGAAAAATGTCTGTAGTCTTAGATTGTAAAAAGATCAAAATTCTACGATAATTTTTTGGCGAGTTATCGTAATCTGAAGATGAAAAAGTCAATATTTTCCCACAAAATATAAAATTTAAAAAAAACTTTAAGTCCGACTAAGATGAGAAATTTCTTACTTTGGACCCCCATTTTTCTGCATCCATTGGTATAGCTCTCGACCCCATACCCCTAGCGGTTTCGGAGGAGATAGCGTGACAAGCTTTTGACAGCGGCAGCGGAGTTACTTTTTTTTACAATAGAGAGATATCTTTTAATTACATAGATAATAAAAAACTAATTATAAAATTCGAGTGTAAAGCTCGAGTATTCAATTATCACCGACAGTATGTTCAGATTAAATCTAAAAGCTATAAAATTATTATGAATTTTATTATTTTCATTATAAATTTAATATTTCTTTGATGAACTGCGAAAATTTTATACCAATTTTTAAACCTTTGAGATGAGAATGGCCAAATTTGCAAAGGGTGGAGAATTTAACATCTAGAATTAACTTCATATTTGTATAAATTTAATACCCTGTCTAAGGCAATTTACGAAACATATTTCGTGTTAAACTACTGATAATAAGAAACATGTTTTAGGGAAAATTAATACTCACTTTACTAGTATTTTTCTAATCTTAAATTAGTAAAATTTTAATTTCTCAATGGGTACGAATCAAACACTTTATGGAATTTTTTATACATTTCTAATCTAGGGAGGGAAATTTTACTAAAAATAATTTTACATGGAGTCCAACTATTAGCCGTTACGTATTTGTGATTTCTCTATTCTTATGAGAAAAAAAATCTGATTTCTCGATGAGTACGAATCATATACTTTATGTAATTTTTATACTTTTTTTATCTGGGAAGGGAAATTTTACTAAAAATAATTTTAAATGGAGTTCAAAAATCAACCGCTGCATATTTCTCTTTAATCTATTCTTATATTGGTAAAATTTTAATTTATCAATGAGTACAAATCAAACACTTTAAAGAATTTTTTATGCTTTTTTTATCCGGGAAGTGAAATTTTACTAAAAATAATTTTGTATGGATTTCAACTATCAGCCGTTACGTATTTGTCTTTCCTCTATTCTTATAATAAAAAAATTCTAATTTCTCGATGAGTACAAATCATACACTTTATGTAATTTTTATGCTTTTTTAATCTGGAAAATGAAGTTTTACTAAAAATAATTTTATATGGAGTTCAACTGTTGTGTATAATACATGCTGTCATGTATTTGTCTTATATTAGTAAAATTCTAACAGCTCAGTGAATACAAAACAAACACTTTATAGAATATTTTATGCTTTTTTAATCTTGGAAGTGAAATTTACTAAAAACAATTTTATATGGATTTCAACTATCAGCCGCTACGTATTAACTTTCCTCTATTCTTATAATAAAAATATTCTGATTTCTCGATGAGTACGAATCATATATTTTATGCAATTTTTATGATTTTTTAATATGGATTTTAACAAAATAAATTTAAATGGAGTTCAACAACCAGCCATTGCATATTTCTCTTTTCTCTATTCTTGTATTAGCAAAATTCTAATACCTCAGTTTATAAGAAATTTAAAAACACTTATAGAATTTTTTATGATTTTTTTTTCTGGGAAGTTAAATTTTACTAAAAATAATTTTATATGGAGTTCAAGTATCAACCGTTATATCTTTCCTGTATTCTTTCTTATATTAGAGAAATTTCTGGATGAGAATAAATCATATACTTTATGTAATCTTTATGCTTTTCTTATCTTGAAAGGGAAATTTTACTAAAAATAATTTTATATGGAATTCAATTACCAGCCGTTGTTGCGTATTCTTTACATTGTGAATGCACATACTAATTTTTAAAAAAGTCTTCATTCAAATATTTAAATTCCCAAAAAAATCTTGTTTTAAATAAGCTTATTTAATAGAGTTAATACTTACCAAAGTGGAAGAAACTACACATTTTCCCAAAACTTATTTATTCTACGCACTACGCGTTTCTCCAGCACTCATTTTTTACTGCCAGTTAATTAAAATCTGTTAACAAAAGAAATCTTGTTGATTAAGATTTTAATGAGCTTAATGTTCGATTTCTTTAAAAGGTAAAGAATCGGTATTTGAAAGAAGAGATGGGCAAACACAATTACATCATTGATTTCTAAGTATGCTTTATTTGAATTAATTATCTAAGAAAATTTTAAATTACGCTTGATTTCACACAGAACTGAAAATAGCGAAAAAGAAAGTACAATGATAGTTTTCTTTGTTCAGTTTCCGGCGCATCTAATTTAAATAATGAATATTATCATCTGGACGTTTTAATTTCTTAAAATTTTGATTCGGCATTCATGATATTGAACATAATGGAAATGATATTTCATTCTTAAACCAAAATGAAACAAAGAATTATTAAGTTATTTATTTAATCTTATTATTTACATTTTTCATTATTTATGCTTAGTAACAGATATACATTTTTTTCTTCATGGTTTTAACACTAAAAAAAAATTGTATTCCTGTATTGTTAAAAAATTCAAGTTTAAAAATTGTGATTTGTTTTCCATTGAACATACGAGTAATAGAAAGCTTCTATACACTTTTAAGTTTGCTATCTTGTAGTTTTGAATTTTATTGAAATTCATTTGGTTGAAATAAAGAATGGTTAATTGTATGCTCTAAGATCATATAAAATGTTTACTACCCACTTATTCATTAAAATGAAAAGAAGTGAAAAGAAATCAGATGAGAAATTACACCGTATTATTTATCCCCAGTCTTTTCTTATTTTTATTACAAACAAACATTTTTAATTCCTTTTTAGATTTTAATCAAGTGGATCATTCTCTAAGAAATGTGTTTTCCGTAGGTAAAACAATAAATGAAACATTTTTGTTTTCAGTCAAATAGAACACTCTCTATGAACTGAGTTATAGGTATATATGGTGAGTTATAGGTGAACTATAGGTAAAACCTTAAAGCTGTGTACTAACCCTATTGGATTTGCTAACCTCAATGTTAACCTATGGAGAAAATGTGTCCAAGGATTGCCGGCTTGGATTTAAATATTTTCTATATAAATTGTACTCCGTAACAGAGAAAGAAATTTTACACCTTGGGATATTTTTCGTTTAAAAAAATGCAAATAATATTTTAAAATTCAAATTATTTGGGAGGGAAATATCTGGTATAGAATGTTTTAAACGCTCCTAAATTCCTTTGGTGGACGAAAATTATAAAATGAATCCTGTTGCAAGGTGCAGAAAAATTCATGCTATCTGAAAATGCCATTTTTATTTGATCATCGTCATTTATGTATCTGTAAATAGTAGACAAATTTTCTCCATATGTTAACACTGAGGTGAGCGAATCCAATAAGGTTAATACACAGCAGCCTTAAATGAAACTAAACCTTAATGATATTGTTTTATTTCAAAAATTAATTACTTTAAAAATTAATTACTTTTTAAATGATATATTTAGATCCTAGCTATCCCTTCACCTTAGAGCAGGGGTCGGCAACGCGGTGCCCGCGAAGCAATTTTAAGGTACCCGCCGTTCAAATTTCGAAAATTTTTAGATATTTGAACAAAAAACGCTCATACTTGTAATGAATAATTTTAGTAAAAAAATTAAAAATCGCAAAACCGTAAAAATCAAAAACTGAGCAGCCTGATCTCTTGACAGTGTCGTTCTCCCCTTGCTTCTATGATAAGTGCGATAAATGCATTAAAAGATAAATCGTCGCTCTGGAAATCGCATATGGAGAAAGATAATTTATCTCATTTCCTAAATTTAAAATTAGAAAATTATTGCGATGGAAATGTTACCACCTATTAGTTTGTCATACATTTTGATTCCTTATTGGAAGAATTTAATACCAAGAATTTATGCTTGTGAATCTTTGTTTTCTAACACGAAATACTTAAAATCAAAGTTCCAATCAAGCCACAATGCCTAAGAACTGCGAATTCAACTTTGTGCCACATTACAACGAGTTGTCCGCAGATTTGCAATGTCAAATATTGCATTATCAATTTTAAGATTATTTTGTTTAAATTAAAATTTGTTGTGTATCAAAAATTTATGTCGCATTAATATTTTTATGTTTAAATATTAACCCCCCCCCCCTACCTCCTCTTCACCCAGTGGGGCCCGCCGAACTCCCGCATTTCTGAAATATGCCCTCCTGGTTAAAAAGGTTGCCGACCCCTGCCTTAGATAGAGTTTTACATTTGACTGCTACTTACTAAGTTAACAAGAATGAAATCTTACTTGTAAATTTACACCGCTACCTTCCAATAAATGAAACGGATAGATACATTTTCTTCCGTAAGTATAGGTGTATCCCATCTTTGTAGGTTCATTTATCTTCCCCTAATGCGATGGATATATAGTATATTTAGTAAGTAAATAAATTTTTAAACATAATAATCTATATATAGTATTTTTAAAAGGTGTTTATTTATCATTTTTTCTCCCTTCATACTTAACCAAAATCGATAAATGAGGTACCATTTTAAAGATTAAGATCTCCGCTTAGTGCGAATTGTTAATTTAAAATTACACATCTAATTATTTGTTTAAAAATCGAAATATGAACATTACAAACAATTTTTCTTCCCCTAGATGGCGCGTTCTAGCTTTATTTATTTTACCATTATCAATCGCACTGAACTTTTAAATTCCAAAATCGTTTGCTTTTATTATCATTCTGTGATTTCATTAATGAGTTTCTTTATTAGCAACATCCGCGTAGGTGTACATTATTCTTTTGCATAGAAAAATCTTATATATTATTTCTAGAAGGTCATTTTTGTGACGATCACTTTCTCTCCCTTCATACCTAACCAAAATCTATAAGTGAAGTACCATTTTAAAGATTAAGTTCTCCGCTTCTGCCGAATTGTTAATTCAGAATGTTTGTTTAAAGACCGAAGTGAAAAAAATGACTTTCGGCCCTAAAGTTCTTTTCCTGGATGCGGCACAGTCAAATAGTGTGCACAAAGAGGTTTTGTAATAAAAATACCACATTTTCCACGGGTTTGTGTCATATTTAGCTTTTTATATTGTCTACAAAGGTGTTTTGACGTGTACATATCTCATGTTCCCATGTTTTGTCTTATGCTTCACCTGCAATATTGTGGTCAAAGGCATTTTGTTATTGGTTTTCAACATCACGCAGTATTCTTATTTGACAAATAAACAATTGCTACAAATGAACCGGTTCTTCTTTCATTCTACTACAAACCACCAACCTCGCTATAAATTTATCGTATTTTAATCGCATGCGAAAGGGTTGCACGGTCCACTTTGTGTAATATAAATGTAAATGACTTAATACTAACTGCGAGGAATTCTGCATTTATTGTGCTTAATGTCATACAGGAATTTTAAACTATGTTTAATAGTAGACCTACTGAATAGAATGTTAAAAAAATTTAATATTCTGAAAAAAAAAGTATAAATTTCTTTTTGTTTAAAATGAGGAAAATAAAACTAATTTGATTAACAAATTTTCTCACGACAACTCCCAGGTAAAGTATGCTATACCAGCCACGATTGGGGAATGTATGATTATCGTGTCACTCTATCGTTTTTTCCACAAACTTGGATCAATGCTTTATCCATTAATCAATACTTTCTGCCACAAGTGTATCATAACTTGAAATTTTTAGAGAAAAAAAATTTTAAGGTATATTTGGGCTTTTTAGGTGTCTCCTATAAATTAAGCATCTTTTATTTTGTACTAATTATGTTACTGCCTCTGTGCAAAAGGGAACTACAGATTGTTCCTTATTGGGAGGTGTCCTTTACGGGAAATGTCACTTTTTAATGAATATATATATCTACTTCATTTGATGATTTAACATATTCTTATATCCCTAGTGTTTTTACAAATGGTGTGCAAAGAATGAATATCTCAATCAACTCTAAATTTCTATAAGAATAATTGTTCTGCAGTGCAGTGCATACCTTATGCCTTTCTTTTATACTATAAAACAACTTCGTATTTTCTCTCAAATATACTAATAAAACATTTAAAATCCCGTTTACCACATTGTGCTACAGTTACAGTAATGCACTGAGAGTAAACCTTGACCAGTGGATGTCCCTCCCTGAAGTTTAATCGAACCCTTCAGGATAAATTATCATCGACTGATAAGCAATTTTAAGAAAGGGTTAATTCTTTTCAAGATGGACCGGTGTGTAGCCTCCTTCATACGAACATGAAGGACTTATTTGAATAGTGGTCCAACTCCACTTTTAAAAAAATGGAGTTAGCTCACTTTCATGTTTATACAAGTCATATCTATCTTATTTTTAAACTGGTACACCTTCAGCTTATTTCTACTACCAACAGAGGGCATTACAAATTCGACTTCAGCAGTCATTTCTCAGCACTCATTAGACTTTAAAGCTCTGTATCTCAAAATGAACAAGAATGCAGTTGGACCACTATTCAAATAAGGCCTTCCCTTGTGCTAAACAGGTACAAGGTTTGTTCTGCATTTGTCTTCAGTATCCTGTACTAATTAGCTTATAAGATCCAGTGTTTCCCTCTCGGGGCTTCATAAAAGTCCTTCTTTCTCTGTGTTTCGACGATGAACAAATACCACCCGAAGTATGACTAAAAATCGAATGGCATACTTAAGCAGAGTTTCAAACACAGATTTTTACAGTTGATACACGGGCAGAATTGAAACAACAGTACCAGTGGGCTGCGTGAAACCTGTATAGTCACGTTGACTCCATAGCTACAGGCGTAATCAAGCTGAACTCGTTACTAAAACAGAATTTAGCTATTACCGATGATTATATTCAAATTGAAACCATGCCAACACTAGCGCTGTTCCAGCATAGGCGAACAGAAACACAAGAAATTAATAAAACATATAGAAAAAGAAGGCTCACACCAGGGAGGAGATAAAACCTTGAAGCCACCAGTTTGAGGAATCTGATGATATGGTGTTACAAGTAATCATAATGTAGCAAATTATTTAGTTTGAATTCCTATTACCATGATCTTACGCTGCAATATTTTTTAAACTTACGTTATATTTTACTTTGTGTTACAACTTAGCTATCAAGGTATCCTAGTGATAGCGCGTTGGGCGTGGAACGGGGGTTGCTCGGTTCGAATCCTGATAACACCATTAAATACCTTCGTATCTAGGCCGGAAATGGACACGTTAAATCCGTAGACCGGACAGTCATTCTCTGATGCCAGAGTTGGTGGAAGAAGGTACGAGCCTCCCAGATGTCCCCCCCCCCTAGGGGTGCTCGGTCAAAATTAGGTAGCACCAGGCTGTGATGTTGGCGCACCTATGCGGTACCACTACTGAAAGCAACCAACAACTCTCTCGGATTATGCCCAAATGTGTTAGTTGACAAGTGCCCCGCTTTGTCAATCAACTTAACTATCAAGATAGGATATTTTTGTAAATATATAATTTAATAATAATTAATTAATGCACTTTAAAGTTAATTCATTTATTAGTCTGCATACGAGTAATAATTAATGTATGCTCTTTAAACTAATTTTGAAAAAGAAAAAAATAATAATAAATTAATTCTACTAATAGCAGTTGAAGGACAAGGCACTTCATTCACCTGTCTTCAATACAGTGATTGTCATTCTTAAAAATGAATTATGTATATGGAATAATATTTGTGTTGGAAAAAAATGAGTGAATTTTAAACGTCGCTAAGTTTTGATAAATAATATTTCGCCTAGTAAATAACTTTTAGGGATATTTAATTAGTACTTTTTTGTTTCTTCATCGCATTTAATGTGGCTGAGAATTTAATTAGAATTTTTTACAGGGGAAACATAAATAAAATCTGAAATGAGAAAACTCATTTAGATTACATGAATAATTAATGTCATAATAGCTCCTTTCTCTTGTTTTCATATTAAGACATAAAGATGCTTTTAAAGCACCCAATATCTTTTGATTGGTTCTTATTGTCTTTATAAATAGTTTTTAATACAATTACTTCAATTATTTTTAATTTCATTATATGTGAACTCTACTAAAAGAAACTGAACTCAAATTAATAAAATTATTGTGGGTATTAAAATTATGACAATAATATATATGGACCTGTGGCAGCCCTGTCGTACAGCGCGCTGGTTTTCGGTGCTGAGGGTGCTCGGATCGAATCCCGGCGTTTCGCCACTAAAAGCCTCCGTTTGTGTCGTCCCTTCATAGGGATTAATGCTAGTCCGCCTATGTGGTGCCCCCATAATAAAATGGCTAGCAAAACTGCGGTGTATTATGGCGGTAAGGATATTGCCCAAGAAACCGTCTGCCGCATTGGAAATATATATATATATATATATATATATATATATGTCAACGTCATTCGGACACCGAAACCAGATGGCGGCACCTGACGGTGCAAAGAACTCTAACCTCAACTGTAACTGTTTTAAAACAGCGCGCCTATAAAGACGGCAGGTGATGTTTAGACAGGAAGCGACGAGGTCGCAACGACGAACGACGTTAGGGTAGAGGAACTTGGGTGTGAAACAATGGTTGTGACCCGCTTAGAGTCCTTATCTCGACCAAATCAATAGAGCATTTGTGGGACGAAATGAGCGACTATTGAGGTCCAGACCAACACGCCCCAGTTCTGCGACTCAACTCCATCGGCTTTGCAGGAGGAACGGAGAAAAATTCCTCTTAATGTAATCCATAAATAAATCGAAAGTCTCCTCAAGACAGTTTTTCTCTGTAATCAAGTCCGAAGGTGAACCTACCCTTTATTAGAATAATAAAAATCTCTTCCAATGTCTATTTCAAACTTGTCCGGCCAACTATTGGCATATATATATATATATATATATATATATATATATATATATATATATATATATATATATATGTATATATACTATATATACAGAGTGGTCATAAAAAAAAACTTTGCCGATATATGGACTTCTAGCGGCCGTTTCGTTCAACCTATCGAGATGAGATTTCAGATATAGTTATTCAGAGGTATGAGCTCGGGATTTTGTGAATTCCAACAACATGGCGCTCACCGTTACGGTTATTGGTACAGAAACTCGAAATTTTCAAATTGCAACCCCCACTTTTTCCCGTCGCAAAATTCTCAGCGCATGCGAAAACCCTAAAAAACGTTGGAACGGTACATGTATCTCAAAAAACGGACGCGTTATGCACGCACAAAAAACTGCTCGGCGATTGGCTAACAAAAACACGATCAGAGAGCTTTTTATCGGTTTTCTGCGCTGAATATCTGGCGAACAGTGTTCCGTAATTGGTTTCTAGCCTCTGTCATATGCAAATTTCCTCTGTACGCCCCGAGTTCTGTTATATATATATATATATATATATATATATATATATATATATATATATATATATATGAAAGATATAAAATTTAAGTTGGTCCCCTCTAAATTTTCTTTTCTTCCCATGCTTAAGGTGGCATTACCAAATTCTGTTTTCAAGAACCCAGGAATATTTTGATAGTGTCAGCAATCCCTGGGAAGCCCAAATCATCCGAACCCTTTTCTATGCCCAAATAAGGCGATCGTCCTGCACAACTGATGCAGCTTGCAAGAAACATCTTTACTCAGCAAATTCTTTAACCGCAGATACCTCTATAGGATACCGAGGCAGATACCGAGGAATCACTCGGGTGTTGGCTTTCCATTAGATAAGATGTCTGTTTAGCCACTCGGAAATAAATTCCTTATTCTAATATTTCTGTAATATGATCTTATTTCATTACACACACACACACACACACACACACATATATATATATATATACACTCATGGACAAAAAAATTAGCGCACCAAGAAGGAGTCGTCAAAATGAAACGAAATTTTACATACGTAATGACTACTTTGATATAAGTAAATGATAAGAGAATAAAAGGAAAAGGATAATTTATTTCAGAGAAAATGTCAAAAGAACGGAGGTGTTAATACTCCGTTGGACCCCCTCTAGCGCGAATGCACGATGCGATACGATCGGGCATTGAGTCATACAAGTTCTGTATGATGTCTTGAGACATTTCGTTCCATATTTGCTGTAACCTTGCCTCTAGTTCGTTCAAACTCGTGGGATGCCCAACTTGTCGTCCCAAATGATCCCAGATATGCTCGATTGGAGACAAATCTGGGGATCGGGCAGGCCAAGGAAGGGTAGTAACTATGCGGAGACAGTCTTGTGACACCCTTGCCGTATGAGGCCGAGCATTGTCTTGTTGAAAAATGGCTCCTGGGAGCCGTTGCATGAGTGGCAACACATGTGGTTGCAGGATTTCATGAACATACCGCTGGGCTTTCATGGTGCCACGGAACAATACTAGTGGTGACCGTGTATTGTAGGCAATGGCACCCCATACCATCACATCAGCTGTGGGAGCGATGTCTCGCTGTACAGCAAAGGCAGGATTGAAGCGTTCACCACGGGCTCTCCCCACACGAACACGATTGTCATCACTGCCGAGATTGAATCTGGATTCGTCGCTAAAGACGACCTGGTTCCATTCCGCTGCAGTCCAGTTTCCTCGTGCGCGGCAAAACTCCAAACGGAGGCGTCGATGGGTGGGCGTCAAGGGCAGCACACGTAATGGGCGCCGCGATACCAACTGTCCTTCAGCCAGGCGCCTTCGTATGATTCGAGAAGACACAGAGGCCCCTAGTGAAGGTACTTCCTGTGCCTGGATGGCGGCCGATGAAGCAGTTGGCTGTACGCGTGCATTTCTTACGATGTGGCGGTCTTCTGGACGACTGGTCTGTCGAGGGCGTCCTGAGCCTGGTCTTCGTGTACATGACATCTCTCGGGTCCACTGGTCCCAACACCTCCTCACAACACAATCAGAGCGGCCTAATTGACGAGCTACTCGCCTAGCTGACCACCCAGCTTCCATCATCCCGACGATTCTCCCCCTCTCAAACTGCGACAACTGCTTATATTGTCTTCGAACACGGCGTAATGGCATGTCTATCTCAGCTCTTCCTTTGTAAATGATTCAGCACACTCAAACAAGCTTTGGTTACCTGTTTTATACTCCACAGAGTACGATGTTCAACGCCCTCTACCGGCTATACGTAATGCGCAATCAAGCTGCATTTCTAATCATTTGCATATCTCCCCGACATGTACCTTCATTGCAAGTTTCGTTACGATCCCGCAATTATTTCTTGGTGCGCTAATTTTTTTGTCCATGAGTGTATATATATATATATATATATATATATATATATATATATATATATTCAATTAGTAACTAAATGTACATTAGATTTCTAAGAAAATTAGACAAAAGGTCAACCTGCAGTGGGATTTTTATAATACATGACACATATTGACATTGCATAAACAGTACCAAAGCACACCTTTAATATATATGTAAATATATTTGAAATTACATTCCTTTATATAGGGTGATTCACTCAAAAGAGGCCCCCGAATATTCTGTAATAACTCTCGCTGGGACAAAGCAATCAGCACGAAACAACGTACAACGTGCTCCTTAGTGAATGGCACATCACATAGATCTCGGTTGAGGCGTGGTTCCCTGTGTCTAGTTATGTTAATTCTAAAAACACCCATTTATGGCTGCTGTGCCTTATGGGCCGCTTAAAATCCCTTTGCGACTCACCAAACACCGTTCCAGGATCAAAAAGTTAGTGTGTGGTGCGTGTTGACTCGGTTGAGCATCATAGGTCCCATTTTCTTTGACACCACCGTGAACACCTATGTGTACCTGGACATTTTTGAATAGTTCGTGAATTATCTTTCCGGCAGGAAACGAAGATCACTTAAAGCATTGCATGTAATGCAATCAATTACACATACGTCAAGGTTTATAAAATTTTTGTATGTTTTTTTATTTGTTTTGGGGTGGGGCAGATTGCAGTTAACATCATTTCCTTTGTTGAGATATCCCTAATTTTCTTTTTTGGTAAAAGCTCACGTACCCACCAGAAGGTTGTACGAGGCTCCTGAGAAGAATTTTTTTCGAGAACAGCGATTGGATATTTCAGTTTTATTAAACTCGCTAAAAACAAACACCCAAAAATTTAATACCTCAGAGCTTATATAAAAGAATCATTTTATCCGATATCAGAAATATAAATTTCTTCTAATATGCCCGTTACGTCGAATATTATAAATATCAACACTTAAATCTAATAACGATAAAATGAAGAATACAATTTCTTTTACCAAAATGCATTTATTTCGGCCAAATAATTAATTATTAAATTTTTAAAAAATTGTGACTTGAATGCTCCCTGATTACAGTTATATTTCCCCCATTTAATTAACACATGATCCTGCAAATGCTCCACTTGTTATTGCCTCGAGAAATTCGTTCAATTAAATTACTCCACCAGCACACTTGTCGATTCCTTTTATCAAAACATTAGCTTCCATTTCACATCTTTTGAAAGTCCTAAAAGCTCTCTGAAGTGCTTAAGGTCAATAATGCTGCCAAACACCCGCTCCCGATTTTAGGCCACCCCTTGCATTTCAAAACGCGTTGCATTTATTTAAGACGCGACGTATCTCAAAACTTGAATCCGTCCCATCTACTCTAAAGGGCGATAAAGGCTTAGGAGCTTTATTCATTTTGTGCTCCTAGGATGAATAATAAAGAAGTTACAGTTACAGAAGAAAGAGAAAAGTCGAAGCGGAAAACGATTTACGTTTATCGAGATCGAGGCCGGAATTATTTCCAGCTTATTCGGAGATAAAAGAAAACGAGTAAATACGAAAAAGTGGCTGAAGCGAACCTCGATGTTGTCCGTGGATCATATTTTTCATGCTTTCTCATCGTATTTACAGTTCTTGGGGTTATGGACAAATCAAACATCGCCTTTTTCTTTCAGAAGATGGCATTGATTGAATTCTGAGAACTATCCAGAGTAAAAGCCTTTAGTAAAGTGGGATACAAGAAAAGTCTGGAATTCATTAATCAACCAACTTCTGTATTGTTTTGTTATTGGTAAATATGGGCCTGGGGCACGGCTGCCAACGAAACATTATTTCGAGAGTCCGAATGCCATTCCAGTTGATTTTGTTGATAAGATTAAAAAGACAAATAGGTAAATATCGGCAAAATATAGTGCGTAGAATGTTTTGAATCAAGTGCAAACAAGTTTATGATCTGTGACTGACTACACACACCTGTAATTTAAAGGTGTAACGAAATTAATAATGTTTTAATTATATATCATTATATATCATTATATTTTCATGTTTCGTAAGAATCAAATGAATTTAAATTTTTTGTTAGTTTGAAGAAAGAGTGTTCCGAAAAACCCGGTAGAGGTGGTTAATTAGTGCTAGGAGCCGGAGATAGCGATTACCGTGACAACCGCAACTTATATTCGGTCGAGTGGCAGCAGAAAGTGTAAAATAACTGTAGAGTAACATTCTCCTGTATGGCAACAGCGTAAAAAGAAACGGTTAATTTTTAGATGTAAAAGAGAATAAAGTCGCTTGCATATAGTACGTATGACTATGTTTTATTTGGTGTGTGCTTCTCTCGCCGTATGGATTAGAGATTTTTGGAATTAGGGATAAGTTACCCCCTTACATTATTCGTATTCACATCTCTTTTATTCGGTTTCCATATACCCATAGATCGCTTCAATATTCGTATTCAAAATAATATTCGTATTCAAAATTCTATTCGTAGCGTCGCCATTTCTGCGACGTGTTTTTGATTCTATTCGTAGTGTCACCATTTCTGCGACAAAGAGAAAAATTAGGTCATCAGTGAGTGATAGAACTTTTCTCATCACCGTTTAAAAAAGCTGTAATTGCGTAAAATCCAAAGGCGAATTTTTTTAGCTAAGTTTTAAGGCCGTACAGGTCTCACTTTTTACTATGTATTACACTATTATTTTTCTAACTAGTATTTTTTAATTTAAGATTGTTTAATAGAATAAACTCTGTAAACGCTACTGAGAGTACACACTGAGCATATTTTGTAAGCTAAAAGCCTTTGTTGTATTCTTAGCTCCCTATTTTTATTTGTACTCTCAAACGAATTAGCAAGTAAATTTTAATTTCTCATCGAATTGTGGTTTATACGTTCTCACCACCAGTTCTTTGCCATCTACAAATCACTTAAGTTAAACGATATCTGTTATCCTTTAAATATGCAAAGCTATTGACAACCTGTAATCTCGAACTAATATAGGTAGGCTCACATGTACATCAGTGGTTGGCTTTCTTGTAAGGTTATTGGTCAAAGATTTGAACTAACTTTAGTGATTATACTATTTGAATCATTCATACTTGCTATTGGAGAATAACATTTTTTTATGCTTATCCATTCTAAATCCTAGCAGGAGCGTTTATTCTGGTATCTTGGACTGATCCTCATATTGGTATCCAATGAACATAAAAAGTGAAAAGGGACCAAGGGATAAGAAAACATCCTTTTCCCTTCACCCAAGTCAGTATGAAGTTTATGCAAACCATAGCATATTTCAGAGGTTTTATTAAAACACTCTTCTTCTAAAAGCAGTATTTCTTAAATTCCATTCCCAAGTCACGTACTGTTTTTCTAAGACAAAATGAGAAAAAGCATAGCTCAGGCTATGTTTTTGTAAGTCTGAAAATGACAGTAATCTAAATAATATTAAGTCTACTGTCCACGTCTCAAGTGTAGATCTATATAAGAAAAGCGAATTTTAATGTTCACAAAACGCCAATACAAGCTACTTCAGATTCAGCATCGTCCGAGAGGCTTGAATTTATATCTTCCAACAGAAGTCCTGTAATCTTCGCGATTCCGTACATAATCATGTTTTATTCATATATTTACACAACATATTGTGCTGAAAGTGTTAAAATAAAAGGAAATTACGAACCCTTGCAGGTACGTAATTCGCGAGATATTGAGAAGCGCTAGATATGTATTACTCTAAATATTTATATACTGGGCGGTAGTAAATTTTCCCATCTTTTATGAAACACTCTCTTTGTGTATATCTAAATAAACCACACCTCGTAATAAAAATTTCTTCGACGCCAGTAATCCCAGACTGAAATCATCTGTGTACATTGATAAGACTGTATGCTTATCTTCGAAATAACTTCGTCTATTTTAGGGCTTGTTTTAGAATGAGTAAGGAATGTAAGGTCTCGAAAGGAATTTAAACAAGATTATTAGCCCATCTACTGCTTTAGTTTCTTAGCAGCTAGCTTTGTTTCGTTCACAGATAAGTGAAGATTTTTTTTTTCATATTGCAGTACTGCATATTAGACCACAAAAAATATACTGTATTTTTGGACCATACCTTTATGTATAAAAATTCGACTTAAAATTGAGGTGCGTTTATGGTCCGAATGAAAAATTAAAACAAAAATAATATATATATATGTGTGTGTATATATATATATATATATATATATATATATATATATATATATATATATATATATATATATATATATATATATATATATATTTATTTATTTATTTATTTATTTATTTATATATATATATATATATACATATATATCTATACTATATATATTTTATATATATATATATATTTATTAATATTTCTTAAGTAAGAAATTGAAACTATCTTTATATACCTAACAAAATACAAAAAGTTCTTTTCTAAAAGTCCTCCCATAAATTTGGGTTGCGTCTTATCGTCCGGGTAATCTTATGGTCTGAAAAATCCGGTAAGTGAAAAACTAAAAACTTTAAATCAGTAAATTAGGCTTTTTTTAAAGGAAATGGGAGATTATCTACGCATAACACTACAAAATCCTAAATGCATTGTGAGGATGATAAGCACAATGACATGCGTATTCATATAATCGGTTTAGAACAGAGTTTTCCAAACTTTTCATACGATGGAACACTTCGTAAATCCTGAAATTTTAACGGAACACCTTGTTTGTTTGGAAGGGTATGTAATCACACATAATCAATAGCACTTTAAAAAGTGAGAAAACACATTAATAATTATTTATTTAAATTAAATTCATTGGCGCAATAGTCCGTGTGGACCAAGGTCGTTGGTGCCCATCTCTGGTCGTTGGTGCCTTTCTTGACTGTGGGCTTGGGGTGTCATACAGTATATGACTTTGTCAGGTGGTTAGCCTAACACGGGAACCCCAGAGTTAGTTCCCAAGCATGCTTGGTCCTCATTTTATCGACCCACTTAAGGGATGAAAATCTGAGTCGACCTGGCCCAGTCGCAGGATCGAACTCTAGACATGAGGTGGGGTAACTTGAAGCTTTTAACAACTACGCCACCATGCGTCAATTATTTATCTAGTATTTAGTAATTATTCATCTATACTTAATTTTTTACGCATTTTAGAACACTAATTCGTCAAACATGTTTGAATTTCTTGTAGCCGTTGAAGTATATAAAAATATTCCAGGTTTTCACGAAACACCTATTAACTTTCCGCAGAACATAGTATGGGAAACCCTGATCTAGAATGCTGAAAACTGTTTGTCGGTTTTCAGCTCCATCCTTCATTCCTTTTTTAATAACAGAAAAATGTAATGAGTGTAGTGTGGAGAAATAACCATCGCAAACTTTCCTCTGGTCCAACATAATGAAAGGAAGACGCTCAATTTATATTTCGGAACTGAATTTCCGTATATGAAATGGGTGTGCGCATAAGGTTGTCCTCCATTTCGCGAGCTAGCAATTCAAATGCAGTAGTGTTTAGTTTTTCCATAAATGAAGTCACAGAAACATGTGTTTTAAATATTTTTTATTATTCCTATTTATATTGCGATTGTGCATTAAAAAACACTTCCAAACGAATACCTCATAATTTAACACGCCTAAAGCAGTGATTTAAATCTGCGGTTCGCGGACCCATGGGATGCTATTAAATTATAGATAAAAATTTTCACCTCTTCAAGAAACATTTCTTGGAACCTCTAGAGAAAACTGCTTAATAAATGATGATAGTAAAAACTGCATGGCTAGAAATGTTTCAGCAGGAATTTTCTCATTGCATTTAATAAGTTTAAAAGCAGTTTTCATGAAAATTTTCTTTTAAGCTGGAGAGAAAAACTGCATAAAAATGCAACTTGAAATGGTCAAGAGAAATTTCAGATATCGCTTTTAAACTATAATCTAACAAAAACTAAATTAGATACATCCATTTATGTGCTACATCTATTACATCTTTATTTTTTTCAATACTTTTTTCTTAATTTTTAATACCATGAACAATTTTTGTTCTTTGTAATCTATATGTTTAAACAGTTCCGTAACTGAGTGACTGACTGACTGACTGACAGACAACGCACAGACCAAACCGCTGGACATAAAGGGCTGAAATTTTGCATGGCGATTCTTCTTACAGTGTAGGGGTGCATTAAGAAAGATTTTTAAAAAATTCTTCTTCGATTTTTTTAAATTAAATTTTTAAGCTGTTTTTGTAACATTCTTTAAAGTTTGCATTTAAAATTATAATCTGAGGGTTATAAAATTTATATCACGAGAAAGATCCTAAAAATTCCTTTAAAATGAAATCTTTTTCGAATCTTGATCTTCATTTTCTGATTTTCGGTGAATTTTTAAAGATTAATTTTTAGAATTTAATTTATTAAATGCTGATTACGGGGTTTCTTTTCTTTTCGTGATACTTTAAATTAATTTATCGTCACGTACATAACAATAAAATAAATTGACAATTTTTTTTCTTTCTAATGCGGCAGACGATTGGACATTATCCAAAAAAATATTAAAATACAGTAAAAGAAATGTTACTCAAACTGTACTATATTAACTGTACTGTATTCTTTAGTATGTTCTATTAGATTTAATTTGAATATTTTCTTCTACATTATTTTGTCTATAAAAATATCCGCTACTATTTCTTTATAAATATATTTCTTGTGTTTTTTCCATTAATTGTATACATTGACCACTGTATTTAATTTGAATGTAATCCGTAGCGAAGTACGGACTTTCAGCTAGTACTAAATTAAACATGTTCCTCAAAAAAGTGAAGACAGTAAAAATAATTCAACAACTACGGTTTAGGCCCTTCCCAAAATTCAAAAAATAATAATAATGGGTACTCGTATTAGTCCAAAAACTGAATTAATCTTTTTCCTTTACAATACGAAATGCGAAACAGAAAGCGCTCATCTAATTACAACTTTCACATCCAGGTATTTTTATTGCAAAGCTTTGAAACAAAAGAATTTCTCGTCAGAGATTTAATTAGCATCTGTACGTTCTTGATTTTGTTTCTCTTTTGAAGTTCTGAAAAGAAAATGCAAATTTTTATGAGTAATATTCGTGATTTTATTTCCTGAGTAATATCGATAGATCAAGGTTCGGTGTAGAAAGTTATTAGGAAACTGCTTAGAGTTGTAAGAACAATCTATTTTCCGGATAACAAAGCCAATTTGATCAGTAATATGAACTCCATTTGCGGAACTCAGAAAAATAGATTTTTTAAAAGTTTTTAGTAAGCGCTCCTCATTGCCATAGGATGATGAGTTCCAAAATTATTACTAAACACTAGTGATTTCTTACTGACACGAAAGGAGAATACGCATAACTGAAACACATAGCTTCATAATATCTGAAATAAAACGTTACTTTTAATTAAAAAAGCAACTTTTACTTTTTATAGTAGATTTTAAGAAGCTTTGTTAGTATTGTTGGAAGGGATTGAATACATTATTCTGACTACTGAATCCATCGAAACAGAAGCGCGTATTTCTCGTAAATTCTATCTACTCTTACTGGATTAGATGGTCTAAGATAAGTTTGGCCGCACAACAAGAAAGACATCAGCCTAACTCCACCAGTTTCCTCTATTCTGTACAGAAGGCGCAACTTTGAATATACCAACAGAGCCTCTTAGATGGATAGTCGTACACATATATTCCATAGTGTGCACTGATAGTAGGGTTTCATTTTCCCACTGCTTTTTGTTGGTTGTCTTATACAAGTTAAATCTCAGAAATCCTTTGTTGTAAACTTATCATCATAGATTTTGGGCTATCGGCGTATAATTTATTCGTATATACGGTTTTATACTTTTGCATAGTATTATACACACATTTTCAATTGTTTCTTTATATTTTAACCCTCAAACTTACCCACCGGTCATTATGACCGACAGTGGTGGAACTAAATGGTGGGGCAGGAGTGGGGAGAAGCGTGAACGCTTGGCTGGCTTTGACATCCTCAGTCAGTTCCTGGACGTCAGGGAGAGCGCAATCAGGGTTTCACAAGTGCTCGCCGTTTGCCGGTAAGTTGCAATTTTGTAAAAGTATGGCGGTCAAAATGACCGGTAGGCCTGTTTCTGCTACGGAGCTCGACGCTTCGGACGAGGAATATGACTCAGATGACTCATATGCTGAGTCAAAAGATGCTACTATTTTTGAGAGTAAAGATGATTCAGACAGTAATGATGAAAACTTGTAGACGAGCCACCTTCCCTTGACAGTGAGCCCACTCCAGGTTACAAAGCAACGGTTACTTCGGAGAACGAGTCGTCTGATGAAGAAAATGTAGTGCCAACTAGGCGTAGGTTCACTATAAGACGAGCAAACGTCCGGACGAGTACGAATACTCCGAAAGTGATGAAAAGGCACCTGCCGCTTTTTATGGTAAAAAGAACTGCTTTACGTGGAATTCAAGACCTGTGCGAAGTTCAGCGCAAACTGCTGCTTGGAACATACTTCGAGTAAATTGAGTAAACTAGAGGGCCCTGCTCATCTTGGAATTAAGGTTGCACCCGAGCAAATTTGAAGGTTGTTTTTCAAGGACGAAATGGTAACCAAAGTTGTCCATCACACAAATCAGAAGCTTGCTAGAACTCGTACCAGAATTGAAGAACCTAACAGCCACCACTATAAGGACACAACAAATGATGATATCAATGCTTTAAGATTTTTAGATTTCAGTGTTCTATGCGATTTTTAAATCTACCCGTGAAGCCTTGACATCACTCTTCTTTACCTCAATCACTGGCAGGCCGATATTTCGAGCAATTATGTCTGAGAAACGTTGTGCAATTCTTTTTGAGAGCCCTGTGATTTGATGGTATAGATACCAGATTAAAATAAATTAAATAAATTTAATAAATAAGTGTAGATGATCTTTTTCCCTCGCTATTCATCACTAATATAAATCAAACAATCCTGTGCACAATATCAACATGTAGTTCCACCGTAATCACGCAAAAATAACAGCTTTTTAGGCTTGGTGGTCAATTTGACCGATAGTCCTGATCGTGGCACCAAATTCATGGGCCGATTTGAGTGTTAAGAAAATAGATATTTTAAATAGATAAGTTGTTCCTTACAGAATAAGCCTTTGGAAATTTTTCAAATCAACCACCTGCGTTGATAAATAGTGGCGGAATGGCTAGATGACGATGGCAGAATGGCTAGGGCGCTGGCCCTCAGTACCAGAGCCTATGGGTTCGAGTCTCACTTTTAGCATGGATGATTGTAGCCGTTCGAAATCGGATTTAAGCAGTTGGTCCCGGTCTAATTAGCCGTCGTGAAATAAAAGTTGACCGTAGCGATCCAAACTAAACCCTCAAGTTTGATCTTCAGAGAAATTACACTATAACAGGGAGAAAATGACCACAAAAAAAAGGTCGAGTGAGAACCCACAGAAAATAGTATAATAAGCTTATACGAAAAATAATTGCGTCTAAGATAAACACTAAAATACATTCCATTTATTTTCAGTCTCCAGAAATAAACCTATGCAAGTATATATTTATTTAAGATTAAGGTGTGTTTTTCTAGTAGTTCTCTAACGGGGTCTCAAGTATGAATGTCACAGTTTTCTTAGCAAATACTCTATCATATTTCAGATATTTTATCAGAAAAAGAAATTAGCAGGCATATGTCAGAACTTTCAAAACGGGTGAAAAGGAAAAAAATGAATGTTAAATGTAATTTCGAATATTTACTGAATAGAAAATTCAAAAATGTCATTCGGAATTGCTTTCTGGAACTTCTGATATCATTTCAGAGGATAGGCAGATTTGTTTCTTATCTCATACAGTTATCCGGCTGGGTATGATAGAAGATCAGTGTTGACGCCCTTTTAAATGTTTCGGAATTTCAAAAATCAAAGATTTCAAAGACAAAACATACGTAAGTGTCTAAATTTTATGTATTACTTTTTATTTACAAAAATTAATGGCGTATGTAGAGGAGAAAAATTCTGTATATATTATTCGCTTTTAAAGCTTGCCTTTACTGTTATAGTAGTACTTAATTAGATAAGAATGTTACAATCTGGAATGAGCCAGAGGTAGCCTAATGGTAGCATGTTGGCTCTCGGTGCTGAGGGCAGGGCCCGATTTAGAAAATTCTTGACTATAGGCACAACTCGGGATGGGGTTTCCCTAACACTGATGTGGGCGTAAAATTTCCAAAATTGACACACAAAAAAAAATAATCATGAATCATTGTGAAAATATCATTTTACCAAGAATTGGCTACTTGAAGTGCAGAAGCCTAGAACATTATCAAATAACAAAAAGCAATACAACGTATTAACTTCATCATTAAAACACCAATACAATGCAACCAGAAAAACCCTTATATACACTATTTTATCCCTTATATACACTATAACATACATATGATGAACTATACATATAACTATACATAGGATGAACCAATCAATTAATCAAATTTGAAAGGATATATAAAAAAAATTGCTATAAAAAAGTAAAATAAAAAAATTTGAATTCGGATTTTTTTCTTTTTTTTCTTTTAAAATTCAATTTTTTTTTTTTTTTTTTTGGGGGGGGGCTAGGCCCGGTCCTAATGGAAAATCAGGGCCTGGCTCAGGGTACTCGGATCGAATCCCGACAAGTGTCATTAAATACCTTCGTGTCAAGTCCAGATATGGGCACGTTAAATCTGTATACCGAAAAGTCCTTCTTTGAGGTCAATGGGAGGGGAAGATGTCACTTCAGGGTGACTCCTGATGTCACCCCTGGGTGTGCTCGGTCAAAATTGAGGTGGCACCTAGCTAAGTCGGACTCTTACCCTTGTGGTGCCATTATAAACCGGAGACGCACCCCTCGGCCCGTAAACCTATTTGTACCTGGTCTGGAATACCTTCCGGCCAAGGGGCATAAGTAACAACCACAACACAATCTGGAATTATCTGTTCCAGTGCGTAATAAAAGTAATTTGTTTACTCTTCTGAACAGCATAATGATCTACTCAAATACAGAACACCCTTCGAAAACTTTTTTTTTAAATCTGGCGAATTAATTTTTCAGTTTTTTTTTTTTTAATTTAATACACGATTATTGAGAAGACATCATTATACATCAATAAATGCCTTTCTTAAAAATCCTTATTCTTTTTCAGTCGAAAGAAACTTGATGAAGTTTCAAAACAGTCACCAATCATCTAAACATATAACAGTTTTCCAACGAAGGAGACAAATAAAAGGAAGCAATGACAAACAATTTTAAATTTTTTTAATCAAATTTTCTATATACATCGAGTCATCTTACAACGAACTTCCATCAGCGAAATCTTCTATTTCCAAGACATTTTCTACAGAATTTTCATTTTAAACTATGTTTATCTGCGAATAAATCCGCATATTACGAGAAACTATTTCAGTAAAAAAAATATATCTTCCTTGTAAAACTTAATATTTCTAAAATCCTTTTTGACTTACAAAAGTTTCACTTTCTCTGTTTACAACATGCTTGTAAGTTTTGTTAGCGGTAGAAGAAGTTCGTAAATTTTGGTCACGAAAATTTTTACATTTCTGTCAATAAAACGCTTTTTATAAGAACCATGTGTATGTCAGAATTATGGGTGACAGAATCAGGTAAGATAATAAAAAAGAAAATTGTTGTTGCTGTTTCCAATCCCCCTGGTCATAATCGTTTCCCAGATCAGGTCCATATAGGCTACCGGGCTGAGTGCTGGGGCTCCAGTTTTATAATGACAACACAAAGTTCGGTGTCGGATTTAGCCAAGTGACTCCTCAATTTCGACCGAGCACCCCCAGGTGTGACATCTAGGTGGATCATGCCCTCTCCCACTCTCTCTGACCTCATACAGGGACTTTCCAGTCTACGGATTTAACGTGCCCATATCCGGCCTATACACGGAGGTATTTAATGACACTTGTCGGGATTCGATCCGAGCACCCTCAGCACCGAATGCAGACGCGCTACCACTAGGCTACCTCAAGCCCTCCAAAAAGAAAATTTTCTTTTTTTTATCACCATACCTAAAATTGCAAGAATGGTTTTCATTAAAGTAGACTTTGGTTTCCTTTCAAGAAATTTATTTCAAAAGGATTTCTTTTCACTTCTCACGCATTTTAAAAAATTAGCACTTTACTAGATTAAATTTTGAGTGTGATATTAGTTGATTCATCAGTTTCTTTTTGTTATCTATAATCTCATTTACATTTAGGCATTTGTTAGAACAACCGATGTTTCAATTATACTGTAAACAGTAAATCCGGTTTTTTTATTACGTTTTTATAATTTGAGTTTACTTTTATTGAATGAATTATCTTTTATATCGAAGTTTTAGTCTAACAATGCATCTTCTCTAGAGACATCACTGTATTCCTCGCCTATAAATATTAAGCGTAGCAGGATTTTTCAGGTGAATAGAGCAACAGAAGTTTCATGCCCAAATTCTGTGTATTTCTTGGGACCTTCAACCTAAATTTTCCTTTCTGCAGTACGTAAAAGTTTAGAAAATGGATCAAAAATAAAGTATTTAAATCGATTACGCACTCATTTTGCTTATAACACTTTGTTCCAACCACAAAACGAAATTTTAATGAATAAAAGTTTCCTAAGAATTCAAACATGCAGCCATACAAGTAGAATGTGCTAAAGTAATAAACATAATTCAGCTCACATATTAAGAAGTCTTTAACAGTCAGTCATAAAGTATTTGCTGTTAACGAACTCTTCCCGGGCAATCAATATTTGAAAACGTTAAAATTCAATTAAAATAAAATTGTTCCGCACATAATTCATTAAGTTCGCAATCATCAGAAAAAGTATTAAACTAAGAAATCTTTCATAATCAGTTACCGTAATTCAGGAAAGTTTCTGGAAGTGCGGAGCTGACTTTGAAATGGACCCTTCCTATATACACTTGATAGGACATCGAATGCGTTCACTAAATCATCTGTAGTTCTGAATTTCGCACCTCAAAACGGGGTGGACGTTTCCTCTTCTCCCTTATGAACCGGGTTGGTGGAAAATTAGCTGTCGCCTGCAAAGATTTGAGGGAATTCTGCTTTTGGAAATTCGTCAGCTATAGCATGTTTGTGGGCGAAACTATACTTAATATTCCATAATGGCTGCCCCGTGAGCTGGAGAAACCAATCTCTATAATACTGTTAGAATGAAAGAGGCAACTACGTTGAATTAAAGAGTTCCGTGGACCGGGAAAATAAACATTTATTTACAGTAGGTTAAACGCATACAAGTTACAGCAGAGATAGACATAGAGTGGCATAAAAAATAAACATTACATGTATTTATAAACTTATACAGGATCCCCCAAACAGCCAATAGTAAATCTTTGATACGAGAATAAATCAGAGAGAAGGAAAAGAACAAATCAGATGATGTGGTCTGCAATTACATTGCTTATAAATACAAAGTTTTTTTTTTTAATACGGATGCTTTTGTTCGGATACATTCGCCCTATTAACCGCAGTAATTTGTTGACGACTTTTTTTTTTTCGGGAGCACCATACAGCTGAATCAACATTGCTCCCTGGTGCAATCCCCATTTTGACCGAACACCTCTAGGAGCGAAATCCAGTGGACTCGTATCTTCCTCCACCCACTTACTACATGGAAGGACTTTCCGGCTAACGAATTTAAAGTAGACAAAGGCATTCAGCGGCGCTTGTCGGGGTTCGAACTGAGCTCCCTCCATCCTAATTCCACTCCGCGGTGATCACTAAGCTGCCTCGGGCTTATATTCTAAGGTTAGTTCTTTTCATTAAGTGATTAAGTATTAATTTTCTTTAAATGTCTCTTTGTGATATCTGTTATAATGACTTATTAATGTCATCTAAGAAAGGTCTGTAAAATAATGAGGATTGAAGTTCTCACGGTTGCTCCCCCTCGACAATTGTATAGCAAAAATAGAATTGAATCGATCATTTTGAAAAGGAGTCATCTCCACTTTTCAAAAACTCATCTCCACTTTTCTCCAACTTTTCTGAGCCCCCTCCCCCCCCCCAAGTTTAAAAAAAAATATTAACAAATTATATTTTTGCCTCAGGATTGATTCCTTATAAACATAATAAATACTAAATTTAGTCTAACTAATAATGCATGAAGGCGAGTTATAGTTTTTGATTCTCATGAAAAATTTTTAAAAATGGAGATGACCAATTCAATTATACTTGCTCGTGCCTAGGTTCGTTCTACCCCACTCATGGAGAAATCTGAGACACTTGATCTCACCCACCGCAAATAACAAAAATGTCCTTTATCTATTCTTTAAAGTTTCTATTAGAGAAGAAATGGTATGATTTGGTCAATCTGTAATAAAGTGTCATGAATAACCCTCACTGCCACAGCTATCATTCTGGTTTGGTGATGTTTTACTTAATATATACCAAAATCACTGCAAAAAAAGCAAACTTTTTATCTTTTGTGCATATATGTAAACAGTTTGGATCACTTGAAATTTCATTGCTACTATTTGTCTGCTGAAACTGGGATCTTTCATATCCGGCAACACTATCGAAAGAAACCTAGCTTACTCGGTATTGTGGTTCTAATGAGGCTCGAAGACAAAGAAAATGAAAAGATGTTAGATTATTTTGAAAAAAGACAAATCCTTCAAAAAAGTGTCGTCATCAAAAGCATTCTTTGGTGAACAGGGATATATTATTTCTCAAAACCACGAGGAAAAATTAATCTAGTGTCTTGAATTGGGAGTGAAACGAATGGGATGAAATATTTAGTTAAATTATCAGTGGAAAACAAATACCCTCTTAACGGTGAAGAACTGGAAATAACAGGAATTTTTCATAGACGAATAACGGGTGCTGCAACCGGTAATGGGTGTTCAGACAATTTTTTGATATGTGCCCCGTTTCGTGGCTTTCTGTCTCTTCATTACATATAGTACGTAGACTAAGATCGAGATTTTACAACTGGTCATTATCGCATTCTAAATACCTACAGAACAAACAAAGCTTGTTCACTCCACAGCCTAACTTTTGAACCTAAACAACAGCAATTAAAAAGACCTTTTTTGAACACAATATTTTAAAATAAAGTTATTTTTATATTTTAATATTAATTTATTGTATTTTAATTTTTTTAATTATATTTCTATTAGATAAGGAAATATCTCTTTTAAATCTGTCTTACAAATTAATTATTAAAATTAATTTAAGGCAATTTAAAGCATTTTCAAACAATTTTTTCGCTGTGCTGTCTAAAATTTGTCTAGCTATGCTAGACCAAATCCATAAGTCCATATACTCCCAGAAAGTCCAAGAAAAGAAAACGTTTTGAGTAAATTTCGTCCAAGGTAAACTCTAGACAGTTTAAAATATGATCAGGTGAAGCCTGAACAGCCCTACACTTGGTGCAGGTGTTAAAAATCTTCTGTCCGTGTTCATAAGAGAGACCTCTCAAGTGCCCACTGGCAAAACGTGAAATGCAAGTTTTCTGTCCCCTGTGGCAACACCGACTTAAACACAGTTCAGTGTTTGAGTCGGTGTTGCCCGTGGCTCTCAAAAAAGAGGACACCACCAGGACAATTTCTGAATTTTATTCACAAATAGACCAAAAATAATTTTCTCTTAAAAAAAAAGTTTTCCGATTTGTAGCACAAACTTGTATTCGGGGATCTTCAGTCTGACACCTCTTAAATTAATTATGGATTAATTTACTTATAGGGTCAACTTGTGATAATTATGGAGTTATCACAAGTTGACCCTATAAACAACTCTCTTGTCATTGTTATTAAACACTGAGAGCTGCGTTTGTTCATGTTAGAAGCTCGACCTCTGAAAGTTATGATTGGTACGGGTGTTATTTAGGTTTGCCTAGGATATGAAGTCCAAACAATTTTGAGTCTTTCGTAGTATCCTACCTGTCTCAAAGACGGCCCTCATCAGGTCATCTCACACTCAATCCCTCTGTCATAACCTAAAACTCACACTTTGTCATTTTGACGTCCCAGTAAGTCACACAAGGTAAAAGGTGCAACTTTCACCCCGGGTAATGACAAAGGATTTGGGGTTTGCGTCGGGAAGCAATTGCATGTAATTCTCTAGACCAGTGTTTCCCAACCTTTTTCGAGTCGCGACCCCCTTCAATGGTTTTCACACATCTCGCGACACACCCCCCCCCCCCCATCCACCATCACACCCTGTATATCTTCATAAATAACGTCTTTAAAGACATTAAGAAAAACACTAAAATAAATTTTCAATAATTTTATTGGAACCAAATATTTAATTTAACAAAATTGAAGAAGTAAATTAAATCATTTTAATGTGATTGGCTGTGCTTGCAACTGCATATCCAGCTTTTAATTCGTGGTTGGATGTTTGATAAGGGTAGCCACTTATCATCTTCGACACTCAGTTGGTTTTGTAACTTTGTTTTAATGTAGACGATAGCTGTAAAACCACCCTCGCATAGATATATTGGGGTAAATGGCTCCAAAATACGAAAAGCAGGATTTGATACTTGTGGGTAGAATTGATACATAGCACACCAGAAGTGGGTGAGCGATTGTTCTCTAAACAAATTACGTGACGAAGAATCATTCGGAAATTTTAAAAAAATCATCTTTCATCGGAAATATTAATCACATGTTGAGAAGAAGAGAATGGGTTTCGTGCGAGTGCAGCTTCTTCTTTGAGCTCAGGGATCACCATTGAAGCTCTTTTTTCCAGAGATTGAAGGTCCCTGTAATATTCGACTTTATATACGCTTGGAGTTCTTCAGATTCCTCAAAAAAACTCTGGACAATTTTCCAAACATGGCAATATTTCGTTGGTTTAGTTTTCGACGACAGCTCTGCAATTTCGAAACATAAACCATCAGTCTGTAGTGGAGTTGGATAATGTGTTTGTCCTTTCCTTAAAGCTTCAGGTTAAAATTATTCAACTGTTTAAAAATATCTGCTAAGCAAGTCTTTTCTTTCACATTTCATCATTAAAGTGAGACAAAAACTCGTATTTTTTTAGCTTCTAAGAACAATTTAATTTCGTCTTTCATCTCATAAACACGTTTCAGAACGTTTCCCTTTGATAACCGGAGTATAGATGTGTGAAAAAGTAGGATTTCATGATCTGCATTCATGTCTTTGCAAAATTCTCTAATAAGACGGGTGTTAAGGGCTCCGGATTTGACATAATTAGCAATTTTGATTACTGAGTCAAATACATTTTTCAGAAGGGTTGGTAAATATTTAGCTGGCAAGCGCATATCTGTGAATGACACAGTGCTTTCACTTTTTTCTTAAAGCCAGACTTTGACCCCAACATAGCAAGATCTCCATCAGTACAAACGCCACCGACATTTTTTCACTGTAGTCCTCCGGATTCAAAAAAGTTTTTATTTTCGCCGTAACATCTTCACTTGCTGTTGTAGTTTCGAATGCGCTACAAAACAGGAACTCTTCTTTGATGTCCTCTGAATGAATATATCTCATGAAAGCAAGGAACTGAGAACATGAACTTAGGTCTGTTGATTCATCAACTTGGAATGAAGACAAGGGAGAATTTTTTTCATTCCGTTCCACACTTGCTCTCACACATCTTCGGACATATCGAAATGCGTCTTTGAATGGTGTTGGAAAGAGATATTTGTCTCATCTTTGTCTCACTAAATTCCCCAAGAACTAAATTTACAGTCTTCGGCAAACATGGTTTGTTGAATGTTTCTCAAATCGTGTGGAGCTTTTTTTTTTTTTTTTTTTTGGGGGGGGGGGCAATTTCCTGTGCGACTTCATGTGATGTCTGTATTAGGGATGCACTTTACTGAGGAAAACTTCCTGCAGGATCAAATCTCTGACGTTTGAGACCGACTTCATGACATCGAAAGAATTCTAAATCTTTTTGATATGTTCAGAATGCTTTGTCACTAAGAGAAATTTCAATTTCGAATGTTTCGTAGATTCTACATTGAGGTAGAAATACAATAATACTTCTACTCTATAAATAAATTTATAATTCGAAATAAAAGTAAATTTGTCACAAAATATATATTGAAGCAATATATATGATGCAATATATATGAATTGCGGCTATTGTCATGCAGGTTTAAACTGGATAAGTGAAGTTTAAAGAAATGGAGAACACTAAGAAACCTACCTCAGTCGAAGATGTGTAAAATCATGAACAGAATATATCCTCTAGAAAAAAAATTCACCTTCCGTATTGATTCAGAATTGTATAACAATAAAAATAGAAAAGATCTTACCTAAATCAAATTGCTTTATTTAATTTAGGAAACTTCAATAATAATGCCAAAGGGAGAGAGCACAGACTGATGAAAGAACTGGTGTTTAGAATTTGTGTACTGTACGCAGAAGTAACCACGATTAACCAAATAAAGACGGTAGATCTCTAACTAACTGACTTTGAGCTTTGAACAAGGCTTTTAAAAAAAGCCTCGGCCCCACAGTTTGATGGTTAACGGGAGATCGCAACCTCCAAAACGGAAAGGAGGGCTATCCAGTCACATACTCAACAGCCAGTTAAAATTGAATCGTTTATTTCAGAAACCCGTTAAGTGCGCTTTTACAAATCATTGGGAAACAAAGAAAAACATTCTATTTTTGATATTATTATAGATTTTGCCTTAAAAAATTTATAGCATTTGTTAATATCTTCTCGAAGTGCATGTTGCCTGTAATTAACTTATAATATTTATTACTTACGTTTTAAAAAAATCTTAAATTTTGCAGCTAGTGAGTTTCTGTAATAAAATGCGTTTTTCTTTTAAAACGTAAGGTTTTTAAGGCTAATTTCCTCATTTTGATGTATTATTAGGATTTTTTTAAATGACTACAATGTTATAATCTATATTTTTTTATTTGAACACAGAATCAAACGTTAAAAAGCTAAAAATTAATACTACAGTTTTAAAAACAAAAAAAACTTGACTCCCATCCTATTCTGCTTTCTGTCTGCCGACTTACTCATCTTTGTTTTCCCTGTCTACATTGCACTCCGCTTCTGTACTAGGTCACTGGAAAATATTATCGTAGAAACTTTCATACCCTATAGCAGGGGTGGGCATTAAGTCGATCGCGATCGACCGGTGGACCACAAAGACATTTTGGGGTGACCGCCCTTACTAAGAGACCAAAGACGCGCATACTAAAAGAAACATATTTATGAAAACTAAGTATGCAGACTAAGTCTTCTACTAACTATAACTACGAGAACTAACATTAGATGAAAATGATTTATTTATTAATGTATTTTCAATTGTTTGATAATAAATGTATCAGTTGATATTATTATATTTGTAGCTATTATTATTATGTTTGTATCTTGCTTTTTGCTTTAAACGTGGTTTTAAAAGAGTAAGTTTTTTTTTATTGTAGTTATGTAGGTAAGTACATATTTCGTATTTATTATTAAGTTATAATAAATATTGTAGACCTTTTTTTTATCTCATCACACCTACGCCACTGTGTGGACCGCAACACCTTGAAAAATTTAGAAGTAGCCCGTACCCTGGAAAAGTCTGCCCATCCCTGCCCTGTAGTGTAGATACTTATCTTCTTCAGGTCATCAATTTTTTTGTTATTGACCGGTACTTTTCCATAAACGTACGTTCTTACCGTTGGGAGTTCAGGAACGCTCTTGTACTTTTTTAAGGTGAACGTTGAGGACCTGCCGCCATCAATAATTTGGTTAACAACTTTTCCTTGGTTAGCTTTCTTGAATTCAAATTGTTTGTAAGATGAGCCTTTAAATAGTATTCTTTGGTTCTTGGGAACACCTCTTTCAGATGTTCCATGTCTTTCCAGGTGTTTTATTCTTAACTAATAAGTTCGTCAGCTTTCCAACTCGATTGCGAGAAATTCCATAGATTTGTAAAAAACATCTTTGCAAACTGAAGAATACCATTGATCTTAATACTTACTGTACACAAATGATTTATTTCTTATTTTTGAGGATGGAGTTTAACTTGAAACTCTACGCTTAATTTCTCTTATTTTCTATCAATGTTTGCAAATATATATCTTGATTGTTTTTAGTATCCAACAAAAAAAAAGAATTCCATATCTGATTTTTTGTTTCAACAGCAATAGATAAACTGAATTTACCTGGACATTTGCACATTATCTCATCAGGAACAGACTTTGATGGAACCATATTTCGTGTATAGTTAGTTCTTTTCATTTGTAATACCTCGTTCCCTTTTTGTTTGAGGTTCATCTTAAGAACTACTACTAGCCATTTTAAAAAACAAACTATCATAAAGTACTACGTAAAACCGTTCAATAAAAGTATACCCACAGCACAGTAGTTTAACAACTACACGAAAACCAAAAGCAACTGCAGTGTTGTCAACAGCGCAGTGTTGAAATCAAGACGAAAATTAGATTTACTGCAGAAACACGCTATGGGATGTCGCTTCTCGGGTTTCTGCAATAAAGTCAACATGCACTGTCAATAGAAACCCCTAAAGAGGAATAGTAGTGGGCTGATTTCTGAACAAAAATATTTGTTTACGATAGAAGACCCTGATTCTGTAAAATAAAAAAATGAAAATCCAAACAAATGACTGTTCAGGGGTTTCTGAAATAAACGATTCAATTAGTTTGGTTCTATTTTTAGCGGTCTACTGATATAGTAACATGTTATTCTATTTAATTAGAGCGTATATGTGTGTAAGCGTTATGTGCTTGTGTTGTTTATAAACAGTATGTTTTTAGCATCGCTACTTATTTACAACTTGTACAAAGCAGATGAATATTACCTGTTAGGTATTCTTCATTATCTCACCCAACAATGGTAAATAAATATTGAAAATTTTTGCCGGTGAAATTCACTAAGCAGTTACTTTAATTCAATACAGCCTTGGCGACACTCTAGAAAACACTTCGCGACCCACAGGTTGGGAATCACTGCTATAGACGCTTAATGGTGGGTAAGGCTTGTTTTGTATAAGAATCATTCCATAGTGCCCGTTAATAGTTATCTTTGAAGTACGTGAGTCAACAGCTCACCTGTTAGGAAATGTTTTATAGAACCACGAGAACGACCAAAGTAATCATTTTTAGCTCTTACTGTACATCTTTTTGGTGAAATATATTATTTACTAGGTGGCCCGTGCGACTCTTTCGCATGCGATTAAAATACGATAAATTTTAAAGTGAGGTTGGTAGTTTGAAGTAGGATGCGAGAAGAACCGGTTCATTTGTAGCAATTGTTTATTTGCCAAATAACAATGGTGCGTAAGGATTATACAAAACCAATTGCAAAACGCCTTTGGCCACAATATTGGAGGTAAAACATAAGACAAAACAGAGAACCATGAGATATGTACACCTCAAAACACCTTTGTAGACAATATTAAAAGTTAAATAAGGCACAAACGCGTGGAAAATGTGATTTACATTACAAAACCTCTTTGTGCACACTATTTGACAGTGCCGTTTCGACGCAACCAGGGAAACAACTTTAGGGCCAAAAGTCAATTTTTCATTTCCATGCTAAAAGAATAATATATACCTACGCGGATGTTGTCAATAAAGAAACTCATTAATGAAATCACAGAATGATAATAAGAGCAAACGATTTTTAAATTTAAAAGTTCAGTGCGATTGATAATGGTAAATTAAAAAAAGCTAGTGCGCGCCATCTAGGGGAAGAAAAATTATTTATAATGTTTAAACTTCGATTTTCAAACAAAAAAATAAGATGTGTAATTCTAAATTAACAATTCGCACGAAGCGGAGATATTAATCTTTAAAATGGTACCTCATTTATCGACTTTGGTTCTGTATGAAGGAAGGAAAAGGGATTTAAAAACCACGTTTTAGAAATAATATATATAGATATGGGAGCACGTTGAGATTTTTGCTCTTCGCTTATTGAGCTTAAATAGTCTGCATTCATTATAACATCATCCATCATTTACCTCGCATATTCCAAAAATATAGAGTAATTCTTTTTACGAACTTTTCAAAGAGGAAAAAACCGTTTTCAAAAATTTACGCCCTTCAAAAATTACGTAAGAGTTTAATCCACAAAAATATATATGTCCTATATTTTTATTTATTTTTACATTTTTATTTAACGTTTACATGCTGTTACGGGCGGTTCACAGTTTCATGGCTTTCGAGAAAAATAAATGTTATGACTGATGGTAAAAAAACTACGGGGAAAAAAGGAGTTTTTCAATCGCTGTTTAAGAAGCTCCAAGTATAAGCCCTGAAGAGCGCAAAAATTACTGCACTCTATATTTCCCAGTAGTCTAAAAGTATCAAACAGAAAATTATGGTTGAGTCTCAAGTTATCATATTGTCAGGTTCCGTTTAATATGCTATCCTTCGAACGCATAAAATATGTAACATGTTTAAAGTCATATTTATTTTTTACTTATGGGAATACTTATAGATACATATGTATGTATATTTGAATTTGTGCATGTGTGGCGGTTTATAAGCATCCTATTATAATTAAATAATATTTATTTTCTTCAAATCTCCTGTATGTCAATACTTTGTCCCACCAGAATAACATTCTGCTGTATATCAATTAATGAATTCAATTTCCTGCTTTTGGAATTTCATGTATTTAAATAAGGTTCTGAACGACGTGCAGCGTAACGTCTTATATTCGTTTCTGAGTTACAAGTTTTACTTATTTATACTTTAATATTCCAAATTGCCGAAAATTGAAAACAATGTTGAGTAACTTATTATACGTTATTTAGTTCAGATTTAGCGTCGTTAGTTCGTTCTTCTTTTCCTCAGTTTAGCAAAATATAATAATTTGATTTTCCCGTGGTAAAGGCAAACTTTGTACTTAAGGAAATGTAATTTTTACACTGATACGCGACAGTAGTAAATTTTAAGAGGCAATTTGACAATTAACGACTTCCAACATCATAGCTGGAAAAGTATGATGTTGGAAGATGAAATTTAATAAATTACTAAGGAAGCTGAGAATTAGAGAAGCGTTCCCGTTTCGAAGCAACTGCAATTTAGAAAGATGCTCTCACCACTTCAAACACTCTAATAGTGTGTTTTATTAAGAAAATTTGCTTTCATAACGCGGATAAAGGAAAATTTTCTCAGTGCACTTTACAAAATCTCAATGAACCAAGAGGACAAATTCTTTTAAAGAGAGTTAAAAAAACGAAAATTTTCAGTAAAGGTTAAGAATTTTAAAAATGCAATTTTCATTTTTAACCCTAAAACATACTGCTTGGCTTGTAGAATTAAATAACACGGCATACTGCTAAGATCATTACCTTGTCAAATTCAGTGATTTTTTAATACTACACTGTCTGAGCGCACCCTATTCTACATCTGTATCATTAAGTCAAATTATCTTTGCACGTGATTTGTCATCTTTTTAAAGATTTATCTAAAATTCTTCACAAGGTATCACAATGAAATTTTGTGCTGTGTTTCTTTGTTCATATCACAATAAACACTCTTCAATGTTCCTAATTTAGAGTAACGTTTCTGAAAATATATCCTTTAAAACAAAAAAGAATTTTAAAAGAACTATTTTTACCTTTTAATGTAATTGAAAATTTTATAAATAATTTTTTTTATTAATCTTAAAGACAAAAAATTTTGAAAAAATTCTCAGTGCACAAATATAAAATATCAAAGTATATCCCAAACTAAACATGCTTTAATTTTTTAAAACAAAATTTCAAACTGCTTAAGTATATTTTATACGTATAAGGATATTTATGAAAAAAACTTACGAGTAAAATAAGATTGAGCAGGTAAGAAGAAATAAAGCACTCTGTCCCAGACACTCTTAAATGGATTTTATGGATATAATTTAATTCAGCGTCTTAAATGGGCTTTAAAAATATATTTTGATCCCGCGTCTTAATCTTTTAAAGTTTCATTTTAATCCAAAATATTACTGAACTTTTTTATTAAGTACTTAAAGTAAATTTAACTGATGATCAAAGAATTGTTAAATTTAAAAATTAGCCGAACCAAAATAGAATATGTTTATTCAGTGGCATGCAGCTGTTTCATTTGTGCATAATATTAATTTTTTTATGGAGTTCTTAAAGTAAATTTAACTCGTGATCAAAGGATTATTAAATTTAAAAATTAACCGAATCAAAATAGAATATGTTTAATTAATTTTATGCAGCTGTTTCATTTCTGTATTATCATGTATTTTTGCATAAAATTCATGTAATTACCCTACTAAATTTAATTTTGCACTTTTACTTAACAGCAAAATGTAAATGATATCTCTCTGTATTTCAAAATCACTAAATTGAAAAAAAATACAACAGCTAATGAACCTAAACTGAAATTCCATATATCGTATACAAAATTTTGAAAAAGTATATTACACGTGTATGTGTAAGCACATTTTAAAATTTACTAAGAAATGGTAAATGAACAGTTAATATGAGAGTTTCAGAATAATACTAAATTCGATACGAGTTCTATAAAATTTTAAGAAAAACGTTAGAAAAAAACCATTAAATGTTGAGAAAATAATTTTAAAATATATATTTAGAATTAAAGGAATCACTGAACATTACTATAACAGTATCAGAAACTATTTTACGCATGTCTGAAAAGTAGTATCGAAAAATAAGGTAGCATCCAAAAATCACAGTACAAGAAATTTCAAATATAATAATTTCATAAAATTTCATATGCTGTCTTGCTGATTTGATGTCAAAATCTATAAAATTGTAATATTTTTCAAAGATATGTTGACAAGCCAAATATATCTTTTTCCATTTAGTCTAATAAAATAAATTCATACAGCTTTGATGAAATGATTCAAGTCTAATGAAACTGGTGAAAACTTAATTTAAATTTCAGATCTCAAGGAAAACTTTGTAGTCTTTCTTTTAGGCAAATCAGGGAAATAACTAAAGTAGAAGTAAAGTTAGTTTGTATAATCTAAGACAGTTGATAAGTATTTTTTTTCTCATCAAAGGAACTTGGTGAGAACTTGACACAAGTAAAGAATGAACAAATATTTCATTTCATGAAGTTGAAATACTTCCCCCAAAAAAGACTGTAAAAGCTTATGTATCAGAAAATCACAGTTGACAGTTCGGGAAAAATAAAAATGAAACAAAACGAAGTTAATGACTTAGAAAAAGGCTATTTTAAAAATATTATCATTATCAGAGTTCGCTCTCAAGACTTAATGGCTTGCACTTAATGGTATTTAATGGCATGGTATTCAATTTTTATGAGTGTGGGTGTAAATCAACTTTTAATTCCTAAGTCATTTCAGTCCCATTTCTGAATCCACACACAGGATCGTGGCTTATTAATTCTTTTACAAAATATTTCTTTCATATATATGTAATACTATGCTGTTAAACTTTCTTTTTTATAGAAATAATTCTCAAATAATTTTTCAAAGGTATGGCTCGCTAAATTATAGTTCTGAAATTAAATTTTAAGTGCCATCTGTTTTCGTTCCTCTTCACATTAGAAACAGTATTATAATTGCATGCTAATGACTTTTACAGAAATTGGAATTTTTAATTTCTTTTTCCCACCAATGATCCCCTAGGACAGTGGTGGGCAAACTTTTTTCGACCGCGACCTATTTTCTTTTTATAAAAATCAGGCGACCCAATGAAAATTTATTGGTTACATTTTTTTTAATTAGGAAAATTTTAACATACGAAAAGAAAAATGAAATAAGCAAATGTTGAGTAAAACTCCATATTTAAATTTTAAACAATTGTATTTCATGTTTGTAAAAAGTAACAAAAAAGGGAATTAAAAGAGACCCAGATTTATAAGTTTCCTGTTGATACTTTAAAAATCCTAAACGTCCTTTATTTATATAAAAATAAATTATTCATGAAAAAAAATCATAAAGGGTGAGTCTGGATCTCAGATAATATCTGTTCTCAGATGGCAAAATGTTTTAAGAAACTTTTCTTAAAAAAATTGAGTTTTTCACATTCCGGATTCTCGTTTGCCGATATTTTCTATTTACTGTAACTACTGTAAGTAATGGCCAACTATTTTTTTGTAACATTAGTACCACGTTTGCTCATGTAAAACCAATTACTGATTTTTCATGACATCTTGAATCTTAGAATTGCTGTCAAGTAAATTTTTTATTACATTTTGCCATCTGAGAACAGATATTACTTCAATATTTGAAGAAATATTTGAGAATACTACTCTCTTATCAACATTGTTTGGTATTTATAACTACTAATTTTGAAAACCCAGTCTCACACATTAAAGGCAAAAACATTATCAACATTGTTTGGTATTTATAGCTACCAATTTTGAAAACCCATTCTCGCACATTAAATGTAAAAACCCATTATCAACATTGTTTGGTATTTATAGCTACTGATTTTTAAAACCCATTCTCGCACTTTAAATGTAAAAACCCATTATCAACATTGTTTAGTATTTATAGCTACTAATTTTGAAAACCCAGTCTCGCACATTAAAGGTAAAAACGCATTATCAACATTGTTTAGTATTTGTAGCTACTAATTTTGAAAACCCATTCTCGCACATTAAATGTAAAAACCCATTATCAACATTCTTTAGTATTCATAGCTACTCACTTTGAAAACCCATTCTCGCACATTAAATGTAAAAACCCATTATCAACATTGTTTGGTATTTATAGCTACTCATTTTGAAAACCCAGTCTCGCACATTAAATGTAAAAACCTATTATCAACATTGTTTGGTATTTATAGCTACTAATTTTGAAAACCCAGTGTCGCACATTAAAGGTAAAAAGGCATGGAAGTAATGTAACCTTGTAAGACTGTTTGACACCTTATTTAACAATATCGCATATCTGTAACATATAAAAATGTATAAATAAAAATATCAAAAATATGTAATAATAGAAAGTTTAAAGCATGTTTTTATATTAAAATAATTCAACACGGTATAAATTTACTTTAGACTACCCGCGAACCCTCCAATTTTTTTCACGACCCACAGTCTGGCCACCACTTACCTATGCTTACCAAGTAATTACCTTCATACTTTTTTTTCCTTTTACAAAAGCCGAAGTTATTCTTACTTGCGAAATTTGCAGAATCTACTACGATATAACTCATATAACTTCCAGACACTTCACAATTCATCATAAACTTCTTTGCGCAAATATTTAGGCGACTCGTGGGCACATTTGGTATCTGGCATCTAATATAAATGCAATCTGCATCGCTTTAATAAATTCTCTACCAACTTCTGATTGGTCCAATCGCTTTAATGGTGCTTTGCCAAATAGAAAGACAATGGGCGTTACACTTATACATCTGTCCACGGCGACAAAAAAAAGGACGTATAAATGACAGTCGTAGCTGAACTAAGAGGTCAAGAACCGAGTTTTCAGTTTGGTAGATCTCTTTACATGGGAGTCATTTATAATTAACTCTGATTATCACATCTTTATTCCTCTCAGAGTTCTGTCCGGAATTTTGAAATGCCTGTCGAGAGATTTCTCTGATGAATTCGGTTCTCCTTCAATTTATTTAGTGAAATCCATTTTAAAAGAAATTGACAGCTTTTTCTTTCACTCATGATCGAAGTTTTCTCTTAGTATTTTTCTAATCACAAGTTAGTAAACGCGTTCGTTTGAATCCTTTTTTTTTTCGGTATTTTAAAATAGATCTTCAAATGCAATGAGCGTGTTTTCTTTTTCGAGAATCCCTTTATTTAAATTTTATTGTCAGACAAAGGGACAATAAGAAGAGTGTGGCTAGCAGTATATAACGACAGAAACAGAGATAAAATAAAACTTCTTAATCCGAAGTTATAAATAAACTAAAATATTAATTTACATTCAAACATAATAAAATAAAACTGTCTCAGTCATGCAGTCACACTCATAATATGCTCTACCTCAGCCGACAAAACAGAGAAAACAGGGTAAGAGCAAAAGCAAGGGCAAACAAACTCGCTACTCAGTCGATATATATACACACAATATTTGCATAAATTATAGACAGCTCACAACGAGTTGATCCCAACTCGTAATTAATAAATCATGGGAATAGAAAACCACTAACATTTGATGAATGCAAAGGACGTCATACAACAGAATATGGTGTAATGACGTCATCTACAAACGAATTTTCTAGGTTAACACGGTTGATTACCCGATCACTAGGATATTAAGAAGACGTATTTGGCTACTGCACCAAAATCAAAATAATAGCGTGAGCGTAATACTACACTACGGGAAAACTATAGATAAGTTACTTTTCGGTAAAAGTTCCAACAAATTTATTCTTTTCAAAGACAATTTTACTTTTGTAACGATAGACATCAGCAATTTAATGCCCTGTAAAATATTAGTTACTGAAAAATTTTCAAAACTTCACGCTCCTCAGTTTAACATCTCAGATGCAACTCAATCACGTTTTGTCACACAGTAACTTTTGTTTATATATTATTTTTCTGCGAATCATAAATAAAGTTTATAAAACGATAAGGGGGGAGATCACCTTTGAACACGCAAAAATACACTGATTTTACTACCAAACTTAATGTGTTATCAAACAGTTAATTTGTAAATTAATTTAAACCAATTTTTAGGGTGAATTGTATAAAGCTTTATCTATTAGAAAACAAAAGCATAATTGTTCGGAGATTATTAGAAATTATTTTATGTTTAAAAAAATTTAATGTTTTATGAATAATGAATCTTAGGTCAATGCATTGCGCACAGAATTTTTTAAAAAGAGATATATATTAAATTATTTGTATATATTCTATCCATAGGTTATACTTTAATCTATATATAAAATAATTACCATGTTTCACGTAAAAATATTTTTTCAGGCAATGAATTATAATGTACAAGAAATATCATAAAGATTTTTTACAAAAAATTGCTGTAAAAAAATTAGTAATATGTACTTACCAAAATTTAGTTGGAAATTCTATAAACATACTAGATATAAATGTATACAAAATTTTAGCAATTTGTGACCATAAGTTTTGAAGAAATAGTGCGTACAATTTTGAAAATAACAGTTTTTAGGAAGATCCATTTAAAGTTTCTATAAATTACTGTACTATTAGCTTTATACATTAGGCCAAAAATCGTTTCTAATTGTAGTATCGACTTAATTTTCTTTAAAGATTCCTTATATTCCATTCTTCAAAATTAAATCATAATAAAAAATTGAGTTTTTGGAGGTTTTAAGGTGATCTCCCCCCTTAAATAAAATTCAGTGAAATCTCATTGTGTAATTAATGCCCAGGTACTAGCAAAAATATTCTCTTTAACTATCATGAATTATTCGGAATTAAATATTTAAGATCGTTGTAATGACGTTTTATTGAGGTAATTTATTTTTTTAAAAATCAGCAGATATTTTGAAAGATATTACCTTCAAATATCAACCTTCATTTATATTTCCCTTCATTTTTGCTAGTATTAAATAAGATTTTTGCCAGATTAAAAAAAAACTCAATATTGCACACACCAATGGCATATTTCTTAAATGAGCACACGTAAGAAAATTTTCCTCGCGATAAGAATTCTTAAGGGGAAGGCAAGTTAGATGTCTCTTTGAATAACACATTACACGAATCGCTTTCAATTTTTTTTTCTAATAAATTGAAAAGGTAACTCTTTATATTATCGCACTAGCTGAAAACCCGCGCTTCGCTACGGAGTACATTCAAATTAAATACAACGGTCAGTGTATGCAATTGATGCAAAAAAAAAATATATATATATTATATATATTTATAGTAAATATGACGATCAATGTATACAATTGATGTAGAAAAAAATATATATTTATAAATAAATCGTAAGGGATATTTTTAAAGACAAAATAATGTCCAATCGTCTGCCGCATTAGCAAGAAAAAAAATTTTTTGTCTATTTAGTTGTTACGCACGTGACGATAATTTTATTTAAAGTACCAGAAAAAGAAATCACGTGATCAACATTTAATAAATTAAATTCTAAAAATGAATCTTTAAAAATTCACCAAAAATCAGAAAATGGAGGTAAAGATTCGAAAATGATGTCATTTTAAAGGAATTTTTATGATCTTTCTCGTGATATAAATTTTATGACCCTCAAAGTATTATTTTAAATGCAAACGTAAAAAAAGTTTAAAAAACAGCTTAAAAATTTAATTTAAAAAAATCTAAGAAGAATTTTTGAAAAATCTTTCTTAGTGCACCCCTACACTATTAGAAGAATCGCCATGCAAAATTTCAGCCCTTTAGGTCCAGCGGTTTGGTCTGTGCGTTGTATGTCAGTCAGTCAGTCAGTCAGTGAATGAATGAGTCAGTTACGGAACTGTTTTATATATATAGATTAAATAATCTTGCTCAACCCAATTCCTAGCTGCTCGGGAACTTAATTGATTGATACATTTCATTAATCATGTTAAAAAATTTATCGTGCTTCGTTCAAGTAAACAATCAATATTCGCCGTTCATAATAAAGGCTAATATGTATTTTTTTTTCAAAATCAGGGGGGGGGGGTGCAATAAATCTTTCAGAGGATGATCCCTTTTGTTAATGAAGGATAACCATTCTGTGAACAGAAAATAGTTTTGCATGAAGCTCAGTGGACTTAGTCGGAACAAGAAACAAATTCGATAAATATAAGTTCTTTAATTTAATAAAAAGAGTACTGGGAGATTCGATATCTGATAATGGTACAGTTCGGGACAGATGACCTTTACACCATTTAACTCTATCCTGATCTCCACTAATAAACCTAAAATATATTAAGTTTTTAAATATTTAAAATGAAAAGAATTTTGCTAACGGACAAACTTATGGACTATTTTAAAACTCTTTAAACTATTTTAACAGTGTTATAATTTTTTGATTTCTGTTAAATTAAATTGAATGATCCATTTTACGTTATTCAAAATTAATAGAGAGCAATTGAAGACATATTTTGTTGAAATGAGTTAAAACTTTTGTACACATATCATTGAGATATTTATGAATCAGATGAGGATTATCATCAGCACCATATGAAACACTTATATTTTGAGTAAACGTGCATTAATAACACCATGTAAACTAAGTTATATAGATATGTATTGCATTAGAAACAAGTACATACATGAAAAATATACTTGAATGTTTGTATATATAAAGGGTGGTTCATTTGACTTTCATGATAAACGACTTTCAGACTGACTTTATAACTCTAAAACATCTTTGCGATCGATGAAAAGATACAAGTTTGTATGTGTCTACTAAAAGACTAAAACTAAAATTTAAACTTTAAATACATATTTCGCGCTGACCTACCCTTCATGGCCTAAAATTCTTAATATCTAGAGCATCAGCATTTGTAAATATGCAAGAATCGAGCGATAACATATTGCACGGATATCCAACTTTTCAACTCCTGGGATCGATTTTCATGATCTAAAAGGGCTAAAAATAAACAAATTTATATTTGCCTTTTGACAGATTAAATATTTATTTAGACTTTATTTTTTTAAAAAGTACATAAAAATCGCTCAAGCATATAAGTATTATTTCTTGCCAATTTATTTACGTCAAATCTTTTTACTGCAAAGAATGTGATTTAAATGTTACCATGTCTCATAAAAATTGGTCTGTTTAGCTCTCAAGTAACAAAAGATAACCGCACTGCTCAAACACACGAACGAAGCTAATAAAAGGCTTTTATTACGATCTCATCTTGGATAGAAATTTGTTTGGAAAGAGAATAGCAAATATTCATTTCCTCCTTTATCTTCAAGTCTTTACCTTTATCAACTTTATCTCAGTACTTACGGAGAGCTACTTTACTGATATGCATTGTAGTTCTGAGTTCCATTTTTAGGAGGTCAGTTGCTTGAAATTAGTTCATGAAGAATTTAGTTTCTGATGGAGTAGGAAACTTAGGTTGAAAATATAAACTCCTAATAAAAGAGTTATCGCTTTAAAAGCCTTCCGTGATTGACCTTTTGTATATCCCTGTCATACTGAAACGAATTCATGGCAAGCAACACGGTTGACCTTCAGAAATGATACCATCTGTTTTACTCCAGAACAGCCAGCTAGTTTTTAAAATAATACTCTGTTTAAGAACTTTAAGTGTTTCTATAGGACGACTGAAAATTGTTAAATAAAGGATATCAGGATAAGGGATGGAACGAGTCCGTTTTAGTGTAGTCTATATTTTTAGTCTATATTTAGTCTGTATCTGTAGTCTATATTTACTCTATATTTGTAGTCTATATTTAGTCTATATTTGTAGTCTATATTTAGTCTATATTTTTAGTCTATATTTAGTCTATATTTGTAGTCTATATTTAGTCTATATTTGTAGTCTATATTTAGTCTATATTTAGTCTATATTTATTGTCTATATTTGTAGTCTATATTTAGTCTATATTTGTAGTCTACATTTAGTCTATATTTAGTCTATATTTGTATTCTATATTTGGTCTATATTCAGTCAATATTTGTGGTCTATATTTAGTTTTAAAGAGTACCTAGGCAAAATGTGAGGTAGACAAATCGAAGGGTTTAGGCACATCTTCGACTTTGATCTGCACCAAATTTTGCTTTCCTTGGGATGTACAGAACAGATACCGACAGATAAAACTCCAGTTTTTCGTTTTAATGGATGTGAAAACCGCCAATTTGTGTTTATTTTACATGAGCTTTTTTAATTAGTGTTTCGAATCTCTTTGTAGTAAGTCTCGAGATTTCAAAGGTATTGTAATCTGTAGGTAAGACATTTCAGTTACTCACATTCTTTAATCAAAATTTGTTTTGAAAGAAAATCGAAAGTATTTCATCTCTGTTTTAAGATCATTTTCAGTTTTTTACGATTTACTTACAGACTTAAAGTAGGCTAAAAATTGGTATGAAAATCTTAATTTCATATTTGCTTTTTTAGATAAATTACATAAAAAGCAATCGCAGTAAACTCCAAACAAATTTAACTAAAATAAAAAATTATTAAGATTCTAGTTCGAGGTGCAATAAAAAACTTAAATTCTAAATTCAAGATTTTACTGTGAGTGGCATAAGCCAATAAACTTTTCGCTACTGAGGTGTGGACTAACTTTGGTAAATAGGTGCCATAGGAGTTCTCAACATTAAATACCAAGAAGGGAAACTCCTTATGTAACGAGAGAATTTTGAAAACTTCTCATAGAAAAATAGAGTTTGAATTCTTAACTCTGGTACAGCAATAGTGCAGCAACGTAGTACATCTATTGTAGTACAGCAATCTACTATTAACGTTTGATTCTTCATTCTACTAACAGTGTTATATAGTTATATTTAATGCTAAATTCATATTTCTTATTTAATGCTCAGCTCTTCAATTATCATTTTTATACATATTTTTACTTGTATACAAAATTGCCCTTAACAGATACACATTTTAATTTTTTGTTTTTATTTGAAGTTTAATTATGAATACTTGCACACATATATATTTATTTATTCCAGTTCTTAACCTAAAATTAGCATTACACAATTATGATATTTAAACATCATATACACAATTATATAGATATTTTTATCCCATTTATGTAGAGAGAAAGTGTTTCTTTCTGAAGGAATGATTACAAAGAAAAGTTTATATATTACTCAGAATCAGATAGCATTTAAAATGCTGACTTTTTCTAGAATATAAATTACCGTAAAATCTTGAGTATAATACGCATTTTTTTTCATATTTTAGTCCGCAAAAATGAGGGTGCGTATTATACTCGTGTACAAAAAAATGCAGTTTTAAACATCGAATAAACGACAAACAATAGATGAGCTGTATTCTAGTGATTAAGACTGATAATATGACAGTATTGTTTGTTTTGAATTAAAATTTAAGTTTTTCTTTTTGCTACCGAATCTGACGTTTTCGGTTATTTTCATTACAAATTTTAATTATGTTAATAAGTATTTGTGCAATTTTTAAATAAAATAATGAAAAGTTATGGGTGCGTATTATAGTCGAATTTTAAATTTTTCCCAAAATTTCGAGCAAAATCAAGCATGCGTATTATACACGTGTGTGTATTATAGTCAAGATTTTACGGTACTGTTTAAAGTATGTTTCCTTTAAACGAGAAATTTTTAAACAACTCAAATTTAAAATAACATTTACCTGAATGATAAATTTATTTGAATCAATAATTGGTGGAATTAAACTGCTATTCCCATAATTTGATGACCGTAATTTAGATGAGGGTACATTATCTTACTTTCCCTGCCAGTGTATATCATTATTGGAATCAAAGTAGAAAGGAGAAAATTTGATAATTTAAATTTACTGAAATTTCAAAGAAAAGAAACAAGTCGCTACGGCCAATTTACGAGGTATATATTCACAAACAAACACTAGTTGCATTTTTTTTATAAATACATAAATATTATAATTTTTAAAGTATATATAAACATATCTTTACACTTTTAAAACATTTATTTTAAAAAACAGCTTCGAGAAAAGAAATAATTGAGCAAAATGTTTTAACAAACACACGCCTTTGTATTCCCAAGCATCACACATTTGATAATTAGTTTATCATACCGCTCATTATCGCCTGTAAAATAGACCCGAGCTGAAACACCTGTCTTAGTTTTTAAAATTTCTTTTTAATTTATATAATTAAAAGCTTAGAAACTCACCAGGCTTGTGTACCGACCCATCTCTGTTCATCGATATGCACAAAAGAAAAATTTTTTTTCTCAAATTCAAGCACGTTTTAACTCCTCGGTAAACTCTCGGTTAATTCTGGGAAGAGCGTGGAAAGCGGCAGTGCGGACAGCTTGATCGTGATGCTAAGATATGCGATCTTATGCATTTCTCTCGTAGGAATGGCATCGAATTTTGTTCGGCTGACGACAGCGACATCTTACGAATACAGCACCACAGGTTTTTCGGCCAGATGTTCGTGAACTTTTTAGCCGCGAATTCATTCGGACTTTTTTCTGGACGAATGGATCGGTTCTTTCTGAACTTCGAGATCTTTTTTTTAAATTGATTTTGGATTCTGATTGTTTGCGAATTCTGATAAACCACTAACTAGAACTTTATAGAGTATTGTAAGAATAAATATTGACATTAATATTGTATGATGTAAGTACGGTAGAGCAATAAATAGAAGCTAACCTCAGAAGCTCGCAAAACTTATGATGTTTGTATTAAAATTCTGTTGATATGCAATTAAATTGCTAGTGTAATACATATATAGTGTAAAATCAAGATTTATTTTTCAATATGTTAAGATGTTATAAACGGACTTAGAAGAATACGGATCTATTAAAAGATCTTAAAAATCCTTAATAGTACTTAATATTTTTAATCTACATAAGTTCTTGATTTTTAACAATATTTTTTCAAGCCTCTAAATTTTTAATTCTTGGAATCATGCATTAAAAAGTTTATTTTCTCTGATCAAAGAGGAACTATTACGACCAAGCAAGCTTTTAATATTTTTCGTATAGATAGCCTTATACGAAATAATCTGATAATACTGAGCTATCTATACGAAACCTATTCCACGGGTAGCTTCCGTATAGATAGTTCAGTAAATAATTAGATGATTTTCGACAATGGCATCTGCAAGAGAATTTAAAGTATTATGAGTTTTAACTTAGCAACAGCAGCTGCTAATGTTTCTTCGGTTTCGGTTTGTCTCCACTGCGAGAAAACAAGGCCTATAGTAGAACAAGGGGGGGGGGGTTAAAACGGCCTGAGAAAGCGTAGATAGTTCTTTCATTTTGAAAATAAACCTTAATTGGGTAATGTAATGCAAGCTTAATTTGATGATTTGTAGATTACTTTCATCATAGGTTTTGATCATATATAATTTTTTCGCAGTGAAATTTGGGGTAAAAAATCACGTTTGGAAAACTCAGATATAATTTTTATAATAATTTTAATAATATGACTTTGGCATCTTAAATTCTAGATGTGTTTTGCATTGCTTTTATTGTAATTTTATAAATAATTCTATAAATAAATTACATTTTATGAGCGTTATTATCACATAAATCGGATTATAGGGAAGAAATAAAAAAATGTTTATTTATAACCTATAGTAAACATTGCTTTATTTCTTTGAAGATAGTACCATTGAAAAAAGCCTTGGGTACCATTGGATAGGGTCTCAAAATTTACAAAAGAATTCTTTAAAAATCCTTTAAAAGTACCTAATAGCTCCTCCAATCATATCACTCTAGATGTTTCTTTCAAATTCTTGAAGAATTTTCTCCTCTTTTTCCTGTTACAGTCCAGGTTTTAAAATCAGATCTCAAAATTACATGGGATTTGGAAATGTTTCTTGGTCCATAAAAACAGCGCAAGCAGTTCTAACAGAATGCATGATATCTCAAATTATAAATATGAATTATCCGAAGACTTTCCAGAAAATCCTTCGTCCTTGTTCCGAAATTCACCTCATTCAAAATAACCGGTTATATTTAAGTTATTTACAGATATATACTTTTATTCCATTTATGATTGCAATCCCATTTTCTTTACACTACCCATTAAAAATCACGATCCCTTTCAACATCAGTATCGGCTTGTACATCTATTTACACACTTCTAAAACTGTGAGCTTGCTTGTCGGTTTTTGTTGTATTGAACTACAAACAAGGAAGCTCACTTTTAGAACAAAAACAGAGCGAAATTCAATACAGTAAAAACGAACTCTGTGCTCACTTTGTGTGTGTGTGTGTGTGTGTGAATTGATTGAGTTACAGACTAGAAAGCAGGTCTGATTTAGAAAATTCTTGACTATAGGCACAACTCGGCATGGGGGCCCCCTAACACTGATGTGGGCGTAAAATTTCCAAAATTGGCACACACAAAAAATAATAATGAATCATTGTGAAAGTACCATTTTACCAAGAATTGACTATATGAAGCGTAGAAGCCTAGAACATTATCAAGTAGCAAAAATCTATACAAAATATTAACTTCATCATTAAAACACCAATACAATGCAACCAGAAAAACTTATTAATCCCTTTTATACACTATAGCATACATATGATGAACCAATCAATGAAATTTGAAAGGATATATAAAAAAAATGCTATAAAAAAGGTAAAAAAAATTGAATTGGGAATTTTTTTTCTTTTGAAATACAAATTTTAGAGTCGCCTCCAACAATAGGGGGCCCCTAGGCCCGAGCCTAATGGAAAATCAGGGCCTGCTAGCAAGCTCACAATTTTAGTACAGTCGAAACGAAACTTCTCAAAATCGGACCATGGGTCACAGGTATTTATGGATCCTGTAGTTCAGATTAGTTACCATTTTTCGATTTTTTTGAAGTTTTCGTTTATGTTTGGCGATTGCCCGATGAAAAGATGCTATGTATTAAGCATACTTAAATGAATCATAACTTAATTTAAGCTTACCATAAACCATTACTTACTTTGCACCATTACCTTACTTTGCACCATTTTTCCAAGATTTTTTTGTAATGCTCACGTAAATCATAGAAATTCTGTAAAATGATTTTTGAAAGTAGTTCTGTTGTATTCTTAGATAATTAAGGAATAGTTCCATGTTAATAAAACCTGTTTTTATATGCATTTTATATTTTTTAATATTTTTTTTAAGTGGTGCAAAGTATACCATAAGGTCGGGTTACTTTGCACCACATGAAATAATAATTTGTTCGAAGCAAGAAAATTAACCTGGTGCAAAGTAACCTCATTCAAGTTAACTGTGGTGCCTTATAGAATCGTGGAAAACTGACAGGATTTGAATTTTTTTGGTTTAATTCAGAGAAAATATTTAAAAACAAACAAGTTCAACTAATTGTATTTAAAATGTAAATAAAGAATATGACGTCAACAAAATTTGCTTTTATATTGAGGCAAAACTAAAAGGAAACACTTGTATATTCGATGCATCAGAATTTTAAAATTTCTGTAGTATAAAAACAAATATTTAAAAATTTTCATAACCATCAGCCAGCTCTGGGACTGAGAAAACACCTCGTTTGCTAAATAATTTGGAGGGATTTATACCTCCAACTATTTCTTCCCAATTATACAAAAGGGCATCTATATTAACAGGCCATTTCCAGTTATTTAACGACTTCGTCATGACACTCACGAACGCTCCATCCTCATTGAAGTTTTCAATGACACCTGGGTAGTATTCATTTTCGTACATTACAACTACAAATGAATCAGTCTGTTTGTTGATAGGTTTAAGCTGGAATTTTGAATGTGTCAGTTCATTCTGTGTAGATGTATTCACCTCTTCCATCTTCTTTGCACCACTTTTGAGTTGGTGCAAAGTAGCCCCCTATCTGCTCTAAAACTAACTTCAAAAACAGTATCGATCATAAATGGATAAATATTCAGTTTAACAAGATTTAAACGTTATGATTTCAAAGACAATTACTTCTATTTATAAATGGACAACACTGACCTTCAACTAAAATCGTTTCCTTGGAGCAAAATACAACTTTTTCACATGAAGATTTTAACTAAAAATAGTACAAGCACAGACACACTTGGCAAACACTACCCAAAATGGCTGCTAAAATAGTAATTATCATTCCTGTTATGAGAGATGGTGCTATCTATCAGATAACAGTGAAAATATTGCTAAATATTCATTAGTTTATCTGCTAGATGGGATGAAATCTTTTTTCAACAATGGTGCAAAGTTACCCATCTAGGAGCAAAGTAGCCTCGGTTTACGGTACTTAAAAATTTTTTAAATATCCCTGTGCCAAATTTGGTGAAATTCGCACCCCAAAATGATAAAATTATAAACTATATCTGGTAAGATTTACTTCCATTTTATTGATACTTCACTATATGAAAATGAATTCTTTTTCAAATTTCATTGCTGTCATCGTTCGGCAAAGAGAGGAACCTTTTTTTTCCTGCAAAATTATTTCCCTTTCAGAAAACTGGCGTTGACTCGGCAGTATGACCCTAAGCTGTGGAAAAAGGAAAGAAACTGTTCACTATTTTTGTACGATGACAAACCAGCCAAAAATAATGTCATCAGATAAAATATCGTTCGTTATATATTTTTCATTGAGCTGAGCCAAGCTGCCTCTCCAAAATAATTGGAAATAATCAATCTCAATTCTTCAATTATAAGTAACATCAATAAATAGGATTATTCATTTGAGTTATCTCGAAACAAACCTCCGTTTTCGAGCAATATCGAAATCACCTTGAATTTTTCATAATTTCTGAATAATGAGTGACTGAATAGCTTACGGATAACATAGTTACCATTGTAATCAACTTATGAATTTATAATGGCAGGCGTTGTGTTTCCGGAAACATCAACGTTCTTTCTGATTAATAGGCTACTGTAGAGTGTTATATTTTACACTGCCACTCCTACTAGCATGCAATAATAAATGGGATTTACCAAATTCATTTCTGCACCGCATTTTTCAAGAGGATAGTAAATATAGAAGCGAGTAAACGCACTCAACTACGAAGTATACTGGTGACGAAAATGGATTTTCCTATTTATTGCATCGTTGCTAACTTATATTAATATTGGTTCAGTGTTAGTGTAAAAGCATTAACGGATTTCTTAAGCTTATCCATAAATCCTTTAGTCCAGTGTTTACCAAACTTTTTTCATAGGGGAACCCTCAGAACATTTTTCAAAGTTCACGGAACTCTCTACATTTTTTTATTGATAGACCCCCTTCCTCCCCTAAATTTAATGCGATATTGAAGGAAAAAAATATTGTTTTAATACTTAGATTTTATTGAATTGAACAAAAAAAAATCATTTCTTTATAAAAAAAATTTCAGGTAATCTCCTCTAACGAAACTATCGCAGGTTATTAACGTAGGATTACTTATCGTTTGCTTACATTTTTTTTTTACGCATTTTTGGCACTTTTCTGTTTAACTGTTTACTGCTACTGGGTTTGGCGCGCTGTCAAAATTATAACTCGCGACGCAGGACAATTTTTTTATCTCCGAAGGACCGTTATTGAGGAACGTAATCCTACGTTAATAATAGTGATTATGAAAACAAAAATATGAGGGTCAATAAAAAATTAGTGAAAAAAAATTTAATGAGAATAAGGCTACTGCTTCATCGACTCCATGATCCTCTTAAAATTTGAAATTTTGTTCGATTATTGAATTCGCATATTTGATATGGCATCAATTTTGTTACTATATTTTGTTTTTTGTCGCAGCATAGCTTGAAAGTCTAGCTTCACACAAATAAGTGGTTGCAAAGAGCAATAGAATATTAATAGGCTTACGATACAGTACGATGTGTGATACAACTTCGTCAGAATGTTCTGTCACGTAATTTGACGCAGATCTGAGCACCACATGCCCGCTTCTTGCTGTAGTCAGCGATACAAAAACCTATAAGCTCTCCATGCACAATGTGCACTTTACGACAAATTATTTCAACCCAGTGTATCTACTCACCGAGTGCCTCAGCGCGTCTTGATGGCGAATAAGATAAATTATGGCTTTGCCATCAGATTGCCTCGCGGAACCTCTATATTTTTTGGCGGCACCACAGTGTTCCGCGGAACACACTTTCGGAAACTCTGCTTTAGTCCCTATTTTAAATGTCGCAAAACGTTATAAATAATACAGTGGCTGAATACCAGTGTTTCGCTACGGAGTACATTCAAATTAAATACAACGGTCAATGTATGCAATTAATGCCAAAATAAAAGAGAGAGAGGAGAAGGTGGGATTATGGACCCTCCGTTTGTTTTTGGCTCACTGTGGTCATACCAAAGACTAATATTTTCATATTTTGCAAAATATTTTCATATTTTTCGGCTCTAACTTCTTCCATAATTCCTCATCTAAACACCCTTAAGTGTATTTGCCGTTAAATCATATTTTAAGATGTATACAATCACATAAGTGAAAATAGTCAAAACTAGCAGGTGACCCAAAGTGGAGGGTAATATGGACCCCCACCTTTTTTACCAAAAAATCATTAATCTATTTATGAAACAGCTGGAAATAAAAAAAGAGAAACGTTTTCAAAAGAAAAAATGAAAGAAAGAAAATACACTGAAGTACCACTAAATTAGGGATAGCAAAGCCTATGCAAATTGTATAGCGCTGCGCATCATGTATGCGCAAGTGAGAGCGCTGTGGTAACTGCATATATAGCGCGTACTGTGGTTGTTCTGAATTAGTTGTTGGAATTGCCACTATGGGTAAACTGCCTGATTTAGACGCCTTCGATCGAGGACAAATCGTAGGTGCGCGACGCGTGGGCCACTCAATTTCCGAAATCGTCAGACAGCTAGGATTTTCAAGGTCGACAGTGTCAAGAGTATACCAAGAATACATGGATGGTGGGAAAAAAACTAGCGATCGGGCAAACTGCAAAGGACAATTAGCCTTGACAGTGCGTGGTGAGAGACGGCTCAGGCATATTGTACGTAGCCAGCGAAGCCAAACATTAGCTCAAATTGCCACCCAGTTTAATGACGGTGCCAGTCGTACAGTCAGTAAACGGACTGTGCAACGCTCGCTTCACCGTATGTGCTTCGGGAGCCGTCGACCTACGAGAGTACCATTGCTCTATACTCGCCATCGGGCTGCACGTCTTGTCTGGGCAAGAGAGCACAGAGACTGGAGTGTAGAGGACTGGAAACGAGTAGCATGGAATGATGAGTCTCGATTCCGACTACTTAACGCCGACGGGAGGCTGAGAATATGGCGTCAGGCTCATGAAGCCATGGATCCTGTATGCCTGGCTGTAACTGTACAAGGGCATGGTGGCTCAATCATGGTCTGGGGTGTTTTTTCGTGGCACAGTTTGGGATCTTTGGTGCGTGTACCAACCTCCCTCAATGCAATTCGGTACGTAGAGCTCATGGTTGATCACCTCCATCCGTTTATGCTTTTCTGTTATCCGCACGGTAATGGAGTTTTCCAGCAAGACAACTGTACCTCTCACAAGTCTCGGTTGGCTATTGGCTGGTTGGATGAGCATTCCTCTGACTTCTCTGTCATGAATTGGCCACATAGCCTAGACTTAAATCCTATTGAGCATCTTTGGGATGTTTTGGAACAAGGCGTGAAAGGCCATCACACAGCACCAAAGAACCTTACTGAATTATGGACAGCTTTAGCCAATATTTGGCAAGCCATTCCCGTGGAACGTTTCCAGAAACTTGTTGAATCTATGCCTCGTCGTGTGGCAGCCGTTATCAAGGCCAGAGGAGGCCCAACTCGTTACTAGGTTGGTATCCCTAATTCAGTGTATATTTATTTAACTGCTGGATCATCAAATGTTATCTATATAAAAAAAACTTCAATTTTGGCAACAGAAGTCGCAAATATAAAAGTCAGCTTCGGCTCCGGTACACACAGAATGAGCCCAGTGTAAGCACATCACACAACGAATCCAAAGTTCTCTGCATGTGTCATCTTTGAATGCATCCTCACAGAAGATGCACGATTCTTCTTTCTGGTCTGGGCCATCTCTGTAAACAGGTGGACTTACAGAGATGGCCCCGGAGCAATTGGAAGAGCTCAACCCTCTGGGTGAGTTGGGTGATCACCTCCATCCGTTTATGCTGTTCTGTTATCATCCGCACGGTAATGGAGTTTTCCAGCAAGACAACTGTACCTCTCACAAGTCCCGGTTGGTTACGTCCACGTTCAGCTGTTGTCAGCTCCCACCTTGCGTTTTCTCTTCAACCCGATGACTTGGGAAACTTTTGACTGAACCACACTTAAACAAGTCTCATCTACATTAAAAATTCTCAGAACATAAGCTTTCAAGCAAATTTAAAAAAACAGCCACCTGCTCACGTTTGAATCCTTCTTCTCGTGCATATAACATCCCTGTAGGTTTCCTGATCGAAATTTGTCCCTTATGACGAGTGAGGAATCAGTTTAGCCAGTTTCTCCCTGCTGCTTTGTTTATGAAAGGGTGGGAGATATTATTACGTTCAGCCAATCGGAACGCCAATTTCCTCACATCTTGTAGAGTAAGACCGTAAAATACTGACTCCATCTCTAGTAAATCGGCCACTAACTCTTTTTCAGTGTAATCTGTTAATACAGGCTTCCTGCCTAGTTTTTGTACAAACAAATCTGCTGACGGATATCAACTTGTGAAGCCAATAATCTCAAAGTTATTCTTGGTACACCAGACACTCTGGAAGCCTCCTTTAGTCCCATTTCTCCGTATTTTAGCTTCTGGATAGCCTCAGCCATCTTCACCCTGTCCCAACTTCTGCTCACTACAGCGTCCTTGCCAGTGGGAGATTTCCTCTCAACTTGCATTCTTAGCTTCCAGAATGACCCAAAAGGATTACAAAACATGAAAATAAAAGATATAACAATGAAATCTTCTGTGGAATCGCATTTTCTCACGGAAACATTATTATTACATTATTGAAGCCTGTTGTTGGTAATATGGACCCGGGTCCATAATACCAGCACCCATGGGGTCCATAATTCAAGCAATATCATTTTGGAAACAAACTCGTTTTTCACATTATGAGTCACATTGAATTGAATTTCAAACTAGCTTAAAAGGAACTTCATCTTATGTAGAATAAGTCACAGGAATCAGTTTTTACAAAACATAGTAATAGATATGCAAAATATTCACTTTTACTTTCCTGAAAAAAAGTTTTGAAAACACGAAAAACAAACAATTGGCCACAGGACGTCATTCGAGAATGAACTGGGGTCAATGACCTTGACTATCCGCTGCAACCACCTAGGGGCTCCAGACCACAGCTATTTCGAGCGGCTGCATTTGCTCATAGGACAGATATTAAGGGGGTCCATAATCCCACCTTCTCCTATATATATATATATATACACAGGTGGTTATCAAAATAATGGAAACACTAAGGAACATCATAAAAACCTTTATTTATACGGGGTAGGATCACCTTTGTTATGTAATACCACCTGATTCACCTTGGAATTGGATTATACAAGTCATGAATAGTGGTTAAGAATATATTATGCCATTCTTCACGGGAAAATAATGAAAGTTCCTGTAGAGATGTTGTGGTGCATATCGATACCTGGCTCTATCCGCTTATACAGATCACGGTGGTTGGATGTTATATAGTCGGGGGGATTGTACAGGGCAAGATAAGATTTTTGACTTCTTTTTCATGCTCTTCAAACCAATACTTGATAGATTTAGCTGTATGTATAGGGGGATTATCATCCTGGAGAACGCCATCTCCTGCAAGAAACAATGTTTGCACCATAGGATGGACTAGTGAACTAAAATTTCGGCATAGTCCTTCCCATTCAATCTCCCTTTTAGGGTTATAATAGGGCCTGAAGAAAACCATGAGATGCCATCCCAAACCCTGATAGATCTACCTCCATGATTGACAGTTGAGATGAGACAGCCAGAATCTTACGCATGTGTAGGTGTTCTCCAGAGATACGCACGTCCTGTTGCGAGGAACAATGTGAACAATGATTCGTCGGACCAAATACCATTTTTCGACATAGTACTTGTTGGCGCCACCTGTCTTCTCTCTTGGCGCGTCCTGACCACCCCCGCAATAAGGGCTCCCTCTGTCGCCCTACCCCATGTACTATGCAGTTGTCGTTACGCCTCCAAGGCACTCACAGCGCGTCTTAGCGCAAGCTTATTATTGTTGCTCAGCCGTCAAGGCACTCGCAGCGCGTCATAGCGCATTTATATGATTGTTTATCTGCCGCCAAGGCATTTGCAGCGCGTCATAGCGCAATTTCTCTTTTTAATAAACTGTTGTTTTTGTTTTTAATATACAGTCCACGCTCAATTTATTCAGGCACCATGCATGCCACTTACATTCTGGTCCGATCTTCACGGAGCCTATTCAGTGAATGTATGAGTTTGGAATACCAACTCTACTATTAAGTTTGTGTTGAAAGTCCCACAACAAGTTTGGATTAACTTTGTATCTCAGTTCGTGTGAAATCTTCCTATTGAATAACACCTATCAGCGCCAACCACGCCCAAGAGCAAGGTAGGACATTCTTTGAATTTTGTATTTAGTGTAATCATTACATAAAAAAATGGATGAACTTGAAAAATGTAAGAAAAAACGAGCTTCTATAAGAACAAGTGTAACCAAAATAATTACTAAAATTGAAAATTTAATTGTTTCTGAAAATAAAGAAGTTGATGAATTTAAAGAAATATTAGAGCAGTTAAATAATAAGGAAGAATCTTTAAAATCACTCAATGCGAGTATAGAAGATTTAATATCGGTTCCAAATGATTATGAATTCGAAATTAATGCAAGTGAGGAGTACAACGATAACATAATTAGAATTAAGTTCAAGTTACAATCACAAATTAAAAAATTAAGTAACGTTTCAGCAATTCCTCGTTCGAGTTCTACTGTTCAGAATATAACAACTAACATAAAACTCCTGGAGATTCCACTTCCGAAATTCTCCGGAAAGTATGAAGAATGGAGTTCATTCAAAACACAGTTTAACAATATTATTGCGTCAAATGAACATCTTTTACCAGCACAGAAATTACACTATTTAAATGCTGCTTTAACAGGCGAAGCAAAGAACTTACAAACGCCAGATGATACATTTTCATCGTTATTTCATGCTTTAGATGAGAGATATGAGAATACCCGAGCTATAGTAGAAATTCACATCAATGCAATTTTGGAAGCAGAAAACATTACGCACGATTCTGCTAAACATTTGCGAAGCCTTATAGATAATGTAAAGAAAAACATTCGCGCATTAAAAGTATTAGAATTCGACAGAAATAATCTGTCCGATGCTTTAATCTTAAATATTGTTTTGAAAAAACTGGATAAGGAGACTCGCAAACAATATGAATTAAGCATAAGTTCAAACGAGGTGCCTAAACTTGACGATTTACTTCTGTACTTAGAAAAGCGGTCTCAAATGTTAGAAAACATTAAGAAAAACACTTCTGTGAAGCCTAAGATTTATCAAGATCGCAACAGTCAATCTAGAAACTTTTTCATGAAATCTAATGGTTCCAACAATTTATGTATTTCATGCAAGGCAAATCATCCAATTTACAAGTGTGAGTCTTTTTTGAAATTAACTGCTTTACAAAGATTTGACCTTGTTAAAAAGCATTCGCTATGCATTAATTGCTTTGGAAAACATTCAGTCGCATCTTGCAGATCCCAGCATACATGCAGATTCTGCTCGAAACGTCACAATTCTTTGCTGTGTCGTGGTGGGGAGGAGATTTCGAAACCTTCTCAGTCCCTCACCCCAGTTGAACTCTTGACCTCAGTCCCCTCGCCAGGCGAGAGGAATGTTCTGAATCCCAGTGTGGGGGAGGAAGCTATGTCTCTCCACTCAACCCACGGATCAATTCAGCGTTCTACGATTTTGCTCGCAACTGCTGAAGTGTTTGTTAAAAATAAGTTCGGGGAAAGAAATAAAATCAAGGCAATTCTGGATTGCGGTAGCCAAGCAAATTTGATAACCTTTGAATGCGCATCTGCACTTGGTTTAAAAAAGGAGAGAGCTCACTCTTCGATTATAGGAATTAATGATAATTCACAATCCATTAAGCACCAAATTCATGGTGTTATATCAAATAAAAATGAAGAATTTGAGCATGATACCCATTTTATGCTTGTTCCGAAAATCACATCTTTGATTCCATCCACAGTTTTAGATGTATCAAAACTTCAATTTCCAGATAACATTGAACTCGCAGATATTAACTTCTACAAACCTTCTAAAATACAAATGTTAATTGGTGCGGAACTGTTCTTTAAAATTTTAAAGGGAGATCAAATTCAAATTAGTGACTCCATACTATTGCAAAACTCCGCATTTGGGTACATAGTTTCAGGAAACATACCTTGTTCTCGACCTACACCACACTGTTTGTTACTAACAGAACAAGAAAACCTTGATCAATTAATGATCAAATTTTGGGAACTAGATTCGGTCGAAGGAAAATATATTAAATCAAATGAAGAATTGTTTTGCGAAGACCACTTTCAAAAGACGCATAAGAGGAATGAAACAGGAAGATACATAGTCCAAATGCCACTGAAAGATGATCCTGGGATATTGGGTGAATCCAAAGACGCAGCTATCAAGAAACTGTATGCACTTTGGAATAGATTATCAAGACAACCTCAACTAAGAGATTTATATGTGCAATTTATGCAGGAATATATTGCTTTAGGGCACATGGAAATTGTCGAGGAAACTTATGAACCTCCAATTACATACTATATTCCTCATCACAGTGTTTTCCGTCCAGAAAAAACTACTACCAAATTAAGAGTTGCTTACAACGCCTCGGCCCCTTCTTCGAATGGCAGTTCACTAAATTCACTCCAAATGAACGGTGGTGTAATTCAAGAAGATCTCTTCTCTATACTATTGAGGTTTCGGAAACACCGCATCGCATTTGTTGCAGATATAGAAAAAATGTACAGGATGATTTTTATCGATCCATCCCAGAGAGACCTCCAACGCATCCTTTTGGAAGGACTGCCCTAATGGGCCTGTAAAAATTTATAAGTTATGTACTGTTACCTATGGCACAACAAGTGCTCCGTATCTCGCAACTAGAACACTCAAGCAATTAGCACTTGATGAAGCTGAAAGATTTCCTATTGCTGCCCCAGTTGTACACGCCGATTTTTATGTTGATGACATCCTCTCCGGCGCAACTGATATAGCGTCTGCCTCAGCTTTACAGAGAGAGTTAGTTGAATTGTTACTCTCAGGTGGTATGAAGCTTCATAAGTGGGCTTCTAATGAACAGTCTCTGATCAACTCTGTAGCGCACGAAACCAAGGAATATGTATTTCATGACTCTTCAGAAGTAAAGGTGAAGACTTTAGGACTTTCCTGGGATCCCAAATGTGACATATTTACATTTTCTGTGTCTCCTACAAGTAGCCCGTCCACTACTTGCACTAAACGCACTGTTCTATCTCATATAGCCAAATTGTTCGATCCACTAGGATTCTTAGGACTCTTTGTTACTAAGGCAAAAATGTTCATGCAGCAACTTTGGCTGTTGAAACTGAATTGGGATGACCCCTTACCTGAAAGTGAAGCTTTAAAATGGAAATGTTTGTTATCTGAGTTGGACACAGTTAAAACCATAAGAGTTGACAGATATCTTTCCTGTGATGATGTAAAGGTACTGGAGTTACATGGCTTTGCTGATGCTTCAAACATGGCTTATGGAGCTGTTGTGTATGTAAGATCAGTTTCATATTCAAATCAAGTGAATGTCAAGATATTGTGCAGTAAATCAAGAGTAGCTCCACTGAAATCAATCAGCATTCCCAGACTCGAATTGTGTGCAGCATTGCTTCTGTCGAAATTAGTACGCAAATTGATTCACTCCATAAAGATGACATTTCAAAGAGTTGTTCTGTGGTCAGATTCGACAATTGCTTTAGCCTGGATTAGAACATCTCCTCATCTCCTGAAGACCTTCATCAGCAATCGCGTATCGCAGATCCAACAAGCTACCGAAGGATATCAGTGGTGTCACGTTTGCTCTACGGACAACCCGGCTGACCTGATTTCGAGAGGCATCAACCCTAACTCTTATTACAATGACATATGGTGGATTGGACCCACTTTTCTACATGATGAGAACTTTTCCCCTTGTGAACAGAACAGTGCTTTTGCTAAAGTCTCCTCATCAGAGGAATTTATTTCAGAACTAAAGTCAACTTCAAACCAGACTCTATTGCTTACATCTGATAACAACTTAACTCATTCTATTATAAACTTAAGCAATAATTTTAATACTAATCTACGTGTTTTAGGTTTTGTTTTCAGATTTTGCTTCAATGCCCAACACCCTAGAGAGAAACATTCTGGTCCCCTCTCTGCTGCTGAAAAGGATGTTGCCCAGCAGTTTCTTATAAAGTCTGTCCAAGAGATAGAATTTCATGATGAAGTTGGAAACTTAAAGAAAGGGAAACCTATTCCCCCAAATAGTAAACTTAAAAGCCTCAATCCATTTCTTGATGAAAATCAAATTCTTCGTGTAGGTGGACGTCTTCATCATGCAGATTTAACCTATGATGAAAAATTCCCTATTGTTTTGCCTGCTAAGCAGAAATTAACAAAATTAATAATTAGTCATTTTCACAGAAAACATCTTCACTTAGGCCCGCAATCTTTGCTTTATACCATAAGAAAAATGTTTTGGCCGTTAAATGGCAGAAATCTGTGCAGACAAATTGTGCACGAATGTGTCGTTTGTTTCAAAGTGAAACCAACTACTGCTCAACAAATTATGGGAAGTTTACCCCAAGAACGCGTAACCCAAACGCATCCTTTCAATGTTACTGGTATAGATTTTTGTGGTCCGTTTTCAATCAAGTATAAGTATCAAAGGAAGGGCCTTTTTAGCAAAATTTATGTATGTATTTTTGTATGCTTTATTACGCGTGCTGTCCATCTAGAAATTGTATCTGACTTAACGTCTGAATCGTTTCTAGCTACTTTGAAACGCTTCTTTGCCAGACGGGGAAAAAGCTCTAAGATATTTACCGATAATGGTACAAACTTTGTGGGAGCAAGGGCAGAATTAAAGCGACTTCATGAACTTGTTGCCAATCCTAATGAACTAATTGCAGATTATCTTGCTTCAGAACGCATTGATTGGAAGTTCATTCCTCCAAGAGCACCTCATTTTGGTGGCCTTTGGGAGGCTGGCGTCAAATCCCTTAAATTCCACTTCAAAAGAGTCGTTGGCGATTCAAAACTTTTGTATGAGGAATTTTTAACTGTTATTAACCAGATTGAAGGTATCCTTAACTCTAGACCTATCTCTCCTCTGTCGTCTGATTCCTCAGACTTAGAGCCCCTCACCCCTGGGCATTTCCTCATTGGGCGCCCAGTAACATCCATTGTTGAGCCCCAATATTTAGATCTAAACGAAACCAGACTCTCGCGTTGGCAACGTGTTACGAAATTTGTCCAAAGACTTTGGAGTCGTTGGTCTTTAGATTATCTAAATCAATTGCAGCAAAGACACAAATGGTATTTTACTAAGGATAATATAAGGGTTAATACAATGGTTTTAATCAAAGAAGATAATCTTCCCCCTCTGAAATGGTTGTTAGGAAGAATTCAAGATGTAATATTGGGTAAAGATGGAAAGGTAAGAGTTGTCATAGTTAAAACTAAAACAGGAATATTCAAAAGACCAGTGTCAAAAATCGCAATCTTACCATTCGAAGATAACAAAATTTAAAATATTTCATTTTGTGTATTTTAGTATAAGTTTATTTTGTGTATTTTAGTGTAAGTTCATTTTGTGTATTTTTGTATAAGAATTGTTCTTTATTATTTTTTTCAAATTATATTTGTATTATGTTTTGAAATGTTATTTCAACGTGGGGCGGGATGTTGGCGCCACCTGTCTTCTCTCTTGGCGCGTCCTGACCACCCCCGCAATAAGGGCTCCCTCTGTCGCCCTACCCCATGTACTATGCAGTTGTCGTTACGCCTCCAAGGCACTCACAGCGCGTCTTAGCGCAAGCTTATTATTGTTGCTCAGCCGTCAAGGCACTCGCAGCGCGTCATAGCGCATTTATATGATTGTTTATCTGCCGCCAAGGCATTTGCAGCGCGTCATAGCGCAATTTCTCTTGTTAATAAACTGTTGTTTTTGTTTTTAATATACAGTCCACGCTCAATTTATTCAGGCACCATGCATGCCACTTACAGTACTCGACCAGGATTTGCGCTCTTGGCACCATTGTGGACGGTATTTTGTATTGGCATCTATTACAAGTGGCTTGGGTATAGCTACTCTTCCGTAAATACTTTGTTTGTGAAGTTCCCTTCTACCTCTAATGGTTGATACTGGAACATGCAGATGCCGATTGAGCTCTTCGGTCATTTTGGTTGCAATTGTTTTCATTCATCATGTCACAATCCGCTTTAATATCTCGTCCGTCTCTTTCGCTCAACTCTCCCTTTCGTCCACTATTCTGTTTGGCAAAGGATGTTTTTCCGTGCACTCTGTATGCTATCATGACTTTCGATACCATAGCTCGAAAAACACCCATTAGCCTGGGGGTTGCAGTAACAGATACTCCAATATAAACGCGCTCCAAAAATTTGCCCTTTTCGCAAGGTCTGCAAGATTTGACATTTTACGATGTTCCCCCAAATACCACGATGCCCTTAGCTTCATTACTGCTACCCGATAGTAGAATAATACATATACTATCTCTCTATTCTAAAAAAAGGTAACTCCCGCTGCCGCTGTCAAAAGCTTGTCACGCTATCTCCTCCGAAACCTCTGGGGGTATGGGGTCGAGAGCGATACCAAAGGATGCAGAAAAATGGGGGGACTAAAGTTAGACATGACTCATCTTCGTCGGACTTTGGAGTGTTGGATAAGTTTTTGTCTTTATTTTCTGTTTTGTGGGAAAATATTGACTTTTTAATCTTCAGATTACGATAACCTGCCAAAAAATGATCGTAGAATTTTGATCTTTTTACAATCTAAGACTACAGACATTTCTCTTCCAAACTAGACCTCATTTGTTTAAAAATATTTTAAAACAGACTAATATTTTCAGCAAAAAATGAAACACGGTTTTTCAGGAAATATTGACTTTTTCATCTTCAGATTACGATAACTCGCCAAAAAATGATCGTAGAATTTTGATCTTTTTACAATCTTAGACTACTGACATTTCTCTTTCGTTTCATAAGATGAAGCGCCCTTCGCATTAAGGATGACAACAATAAATGGATGGAAGCTGTTACATTGCCCGAGAATCACCCCTATCTATCTCGCTATTAGCCATAACAGAGGAGTGAGCCTAGGGGTGAAGACCCTAGTATTATATAAAAAATACCGGAGGCCAGACTCGTTTCTTAAGGAATACGAAGCACATTGAGAAACACGACTAATATTGCTCCCATTATTTTGATAACCACCTATATATATATATATATATATATATATATATATATATATATATATATATATATATACAGTTGGCTCTCTGTTTAAGGACGATATTTCCCAGTCCCGGCCCCTACGACGAAAAAAAATTCTATTTAAAGACGACGTTGTTTCTGTTTAACGACGAATTTTTTTTACATGATAAACTTTTTCTTCAACATTTTATGTGCAGGAGGGGAACTTTCTGTGGGGGAAAACAAGTTTGGTTTCAATAACAGACCTGCAATTTCCTTGATGTTTGCAATGTTGCAAATATAGACTTGTTGCAGTTGGAAAAACGGGGGGGAGGATTACTGTTTCTCGGAAGATCGAATATTCTTCCATGGAGCTCTTAGAGCGGGAGCTGAATCACTCTATTATCCCTACCATCTATTGTCATGTGACTTATGAACTGTCCAATAGCAACCCTCTCTCACTCCTTCCGGGAAGCAGATGTTCGTGTTTAGAGAGTTCATGGTTGTGTATAGGAGCTCATTCCAGTACAAATACGAGGTGAGCAGAGCAAAATGGCATCAAAGCGAAAGTATGTTGCGATACAAGAAAAGATGAAAATTATTGAAGACTGGGAAGAAAGTGTTGGAATAACAAAAGTCCAATTCGCAAGACAATTTCAGCTTTCCGGGTCTACTCTCAAAGGTATTTTAGCAAGCAAGGAGAAAATTCTTGAAGTAGCGCAAAAATTTGGTTTGGGATCCATATCCAAACGGCAGAAAATTCAATGTGGCCGATTAGAAGTGTTGGATAAGGCAGTCCTGCAATGGTTTAATGAAGCAAGAGCATCCAACATTCCCATTTCTGGAGTGATATTTAAAGAAAATGCTATAGTTCTGGCAGAGCAGTTTGGAATGCAAAATTTTCAGGCTTCGGGTGGTGGGCTAGCAAAGTTCAAAGAAAGATATGGGCTTGCATTTAAAAGCATATTTGGCGAAAGTGGCTTCGTGGAGGAAAAAATAGTGGAAGAATGGAAAATAGTGCTGAAGGGGATATTAGATGGATATGAGAAGAACATATTAAATGCAGATGAGACGGGCCTATTCTACAATATGGTGCCTAATAAAACTTTAACGTATATGGTCGAAAGGTACTTTGGTGGAAAACATAGTAAGGAGCGATTGACTGTTTTACTGTGCACTAATTCGAATGGATCTGAGAAATTTCCACCACTAGTTATAGGCAAATCAAAGCAACCAAAGTGTTTTAAGAATATCACCAGGAAACCTTGTGAGTACCGGAATATTAATAAAGCGTGGATGACATCACAAATTTTTATTGACTGGATTAGAAAATTTTACTATGTAAAAATGCATCAAGAAAAGAGAAGAATTTACTTTTAATCGACCGTTGCACTGCACATACTCCAAATATCCCTGGACTTACAAATTTGACTATTCATTTCTTACCAGCTAATTGGACTAGCAAGTTGCAGTCATTAGACCTGGGTATCATTCGCAGTGTGAAAGCATACTACAAAAAGTCTTTAATTAGGAAATTAATAAACAATTCGGCTGACAGTATGAAAATTAGAAAAATTACAATCTTGGAAGCAATGTCCATGACAACATCAGCATGAAAAGAAGTTTGAAAGACAATTGTGATGAATCTGTTTTAACAACAGATTACAGAAATGTAGAAAAAATTTATGAAGATATAGTAAATAAAAACACAGTGTCAGACGAAGAAGGTGAAGTTGAAGACACGGAAACGAGACACTGCCACTGTCTTACACAGATGCAACTTCTGCTCTAGATGTTCTCCAACTCTATATTACATCGAATATGTCAAATATGGAAGATAACACATTTAACATTTTAGAAAATCTGGAAAAAGAGAATAACGAAAACAAGGCGAAAAAGGAAGCAATCAACACTTTTTGACTTTTTTAAAACCTAATTTATTGTATTATTTGTACTCTTGTTTTCCATGTAAATTAAAATAACTTTTTGGGAATAAAATAATAATGATAATAAAAATAACATTTTTAAACACGCCAATATATTAAGAAATATATTGACAGTCCTAAGCTCGTAAAGTGTGAAGGGAAATATTATTTTTTCACAAATTCTGTTTAACGGCGATCTCTACTTAAGGACGATTTTTCCCGGTCCCTTGAAAGTCGTTAAACAGAGAGCCAACTGTATATATATATATATATATATATATATATATATATATATATATATATATATATATATTGTATATATATATGTGTGTGTGAGTGTATATTTATGAAAAAATCATAACGGATATTTTTTTATAAACAAATTAATGTAGAAGAAAATATTTAAATTAAATGCAACGGTCAATGTATACAATTAATTTGTATGTTTAATATCCATAAAACATACTAATTTGAATTAAATTCTTAAAAAACTTCCATCTTAATTAGTCTAGTGGTTCAATTTTATCTTTTACCGTATTTTAATATTTTTTGGCAATTTATTTCGTTGTTATGCACGTGACGCAAAATTTATTTAAAGTATCACAAAAAGAAAAGAAACCACGTGACCAGCATTTAATAAATTAATTTCTAAAAATTATCTTTGAAAATTCACCAAAAATCAGAAAATGGAGGTAAAGATTCGAAAAAGATTTCATTTTAAAGGAGTTTTTATGATCTTTCTCGTGATATAAATTTTATAACCCTTAAATTATTATTTTGAATGCAAACTTTAAAGAATGTTACAAAAACAGCATAAAAATTTAATCTAAAAAAATCTAAGAACTTCTTTTCAAAAATCTTTCTTAGTGCACCCCTACACTATAAGAAGAATCGCCATGCGAAATTTCAGCCCTTTAGGTCCAGCGGTTTGGTCCTTGCGTTATCTGTCAGTCAGTCAGTCAGTCAGTAAGTTACGGAACTGTTTTATATATATAGTAGATAAATTATTTATTTATAATAATGTTCTTGTTGCTGTTGTTGTTTCAAATGCCCATGGGCCAGAAGTTCCAGACTAGGTTCATATAGGCGTAGCGGGCTGATGTCTGCTGCTTCGGTTTTATAGTAGCACCATAATGGTTGGAGTCCGTCTTAGCTAGGTGCCACCTCAATTTTGACCGAGCACCACCAGGGGCGACATTTGGGGAGATCGTACCCTCACCCACCCTCTCTGACTTCGTAGAGGGTCATTTATTTATAATAAGTAATTTTAATATTCAAATAGATAACTCTTTTAAAAAGTTATTGTAATAAATCAACGAGCATACTTCGTAATCATTAAGAGGATAACTTTTTATCGTTAGTTTTTACTTTAGCTATGAAGAGGAAAAACGAATTCGTAATGTAACATATAGAAAACTCAGACATGTTGCTTTCCAATAAAAGGATTTGAAACATTCGCAGGTTAAGATTCTCATTTTAAAGGGTACGAAATCAGGGCCGTTTCCATAGGTGAGGCGGCGAGGCGGGAACCTCAGGTGCCGAATTGAAAGAGGTGCCAAAATGAGACAGTAAAAATAAGAAATTTTTAACGAATAACAAAAAAATATTAAAAGTTTAATGTGGCGTATGAAGAAATTCATAAAAATATACAAATAGATGCGAATATTTTAATAATTTTCAACTCCTGAATTTGAGATCAAGAGAATTAAATTTTGATTATTCCCAAACGTTGTCGGAGTTCTAAGAATTCTACTAACTCTGCTTGTCACTGTAGCATCAGCTGAGTACAATTTTTCTAAACTGAAAATTTTAGAGAATTATATATGAACAACAACAGCACAAGAGCCATTGAATGATCTAGCAATCATTTCTACAGAATAGACGATATGAAAAACAATAACTTATAGAGATACAATCGAACCATTGCTTCCATAAAGGTTCAAAGAATGATCTAGAAATTATTTTGAAGACATAACAATTGTACTCAGATTTATTTACTTTTTCTACTTTTTTAAAGTTCTGCCATTTTAAATTTTTTTTAAAATAAATATGTAGAGCGCACTGAGACCCGCCTGACCACGAGAGGGCGCAGCGGGCGCCCAGATAAAATCTTGCGAGATTTTTTCCTCCCTCGAGCGATGATGAAAAACTGGGAAACAAAATGCGGAAGCTCGCTTTTGCCGAGAATGTAAAATCTTATGTATCTAATCGTAATTAAATGTTATTGTTATATTGTTCCTTTTTTCCTGGTTTCGTTAGGGTTGAATAAAATCTCTTCAGAAACTGCACACAAAATTAAATTTATTATTCTGTAAATTCTTCAGGCGCATACACAAATTCAAACAGAAAACACGTTAGCAACTGTCTTCTATACAGCAGAAAACTCTAAAAGCACAAGTCAGGATACCAGAGTCTTCAAAACAATACGCGAATAACACAGTTTCAACACATTCAATTCTCAGTAGAAAAGAACTGAGTTCCAGGTTCAGGTATTTCAACTTGTCGGAGTTCCAAGGTCTGTAGGACTTTATCTCCAATTGTAGCATTATGCATCAGAAATATAGTATTTGCTCAGCAGGTAATTAACTATCATAAATAGACCCTTATCAGTAAAAACATAATACAAGTAAAATAAGTAATAGTAAAATAAAAACAAACGCCGGGAATCGCACCCGGGAGAAAAAATTATAAGGCGCACGCGAATCCACTGGGCCAGAGTTGCCACAGTTATTTAAGAAAAATGAGGAAGATATTCGCACTGAGATTATAGAAAAGTTCTAGGGGGCTGGTAAAAATACAATAGGGAGGAGTTTAAAAATAAGAATAAGTAAGCAAGATGGAAGAGACAGTGTTAGCTCTTAAGAAAACATGCCCGAGGGCGTTTGCGGTTAGCACGGTGGAGTAGTCATAGTCTGGAAACTCAGCAATAATCTCATTGCGAATGTTAGGCATATTAACAAAAAAAATCTTAGAGAGTTTAAGTGCAGTTTCCTTGAAGGAAAGGATGCTGAAGTCTCGTCGTATGGTTTCTTTAGACATATAACGGATCGCTCGGCCAATACATCTGAGAGTCAAGTTCTGGATGACCTCCAGTTTATGGATATGAGTTTTCGCGACGTAGAACCAGACCGGTATTGCATAAAGAGCTACGGGGAGAATAACTTGTTTAAAAAAAAGGACTTTGTTTTTCATGAAAAGTTGGCTGCCGTATATTAATGAGCGAAGTTGTATGGTAACAGCGTTACATTTTTGTACTAGTTTATCGACATTGAATTTTCATGTCAGCCTGCGATCAAGGGTCACACCAAGATAAGTCACAGTATTCTCCCAGTCAATAGGCGAATTGTAAAGGTAAAGCTGGGGGGGGGGATTACAGTTACGATTGGAAAAGAAAATCGCGTGGCACTTAGAGGGGTTGATTCGAATTTTCAATCGCATGAACCAACTCTCTAAAGTGTCGAAATGCCATTGGATCTGAACTGAGTTCCAATGCCAATGTCAGGTATATTTATAGACTTCCAAAGCGCCCCCTATCGGCCAGTCGGCTAGATTTATCTAGAAGCTTCCAGAAAGGTCTTGACGTTAAGTTGGCGACCATTTAGCACCATATCGCCAAATTTGGCCACCAATATAAGTCATTAAATCTATCTCCAATTTGGCGATAACTCTCATATTTGGCTAGATTACCATAGACTCGTAAAATTCGTAACAATATGTATTAGTGACTGTCATCAATGGGCAAATACGCTACAGATACATATTTTCCCAAAAATGTCCGTTATTCTGTTAAGTAGACTATTTCTAACAGAGATATATTCATTACCTGTAAGAGTCTCTCCAAAAATTTGAAAAGGCGCAACTTTTAAGACTTGCATGAGGCGCCACAGTTGATCAGCCCGGCTCTATACGGAACAACAGATTCTCAAAAAAACGCATTTTCATTTCCTTGGCTTTAAAACAAACTAAAATGCTTCTAGATAATTTTTTAATTGCTTTTTTCTAAGATGGAAGCATTTCCACTTTCAACATTTTTATAATATTGCTCTCTTTATGCGTACCCTGCTGTATAACTGTACTTTAAGACTATTTTCAAATCAGAATAGAATTTTTCATAATTTACCATCTAGAATAGGATATATCTGAAAATCCTTGATTGAAATCTCTATGAAATTTTGATTAGGGTTCGTTCGTTCTATTTCAAATAAATTTTCCTCGGGATTATTTTTTATTTAGAATATAAGTTGTAAAAATATTTTCACTAAATCAAAATATATTGTGACAAAAATTATTTTTTATTTCCCTCAACAGTGACTAAAAGTATTACATAAAAAGTTTCATAAATCCTGAAGACGAATTCTTTTGAAAATATTGAGTGCATAAAAGGGGAAAAAATTATTTATGAGAAGTTATTGGATCAATAAATATATCAGAAGTTAAACACATTTTGAATTTAGAATTTAAATTTTTTTAAACAAAAATTTCAAATTGTTTGATTATTATTGTAAGTACAGTGGACGCTCGTTAATTCGAACTCGAAGGTTCTGAGAAAAAAGTTCGAATTATCCGAAGTTCGAATTATCCGATGTTAAGAGAAAATATATAACTTTAAATGTGTATCACTGAAGAAATTCTCCTAGTATGTATAACCCCAGAAAATATTTTATACTATTTTATCTAAAGTTAAACATATTAAAAAGCAATACAGACTTACCTTAATCATAAAATGAAGCAGAAGATATGCAGTATAAAGTAAACTTTTACTAAAAATATGAATTACACTTTGGGGAAAAACTGTAAAATGGATGTTTGGTTCTGTTTATGATGCCTACATTGTTCAGCCAGCTTCTCGATTTGAAGTAAACATTTCAATTCATTTTCAGAGGAAGGTTCCATCTGAATAAATGCTTTCAGAGTTTTAATAGAGTCCATTATGGCTTTGTCCATTATGGCCGCATTAAAAATATCTTTCGGCAGGTAAGTAGAGAAAAGCCGTGGCAGTTTCCTACCGAAATTAGTGCATACGTCTTCGTTTACATCAGAGCTTTGGCCACATACAGTTTGATAAGAAATATTTTGCCTTGACTTAAATCGAAAAAGCCATCCATAACTGCATTTAAATTATTCAATACCCATTCGACTTGCCAATTCATCAGCCTTCGTCAGCACTAGGGGTCCATTTATCGGAAAATTTTGAGAGCTAACATCCTGGAACCATAGCAGTAGAGCTTTTTCTAGAACTTCTTGGGACGCATTTCCCATGCGTTTCATTCCTTTAGCAAATTTTGATTTTTCCCATGAATCTAAAATTGACTCCTTGTTTTTCAAATTAGTTGACAAGGCATTTTTTTTTATTCCATAGTCAGCTGCTAACTTTGTTTTACATTCGCCATTCTCTACTTTCTTTAAAATTTCTATCTTTGTCTCCAAAGTTAGGGTTTTGTACTTTCCCCATGTAGACATCCTGAATTTTTACACGTTCACACCTCACAATAAGGAAGAAAAACTAGACCACATTAACTTGCCTGCACTGCAGTTATAACTGACGCAGCTCCCTGGAATCTGTAGAAAAGACTAGTTTTTCTGAAATTCTAAGAAAATCGATCCAAAAAAGGAAAATTGCTTTTTCCGTTTAGCACTAATAAGAAGGACAATAGCTACTAACGTTTAGCGGACATCCAATAGTCTAGGAATGCAGGCATGTAACTCTTTACACAGAAAAGAAATTTTGGCACACAAAATAATAAATACAGTGTGTATTTTCTCCATTAAACGAGGAAAAAGAATTTTTTTTGTCAAATTTTTAGTTCGAATTAACCGAAGTGATAAAAATTTAGTTCGAATTAATGAGATTTTTTTAACATTAACTCCAATACAAGTTTTTTGGGGCCTTTGGATTAGTTCGAATTAACCGAAAGTTCGAATTAACCGAGTTCGAATTAACGAGCGTCCACTGTATAATGATCTTTATATAAATGCACAGTAAAAAAAATAATAGGACATAATTTACACTAGTTATCAAAAATTAAGGAAAAGTCACAAAAACGTTACGGGTAGAATTACTCAAAACGTTACGGGTAGAATTTAATGAAATATACACATTATACAGCACATAAGTAGGTATAAAATAGCATTAAAAGAAATCGCCAGACAATTATGGTGCTATAGAAACTAGCATATGTATACAATGAACAAATCGGATGTGTCAGTTTGGTATAGGAAAAGTACCTTTAATATGACGTATGATCCCCCCGAGAAGCAATACAGTACATACAACGATGTGTGATGCTGTCAATTATGCGGTCTATGAGTGCGGTAGGAAGTGAGAGCCATTGCTCTTGCAAAGCAGTTGAAAGCGTGGCTAGGGTCCTAGGAGGCCTTGCTCTGAAACATGCACTTTTATGCTCCTCGCAAATGACGTATTCCGACTGCAGCACCATTACTTTGCATAATGTAGTATTGTTCAGCACCTTTTACTTAACAACATATTCAAATTTTAAACAGATTGGCCTAGTTTTGAACGTGTTATCCCTCTTTTTGTGATTTTTCCTTAATTTTTGATAACTAGTGTATAATGAAATTTGCAAATACATTCACACACAACACACACACACACACACACACACACACACACACACACACATATATATATATATATATATATAGAGAGAGAGAGAGAGACTGACAAAGGCGGGCAGTCGAAGGCAGTCGCCAATCATGGTTCCGAAAAAAGTGGTAATTTTCAGGGTGACCATCGAATAGGGGTGGCCGACTAGAGAAGTTTCACTGTATGTGTAAATGTATATGTGAAGGAGGAGAACATCTCCACCTTTCCGTGGCATTCCTGTTGCTCCTGCGCGTGCAGCACACACATGTGCAGATAAGACGACTCTCTCCTTTAAAAGCTGCAAAGCGAACTGGAAAGCGAGAGCCCCCAAATGTTGCAACTGCTCTGGTGATCATTCTGCTAACTGTAGAGGATGCCCCAACTTCCCCATAATTTACCTCAACCTAAGGAAAACAAACATCTAAAGTAAATCCTAATATTAGTTATGCTAATGTTGCTGGTTCGCATTTCCTTCCTACCCCAGTAAGTTCTGGTTCCTCTAATGCTGATTCTATCCCTGAACCTTCTACCAGTGCCTCTGGCACACCCAACAATAGTGAAATTATCAATCTCTTGGCCCAAATGAGAGAAATTGGTTCTATCATGACCGACATTAAAAACATCCTTAGAGTAACTCACCTCTCGGATCTGTTAGTTACACTAAGGCAGACTAAGGAACGCATTCTCCAAGCCAAATCTTCCGATGAACAGGTAGTTGCTTTCATCTACTCTATGCTCACTGTTCCTTCTGAAACCGTGCCATGAATATTTTTAAATCTCTTTCCATTGTCGCTTGGAACGCCAGGGGCATTATTAGTAAAATTCAAGAGTTCAAGGTTTTTATAAATGAACATTGCCTCTATATTATCCTTATTCATGAAACTCACCTTCGACCAGGGGATAAGTTCAAAGTTCCTAATTATGCTGTTTGGCGTAGCGACTATGTTGACCCCACTCGTAATGATCGCGCTATTAGAGGTACTGAGATCGCCGTTAAAATGATCCTCCCTCACCATGATATTGTACTGCCCGCGCTCAAAGTTATCAACGCTACTGTGATTAACGTCTGTCTCCGGAACCACCCACCGTATACCACCATTTCTACTTACATTCCCCCCTGTCAAAATTCTATGGATATCTTTGAAGATTTTAAAAAACTTAATAATATCAATAATGATACCATTATTTTCGGTGACTTAAATGCTACCCATCCCCTGTGGAACGGCCCTAATTCTCTCATTAATCCCTGTGATGCGGTCATTAATAACTTCATGGCTAATGCAAATTTCGATATTATTGCCCCTACCACCCCTACCCACTTTTCCTTTTACAGAAATAAGATTTTAGACTTTGCCCTTGTTAAAGGTATCCCTCATGATTTGTAGATTGACTCCGTTTGCGACCTGTCCTCTGACCACAATCCTGTGTTACTTAAAATCTCACTTGATCATAATCCTCTTAATATTAAACAGAAAAAGTTTACTAACTGGTCTAAATTAAAAAAATCCTCGCTAGTAACCCCTTTGTCCACCCTGTTAATGATATTGGTGATATTGACGATCTCGTCAATAGCATCACTTATGATATTAACTTTAGTCTATTTAACAGTACCCAAATCATCCCCTCTAGTAATAAATCTACCGCTGACCCTAACTTAAAATTACTGATAAACAACAAAAACAAAAAGCGTAAGAATTGGCAACATAAAAAAACTGATATCAATAAAACTATAATGAATAACGCTCAGCAGGATCTTAAATATTACTTAAATGACAAAGCCAATTCTAACTGGGAACAGTTTATTACTTCTCTTGACACTACAAACAATTCTATTTGGCATGCGGCCAAAAGATTCAAAAACCAATTTATTACCATTCCCCCTCTTGAAATTCCCAATTCCAATTCTCATGCTAGCACTGAACTCGAAAAATGTAACCTTATTGCTAAAACTCTTTCTCAATATTTTTCTCCCAACCCCCCCCCCTCAAAATTCCAGCACTGAAAACATTGTCAAGACTAATTTGGATCTCTTTAATAATACGCCTCACGATAGCCCCATCCCTTACATTGTTCCTGTTGACGTTAAAGATATTATTAAAAATCTCCCCAGAAGTCCCCTGGAGATGATGGTATCACTCATACTATGCTTAAGCATCTCCCTCCTCATTATATCTACAAAAATACCGTTCTCATAATTTCTATTTTTAAATTTGAGTATTTCCCTTCTAAATAGAAAAATTCCATTATTGTTCCAATTCGCAAACCCGGTAAACCCCTTTCTTCGCCCGATAGTTATCGTCCTATAAGTTTATTAAACACTATTAGCAAAATTACTGAAAATTTTCTTGCCCTCGAAATTAACAAACATCTGGAAACCAATAACATCATTATTCCCTATCAATTCGGTTTTCGAAAATATCTTTCTGCTCCACATCAGGCCTACCGTATTACTGAGATCCAAACCCAAGCTAAAATTAAAAAAATGTCCTTCGCTGACCTTTTTCTGGATGTAGCACGCGTTTTCGACAAAATATGGATTGATGGTCTCATCCATAAGCTTATCTACTACAACTTCCCCCCCCCCAGCTTATTAAAATTATCTCCTCCTACTTAAGTAATCGTACCTTTCGAGTAAGAATCAATAATACTTTATCCGACCCCTATCCCATTTTTACTGGGGTTCCTCAAGGTTCTCTTATCGGTCCAACCTTGTTTAATATCTGCATTAATGACATTCCGCAGTACATAAAGACCGAAATTGCTATTTTTGCAGGCGATACAGCTATTTTTGCCCCTAATCATAATCATAAATATGCAGTCAAAGCTATTAGTGACCACGCTGCCCTTATTAATTACTGCCTGATTAAATGAAAAATAAAAATTTAACTCGGATAAATGCATTGTCACTATGTTCACCCATAAATTCGATAGAACCTATGCTAACTGCAATATTTAAATTGGTTCCACCGTTATCCCCTGGTCAAACACTGTTAAATACCTAGGGTTAACCCTTGATAAAAAACTCACTTGGAAACAACATATCATTAATAATAGTAATAAATTTCGTAATGCTAAAAGACAACTTTACCCCTTAATTGCCCGAAATAGTAAATTGAACTTTAGCAATAAAATGCTCATTTATAAATCTTTCTTAAGACCCTCACTTACGTATGCTGGACCAGTTTGGTCGTATGCAGCGGATTCCAACAATAAGGGCCTGTTCACATAGGAGTCCGTTGCGTTGCGTTGCGTTAAGGAAAAGATGTCGTTGAGATGAAAATAAACCAATCATAGGCCTCCAAACGATTAGAAATGAAATTTTTAACGCTGTAGAGTATTGCATTTCAACCTCTCCGTTAACAAAAGAAATTCTTCTATCTCGGCCTGAGAGTCATCAAAAGAACCCCGACCACCCGGTGGCAAAATGCTGACGGCATTTTCCCTTTGTTCATCCGATAGACTTGTTCCGCAGAACGTTGGGAGGCCTCGGTCATTTTTCTTGATTTAGTCATTGCTACCGGGTGACACCGGTTGACGTCAGTTATAAATGACAGGAGACTCCAGGTGCTTTTCGTTTATGAACTATCAGTTGTTAAGCAGCATCCTGGAGTCGCCGCGTGCCTAAACAAAAGGACTCGTGCCCTTCGCATTTTACCGAAGCGGCCCTTTGAGACTCTTTGAAGTGGCTTTGAGGACAAACTAAAAAGGCGGCCGCTTTAGACCCGGGGAAAATATTTCATTATCGCCCCGGGAAACCCATTTCCGTTGCTCACTTGTTCTAGATCGTTCGACCTTTCCGGAGAGTGATGCAATATCCGGTGGAGGCTCTCCTATAAAAGAGAATGGATCTCTTGCCCGTGGCTTGCGTCTTTTGTTCCTGATCGTGACGGATCCAGTGTGAGAGCAGCCGGGTGGCCGCCCTTAGAGGTAGAGAGTCCCTTGTGACTGTTTGCAGCGAAGATTAAGTTCCTGCAGGAGTAAACATACTCCGCTAATTTTGCTCGGAGACCAGTCTTCGTGGAAGTAGCCTTCGCTACCGTATTTTCCAGTGAGGAGTCCCTTCTCCTTATTTTTATAATTTCATCGCTACCGGGTGCGTGCAGTGGTCACCGCCGTTGATATTATTGGGAAGCCCCTTTTCCCATCAGGACGAAGTGTCGTTTCTTCATCATTGAAGCAGAGCCAGTTTCTGCTAGCCTAACGGACTTCTGTGTTCTTACTCCGCCCCACGCCGATTAAATCGAGTGTGATTTCCTAAGTTTACGAAGTTCATCTTACATCTGTGCAGTGTACATATCTCATCATCATCAATTTTCCCAATAAATTGCATTTGTTTTGTTTAAGTAATGAGTGATGTATACCTGGTGTGTTTAGTTCATCTACTGGTTGAAAATACGAACCTCAGTTCGCTACAACGCCTATGATTGGTTTATTTTCGTCTCAACGTCATCTTTTCCTTAACGCAACGCAACGGACTCCTATGTGAACAGGCCCTAAAATTCTAGCTGTTGCTCAAAACATGACTATTCGGCAAATCACTAACTCCCCATGGTATTTTCGCAATGTTGACATTTATAGGGAGATAAATCTCCCCACTATTCAAAATTATCTTCAAAATCATGCTATTAACTTTCATAAAGATTTACCAAATGATCTTATTAAAAATCTTGCCGATTACGACCCTGCTGGCCCAGCTAACAAGAAACGGCCCTGTGCCATTCTTGCTCGTAACTTTTAATTGTTTGTCCTGTTCTTTGTTCGCTCAGTCTCTTTTTCCCCCATGTTTTACCTTTACTTGTACTATCGAAGCTTTTTGTTTTCCCCACTTTCTATTTTCCTTCCTACTTTCGTTTTTTATTGATCACTGAAGTTTTATGCATTGCTATATCATCCTACAGTGGAGGGCCGGCCCATGTACTGTAGTTACCACTACTCTTCTTGAAGCTCCTGGAGGAAAGCGAGAGAAGGAAGTCGACGTTTGAATGTAAGCAGCGACGCTTGGAGGTGTTTTGATGTATGTAGATGAAGGCGGCGACGTTAAGTGTTTTAACGTAGATGTAACAAACCAAGTTAATGTTTTACTGTTTTAACGTTCTTATGTTATTGTTTTATGTTAAATGTTCTGTTCAGACTAATAAAACAACTGCCTGTTAGTCGGCTTCTGATGTCTGTAACTAGCATTCTAAAGGTTGAGGGATTTCCCCTTCACCCACACACGCAAATACATACATATATATACAGTAACCACCGCTTATAGTGATCAGTGGTTATAAGAATCAACCGTTTATAAGAATCAATACCGCGAAAACAAAAACAAATGCATTATTTCCATGTTAAAATTTTCGCTTTAAAGAATCAATCCACCGGTTATAAGAATCAGTTTACACTCTTCGCTTTCCTTTCATTTTTCTAAAAAAGTCACTTAAACCCTAAAAAGGCACGAAGTTCTTTCTTTTTCTTTTTTTTTAAAGAAAAATTGATAAGATGGGATGGAATATAGTCTTAAAATTCATTTCTTTCTTTGTTAGACATAACATAATAGTTTCCCCTCAAACAATTTAACACAACAATGTCCTATTAGCTTGACCCAGGGGCATCATTACCCGTCCGGGTCCGATTTCACTTTTCTGCACTGACAAACAAAAATAGGGGCCCTTTTTTTCCCACCTCCCACATTCTGGTTGCGGCTTCCTGGACCCTGAAACACATAAATCTTCGGCGAAGTGTCCACTATCACTTAGGCAAACGTGACATTAGTAGATTCAGCACGTTATCAAACAGTGAAACGTAAGCTAGAAGGTGAATCTTCGTCTGCGACTATTAGTATTGAAAGAGTATTGAAGCAGCCTCCTAAAAACTTCATTACGTCAAACTACCATAGAAAACTTTTTCTTGCTCCCTTCCTGTAGTTGAAATGTTAAAACTGTTAAGCAGGTATATTGTAACAAATATTGGATTTTTTCTTCTCTTACTATAATCATGTGTATCTACTTATTGGTCTAGAAATGAAGTTGTATTTTTAAAATTATAAAAAATAATTTTAATAAAAGATAATTAACGTAAATTAAAGAGTATTTTATGGTAAATTATCTAATATATGTATATATACGTGTGTATGCCTGTCCAAAAACCTAAATTTCGGCTATAAGAATCAACCGCTTATAAGAATCAAAAACAGTAATAACAAACGTGATTCTTATAAGCGGAAATCACTGTATATATATATATATATATATATATATATATATATATATATATATATATATATATATAGAGAGAGAGAGAGAGAGAGAGAGAGAGAGATACATGCATACATACGTACATAAAAACATAAACAGAGAGAGAAATGTATTCTACCGGCCTCCTTGAAAAGGCAATCTTCAGATTGATCCCGAGAACTTGTAAGCGATTACATTCAGATAATGATATTATCTTTCACACCCTTTCGTCCTAGTGGCATCCCCCTCCCCCTAACTGGAACATAGCCGTTATCAGTTGCGGCCCAAACATCATTCATTATATATGTAGCTGTTGAATAAGCAAGTGAATTCCCATGAGAAAACATTATTGCGCAGTATTCTATGCATACAGCTGTAAAACGATAGCTTGTGAAAGTTATTATTATCGCAAGTAACAGTTAGGCATCTAAATACTTGTACTTGTGTTTACTATGGGAAAAACTTTGCTTTGTTCTAGAATTTTTGAAATTACGAGTATGACTGGTCTTAAGCCTCGCAGTAATAAGCTAATATTTAACATTCTTTGTTAATTGTCTATTACAGGTTTAATATTTTTACATTTTTAATACGTAGAAAGTATTCAATGTTCTTTTTACAATGCTTATTTTATTAGCATGTTATTTTGCTTTTTAATTTATATGTTTACGTTCTTTACAGAACTTAAAGCTGTTATTTGTAAAACGTGAAGGAAAATTCACACAACTTTTACGTTATTTCATTTGGTAATAGCTACAATGTTTTAATCATACTTTAAAATACAGTAACTAGCTATAATTTTATATTTCACTCTATTCACTGATAAGTGTTTTATTTTTAATATTTTTTACAAACAAATTAAAAACATATATATTTAGAGCTCGCGTTCAACATTCCTACGCATGTTAACTACGCTGTATACTATTGAGCAGTGGTGTTCAAACTTTTGTCGACTGCGACCCATTTTCATTCAATGAAAAATCACGCTACCCAAATGAAAATTCATTGGTAACAACAGTTTAAAAATAGAGAAAAACTAGAGGCCCCGTTGCTCGAAGTCGTGCAAATTTTACAGGATGGTCATAAAAAAACTTTGCCGCTATATGGACTTCTAGCGTCTGTTCCGCTCAAACGATCAAGATGAGATTTCAGATATAGTTAGTCAGAGGTATTAGCTCGGGATTCTATGAACAGCAATCAAGTAACGCTCACGGTTACGGTTATAGGTACAGAAACTCGAAATTTTCAAATGGCAACGCCCACTTTTTTCTCGTCGCAAAATGCTCAACTCAAACGAAAACCTTAAAGAGCGTTGGAACGGTACGTGTATTACAAAAAACGGACAAAAAAACAGCTCCGCGAACGGCGAACTAAAACACGATCGGGGCGCACGGAGGAAATTTGCATTTGACAGAGGCAAGACACCAATCACTAATGACAACACAGATCGGACAAAAGAAAACTTTTATTTGGATTAAACATTTTCCACGTGGGTACCATCACAGGCCGTTCGCAGAGCTGTTTTTGTGCGTGTATAACACGCCCGTGTTTTTGTGATACACGTACCGTTCCAACGCTCTTTAGGGTTTTCGCATGCGCTGAGCATTTTGCGACGGGAAAAGTGGGCGTTGCCATTCGAAAATTTCGAGTTTCTGTACCTATAACCGTAACCGTGAGCGCCACTTGGTTGCCGATCACAGAATCCCGAGCTCATACCTCTGAATAACTATATCTGAAATCTCATCTTTATCGGTTGAACGAAACAGCCGCTAGAGGTCCATATATCGGCAGTTTTTTATGACCACCCTGTATTTTATTTTAGGAATAACAAAGACTTTCTAACACAGGAAGCGCAGTGCTTATTGAACTTTGACATTTCAGTCTTATCAACTTTAACTTCTTGCCACGGACGGTCAACTAATAAGCCAAGAGAGCTTGCAAGTGATGAGAAAATGTTCATATCACTTCGAACACCGACGCTTCCTTCATAGGTGCGGTTTTCTTTACTTTCAATGAAGCAACTTGACGGAAAATCGTGTTGTTTGCAAAACTGTGACTCCACCTTGTTATAGCCTTTACGTCGGTGGGAGTAATTATGTTTTTAAGCTTGAATTCTTTGATAGAAGATTACTGCCATTAAATAGTATGGTAGAAACCCTTCGAAATCGACGGCTAGTATTTTTTTAAATAAATTCATATCAAACAACAAATCTAAACTTTCAGAAAAAAAGTTACGATAATGGTTTTATTTTGTCACAGTTGCGTAAGGTTGCGCAAAATTCTTCCCACAAATGTCATTTTTTATACACGGTGACACTGGACTGAGTGCTCCGCTAGGACTTCACAACTTCGAAAAGGTAGTCATGCCGTGCGGTGGAAGTTCTGCAGAGACGACTTTATCAATGTGTTCATTCTCACGTATCACATCTTCTTCTTCCAATGTGAGAAGCAAATGACAATGAGGCAGACCTCGTTTCTGGAATTCGATGGCGTATATGTAATAAATCACCTTTCCAAAGACTTCTTTCGTGGTCAAAACAGAGATGAGCTCATCAAGCTTTGCTTTGAACACTCGGGCAATAAGTTCAGGTATGAAGTTGGACTGAGTTGCATGTCCAAGATTTTCAGTTATTTCTTCCCAATCGTATTATATGTTGTTTTCTGATGTCGGAGACATGAAATCCAGTCCTTAGATCTTGATTAACTATATTTATTAAGACATAAAAAACAGTTAAAAGATAAATTGCACACAGCTCAAGATATGCGCGCACACAGCGACACATTCCCTACGCAGCTCTAGAGAAGAAACGGAGGCGAGGCGGACAGCGCCTCTATACGTAGCTGTATTCTTCCGCACAGAAAAATAGTGCCACTCGCTCAAACTCAACACACCCCTCCTGCGAGGGACACATTTTTTCATCAAGTTTAAGAAATTACTACACACTACAAAATTATAACACAAAATACACACATTTACAAAAATACAACACAAAATACATACATATACATAGTTAAGAAATTAATGAAATACTTTTCAGAGAGTAAATTAGCTTGTATTCATTGACAGCTTTTGTCAGAAAATCCGCTGTAATATATTCAGTCTGTATATAACCCAGTTTAATAATATTGTCCATTAACAAATCTTTCACAAAATGAAAGCGTAAGTTCATGTGTCTTGATTTAGTCGATGATCTGGTACATTTAATCCACTGGATTGCTGCTTGACTGTCCGAATTTAAGGTTACAACATCATTTATAAATTGTTTACATTTCAACTCAGATAATAAATTTACAGTCCAAATAATATCTTTACAAATTTCAGAAATAGAAAATAACTCTGCTTCACACGTAGAAAGACTAACACTTTTTTGCTTATTACATTTCCATGACACAAGTGAATTACCTAATAAGATTACACCACCTGAAAATGACTTACCATTTTCAGCATTTCCCCAACTTGCATCTGAACTAGCATTCAAAAAACCAAAATCGTTGCTATAAAACAATACTTTGTCTTTAGTACCTTTTAAATACCTTAATACTCTTTTTGCGATAAGATAATGTCTCTTTTCCGGTTTATGATTAAACTGAGATAGATATGTTGTTACAAATGATATATCAGGACGCGTTCTATTAGCTAAATACAATAATTCACCAATTAATTCTTGATACATAGTTACATCAATTAAATCATTTGTAAGTGGAAAACTTTTATCTTCTCCTTTAACAATTGGAGATTTTACTGATTTACAATTTTCTAACTTATGTTTAAGCAAAAGTGACTCAATATATTCAATTTGTGATAAACTTACACCATTGTCATGTTTATTAATTTCCATACCTAAGAATTTAGAATTCTTATTCTCTTGAAATTCAAATACACTTTTAATTTTAGAAACAATCTCGTGATACATTTCATTATTATTACAAAAAATAGCAATATCATCAACATACATACTTAATATAAAAAGATTTGTACCATCATGTTTAGTAAATACACAATTATCAGAAGCCAACTGTACCAAACCTATTTTTTCCAATTCAGATTTTATTTTCATGTACCAATTCCTGCCCGATTGTGGTAGACCGTAAATACTCTTTTTTAATCTACAAACTTTTCCATCCCCAATTAATTTTTCAAAACCAGGTGGAGGTGACATGTATACTGTTTCCTCTAAGTCACTATACAAATACGCAGTTTTTACGTCAAAAAATTTAACTATCAAATTTAATTTCGCTGAAAGCGCAAGTAATAATCGAAAAGATTCTATGTTTACAACAGGTGAATAAGACTCTAAATAATCCTTATTTTTTATTTGATTGTATCCAGCAGCTACAAGTCGCGCTTTATATTTTATATTATTGGAATCGCTCTCCTTCAAAGTGTAGACCCATTTACTTTTTATTATTTTTTCCTTTAGAGGTTTTTCTACTATTTCCCATACTTTATGCTGATTCAACTAATCTAGTTCATTTTTCATTGCTGACTCCCAATCGCGCCAATTTACACTATTTTTCGCCTCCATAAAAGTGTTTGGTATATCATCAGTTAGATTTGCTGACATTTGTTTATATTTTAGCCGTTCAGACCGTCGGAGTTGCGGTTCGTGTTAACAGTTTTCACTGTTTATTTCCTCATCGGAGGGTTGCTTTACCTCCTGCATTGAGACTGGCTGTCTCTTATCTAGGTCGCTGCTATCAACAAAAATCTCAAACTCCGCCATTTTGTTTTTTGAACTAGCATACTCTAAATAAGTGCTACCTTTTAAATTTTCATTGAATCGAACTGATCGTTCTTCAATAATTTTATTACTTTTTAAGTCATAAATACGGTATCCTCGGCGTTCTATAGCATAACCTAACATTATCCCCCGTTTTCCTGGAACATCAAATTTATTATTACGCATTATTTTCGGAATGTGAAAATAAGCCACACAGCCAAACTTTCTAAGATAATTTAGTTTGGGTTTTTTGCCTGTCCAGATTTCGAGAGGAATTTTTTCTTTTCCTTTACGTGGCGTCAAATTGGAAATTCTTGAACTACAATTAATAGCCTCAGCCCAGAATTTTAAAGGAAGTTGACTTTCATATAATAAAGCTCTAGCTCTATCTAATAAAACTCGATTAGCTCTCTCAGCTTTACCATTGCTTTCACTGTTGTATGGTACAGTTTTTTCCCGAAATATGCCTGAATTAGCAAGAAAATTATCAAATTGCTCATTTACAAACTCTAGGCCATTATCGGTCCTTAACTTTTTAATTTTCTTACCCGTAAGATTTTCATATTTAGCTTTAAATTTCAAAAATACATTAAATACTTCACTTTTAGTTTTTAAGTAATATGTAAAATACATCCCAGAAAAATCGTCCACTAATATCATGAAATATTTCGAACCGCCAATTGATTCCGTTTGAACCGGACCGCAAAGATCTGCATGAATTAATTCAAGAATTGCAGAACTTTGCTCAATATCAATATTTGGATGATTTTTCCGTGTAATTTTACTTATATCACAAGTTTCACAGACAAAATTCTTTACATCATTAATATCAATATATTCCTTCATTTTAATCATATATTTAGGATTTAAATGACACAACCTATTATGCCAAAGCTCATAATTTTTAGTAGAATTGTCATTAACAATACAACATTCAGAATTATAAAAAGGTTCTAAATACACTTCAAGTCTGTTATCATTTTTAAACGCTTTGGTAAGTAACTTATTATGTTTATCAAAAATCAAAACACAATTATGATTTGAAACAATTTTACATCCCTTGTTCATTAACGAGGTTACTGATAACAGATTATATCTTAAATCAGGAACATAATTTACATTACTGATAGTTAAAGTTATAGGCTTAGAATTCTTATTTATAGTATTAGCTTTAACAGTACCTGTTCCTTGAGAATAAATCACTGAGTTTTTACCTGCTTGGTGGATGTCCTTAATTTCTGGTATTATTTCCTCAAACCAGAAAGAATTTTTGGCCATATGACAAGAAGACCCACTATCTAGTAGCCAAACTTGATCATGCTCATCATCTTGAGCAGAAACCGTAAGCGCAGACCTGGATTGTTGATCACCCGATGAATAATGCGCATTTGGTGAACTCCTCTTTTTTTCTTTATTATTTCTTGTGTTGAAGTAACAATTTTTAGCTAAGTGACCAGGGCGTCTGCATATGTAGCAGTTTCTATTATTAAAATTCTTATTCTTCTTCGAAATGAATGCCTCTGCGTTTCCTTCACTGCGTCTTCCGTTTTGGGAATTCGTCGCTTCTTCTTCACGTAGAATTTCTAATACTTCATCCATTGATTTGTCCCTTTGGGTCTTCAAAATGTCACGCACACGGATAAATTTGCCTTTCAGGCCTCGAACAGTGTAAAAAACTAATTCCCGTGGTGTAACTTCTAATCCGAGAGAAAGACACTTAGTCAATATCCCTCTTGCTCTGGCAATATAGTCGTTCGCAGATTCATTCGAAGTCATTTCCAGATTTTTTAATTCGTTTCCTGCATCTATTTTTCGATCTTCAGCTTGCCCCATGAATGTTGACTTTATTTTCTCCCACAGAGTTTTTGCATTTACTTCCGTGGCGAACTGCAGCGCCTGCTCGTCTGACATAGCGAGCTGCATGTAAGCTACTGCGTCAGCATTCTTTTGATCCCATTTTTCAGATTCCTTTTGATCCAAATTTTCTGGTTTCACACTGGAAATAACAGTATCTAGACGTTTTAATGACAGAGCTGCTTTCATTTTTAAACACCAGATGAAATAATTTTCTCCAGTCAGTTCTGGAACGTTAAGTTTCTCCATTTTCGATTTGTGCTTCGGCAGTTTCGATTTCAGCAGCCTCTTTAAATATAATTAATCATAACCAAACTCTGCTACCAATTTGTTGTTTTCTGATGTCGGAGACATGAAATCCAGTCCTTAGATCTTGATTAACTATATTTATTAAGACATAAAAAACAGTTAAAAGATAAATTGCACACAGCTCAAGATATGCGCGCACACAGCGACACATTCCCTACGCAGCTCTAGAGAAGAAACGGAGGCGAGGCGGACAGCGCCTCTATACGTAGCTGTATTCTTCCGCACAGAAAAATAGTGCCACTCGCTCAAACTCAACATTATATGTGAATGTGATGAACAGCGAGGGTTTGCCGAAGGTTCTGACTAAAGCCATAACGTCTTGGTAAAAGATGTTCATATTACTCGGCAAACCTTGGAAGGAAAAAGGCAAGATGATGATTTTCCCAAGTTGTACTCCACGCTCGGCGTCCTTGTTAAATAGATAATTAACAAGGATCAAGGATAAGATCAAGGATAAGATCAATAGGATCAAGGATAACAAGGATCAAGGATAAGATCAATAGATTTAGATAGTCTTGAATGCCACCGAATGTCTAAATTATGAGTTTCGTTTGCTCAAGCTATGTCATATTGTACGTAAGACGCTCAACTTCAATTCATAAGTACTGATTGACTAAGTACTGAAACTACAACTTGCCGGAGTTTTGTAAAAGAGAAAATTCTTTTCGGATAATCATTCTATAAGCCACATACTGCAATCGAGTCACTTTTCTATACTTACCGTTGGTTTGTCTTTCATGTGGCTATTCTTCTCCTATCTACGTTCTCCGTAAGGAAACAGTAAAGGGTATGGCATTGGGTTCGCGTGTTGAGATTTTCAAGGTATTTAGACCCAGATCCCTTAGGAATGACCTTCAGGTCATAGTTGCCTAGAGGATCGCCATCTTTAGACGTGAAAATGGCAGCGATTTCATTTACTGGAGGTAAATTGAATTGGTTCTTTCTCTGGTCACTGATGTCAGGCTGTTCTGATAGCAAAACCATTTATCTTCTTATGGCTCCCTGCCAGTTCATTCTCAGCCTTCTCAACTTCAGCCATCATCTTTTATTTGTGAACTAAAGGGTTGACATTTGGCATCATTTCATGCAGTTTAGCCATAAGGTTAAAATCGCAAGTTGAGTTCCGCTCATTTCTCATTTCTTTTGTCGATTATACAGAGGCTGTTCGCACATTTTTTAGACGATTTTGGTAAGCGGTAATAAATAATCGTTTGCTACAAAAGAAATAATTGCAATTGTACTATGTTTTTAAAAGTCAAAATTATCGTCTGCGGCTTGAAAGTTTTGTTTTTATTCAAAATGACGTTTTTAACAAAGCAGTGGTTCGAAGGCTACATTTATGCTCTTTCCGAAGAGAAATATGCAAACTCCGTTATCCAAAAACTATGTGAGAGTCATGGTTTTGTGATATCTAAAGCGTCGATAGGTAATATCGTCAACAAGAAAGGAAAAAAACGTCAAATTGGAGACTCAAGTGGGACAAAAATTCCAAACAAGTATCCAAGGAAAAAACGGACATCTTCGACTATTGCAAAGGTAATTTGTTTAATGTTAAAAGAAAATCCCCCTAGTCAAAGGACAGTTGCAAAATCATTAAAATGCTTGGTGTCCACTGTAAACAAAATGATAAACGTTGATTTAAATCTTAAGAAAGCGAAAAAAAGCAATGTGCATCGTCTTCTTCCAATCATATCGTTGAACGCAGGACACGCTGCAGAATTCTATATGAGAAACACTTATCCAAAGAAAAAATGGAAAACAATTGTCACAATAGATGAATCATGGGTGTATTTAAATGATTGCAACAAAAAAAGAACCGTTTATTATCATAAAAGTGGAGAAAAAAATTTAAGTACATGGTTCAAAGAATCGAAAGAAAGTTTTTCTAAGGGATTCATGATTGTTGCTGGTTTTTCTTATAATGTCAAGTTAAAAATAAAGAGAGTGGAAAAAATGTCAAGATTAACTCCAAATACTATCAGGAACATATTTTATTGCCAATTTTTCTGAATGAAATACCATCGCTTTACCCAAAGTGCCATCAATCTGTGAGACTCCATCAGGACAAAGCTAGCAGTCACACATCAAAATCCACTGAAAATTTCCTAAAAGAAATGGAACAAAAAACTGGTATCAAGGCCATACCCTTCACTGATATGCCTACTAAATCTCCCGATGTATCTGTCGCAGTGTAGGCGACAGTTTTGGAAAGTTAAACAGGTGCAAAGTTGGGCACAAAGAATAGGAGGAGAAGATATATTCCAAACAGCGGATAAATGGTGTACAGATGCAGTTTACGATCTGCTTATATCAGAAAGGGAGACGAGAATTGACATGTAAAAGGGGAACGGTCGAAAAATTGATGGCAAGGAGCGGCGGCCAGCTGCAGTTAATGATCTGGACAGGCAGAAATAGGAAACGAAGGGGTCCGAAATTTGATGTTAGTGAAGGATGAGTTAAGACTTTACGAGCTTCAATGCGTTAGAAGATCGCTAGGGGGTCGGAATAGAAGCGTGTGAATGTATGGGCGTGAGAATTCTCCAGAAGGGTGCAACGACTGACGCCCCCTTCAATTTTGAGTGGAGGAGGTAGTATTATAAAAAAAGAGTTGGAGCCAATAAAGGGTATCCATATTTACCCATTGGTCAGGAGGTGGCTACCAATGGAAAGCCTAGAATGAAGTGGGGGAGTTAAGTAAAAGATAGAGATGGCTGAGAATAATCAGAGAAAGAGAGAGAATAGAGTTGAAAAGCAGTGAGCAGATGAAGTTTAGAATCCGCTGAGGAGAAGTCGTAGTCAAGAAAGACGGAAAGGGCCGCAGACGAATAAAGAAGATAGAGGTGTAAGCCATCACGTGCCAATGAATGTTATGCCTGCCGATTGAAGGATCACTTGAGCCGAAAGCCTTCCACGCCGACCCAAACTCAATGCGCCCGCATAATGACCCCAGGAGCGAAGTCGATCTGACGACCAGCCCTAGAAGGAGATACCTGTTCAGGAGACCAGAACTCTCCCATGCAGCACCCCTTCGTCGAGCGAGCGCCTGCTACCAAGAGGTTGTAAAGTCCCGGAGCCCCGTATGCATAGATGATTGCCACCAGCCACCACCGCCCAGAGTGTCGAGTCCTTGTGCCACAGATGACCGCCGCAAGCCACCTCTCATCCCTCACGATTCTCCCGAGCTGTGCAAGTATCAGGTACGGGATTTTGTTTATTTCGTGATCTTGTGCCGATGCTCAGTTAGACTAGGAGGATGATAGCCGCGATTAATATTGCATGTTATCATAGATATATGTCACCGAATATTTGTGGTTTTGGTATAATAATAGTTAGAATATGAAATTGAGTAGTAAAAGTATAAGTGATATGAGGTATATATATGTATTGTATTAACATGTTAAAAGAGTAATGATAGAAAGTCAAGAAGGAGTAATGTTAATGGTATATATAATGTGAATATGAAATTTGAGTAGTAAAAGGATAAGTGATATGAGGTATACATATGTATTGTGTTAAAGCTTCGAATAATCAAGTAATGAAATTGTGTAGTAAAAGTATAAATGATATGAGGTATATATATGTATTGTATTTACATGATAAAAGAGTAATGATAGGAAGTCAATAATGAGTAATGTGAACTGTATAAATAGTGTGTTGATAGTTAATAAATTGATTTGTGATCATACACATGAGTAATCATTAATCCTTTGGGCCAAACAATGTACTAACCACAATTAAATACTTCTTCATAATAATCATATTTCATAATTAATATGTAAAATAAAATCCCCATCACAGTATCACCTATGGATTTTTGTGCTTTCAGACTTTTAAAATCTGCATTATCCAAACGTCGTCCCAAAACCCTTACAGGACTCTGGAAAGCTGTTCAGGAGGAATGGGATAAAATACCACTTCTGACACTTCAAAAGGCATTATTATCCTGGAAATTGGGGTGTCGAAAGATAGTTCAGAATAAGGGATGTCAAATAGAACATTTAAAACACAAGAATTTTATGTAATTTAGTTTTGTGAATACAATTTACATCGTCTAAAAAATGTGTGAACAGCCTCTGTATAAAAGTGTGCATAAGCTTTCCGAAAAGTGTTCTTGGGATGAAAAAGGCCAAATTTGTAATGAAGCTAGCCATTGATCTTAAAAGTATATGGGCCACGTCCTACAGGTAAGAAAGCTTACTTGCAACAAAAGAGGCTAATGACATATAGCTGTTATATTTCCTTAAGTTGTCTAGGAAAGGGCACTTTTCAGAGTCAACATCTTACTTCGGGATATTTTCAAGAAATAGGTGAGAAAGAGTAGGTGGAAGGAGAATTTTCTTATTGTGGTAACATCTGCTAAAGTGAAACTTCGTTCCAGCCTTTTCGCAATCGAAATGAAAAGCTCTGCAGAACTCACATTCGAAGCACATAGGATTTTTCCCCGAAAAATCTCACTGCACCCCTGGCCGATGTCAAAGCACCCTAAAGTTCCATTGCAAACCTGTAGGGAATCACTGGAATTAGAAGTAGGAAAAGCCATGAAATATAATTTTGCTTTATGCTAAGGTCGTGAAAAAAATTTCGATGCTGTATTCTTTATCCAAAAACGGTGTTTTTCTTAACTGAAAGTTACTTTGGCTGCCATGTCGCTCTGCAGTTTTATGAGTGTCTCATTCTAACAAACATCAAATTACGCAGCATTCACAGCAAAAGGATCAGCCACCCAGTCTGGAGTATCCTTATCTAGCAAATCACGGAAACAAACTCTATATTATGATAAAGCTGCTTCAAATTAACCACACACACTATTATTTCATCATTTTTCAGTTTATCACTAACTGCTTCCAAAGAGTACATCAGTATAATACCCTATTCTGGACTTTGCTTCCCTCTGTGGGACCCTAGTCTTGTGCTGTGGATCTCCGGGAATATCCTAAGCCCCCCCCCCCCCCCGCCGGTTGAGAACCTCTGCTCTAGAAAGTGGTTCTCGACCTGGGAGACACAACCTTCTGAAGAGGTGTGAGTGATATTGAGGGGGGAGGGGCGCATGCTAAGCAAAACATATGTGTAGAACGTATTTTAACAAGGCTTGGGAAAACGAAAATTAAACTCAGCAATTAGATATATGATAGTTATTGTGTTTTTGTTACTTTTTGATGCTTAATTTGTGATTGCGGTGAGAGAGTAATGTAAACAGCGTAGAGCTGTTTTTTTTTGTTTACTATTAATGTACGCTTATTTCATAGTCGGCGCTACTAGATTCCGGGCCTTTGTTTGGCTGCCTGGACCACTACTACAACGCGTTCAGAAGCTTGTAGCTAGCGCATATTCCTTGGCCGTTTTCAACTATCACATTTTGATCTTTCTACACATTTTCATGATATCAAAATTTTTATAGGTATGTTTCAGACCTAGGGGAGGCGTAGGACCTGGTGGTCATCTAAAAGAGGGGGGGGGGGGGGGGGGGGGGTAAGTATAAAAATGTCGAGAATCACTATTCTAGACAAACGTTTAAGAAATTCCAATTACATAAATGAAAACTACTATATCGCTTGTATTTGACCCCATATCCTGTGAGAGGCTCGCTGAACCAGTGAACGTCATTTTAAGAAAAAATTCGAGAAAAGCACTATAAAGATCTAAAAACTTGCAGACTAAAGTGCAGAAGGAAGAAAGACCGCTAGCTGCAGAGGAAAATGGTATGAAGGAGAAATATTTCACTCTAATCTTATTTTTCACTTAATTCGTCGCTCCTCTCGTGTGTTAAAAGTTCACAACTGTGTTAGTTGCTGTTTCTGGGAACGAAAGCAAAAAAAATGAAATCTCAAACTGGTTGATTATGAACATACTTGTATAGTGTTTTTACTATAAACATAGTAAAAAACGCGTTTCTTAGAGAAAATCGTGAAGGAAACTTTGTAAATCACTATGTACAGCTGTTTAAATATAATCAAATAAAAATGTGTCTCAAGTTTATCATTAAACCTGCAATGATGTGCAACTCTTCTGTAATTTGAAAGTACCTTTTATTCACAATAAAATTTACTATTAATATAGTTGTAAATAAATATTGCCATTTGCCTGTTTTATTAAATATAAATTATATTGCTACTTAACGTGCTTTCGGCAGATCGTTTGACCGATTTGTGAACCGTCTAAGCATAAAAATATATTGACTTTACCTTCGTACTAAGTTTACGAATTAGCTGATGTGACCTTCAGTCCATCAATGTAGAAGACCCTTAATTTGTAGTATTTTGCTTGTGATGACAAGCATAATACTTTTAATCCATTAAGTCAGGTATGAAAATATTCCGGTTACTTTATTTTATAATTTTCTTTTCTATACTGCGATCTATAGGGCGATTCTCTCGGTAGTCACCGAATATTCTGTAATAACTCTCGCTAGGATCAAGCAATCTGAACCAAAACAAACCAAAAAGTTGCTCTCTTCTTTTTTGGGCATTTTAAAGCATTAATTTACAGCTAGGCAATAATGTTTCAATGGATTTATTATTATAGAAAAAGAATCAATAATGTTTGAATGGATTGAGAACACATTCAATATTAAAACACAGCAAATCTGATAATTATTATAGAAAAAGTATATACACATATTTCATGCTCAGAATTCTTTCTCAAAAACTAAATCGTCTGCTACGTTTCAATGCCACTTCAGTTACATAAACCTATTCTTCCAGCAATTAAAAGACTGGCTTTTAAATTTTACAATAGTTTCTCTCGTATAACTAATCCTATTCTTCACAGCATTCCTCCCTACGATCCAGCGTCGCTAAAAACGTCCTACTAAACGAACGTGTTTCTAGCTAAGTGAACGTGTCTTTCAGTATATTTGAGTTTGAACAGGTAGCTTGGGATAGTTTTAATGCATAAAATGGATTGAGAACACATTCATTGAAAAGGAATGACCTTTCCATCTTCATATTTTCACTTTCAAAAAGAAACATTCCTGCGTTGCCACGTATAAGAAAATAATATATCAAATCCATTCTTGCATGCACCAATATATCAATAAATCACATTTTTAATTCATGTCTATTTATTTTTACGCAAATGTTATAATTTAATTGCCAACAATGAAATGTTACAATGGCTTTGAACAAAAATATCTGTTGATACCGCGCAAACTTGTTCTAACATAATTCGGGAATGGAACGTCGTAGCGGGATAAAAATAATTATATTCATCCTGATTTTCCAAGCACATTAAACTGTGCAAATTTCTTCAAGGTAGGGCTCACGGTTCTTGAGTTTTTGTGACTCATACACACATACTAACACGACCCTTTTGCCGTTTCTGCTTTATATATAAGATATAAAACAGTTCCGCGACTGACTGAATAACTGACAGATAACGCACAGACCTAACCTCTGGACCTAAAGGATTGAAATTTTGCATGCAATTCTTCTTATAGTGTAGGGGTGCACTAAGAAAGATTCTTGAAAAATTCTTCTTAGATTTTTTAATTAAATTTTTAAGCTGTTTTTGTAACTTTATTTAAGTTTGTATCGAAAATAATAATATGAGGGTTATAAAATTTATATCACGAGAAATATCATAAAATTTCCTTTAAAATGAAATCTTTTTCGAATATTTACCTTCATTTCATGATTTTTGGTGAATTTTTAAAGTTTAATTTTTAGAATTTAATTTATGCTGATCACGTGGTTTCGTTTCTTTTTGTGATACTTTAAATTAATTTTGCGTCACGTACATAACAACGAAATAAATTGACACAAAAATATTAAAATACGGTATAGATAAAATTTAACCACTAGACTAACTGAGATGGAAGTTTTTTAAGAATTTAATTCAAAATAGTATGTTTTATGGATATTAAACATTCAAATTAATTGCATTGTAATGAGCGAGATGTGAATATACGTTATCTTTAGGCAGCGCTCTAAATTGTTAGAATTTACCCGAGGGAGGTTGTCGATGATAGATTGTCGGTGCAGACACTTTAAGCAACAGTTTTAAGACAAAGATATATTGTACAGATCTCTGCAGTGCAGAGAGGTTAGAAAACATCGCGAATGGAAATGACACTTATGGAACTGCGGTCAGAAGGTCAAAGGGGAAAGATGAATCCGATAAGAAAATGATCCAGACAGATGCAGGCGCCAGATCTAATTAGTATGTTAATCAAACACGTAATAGTCAGCCAAGGCAACAAATGAGAGTGGAACGCAATATACGAACCAGGACCAACCACTAATTTCGATAGGTGAAGCGTCAGACGAATGAAAAAAACGAGAGGTGATAAGCAATAAGGAAAGAAGTTAAAAAAACTTATATCGTTGTTGGATATTTTTTCAAGAGAGATCCCTTCTGAAGAAGCAAAAGAGAAACATAAAACTAAGCCTCGAAAACGAAAAGTTAAAAAAAAATCGAAAGTATTTGCTACCCAGCGAAGTGCACTACTAACACAAAATAAGTTAAGACAGCGCAACGGAGGATGAAGGTTGAGGAAATTGATGTATTAAGGAACGAATGAAGGTCATGCTGTCTAGCCCCTGACTGAACATATGCGAGAGTAGCTTCAAATAATCGCTAGCAAAGACGTGAGTCATCTACGAGACAAAAAGACCGCCGAACGACGAAAGAGCGAATTCGAGATCAATCCTATGAGAACGACAGTATCTGCAGTGGAAGTGTTGACCAAAGACTGTTGCTGAATAGAACTTCATACATAATTTACTCAAGGAAATGAACTTATAAGCGTCTACCGACCAACGAAGTCAAGAACGCTGTTAGTGGAACCGTGGAATGTGGTGCCGTAGGAACGATAATATAATCTGTTGGACTGTGTACAAGCGGATATCGTGAATTTGTTTGCGGGACAGAGCTATACGTACAGCAAATCCCGGGTGAGAAATTTTGATATGCCAATTGTTTCACATCTCGCTTAATTACATATTCGCCACTTGCCCGCAAGGGTCGGCATCTGATGGTATATAATAGGGGAATGTATGAATTAAGATAATAGAGTATGAATTTCAGCGATAAGCTTAATGCAATATTATTGTGTATAAAGTGTGTATAATAAATGCATATATGTACAAAAACAGTGTGTTTATTTGAGAGTTGTACCTATTTTATTTAACTGAGACAGAATTGGTCGCAACGCGACGCAAAGGGGTAAATATACTATCATAGCCTAACGATCACCCACAGGGTCATTACATGCATACATTGACCGTTGTATTTATTTTGAATATTTTCTTCTACATTATTTTGTCTATAAAAATATCCGTTACGATTTTTTTATAAATATAATTTTTTGGCATTAATTGTATACATTGACAGTTGTATTTAATTTAAATGTACTCCGTAGCGAAGCACAGGTATTCAGCTAGTCAATCTATAAAAACAAAAGTGCATAAAACGGTTAACATTTTTCTTCATTTGCGCAAACTGTAAATTAAATAAAAAGGTGTGATTCTGAATAACCTGATCTTTAAGACAACAGGAATAGGTAAATAAATACACCAAAAACTTAAGGCAATAACCTGTACTACTATACTACATAAATGAAATATTGGGACATGATCTTTTCATCAAAACTTAGTAAAATAGCTCGATCTTCAAAGAAGAAAATGCACAGAATTTCTTATTATAAAAGCATTGAATGCTGCATTATGATTAACAGTGAGAAAGTAATAGTTACTAGAATAGAACTATCGTTTTAGAAAACTATCATAAATGGAGACATGAATCATTACAAAGCAAAATGTAAATCAAACATTACTTCCAAACTCAGGTTCATAATGCAGCGTATACCGAACCAGACCAAAGTGTTGAGGGTAGTAAAAAAATTACCAAATTTCTTAATTTTGCTAATGCGTTTATAAAAAAATAAAATAAAATAAAGGAAGAAAGAAATCATAGTGAAATATGTATGAAAGCTTCTTAAATTCTTTGAGTGACAAATTTTAAAAAGCTTCAAATTCTCAAAGTTCAGTGGATACTAAAGAACTTTTCCTTCACTAGTTGTCTACATCAAATGCCTTTCATCCGTCATTAAAACAGAAAAAACTGTCATGAAGTCTAATTCAAAAACAAATTTAATTTTAAATGAATAATATAAGTTAACTTTTCAGTTAACCTTTTTTCCTTTGAAAAATGTATATTAGATTCGTCAAATGTTAGATTTCTCTTCTCTGAAACTGAAGCATTCGCCTATATTATCCCAATAAAAATTACATGCCGGCATGAGTAGACCGGTTGGAAATTCACAAATCTCTTAACTACAACTGGTCAACTATGTTTCTGACGAGAACCACGCTCATTTGATTCCCATTTGTAGCTTTCATGGCAGATTCCATGAGGTAGAAAATTCATAGGAACTTAACAGTAAATACGTCAGTAATAAACTATAACAAAAAAAATCACTCACTAAGAAGGAGTTGTCCGATTATAATGAAATTTCGGATGCAAAGACGTTTCGACCGAACATGCAAATGATTAAAATTTGGTGTCCAAAGAATGAATAGCGGGAACTCCAGCGCATCAGAACTGCGCATCCAGCAGGTGTATATAAAGAGCGATTCTCGATCTGGTGTTCAAAATTTCTGTTACATTTCGACTGCGGATATCTTACGTCGACTGTCACAATGCCTCTCCGAAGGATCCGTACTCATTACGAGCATATTTCACAGTTTGAAAGAGGTCATGTCATCAGGTTGAAAGAGGCTGGTTGGGCCAATCGAAGACATCTGAGTCGAATGGCAAATCGCCCGACATCTGGGTCGAAGCAATGCAGCGATTAGACGATGCTGGCAAGAGTGGGTCAACAACGGCAGATTTAAGCTTCAGGATGGCGGCGGTCGACCTAGAACCACAACTGAACGGGAAGACAGAGCTATTGTCAGATCAGTTGTCATAGCACCGGATTCGTCGATATCACCCATCCGACGTGGACCTGCACACAAGTGTCCAACATGATTATTGAGAGATGACTGAGAGAGCGAAATCTACGCTCGCACCAACCGTTACGCCGCTGACCCCTCCCGCCTGTACACCGTCAAGTCCTATTACAATAGGGCTTTTCTTGATCAACTTGGAACTGCGCTGACTGGGAACGTATAGTCCTTAGTGTCGAATCCTGTTTTCAACAGTGTCCTAACAACCACCGAAGACGTGTCTGGAGACTCCAGGACAGCGTGAGGATCCTACCCTTACAATCGCACGCCACACAGGTCCACAGCAGGACGTTATGGTATGGGGTTCTCTTTCCTTTGATAGCCGCACCCTTTTTGGTAGTCATTAGTAGTGACACACAACACTTACAACACAACAGTACGTAGACGACATTCTGCGACACATTTTGTTGCCGTTCCTCTTGCGCCACCTTGGACTTACTTTTCAACAAGATAATGCCCGGTCGCATACGGAGCGTGTTGCTATGAATTGTCTTCAAGCTTACCGAACACTTCCTTGGCCACCTAGATCTCCTGATCTCTCCCCCATAGCGCACATTTGGGACGTGATGGAAGGCGATTGCAACTATCCCGGAATGTTGCCGATTTAGCCCGACAGTTGGAGACAATTTGGCAAGAAATCCCGCAGGACACCATGCGAGAATTTTATCAGTTGATGCCACGCCGGGTGACAGCTTGCTTCCGGGACAGAGGTGTACTAACGCGGTATTGACTTCCGCACTTTGTAACAGTCAAATTCTGGAATAAATCTTTCAATTGTTTGGATTTTGTGTGTGTGTGTGACTGTGTGTGCATGTTCTTCGCATCTACCAATTTTTGTCGCAATCGGACAACTCCTTCTTGCTATGTCGATTTTTTTTTTGTTATAGGGTGTAAATGGGGACCATGGAGCATATCAACGAGGTTGTGTGTGTATGGGGGAGTTAGAGAGCTTTTTTTTTCGGGGAAACATTAGATGGAGCTGAAACTTCGTGTATTTTTGAAGAATTGAAATTTATGCATTGTCATAATTATGTACAAGGCATAAATTCTCATTTCTGAACTTAAAAGAGGGGCTTATTCTATTGATGATGAGACCTGTTGAAATTTGTTCGGAATTTAGGCGATGACTATGCAATAGAATATCATTTATTGTACCTTAGATCATCAATGATAATATGAACAAAGATTGAGATAGATTTCCATTTATTAACCCTTCCAATTCCAAAATAAGACAACTACTTTGTTTTACTCTCCATAATAAAATTAAATTCAAACAAGTGAATAAAACCTGCTGCAGACCTTGCAACAGAGTTATTTTTATATGCGGATTAAATAACTCTAGCCGGAACTTCGCTTCGCTTCGCTCAGATACCCTTGCTCCGCTAAGCTACGCACCAGTCCAAAAACATCATTGAATTCCCCATTCGCAGGCTCACCAAGAATATTCTGGCTGTAGCGGTCAGTAAAACACACCTACCGCTGGCTGTATGAAACTCGTAGGCGCAAATGGCAATACACCATTCAATCACGGCACTTTTCCCTTGCAATTCCAATAATGTAATAAATATCGACGTACATTCACTCACCTCTTGCAACATCACCGATAAATCCCTAGCCTCTGTATCTATATAAATAAAGCAAAGTGTCTCTATGTATGTATGTATGTACGTATGTATGTATCGTATACAAATCTACATTTCTTGACGAATCTGGTTGAAACTTCGTATACTTATGTTTTGAAGCCTTAGGATAATTTTAAGATAAGCTTGGAAGCTTTTAAATAATTATAAATAAATACAGTTTTTAAATAATATTTAATCTCTAGGCGTTGGAATCATCAGAACTGCGTATGCGCACATTTTAGATGTTAATTCTAGATGTTGCAAGGTAAGTGAATGCATTTATTGATTTTTAATTTCATTTTTTGTTTTATTAAAAGTTAATTTTCTAATATTACTCCTTTTGTTTTCTTTTTTCCAATGGCAAGCAAAATGAAATTGCCGGAGCAGTTACCATTCTTCATTATACATAAACGTCAATTCCAGTGCCATGCATGTTAGCGTAATATATCATGAGATAAATGAAAAATATGCCCATGCGGTGACTTCAAACTTTATCTCTTTTGAATTATTTATTATTATTTTAAAATCTTTGTTGATCATGATACAATACGGTATTTTAATTTTGTGGCAACATTGATTGTTGAAAACCTTTCATTTCATTTATTCCTTTCCTTTCTTTACATTTCCTTACCTTTTATTTTAATCCTTTTTTAATGGGTTAATTCCCAGTATACGAATTACCGATTTTTACAAGTTGCCGGTGTTCACTTTTTCTGTATTCTGTCATTTTTTGTTTAATTTAGTTACTTTTTTGCATATTCTTTCTTTTATGCTTCTGTCTGAAACTCTTTGGAATATATTTTTTTATCAATCTCAAGTAGGAATTAAGCAAAATCTTACCATTTATGCTTCAAATAGTTGGACACTTAACATTGTTTACCAGGGGTGTTTTAAAACAACTGTTAATTATGTTTGTGTTTATCTTTGATTATTGCTATTCCGTTTCTATATTTTTAAGTATCCTTTTTTACTGTGTTCACTTTTTGGTTATTTTGCCATCATTTTTTATTATCATTCTCAAGCAAGAATTAAGCAAAATCTTAATATTGTTTACCAGAGGTGTTTTAAAACGACTGTCAGTTATGTTTGTGTTTAGCTTTGATTACTGCTATTCCATTTGTGTGTTTTTAAGTATCCTTTTTTACTGTGTTCACTTTTTGTTTATTTTGTATTTGCTGTGTAGTAACATTTTATTATTTTATTTATAGCGCTTTAATTGCCACATCGTAGAACATCAAACAACCTTTAATGTGAATTTTTAAAGGATTATACCAAAGGATGGGGGGTATTACTTAGCTCTTGTCTGGGGACTTCTGACAGACTCTGCTTGTTATTCCACGGGGAACAAAAACTGATGAAATACATGCATGCCTGAAATCTTCAATTATATGGAATGAAATTGAAACACTTGATCTTCCAACTAATATGAGGGTTCATACGACAGGTGATGCTGATGCACATCAGTTTTCCGATACTTTACTTCAACTAGGAAATAGAAACTTAATGTCTCATGGCGATGATGGACTTATAGCAGTGGAAGATATTGGAAAATTCATTGAAAATCATGAATATTTGTTACAAGAAGTGTTTCCTAACCTCTCTCAGCATTTTAAAGATCATAGTTGGTTACGTGAAAGAGTTATTCTTGCACCAAAATACGACAACGTTATACTCATTAATAAGCAGCTTTTAGGTCATTTGCCTGGCAAATCTCAGATTTGTAAGTCTGTTGATACAGTTTGTGCTACAGATGATAGAGTACTTTACAACATTTCATATGCGGGAGGGGAAAGTCTCGAAGAAAGAATTTTTCACCCATACGTGGAGGGGTGGAGGGAAGGGAACTTCTCACCGGGGGGGGGGGAAAGAATTTTTCTTCTGCCTGCGACTGTTTGCAGGACGTGGGATGCATAACCACAAAATTTAAATACCGTTATTCACTGGATTTTAGTGTTTCCATTCTCTCACAATGATTGCTGAAGGGAGCGTGTCCTTAAACCTACCGGCTAGACGGGCGAAGTCCGGTCAGTATCAAACTAAATATATCAAAAACAACCATGTTATCCAAAAATCTAACGCAAAACCACAACCACCTCGTTTGAAAATCTAACCACGACTACCATAATCGTTTAAATTAATTTCAAATCAACCGCCAGAGTGATCTCACTTAGCCAATAAAATTGTTAGATTACAAAATCGTATTAACGCATGAGCGAAATGCACAATCGTTCTACAGCTTCAAAATATCAACATTACCATATTTAGGTACGTTTTTTGCCAATCCAAAAAAAGTCGCCTAGTGGTGGGATAAAGCTTATTTTAAGAGTGCAGTGGATATTGAGCTACATTTTTATCATATTTTACTCGAAGGTGATTTGCATTTAGATTAAAACTGAAAATATTTTAACCTAATGTATTACCTAGCAGTTGCATTGAATTATTTATTGTATTTTCCTGTCATATTCCATATTATTATTGCATTATTATCCCGGGAGAAGTTTCATATCCTCGTAAATATGTTGTTTGTAAAAAAAAAACTAAATTGTCTTTTAGTCTTACAAAACGTTGTAGTTTATTAAATGTAAGTGACATTCAGGAACAGAGTATAAATTGTCATATCTGCAAGAAAGAATACAAAACTGAACCTTTGTTTGAAAATCATAAAAAAAAACATGTAAAAATTTAAATTCAGCCCTCTTCCTCAATCCATTTTACTGAATGACTCATTCCGGTTTACAGTCAAACAGTTTATTGTTTTGTTTATGTATACATTTTCGCGGTATTCGTACAAGATTCAAGTGTAATTGAGAATTATTGCTTTGTAGAAAAGTGTTACAATAATTTCAACTGTTATTTGCACCTTTTTCATTTTGCTTATCTGTATTCTTGGTCGTGCCATCCATTCTCTGGTATATATATTTTGTAATTATTAGTAGTAGATATACGTATTATAACTCGATAGCTATTTTTCTCTCTTTTACATAATGTCAAAATTCTTGAAATGCATAGGAGGAAATTGTTTAAAAAATTTAATTGATGAGTATAATTATATGAACGTACTCTAGAATCACTGGTTTGTTTTTAAGAACATTGTTTTCAAATATAGTTGAAAATGTTACTACTCTTAATGAGGTTAAAGTTCGTCATTAACTTATTGCTTGACGCAGTGTGTTTTTAAAACATTTTGTAATACATGTTATTGTGCACACTTTTGTGCAGTCTTAAATATCTCGTATTGGTTGTCAACTATTTGTTTAATGGCATAGATTAGGGATCTCCAAACTTTTTAGCCAAAGAGCCACACTGGCTGCTCCACCAAGTCCCAAGGGCCAAGACCTAGCTAGCTAGCTAGCTCATCATACCCACATATGGCATGAACTTTTCGCCAAATTGGTGATGGCCCGTTGCGTATACTACATCTGTTCCCCAACGTATTGTAGTTTTGAATTATGCGCAAATTTTTGTTTTGGGTCTAGCCAGCGACTGAGATATATATGGTGTACAGTGGAGAGTATGCTTGGATATTAGAAGTTTTAAAACCAGTCATGTCAGCTGTTAATTTTATCAGTTCACATGTACTCAATCATCGTCAATTCTGCGAGTTTTTTTTTTTCAGAGATTGGAAAAAATGACTTACCATATTTTACAGCAATACTCTGGCTTAGCTGAGGAAAAGTTCTAACGCAATTTTTTTTTTTTTTGCTCTGAGTAATAATGAAAATTTTCTTGAATGAAAGGAATCATCCTCTGGCTGAGTTACAAAACAATGAGTGGTTATGAAAGTTATCATTTTATACAGGTTCAACTAAACATATGAATGACCTTAATTTAAAATTATGGACCTCTTAAGGAGAAAACCAGCTTCTGCCTGATTTATACACTCATATTAAGTCCTTTCAACAAAAATTATTCTGTTTTAATCTCTTGTTGAACAAAAAATGTTTCACACGTGTTAATACAAACATTCAGTCAACAAACTGAGACTCAATTTCTGGTAGATATCGCAATTGAAGCTTTGGGTGCTTTAAACGTAAACTTTGAGTCTTGATTTTCAGATTTTGATGCAATTGCAAACAATATCAAGATTTTCAAAATCTTTTTAATGCCGATATAGAAACCCTTGCCCCAGAACTTCAAATGGAAATGATTGATTTGCAGTATAGCAATATTTTTAAAGAAAAATATTTAAAGTCATCATTGATGGTATTTTATGAGTCTTCCACTCACACAGTTTGATTAGTTGCATAAATTTGCTCGTGGCTATTTTTTCTGCTTTCGGCACTACTTATCTGCATGAAAAAACATTCTCCAAAATTAAATATACCAAAAATATTTACAGATTCAAATTAATTGATGAATTTGAAGTCGCTGCTGATAATTTCCACTAGTAAACTTGATCCAGAACTGTAAACAATTGAAAGTGGAAAGTTTCAGCTACATAAATCTCATTAATCATAATTATAATGTTTAATTTCATTATGTAAATTACCTATTGTATGTCACTTATTTTTAGGATAAATCTCATATCATTAATTGCAATTAAAATATTCAATTTCATTATGTATGTCAGTTATTGTGTCTCTTAATTACCTATGTATTGTTATTGCGTCTCTTAATTACCTATGTAGTGTTACCTATTGTATGTCACTTATTTTTAGGATAAATCTCATATCATTAATTGCAATTAAAATGTTCAATTTCATTATGTATGTCAGTTATTGTGTCTCTTAATTGGTCATTAAATAAAAAATCATTATTATTTTGTATAATTTATTTACATTGTAAATTTTACAATGTAATCAAAATAAAGTATGGCGGACTGGATTGGTGGTGCTCGCGGACCGTAGTTCAGAGACCTCTGGCATAGATCGTGTAGGGATGTTGTGTTAAACTGTCAATTTCCTATTTTTGCACCAAGCTGCTCTAGAATAGACATTTTTGGTCAGATTTCACCCGAACTGCGATATTAAAACAAATTACGATATGGAACTTTGATAAAAACCTGAAATTCATTGTTGTTATTGGCGAATCCTCACAGAAGATAGACACTAATAATTTTTTAATTAATATCTATTCTATATATTTTTGTTCTTTTGAAAGTTGGTTACATCATAGTTTTTTTTTTTTTTTTTTTTTTTTTTTAAAAACTTTTTCAAGTAAAATCAGATTTCTAAAATATTTGGAGTTTAGAAAAAAACATTCATTCAAACATAGAGCTAGTGAAGTGTTGTATGATTAATGTTTGAAGCAAAATTAAATTATTCCATTGAAGTTGGGAAAATTGAGAACTAGGTGTTGTAGATTTTAATCAGTTTATCAGAAATAATTTATTTTATGAAATGTGGTGAAAGTAATCAATTAAACTCATGTTATGAAATATAATAGTAATATATTCTGATGTGAATATGATGTTCAGGTCTCCTTGATTGGGTCAGGAAGACCCTATAAAACTCTGGAGCCCATAGAATCTTCTCCCATTTGCCTTCTCTGGTTGGGCCCACAGGTCAAATCAGCAATAAAAACAATAAGTCCCAGAATGAAAAATAGGCCACATGAAATTGAGAGGATTCAGATATTCTCAAATATACCAGTGTTTTATATTTACATACTTTTAAATAGATAGAACTGCTTAATTTTTCATTTATGTTGTTTTCCTGCCAATTTTTTAATTCTACCTGTAAAAAAAATTCTCTTAAAACTTTTACCTGAAATATTTTTTACTTTTATATCAGTTTATGCAACAATTGTTTGAGTTATCAAAAAAATGGGTATTTTTAAGCTAACTCATTACTTGAAAAGAGTCAAACAATGCTTTAAATTAGTTATCTGATTGTTCAAAAACAATGCACTTTGCACTGCTCTGTATATCAAGTTTTACTCTAAAATGTTGAAAACTACACAACCTTTCTCATCATATGATTTGAGATGATTTCCATATCCAATTTACCTGAGTTAGTTTTTTGTTGTTGTTTTGTTTTTCTGTTGCTATTCAGTTTAAGAGTTATTAATACCGCAGCTATGAGTTGGTTTGTTATCAATGAAGTTTTTTGATTGTTGAAATATTGCCAAAACAGTAAATAAAAGCATAGGCTCCAATGAATATTGTTATGGAATAAAAATAATAGAGAAACTAAATTTAGAAAGTTGATAAGATACTTAATTCCTGTTTTGAAACCATAATGCTGTATATCTTAAATTTTCCTACTGAAGTATTTTATTAGCTCGTTTTAATTTAGTCTGAATTTCTAAAATTTAGATTTTATTTAAAGTCTAGTTTCATTAAAATCATGGCTATGAAAAATTAGCTCTTATTCAAATTCCTGTATGTTTGTATTAACAAAAAATGTTTTGACTGTGAAAGGCAATGTATTTCTGCATTTAGTAGGTAAATATGCAACTTTTTGTGTGCTATAATGCACTACAATTATCATTAAATCAGGCCTCAATTTTAAGATACCTCTTAGCAATCTTTACAATCCTTTTGTGTTTTTACTTTGTATATAATTTTTTTTATACATGTGTACTCATCTTATTATATGGGTCATATTGGTATGAGACTGCTAAAAATAATCCATATATATATTTTTTTATTTTCTTTTGTATGGTCAGCCTATATAACACCATTGGATACTACGGTGATTCATATGCTATAAATAACCAATTTTGGGATTTTGTCATAGATTGGCTTCCCGTATCTTTACTCAAATGTTACATGTTATTCTATATTCAAAACAATGTTTTTTTCTCTTATACTAAACAATGTCTACACTTATAAGGTTTTTCTTACAAAATACTCTAAAATTTTTAAACATTTTATAAAGAATAATTTATATTGAGTACTTACTTTTATTTTTTGTTTTTAAGGATTCATATTTTGTTCTGTGAACTCTACATAGAAACATGTCGCTAGCAGATGAATTATTAGCTGATCTTGAGGAAGCCGGGGAAGCAGAAGATGAGCATCTACTTTTATTAGATGCTCCAGTTCAAGAAGTGGATGATATTCCTATGGAAATTGATACAAAGTTTCAATCTGTTAGAGCTATTGCTAAGTTAAGGGATAGTGAGCAAGTAAGTAATTGTTTGATTTTATACATTGTAAAATATTTAGAACTTTTATATATATGGTTTTATACTTAATGGTTATCTTTCTAATTGCACAGTAAAATTTTTATTATTTTCATTATTTGTCACTAAAAGAGTAGCTTTAAATAGTGATTTTCAGTGATTTTATGTTGAACTTTCAAAATCATATGTAATACTTCATTAAATGCCATATTTATAGAGTTTTTACTTTGTTTAAAATTTTTAGATTTAAAAAAATAGTGATAATTTGTAAATAAATCACAATGAAATATTTTCAAATAAATTTTGATTAAGTTGTTTGGCAGAATTTATTATTTTTTTAATTACAGATAGATAAATGTGAATCAGAGGTGCATTGTGACTTGCTGTTTGAATATTATATAGTTTTAACATTTCTCTCGTTTTATTTTTGTTTCCTGTTCTTTCTAGCTGCAAAGAGTAATGGAAGAGATTGCTCATAGGAGAAATTCAGAAAGGAAAGAAGGTATTCTCTTTTTGAATTTTAATTAAATTATGAACCTTTGCTTAATTAAAATAAACTAGTATTGATTTTTAAAATGTATCCATATGAGTCCATGTATTTGAAAGATAGCAAGGTGGACTTATAAAATAATAATTATAAACTAGTAACTTGCAATATTTATACATTGAACCTCCAGTTTGCCATGCATCACAAAAGAAAAGTATAAAAAATAAAATATAAATAGCTGTAAAGAATGTCAACATTGCTCACAAAAGAAGGAACATAACTTGTTTATACAGAGATGAAAAACTGATAATCCATGTGCATTTTACTGTTAATTTAATCAAACTCTGTCTAAAGCAAAATTTCATTTAAAACTGCTAGACAGTTTATTTATGGGGTTATTCCTGCTTTCTGGCTTTCTGTGCATAACTAAAATAAATCTCTAAATAATCAGAATTTTAATATAATCTTGTTGTAACTCTCGTAAGCATATGTATAATATTTAAAGAGATGAACTAATATACAGTGATGCCTCTCTATGGTGGCCAGTAGTGGTTCCATATAAAATTTAAGGGGTGGCCATGGAAAAGAGGTTTCTTCCATAACATTGGCTCTATGGAATCTTTTATCAGTTCTGAACAAAATATTGCCATTTCAAGAGGTAGCCAGCTGGAGAAGTTTCACTGACTATAAATAAATGAATATGCTTGCATGAGAGAAACACAGGGAGATGGAAGGAATGAGTATGTATTATATATATATATGTGTGTGTGTGTTTGTTTGCTTGTTTGAACCTTATATATATATATATATATATATATATATATATATATATATATACTTATTTACTATTATTTAGGGGGGAAATTGCTTGTCATTATGGATTCTACTTTTAACTGATATAATCTCATTTATGTGTTTTTAGAAACAACATGTTTATAAAACACATGTTTAAATGTGTCTTTGTGGTATTAAATTCTTAAATTTATATTTCAATTCTGTATGGTTCGTCATATAAATTACAATACATATACATCTGTTTAGTTATAAAGTAATGTTTTCTGCAGAATAAAATAATGGCAGGGCACTCATTCATGACAGAGCACTGTAGTTTAACTAATATTGCAAATAATAATAAATGGCATTAAAAAAAATTTATTATTATTATTATAAAATTATTATTATTATTATTATAACTTGTAATTATTTAATGCATATTTGATGATATAAAACTAGTTTTAATTAATTGAAGCTAGTTTTCTAAGCCGAATTTTCACTGTGCTAATAAAGCCTAATTAGGTTCAAAGAAATTCTCAGTAAAAGCAAAATCAATTTAAAAATGAGGCTGGGCAATTTTTTTCAAACCCAAAAGGTGTAGGTTGTATATAAAAAAATTTAGCTTTATTCTTTACCCTCTTGTAATTCATTTAATTACATTCACTAATAAATATATGAATAAGTCAATTTCTTATAATAATTTTCTATCCCATAAATTTTTAAAAAAATTTCAACCAATGAAATTTCTACTTTTATTTTGAATCTAATCTCATTAATTAATGTTTTATTAAGTTAAGATTTTATTAATTTTTTTATAAGATTTAAACAAATTTATTTTTTTTAATTTAATATCCTTTTTATTTTCAGCTATTGGGCCTGTTGAAGCAGATCCTGAATATTTATTGATCGTTGAAGCAAATAATTTAGCAGTTGAAATAGATAATGAAATTAGTAAGTTATTTAATAGAATAAAATGCTAATTTCATAATTTTTGTTTGATGTTTGAGATATGGAACTCTTAGAATAGCATATTGTTTAATTCCATTATATAGCTTGACGAATTTCTCTCTTTAAAAAAAAAAAAAAAAAAAAAACTGTAAATTTAGCAAATGATCTTCATTTCTTGGATTCTTTAGTATAATGTGATATAATGCAGACAAATTATACCCATGATCTTTCTTTTTACAATGAAATTTCTTTTTAATATATCTTTCAGGCTGTTTTGATTCTCATATCTTTCAACTTGAATATATGGCATTTTTATAAAAGGTCAATATTTACATTAGTAATTTCTTCAAGGAGGATATTCTGCTTCTTTAAGAATATATTGTAATTTTTTTTAAATCTTTAAAAAAAAAAAATTACAGTTGAAAATTCATTCCAGAATAAAAGTACTAGTCTAAAATTTCTTTCAGCATATAATTTTTTGTTCTGTTTGATATTTTTTTATTTATATGCATACTGCATAATGTTATTATCATGTAAAACAAGAAGTTCCGGTTTGAGGGGATCAGGGATCATCAACTCTGAAGCTACGATTTTAATTCAATGAGTACTTTATTTGAAAAATAGTTAAAATAAATTCAATGCTTATGGTATAAGTTTTTTGTTGTTCTAATTAGAAACTTGATACCATAAATAATGTTTGTTTTTAAACAACATTATTGTTAATTTTTTTCTTATGGTTTTACTTTGCTTTTCAAGAGCTTTTTATTTTATTTATTTATTTTTATGCTTTGCTTTCAGATATCATTCATAAATTTATAAGAGACAAATATTCTAAAAGATTTCCTGAGCTTGAATCATTAGTTCCAGTTCCATTGCAATATGTATCTACAGTTAAGGTATTATTTTCAAATTATTTGTTGCAAATATTTAGTTTATATATATTATATAGTTCCTCATTTTATATCAAATATTCTTTACCTTTGCTATTATTTTTAAACAGTGTGTGAAAATTTGTCTTTAGTATTGTCATAATAAAGTCAAATATTTTGTGGTTATGAAATGAGTTTAATTTTTTTTTAAACCTCACTTTTGTGTATGTGTCTGTGCATGGGTTCTTTGTATGTGTTTTCTGTCCGTGAATCATATTAAAATAAAGTTGTATTGAGTGTATGATTTATCATTATACAATTTTTTTATATCCAGTTATAATTTACAAGAAAGTATAATTCCTATAAATTATTAAATAGCATTAAAATATCATAATATAAAGATATGTTATTCAATATATCTTTTAATTATGTTGTATAGTGGAACCTCGATCTATCATTTTCAAAGGGACCCATTGCACTGAACGATACATGCAGGAACATAACAAAGAAATAGTATCATCGGGACTGGATGAAATAAATGACACATACAAGAAAATGAGGATTCAAGGAACAATCAATTGAGGTTCCACTGTATATATATAAAAATTGAAAGATAAATTATTTATTTTGACTAGACAAAATAAAATATGTTAAAAAAATAATATAACTGAAGTTTTTCAGTTTTGTCTAAAGAATTGATATTATATTTTGTGTGTAAATTCTTGACATTAAAATTTATAAACTTTACAATATATATATATATATATATATATATATATATATATATATATGTATGTATGTATGTATGTATGTATGTATGTATATGTCATGTCAGGGTTGTAAACTAGATCTAATTAGGTTATAAATAAGCAAACTAATGGGAGATACTAATTAAATGCCAAAAATTGACAAGATAGGGAATGAAAGAGTGTATAGATGGCAGCATTGTATGGAGGCTCTCTGGATTCAGGAAACATGCATTTTTGAGTCATGCTTATGCAGCAGGAATCACATACTCTCTGACTCACCATCATCTGACTATGAAGCATCGCTGATTAATAACCATGTGCATTGGGTGTCTGAAAACATATACCACGGGATTTTAATAGTATCATGCAGAACAAGGGAGTAAAGAAAAGGGAATGGATGCGTCACCGTTAGCGAGAGATTGTGAACAATAGAATTTGATGATGATGGAGTTTTGGGTTTTAAAACCTTGATTTAATAAAATGTCTTAGCTTCAATTACGTTGTGATATGTTTCTGTGTTTGACTGACTCTCTAAGCAATGACCATGGACCGCAACTCAATATGGATTAAATGATGACTTTAGGACAGCATGCAGTAGGCTTGATATATATATATATATAATGTGTGTATGTTGTAAATTGAGTGCTAAATTATTACATAAATAACATGTGATTCTGACATGCCTATAAATGAATAATATTCTGTAAAACTATCACTTTTGTTCTATATTGTGCATATTTATACAATGCTGTTTCTAAATGCATCATTTTATTATTTTAAGGAATTAGGAAATGATTTGGATAAAGCAAAAAACAGTGAAATTTTGCAAGAATTTTTAACTCCTGCTACTATTATGGTTGTCAGTGTTACTGCCTCCACAACTCAAGGGTATGTTTCAAAAAATTAAATATTGTTTTCAGGATTTACACTAAAATTCATTCACTTTAGATTATTATATTCAGTGCCATAACTAGGCAGGTTCACCCACACAGGACCCACTTGGAAGAGGGAGCCCAAAATACTGTTCACAAGAAATTACATTTTTAAATTGTAAAGCCTTTCTACTGTGTGGTTTAGCGATTAGAAAAGAGCAAATGAGTCAGATGTTAAGATATGTCCATGTTGACTGTAATGAAAAGGTAATGATTTAAGAAAGCTTCATCAAATTTATTCAGTCACATGAAAAAAGAAGAGAAGGTTTATTGACTGAGATTTTAAATAAACTAGAAGTTTATAAATTGGATATTCAGGAATGTAGGGGGCAAGGATTTGACAACTGTGCCAAAATGGCTGGCAAATATACGAGAGTAAGTGTGCATATTTTAGAAATTAATAATTTAGCAATATTTGTACCTTGTTTAGCTCATAATCAAAATTTAGCTGGTGTCCACGCTGCATCTACAACTCCAGAAATAATTACTTTTTTTATTACCTTGCAGAGATTATTTAATTTTTTCTCATCCTCAACAACATGTTGGGACATTTTAATGAAGTACCTAAAATTATCACTTAAAAGTTTTTCTGATACAAGGTGGTCATCAAAGGCCAGTGCGATAAAGGCATTGTATTTACAATTACCTAAAGTAATGAAAGGAGTGGAAATGATTGCAAACGATTTTTCAAATCCAGAAGCTGTATTGAATGTAAAAAGTTTGATTTTGCAAATTCATTATTGATTTATCAGCACTCATTCTATATGGAATTAAATTCTACATTGTATCGATGGAACAAATAAAGCATTACAACAGAAATAGATTGTGGAACAAAATTAATTGCTGGATTACGTAGTATTTTACGAGGCCTTCGAGGTACAGGTTTTGAACAAAATTTCGTGGAAGTACAAAATTTGGCTGAAGAAATGGGTATAGAGAAGGGATTTCTTAATAAATGAAAGAGAAGAGTTAAGATAATGGAAATAGATGAAACACCAGGTGGAGGAAGCAACATGACATCCAAAGAATTATTTAAAATACAAATTTACAGTGTTCTTGATACTATTGTCTCAAATAGGTTATGAATGTTGCTGATTTTAAAAAATCGGCTATAGATCTTGCTATTAATTATTGCAAATATTTAAAAAGTACAAATTCACATGTGAAATTGAAAGTTTGAAGTTTGAAGTAACAACGCTTATACAAAATATAGAAACTGCATCTCCACTTAATATTCTACAGCTCTTCATGGTTTTGGTTTAATTGAGTCTTACTCAAATATCAATGTCGCTCTTCAAATATTTCTAACTCTTCAAATATCTATTGCTTCATATGTGTTTACTGATATGAAGTTTTAGCAAGCTGAAATTAATAAAAAATATTTAAGATCAACTATTGGACAAGAATGATTATCCAATCTTTTATCATTTCAATAGAATAATACAATATCCTTAAAAATATTAATTATGATGATGTCATTAATGAATTTGCTGAAATGAAAGCCAGAAAAGTACAATTAAAATAAATCTTATTTAAAATCTATTATAATGTATGTGTTTTATTATTTTCCCAAACCTAATTAATTAATGGGCCTAAATGCAAATTCTTGCACAGAGCACAGGAATGGCTAGTTACAGCACTGATTATATTAATGATTATTTTACATAAATATATTCTTACTCATGGTTTCAAATTATTCTTGATACTCATCAGAATTATCAAAAAAAAATTAATTACTTTCAGAAAAGAATATTTATTAAGGAAATATTACTCTTTGATGAATTTTATGCATGTACATAAGGAAATGGGGGAAATTTAGCAATAACTGACTCTTGAACCTCACTGGACTAAAACTGGGTATGTTCATTTCTGAGATTAAACTTTTTTTCACCAAGAAATGAAATGAAAGTTTGGAATCGGTCATTTAGGTGAGATTAAACAACTTAAGTTCCTACATCTTGAGCTAAGAACTGCTTCAGTAGATTTGAGGCTTGTCTTTCTTGTTAAAATTGTGGAAATTAATTACTTAAGACCTATGTGAAGTTCTGAACTCTGTTTCAGAATTTTTTTTTCTAGATAAATTTATCTGAGAAATAAAGAGCACTAGCAATACTTTTATTTAGCATATTAAAAAAATTTTTAAGTTTCTGTGAATTTAATTGCTTAAAGATTTTTACCCATTTCTCTTAATTATAATAATGTTTATTTTGTCATAGATTATATTTTATGTCATTATATATCAAAATTTTACACTTTTAATAATAGAACCTGAACATACAGCAGAAAATATTTAGAAGACTGTTGCACATGTTTTTAAATATTGCAAACAGTTTTTAACCTCTTCTGAACTAAGTTTTTAGTCCTTTTCTTCCCCCCATTTTAATAAGCAATCTGACAGTGTTTATAATGAATTTGATTTATTTGTTTTCAATACTGAAAGTTTTCTCTCTTTATTCTTGGGAAGAACTGCAATTTTTCTTTGTTGTTAGGAAGCTATTAATATGTGCTCTTATTATGATCTACTTTAATTGGAGTGTAAAATATAACTTGTTTAACAAATTAATTATCTTTCAGACAACTGCTGACAGATGAAGATCTTAAAGTCATTGATGAAGCTTGTGATATGGTATGCTGATCATGTTTAATTTTCTTTGATTTTTTCTAAATTGAATCCATGTGTTCTGTTTCATTTTGGGAAAGCATGTTTTATGATTTACATTATGCTTTAGTCATATTAGGCAGGGTTAATATTTTTCCCATTGTTTGAAACTTTATTCCTCATTTTCCTACTTTTTCTTACTCTTTGGAAGTCTGTTGGGATTTTACATGCTTTATAGGTCAGTTCATAACCAATGTATGGATTGGATACCTTGAACATGTGATCTGTTTAACAGCTTTTGCTATAAAATCATACATATTATATGTGCTGGTTTTTAAATTTTTAAGTTTGTTTTCTAAAAATCAAACTTCATTCATTCTTGCCTTCAAATTTCCTTCTTGCCTGAAAAACTTTTTATAATTCCTTTTTTAAAAAAATTTCCACTTTTTAAAAACTGCAATTTTCTTTTTTTTTCTTCTTTTTTTTTATTCCTTCCTTTTTTTCCCATTTTTTTTTTTGTAGAATTTTGCTTATGGTAACAAAAAAGGAAAATTTATTATCTGTGGTTCATTTGAATTTAAAGAGATATAGTAACTTAATTAATGATGGCTAACTTTTTATAATAGCTGTTGAACAATAATTGTTAAAAAAATTTTAATTTATAGGCCATTGAACTGGATAATTTCAAGCAAGAAATATATGCATATGTTGAATCTCGCATGTCATTTATTGCACCAAATTTATCAGTCATTGTTGGAGCCTCAACAGCTGCCAAATTAATGGGTAAGTGATAAATCTACTCTTGGTTTATGATACATTTACTGGCAGAATCTGTAGGTGATGTAAGTTGCACACAGATTCTGCTGTGAATAGCATCTGTGTACCCCAATAGTGGTTGCTACATTCAACCACTGTAGATGATTATATGGACTTTTTATTTCTGTCTGTAGTCTAATATGTTATAGGTCATATTTTAGTAATTTTCAGATGCTGAAAATATTTCTTTGATTTTAATGTGTATAACTTTTTTTCCTGGTACAATAACAATCATAAAATTTAATAAATTTAACTAAAGTGAGAATTTTGTGTACTGCATAAATGATTTTAAAGTAGGCATTCCTCCTTCAGATATAACACACACTGAATAATAATTTTAGCCTATAATTTTACTTCATTAAATCTGAAATCCAAGTCAAGTTTTGCAACCCAAAGAAGCATTTTGCTTTATACATAAAAAAACATTCTCACATTGAATTCCTCTTTAAGGTTTTGAAGTAATTGCTGAAAAAGTATTGTATGTGATGTCAGAAGTCTCATAATTGGTTACCCAACTGTAATTTTTTTCTATTTTAGACTTAGGTAAGTAGTTATGTAAACCAGTCACATAGCATTCATATATTGCTTTATACCTATTGTGGCATCTTAGGCTTTTCTCTGAGGCTTTTTGAAATTAATAAAATTGTGGCCAGGAGAAACAGAGTCCGAGTTGTGAATGATAAGGCCAGGGGTTAAAAACTTAACAAAAATTTAATGAAACAAAACAAATTAACATTAAACTAGTACAACAGAATCAAATGAATTTTAACGTAAGTGCAGAGTGATTTAACAGTATACTCCAAGACCTGGTTAGCCTCCCACAGGAGCTTAGAAAAACACGACCACCTAGCTTGGTTGTTACACGGGGAACTCTCTAAAAATCTCCAAGTCTCACTATACTCGAGGACTATATCTTGAGGTCTTTTCTTTGACAGCATGTCTTGAAATTCCTCAGAAGGTAACTCTGTTCAAAAACAGGGGCGGGGCGGATTAGTTTGGGACAGTCTTTCTTTTTGACGAATATTTTGGCCATCTTTATTGCGCTATAATGTCAAACTCGCATTGAGCTATTGCTCAGTAAGACAGTTTTACAAGGCGATGGGAGATGCTTCTGTTTTTCAAAACAGATAATCCTACATCTTCCTCGGGAAACAGATATGCCTGGGCTTATCTTTCAGGCTAAAAATTCTGGCGGCATTTGCTGGTATCGTTTTTTTTTAATCCGCTCGGAATCCACACATGTGTTCTGAAATCGCTGGGAACTCAAAATGGATATTTCGATAAACACGCAGCTGTGTTCATGCACTCTGTGGGGTCTCCAGAAAATAGCCCCATACTTGTATGACGCTATACCATAAACGGTCATACTTTTTTAAAAAGGCCTTTAAAACAAGTGCTAAGTAGAAATCAAGATGATTATACCTATGGCACTGTTCTATCTTGAAAAGAATTGTCTCTCTGACTACACTAGTAATATTGATATTGCACTTTCATTCGAATTCATGAGGAATTATTGCACCATCTGTTGAAGGTAAAATTTTGTCTTGTTTAATCTTGTCTTAATAGGAGGTTAAATTATTTGTTTATTCCAGTCATCTCAGTTTGTGATATTGAATGATTATGCATTTGATTTTCCTATTTCAATATAAATTCAAAATATAAACTTTTCCATAGTATTTTTATAAAATAGAAAAGTATATATAGATATATCGTTTCACTGGGCAAAGGCCAATAGATTTTGTATAAAAGTGTTTACTTTTTTTAGCAGATTTTAAAATTTTCATCTGAAATAATCTGCCTTTAAAAGAAATTTTTTTTAAGTACTACTATAATAAAGCATGGTTTAATAACTTTTCAATTATGATAATAAAAATTTAATGTTTGAACAATGCATTCCTTACTTATTTTATTTTGTGATAATGATATATTTTTTGGTATATTTCTTATTGTTTGTATTCAAATTTATTTTATTTGTTTATTTTAGGTGTTGCAGGTGGGTTGAGTAACTTAGCTAAAATGCCTGCATGCAATATTCAAGTTTTGGGCTCTCAAAGAAGAACATTAGCTGGTTTTTCAACCACAGCTATTATGCCTCATACAGGCTTTGTGTATTCCAGTGACATTGTACAAAACACACCAGCAGTATGTATATTATTTTGGCTGTTAATATATGCCTCATTATTTTTCAAATTGCATTAAATATGATATGCACTACTTGTAAGGACTAGTTTCTAATGTATCACAGGAGATAAAAATGTTAGTTTTGAATGGTATCATAGTTTTTATAAATGAACTAATATTAATGATCTTTAGAAAAACGGTGGGAATAATTATGGTAGGACAGCAAAATTGTAAAAAATGTTTTATACCATGAATAATCATAATGTAAAATATAAACAAATCAAATAAACAAAAATTAAAAGCAAGCATAGACTACTAAATCACTTTAACTTAAAACCTACCCTAGCAAAGAGAACATAAAACTTTTTCAATAAAGGATAGCGCAGAAGCTTCATATCCTCATAATGAAAATATAAAAATATAACTAAAAATAAATAATCCAACATAGATAAATATAATAAGAATATAGACAAAAAACAAACAGAAATCAAGTACTCAGGGCATCCATGCACCAGATGCAAGATTCTGTATAAGTGCCGGAACGGAACCATAAAATGACATTGAGGTAACCGGCAGGTCTCTTCATCAGGGAGCCTAACCTAATCAGTTACCTCAAGGGGAACTTTCTGAATAGGATGCAGGTAAGACCAAAAGACATACCAAGGCCCTCAGTTCCCCATGGAAGCATTTAGTCGAAAGAAAATGAAAAGACGAGCGCAACTTACAGTAAGGCTGTAATATTATTACAGTTTTGGCTGTAATAATATTACAGCCAAAGATGCATACACACCCCAATTCCGTAAGTGACGGTTATGGCGAAACAGCAGCCAATTCTATCCTAGTAGTTACGTCATTGTAATAATACTGCAGCACCACCACCCCATTATAGCTTAAACAAATGAAAACATAAACACTATCCTAAACATCTTTAAAAATTGCTGAGTCTAAATGCCATTTTTTTAAAACTTTTAAATTGCCGTTATTGTGCTTGAGTTACTGTCCTAAATAAAGAAAGTCTGTATTTATGCCCACTGATATTTTTTTTTCTTGCTCACTCTAAACGGAAAAGGGACAATGTATGTATATGCAAAACTATTAATAGAAAATTAAGATTTATGAATTTAAACAGTGCTACATCCTTAAAAAATTTTAGAGAGATATCACTTTAGTTATATATATATATATATATATATATATATATATATATATATATATATATATACAGGGATAGCACAAATGAATGACCAGATTTTAAAAATTTATATTTTCAAAACTATTCCACGTATTACAATAAGTGATACACGAAATCAAAAAGAAAATACCAATTTTTTTTCCACCATTAATCAATAGATGGCAATTATCTGGACCTGTTGCAAATTTGGTATTTCCACAACTACGTGAGGACAGTTAAAATTTTGTGTTTCAACAGGATGGAGCCCCATCCCATTAGTCTTTGCAAGTATGTTCTTACTTAAATGAGGAGCTTCCACACGGATGGATGAGGCATGCGGGCGACAGTGATTTACCCTTAATCACATGGCCACCAAGATCCCCGGACCTTATGCCATGTGATTTCTTTTCATGTGATTACATCAAAGACACTGTTTAAGCACCACCAATGCTGAAAACACTGTAGGAATTTAAAGAATGCATCTCTGCATCATTAGGAACCATTGACAATGTGATACTACAAAATGTGAGGAACGAACTTGATTACAGATTAGATGTTTGTCATGTAACAAAAGGGTCACACATTGAACATTTGTAACTGAAAATAAAACTTGGTAAATTTTTCTTTAATTTTGTTTATCTCTTATTGTAATATGTGTAATAGTTTTAAAAATATAAAATTTTTAAAATCCGGTCATTCATTTGTGATAACCCTGTGTATTTCTGGGTTTTTTTTTTTTTTTTTTTTTTTTTTTTTTTTTTTTTTTTCAGTATAAAGAAGTAAAGTTGTAAATTTTTGTCAAATATACTCATATGAATTTGTAATACTTGTGAAAAAAAAATATATATGCAGGTTCAAGGTATACATATGTCTTGAAAATTTCATGTTTGCTCAAAGCTTTAGTAGATGTCAGAAAAGGTTTTTGAGTGTTTTATTTTGTATTCAGATAGGAATGCATTTGACACTGATGGATAATTAATTATGATTTTCATTTGAACTGTATGGTTTTGAAAAATACTGAGTTGAAGACTGTAGATATTAAACAATGTTGATTATCCATTTCAATGTAGTTGACATTGGCGAAGAATTTATAATTACTATCATGTATCTATTAATATCATTTAGATATTGCTTTTTTCCCTAAATTTAAGGAAAATTGTTAATTAATGAATAAGTTATTTAAAATATCCTTAATTTTTATTGTACCAAAATATGTATATACTTAGAGTTAATTTATTTTGCATCTTTTTAGGATTTAAGGAGAAAAGCTGCTAGACTGGTAGCTGCAAAATGTGCAATTGCTGCCCGTGTTGATGGTTTTCATCAATCAGCCGATGCAGATACAGGACATTCATTAAGAGAAGAAATTGAAAGAAAATTAGATAAATTACAAGAACCACCTCCTGTAAAACAAGCTAAACCTCTTCCAGCTCCAATTGATCAGCCACATAAAAAACGTGGTGGTCGAAGGTAAGCATAGATGATGAGTAATATTATATTATAGCTTTTAAAACAGTTTATTTTCGCACCATGTTGTTCCATATAAACCCTTTAAAAGGAAATCAAATAAAATCTAAGGGAAAGTTTAATTAATATCTTAAGTAACTTAATATCATTATCACTGTAGTTATTATAATTTTTCTGACAGTTTCAAAAAATGAAAATTTGATGCTGAAATTGTTTACCAAGTTTCATGATGTTTTGGGGTGAGATTTTGTTAATTTTTCCTTTTAACCATAACTGTCATATCAGAGGTAAAGAGGTGTAATAGAAAAATTTTTAATGTAAACTTCCATGTTATATAAATCCAAAATTCTCTCACTTTTCAGGGTAAGGAAGATGAAGGAGAGATACGCCATTACAGAATTTCGAAAACAGGCTAATCGAATGAATTTTGGTGAAGTAAGAGCTCATTTTCTTTTTTAAATATGGTTTATACCAGTTTTTAACCATTTCTCAATATAAAAATATACAAAAATTCTATACTTTTTGTATGAAATATTAAACATTAGAAACATTAATCAAGAGATAATATTGACATCAAAAAGAATTTACGAGTTTTTACTAATTGCAAAAGCGTTCCTGAAATCAAAATGAAAATTTACAATGTTGGTGTACTATGGCTTGTTCTAACCCAGGGGTTCCCAACCTTTTTCCTTCATCGATCCCCTTTTAAAAGAATGATTTTCTTTATCAACCCCCCTCACAATTTTCTCTATAATATACAGCATACAACATAATTATAATACTAATAATTGCACATAAAACACTTAAAGACAACAATTTGACTAAGAATATGAACAAAAATTTAGAAAAAGTGGTTCATTATGTTTGTTTTATTATTTTTGTATTAATTTCATTTTTAAATTCACAAATATAAACAAGATTTCTGAAACAGATTGTAATTGCATAAAAGCTCGATTTAAATTAATATGGTGGTTGAGCTAGATGCATTGTTACAATTTTGTTAATGTTTGGCCTGAAATTGCTTTTCATCGTACAGTCACAATAACTAACACAATGAATATAAATATATATTTTACTAAGCAATTTTACTGATTTCATTTTTTAAAAGATTCCTTACATTCCATTCTTTAAGATTAAATCGTAATAAAAAATTGAGTTTTTTGAAGGTTTTAAGATAATCTCCTCCCTTAAGGTCCAGTGGATTTCCCCAGTTCTGCCTAGTGTTGGTAGACAAATAAAAGCCGATGGTGGCATTCGACACATATACAAAAGCATCATGACAATCTACTTTAGATGCGTGAATCACTCCACCCTATGCAAATCTGCATTTATACATATTAAAACGGATATTATTATCTAATAATTACATTCCTAAAATATTAAATTTTGAAACAGAAGAATTTATCATCGACCCCCAATAGACCCCTGGAATACTATAGACCAGTGGTTCCCAACCTTTTTCAGTTGGCGACCCACCTTTCCTTATCGGAATACCTCCACGGTCCATCGGTCCATGGTGGAGTAAAAAACCTTATTTGTATTGTATCCCTTCCTTATGTATATATAATTTACCATCAAATATTGCCTATATATATATATATATATATATATATATATATATATATATATATATATATATATATATGCTTTTTTGAAGATACAGATTGATTATTGATAAACAATTTGTGTTCTGATTTGAAAAGGGTTGAGAAAGTATAAGCACTTTGTAGCAAAACAGTTATTTATTTAGCAATAGATATATGTTGGCAATATATGCAACAAGTGGTCACTGCACAATGTACACAGTAAGACTGAGTGACTGAGCTTAGTAAACAATAGTGCTCACGTGGCATGACCTTCGACAGTTTGGAGGTAGAACAAGAGGGGGAGCGGCGTTGCCAGAGTGTGCACCACATGTATGACTGTGTGAGTCATCTGGGAGGGATGTAGTGTTTCTGTTGTCTGCCCCAGTGGCCCAAAAATCAAGAACCAAGAAAACAATCTAAACGCAATTCGATTTGTTTTGATTTTTCTTATCTTTTCTGATGATTTATTCGGTGGTTTCTGATAGTTTTAGGATTGAATCGCGACCCACTGGTTGGGAACCGCTGCTATAGACCATTTTTAAACTTCCGTTAACCCCCAAGGGGTCCACCTGGACCTTGTTGGGAATCACTGTTCTAGCCTTTAGATGTATCAGTCAAATTAGTTAATGGCCTAAAGGGTTTTTAATTAAATGAAATGTTATTTCACTCACAATCCTTCAGTAGTCCTTTTAATAAAATATGAACGTTTTTGTAAATACATTATTATTGTAGTTACATTATTATTATTTTTTTTTTTACGTTGGGTTTCACCCAGACTAACTTTTAAATTGTGTAAGTGACAAAATTTTGTGAAAGGTTACTTATAAATAAATCTAATTCCTTCATGTATTCAATATTCTGTGAGTTATGAATTTTGCTGTTGAAAAACATTTTTATCTTGGATTCACATAGGAATGCTAATGTTTTTAAGTCATCTACATTGTACAGTGTGTACATAAATGAATATCCCAACTTTGCAAGGTTATTGAAAGAAAACTCAACAAAGTACAAACTTGCTGTTCATCGGAAATCAAAAATAACAGTTGAAAGTTTAAATTCAACATGGTTATAAGGGGTCAATGGGAGACCCTTTAATAACATGAAGGATATTGAGGTGGTATGATAACTCATCCCACACTCTTTTGGTCTTTTAGATTGAAGAAGATGCTTATCAAGATGACCTAGGATTTAGTCTTGGTCAAGTTGGGAAAGCTGGGACTGGGCGTATTAGAGCTCCCCAAATTGATGAGAAGACAAAAGTGCGAATATCAAAAACTTTGCAGGTAAGTTTTGAGAGTTAGTGAATTGAAAATATTTTATAGTCAATTTAACCCCTTAATCATCACGCCCGATACCTTCACGAGCAATCATTTGTAAACAAATTTTGTCTCGCCCGTGACCTTCATGGGCTGAAATCCGCATAACTTTTGCTAATATATTATGGCTTCTTCTTTGATTTTATCGCACCCAAGATTATTTTAAATTCTTAAGCACTAATTAGATGGCAGTACTGAACTGACAAACTTGATTTTAAGATCAGAATGCTTCATTATAAGAATTTGTACGAGTTGGAGCATTACGATTTGCTGCACTGAAGCTTCCCTGCACATCATGTGTGTACAAAAAAAACCCAAATATAAGGTAAATAAAATTGTTATTTTATAAAATTTTATCCATCCTGAACACTTTAAATTTGAAAAAAAACTACTGTTTTTTTACTAATTAACTCAGAATTTTATTAATAATAAAATGGGACAATAAAAAAATATCTACGATTTTTGAACGAATTTTCCAAAAATTGCGCAACAATACGTCAGGTGTGTACAAAAAAAGCCAAATATAAGATAAATAAAATTGTGATTTAAAAATTTTATCTATCCTGAACACTTTAAATTTGAAAAAAATACACTGTTTCTTTTAATAATTAAATAAGAATTTTGTGAATAATAAAATGGGACAATAAAAAAAAGCAATTTTTGAACGAATTTTCCGAAAATTACAGGACGATTAAGGGATTAAGTATAAAAGGGTGTAAAGTTATTCCCTTTTTTTTCACACATATAAAATTATAGTTTTAAAGGTGATTACATTAAATTGGGGGGGGGGGATATTAAACAGAGTAGACTTGCAGCTAGACCTCTCTGAGTAGATGGTCAGTAGTTTTATTTTATTTTTTTTTCCATGGGGAATATTTATGCCCTTTGGCATGCCATCATTTTATGGATATTTGTCCAATAAAGGATTTGATATAAATATTTATTTTTATTTTTTGCATGTTTTGAAAAGTAAACAATGTATTTGTAAAGTATATATTTTGTGAAATTACTTAAAATTGGTTATTTAGAATTTAGAATGAAACTTATTAACTTATTATTGAGAAAAATAGCTTAGTGCTTTTAAATGAATCATTGAGTAGAACTTCTATCTAATTGCACTAATTTTGAGTAATCTGTATCTAATGTGTTGTAGTCCAAGAGTGATATATATATAGAAAAAAAAATTGGCAAAGTAATTGCTCTAATTCACAAAATATTGAACCTGTTTAAAAATAGCTTTACATAGTTAATGAATTTTTCTTACATAGAAAAACTTACAAAGGCAGCAAGTTTGGGGTGGAAGTACATCAGTTCGAAGACAGATTTCTGGAACAGCATCTAGTGTTGCTTTTACACCTCTTCAGGTATGTTACTTTTAAAAAATTTTATGGTTCACATGCTGGTTTATGAATTGTAAATAACTTGTAACATGAAAAGCTCTGTATAAGAATTGAAGGCATTATTAAGAGTTATGCAGGTTTAAGAATTATGTAAGCACTGTTATATAGTTTCTTCAGTCCTTCATCAAATTAGCTTCAGTTTTAGTAAATCAACATCTATAATGCTAATCCTTCAGTCTGTGCCATTGATTGAGTTTCATAAGGTAATGAAAGTTTAATAAGTTATCCTTCTGAAGGCAACTCTAAGATAGTTAATTTCAAGCCACTTGATTTTAATAATTATAGAGCAGAAAATCAATTGGTCTTTATATTAAAAATTAATGGATCAAATATATCCAAAGTTATCCATAAAGTTTGACTTTCTATCATATACTTCTTATTAAAAAATGCCACAATTGTGAGTGTTTGCAGAGCGTCATCAAGAACATTCAAATATCACTGCCTTTTGAACATTACTAAAATCAACTTAAAGTTATTACTTGGATGGTCAAGTTTTTATTTTTCTGAAAATTGTCTGATTTTGATTGTGGTAAATATTATTTTAGGGACTTGAAATTGTGAACCCTCAAGCTGCTGAGAAGAAAGTGAATGAATCTGCAGCAAAATACTTTTCTAACACAGCTGGTTTTGTTAAAGTTGAGAAAAAATTGTAAATATGTTAATTATTTATGGTGTTTACCTAAAATAGACTTATGTAAATAGATAGATTTGCATCTTTTGAATAAAGAAAATAATTTTTTTTAATCTTTCCTTTTTTCTGGTTTTTTTTTTTCTGAATTAGGTAACTGCATACACTTATTTTTTGTGTACTCTTTCCTAAATCTAATATTTAGTTGAATATATTTCTAAACACTGGAGGTAAAAAGCACTACATCTCAATTATTGAATTTTACAGGAGAGCTAAATGAAATCTCCTTAGTGTTCTTTATCTTAAAACAGTCATCAAACATGGTGTTGTTTCCAACCGGCTAAATTACTTCTAAATTAGCACATGAGTTAGGGCTTTACATAACTGAAAAGAGCACAAAAAATTGCACTACTGTCAAACAGTCTAGTTTTAAAAAATGGTGTGTTTAATCTCTCGCACACATATATATATATTCCACATTATTTTTAAATGCTTATAAGCTGTATCCCTTTCATTAGTTTAATTTAACAATGGTTCCTCTCATTTTTGGTTATTTTTCTTAATATGTTACCTATTCCTGGAATATGGTGCTTTGAAAAGTTGAACACCAGCCTGTGAAATTTTGCAATATACTAATAATATCCTCCAAGGTTCTCTCTACACTTTATCTGACTAGTTTTTAATTGAAAAAATGAATCACTTGTTACCAATCATTCATAGTTTATGAAGTAATTCAAACTAATTTCATCAAAGAATGATACTATATGTGGTTCATAAGACTGCCTTTCAAAATCTCAATCTTTTTCTTTTCTTTTCGTCAGCATAAGTCACATAACTGAATATGTGCCATTTTTCTAAAAATAAAAAATAATTCTATTGAAAACAGATTCTTATATCATCACACAGAGGGTAGCTATAAAAGTTAAAATGGAATACTCTATCTTTCATTTAGTGATAAATATACTATGAAATATAATCTGAAATTCTTATTACAGTGTAAGCTTTGGCTTAATTTTATAACTTTGTTTTATTCTGTTTCTACTCATATAAAGGGTACTCTGAATTCTGATAAGTATGGTAACCTACAGTGGTGCACCCAGGATTTTATCTTGATTGGGGGGGGGGGGGGGCAAGTTCAACAGATAAAAATATTTATTATGCAAATTCAATATTCTTAAATGCAATATCTATTTCTTTGGGGGCGGGGGGCCAGGGCCCTTGGCACCACTGGTAACCTATATTACTTTTCTGAAGTTGCACTAGATCATTAATCAAAATGTATTTTGCTGCTATAGACTCTCAAGAATTCAATGTTTGTTTCATACATCATTGAATATTATAGTCTGGATTTTGTCAAAAACTTTTACTACAGTTTAAAAATTATGGTTGTTTATTATAATTTATAAATACAAACATTCGTAATCTATTGCAAACAAGCTATTAACAAATGTCTTTCAGTGCTAATGAAGTTTGTGCTTGTCTGATTTTACAATCTGTGTTACTTGATCATCAATGTTTTGATTTGGCATTTCATGGCTAATGGTAGAAAGGAGAAATAAATTTAAAATCTTGTTGACAAGATTATATACCAGTCTATCACCTACAAACCCTCTATTTTTCAACCTGCAGGATACAAATACTGATAGACACTTTACACCACTTTCGGCTAACTGCTGCTAGCCTTGAGATAAAATGAAACACCTTAAAGCACACAGTTCCAGGTAATATAGAGCAAACCTGTGGGCAGCTACCTCACTTTCCAGATTTTGGAAAAGGATCACATGTTTTAGTAAATGAGTCAACCTGTGAGTGGTAGTCGCTATTGCCCATGACTATCATTACAAATAGTTTTCAAACAATAAAGGAGTATAAATGTTAGGAGTTTGTTAGCTTTCGTTTCCTCTGCAATGAAAATAGTGATATGCTGTAATACAAAAATTACTGTTTGGAAGGAACATCTGGTAAATCTTTTCCTCCATTGAAAAACTTTCTAACCAGTGCTAGCTCAAGAGCATGTGCCACCCCTGTTCCAGTTTGGTTTTCACCGCCCAATCGTTTTTTGTTTTTGTTTTTTTTTTTCAAATTTTTAAGCTCTATAAATTTTACAAAAGGGGCATGTCATAATAGAACATATTTTAAAAGTCTTACATAAATTAAATTTACAAATTTTTATTTACAAAAGGAATATAACAACAATAAATTATTTCAAAACTCAAAAATTCTTGAATAAAACATTTAAAATTATACTCATAAAATAGGCATATAATAATTATGAATATAACAAATTTGCAAAAACAAAGCAAAAAAATTCTAAATAAAAGGAATAAACTGTTTCTAGAAAGTTTAAGATTAATCATTAAAAATCATTGCAAAAGCAACATTTATTACTTAACTAACCATGACATTTAAAATAAAAAAAAATTTACGATTTTGGGACCCCAAAGATATTACACCCCTAGGTCAGTGCCTTTTATGCTTAAGCCTAGAATTGACCCTATTTCTAGCAATCTGCAAGAGGCCACTCTCCAAGCTTTTAAAAGGCAGGGTGTTTGGGGCTATTGTACCACCTAGTAACAAAATGGTCACTTTTACCTCTAATCAATATAAGGTAAAGAGTGAAATGGGGAACGAGAATTTTGCAGTTCAAAATAAATAAATTATGAACAAAATGAATAATCTTGGAGGTTTGGTTTGGACAGTCAACTTTTTGCTACAGAAGGGCTAATTAGACCGGGACCTACTTCTTAAAGCTGATTCCGAACGGCTACAAATGTCCAAGCCTAGAGTGGGATTCAAACCCACAGACTCTGATACTGAATGCCAAAGCCCTAGCCTTTCAGCCTTCATCCGGCCCTATATAAATATTATCTTAGAGGAGAAACAAGAAAGTAACTTAACTTCAGCAGAAACTGCTCACCAACTAGCCTGAGTGAAACAGAGAGCAGTTCTTGCAGTTACTAGAAAAGCTCCATAATCACATTAAATTCTTTATAAATTTATAACTTGTCATGCCAAAAACAGCTCAGAGTTCAATCAGAAAATGCGTAAAAGAGTTGAACAATTTTGTTACACCATCAGTAGTCACCAAGGTAGATCAACAATGTGAAAAAAGCCAAATCCAGAAATCAGCCAGAATCTGGCAACATGTTACCTCTATGACTGGTGTACCAACTCCATGACAAGCCAATGTGGCTAAGAAATCAGAAGATCTAATGTATTCAGAACCATATTACTGCATCTTTATGTGCTTGTATCGCTTATAAAAATCATCTATATTGTAAAATTTTCTGAGCTTTTATGCACCCTGTGTGGGTTTCTCTCTACTATGGCGTAGTCAAGTGCTTTTACAATATGTTCATTACTTATTTCTTGAAAGATTAATAGTTATAATGCTTGAGCTGCTTACGTTACGGAGTGGCAAATATACAAATGGCTAGATTCTCCTGTGCAGCAAAAATTACTTCCATTCTTACAAGATAATGGGTAAAGTATATGTTTTTGTTCCTTTTCTAGATATCACATAATTAGTTTTTATCAGGGAAAGAGCTTTAAATTTGTACTTATTTGCTTAGTGATTTAACAACTATTTCGTCTGATGTTTTGACCTAAAAAACTAATGAAAATAAATCATACTTGTTTCCTTTGATGTCATTTTCGAAAGCCAATCAGAGAGTTGGTATTTAACACCAAAGTTAAATTCTTATCAAAGAAACAGGACAACTGAGGTAAGTTCTAAGCAAAGAGCAGAATTTGCTTTATTTTTTTTTTTTTTTTTGCATAAGCAAGATGCAAGTTTTTATTAACGAATATGATGCGAATTCAGAGTTTTTACGATGTCTTTCCCATTCCGTTTTCTGATTGGCCAGGATGGTTGGTGGGAGGTTCTTTAAAGTAAAATTAAATTCTTTTCCGCATTAATAACTTTTCTCAAAATTTTTAAAATTTGAGCTTCGAAATTCTCGTTTTAACCCCACATTCTCTCGACAGGAGGTAGTTAAAAATCTTTTACTGGGTGCTGCAAGTAAGCCAGTATTGCCTTATCTTGCTTAACCGCCTATCGTACTTGCCACCTTGAGGGATGCGGCATTAATCTACTCAGTTTTTGTTTAAATTCTTTTCATGCTTTATTCTAACCAAAAGGAATTTTAATATAGCTGTATAGTCAGTATAACTTTTATTACATACTTTTTATAAAATCTCTAAAGAATGAGCACGATAATAATACGATTTAAAATAAAAATTCTGTTTTGCTCTTGCTTGAACATTGCCCGGAGAAGAGTTCAAAGGGGATCAGAGGCATAAGTTCAACGTTCCTTTACAGTTCAGTAATTTGCAATGAGTGATTTGTTCCTTGAGATGAATACGGTAATGTACTGAAAGATAAGCCCTCTTTCAGGGTTTCATTGTCGTCTGATTCTTCCACGACATCGCTAAGCTGCCTTTTGATTTGCATAAACTGTCCTTGCAGAGGATTCACGTTGTCACTTTCATTGTTCGTGTGAACAACTTCATCTTCATCTTCATTGTGACTCTGCTTGTGCAATTTCTCGAGCTGATATTCCCTGATTTTGTCGTTCAAAAAGTCTTCATGGTTGCTTTTGGTTGGGACACTCTCATAAATGTTCTAGAAGTAGAATAAAAGATTAATATATTAATTTAAAATCAGTTGGAAATATGCTACGAATGTGAGGACTAAGGGCAAAAATCTGACTAAAATATTGTTTTAAAACTAGTAATCACATATTGGAGTGTTCCATTAAGGCAGTGGTCGGCAAACCGTGGCTCGCGAGCCACATGTGGCTCTTCGGCCCCTTCAGTTTGGCTCTTCCACAAAATACCACTTGTGATTGAAACTTCGTGATGACTGGTTTTCTCATTTCTGTTTTTACATACTTAGTTGGTGTTTATGGACCTTTAACTTTACTCCCACCAGCGACACTTTCCCCTCCACTCTCTGTCGTTCGGTTGGACCGCTGGATAAGCAGCGCGGGGGAGGCCGTGACCTTCGAAATCCGAAAATCTTCAATACCAAAGGTCACGGAGAGACGAGCGCGATTCATGCAGCCAGTAGTCTCATTGTGCACAGGCCCCAACGGACTCACCAACGTGGGACAGCACCTCCCCTCCCCGTTTGTTTTTAGATGTGTGGGAAGCAATAACCACCCACTCTTCTCACTCCGCATTTACACAGTCGTGAACGAGGAGGGTCGAATATCGGGGAAGAGTGAAAAATGGGTATGTAAACGGAACCCTTGCAGATAACTCCGCTATTCTCCTCCCCAATCGTGGCACTCGCTTCGGGAGCGGTTTTTCAAGCCCGAGTCAAAAGGACGAGTTCCACGTTCCCCACCTTGGGGGGGAAACCACGTTGGGGAGCGGTTTATCTGGCCCGAGTCTATGGCGACGGGGAGGGGGTCAAAGGTCAAAGGAGTGAATGGCGTCGGGAAGTTGCGAGAGGCGGGAATGTGAGAACGGTCATTCGGGTCGATTAGTCACGCTCCTAGAGAGTGACTGATGTTTCGCGAATGAACGAGGGGTGGCTGATTCGCGGCTGTGTAAATGCGGGGTAAGATAAGGGGCTTCCTTTCGACCTCTTCTACTTGGCCACCTGCACCACAGAGTGTCCAAGCATGGGGAACTAAAGAGAAAACGAGAGGGGGTTGGCTTGCGACAATTTGAGCCCCCCAGAATCGGTGTGTGGGAGGACTAAGGAAGATGACCCTGACTGGAGAGAGAGTTCATGACGAAAGAGAACAGTCTCTCGATCTTATATTTTTAGGTTCGATTCCGGTACGAGCAAACTGTCCGGGTGAAATTCTGAGCAAAAACCGAAGGAGAGTTAGATTTCTCAGCGAAAGACCGTGGATGGTCTTAGTTAAGCAATTATCTCAATAAATTATTACTATTATTAACTAATTTCGCTTAAATAGCCGTTTATTAGCGAGTTTTCGCCAAAAAGTAGTAAAAAAATTATTTTCGCATTTATTCGCTCATATCGGTAAATTTCGCATTTATTCACATCTGTTTCGTAAATACGAAAATCACGTATCCCTAGTTAACAGTTGCAATATAAATTTGTATTTGCATAAAAAAAAAACTATGAAAAGGACTTATAAAAGTGGCTCCGCAAAAAGGCAGGAAAAAAGGATGAAATATGCTGAAGCAAAAGAGGGTTCTTTTTGTATGTCTTCCTGGCTAACCCAGCAACCCACCAAAGATACAGAATGCATTACAGAAGAAACAAGAGGTGGGAAAGAATTTTTTTTTTAATGTAAAGCTACAGGTACCTTAGTTTAGATAGTAATTTAAAGTAACCGGTGTTAAATTTATATTTATAATTTAATACTTATGGTGATAAAAATAAATAAATAAATAAACCTAATTCAGTGAAGTCTCCTAAAGTGCGATGTTTTTATAACGCGATTTCCATAAAATGCGGAGCGGAAATTGTGACAGCTGTCCTATAACGCGGTCTTCTTATAACGCGTTTTTCGTACAAGAACATTCCAACAACTCAAATGGCTTGAAAAATTTATCTATGGCAGCACTTATTTGATGAGTTAAATTTTCGTAGTTGACATTTATGGGGTATTCCCTTGTTTATCAATTCCAGTTATCAGGGAATTTCCCTCAAAATGAACAAACAATAAAGTATTACTCTCTTTTAATTTATTCTAAGATTGTCTTTAAATGTGTTCAGACGTATGTGTAATAAAGTTCTTTCGACTTGCTTAATTTACGTTATTGGAATCGTATAACACTAGAGAACATCTACGTAAAATTTTATTTGCCGTAATACAAGTTCTAACTTTTTCAAACTGGTACTAACTTGATCTTACTTGTTCTAACACGCATAGTCATGGTCGTTCATGCTTCAAAGTAGCGTCAATCTCGTTTATTCATTATAATTACAATTTATTTATTTCCGAGATTCTATATAACGTGGTACGAATTTATATAATTTGTATCAATTCTGAGTTTCTTATAACGCGGTTTCCATATAACGCGGTATAAATTTATCTGATTTATCTTATTTCTATGTTTCTGATAACACGGTTTCCATAGAACGTATTTCCTGATTTGAATTAGTTCTGAGTTTCTTATAATATGGTTTCCATATAACGCAGTACGAATTAATCACGTTATAGGAGACTTAAGTGTAGACTAGTGGTAGTCAATCTGGTCCCTACCGCCCACTAGTGGGCCATAAAGTTACCTGCATTTTTCCAACCAGCTGTAAATCCTACAGGTATTTTAGCCGTCACTTTGAGAATTGTAATTATTTTGTGTTTGTAGCTTTATTATTATTGCCGTTTTGGAAGTAAGAAAATATGTTGTCATTATTCATTGGGGTTAAAAATATATAAAATAATATAAATTTGTAAATAGAATAAGTAATGCTATTCTATCTACGGCATTTATAAAATGAAACATTTTTCTAGGTGCCCTGTTTGACATGGCTACAAAGAAGAAACATAGAAAACCGGAAGATGGAAACCGTGAATTTAGAGTTGAATGGACCGAGACTTTCGCGTTTATTCAAAACTTAAATGGCCTTCCGACCTGTCTTTTTTGTAAGGAAAAATTGACTATTAACAAAAAATCAAATTTGGAGAGAAACTTTATGATTAAACACGTGTCATTTAATAATAAATATTCTTTTGGTGATGCAAGGAAGAAAGCAGTTGAGGAACTTCAATTTCTGTATTTAATTACTGGATGCAATCTTTCAACAATGCTAATATTGCAAGTTTTGTGGTTAGTCAAGAGATTGCTAAGAGAGGAAAACCATACACAGACGGAGAATACATAAAAAGTTGTTTTATAAATGCATCCGAAGAGATATTCCGGGATTTTAAGAACAAAGAAGATATTCTAAAAAAAATAGAGTTACCATTGCCTGCTAAAACAGTGAAAGATAGAATAGCCAAAATGTCTTTGAATATAACCAACCAGCAAGTCGAAGATCTTAAATTGGTTTCAGCTTTATCAATAGCAGTTGACGAGTCTTGTGACATAAATGATACAGCGCAAGTTTCACTTTTTGTACTATTCATTTCATCTACAGGTCCTAAAGAAAAACTTTTAGGATTATTACCACTCAAAGGTCAAACACATGGAGAAGATATAGCAAATGCTTTAATTCAGTGCATTGAAAAACATATTCCACTAGATAAAATTGTCTCAATTTCAACAGACGGGGCGAAAAGTATGACAGGCGTAAGAAACGGGTTTGTTGCTATTTTGAAAGAAAAATTTAATCACGAGATACTTACATATCATTGCATCATTTATCAAGAAGCGCTTTGTGTGCAGACATTTCCAGAATAAATTGGCAAATTTATGGAACTGTTGATTAATATTATCAACTCCGTTATAGCTAAAGTTCTTGATCATCGCCTATTTAAAGAATTTTTAGTTGAAATGGAGAGCGAGTACGCAGATCTTCTGCTGCATAACAAGGTACGTTGGTTATCAAGAGGACACGTTTTGAAACGTTTCGCTTCTTTAAAAACAGAAATTCAAGCATTTCTCCTTGAGAAAGGTGTTCACTATTCAGAACTAACGGACGATCAGTGGATCCAAAAATTTTATTTCATGGTAGACGTTACGTCTAATCAGCTAAATCGTAAACTACAGGGGAAAGGAAACAATTTTTTTCGATATTAGAAAAAGTTATTTCATTCGAAAACAAATTATCTCTATTGCTCAAGATTTTGAAAGACAAACTTTGATTCGCGTTCCGAGCCTGTTGAAACATCGCCAAGGAAATAATTCTGATATTGACATTTGCTATTTCAAAACAACACTTTTAAATATGAGGGAAGCTTTTCTCAACAGGTTTCAGGAAGTCAGAAATAGCAAAGCGACGTTAGCCTTTGTTAAAGAACCTCTTAATGCTACTGTAACATAATTAATTTTTTCTCCCTTTAATATTGACATTCGCAACATTGAAATGCAGCTGCTGGATTTAAAAAACAAAGAATTGTGGAGCTCGAAATTTAAACATCTTTGTGCTGATCTCGAAATATTGAAGAAAAATAAATGTGAACTTAGTTCACAACACAAGTAGTCTGCTTTGAAAGACCTGGAGAATGAAGATATGTTGATTTTTAACACCTGGAAAAGTATTCCTGACTCATATAATCAGCTGAAAAAACTAGCGTTTGCTGTTCTTTCCTTATTTGGGTCTACGTATTCATGCGAACAATAATTTTCAAGCATGAACCTTATCAAGAATAAATTGAGAAGTCGTCTTATTGAGATGGTTTGGATATACAGAGAGGATGAATGAAAGGAGATAGACCAAATAAGTATACAAGACGAGTGAGGATGGGAGAGTTGGAAGGGGTCGACCTCAGCGAACGTACCTCAATCAGGTTGAGGACGTTTTTAGCAGAGGTCAGCTTAGGAGTATCCTAATAAAACAATGTACCAACCTATATAGTTCAAGTTTTAAAAATTTGGCTCTCAAAGGGAATTTCAATCGTTGTACTGTTGATATTTGGCTCTGTTGACTAATGAGTTTGCCGACCACTGCATTAAGGGAACAAGGGACCTTCAGCTTCGAATTTTTTTAATTTACAATTATTAACTTTATATGCAAAATGAGAGTAATTTGTATTCAGTTTTACTACATTTAAAACATTTAGAATCCAAAATAAGGAATTTTTGGCAGAATAGTGCCTTTTTTCAAAATGCTCCGTGCGCATTCCAAATCATTAAATAACCTTAGATTTTTTAACATAAATTTACCGTACGTAAATAAATATAATTGTGCTATGAAATTTTTTTTATTATTATTATTAAAGGAATCTAAAGCCATAGATAATTGTTTTTTTAAATTTCGCTGTTTTTTTTTTATGCTTTTTTACGTTTTTGTTTTATTTCATGGTCTAGAAATTTGAAATCTATTTGTGGTTTCAAAGAATTATGCACAGGTTTGTGGAAAACAATTCAATTAACAATCCTGGGAAATTTGAAAGAAATCAAACGAAAAGTAACGTGCATGGAGCATTTTGAAAAATGCTCTTAATTTTTGAAAACCTTTTTGACAAACAGGTCTTATTCTTAAACGAAATACTTATTTGTGAATTCTAAGACTTTTCAATAAAGTAAAAAAGAATATTAATTATTCTCATTTAGTATAAAGAGTAAAGTATTGAAAACTTAAAATAAACGAAGCTAAAGGTCCCTTGTCCCCTTAAACAGTTTACACCCGTTTTCAATTTCGTGTCAAACACAATTCGCCATATACAGTCGGGGAATACTGTATCGACCATGTGTAGGTTCAAGGATTTGAACCAGCGTCATCAAACTCGAGGATGGTGCTTTATCATCTTAACAATCCCGACGATGTTAGAAATTCATATTTTTTGCATTCCATTCGTCACAACATTAAGGTGCCTGAAGAAATTTTACACTTTGCAACTGAATCATATAACAATATTTTTCCCACAAATGATAATTGTAAAATATAATTCGTAAAAAAAGTATGATTTACTTCTCTATGAAAAAATAAAGCATACTTTATCATTTATTTATTATTTTGTTTTCAAAAGTTATCAACTTTTGCGTTTTATTGCTTTTAAAGAGAAGTTTCAGGAGATTTTTAAATTGAATTGAACACTCAACCCAAAGTAACTGGCAAATGGATGTGTTCAAATGTATGCTGATGCCAGCACAACTGGCATTCCGAGGTTATGGAAAGAATGCTTTTGTCAACGAAACAGGCTTTTCGAAATGTTAGAGTGAATGTTCACGCCAGCACAACTGGCGTTCTGAGCTAGGTAATGATCTGTCTGCAGCACTGGCATCTCAACTTTTGGAATGAATGGCTTATGTGAGCGCAGTTGGCTTAATAAGTTGTGGTAACGAATGCACTACTGACAGTCCGAGAATATGGGTTCAACTACTATTATTACACAGGAAAAGTGCTTTTGTTTTGAATTCCGATAAATAGTTTTATTCTTATCAAAACCGCATAAAACTGAGTAATGCATTTAAAAATGCTTCAATTCTTGTTTTTCCAAATAGATACTTTTAAATTAATATATTTGTTAACAATAACTTTAATTAATAAATCAGAATTTTCCGAAACTTCTTTTCCATTTCACCATATAGTAAAAGAAATTAGAAGAGGCATGTGAATTAAATTTTACAATATCATACGCACTTTTAACTATATTGGAGTGAAATTCGAAAGGAAGAATTACTCCAGTCATAGAAAAAAAAGGCAATTAGATTTCTTTATGCAATTAATCGGCCTCAAAGCTAAGCTATTAGGAAGATAAAGTTTAAAACTATTTATATATTGAATCAGTTATTCAATATTATATAAAATTAAGTAAATAGTTTGCAAAGTTAACGCTCTTTATTTCTGTTACTTAAGGCTGCTGTGTACTAACTCTATTGGATTTGCTCACCTCAATGTTAACGTATGGAGAAAATTTGTCTACTATTTACAGCTACATAAATGCTGATAATCCAATAAAAATGGTATTTTCAGATAGTCTGAACTTTTTTGCACCTTGTAACAGGATTCATTTTATAAATTTCGTCCACCGAAGGAATTGAGGAGCGTTTAAAACACGCTATATCAGATTTTTTTCCCCCGAATAATTTAAATTTTAAAATATTATTTTCATATTTTTTTCAAAAACAAAATATGCCCCCAAATATACAATTTTTTAAAAAAAATTCCTAAATCAAAGTCGGCAATCCTCGGACAAATTTTCTCCTTAGGTTAATTTTGAGGTGAGCGAATCCAATACGGTTAGTACATAGCAGCCTTAAATCTCGTAATAAATGGCAATCAACCCGTTAACTACTGAATAATTTTGAAGAATTTAAAAAGGATAACGAAAACCTCTATACTTCAGTTCACATGAAATTACCTCTAACTCTTTTATACACGAAATCTATTTTGCAGAAACACTTGTGACTATAACCATCAATGCAAACAGGAAATAAGACTGAAACTTGTGAAATAAGCAACTTACCGAGCAACCTTTTCTTCTGTGACTCTGCCTTCGTAATAAAACAACAGACACTAATAACAGAATCAATAGCACTCCTATACCAAGTGATACTCCAACGATTAAGCTTTTGTTTAAACTTTTCTTCTGCTTCTGTAACCTCACCAGAACATCGTTGAAGGAGCTCACAACCGATTCCAGACCTTGGTAATAGCAAGCGGACAAAAAGTGTATTCTGCAGTCATTCATAATCATTTTCGCTGTTTTGTCCGGCATTATTTCTTGCACTGAAGCACCCATACTGTAGTCTGACTGAAAAGAGAAATTTGAAGTATGTCCTCTTTTAACTATTTCAGGCAAAATTACTTTTGAAATGCACGGCTGAGAAACACAATTCTCCACCACGAAAATTGGGAGTCACAATCCAATTAAAAATATCTGCAAGGCAAAATAATTAAAATTCTGTTTAATTTACACACGTACTGTTGAATTATCACAACGTACAGCTATTTGAATTATAAGGAGAGTTTCCTAAGTGTTAAATCAGCGGAGCGTAAACTTTTTCCGACCGCGACCCTATTTCTTTACATAAAAAAATCACTCTACCCCAATGAAAAAAATTTGGTAGTACCTAATTTTAAGAAAATCATAAATATGTTAACAAAAAAATAATAGGGAAAAGAAGTAAACAAAATTTGGCAAACTATTTTAAAGTCAATGAATTGCAGATTTGGCAAAATTTGGCGCCATTTCTTTTTTGCCCAAAATCTTTTGGCGCCAAAATCCCGTTTTCGCAGACCTGTTAGGCTTAAACTGCGAAATGTAAACAGATGTGACAACCAAGAAAGAACAAATAAGTTGGAAAACAAACTTACCGCTGGCTTTATGAAACTCGTAGGCGCACGCGGGATCTTCGCTACACTCAGATACCCTTGCTCCCCCGCTACGCTCCGTTGCGCATCCGTCCAAAAACATTACAGAAAATCCCCAGCCGTCACGTACCGCTAACAAAGCTTACGCTGGCTGTACGAAGTCGTAGGCATAAATGGCAATTCTCCATACAAAAACCTATTACTCACCTGTTTCCCATAAAACGCATGTTAAACAACAAACAACGCTGGCGCCATAATCGCAAAATTGGCGAAAATCTACCTGACCGTCTTATATACTCCAGCCAAGAGCAGGATTTAAAAATTATATGCTCCATATTAAAAATTTAAACTTCATTTCTTTATGTAAAACTAAAACAGAAAAAAAAATGAATTAGGAGGGGAGCTTCGACCTCAGGCAATATTTGTTCAATATTTGGTGAAATATTTGAGTGCTACTTTCCAATCATCTCCCGGGTTTAGTCTAGATCAAGGATTCCCAACGGGGTCCAGGTGGGAATTCGTCGACCCCTTGGGGGTCGATGGAAGTTTAAAAAGGGTCTATTGGGGGTCGTTGATAATTTTTTTTGTTTTAAAATTTAATTTCATTTTCAGGAATGTAATTATTAGATAATAATATCCGTTTTAATATGTATAAATACAGATTTGCATAGGGCGGAGTGATCCACCCATCTAATGTCGAATGTCATGACGCTTTTGTATATATGTCGAATGAAATTATATTATAATTACACGTCAGTCAGTAAAATTGTTTAGTCAAATATATATTTATATTCGTTATGTTGGTTATTGTGACTATACGATGATAAGCAATTTCAGGCCAAACATTAAAAAAACTGTATCAATGCATCAAGCACAACCACCACATTAATTGAAATCGAACTTTTGTGCAATTACAATCTGTATTTCTGAAATCTTGTTTATATTTGTGAAATTAAAAATTAAAATAGTACAAAAATAATAAAACATAAACCGAATGAACCACTTTTTCTAATTTTGTGTTAATATTCTTAGACAAATTGTCATCTTTAAGTATTTTATGTGCAATTATTAGTATTATAATTATGTTGCATGCTGTGTATCATAGAGAAAAATGTGAGGGGGTCTGTCAGACTCTCGTCTCCCATTCCTAAGTGGAATTGATGAACGTGTGTAATAGCGTCTTCAATAAGCATCAAAAGAAGCGCAAACAGGTGTCGAGAGCCATACACCTTTGGAAACCCTTGACAATAGGAGGTAGCCAGCTCATTTAGAATGATTAAGGAAACACAGCGGCGCACGTCATCTAAGGTAGGAACGGTGGACAATGAAACCGACAATAGGTGGTCTGCGTATCGCGGATAAAAAAGGCCGATTGTCGTTCGAGAAAGGGAGGAGGAGGCATAAAAGACAGACGCGAGTAACGAACGAGATGAATGGATTCGGACTGTTGAAGGGTCAACACGCTTACAGGAGACGGGGAGCTCGTCGGACTTTGAAAGGATGAGCCCCGGCTCTCACGAGTATTTTTAACGTTGGTCGGAACGAAACTTTGTAAATGACGTATTTAACCAAGATTTTAATATGTTAATAAACCTCATGAAATAAGAGTTGACTCTACAATTATAATTCCTTCTACATGACAATGATTTGTCGGATCACGACTATAAAGGTTAACATTGGCGTAGTCGAATTAAAGAACGTGGGAGGACCCCAGCGATACGGAAGGTATCAGAAAAAGATGATCTAGAGTACGAGAGTGGTGATAGATCTTCAAGGAGACGCAGTTTCAAGAGAAGTTGTATTCCGAACGAGTCTACTGGGCACGACTTCAGCGACAGATATTTACTCGGCAACTGGTCAAGAAACGGGAGCAGAAACCTGAGCCAAGAAAAAATTCAAGGTCGGAGTAAAGTGTGCATCAACGACGTGGTTATATACTGAACTCTCTTGAACTGTGATCAAAGTGCGGCAGCGGAGAAAGATTAGAGTGACAGTTTTTCATCGAGGTGAAAAAGGGGTAAGTGATTCTATCTTTTCTCCCTGTGTATGAGATAGCGGTAGTAATTAGTTGAAGGAATCTAATTATTTTTGATAAATTTTGAAGTGTTGATTCATGTGTATAATGATGGAAGTAATTTGTTGAGTTATTGAATTTTGGGTAAATGGAATAATAATTTAAAAGTGGAAAAGTGTTATTTTGTATAACGGGAAATGTGTACAAGTGTTCGTACTAGTTATTAGTGAAAGTGATTTATAATTATAGTAGTTAAATGCTCTTAGAATTATCATAATTGTTGAGGTAAATAGTTCAAGATAAGTATAGTTGGTTAAATTTTGTTATAGTGGTAAAAGTGAATTTGTACTTGTTTGCTGCATTTGTGATTAAGTGGTATAAGCTAAAAATGGCATTCATAGGGAAGGGGCGGAAAGCCGATTTAATTTTGTTAGCTACAGAGTTAACAGGGATTTGTCCGTCTTCGGAGAACAGGACATACACTGATCTTAAGGAAATGATATTAGGAAGTGAGAAATATGAGGAAGAGTCCGCTAAGGAACGGTTATTTGCCATAATTAATGAGAGATTAGAACGAGAAAAAAGTGAAGAGAGGGATAGACAAAGGGAAATTGAAAAACAGGAGATAGATAGACAGGAAAGAGAGAAACAAAGAGAAATAATGTTAAAATTGAAAGAATTAGAAGTTGAAGAATTGAGGATGAGGGCAGGTAAAAGACTTTCAAGTTTTAGGGTCAGAGAAAGTATTGGAAGGGTTAATAATAATTTCGAAGGAGTGTTGAAAGAGGAAAAAAGGGTTATTCTTGAACCACTAGTTAACACAGATAAGGTATGTGCCAAAATTGACCGGAAAAAGGAGGATAAAAGATGTTTTGTCTGTAATAGTAAAGACCATTTGAAATATCAGTGCCCCAAAAGAGTTCAAAATCTCAGAAATAGAGGGGATCAGAGGGGAAATACATTTGAGATGGAATCTAACAGAGGAGAAATTATTCAACCTGAGAATAAAATTGAAACCCAACAGGAAAGGGAAGTGAGAGATGTAATTACTCAAGGAAAGGAGGTCCTGGAAGGGGTAGCATGTTATCAAAGGCATTTGAGTAACAGTATAGATCAGATATTAGATGAGGAGTTGATTATTCCTTCTAATATGTTCGAAATTGTAAGGGATACAGAGGAGGAGATGGCTAGTTCCCCGAATAGATTTGAAAGCGCAAGAGACACAGGTGAGGAGATGAACTATAAGGGAGGAGGTAATGAATTAAGTCCTAATGAGAATTTAGATGAGGTGCGAGAAATTGATAAAATTTTGGATGGGGAATTAAGTCTCAATGAGAATTTAGATGAGGTGAGAGAAATTGATAAAATTTTGGATGGGGAATTAAGTCTCAGTGAGAAGTTAGATGAGGTGAGAGAAATTGATAAAATTTTGGATGGGGAAGTAAGTCTCAGTGAGAAGTTAGATGAGGTGAGAGAAATTGATAAAATTTTGGATGGGGAATTAAGTCTCAGTGAGAATTTAGATGAGGTGAGAGAAATGGATAAAATTTTGGATGGGGAATTAAGTCTCAATGAGAATTTGGATGAGGTACGAGAAATTAGAGTTTCAACGGAAAAAGAGAGGAAAGATCAAATTGATATGTTAAGGAATAAAGGGTTAGAGGAAACTAATAATGAGAATGGAAATAATCAAAGGGAAACACGAAACGAAGAATTAAATGCCCAGGGAAGCTCCAACGATACGGGTAGGAAACAGACACAAACTATGGGAGAAAATACTTCAGTTGAAAATGGTGATTTTGTACCGACACTAGATCACAAATTCACAAAATCAAAATTGAACAACAATCATTCAATTCAGTCAATGAGAGATGGTGAAATAATGAAGCCAAAAACCCATTCGTATTTATTTAGGGTCCCGTAAAAATCGCAGAGAGAATCACAAATTTAAGTAATTCCCAAAGAATTCCGGGAAACTCACGTAATTGTGTATTTTATAAATGTTCTAAAATTGATTTAAGTTGCTCTCGAAGAATTCATTGAAAATTTAATTAAATGTGTATTTTGGTAATTGCATTGATAACTAATGTTGAATCCTAAGAAAAACGGATTAAATTTGTAAATATAATGGTATGATGAATTTAAGTGTATAAGTTATGTGATATTTATTTTTTTTTTTGTTGTTTGTTGTATGAACACTTGGTCTATGTTTTTTTTAAGTGAAGAACTAAATTAATGTTAAGTATTCCCTAGAGATGTGGGGAAGTTTCATTAAAATATGTAAGTTTAACTGGTTAAGATTAAGCCAGGAAATTCCTAAAGAGTTTGAAAAAAAAAAGGAATCAAAAGTGTAATTATCTTAGAAATTCTTGCATTGAAGATAAGTGATTTGTAGTCAAATAATTTGTTGGTGTTTGGTTTAAAGTAAAGAAATGAGCAAGAATTATAATATTAATTTTGTGTCAAGGCTAATTGTGAAAAGTAATTTTTGTTACCGGTAAACGTTGTGGCTATCTCATATGCAGATGAAAACATGGAATCATTTACTTGTAAAAATGTGTTATTGTTATAGCTACAAAGCGCCCCCGTCACAAGTTAAAAAGCACAGTTATTACCCCATGGGTGTGCTTCATTATCCTCTGATCAACAGGGACTGTTGTTCAAACGTGAAAACGTCTCAAGGGACTGTTTTCACTTCTAAAGGAAGGGGCGCATGTCAGACTCTCGTCTTCCATTCCTAAGTGGAATTGATGAACGTGTGTAATAGCGTCTTCAATAAGCATCAAAAGAAGCGCAAACAGGTGTCGAGAGCCATACACCTTTGGAAACCCTTGACAATAGGAGGTAGCCAGCTCATTTAGAATGATTAAGGAAACACAGCGGCGCACGTCATCTAAGGTAGGAACGGTGGACAATGAAACCGACAATAGGTGGTCTGCGTATCGCGGATAAAAAAGGCCGATTGTCGTTCGAGAAAGGGAGGAGGAGGCATAAAAGACAGACGCGAGTAACGAACGAGATGAATGGATTCGGACTGTTGGAGGGTCAACACGCTTACAGGAGACGGGGAGCTCGTCGGACTTTGAAAGGATGAGCCCCGGCTCTCACGAGTATTTTTAACGTTGGTCGGAACGAAACTTTGTAAATGACGTATTTAACCAAGATTTTAATATGTTAATAAACCTCATGAAATAAGAGTTGACTCTACAATTATAATTCCTTCTACATGACAATGATTTGTCAGATCACGACTATAAAGGTTAACAGGGTCGATGAAGAAAATCATTCTTTTAAAAGGGGTTGATGTAGGGAAAAGGTTAGGGACCTCTGGTCTAGATCGATGTTTGGTTTTTATGGCTCATTTTAAAAACCCGATCTCCCACAGATAGGTAGAAGCGAATGAAAGCTATACAAGTGTACACGCCATTTTTAACAAATTCGTATATTTTTTCGTAAAGAAAATGTACTTATAGAAAATTTAAAGCACACTCTTTAATTGTGTAATTCGATATGATATAAATTTAATTCAAACTATCCGCGACCCTTACAGTTTCTGTCGCGACCCATAGTTTGCATACGACCTAAAAGAATTTCCGCAAACTTTAGAACTGAAAAAAAAGACCAATGTGAATGAATACAGTGGGTGATCGGTTAACGAACAGTTCGGACTGCGAACAATTCGGACAACGAACACTTTCACGAAAGATTTTTGTGTTCGGACAACAAACATATGTTCGGATAACGGACTAAAACGAATTCTACCGAACACCTCTGTGACAAAAGGTCGAAAAAAGTTTCTAGTAGTCCAAGATCAACCAAGGGTTGGTTCAGTGAGTTTATGTAATAATTCTAATCAAGAGGTCTACAAACGATACAATTTTAGTTATAAACATTTATTTTACATGTATGTACAACCCTTAAAGGGGGATCTACAAATTGCCACTAATCTAAGAGCCATGCGTACATGGCGAAGTTCCATCTAGTCGATTTCTAAAAACGGTGGGGGCGCTGCTCGCTACGTCATACATTTCGTCACAACCTCTCGTCGCAGCTCGGAGTACACGACACGGTCGCATACTGCGTAGTTTGCGCCGAGACTTTGTGAATTGTACTTGTAACCTTTATGTACGCTAGTTGGTTTCTGCCCTTCTGAATTTTTGTATCTGTGCTTTTTTGAATCCCTTATAAAAAATAAATTAAAATAAAAATAAAAATATTAGAAAATCTGGCAATATTATGAAGCTTAAAAAAAGTGGAGTGTCAAGAACTGTGCTCACCATTAAAACCAAGCAAGAGATTATAGCCAACGTAGAGAGTGGGCAGATGATATCTGATGTTGCTAGGCAATATGGCTTGAACAGGTCTGCAGTAGGCACAATCTTAGCTAAGAAAGATATCATCAAGAAGACTCAAGCAGCTAAAGGAGTAACGAAAATCACATCTGAGAAGCAAAGAAGTGCCATCCATGAAAAAATGGAGAGGTTGCTTTTAGTTTGGATAAACGAAAGGGAAATGAAAAGAGATGTGACTAGTATGGCCATCATTCAAGAGCAGGCTAGAGAAATTTTTGAGAAGTTGAAGAAACAAACTCCAGGTTCGTCATCCGAGAAGTTAGAATTCAAGGCTACCACTGGCTGGTTTGCAAAGTTTAAGAGGAGATCTGGCATTAAACATGTGGTAATGCATGGTGAGTCTGCTAGTGCAGATAAAGAAGCTGAGAAGTTCTGTCTCAAATTTCAAGAATTCATTGAAAAAGAAGGGTATTGTCCACAACAAATGTTTAATTGTGATGAAACCGGTTTGTTTTGGAAGCGCATGCCGAACCGTACCTACATCACAAAAGATGAGAAAAGTTTTCCTGAGCATAAACCCATGAAAGACCGATTGACGTTACATTTAGGAGCTAACGATAGTGGTGATATGAAGCTTAAACCACTTCTCATTTATCACTCTGAGAATCCTAGAGCATTCAAAAAAATTCCATAATCAAGAAAAGACTTCCAGTGATGTGGAGATCAAATCAGAGGGCATGGGTCACGCAGGTTCTTTTCAAAGAATGGCTGTTTGAAGTTTGTGCTCCCAGCATCAAGGACTACCTTGAGACCAATGACTTGCCATTGAAAGCACTGCTGGACAATGCACCAAGACACCCAAAGAACCTTGAACATAATTTGCTGATAGACTTTCCCTATCTGACAGTTCAGTTTCTACCTCCGAATACGACTTCGTTGATTCAGCCAATGGATCAGGAGGTTATTGCGGGTTTCAAGAAATCGTACACCCGCGCGCTGTTTCGTCGGTGTTTCGAAGTGTGCCAATTATCCTCAACAATGACATTAAAAATGTTTTGGAAAGAAAAATTTGACATTCTTGAAGCTATCCGAATCATCCAAAAGGCGTGGTCAGAACTCTGCTTGGCGAAAACTGTGTCCATCTTGTGTTCAGGGAGACGGAGATAATGCTCCTGAAATTATGAATGAAATTGTGACAATTGCGAAAGATCTGGAATTGGAGGTGAACGAAGATGACATTGAAGAGGTCATAATGGAACATGAAGATGAGCTAACGACAGAAGAACTCCAAGAAATCTTGAATGAAGAACACCAGCGAAATGTATCTCCTTCTGAAAAAGAGGAAGACGAAAGAGGGCCAATGACGACATCTGCTATTAAAGATCTTTTAACTAAGTGGGAGGATGTCAGAGCAACGGTCTTAGAATGGCACCCAAACCAAGCCGGTGTCAATAGGGTTGGGGATCTTTACAACGACAATGCTATTAATCACTTCCGGTTAATTCTGAAGAAGAGAGAAAAGCAATCGACATTGGACATGTTCTTTAACGACCCATTAACAAAAAAATTATTGATTAATGTGCAAGACTGTATTATTTTGGTAAAAATAAACTTAGTAAGTATATATTTATCTTTTAATTTAATTTTTAGGGCCTCCAGAACGAATTAATCGAAGTCCCATAAAAATCTATGGTAAATCGATGATCGGTTAACAAACATTTCGGTTTACGAACATAGTCTTGGAACGGATTATGTTCGTAAACCGATCACCCACTGTATAGGTAAAGATCTTGGTGTTTGAATAATCTTCTATCTAAATTTGGCTCGTTAATGAAAATAATTTCTGTGCTTCTGCATAAGCGTTGTTCAGTAATCTGTTGTTGTTGTTGTTGTTGCTTATGCCACTTGACCGACAACAACATCAGATCAAGTTCCGATGGCTATGGGCGGTGAAAGTGCGGCTCCTGTTTTGACTGGCACCATAAGGGTCGGAGTCCGACTTGGCCAAAGGACCAGTCCCGTAATTTTGAACCGAGTCAAGTGACGAGACCTCAGTAATCTAAACCACATTTTACACGTTTATTGTTTCCTTACCTCTATCATATAGAACAGGTCGCCACGGTTTTTTTTTCTATTCAACTAACTTTTTAGCGAATTTCATCGAAAAAAAATTGCCAGTGTTTATTTTCCATGAAACTGCTCAGCAATGTTTTTTAAAGGGGAAAAGTCTCATTCAGACAGCAAACTGAGTTCGTTAGAAATTTACCGCCATTATTGGATGGCCAATGAAAATCGCGGTTACTAACTACGTACAGTATATATACATTCTAAACGTGAGTTTGTCTTTCTTCTTGTACTTTCTTGTACTTTTCTTCTAGAAAAAAAATTATACTTGGCTTGCCAAGGTAAAAAAACATTATAAACTTCTTATAAAATCAAATAAAAATGATCTACTATCCCTAAACTTTCTTCTCTCTCATTGCACATCTTGGCATCGTTCGTAGACCTTCCAATCTACTGTCCCTGCAAGTTGCTTGCTCACTTTTTTAACTACTTCGAACTGACGGATTATCAGCGCGCCTATCACTTTTCTCCTTTTCCCTACTCTATGTCTATTGGTTCCCCTCTGCTAATCATCGGAAAGTCTGCAATAGAGGGCGTGGCCCAGGAATTGCAGTTGAGACCCATTTTTCTATGGTCCTATGGTTTGTCTTTCATCAGTCTGTGCTGTCACTTTTGGCTATTGAAGTTTTCTCGACAGAATAAAACAATTTTGTTTATGTAGGAGTTTTTCTATTCTTCTTGTTATATAATTGTCAATCCATACGGTAGGTGCATTATTTTTCTGGAGGTTCTGTTCTGTTTTGTTGTTACTATTACACACCTTTGACTGAGGAATGAATGTTTCCCCACTCGGTATCCTTTGAAGGGGACTCGGTAGCCTTTGAAGTATATTTACCTATAGTATACACATATTATTACAGGTAATACTTAAACAAACTGATTTTAACAAGAAAAAAAAATGATTTTGTGGGTAAAAATTGAGTAATTTAAATTGTTTTTAAAAAATTAAAGAATTTAAAAAAATTGTTCTTCTCCTTTAGTTCTCAAAATTCTAACATGATTTTTTTATTAGATGTTTATGACATCATACTTTATAGTTTTAAGGATCGATTTTACAATTAATGAATTAGTTTCTGAGAAAAAAAAATAAAATGTACAAATATAGGCAAAAAACATGGTTTCCTCAACATTTCGATTTTTCTTTTTTTTTCTTTTCATTATATTGTAAAATACCTCCCTAGTTTTATTAAATATATTATATTGAACACCAAAAAAAAAATGGAGTTATTTGACATATATTTGTAGACGTAGTCGTGTTTTAAACACAGTAAAACGTCAAAAACAGCAAACTGAGAAAAATCAATTTAAAAGATTTTAAGCACTGGAAAAACTGTATAAACCTATTCCAGTTTTCGTAATATTAATGTCGTTATGTTGCTACTTATATATCTTTAAAATTATAGCCATTTTCTTTGAATAGGTGAACATCTAGTTATAATTAGAGGCTTTTATTAAAAACTTATCCAAACAGAAATAATGAGAGAACTGGTGAAAAATGGGAATAACAATTTAAATATCTTTCTTAGAGTGCTTTTAAATATTTATAAATATTATTACAAGACATTTATAATAAAGATTTATAGCATAAATTAATAGTTTCGTTAAGAATTTTAAAATTTAAGTTTCAATGGTTCACCATCAACAGAGTCCACAAACCTCGGTCATAACACTTGACGATTTTAAAAACATCCTGCTGATTATGTAACGCCTTCCCTCTTTCTGGGTAGCTGTACTCTTTTACGAATAGCATTTTTTATAATTTACGGGTCAGTTGGTACTTTGCATTATTATGCCTTTTCCGAAACAAACATTTTCGTGAATGCAATACATCAAATTTTGCTTGGAATGACCTAGAAATTCATTCCTAGTGTCTTTTGTACTTCTCTTATTGTATGTATTGTGCCCGTATTAAATTCTGTGCAAAACACTGTGCAAACTCTCATCAGTATTTTAAGATCCACAACGTACACATATTTCCAGAAGTTCGCTAGATGTAGGCCGTTGACATACTGGTAGAATTTTTGGAAGAAATACTTCATTTATTGAGGTCCCTACTCTTAATTTGTGACTATCTGGGTTATCACCGGGGTTATTTGTAATCCAGGGAGGAAATTTTAGAGTAAAAGGAATGTAAATACTAAAGTGGGCGTGGCATTTAAAGGGCTGACGAGATAATGAAAGATATTTTTGATACACTTACAATCGTCAGATCATCTCAAAACTTTGTACCAATATACTAGAGGTGTCAAAGTATATTTTTAACAAAAAATTGAAAAATCGATATTTTCATCAATATAAGGGTACCAAGTCCCCTTAATGTTCTCCATTTCTTAGAAATTTCTTTTTTGTCAAAATTAAAAAAAGTTCAGTTGGAATTAAGTGATGGAAAATTCATAGTAATTTATTCTCTTTGTCTTAAAAGTCCTTTTTAATGAAAATATGCGGCGGAGGAAGGGAGGTATCATGTCCGTTCCGGGACATGGTTGGTTCTTTCCTATTTGGGTTGTAAAATGATTACAGTCATTGGCGATACACTACTTTATTAAACATAGTGACGAACATATACAAATTCATGACTATTTACAAATAATATATACATTTACTGCGCACACAACACAAAGAGATAGGGATCCGCCATTACTCCCTTCTCCAACCGACGTCCACGCCCTCTCGCGACCTTTCAACAAAACTTTCTCGGCTGAGATCTTCACAGGAGGGTTGCAAGATGCTTGGAAACCATTGAAAGGGGTCGCGATTCGAAAAAGGTTGGGAAACACTCTTATAATTGAGCTTAACTGAATGGTTCTATAAGAGTCTCTTATAGAACCATTCAGTTAAGCTCAATTGTCAAAATCTTTAAGGGGGGAGATCCCCTTGCACGGGCAAAAATATACTGATTTTACTACCAAGCTTAATGTGTTGTTAAACAGTTAATTTGTAATTGATTTAAACCAATTTTTTAGGGTGAATTGTACAAAGCTTTATCTATTAGAAAACAAGAGAATTACTGCGAGATTATTAGAAATTATTTTATGTAAAAAATATAATTAATGTTTTATGAAAAATGAATCTTAGGTCAATGCATTGCGCGCAGATTTTTAAAAAACTATAAGGGATATATATTAAAGTATTTGTATATATTCTATCCATGGGTTATACTTTAATTTACACCTAAAATAATTACCATATTTCACATAAAAATATTTTTTCAGGCAAATGTATTGTAATGTACAATAAATATCAAATTTTTAAAAAAATTCTGTGAAAAAATTAATAATATGTTCTTACTAAAATTTAGGTAGAAATTGTATAAACATATAAGATATACATGTATACAAAATTTTAGCAATTTGTGACGATTGGTTTTGAAGAAATAGTGCGCACAAGTTTTAAAATACCAGTTTTTAGAAAAAGCCATTTAAAGTTTAAATTTTCCACAAATTACTTTACTATTAGCTTTATACAATTGGCCATAAAATCGGTTCAAATTGTAGTATCGACTTCATTTTTTTCAAAAGATTCCTTATATTCCATTCTTCAAAATTAAATCATAATTTAAAAAAATGAGTATTTTTGGAGGTTTTAAGGTGATCCCCCCCCCCCCCTTAAAGCATAGTTTAGCAAGGTAAACAGCCAATTGGTCACTTACTGTTTGGGAATCTTTATAACTTAAAACAGAACGAACAATTAACTGAAAATGATAGGTAACTGCAAATTGAAAATTAAATAATCTGGGTTCAAAACTGACACCTTTAGATTTCATCGATTGAGGAATCCACCTTCACACCATATTCAAAACTTGAACGGTCATATCCAGACAATGTGATATGGGTGGCATAAGGCATACGAATCTTCTGGCAGATATATTTTTTTTATTATTTGCAAAGAAATACATCTCCCAGGAGATAATAAAATAGAAAATAGTGAAATTGAAATAGAAAACTATAGTCTAAAACAGGGGTCTTCAAACTTTTTAGCCTTTTGGCCTAAACTTTTTAGGACCACGCTGACTCCTCCACTAAGTCCCAAGGGCCAAGACCTAGCCAGGCCTAGATAGATAGCTTATGATACTAAAATATTGTAGTTTTGAATTACGCGCAAATTTTCGTTTCGGGACTAGCCGGCGAATGAGATATCTATGGCGCAGGACGGAGAGTAGATAAGTTAAGTGCAGGACGTGGCAAAGCTACAGTAGTGTTTCACGCATTTTAATTCATGCCAAACATTCAGACAGCAAACTGAGACCCCATTTCCGATAGATTTCCCAAATTCAAGCTTTGGGTGCTTTAAAAATTAATTTTGAGTCTCGTTTTTCAGATTTTGATGCAATTGCAAACGATACCAATATTTTTCAAAATCCTTTTGACGCCGATTTAGAAACCATTGCCCCAGAACTTCAAATAGAAATGACTGATTTGCAGTGTAGCGATATTTTAAAAGAAAAATATTTAAAGTCATCATTGCTGGAATTTTATAAGTCTTCCACTCACACAGTTTGATCAGTTGCATGAATTTGCCCGTGGCTTTTTTTTTTTTTTTTTTCGCTTCGGCACCACTTATTTGTGTGAAAAAGCATTCTCCAATATAAAATATACAAAAAATATTTAGAGATCCATATTAACTAATGAGCATTTGAAGTCGCTGCTGATAATTTCCACTAGTAAACTGCAAACAATTGTCAGTGGAAAGTTACAGCTACATAAATCTCATTAATCATAATTGTAATGTTTAATTTCAGTATGTAAATTACTTATGTATATCACTTATTGTAAGTTTTTAGGATAAATCTCATATTATTAATTACATTAAAATGTTCAATTTCATTTTGTATGTCAGTTATTGTGTTTCTTAAATAGTCCTTAAATAAAAAATCTGCTTATTATTTTGTATGATTTACTTGCATTGTAAATTTTACAATGTAATCAAAATAAACTATGGCAGATCGGATACCGGGCATGTCCATCCCGCTACCTGGGGCCGGATTGGTTGTGCTCGTGGGCCGGTGTTGCCCCACGGGCCGTAGTTTGGAGACCCTTGGTCTGAAACACAATATATCTATTTTAAAACGGGGTTAATGTACTAGCTAAACGAACGCTTAAAAAGTTATAATTTTAAAGTGAATCCACTGCAATGTTTCAGAAGTCGTGTGCTTGTTTTTAACTTCCTCAAATGTACAACAATAGGTTTGGTAATATTTCCCCAACATTATCCCTTCATGCTCGAGGAATAAACAGGAAATCCAACGTAAATAAAGCACAAATAGCAGTAAGGTGCGATTTTGCATACGGCCGTTTCGAAGCTGCAAAGGAGTCAGCGGTAAAAGCTCACAGTCACAAAGAGCATCGCAGTGACCACGTGATATGCCAAACCACAGGTCATGTTAACAATCTCGGCACTAATGCAGGAACGCAATGCTACGCTCCGGAGGCAATATGAACAAGGCCTAATTCGCATTATTTTACTTTTTTTATTTAAAATTTTTTATTTGGTAAAATTTTTTATTGTAAATTTTTTATTTGGTTTGTTTATACTTCACTACATAATTTTCTTCTCTTAATTCAGAAACATCTCTTGTGTTTTTTTATTTTAATTAAAAGAAACAGAGAGACTTAGAATACTGCACAAATTAATCTTTGCTTGCATTAGTTGGCAGCTCTAGAGGTCAGTCAAGGCTTTGTTCAACAATCGTAGGACACATTTGAGCCGTTACGAAATTTAAATAAAAGCCTCTAAATATATAATTCACGTATACGTCAATCGAGAATAAATTATTTTCTTTGCACTGTTGTTTTTCTAAGATGGACAGTACGATTACGATGTAAATTATATTTTCGCTCGATAACGAATACGAAATTTAACTTTTTTATTTCCTCCTGTTTCATACACTCAAACAGAGCCGTTAATTCAACTTCTTATAAACAAGGATAGAATATTGTTTGTGATAAACCATAAAAGAAAATTTATACTTACGATATTCATTTCTGTTACAAGAACAATCACAATATCGTCATTGCACTTTCCCAAATGCCACCTTTTCCGCAACATTTCTGCTAAACCTTTTCCATCTGGGAAAAGTTGGGCCGACCTGAATGAACAAAATAGCCAATTTAATGCGTATAAGTCTATATACAGTGGCTCCCAAATGTGTTCGTACACTTACGATTTTCAATGAATTAGGGGTCTATCCATTAATTAAAATGAATATTTCAGAATGGGTATTTAATAATAAGATCTATAATCTATTCTTGACCAAACTACACGAAATATTTTGAAAACATAGTAAAACTTTATTTTTAAGAAACCAATAGTCAAAAAGTAACAAAAACTTTATCTCACAAAAGTCATCAAACCATTGCACTTTCCCAAATGCCACCTTTTCCGCAACATTTCTGCTAAACCTTTTCCATCTGGGAAAAGTTGGGCCGACCTGAATGAACAAAATAGCCAATTTAATGCGTATAAGTCTATATACAGTGGCTCCCAAATGTGTTCGTACACTTACGATTTTCAATGAATTAGGGGTCTATCCATTAATTAAAATGAATATTTCAGAATGGGTATTTAATAATAAGATCTATAATCTATTCTTGACCAAACTACACGAAATATTTTGAAAACATAGTAAAACTTCATTTTTAAGAAACCAATAGTCAAAAGGTAACAAAAACTTTATCTCACAAAAGTCATCGAACACTTGTAAAAAATCTCTACATATTAGTAAATATTCTAATTTTTCGTTAAATTAATATTTAGTAGGATATCCTTTAGCATCCATAACAGCTTTTAAACGTCTGGGAATAGATTGCACTAGTTCTTTTGTAATTTCTGCATCAATGTTCATCCATTCTTCCATCATAATTGATTTTAGTTCGCTTTTCGTGTGAATGTCGTGTTTTCGTACTCGAACCTCCAGTTCTCTCCAAATATGTTCTATTGAGTTTAAATCTAGCGATTGAGGTGGTGTTTTCAAAACTTGTGGACAATTATAGAGACACCAGAGGCGAACGTTGAGAGCCGTGTGCTTAGGATCGTTATCTTGATAAAAAACAAAGTTTTTCCAATACCCAAATTTTGGGATTATTATTTTAAATTTTCTCTTAAAATATTTACATAAACAGCATGATTCATTACGCCATCAATAAATACCAAATTACCTAGTCCTGATGCTGACATGCACCCCCACACAAGGACACCTCCACCGCCATGCTTAACTGTTCCTACTAAGTTCTTCCGATTAAGTTCCTCACTTTTTCTTCTCCATACAATTATGCACCCATCGGAACCAAAAATGTTAAACTTGCTTTCATCGGCCAATAAGACATTATTCCAATACGTTTGGGGCTTATTTATCATTGATAGTGCGAAGGAAAGCCTGAACTTTCTGTTTTTCTCACTCACAAAAAATTTTCTACGGGAAAAGCGCCCATGTAATCCAGCTGCTCTGAGAACTCGTCGAACAGTTTCAGGTGAAATTGAAGTAGAAAATGTTTCATTAAATTGTGCAGAAACTTTTACAACACTCAAACGTGGATTTTTCACAAATTTTCTAATTATAAATCTCTGATCAAGTTTTGTTAATTTGCCGGACGACCTTTTCTTACCTTGTTTTCGATCCAATTTTCTTCTTTAAAGCCTTTAATCACATACTGCACAGTAGAATGGGATAAATTAATTTAGCAATATTCCGAACTGATTTACCACTACTGTGATGAAAATAATCAGTTTTCGAATGCTGTTTGTTGTTTCTTTACGACTACGAGCCATTTTTAAATAATAAATAGAATATTACGGAATACGTAAGCAAAAATTAAGCCAAGCGATATTTCAAATGCCACCAAAATTCAAAAATAAAAATAAAGCGCCAGACGAGCATTTTAATTATGAATTTATCCGAAAATATTTCAGTGTACGATGACTTTTGTGAGATAAAGTTTTTGTTAATTTTTGATTACTGGTTTCTTAAAAATAAAGTTTTACTATGTTTTTAAAATATTTCCTGTAGTTTTGTTAAGAATAGATTATAGATCTTATTATTAAATATCCATTCTGTAATATCATTTTAATTAATGGATTGACTCCTATTTCATTGAAAATCATAAGTGTACGAACACTTTTGGGAGTAACTGTATATAAAACAGTTCCGTAACTGACTGACTCACTGACATACAACGCACAGACCAAACCGCTGAACCTAAAGGGCTGAAATCTTGCATGGCGATTCTTCTTATAGTGTAGAGGTGCACTAAAAAAGATTTTTGAAAAATTCTTCTTAGATTTTTAAAAATTAAATTTTTAAGCTGTTTTTGTAACATTCGTTTAAATTTGCATTTAAAATAATAATTTGAGGGTTATAAAATTTATATCACGAGAAAGATCATAAAAATTCCTTTAAAATGAGATCTTTTTTGAATCTTTACCTCCATTTTCTGATTTTTGGTGAATTTTTAAAGATTAATTTTTAGAATTTAATTTATTAAATACTGATCACGTTATTTCTTTTTCTGATGCTTTAAATAAATTTATCGTCACGTGCATAACAACTATATAGACAAAAGAAAACAAAATTTTTCTTGCTAATGCGGCAGACGATTGGACATTATCCAAAAAATATTAAAATACAGTAAAAGATATTATGTTCCTCAAACTGTACTATATTCTTTAGTATGTCCTATTAGATTTAATTTGAATATTTTCTTCTACAATATTTTGTCTATGAAAATATCCCTTACAATTTTTTTTATAAATATATTTTTTTGTTTTTTTGGCATGAATTGTATACATTGATCGTCATAATTATATATATATATATATAATTATGACGATCAATGTATACAATTCATGCCAAAAAAACAAAAAAATATATTTATAAAAAAAATTGTAAGGGATATTTTCATTCTTCTGTCCGTGTGTTTGTTACTGAACTCCTCCTAAACGGCTGGACGGATTTTTATCAAATTTTGTGTGTGTGATTAAGTTGATTCGAGAATGGTTTAGATTCACGATAAGACACCCCTAGCACCCTTGGGGGGGGGGGGGGGGGAATGTAAAAATAATCGAAAACGGCCGATATCACTGTCGAATCCATAGTTTTCGGGGTCGCTGAGATTAATAGTGACACTCCCGATGTCGTTTAAGTGCAAGTTCAGTTCCCACCCCCCATTAGCATAGGGGGGATATAAAATCTCCAAAATGACTGAGAATAATGTCGAATTCATAGTTTTCGGGGTCGGTGAGAGGAACAGTGGCAATCCCAGTGCCGTTTAAGTAAGAGTTCAGCACCCCCTCCCCCATCAACGTTGGAGGAGAGGCGGGGGAGAACATAAAATGTCCAAAATGACCGAGAATAGTGTCGAATCCATAGTTTTCGGGGTTACTGAGACGAATAGTGACACAACTGATGCCGTTTAAGTGCAAGTTCAGCCCCCCCCCCCATTAGCACTGGGGGAGGAGGGGGGAAAGGGGAAAAATGAAATGTCCGAAAGTAGTGTCAAATCCATTGTTTTCGGAGTCACTGAGATGAATGAATATAGGAAACTAAAAGTGTTGTTTATAATCAAGTTTTGAGTTAAATAATAGAGTTAATTTGTAATTTTATTTTATCATTTGTATACTGTACATATACTTTTAAATACCCGTAAATAAAATTACTTAGATTTTACACTATAGGTAGAATTCATTCCTGTCCCTGTGTAGTAAAAAATTGAGATTAATAAATACCTGGGCAACGCTGGGTAAACAGCTAGTATAGATATACATATTTATTTTTTTGGCATTAATTGCATACATTGACCGTTTTATTTAATTTGAATGTACTCCGTAGCGAAGTGCGAGTTTTCAGCTAGTCAATAATAAATAAGGGAACCAAAAAAAACAGCTCCTTTATCTTAGCTAGGAAATGCTTCCAGGTCACATTGGCAATAATGAAAGCCATCTACCAACACCTCCATGTTACTACATAACAGCCGATTCTTCTCAAAAACTGAAACCTCACCATAGGTATTTTGGCCACTAGGTGGCAGATGGAACCTACAAAAAGAAACTGTTGTTTCTAATCTAGAGTACATTACTGATGGATAGCTCTGACAATGATTTTTGTGTTATCTGTACCATTCAGAATATGGTACAAATTAAAAACGTATTTTACCCAGAATCTACATATTTAGCAAATATGTACTGTACTGTACTCTTTTACGCATTTAAAATATTCAAAAGACTCTGTTAGGGAAAAGGCACGTTACGTTTTTATTTTCTTAACCTCCAGTTCTTTGGATAGCAAAAATAAGAAAAAGTAATCTCGCTTCATAAAATACTGATACTTCATAGATATTTTAAATACGATCATAAATTGTTTGGATTGCTATTAATGTTTTTATGAAAAATTTTAAATAAATTTTAAAAGTACATAATTTGCATTGAAAAGATATATGATCATAAATTGTTTGGATGGCTACTAATATCTTTAAGAAAAAAAATTATTTGACAACAAAAGTAAAAATGTAACTAGCGAATAAATATTTTTTAAAAAGAAAGAAAGAAAGAGTGAAAAACCTCGAAGCCATATATTAGCTTGTACATGCTGTTGTTGGTACGGGCAGAACATTTAAAAGATTCATTCTAACTTGTAAGAAGGGCAGCACATACCTACCAAAAAAGGTTTCTAGTTTTAACAAAGGGAAACTTGAAATAGGGTTGGCAATTAGTGTCACGGAGGCTTTGCTTCTGCATATACTCGGCATAGCATAACTCTTATTGAAATGTTTAACATCATTATTGTAATTATTTCGCAAATCTGATATTATCGTTTTCATTATTTGCATTCATTGATAACAACTTTTCTGCAATTTTTAAACAATTACCTTAACAGTAGAAACTGAAAAGTACAGTCGACCCATATTCGTGATACTATTATTCCAATTAATATATGCAACAAACTTTTATTATCAAGAATTACGAATCTGAATTTATCTCAAAACAAATTTTTTCATTGTAAGAAACATTTGATAATTTACAAAATGGCGACGTCTGCTTCCAACAGATCTGCCAAAAGGAAAAAATGCCTTTCGATGGTTTCCGTCTCAAGTTAATTGCACACTCATTTTTAACAGTTAAAAATTCACAAGACTAGAATAAAATTTTAATTGAAACTGCTTTGATTGCAGTTTGCTTAAAATTTTGATTGCTTTAAATTAATGTTACGATAAAACTTAAGGCTATATTTCAGCAAAGAATACATAAATATTACAAAGTTGCTCTGAAATCAAAGGTTCATATTTTATGAATAGGTTAAATAGGTAAAGCATTAATCACAATATTTTATGATACATGGCTTTCCCATCTTTTTAAACTGTTATTTTTTAGTTATTAGCAGCTGAGTAAATGTAGCTCTATAAATAATGAAGTGACAGCATGTCTTGTTTTCAGGAAAAAAAATTCCTAATTATAAGCGCTGTATATACAGAGACTGTCAGATCCCTCTAACCATCGTAAGTAAAAACTTACCAGTTCTAGCTTAGAAAAACAACTCAGATGATCTCGAAATAAAGGAGAGTGAACAGACCTTAGCGGGGATTATAGGAAAACGAGATTAATTCAAATGGGAAAGCGAACAGGTCTGTATGAAATTTGATATATTACATTATTATGTGTTACCTTTTATGATGAGTATTGCGTTAATAAAATTTGGTGTGACATTGTGAAAAAAAAGCCTTATTTGGAGCACATATCCGAGAGTACAAAAGTTTTCTGAACCGGTCATATCAAAACCTACATGATGGCCAACCTGGCACAGTATGTAGAAATTAATTTTTAATAATTCTATGTTAAATTTTTATAAGCGACTAGCTGAAAACCCGCACTTCGCTACGGAGTATATTCAAATTAAATACAACGGTCAATGTATGCAATTAATGCCCCCCCCCCAAACAAACAAACAAAAAACAAAAAAAACAAAATATATATATATATATATATATATGTATGTATGTATAATAAATACGACGATCAATGTATACAATTGATGTAAAAAAACAAAAATATATTTATTAAAAAAATCGTAAGAGATATTTTTATAGACAAAATATTGTAGAAGAAAATATTCAAATTAAATCTAATAGGACATACTAAAGAATATAGTACAGTTTGAAGAACATTTCTTTTACTGTATTTTAATATTTTTTTTTGATAATGTCCAATCGTCTGCCGCATTAGAAAGAAAAAAAAAGTTTTTTGTCAATTTATTTCGTTGTTATGCACGTGGCGCAAAATTAATTTAAAGTATCACAATAAGAAAAAAAACCATGTGATCAGCATTTAATAAATTAAATTCTAAAAATTAATCTTTAAAAATTCACCAAAGATCAGAAAATGGAGGTAAAGATTCGAAAAAGATTTCATTTTAAAGGAATTTTTATGATCTTTCTCGTGATATAAATTTTATAACCCTCAAATTATTATTTTAAATGCAAACTTTAAAGGATGTTACAAAAGCAGCTTAAAAATTTAATTTTAAAAAATCTAAGAAGAATTTTTCAAAACTCTTTCTTAATGCACACCTGCATTATAAGAAGAATCGCCAAGCAAAATTTCAGCCCTTTAGGTCCAGCGGTTTGGTCTGTGCGTTGTATGTCAGTCAGTCAGTGAGTCAGTCCGTTACGAAACTGTTTTATATATAGAGATTAAAGTAAACACCTAGATAAGATCGGATTATTATTTCAGCATAAAATTTATTTTAGCAGATTTCATGTGGCATACGCTACTACTAATTGACTATTAGAAGATCGATTTCACGGAACTTCATCAAGCTAATGACCCAGATATGCTTTCGCAACAGGTGTTTAAATATTATATGGATCGGCATTATGAATATTTGACGATTGTCAATACAATTTATAATTATCTAAGGTTTGCACAGAAAAGCGTGCTAACTTGTGGGGACAATTTCTTCCAGATTAGAATAGAAGGAATGTACTTAGAAATTCCAAAAAGAGTTTTAAGTAATAAGAAATTCTGTGCTCTGTATTTTTCTTGTAGAGTTAAATCAATGTTTTTCTTGAATCGATACTTTTCCCGAAAGGTCAACTTTCTGGATTTACACCGGCAATGCCGGATTTTTAATGCATCTTTCAAGTTTCCGGAATGGACACTATTATTACCGGATTCCGAAATGTAAAAAAAAATAACGCTAGTTTTAACAATCCCTCACAGTAATGCAGAGTGTGAGAGGATTTTTAGTTACATAACAAAAATATCTACTCAGTTCAGGTCATCTATGTCAAGGGAAACCTTAGAAAATTTGCTAATATGCAAATTGAAACCACAAGGACATTTATGAAGAACTATTTCACTATGAAATTTTTAAAAGAGCAAAATCAGCTACAGTAAATACTACAAAAATTCCAAGATTTTCTGCAATTTATTAAAACAAACATTATAAAGAAATAGAAGTACTCAAAATATAGACTGCTGGGGTCCCTGCTAGTGTATATATGACGTACATTAAAATGTATGATTACAAATTTCAAATATATAACTTTTGTTTAATATTATAATTTCAAGATGAGCTGAACAGTAAGGAAATATTTTGAATTATGTAATATTATCAAAGAGATCCTATAAACTATAAGTAAGTATATATTATAATTCTTTTATTATAATTTTTTTACTATGCTGTTTTGTGTTATGTCGTTATGTCGATTATTTTATGCAGGGTAGAATATTGCAGGATATTGCCCTTACTGAGGTTGGCAGGTCTGTTTCTTTCATAACGGGTTAGAAAGAAAATTTTTAAATTTAAATTATTTTTTATAAAAGTTGGATTAAACTGAATTTCGAGTGGAAGTGGTTCTTTTTTAAAAGTCAAAAGTGCAATGAAATAAAAAAAAAACCACAGTACTTATAATTGTATACAAGTGCTGTACAACTGTATTACAAGTAAAATTATTGCTAATAAGGTATTCCCATGATACCAAGAATGAACGCTATTGGTGTATTTATGAGAAACTTGCGGGGTTTATTTTATTTTATTTTATTAAAGCTATATAAACAAGAGTAATTCACGATTTGAAAAATGTCCTTGCACATCAAGCTTTTCTGTCAGAAACTCGTTCTAGGCTTTGATTTTATTTTATTTGTAAAAAGACTATCCATTTAGAACCAGTTCTTCTTTCCATTCAAAGAAATAAAAACAAAAATACCCAAGACAATCAATAGTTTAGAGACACGTTACATTTAAAATTGTTACCGCTAAGGGTTGTTAAACCTTGGAGAAGGGACTCTTTGAACTTCCCACACATAGGAGTAACGTCGGATGAAGGGGACAAGTAAGAAAAGAATTAAAAATTTTCTGCAGCTGGCGGTCTCTCTTTCCTCTGCGTTTTAACTTTGCAGGTAATTACCTTTTGAAAAAAAAAAATTCTGCATGATTGTTAAATTCTATTTTTAACTTAAGAGGACGTAAACTGGCTCAGCGGGCCACGGAAGTATAGTCAGAAGGCCACCAATAAGCGGAAGGACCCCTACCCTAAAGCTTAGCATCCTAGGTCGGTGTTTACTGAATCTTTACCAACCCAGGATATAGCTCTCAAAAATTAAAATCAAGTAAAAAAAATAAATAAATACCCTTTTCATTGCGTTCATTTCAGTTGTACATGGTGACTCAAAATTAACAAATGTCATTCTAAAAAGGACGTGTTTATTCAATATCGCTCGAATCATCAATACAGTAATCATAATGAGACAGTCAGAATCCGGAGGTTAATCATCCGACATAACGCATGAATGATTATACAGGGTCATCGAAAAAGGTTGGACACATTTCGAAAGCTCATAATTCTAAAATAAATTCAGCAAACGCAATAATATTCTTTTCAAACTTGACAAGTGTCCAAGATTTCTAAATGCAACTGGTACGCAACCGTGACGTTGAACGTTGCGCAGAAGCGATGCGAGGCGGAAGAGGTCTTCGTTCGGCTTTCCGTCAATGCAATGGCGACCGTTCAGGGAAAAGCTGAATGTGTGTTGTGGTTAGCGGAGTACAAATCTGTTAAAACAGTTCAACAAAATTACCATCGTTTTTATCGCAAACAACCACCGCTTGAGCTTTCTCCTGAACGGTCGCCAATGCACTGACGGAAAGCCGAACTCTTCTACGTCACGTTCAACGTCACGGTTGCGTACCGGTTACATTTAGAAATCTTTGACGCTTGCCAAGTTGTTTGAAAAGAATATCATTGCGTTTGCTCAATTTATTTTAGAATTTTGAGCTTTCGAAATGTGTCCAACCCTTTTCGATGACCCTGTATATAAATAAAAATTTCCCTTTCAGTTTTTTTTTGTTCATTTTAATTCCTTTTCCCCTTTTAATTCATTTTTCTTCGAGCGTCGTTTTTAGTTTGACTGCACTTAATTTTTCTGTATAACTTGTCCCTACTCTCAGTTTCCAATGAATATTTTCCACGTGCTGGGTCTGTTACACTATGAAACTTTGAATTTGGCTAACAAAGGGTTTTTTTTTTTTTGGGGGGGGGGGGGGCACAGCATACCTTTCGCATTCGAAATGCTATCATCAAGTATTATTCATGCTCTAAGAACGCTCTATAGCAGGGGTGGCCAACAAGTGGATCGCGATCGACCGGTCGATCTTCGACATGATTTTGGTCGATCGCGAGCCATAATTTTTTGAAAAATTATAAATTATAATAGTTATATAGAGATGCTCATTTTTATGAAAATAGCAACTAGTCGATCGCTGAAAAAATAATTCATGAAAAAGTCGATCGTTGACTTCTTTATGAATTCTTTGGCCACCCCTGCTCTATAGCATCACACTCTAAACCAAAGTTTCTGAACCTTTTTCCGACTGTGGGCTCCTTTCGCCCTTTTTAGCACGTTTTTATTAACTCGCTTTGTTGTTTTTTTTTTTTTTTCCAATGCGGAGGCACTTGTCGTGAGACATTCGCCTATACCACGCCGCAATTTTACTGCCCATTTTATTGTGGGGGCACCATATAGGCGGACAGCATTACCCCCTATGAAGGGACGACACGAACGGAGGCATATTTCGTGGCGCGACGCCAGGATTCGATCTGAGCACCCTCAGCACCGAAAACCAGCGCGCTGTACCACTGGGCCGCCACAAGCCCACTCGCTTTCTTGTTTGTTTGTGTGTGTGTGTGTGTGTGTGTTTGTTTGTCCGGTACAAATCTTGCAATCGACTTTTAACTAACTTCTCGACTAGCTAGACATTTGAAACTTTTAGAATAGCTCAGAACACGAGGACAATGCATTATTTTAATACTTTTAGCCATCTTTAAGCAAATTTGAATTCTTTTCAGCTAATTTTGTTTTGTAGACTTGTGCAGCCATCTATCGGCCGGGACGGGAACGAACATTTAGACGCAAGTTAACTTCCAGTTAACTTCATTTTCTTTCAAGTTGATGGGATAATTCATCAAAAATTTTTTTAAAGTATTTATTAATACAGAGAATTGTCAAGTTTATATGATTCAACAGAAAATTTAAAAACATGGTACATAAAAAGTTCTTTTTATCTTGTAATTATTATTTTTCCTGTGGCCTCCGCTGTCTATGGAAAGTAAGGTAGCTCTATTAAAGCGTTGTTTTTTGTTTGTTTGTTTTTATTTATATAAAATGCAATTACATAAAAATTTATATACTTTATGAATTTGTAAATAGATTGTATCCATTGTAAATAGATACATAAAAATGAAGAAACATCTGCTTTATTATTTTCGGTCGGCAGAGAAAAATCCCCCTATTTAACTAAAGACTATTGAAGCATTTAAAATTGATTTACTTACTCTTGTGTCAGTCTGCGTCTGACAAAAATCCCTATCGAGACACCTGTGTCGCACCGAGAACATAAACACGTCGTCGACTTCCTAAACTCTTCGGCCAGATGATCCAGTCTCTCAACTGAAATACAAGTCAAATGCGTGCTCTATAAATTCAATAATTATATTATTCCGCAAACAGTATGCCTTTTTAAGTTTTCTCACAAATTATTTTTTTAAATTTAAATATATATTTATTAGAAACCCATATTTTGACAAGATGCAAAGCTGGAAGTACATAATAAATTTCAAAACACAAAGAAAAAGGTCATGCAAATACTTTTTCACTAACATTATTTAACCTAGTGGTTATCACGTGGGCTTGTGGCACCGAGGGTGCTCGGTTCAAATCCCGACAGGCGCCTCTGAATGCCTTCTTGTCTACGCAGGGTATGGGCACGTTAAATTTGCAGGCTGGAAAGTCCCTCAATATGGTGCGTGGATGGAATGAGATACGATCACGCCAGATGTCACCCCTGGGGGTGCCCAGTCAAAATTGAGGTGGCACAAGGAGGTGGTATCGGTTCTCCTATACGGTGCCTCCATTACAAAAAACCAACGAATTTCGTGGTATCATCGGGCGATTGTAGAAAAGACAAATCATTTTAAAATAGGAGAATCAATCACCTTTAGTGCGTTATTTTTTGGTTTTCGCGTTCGACAAATTCCCGGGTTATTAAAGCCAGAGAGGAAATACTCAGTCCTGTCCAAATATAGGGTAATTCACTCGAAAGAGGCCCCGAATATTCTGTAATAACTCTCGCTGGGATAAGATGCGCAACCGAGACATCGCGTACCACACACCAACTTTTTGATCATGATGTGGTGTTTGGTGAGTGGCAAAGGGATTTTCAGCGGCCCATATTCGTGTGTTAACATAACCCCGACAAATGGAACCACGCCTCATCCAAGAACCATGTGCTGTGATGCGCCATCTATTGAGGAGCATGTTGTGCATTGTTTCACTCCAGACTGCTTCGTCCTAGCTCGAGTTATTACAGAATATTCTGGGCCTCTTCCAAGTAAATCACCTTATACGACAGCTACTTACATTGCAAATGGTTCCTAAGCATAAAGTAAACGTGCTTGCTCTTCTGTCAGTATGATTATAAATGTTCTTAAGGTAAGGCATAGGCATAATTAACTTTAGAGGCTCCTGGGAGCTAGAGCTCCATATCCTTTGTATTCAATGTGGAATGTATGATGATTTCCGTTTTCTAAAATTGATAATACTAGTACTGTGAGTGTGTGTGTGTGAAAAAGAAGGAATTAAGTTAAATTACAAATAGTTTTAAAACAACATTACAAATAGTTACAAATAGGTTGGTAGGTAAGGAAGGAAAAACTGGGGATGTAGAGATAAGATTAATAGAAGAGAGAGAGAGATGATTTTGGAAAAAAATATTTAACCTGAGATAAACAATAAAGATTCAGAGAGTAAGGATGGCTGGACAGAGATCCAATGAGAGCGAAGCAGCGAATTCTACAAAGAGAGCTAATGGGATATGAGTCAGTGGGCGGAGCAACATGAATGGAGCTGTGTTTGATTGTTGGGGGTGACAGTTCGGAAACCAGGAGTAGTCAAGCGAGTGGGGGTTTGAAGCAAGGAGAGGGAAAGGAAGTTAGCTGTTGTGAATGGTAACAAGCCGAGGGTTTATTTTCAGTGTGGCCTTAGGCTGTCTAGAAAATTCTCTAGGTCATAATCTGGGAGGTTAATTAAGTCTTCATTATTTACTGCATATAGGTTATCATAAAAGTTTATTGCAAGTTCTTTGATATGGTGTCTAACGGGCTCTATTGTCAAATCTCTATGAATAACTTCGTTACGGAGGCACCGAAGGGCTTTACTAATTCCGTCTCAAGGTAAGGTAAGGAAGCGCGATTTACATATAGGTAACTTGAATGAATGAACTCACCGTCTCCCATCTCCAAAATAAATTCGGGGTCGCAGATGAACGATGCGTTCCTCCTCCCGCACAGCCTAAATTCTTTCTGTGGATTCGGGAATTCTACGGACGTTCCGGCAGCTAGACCGATTATCCATAGCCACAGCAAAGTCGGCATTCTGAGGCATCAGGAATCGGGTAGGCTGCAATGGTAGCAAAATCATCTAAATACAAAAATCAGCAAACGATCGCGAAAAAGAGTTTTCTGGTTAGTTAAAACATAATCATCCAATATTAGATCTCCTCGAATAATATAAATACTAACTAAAAAGAAATGTTTGAAACTATGAGATCACAGATGTAATAGACATCTCTCTTTTGCACATGTTCACGGCAGTCGTAGGCTAGTTACGTCATCGCTGATGAGTTTTTCCACAAGTCAAAACGTTCAATATACCAACGAAACTGCATTTCATATGCCCTGTTGCTCTACATTTTTTATATTCACTGAGGAAATGCTGTCTCTGTCATGCATTCATCGGCTTTGTTTAGACGAACACATTAACGGAGGTGAAACTGTTTAGACTGCTGTGTGAATATACGTGAAATGCATGTCGGTCTACAATTTAGATTTACTTTCTCTTGAAATCACCACGAATTCGGCAAACGAATTAAAGTATACAACTTCTCGACAGCTAAGAGCTGAAGTAAATTTATTATAATATTTTTTTTCTCCATCATTAAATTAATTTTTCAGTGTGTTGATTTGCATATTTAGCCCAATAGTGTAATGCTTACGTGTTTCTAACTAATTTTATATTGGATACTTCAAAAACGTTAAGTGGTTACAACCTTTTGCGCAAAATGCCTGTTTTACAGGTAAACAACCGACTACATTATCAATTGTTTCAAAATATGTTCCTTTAGAATTATATTAATTAAATTTTAAATGGTACATCAACGGAATTCTTCAGTTGATAAACAAAAACCGCTTTCGAAGATTAAAGTCAAGAGTTTATCTGTCAAACGTCCATCGCAGTAGCGCCCAACCGTTAGCAATAACAATAATAGACCACAAAAAACTGTATTACGAATAGGAAAAATGAAGGATGATGGTATTTAAATAAATAATGTAATTACCGACCAACGTCATGTATCGGTATCCTCAAAAAGAAAGTAAAAATATGTAAGGAAAGCCATAGAAGACATTTCCAGTCGGGAATACGGCTTCAAGGTTTGAAGATCCGAGTTTGAATCCCAGTTCTGGCAGATGATTATTACGAAGTAAGATAAATATCAAATAATGGCCAAAAACTAATTGTACCTAAAAAATGTTTCAGGCAGTCTCTTCTAACGAAACTACCGCGGGTTATTTAACGTAGGATTACTTATCGTTGCTTACTTTTTACCATGTTTTTATTAACTTGCTTTCTTGTGTATTTGTGTGTTTGTCAAGTACAAATCTTGCAATCGATTTTTAACTAACTTCCCGACTAGCTAGACATGAAACGAATGAAGAAACTTTTAGAATAGGTTTGAAACTTTTACAATAGCTCAGAACACGATGGCAGTGCATTTTTTAATACTTTTAGCCATCTTTAAGCAGAATTAAATTAATTTTCAGTTATTTTCAGTTAATTTTGTTTTGTAGACTGGTGCAGCCATCTATTGGCCGGAACGGGAACGAAAAGTTAAATGAAAGTTAGCTTCCAATTAACTTCATTTTCTTTCAAGTTGATGGGATAATCTATCAAAAAAACTTTTTAAAAAGTATTTATTAATGCATAGAATTGTCAAGTTTATATGATTCAACAGAAAATTTAAAAACATGGTATATAAAATTTCTTTTTATATTGTAATTATTTTTCTTTCTTCTTCTTTTTTTTAACGTATTTTGGTACTTTTCTGTTTAACTGTTTACTGCTACTGGGTTTGGCACGCTGCCAAAATTATAACTCGCGACGCCGGACAATTTTTTTCTCTCCGTTATCAAGGAACGTAATCCTGCGTTAAAAGAATTGCTGGCAAGTAGAATTCCTACCTAGGCAGGAACAGTCCCTTTTTACATTTCTTTTCACGCCGGCCGGGTGGCGCAGTAGGTTTGGTCCACGGGTACTCTCTGAGCAGTGGCGCACCCAGGGGAACCAAGGGGCCCTAACCCCAAAAGAAATAGATATTGCATTATGAATATTGAATTTGCACTATACATTTTCATCCGTTCAACTCCGCTTCCCCCCCCCCCCCAAAGATTAAATCCTGGATACGCCACAGTCTCTGAGTGCCTTCACCGGCAGGTTGTGGATTTGATTCCCGCTTGTCCGAGGACAAGGATGAGATTCGGGAGCTATGTTGGTCCACCTACACTGTGCTTTCATAATAAAGACGCCAACAAATTCGCGATGTGGTCGGGCAAATATTGTAATAGACAAAGTGCCTGCCACGTTAGACACAACATTTATTTACACTATCAAAAGTGAAGGTGCTTTGACCACAAGATCTTTATCGTCCTTTATTTTTTCCTTCGGATTTTATATTAACAGATTAGCTTAATTTTGTATTTACAAATTTATCTAAATTTAAAATTTTAGTTTATCACAAAGGAAAGGAGGAAAAATCCTGAAATTTTGTTTCATTAACCGAATAGAACTATACAGAAATTTTAATTCTGAAAATTTTGTTAGTTATAAAAAACATATTATGTTCCTATATTCTATACACGTAAAAATAGGATCTTTACCAAAATAAAATCAGCCCAAAACCAATTTTAAAATTATTAATCGAACCACCATTTTTCAAATAGTAATTTCTGTGCTCTTGTTTACAATACAACGTATGCAAGCTACAGGTTGCAAAGAGTTTCAGTACATTCTTACCTTGGTGGACAGTACATAAAAAAAACAGATTTTTTTTTATGTTTGTTTGTTTTTCAAAGATAATGTGCGTAGTCAAAGATAAAAACTGGTTAATTTCTTTTCTAAAAAAAACATTTCAGGTAGTGTCCTCTAACGAAACTACTGCGGGTTATTAACGTAGGATTACTTATTGTTTGCTTGCCAATTTTATTATTATTATTATTATTATTATTATTATTATTATTATTATTTTACGCATTTTGGTACTTTTCTGATTAACTGTTTGCTGCTACTGCGCGCTGCCAAAATTATAACTCGCGATGCAGGACAATTTTTTTTCTCTCCGAAAGACTGTTATTGAGGAACGTAATCCTACATTAAAAATAGGAGAAAATAATTACAAGATAAAAAGAACTTTTTATCTACCATGTTTTTAAATGTTCTGTTGAATCATATAAACTTGACAATTCTATGTATTAATAAGTACTTTTTAAAAAATTTTTTGATGAATTAACCCATCAACTTGAAAGAAAATGAAGTTAATTGGAAGTTAACTTGCGTTTAACTTTTCGTTCCCGTCCCGATCGATAGATGGTTGCACCAGTCTACAAAACAGAATTAACTGAAATTGAATTCAAATTTGCTTAAAGATGGCTAAAAGTATTAAAATAATACATTGTCATCGTGTTCTGAGCTATTCTAAAAGTTTCAAATGTCTAGCTAGTCGGGAAGTTAGTTAAAAATCGATTGCAAGATTTGTAAGGGACAAACACACCCACAAACAAACAAGAAAGCAAGTTAATAAAAACATGGTAAAAAATAGAAAAATTTTAAAATTTTCTCTAGGGTATTCAATAGACTTCAATTTAAAAGCATTTTGCAGATCATTTTTATAAAAAAAAAATGTTAGAGGAATGGTATGATAAAGGCCTGTTTGGTTTCTTCAAACCCCTGCACCCTTGGTCAAACGGTCCGTTTTCTCATTTCCAAGTAAGCCACAATGTGCAGGGATCCACTGAAAGAAGATCCGGTGGATTAAATCTTTTACACTCTTGAATACGGTATCTTCCTACACTCTTGAATACGGTAACAGTTGTAGCCGCTGTTGTTTGGAAAGGCTTGCCGGCTGAACTAGAGTCAGACAAAATTACAGCTCTCTTAAAAGAAAGGAGGCGAAGGACAAGCTTGTTGTTCATCTAACAAATAAATACGAAGGTATAAATAAATGTTCATGCCAATATATTGTGCCGTTGGCCTCTTGGAGAAAGGGGAGAATATGAAGGAAGTCGCAGAAAAGAACAGTTAATAACACAGTAGGGATAGTTCAGTTTAGAAAGACATCGAAGGGGGGAGACACAGGTTCAAGTCCCACTCCAAGAAAGTGATCGTTATTATCTATTCATTCTAATTTGATACAGCGTTTAAATATGGATTTGTTTTAAAGTAGTGCATGATTTTCTTCCCACATTTTTGCGTCATAAAAAATTACTAGTTGTAGGTTCATCGCAGCGTATACAGCAGAGTGAAAAAAATTAACCGCCATTATTTTTTGTCAATTATTTCTTCTCATCAGCTTCAAATATAATCATGTAAATACAATTAAATAGGTTTTTCCAAGTGTTCACCGCCGAGCTTAACAAATCCCTTTTAATCAACATCCAATTATATAGGGTGGCTTATCTTTTCATCACAACACACACGAAAAAAGGAAATATCAACATGACTACTTAAAAAAGAAATAAAAGACTTTTTCCTGGAAAATTAACTGAAAATCTTTACAACACTGGTATGCAAAAATTAAGGATAAGGGTTTTCACATGTAATGTCGAACAGCAGCTGTCAAGATTTTTTCAAATCATACCATTGGACCTGCCATAAATGATGTGGTATGGTGTTTGGAAATCATACCATGAGGTGCTGCGTATTGCATGCGCATGCACACAGCGCCTGCCTCTGGGCATTCTCCTGGTTGGTCTTTTGTTCGGGCCTGCCTGATATTTCCGCTGTTATGTTAATCTCTACATTCCGTCGTTAATGTTTCCACAACAATATAGTTTTATGATTATTTCAAATATATCCTGATTAAATCACGACAATCCGTTAAAAACTTTTGGCGAGTTCCTCTTATATATATAAAACAGTTCCGTAACTGACTGACTGACTGACTGACATGCAACGCACAGACTAAACCGCTGGACCTAAAGGGCTGAAAATTTGCATGGCGATTCTTCTGATAGTGTAGGGCTGCAATAAGAAAGATTTTTGAAAAATTCTTTTTAAATTGAATTTTTAAGCTGTTTTAGTAACTTTTTTTAAGTTTGCCTTTAAAATAATAATTTGAGTGATATAAAATTTATATCACGAGAAAGATCATAAAAAGTCCTTTAAAATGAAATATTTTTCGAATTTTTACCACCATTTTCGGATTTTTGGTGAATTTTTAAAGATTCATTTATAGAATTTAATTTATTAAATGCTGATCACGTGATTTATTTTTTGGTACTTTAATAAATTTATCGTCACGTCCATAACAACGAAATAGACAAAAAAAAATTTTATTTTCTTGCTAATACGGCAGACGATTGGACATTATCTAAAAAATTATTAAAATACAGTAAAAGAAATGTTCCTCAAACTGTACTATATTAACTGTACCACATTCTTTGATATGTTCTATTATATTTAATTTGAATATTTTCTTCTACATTATTTTGTCTATAAAAATATCTCTCATGATTTTTTTATAAATATTTTTTATATCAATTGTATACATTGATTGTCGTATTTATTATATATATATATATATATAATATATATATATATATATATATATATATATATATATATATATATATATATATATATTGACATTAATTGCATACATTGACCGTTGTATTTAATTTGTATGTACTCCGTAGCGAAGTGCGGGTTTTCAGCTAGTTTAATATATAGGGTCATTTTTTGGATTGTCCTGATTGGTCTTTTCGGATATCCGTGTACATTAATAAGCAAGTAAAATCAGTAGTACAGTGTACATTCTTGCTTAAGGAAGAAAAATTAATATAATATGACGATGAGATTAAAATTGACATAAAAACCTAGAAAAATAAACCACGTTTCAGATTTCAAAGTTGAACAAAGACGTTTTGCCATCAGCGGGGCCAAATTAAAATATTAAGCAAATTGCAAAATATCTCACAATAAACTTGAGAAAATTAATACGTTAGTTTATGCTTAGTATATAGGGTAAAAATATGCACGGAACTTTCAAATATAGTCAAGGTAAATTGATGACGATCTGAACCTTATAGATGATGTGTGTATGTGCAATCATATGCATAATCGTAGACGTAATTCTAAAGTATGATTACACTCCTCAATAACGGTCCTTCAGAGATAAAAAAAATTGCGTCGCGAGTTATAATTTTGGCGGCGCGTCAAACCCAGTAGCAGAAAACAGTTAAACAGAAAAGTACCAAAATGCGTTTAAAAAAAAAATAACAATTTCAAGATAAAAAGAAATTTTTCTAAGCTATTCTAAAAGTTTCAAATGTCTGGCTAGTCGGGAAGTTACTTAAAAATTGATTGCAAGATTTGTACTAGACAAACACACACACACACAAACACACAAGAAAGCAAGTTAATAAAAACATGGTAAAATAATTACAAGATAAAAAGACTTTTTAAATACCATGTTTTTAAATTTTCTGTTGAATCATATAAACTTGACAATTCTATGTATTAATAAAAACTTTTTTAAAATTTTTTTGATGAATTATCCCATCAACTTGAAAGAAAATGAAGTTAATTGGAAGTTAACTTGCATTTGACTTTTAGTTCCCTTTCCGGCCAATAGATGGCTGCACCAGTCTACAAAACAAAATTAACTGAAAATTAATTTTATTTTGCTTAAAGATGGCTAAAAGTATTTAAAAAATACATTGTCATCGTGTTCTGGGCTATTCTAAAAGTTTCAAATGTCTGGCTAGTCGGGAAGTTAGTTAAAAATCGATTGCAAGATTTGTACTAGACAAACACACACACACACAAACACACAAGAAAGCAAGTTAATAAAAACATGGTAAAAAAGAGGTAAGCAAACGATAAGTAATCCTACGTTAATAACCAGCGGTAGTTTCGCTAGAGGAGACAACCTGAAATATAATTTTTGTTTAGAAGGTGATAAAAATTAAAAAAACAGTAATTTTCATAAAAGCATCACACCGCGAACTATTTAAACAAAGAAATATTAAACAGTCTTGTCATAATTGTTGAAAACAGTTATAGGATCTTGCTTCATCCATTCTAAATGATTATTAAATTTGTGGGGAGATATAATTTTGAAATTGTTTATTTTTAAACAAAATTACACATTAAAATGTTGTGAGTTATATAATATCTATGTAGTATATTTATTTATTTATTCTTATAATAAATATTTGCAGTCTAAATGTTAATATATCCTTTATTTTATGATTTAATTATAAATTTTAAACATAAATCGTCGGATCAGTTTGGCATGAAGAGGGGTAAATATCCTCTTACCTCCCCCCCCCCTTAACTGCCGCTGGTGATAACTCTCAAAAAAGTGTTGTAAACCATGAAAGAATAAAACTCTATGCCATTCCCAGTAACGTTAATGGTACTTATTCTTCGAATCTTTCAAGACATTTATTTAACTCGAGAAAAAGGTAAAGCACATGCATATAACAAACTCACCCAATCGTTCACGATTCCCAAACAAAGATCTGAATAATCTCACATTTTCTAAAACACACTAAAAATCACGACTCATTTACGTGTTTGAACAATCGGCGGATTTCAATTCGCTCTCACAAACGCAAACACAACATCTGCATACACACACACAGCGTTCGTCAGAATGGAGGAATTTCCATATCTAAATCACGGCCACGAAACCTTTCCTATACAGATGTGAAACCATATGCGCTCTCTCTCTTGCTTGGTTGAAAATGTGTTCCTGGCCTCTCGATTCCTCCAACGAACTACTTTAAACCTTTGTAATTTACGAGCTGCCGACGTTCAAAGAGCTGCCGAAAGAGAGTTGCATTTAATTGCAACTTTGGGTTTTGTGACCTGTATAATTATCATGACTAATTCCAGAAATGTCCCAGTTCCAAAAAATTGAGCGGGTAGTGGAATTATGAATGGCAATTTGATTTTTTATCTCGATCATATTACGCGGGCGATGAGAAATTTTTCGCAGTAGAAAATAATCATATTTTCCCGATTTGACCCTAAGCAACGCAGGAGACGCTTAAAACCAAACAAGAATAAAAAAAGAAGGAAAACAAAACTCTGTTCGAGATTTTAAATACGCAGCAAAGTGTTTTTGATTAAATTCATTATTTTATTTTTTCTCGCTCTGTCAAAGGCCGCCATGGCATTGCTGTATTACTTTTTTTCTTTTTCATATCTGTTAAACGTTGCCAAGGCCACTGTTATATTACTTGTTTTATTAGAAACCCTGGCGAACTTGAAAACGGCAGCAATGCAAATCTGTGAAAGGGATGACAATCACACCTTAGTGACAAAAACTGAGCAACTGTCGGTTAATGTACAAAAACCATGACAAGACCTTTGTAGTGAGCTAAGAATAAAGTTTCTACATAGAGAGAGAATTTTCGGCAAATACACGTTTTAAGTGAACAAAAGATATCTGAGAAATATAAATAGGCCAGCATGAATCTGCCGGAGAGGATCATCGCACTGGAGCAAGAGGTGCACGCTTGGGGCATCCGAAAATTAGCAGCTTCAGAAAGAGATACAATCTGAGAACCTCAAACGAAGATTCCATCTTCATCTAGACAATTTGCCGTTCGTCGAACACAAAAGACGCACTACAAAATTTTACTACCTAATAACAAACCAACAAAATTTTCTTCTCGACCGTGGTAAAATATCGTAAGTAATAAATAAAATTTATTAATAATATTGAAAAGAGGGGGCCTCAAAAATAAACAGCGTTGGGGAGGGGGCTCCCAATGCTTCATTCGCTACTATGTATTCTCTATCGAAAAATCAAGTGGACTAACTTCTCAGACTTGGCGAAGTTATTCGGCTTGGCATTGATTGATAGAGGTGGCGGATGTCCTCCTGCGGGATATCGTGGCATATTCTGTCCAATTGGCGCGTTAGATCGTCAAAATCCCGAGCTGGTTGGAGGGCCCTACCCATAATGCTCTAAACGTGCTCAATGGGGGAGAGATCCGGCGACCTTGCTGGCCAAGGTAGCGTTGGGCAAGCAGGAAGACAAGCAGTAGAAACTCTCACCGTGTGCGGGCGGGCATTATCATGCTGAAATGTAAGCCCAGGATTACGTGATATGGAGGGCAACACAACGGGGCTTAGAATATCGTCGACGTACCGCCGTGCTGTATGGGTGCCTCGGATGACAACCAAAGGAGCACTGCTATGAAATCAAATGGAACCCCAGACCATCACTCTTGGTTCTCGGCCCGTATGGCAGAAGACAGTCAGGTTGGTATTCCACCGCTGTCCGGGGCGTCTCCAGACACGTATTCGATGGTCATCGGGACTCAATTCGAAGCGGGACTCACCACTGAAGACAACTTTACTCCATTCAGTGACATTCCAAGTCGAATGTGCCCGACACCACTGCAAACGGGCTTGTCGGTGTACAGAGGTCAATGGTAGTCGGCGCAAGGGGTGCTGTGAGCTCAGCCCTCTTTCTCTGGGCCGCCTTTGAATGGTTCTTGCGGTCACTGAAGCACCAGTTGCACGTACGATCGATGATAATGATGAATCTGGGGCTGCGAGTTCCGCTCTGACGATTGCTCGGTCCTCACGTTCTGTCGTTTCTCTAGGCCGACCGCTTCCTTCTTGACGCTGTGTTCGGCCATGGTTCACCCATTCCTGCCAACATCGTCTAATAGTGGTATCACTCATATCCAAATGTCGAGCGATTCGCCGATGAGACCAATCGGCTTCTTTGAGCCCAACTACACGTCCTCTCTCAAATGCTGACATCTGCGCATATTGTTCGCGCACCTGTATGCGAGGAATAGTACTGTCTACCTGAGTACACGGAATGAAATTTGCAAAGAATTTATGACCTGGAATCGAAATTTCCCCTCTTTAATATCCTGCCAGTTGCGCAGTTAAGATGCGCTGCAGCGTCACATGTTCATTCATTGGCCGCCAAGCATATAAAGTTTGCATTTTCCGTTGAAACCCGTATGCATATCAATTTGTGTCCATTTTGCATTATAGTGTATTAACGCTATTAATATTCTCATTTCATCGAGTTGCGGATTGAACTATACAAGAAACATACACTTAACTAAAAGTGTTTCCACCAAAATAAATAAATAAATAAAATTATTGCTGTAGTAATTTAGTATATTAATCCTCTGGCCGTAATTATGACTATTCGTAGCCTCTATTGCTGACGTCTAGAGAGGAAAGTGCTTCGTCATTTACTGAAAAATAACTAAATCTGCCAAGGAAGACATGATATTTTTCCACTCTCTCATTGGATAATTCGTTTGAAATGATATGACCCCGAACTGCAATAGAGAAATGAATACATTGAGTTTCTTTAGATTAATAGAAAAAGAATGTTTTTGTACAGAATTATTGTTGTGGTTGTAGCTTTTGTTGTTGTAATCAGGGCTCCAAGACCTGGGTTTTTAACCCAGATCGGTTTTTCGATGACAGTATGAGTTTATGGGGTTTTTTTTTCTCAAATATCTCAATCTGGGTTTTTTTTTCTCGTAAGTTAAAAATATAGCAAAAATATTTAAATTTATTTCTCATTATAAGCATAATATAAGTATAATAAGACAATTTAATAGAATATATATATATATATATATATACCTTACAATTATTGTTATGTGTTTGAATGTAAAATAATTCAAGTGGAGATCATTTCGATTGAATCGTGATAAATCTCCCTCTTACGAAACTATCCCAGAATTCTGATATTTGTTCCGAAATTTCAAAGATGGATTCAATAATTTCAAATATGAAATCTTACCAAACTTCGTGACACATTTAACTATTTTACCTCACTCTTCTCCGTGCATAGAGATTCTCACAAGTTAATATACTAACAAAAAAACACAAATTGTCTTAAACTGTAACCGTAAAAAATGGTATGATGGCAAAATCAGGCAGTAAATAGATATCATCAAAATTGTCATACTTAGAACTGGTCAAGGGCGTAATTGAAAGAGAATGTTATGGATGGAATAAATAAAAAAAATTAAATAAATAAAAAATTAAAAAAAACTTCAGAAAATTAATTTGGAGGTGAATGATGAAATGGATTAAATTTGACAATTAAATACAAAAAACTTTTATTAATTTCAAACAGTCTTAGAAAAGGTGGTGTGTATAATCTTATTTGTATTTTTTATCATTTTTAATAATATATATATATATATATATATATATATATATATATATATATATATATATATATATATATATATATATATATATATACATATATACAGTGGAATCTCGATCGATCGTTTTCGGATCCATCGTTTTTCCATATGTGTCGTTCATTTTATCCAGTCCCAACGATCATATTGCTTTGTTATGTTTCCGCATCTACCGTTTTCCCGCATTTATCGTTCATTTCAATCGGTCCCTTGAAAAACGATAGATCGAGATTCCACTGTATATATATATATATATATATATATATATATATATATATATATATATATATATATATATATATATATATATATATATATATATAAAATATATATATATATACATACAGCATATTATAAAGTTGGATCTTTTTAGATGCAATCTGAGTTTATTATATTTTTCTCCCTGGTAAAAATGCCTTGGTTGTAATGTTTTCAAGTTGAACGATGTCAAATCGTATTACAGGAACAATGCTTTAAAACAATTCCAGGCATTCCTTGATCATGTCTTTAACGCAGAGCACTGTGAAGATTTGAAAAAATAAATAAATAAACAAATAAAACATTTTTTATGTAAGATAACTAGTTATCCCAATGACTTTTGTGAAAGGAATGAAAACTTGTTTTGCATTTTTCATTAATTTTTCCGTGTCGAATTCTTTTTTTTATATACCTCTCCGTTTGAATATGATTCAATATTGATGAAACTCTGATTTGTTTGTTAACCTTGGACTGTCTTTATTCCGAGGTTTACCATTTGTAATTTAATATTAAATTCTGCGAAGAGGCTCCAGCTGTAAGAGTTTATGCAGTAAAATAAAAACAAAAAAATGAATTTCAAAAGTCGTCAATAGTTAGCTCTCTTGCAGCTTTTACGATTGTAATTAAATCTGGATCTTGACGTAAGTCAGTTTCTTAAATTTTGAATTTCGTGACTTTTCATTTCATTTCTCTGGATTTGTTTAGTGTAATTAAACTCGTAGTTATTCACTTGTTTAATCTTGTCTTCGAAAAAAAAATAGTTTGTGACACAATAATAATCTTTTTTTTTTCTTAGGGTGGAGAAAAGAAATCACGTAATTCCGTTTTTAATGCTAAGAGATTTAGATTACTAATTCAATGGTCATTCTCCGTTACATAATATGTAGATTTTAGGCCTAAACCCACACTCTTGCATAGAAAATGCTCAGAAGCATAACTATCGATTTTTTCTTTTATTCATTAGAATATATTGTGCTTGTTGTTTACCAAAGCGGAGCACTTGTAAGTGAAGACATTCGCACTTTAACCACGAGAATCGTTGGTTGCTTTCAATGGGGGTACCGTATAGGTCAGGGGTGGGCAAACTTTTCCAGGGTACGGGCTACTTCTAATTTTTTCAAGGTGTTGCGGTCCACCCAGTGACGTAGGTGTGGCGAGCTAAAAAAACGGCATACAATATTTATTATAACTTAATAATAAATACGGAATATGTACATACCTACATAACTACAAGAAAAAAAATGAATGTTTTAAAACCGCGTTTAAAGCAAATCGCGTCGGTGTTCCATAAATATGTTTCTTTTAGTATGCGCGTCTTAGGTCTTAGTAAAGGCGGTCACCCCAAGATTTCTTGGTGGTCCACCGATCGATCGCGATCGACTTTATGCCCACCCCTGGTATAGGTGAACCAACACTAACCCCTGGTGCCACCCCATTTTTTTCAGAGCACCCCCAGGGGCGACATCTGGGGGGGGGGGATCGAACCTTCTACCACCCTCTCTATAGATGGGCTTTCCGGTCTACAGATTTAACGTGTCCATATCCGGCCTAGACACTAAGGTATTTAATGGTGTTCGTCGGCATTCAAACTGAGCACTCCCAAGCCCAACGCGCTACCACTAGGTTACCTCGGGCCTCTCATTAGAACATTAAGACTTGGAGTCGTAAACAAATCCACCACCTCGACTAATTACGAGTCAGCTTATTACAAAACAGCTCTGACTGACTGCCAAATATCTACACCATTTTCACACCTTAGTGGTATAATTTTTGTCCCTGTGGATTTAGCGCGAAATGAAAGGGGATATTGGAGAGCGTAAGAGGGTCTTCATTTTAAGTTTAATAGCTCAAGAGAAAAATCACATGATTCTTGTGAAGCTACTAATGGCCAGTCTAGATTCACACAGAAACAAAATGCGTGAGACAGGTTGAAAATAGCAAGCGTCACAGTTTCTTTGAATGAAACAGGGGTAAACACCAATAAGGCCTTTGGAACAATTATTAAGACAATAACCTAGAACCACACATTCAGGCTCTGGGACTACATGCAAGCGTATATACAGAGGCTGTTCGCACATTTTTTAGACGATTTTGGTAAGCGGTAATAAAAAATCGTTTGCTGCAAAAGAAATAATTGCAATTGTACTATATTTTTAAAAGTCAAAATTATCGTCTGCGGCTTGAAAGTTTTGTTTTTATTCAAAATGACGTTTTTAACAAAGCAGTGGTTCGAAGGCTACATTTATGCTCTTTCCGAAGAGAAATATGCATACTCCGTTATCCAAAAACGATGTGAGAGTCATGGTTTTGTGATATCTAAAGCATCGATAGGTAATATCGTCAACAAGAAAGGAAAAAAACGTCAAATTGGAGCCTCAAGCGGGACAAAAATTCCAAACAAGTATCCAAGGAAAAAACGGACATCTTCGACTATTGCAAAGGTATGTTGTTTAATGTTAAAAGAAAATCCCCCTAGTCAAAGGACAGTTGCAAAATAATTAAAATGCTCGGTGTCCACTGTAAAGAAAATGATAAACGTTGATTTAAATCTTAAGAAAGCGAAAAAACGTAATGTGCATCGTCTTCTTCCAAATCATATCACTGAACGTAGGACAAGCTGCAGAATTCTATATGAGAAACACTTATCCAAAGAAAAATGGAAAACAATTGTCACAATAGATGAATCATGGGTGTATTTAAATGATTGCAACAAAAAAAGAGCCATTTATTATCATAAAAGGGGAGAAAAAATTTAAGTACATGGTTCAAAGAATCGAAAGAAAGTTTTTCCAAGGGATTCATGATTGTTGCTGGTGTTTCTTGTAATGGCAAGTTAAAAATAAAGAGAGTGGAAAAAAATGTCAAGATTAACTCCAAATACTATCAGGAACATATTTTATCGCCAATTTTTCTGAATGAAATACCATCGCTTTACCCACAGTGCCATCAATCTGTGAGACTCCATCAGGACAAAGCTAGCAGTCACACATCAAAATCCACTGTAAATTTCCTAAAAGAAATGGAACAAAAAACTGGCATCAAGGCCATACCCTTCACTGATATCCCTACTAAATCTCCCGATGTATCACCAGGGCCTTTTTATCGCATGGGCAAATCGGGACTTTGCCCAGGGCCCCCTGATGCTAGGGGCCCCCAAAACCACCTTGGTGTACGCACCTAGTACTTCTAATAGTATGTATTTTTATAAATGTCCGTAAGGGGGGCCCCAAATAGCATCTGCCCAGGGGCCCCCAGCGTTCATAATCGGGCCCTGTGTATCACCTATGGATTTTTGTGCTTTCGGGCTTTTAAAATCTGCATTATCCAAACATCATCCCAAAACCCTTACAGGACTCTGGAAAGCTGTTCAGGAGGAATGGGATAGAATACCTCTTCTGACACTTCAAAAGGCATTATTATCCTGGAAATTGCGGTGTCGAAAGATAGTTCAGAATAAGGAATGTCAAATAGAACATTTAAAACACAAGAATTTTATGTGATTTAGTTTTGTGACTACCATATACATCGTCTAAAAAATGTGTGAACAGCCTCTGTATTATGCAATAATTTTATCCTGGGGCAATTATAAAGTCGTCAACAAGATGACATAGCAGAATCTGCAAAAAAATTACCCATTAGCACTGGAGCAGACGACACAAAAATCCAGGTAAAGATCGAATTAATTTACTTAAATGTAAATCAGCTTTCAACTTCATACCGTAGTTTTCTTTTACATTCTTAATTTCTGAGTACAGTTTATTTTGTAGAGGTGAAAACTGCTAGATTTACCATCACTTACTTTCATAACACTTGTGGAGGATGCTAAAACAATAATTCACTGTTTCTTAAAATCCACACTCAAGAGTGAAATTGTAAACTAAAGGGTGATTCAATAGGAAGAGGCTGAAAATATTCTGCAATAACTCTCACTCGGACGTAGCAGTCCGAACAAAACAACGTACAATGTGGTACAAAACAACGTACTTGCTCAGCAAATGGCTCATCATAATATCACATAGTTCTCGGATGAGACGTGGTTCCATTTGTCGGGTTATGTTAACTCGCAAAACACCTGTATATGGGACTCTGAAAATCTCTTTGCCATCCACCAAGCACCGCTCCATGATCAAAAAGTTGGTGTGTGGTTCGCGATGTCTCGGTTGCGCATCACAAAACCCATTTTTTTTAAACACCACCTTGCACACTCATGTGTACCTCGACATATTTTGAACAGTTTGCGAACTGGATGCAGCTGGATGATCGTGAGTTAACGGAAGGTTCCAGCATGATGGAGCAATGTGTCCCACGCCGACAAGAAGCATGGCAGAAACTGAGTCTTTCTTTGGCAACAGGGTAATTTTAACTGGGCTTTGACCACCACGGTCGTCGAAACTGACACCATCAAACTTCTTCCTCCGAGAAAAGTTTATTGGAACAAGCCTCGCACCGTGAGAAATTTGAAGGAAAATATCCAACTTGATATTGTTAATATTCCCCCCGATATTCTTACCAATACGTTCTGGAAGATGGAGCACCGCGTCAAAATGTGTCTGACAGAAAACGGAAACCACTTCCAGCATCGCATGTAATGCAATCGATAACACATGCATAAGGTATATAGCGTTCTTTTTTTTTCTTTTTCTTTTTTTTTTTTTTTTGGGGGGGGGGGGGGAGTCAGAGTGCTTCATACTAGAGAGAATTATTACATAATATTCGGGGCCTCTTTCGAGTGAATCACCTTATACTTTCGAACCGATGATCACAGTTCTTCATCGGGTCTTGAGGCATTTAAGAGGACAGTTTCTATGGTTCGTTCACAAATGCGAAGATCATTAAACTCTTAAGCTATGTCCACACTTTTGCGCTTTCGGGTTCGATTTCGCTTTCGACATGTCGCACGGGGAGAGAAATGTGAAGCATGCTCAGAGCGATGCTTCACCACCTGCAAATTCCAGGACAGCGCATGCGCCGCGATATCGCATGCGATATCGCAATTGTATCCAACCCGAGTGGATTTTCATGCTGAATTCCATGCGTTTTTCTATTATCCAAGGCAGTTTTCAAGCCAGTGTTCAAAATGTCGCAGTCTTCGGAAGAAATTTTAAATTTTATTGATGATTACAGAAATTTACCGGCAATGTGGGATGCCAACTACTCCGCATACACAAATAAAATTATTAATGCATTTAATACATTTAAAATAATTATTTAATAATAATTAATGTGTATTGTTTTAAAATAAAAACTAAATGTATTTTTAAACAAAGCAAATTGAAAAAAAAATTTGAAAACTTGAATTCTTGAAATTTTCTTTTTGAAATACAGGGAGAAGATTTCAAAAATATGCATCAGCTAATTTGTTATTACAAAAATACCGAATAAAAAATTCCCCATAGCTTATCATAGGAATTAAAAACCCACTTTGAAAAAAAAAATAGATGTTTTAGTATTATAAAAGCAGGTTATAACCTGAATTCGTGTTTTGCTTGACGTAATTTTTCCCCCCATGTCATGCATTGCTTGTATCCAAATGCGTATGATTCTGCATGTATCATTTTCATTTGAAGTTAAATATCATCGGCACATTTTAAATGTAGTCATTTTTTAGTCCGTCATGGTTTTCTCGTCGAGTTCTTCATTTAACCCCATGTTAAAGAAAAATGAACGATTTTCATTAATAACAAAATATACTTCTTAACTTCTTACATATGTAGAAATACATATGTAGAAATACATATGTATACACTTCTTACATATGTAGAGATAAAATCTTAATAAAGAGTAATATTCTACAGTTTTCTATTCTTAGTATTTGTTTGGTTTTATTACTTCATAAACAAAGCTATAAATTGTAGTTCTATTTCTAATAACTTGGCATATAAAAAAACAGGTCTTTTCTATATTCCGTATCACCAGTTATTAATTTCTCTATCAAACTACATTGATGTAGAACCTATGTGTATAAGAAAAACCATCTCTAATCGATTAATGAGGTATTACATAAAGAATATTGTTTAAATTTATGTTTTAGTCTTCTCATTTAGATCATTTTTCCCTGCACGTGCACACACACACAGATATATATATATATATATATATATATATATATATATATATATATATATATATATATATATATATATATATATATATATATGTTGTGAAGGATCCACAATTTGGACATTTTGAACTCCTTCCAACGTTATAGCCATTTTGTTCTTCCAACACTATTACGGGGCATAAAACGGCCATATTGGAACTGCACCAATTTTCCAAGAAACATCGCACCCCCTGAATTCCTCAGGACGGGGGAAAGAAATTCCAGGAAATTCAACGGACTTCCAATTTTCTTGGAAATAAGCGTACCACGTGGGTCAACCATGGGAATGTCAGAGTATCCTGCCCTCGAATAAAAAACTCGAAGAGGCAATAAATTTACGTGAATAACTAACCTGGGGAGGGGTTATAATGAAGATTGTGGGAGCCCCGAGTGTGGGAGAAACGACGTTCGGAGGGAGAGCGAGAGAGCGATTTGAGGTAGCGAGCTGCGAAGAGAGCCTGGGAAGAAAAGACGCCCCCGTAAAATGGCGAGATGTCCGTCTCCAACCGCCAGCGCCGAATCCTGTTGCCTCCGCCAGTGAAGGGCCACATGAATTTCAGCCCGATCCCTAAAGCCTCCTCCTGTAGAAGTGCCTCAACGATGCCATGCTCTGCTGTTTCATCAAAACTCCCCAGGTTGGTCATAAATTCCCCCTCTTAATAGTGCTCATGCCTTTTGAGAGATTACGAGACTTTTATTTCACTCGACCCGTAATGGTTATGCCGCAGGAAGCGGATGAAGTATGCCCTAATTCGGTTAAAATATGTATAGCCAAGATCTTAAATATAATATGTAAACCCGACCTTTTCTTGTAAAATATTGTATAATAAATGTTGTTATTTTTATTTATAAACGCATAGTTAGTTCCCTTTGGAGTTCACCTCCCTAAATTTACACAACGCAAAGGGGTATCTCTGGTACCCCTCATAACAATATATATATATATATATATACAGTCGGACCTCTATTTAACGAACCTCTATTTTGCGAATTTCTCTATTTTGTGAACTTTTCCTTGGAACCAAGAACATTTTGCGAATTTCTTCGTAAAATAACCCCCAAATGGAGAAGTGCATTCTCTATTTAACGAACTTTTTCTTGTGATCCAATGTTTTTTTCTCCATATTTCTCAAAATATTTCTGAACATTTCAAACTTATTCTTTCTTTTAACACATTCCGACGCGGATTACAGTTTGAAGAAAATACGCCTGAAGGGGTTTTTGGTGCATTTCAAAGATGAGTGAAGTATTATGAGAGAAAACGCTTTTGCAAACAAAAAACTCAGATAAAATTAACAGACTTTATCAGTAATTAAATTTAAGGACGCATGTGGTAATGTATGCTTAAAATTACTTGTTTTATTGAATGCGATAATGTCATTAAAATTCATTAATTTTAATATAATTTTTTTAAAATTGAAAATACAGTGTATTCCCGGAAAATGTTTTGTTTTATTCTTGTTTTCCTTTCACATTTCTGTTTGATGGGTAAGATATATAAAACAAATAGACATTAATTTACAAAATAAAGGTGTGATCAATTACTTTTATTAATAGCATTTAGTGTTTATAAATTTAAAATCTGTTTTGTGTAGTTTAAAGTATTTTAAAAGGTAAATCTCTATTTAACGAATTTTCCATATAACGAACTTTTTGGGGGAATTTAGCGACTTCGTTAAATAGAGGTACGACTGTATATATATATATATATATATATATATATATGAATGATAAATATGCAAGTAGAGGGATTATACATATTTATATACAGAGCACCGTACCAAAATTGTAGTCTATTCTTGTTGCTCATTTCTTGTTGCTTTACGTAAAAATAGTGATCACCTTATAAACTCCGCGAAATCACAAGAAACGACGCAGCAGTAACCGTCCGACTCTTCCATGTCGTGAGGCATGAACTGTCGAACAAATGTGGACAACAAATCGAATGCGTCTAGAGGCATGCCGGGAAGCATGGATTAAAAGTAAGTTGAAAGGAAAGACAAACCGCAAGTCGAAAGCGAAATCGAACTTGAAAGCGCAAAAGTGTGGACATAGCTTTAGATATAAATAAGAGAAGCAGCACAACGGACTTGAATAAACAGAAAATTTACCAAGCTTCGGCTTGTATAGCTAATAGAGGTGGATTTACTACTTACTGATTTGTAACCCTTTTCATGACATATCTTCTTAATAAAACGGTCTGTTCTTCTGAATTTGTAATCATTTGCTTATCTCCTCATACACTACATACATATTAAGTTTCGTGATAGTAGCTCGTTTCTTTCAGGGTACATATATTTTTTTGTGACAGAGTGTATATATACCGGGTGGCCATAATTAAACTGACAGTGCTCACAGTGTTCTGTAGCGCGATCTATTTGCGAGAATGACGCCACATTTTGTAGGAAGATTAAACAAGACGGGGGACGAAGGATTCCGCGAAAAAATAAATTAGTTCCAAAAGTCACCGCTAGGGGAATATTTGGCGCTGTGTAATAGAAAATAGAGTGTTAACAAATGCAAATCAATACGGAAATTACCTTTTATTTTGCATTCAAAGGAGGTTCAACGTGGCTGCCGTTGTTGTGGACCACATATTGCATTCTGTGCACAGTATGCACAACAGCAGAAAGTAACATGTCTGCAGGAATCTCCCGTACAGTCCGTGATATGTTATCCTTCAACGTAGCCAGGTCCTGGACCACTCCTTGATAGACCTTGGACTTAAGGTAACCCCATAGCCAGAAGTCGCATGGGGTAAGATCAGGCGACCGAGGTGGCCATGCAGTTGGAAAGTAGCGGCTAATGACTCTTTCTGTTGTGAATTTCTGTCGTAGCAGCTGTTGCACCCGTACAGCAACGTGTGGAGGGGCTCCATCTTGCATGAAAATGATTTCCCCCAGGCATTGTCTTTGCTGAAGTGCCGGAATGACAAAGCTGTTCAACATGTGGTGATATTTCTCTCCGGTAACAGAACAGGTTTCCGGTCCTGCCGGGGTAATGTTCTCATAGAAGAATGGACCTACGATAAATTCCGCTGTGACCCCACACCAAACAGTTACCTTTGGTGAATGTAAGGGAATTTCTGTGACTGCATGTGGTGATTTGTTATCCCAAATTCGGCAGTTCTGGGTATTCACAGTTCCATGCAGGTAAAAGTGGGCCTCGTCTCCCCATAAGATTTTCCACGGCCAAGCATCATCCACCTCCATTCTGGCAAGAAAGGTGAGAGCAAAAGTCAATCGCTTATCATGGTCGGGGTACAGTAACTCCTGTACACGGCTGATCTTGTACGGATAGAAGTTGATGATCTTTCGTAAGATTTTCCATACCGTACTGTAAGGCATATCCATATTCCGAGCTAATCCACGAGCGCTAGAGGTGGCAGCAATATTGTCTGGTCCTCTGTCGACAATCGCCGTGGCAACTGCTTCGATTGTATCCTGTGGTACAGGTTTTCGTCCTCTGCCTGACTGAACCTTCAGAGAACCTGTTTTCTCAAACGTCGCAACCATTGCTTTTAGCCCATTAACTGACACAGGACCGTTAACTTTACGCATTTTTTTGTGCGTTCTAAAAGCACGAAGAGCGGCTGATGCGTTGCACTGGTTGAGGTAAAAGAATTTGACCAGTAACGCACGCTCGACTAAAGAAGGAGACATTGCACATAAACTTTCAATCCGATTGATTCGAAACGTAACACATTGCCTTTTAAAACCCAAGCAGCTGGCACTGTGCCAATGGATGTAACGTGAAATTTGAATAAAGAACTTCTTCTTCTGCTCAGCGTACGTGATATTGCAGATGACGAGACTTTATCGGTGTTTATGTAGATTTTACGCTTTTTTAAAAGTGTTGCCATATTGCACTTGAACTAAATAAGAAAATGTGCATAATAAAAGGCAATTTTATTCCGTATTAATTTGCATTTGTTAACACTCTATTTTCTATTACACAGCGCCAAATATTCCCCTAGCGGTGACTTTTGGAACTAATTTATTTTTTCGCGGAATCCTTCGTCCCCCGTCTTGTTTAATCTTCCTACAAAATGTGGCGTCATTCTCGCAAATAGATCGCGCTACAGAACACTGTGAGCACTGTCAGTTTAATTATGGCCACCCGGTATATATATGTATATATATATATATATATATATATATATATATATATATATATATATATATATATATATATATATATACAGTGGAATCTCGATCGATCGTTTCCCGAACGATCGTTTTTCCGTATGTATCGTTTATTTCACCCAGTCCCGAATAATTTCCATAGAAAACAAGCAAACAAGACCGCATGGATCGTTCCTCGATTCATCGTTTTCCCGCAATATTCGTTCAGAATATCGCAGCTTTACATTAATTTATCGGATCGATCGTTTTTTCATAATAACTGAACCTTAGATATAAATGTCTGGATTGAGCTAGAATGACGCTCTAATTAAACAATGAGCAGAACATTTGAGATGCACGGTCTCGTATTTTTATTTTCTCTTGTTTAGCCTAGTTTCGCTATATTGTACCACTCCCATTATTTGTTCGTCGTTGGTCTTCCTTAATTCTTTAGCCCCTGGAGTACCCTATTTTCGGCAACTCATTCCAAATTCACCGACTATTCAACATTTCTGTTCTTATCAGCAATGGCTCACAGTCAGCTTTTTTATGGCCTTGGGATGGAGGCGCACTGGTGTTTTGTCTAGTGTGTGAGAAGTTTCTGATTACTGCAGTTCTACACTGGCCGATGAGTGTTTCACCCGGATGCAGAGTTTCCTGGTGGTCTTATGTCGGACCCCATCCAGGGCAATGGAATGGTTCTAGTTACAAACGATTCACAGCTGCCGCTTCTTTATGCTCTCACACAATAACCGATACCGAAAAGAATGCAATTTGCAACACAAAAAAAATATTGTTTACTTGTGGAGAGAAAACCGCCAAAAAACAAACGACGATTAAGTACTTTTATTTGAATCAAAATTCCTGTGTATCTACGTGTATTTCTTTTTTTACTATTATTATCTTGGCTTTGTAATTTTATCTTCAGTTACTCTACGGGTATGTATGCTTTTATGTATGTGAGTAAATATATTTTAGGGATATCAAACTTTAAGGTATGTTAATACTTTTTTGTATGTTCCCGCATCTATCGTTTTCCCGCATCCATCGTTCAGTTCAGTCGGCCCCTTCGAAAACGATAGATCGAGATTCCACTGTATATATATATATATATATATATATATATATATATATATATATATATATATATATATATATATATATATATATATATATATATATATATATATATATATATATATATACACTGCTGGCCACTGTAAATGCAACACCCTGAAGGAAACATGCAAATAACGCGAAATTTCCAACATGCATTAGCGGAGGTGAGATATGCAAATGATTAGAATTTCAGCGCAGACGCACATCACGCGCGCCTGTAGAGCCACTTCAAAGCGCTATTTAAGGCTTGGAGATTTCGACGATTTCAAGTTCGGCAATTGTGTTTTTCTTGTGTTTTTTTCAAAAAAACGATCAATTATGCCTCGTCGAAAACAGCGATCATCTTTTGATCAAGTATCCGAGTTCGACAGAGGAAGGATAGTGGCCTACCGAGATTGTGGATTATCTTTCAGGGAAATCGGTAGTCGTGTTGGACGAAACCAAACAACTTTAATGCGGATATGTGATCGTCGGATGCAGGAGGGTACGACGGACCGGCGTGTTCGATCGCATCCACCTCAGCGCACCACTTCAAGTGAAGACAGGCAAATTGTGCGCATGGCAGTGACGGATAGCTCAGTCAAATCACGAACCATAGCACAGCACATGCAGTCTGTAACGCATCATCCAGTGTCTGCGCGTACCATTCGACTCCGTTTACAGCAGAGTGGTCTGTCCGCAAGACGTCCATTGCTTTGTCTACCCTTGACGCAGAACCACAGACGTCTCCGCCGCCAATGGTGCGATGACAGAAGGATGTGGACGGCAGAATGGAATGAAATTGTCTTTACTGGCGAGTCACGCTTCTGTCTGCAACACCACGATGGTCGCATTCGAGTCTGGAGACACCGTGAAGAGAGGATGCTGAACAGCTGCGTTATGCACCGCCACACTGGTCCTGCACCGGGTATTATGGTATGGGGCGGTATTGGATATCACTCTCGCACACCTCTAGTACGCAATGCCGGTACTTTAAACAGCCAGCGCTACATCTCCGAGGTGTTGGAGCCAGTTGTCCTTCCTTACCTTCAGGGCTTGCCCACAGCCGTATTTCAACAGGATAATGCGCGACCACACGTGGCACGCATTGTCCAACGGTTCTTCGTCAATCGCCAGATTGAATTGCTTCCCTGGCAGCCTCGCTCTCCGGATCCGATAGAAAACATGTGGTCCATGGTTGCTCTACGATTGACCCAGATTCCATCCCCAGCTGCCACAGCAGATCAACTTTGGCAACGTGTGGAAGCTGCTTGGTCTGCTGTACCTCAAGAACTCATCCAAAGTCTCTTTGAATCAATGCCGAGGCGTGTGGCAGCGGTGATCTCCAACAATGGCGGCTACTCTGGCTACTGATTTTGGCAGGAACCACACTTCACAGAAGTCTATAAATTTAATCATTTAATACTTGGTCAACATGTTATCTACAAAATAAATTTTGTTGTGATATCTCTTGTCTTTCTTGGTGTTGCAATTTGGGTGGCCAGCAGTGTATATATATATATATATATATATATATATATATATATATATATATATATATATATATATATATATTTATATATATATGTAGGATAAAATGTAGGAAGTTCCGAAATAAAAGAACTTTTAGAGGAATATAAAGACATATTTGCGAAAAATAAATATGACGTGGGATCAGTAAGAATAGAACCCCAAAGAGTGATATTGACTTCCGATTTGCCAGTTTCGTTACGCGCATATAAAACTTCACCAAAACAACAAGAAGAAATTGATACTCAAATTGAAGAGTTATTAAAAGCCAATATCATAAAAGAATGTTCGTCTCCATTTTCGGCACCAGTAACACTTGTTTATAAAAAAGATTTGGACTTTTGCAATCAATGCCTCCGGTTGACAAGTCATTTGACTTGATTGCAATTGATAGTGTGGGTGGCCTTAACCATTACAATTGAACTAAAAAATACCTGACGTTAATTATTGACCATCACACTCGATTTATATGGGCTTTTGCTTCAAAATCAATTACAACAGAAACTTACACTAACTTCCTAAACCAAATTTTTCAAATTCAAGTGCCAAAGAGTATCTTAAGTGATAGAAATCCAACTTTCACATCTTCTCATTTTAAAAAATTTCTTAAGCATTATAACGTTAAACAACTATTGACTACAGCACACAGACCAGAAACTAATATTAAAGTGGAGAGATTAGGCCAAACAATAATCACACGTTTAAAATGTAAAATTAATGAATCATCTACAAAAGTTCCTTTGCCTAAATTACTAAAGGAAGTAACTCACGAATACAACTTGACCGCCCATTCCGTTACTAAATTTCCACCAGCTTATTTAATGTATGGCACAATTCCATATACAAATCCGTTAAAGGAAAGTATTTATCCTCCTGTTGAAGAGGCGAGAAAAATAGCAGTTCAGAGAACAAAACATTACCATGAAAGGAATAAAATACATTACGATGCTAGATTTGTGGATATACAATTTACACCTAATGAGTCAGTCATTTATGAAGAATTTAAATACCCTAATACTAGGAAACTGTCTCCAATTTTCAGTGGTCCTTATAAAATCCTTAACAAAATTTCTGACGTTAATTATGAAATTAATAAGAAAAATACCCACTCTCAAGAATCTTCAGAAGTTGTGCATGTTTCGAAGTTACGAAAATACCATGTACCAGAAAAATTAAAACTGAGTCATGAATAATGTAAATAAAGTATGTATGTTTGTATATTATTATAGGGTTGTAATTTTTTTTTTTTTACGTATTGTTGTATTGCAATTTTTTTCAGTATTATGATAGTGCATTTGTATTCATTTTTATTTGGCTCAGCAGTGAAAGGACAATAATTTCTCTGCAAAAGACTGTATAAGCCAAAAAACAAAACAACCATGGTTGTCACCACATGTTTTTCTTCAAGACGTCTTATATGTTTATGTTGTATTGTGCTTGAGCATTCAGAGTTCTGAATGTTAGTTTTGTACACAGAAGAATTGGTGGATAGGTTCAGTTTTTAAATTGTCAGAATAGGTAAATTAATTTTTTTCTTTTTGTTTGGCATGGGGAATTTCTTTTTCTTTGAGGGGGGGGGGATGTAATATAAAAATAATTTTTATATTAATTATCTGACTTGTCTATATTCCTATAAAACATAATTTATTCCATTTCTAATGATGATATAATAGCTCTTAAAGTTTGCAGTAGTTAATCCCTTTGTTCCCCTATAGACAGAGAAATATCCTGATAGACTTAGAACAGCCTCTGTCTAGGGAGACTGAACCGATAAGAATCATCGGACACGCCCTAGTCCATGACGTAGCATAGCGTCATAGGGATTATTGCTTACACCAAGTCTTCTGTATGTTCCCGATATAAAATGTGAACACGGCTAAAAGCCGCACTCTTCCTGATAATGTTTGAACATAGAATGTATCACAAAGTCTAGCTCCCTTCCTATGGGGGAACTACGTATAAAACGACAAATAAATATGTGTTAATTCAGTCGCCTGTTTACTGTGTCCCAAGAATTCCTTTACAGGTGTTCCAGTATCAGCTGTTCTAACGATGCCTATTGCTGTGATATTACATATATATATATATATATATATGGGAATTGCATTATTCCAGGGCTCCAGCTATGAGCCATATGTCGCCGTGTACGCTGTGCGATGACAGCGCTATTAGGTTTTCGAGAGATGAACGGGGAGAAAAGTATTTGAGAGGAGACTGAGATTGGGTCCCGACCTGATAAGAGGTGCCGAAAGCAGCAGACGGGCTGCGACGGGAGAGACAGTCTCGACGGGGGCATGACATAGGCTCCTGATAAGCAGCAGACGGCGGCTTAGTCAACCCTATCGCGGCAGACGGCCGGATACTTTAACTCATTCTGATTGTGGAGGCCTGGTGCGGCCTGACGTGTAATTTTATATACCACAACTGTAAATAGTCGATAAGTGTCAATATATAGTGTTTGTGTTTTAAGCAGTGACTCTGTCTTTAATTGAGTACTGTCTTACTCTGAGTATAAGAGAGTCTAGTTCCGCCGTGCAGTAAGCGGAAAGGTTTCTATAAGACTGAGAACAACAACCCCTAGACACCGACCCCAGTTACTACAAATAATGGGCCCCCTGCCCGGATGGGATCAAAATTCTACAAAAGTGAAAGATCGGGATCGGATCTAAATTCTACAAAAGTGAAAGATTGGCCTAAAAGATCGAGATTCTACTAAAAGTGTGAAGGAGGATAAGTGACGACCAAGTGCGGTGAGTGACACCCATTGAAGCGACGTTGTGTGAGTTAAAAGTGTTGTGAACGCGAGTGAAAGCGTGAAGTGCCATCGAACGGTGCGAACTGTTAAGTGAGACATTTGTGACATTTTCGTAATTTAAAATTGTGAAACCGAGTTGAAATTGTGTCCCGGATTGAACGGATAAGTCGCAGAATCTTACGTGTGAAAATTTTTCTAAGATGGCGTATCTGGAGCATGCCAGAATGATAGACCTGGTAACTCTAGTCGAAGAGCTGTGCCTAGAGGTCCCAGATAACCCAGATATTGAACAATTAATCACCCTGGTTAAAACATCGGATTGTGGCGATGTTTACATTGAGAATCTGCTTATTTCGATTGTGGAAGAGAGGGAAGAGCGAGAAGCTGAAAAACAGAGGCTGGAAAAAATTGCAGCCGAGGAAGCTGAGTTTGAAGCTAGAAAGCAGAGAATAGAGGAAATAGAAACCGAGATAGCTCAGATTGAACGCATACTGGTAGGAATACCAGCGAAAAATGAAAGACTGTGGAGTGATGGTAAAAACGAGAGTAACTTGTCGAAAATTGACGTTTCTGTGCAAAGAGTCGCCTAAAACAGACTCAGACAGTGTGTCTGTACTTAGTATGGACAAAGGTGCAGAAAATTGTTTGCGCCACTAAAAGAGATATTTTCGTGTATCTGATGTTGTTTTCACGAGTGTGAATCAACAAAGTGGGCCCGAAATTCGCCCAAGCCAGCAGCGGGAATATGTGAATCCCATAGCCTTATCTCACTTTAGAGAGAACGGAGAATTGCTTTCTTCGAAGTTCAGTGAACTTTCAACACCCACTCCGAGCGAGAACAGCGATAGCCTGCTGAAATTTGAAACCAGAACGAAGGGTGCAGAGGCTCCCCCAAAATTTGAAGCCAACAGAGCAGAAGGGGGCAGAATGACCGCAACCACTACGAGACTCATAAAGCTGTCATCCAATTTCACCGGCGGTGCGACAGAGGAGAAAAGGCTTGCACATTTTCCAGTGCTTGCTATGGAAGGGGTCATCGAACTTACACCACCCCAAGTGTCCCAGGGAGCGGAAAAGATTCCTTTAGCGGGAGACGATAGTCCATATGTTTTGAAAACTGAGAAGGAAGAAAAAAGTGATTCTTGTGAGCCACGATGTGACCGTAGCGCAATGGCAAAAAATTTGGAATTGCCACTAAATTTTAGTGGAAGAGTGATTCGTAAAGAATGGGAACGCCGTAGTGAAAACGCTACAGTATTAAAAATGCCAGGAAGTTTGAGTGACGAATCTTCGGAAATGGTTGTGAAATTTTGTTCCGAGTCTGCAAAATGCGTCCCAGACTCGAAAGTGCTGAACCGATATACTCAAGAGTACAAAATAGTGATCGTTATCATACTTCAAACTTCTTCAGACTTTACTAACCCACCTGTAAAAGTGTGCTCCGCTTGTGATCGTGAAGTGTGTGAGAAGAAAGTGTCATCAGTTAAGTGTCGTAAAGGGAGATATGGTATTCAAGGGTTTTGTTTGGCCTTAATGGTAGCCCTAAGTGTCACCGATATACGAAAGACGAAGTGTTTTGTTTGTGAGTGCATGTTTGATAGTGCTATGATTTAAGTGACGAAATACGCATCTGGACACAAACTTAGTGTAACCGAGTATTTCGTTAGTGTTTTGAACAAATTAAGTGTTGTGGTTAAAGTGTGCATCGTAATTTAAACGTGGTGTACCTGTGTTTTTAAGTATTACAGTAAACTGTAGTCCACTGGATCCGACTAGACTTTCAGAAAAGAGCCATGACCGACTGTAAACAGCATATTACTTTCTTTTTACTTCATTGTTTTGTTTTGTCTGTGCTATTCTGTGTGCTAAAACTGATTATGATAAGGCGTAACGCTGCCGAGGACGTCAGCATAATCACGACAGCCGAGTTATGGGAATTGCATTATCCCAGGGCTCCAGCTATGAGCCATATGTCGCCGTGTACGCTGTGCGACGACAGCGCTAATAGGTTTTCGAGAGATGAACGGGGAGAAAAGTATTTGAGAGGAGACTGAGATTGGGTCCCGACCTGGTAAGAGGTGCCGAAAGCAGCAGACGGGCTGCGACGGGAGAGACAGTCTCGACGGGGGCATGACGTTAGCTCCTGATAAGCAGCAGACGGCGTCTTAGTCAACCCTATCGCGGCAGACGGCCGGATACTTTAACCCATTCTGATTGTGGAGGCCTGGTGCGGCCTGACGTGTAATTTTATATGCAACGTATTTCCACAACTGTAAATAGTCGATAAGTGTCAATATATAGTCTTTGTGTTTTAAGCAGTGACTCTCTTTAATTGAGTACTGTCTTACTCTGAGTATAAGAGAGTCTAGTTCCGCCGTGCAGTAAGCGGAAAGGTTTCTATAAGACTGAGAACAACAACCCCTAGACACCGACCCCAGTTTCTACAAAAAGTGGGGACTCGTCCGAGATCGAGTTCCTATATATATATATATATATATATATATATATATATATATATATATATATATATATATATATATATATATATATGTGTGTGTGTGTGTGTGTGTGTGTGTGTGTATATATATATATATATATATATATATATATATATACTATCTATCAATAAGTATTTAGACACCCAAGCAAATGACGATACCTGCGGTCCTGATATACGTCACGCCCTCCGCCGTTAAATATCGTGCAGGAAACAACATTGGCATCAGTCGCATGCAAGATGCCACGAAGTGCAGAGTTATCTGATTTCGAGAAAGATGTAATCGTCGGGTATCACAGAAATGATCGATCCTTAAGGGACATATCTAGCGAGCTGAATTACCTAAAATCGACAGTGACCTATGTGATTCAGAAGTGGAAGGTGAGCGGTGATTGTCGGAATGTGCCCCGAGTCGGCAGACCCACGAAACTGGGAGATAGAGACCTTCGGTTGATGTCCAGAGAAATTCAGAAGAACCGCACCCAACCGATGGCCTACATACTCCAGGAGTTTCATCAGGCATCCGTGAGTGTTGTTTCAATGAATACCATTCGTATGGAAGCACACCTGCTTGGTTTTCATGGTCGTGCTGCCGTCCATAAGTCTTTGATCACAAAGTCCAACTGCGCTGCTCGGTTAATGTGGTGCAAAGCACGTCGAAAGTGGATCGTAGATTAGTGGAAACAGGTTCTGTGGAGCGACGAATCAAGGTTCACCCTCTACCGTTCGGATGGCAGGGTCTGGGTCTGGCGTCTGTTTGGAGGAGAACACTTCCTGCCAGAATGCATTGTGCCCGCAGTAAAGTTCGGTGGAGGTGGAATTATGGTCTGGGGATGTTTCTCCTGGTATGGACTGGGACCCTTGGTCCCAATTCATGATAAGCTCAACTCCGACTGGACTATAATGGATGACAGCGTGCTTCCAACATTGCGGCATTTTTGCGTGTTGAACCCATGTTACTTCCAGGACGAAATGTGGTCACCATGGTGACACACCTTTCCATGTCACTATGGATTGGTATGGTGACAATGGGGTTAACTCAGCTACTTTTCAGTTTCGCCGCCCACATGGTGCAGTGGTTAGCGTTCTGAGCTGCCACACAGTGGGCTTGGGTTCAAATCCCGAATAAGGCTTGGTCGTTTCCGTGTCGTCCCCCTCGTAGGGAGCAGTGCTGGCTCACCTATATGGTGCTCTCATAGTAAAGTAGCCAATAAAATAAAGGTGAATAACAAAAGATTATAAATGTCTAACGACAAGTGCCTCCGCATTAGACGTAAAAAAAACTTCTCAGTTTCACCACCCATATGAACTCCACACATACTGTTCGAGAAAACCTTGAAATTCGCGTATATTTGATTCCTAAGCAGACCAGTCTTCTAGGATCAATATCTTTTATGATATATATATGAATTATAGTATACTAACCTTTGATGTAAACCGTCGTGTTTATGCCACTTACCATATTTGTTTTCGGTTAAAGAAAATCCATTAAAGCAATCAATGGAAACAAATATGGTCGGCATTAAACATTTGGTTCTTCCGGCCACCAGGTAATCGATATCATAACGAAACAATCTAAAACTCAAGTTTATTAGTCTGTAATCCAAAGCAGCAAAACGGTGCACAGTAGGTCCATATTTGTAAGAATATGACACCCATGAAATGAATATACAGAGAATGTAACTAGTTTAGATAAAATCAGACTATGGGTTAGTGAAATATAAGCTGTAATTCCAATTAAGAACCGTTTAGTGATTTCAGAGTTTTGTCCTAACTTTTGGCGAATGCCAGATGAAACGATGTCATTCACTGTTTATATTTGATTCAGAAAATAGTCATAAGGTTTGTTAGACAGGGTTAGAAATCATCCGAAATTATTACAGTCGAACCCCGTTATAGCGAACCCGGTATATAACGAACTTACGGATATAACGAACGAATATTTTGGTCTCGCCGTTTTCCTATCATATTTAATGCTAATTTATCCTTTTATAACGAACTTCCGAAATCTTAAAAATCGGCTATAACGAATCATTTTTTCAGAAGATTACTGAATTTTTTTTTATTTTTAAACTTTTTAAGAATGTTGAAGAAGAAGATGATGAAAATTTACCTATCGCAATGTGGGTAGAAAGCACAAAATTTCATCATTCTTAGATTGTGACATGCAATTGTTCGAAACATGTGATGATGAAGTCATTACATGTGAAAATCCGACTGATGAATATATTGTGAAAGAAATTACAATGAATCATTCTGAAATCAAAGATTCTGCATCTGATGCTGATGAAGAGAAACACATAAATGACAAAATCCCCACCATCTCAGATGCTACAGCAACGATGCGTGTAATTAATAAGTTTCTATCTACACAAACAGTGGAAGAAAGAGTGTTGGAGTCATTTGATGTATTGGACAAAGAAATTTATAAAATGGTTTTGAAATCGGCATCACGTCAGCAGAAGATTACCGATTATTTCTGTACCAAAACAGTGAGCAACAATTGAAGGTAAAATGAATTTATTTCGATTTGTCTTCATTTTTAGTCAATTTAATTAGTATTGTGTCAGTTTAATGTAATCGATTTTAGTCACTTTAATTCATTAATGATCATTTTTAATCGATTTTATCATTTTTTAATACATCACTATTGAATACACATAGCAACTAATGAGTTATACATTTGTGAACTCTAGCATTTTTCTTAACGGTTCGGATATAGCGAACAAAATCTTTGGTCCCTTGAAGTTCGTTATAACGGGGTTCAACTGTATATGGAGTAAACGGTAACTAATCGAAAATACATCACTTTTTAATCGTGTTTCATAATTTTCCTCATAAAGTTCCTATGAAATATGGGTTCATTCTGAATTTTATTGTTGCCATCTTTCGGCTGAAAGAAGAATTATTTAATTAAGGCGAAGTAATGTTATTTTCTGGAAAATGACGTTAGCTAGATTATACACCGGGGAAAGAGAAAGGAAAATATTCGAGTATTTTTAATGAAATATTAATCAAAAAGTCTTTAAAAACATTCTTTTATTCAGCTAAGATATATAACTTCTCAATAAAATTTGGAATTTCAAAGTTTGAATTACCAATAATATTAATTGGATAAATATTTATTTTATTTTATTTTATTTTTTACTATAAACTTGATTTTTGGTATTATAATCATTAACATTAACTTGAATTCTTAATAACCTATAAATATCGGTCTACGAGTGGTCAAGAACTACCAAAAAAAAATATGTTTAGTGAGAAATATTGATAATTGTTAAATCGGGGGCACATTTCATTGAACTGAGTTTTATTACCTACGAATATCGATGCATTTCATTGGGATCAGAAAAGGAAAAGAAAATCGTTTAATAAAGGAATGCTTTGAATCAACTTGTGTATATTTTCATAGATTACATACATGTGGATGGTATTTCCGAAATGTAAAACAGAGAGAAAACGTAGGTTGAATGCAGTACAGTGGAATCTCGATCTATCGTTTTTCAAGGGACCGATTGAAATGAACGATAAATGCGAGAAAACGATAGATGCGAAAACATAACAAAGCAATATGATCGTTGGGACTGTATAAAATGAACGACACATACGGAAAAACGATGGATCCGAAAACGATCGATCGAGATTCCACTGTACTTTAATTGAAATTTTACATGCGTGCATGTGCACAAATGCTATTTTTATAAACAACTAAGTGTTACGAGACAAGTTAGCAGTAAGAATGGATGCTTTGGGAGGACAGGCCTGCCGTGTGCATGACTCCATTTTCAAGAAAATTATTTTAACTTATGCTTCAGTTCCTGGTTACAGAATGTTAAAGTCAAAAATTTTAAATTAAAAAAAACCATATTTAATGCACATTAGTTGAAAATTATTACAAATAAGATCCGAAATGTAATAATTTTCAACGTGCGTTGCTTGTATTCGCACTAGCAAGATTCATACTAATTTTTTTAAGTATTATCTCATTTAGAAACAGTATAGGCTAAAACGTGATATTTAACTATACATATCAACCTTGAAAACCGTATTCATAAATATCTTCAGGTAAAAGCCCAAATTTATGCTACAAACATACGATGGCTCTGAAAATGACAACTCGTCTCAAGGGGTGAAGAAAAAAAAATTCCCTTAAGGCTGCTATGTACTAAGGAAAAAAAATTGCATTTCGAATAAAATTTCCTATTCTTTAAACTAAACTTCGTAAGTTAAGGCAGCTGTGTACTAACCCTATTGGATTCACTCACCTCAATATTAACCTATGCAGAAAATGTGTCCAAGGATTGCCGATTTGGATTTAAAGATATTTATTTATTTATTTATTTTAAATTGTTCTCCTTAATAGAGAAAGAAATTCTACACCTTGGGGAATTTTCTGTTTTTTTAATGCAAATAATATTTTAAAATTTAAATTATTCGGAGAAAATTATGGTATAGTGTGTTTTAAACGCTAATAAATTCCTTTGGTGGACGAAATTTATAAAATGAATCATGTTGCAAGATGCAGAAAAGTTCAGGCTATCTGAAAATGTCATTTTTATTGGATTATCAGCATTTATGGAGCTGTAAATAGTAGACAAATTTTCTCCATAGGTTAACATTGAGGTGAGCGAATCCAATAGGGTTAGTACACAGCAGCCTTAACTTGGGAAGTTTAGTTTAAAGAATAGGAATTTTTTTTTATTCTAACGATTTCCATGCAACCTCGGCACGTTATTACAGCATGTAATAACGTGCTGCTCAAATACTAAGTGTTATCAATAACTTGACAAGCTTCTCAATGCTAAGCACACTCAATAACTTGACAGTCAATATGAGTAAAGCAGTTTTAGCTTGAAATGCGACAGCTGATCAATGAGTAATAAATGAGTAATCTAGCAAGCATTCGCAACAGGATAAGAGAGTTTTAATACGCAGTTTCAAAGTTCTTTATTAGATGTCTGTTTCAGATCTGAAATTTAAGTTCCAGTGCTCCCGCGAGAAAAATGTAATAAACCTATATTGGTTCTAAACAAAAACTAAGATAGTTATATTTTTTTTTAAATCCTAGCATTCTAAAATACATATTTGTTAACTAAAAATGATAAAAAAATTAAAATTAAATGATACACGCTACATTTTCTAAGATTACTTGAAGTTAAATTTTAACTTCTTTCGATTACAGTCACATTTATTTGTTTGGCAATATTGCTATCTTAAAATGCTTTCTCGTATGTTTCAGTAAGCTGATCACATTGTGCAAATGCTGTACAGATATTCCTTGACATACGACCGAGATAGGAACCGAGAAATTAGTCGTAAGTCGAGTTTCAAACAATTTTTTTTTTATTTTATACATATTTATATATATATATATATATATATATATATATATATATATATATATATATATATATATATATATATATATATATATATATATATACAGTGATTTCCGCTTATAAGAATCACGTTTGTTATTACTGTTTTTGATTCTTATAAGCGGTTGATTCTTATAACCGAAATTTAGGTTTTTGGACAGGCACACACACACACACACACCTATATATACATATATTAGATAATTTACCATAAAATACTCTTTAATTTACGTTAATTACCTTTTATTAAAATTATTTTTTATAATTTTAAAAATACAACTTAATTTCTAGACCTATAAGTAGATACACATGATTATAGTAAGAGAAGAAAGAAATCCAATATTTGTTACCACATACCTGCTTAACAGTTTTAACATTTCAACAACAGGAAGGGGCAAGAAAATGTTTTCTATGGTAGTTTGACGTAATGAAGATTTCAGGAGGCTGTTTATACCTCTTTCAATGCTAATAGTTTCAGACGAAGATTCACCTTCTAGCTTACGTTTCACGGTTTGATAACGTGCTGAATCTACTAATGTCACGTTTGTCTAAGTGATAGTGGACACTTCGCAGAAGATTTATGTGTTTCGGGGTCCAGGAAGCCGCAACCAGGATGTGGGAGGTGGGAAAAAAGAGTCCCTATTTTTGTTTGGCAGTGGAGAAAAGTGAGTGGAGAAAAGTGAGGGTAAAGATGCCCCTGGGTCAAACTAATAGGACAGTATTGTGCTAAAGCGTTTAAGGGGAAACTATTATGTTATGTCTAACAAAGAAAGGGATGAATTTTACGACTATATTCCATCCCATCTTATCAATCTTTCTTTAAAAAAATAAAGAAAGAACTTCGTGCCTTTTGAGGGTTTAAGTGGCCTTTTTGGAAAAATGAAAGGAGAGCGAAGAGTGTAAACTGATTCTTAAAACCGGTGGATTGATTCTTTAAAGCGAAAATTTTAACATGGAAATAATGCATTTGTTTTTGTTTTCGAGATATTGATTCTTATAAACGGTTGATTTTTATAACCACTGATCACTATAACCGGTGGTTACTGTATATATATATATATATATATATATATATATATATATATATATATATATATAATTTTTTCGAGGGGAAAAAACCATATTTTCGGGGGAAAAAAACCCTTAACACCCATACGGTCATCGACCCAGATCTGGGTTTTTAAAAAGCCAGATCTGGCAGCACTATACAGGACTGTTTTTAAATGATACAAGAATTTCAATAGAAAATATCCTGCATTGACAAAAATTATTAACCTTTTTACAGCATTAAACGTTCTAAAGTTTCACTTGGACAATAAGTTCCTGTATTTTTACGATATAGGGCTCATTAGAATGAAAGATTTCAACTGATGATTAAGTTAATTTGCATCTTTTATATAAATATCTATAATGCGATATATTATGGGACTTATTGTAGAACTAACATAAGCTACATTACATAGACACAACTGTGGGTCAAAATTCTTAAATAACATGAGAAATATATCATTAAAACGGATTTATCTATAGTTAAACATTTTAAGGGGTAACGTAACGAAGCAGAAATTTATCAACTGTTATATCTTCTTGTTTCTGAACTTTATATATATATATATATATATATATATATATATATATATATATATATATATATAAAAATAGAAAGTTATTATCATTTTAAAATATTAATGTAAATTTTAACAGATAAATCTAATGCTTCCTAAATCTGATTTTACTTTTATGGCTATCATTCATGTACGTAAGTTTTTTTCTACCTCTGACAGTTAAATTAAATCGCTTTTTTATGCACATTTAAACATGCTGATAACGATTTAACGACAAAATGCTGGTAAGTATAGGTCAGATTCCAGTATTTTGATGTTTAAATAAATTCCGATCACCCTGATGTCTATTTTACTCAATATATATAACTAGGTGCAACTGAAACTTTTCAGAGTTTCAGTTAAGGGATACAAATGAAACTAAAACCGAAATAAAGCGCGGGAGAACACCTGCCACAATGAGAATGATAAAATATACTGCTCATAAATTCTCGCGCTATTTTCTTAACTTTTCCATTTCTGTTGCTAAGGGGAGTAACTTTTGTCTGCCTATGGCAATTCTATACTGATTAATAAACAGAGAAAAAAAATGTCTTAATATGAATTTCGAGGGCTGCTCTCAAATAAGAAAATGAATTAACATCAAGAGAATGATGCATGTTATAAGTGACAAGCTTGAAATTACATCATGACAACATTTTTATCGTTATTATCACGTTTTATCAATTCTATATAACGAAACAATCGATTATGATTATCCATTAACATATTACACCCATCTTATCACAGTAACACCACTCTCTAGTAGAAATACGATAAAGGAAGACCTGTGTACGTGTGTGGCTTCGATAATCCTTTAGAAACGGAAAAAATTCTCACCTCAGATCAAAAGAATGCAGTTGTGTCACCAATTGAAGGAATCATTTTATACAGATGTTCCTTTTCGCCATTCAAAGTTGATGCGAGCTTCAAAATAACAAACTGCCGCTGTACACAGGAAGTTGCAGTTGACACAGAACACTCGAAGGATATGAAAAATGGACTTCGATCTTTTCGCGGTGAGTAGATAAAAAAGAAGTAAAAATCATTTACGGGCATCTGTCAGGTTGTTACCTGATTTTCGTTTTAGAGTACCTGTATCTTTGCATTAATGATACAGTGGAATTTTTTTCTTTCCTCTTTTGGAAATGAAATCTAATCCATTACCCTTGCTTAAATGTTTATATTGTTTGCATAAGGATGAAGTGACTAATTTTTTTTCTTTAGTACTTAAATAAAGCGTAATTATGTCACTGATTTCCTAAACAACGATGATGTGATTAGGAATTTTAATTTTAGTTTGGATGAATCTAATATTGATTGATATTCAGCAAAATCTTATTTAGATTGGAGAATATTTTATGTGTATGAGTCTTAATCTGGTTTTGAGAGGACTATGTAGCACAAAAATGCATATGAACGGACATAAAAACATGTATATTACGCTAGAACAATAAATACCATAAAACTTAAATGACTGTAGACTCATGTTTCGTGAAAAAAAGAGACGTTTATGTCTGACTTGAAAAATGCTTGAATATCCGAGATTTGAATAAAAGGATATGCCTCATTTTAATGGATTGCAACGAATCTAAACGGCAGAATACAGTATCCCGGTACTGTAGGCGTGAATGAAGCATTAAATGGATAAGTACAATGTAAAGAGAGCATTTGTAACTAACGCATCAAGTACATCTAGCGACTTTTTGGAACATAATAAAAATTATTCATTTTTCTTCAATTCTCTACACCTAATACCGTTGTAATTCATAATTATAAGGAATTAAAAAATATATCATACATACAAAAGCATGTTTGTATTGTATACTAAAAAAAGGAAATTTTAGTAACTGCCTTTTATTTTTCAAGCATTTATAAAAGAACAAACTATGCATCTTTTGAGATTATAGCTACATGATACCTTCGTATGTTTCAAATATACCCCATCATACACACCATGTGAAATCACTTCTGTTTTAACTACTGAAAAAAAAAGGTGTTTGCATCTTTTAATATGAATTTTATAGCAAACACTTGAAATTTTACAAATATATTAGCAGTAGTGGAAAAAATTTTATAAACCGCAAAATCTAGTAGACAGAAGGCCTGTTTAGAGAAGAAAGAAATGCCAGTCATAAATTACAGTACCAAGGAGAGTTAAATAAAGAGCGAGTATCTGTGTTCGGTGAATTTATAATATTTCATCACATGGCTGGTTCAATGGGCTCCCACATATTTCAAGAATTTACCATAATCAATACTTTATAAGCTACATTTTTTCCTACTTCATTAAAAACTATTGTTTTTTAATTTCATTATATTATATTCTATACAGTTCTTCTGTATACCTCTGAAACATTTTCACAGAAATATTATCAGTGCCATGCAATAAGACTAAAAAAAAATTAAGGAGAGGACTCAATTCTGATGTAAACATAAGTACGAGTCATTCCATGTCAAATCAACACAGTGATCCGGAATGACCCCCTCAGAATTTGATGATTTTTGACACACTTGCAGGTTTCATAGACATATGAAAAAATGTCAATTCTTAGTGGTCTTACTTTATCGGTTCAAAAGTTATTAAATATTAAAATTTAAATTTTTTGCAAAAAAACACCACATATGTCAGTCTTAAAATGGCTGTAAAACAGTAACCATTTGAGGTACAGACCTGAACTTAGGCTCATTTTAAAGCTCTTTTCAAGGGCTTTCACATGATATGCAACATGATAGCATTTATAAAAAAATAATTTTTAAAATCAATTTGAAATTTTAAAATTTAAATTTCTCAAAAAGCGACAATTTTAAAATTTTGAAAATTTTTTCAAAATAATTCTATATCATCATCTAACAGCACCCAAAATCTTATTTTGGGATCTCTATGGGATCCTGAGATATAGGAGGTATAAAGTATGTATGGTTAGAGGAAAAATGCCAAATCTACCATATTATAGAGTTATATACAAAGAAATATAATTATAATATTTAATTATACAATAATATGTAATTGCATAGTAATATGTGATTAAAAATATATTTAAATATAATAATTACATTTATAATCATGTATAATTTTATTATTTAATTCTTAATTTCATCTCCTTTACACTACTAAAAAGTGAAAAAATATCAAACAGATTTTAAAACATCTTTTCCTAAATTATAAGATACAATATATAACAATCTGAGAATGGAGGAAGCTGATTAGTGATTGACCTCTGATGTATTTCAGTGAAAGACATCACAGGTGCTAAAGTAAGTTTCCAAGAGACTGATGCTGAGTAATTTAAAGGAAGTATACAAATGCTTCCAGGAAAAGTTTCCAGGTATAAAAGTTGGGTTCTCTAAATTTGCAGAATTACGGCCCAAACACTGTATTCTGCCTGGTCAGAGTAGCACCCACTCAGTTTGTGTATGTACTACTCACCAAAATGTGAAACTTATGGTTGAAAACAGCAAAATGAAATTAATCACAGACAACCAGATAAAAACATACCAGACTGTTTGCAAATGATGGTCTGTAACCCACCGTCAATTAACTGTTTCTTCTCTAATTGTGTGTTATGTCCAGGAACAGAAGGAATCCGGATGATTCTGGAAAGAGGGTTTGAAGAAAATGCAATTGAGACTATTACTTTTCGCCAGTGGATCTCTGTTGATCGCTGTAACTTGGAAACAATCCAAAAATCAGTAGATGACTTCGTTGAAATTTTTTGTGAGAAACTCTCTGTTCTGCTTCGTCATGACTTCATAGCAAAACAGCAAAATTCTTTTATGAGTGAGACTAAGGAAAATCTCTTAGATTCTGAGGTGGTGGTCCTTTGTGATTTTTCTGATAATTATTCCTTCGTATTACAGGACGAAGCACAATCTTACCACTGGACACGTAACCAGGCAATAGTGCATCCGTTTGCAGTGTATTTTAAAAAAGAAGATAAAAAAGAGCATTTCAGTTTCGTAATAATATCAGACTGCCTTGAGCACAACACTACTGCAGTCTATCTGTTTCAAACAAAACTAATCCAGTATCTGAAATCAAAGTTTGAAACATTTCCAAAAAAAAATATACTATTTTTCAGATGGGTCAGCAGCCCAATACAAGAATAAAAAGAACTTTTTAAACCTGTGCCTTCACTACAAAGATTTTGGGGTTGAAGCTGAATGGCATTTTTCAGCCACTGCACATGGAAAAGGCCCATGTGATGGAGTGGGGGCACAGTAAAAAGATTGTCAGCCAGGGCTAGCCTGCAGCGACCTTATGAAGACCAAATACAGACTCCAAGACAACTCTTTGAATGGGCAAATCAGAATATTTCTAACAGATTTCACATATGTAAACCATGAAGAGTATATTCAAACAGAAGAACAATTGGCACACCAGTACAGCAAAACTGTAGCTATCCTAGGGACACAAAAGCTCCATGCCTTTGGACCCTCAAAGTGTACAACAAAAGTAACTGTAAAATCCTTTTCTTCTGCATCTACATCAACCATCTTTCCTGTAGCAAGTTATGGAAATAGGTTGGGCTTCAGTGACATGGGTGGATATGTAGTTGCAGTCTATGATGGCAAATGGTACCTAAGCTATGTTTTAGCTAAAAATGAAGATGTAAAGGAAGTAAAGGCAACATTTCTCCATCCCCAAGGACCATCTCCTTCATTTTCATACCCTTCAAGACCTGATGTACTATATGGATTCCCTCTTCAAATGTGATCTGCAAGGTGAACCACATCACACCAACTGGTTGAACATACAGTTTACAAGGCAACGAGGTGAGAAAGGTTGAGGATATTGTGCAAGAGTTCATGGCCTCCCAGAAATTAAGATGTGATCGCTGTACATATGCTACTTCCATGTCTCTAAACTGGTAAACTCTATGCATGATTCCATAAATAAAATTATGACTTTGAGATAGACTGGATTTTCTAGAAAAGTGTTATATATATATATATATATATATATATATATATATATATATATATTATATATGTATATAATTATATATATACTTATATAATTTTAAATGTAGTTATAATTATATATGATTGTATAATTATACATTATAATTATATTTATTTGTATATGTATATGGAAGATTTGGCATTTTTTCCTCTACCCATGCATACTTTATACCTTCTATATCTCAGGATCCCATAAAGATCCCAAAATAAGATTTTGGGTGCTGTTAGATGATGATATAAACTTATTTTGAGAATTTTTTCAAAATTTTAAAATTGTCGCTTTTTGAGAAATTTGTGGTGTCACCGTGGTCTCGGACACAAAAATTGTTCACAACTTTCTCCTAAAGAAGCAATTTAAAATCGGCATTACTGCGCATGCCTGATTTCATGTGAACAGATTTAAAAACCCAGTTGTTTTTAGCTCTACTCACACACATACTTTTTCCCTGCAGGAATTTTTGTGTCATTTCCTTTCCGAGTTGGGAAAGATCTATTTTTGATTTATGTTTGTTTTATTCTGACGATTAAACTCCTTCCAGTTTATGCTTGCATTCGTCATTGCATTTCATCACGAATACGCAGCGGCATGATAGCCGTATATTCCACTAGCTATCGCCGCAAGGTTAATAGTCCTACCTCAGAAGGGCTACACTGGTGACCCGGACTGTTACACAGGTGAAATGTTTCAACGTGTATCCGTATTAACGTATGTGGATATATACAAACGTGCAAGCACCTAACTTAAAGAATTCTTTTGCTTTTTAAACGGCTTGTTTCAGATTGACTGGACTGAGTGGTGTACTTCATATTAATGGCGGCTTTCTTCTGCGTAGGATAAAGCAGGTAGGTGAAATGTTCATAGTTTTGGTTCTTGACCTCCTTTAAACATATTCGTGTCAATAGCAGTGTTTTGAAATGTTTAAATTTAATGTTTACAAAATATTTTAACGCACTATTGTAAGTCAGGTTTGATAAAGATTTTAAACATATTTTGTAATTTAAGAGCTTTTCTTGCTGTGTTATACAATTTTATACCAGTATTGTTTTGAATAATGGATGGGGATACTGTATCTCAGGATATTTGTCGAGTAGCATTTAAAGCGCCTACATTTTGGGAAGCTGATGCAGAGCTTTGGTTTTCACAAGTTGAAGCCCAATTCGCCTTTTCAGGGATTACGGCTGATCAAACAAAATTTCATGCTGTGATAACTGCACTAGAGCCCAGGATCTTAAAGTGCGTTCGAGACATTGTAGTTAAAACCCCGGCTAAAAATGCTTATGAGGAGTTAAAAGCTCGTGTTTTGTCATATTTTGAACAGTCGGAGAGTTCACGTTTAAAACTTTTGTTGAATGATTTAGTGTTAGGTGACCAACGCCCTTCTCAATTACTTTGCGAAATGGAAAGTTTGAATGGCGAAAAATTGAACTTAAGTGCAATTCGTGCCTTGTGGTTGCAGCGGTTACCACAAAATGTTCAACAAATACTAGGCGTGTTTTCTGACGAAGAAACCGATAATAAGAAATTGGCAAAAATAGCTGATAAAATTTATGAGTGTTCTGTTAACAGCATCGTGGCTTCAGACACACATATAGAAAGTTCCTCATTTCAAACGCTTAAAAAGGAAATTGCTGAATTAAAAATTAAGATTGAGCAAATGTCTCGTAAACCGGTGGTTCGTAACTTTCGTAAAAGAAATCGTGGTTTTCAAAATGACAGTTCTACAGCTAAATTGTCTTCTAAAAATAAAAGGTATTGCTGGTATCATTATAGATTTAAAAATGAAGCTCGCAAGTGCGTACCCCCATGTAAATGGTCGGAAAACTGTTAAGCACGTCTGCTGCGTCGGCCACAGACGGTGTTTGTGCTGGTAGCCGACTCTTTATATACGAGCGTTCTACTCGCACAAAATTTTTAGTTGATTCCGGTGCTTCTATTAGCTGTTTTCCAAAAAAACTTACTTCTCGTAATGTTCCCGCTGAACTTAAATTGTATGCTGCTAATGGTACTGTCATAAAGACATATGGCGTAATTCGATGCGAACTCGATTTCGGACTTAGACGAAAATTTTCGTGGAATCTTATAGTGGCTGATTTGAATACACCTATCTTGGGTACCGATTTTTTAGAACATTTTGCAATATGCATAGATATGAAGAATAGGCGTATTCTCGACAGTGAGACGTCATTTTCAAATATAGGTTCTATATATTCTCGCCCAGATTTACGTCTTACTCCACTAGATGGTACATCGAAATACGATGCGATTATAGCCAAATTTCCACAACTTTTTAATTCTAATACCGAAAATCGAACTATATTAAAAAGCGGGTTATTAACTCACTGTATTGAAACCACTGGCCCACCCGTCTTTTCAAAACCCCGTCGTTTGAACCCTGAGAAATTACAAGCTTTAACGAACGAATTTCGAATGCTCATTAATCGAGGTGTTTTGAGGCCTTCTAAAAGTCCTTGGGCTAGTCCCATACACTTTGTCAAAAAAAAGGACAACACTTGGCGTATTTGCGGAGATTTTCGTGCGTTAAACAAGGTAACTATTCCTGATCGTTACCCTCTCCCACATATTCACGATGTTGTAATGGGATTGAGGGGAAAGAAATTTTTTTCTAAATTGGACCTTGTTAGGGCGTATCAATAAATCCCCGTGGAGGAGTCTAATATTATGAAAACTGCTGTAACAACACCTATAGGACTGTTTGAATATGTAAAAATGCCATTTGGTCTTAGGAATGCTGGTAATACTTTTCAGAGATTTCTAGATAATATTTTAAGAGACTTTGATTTCTGCCTATCTTATTTAGATGACATATTCATTTTTTCTGATGATGAACAGTCGCATCAGATGCATTTGCAGAAAATATTTGAGCGATTAAGCGATTATGGTCTAGTGGTAAATGTACAAAAGTGCATATTTGGCGCTTCGGAAATTTCATTTTTGGGTTTTTTAATATAGGAAAACGGTGTCGCGCCCCTGCCTGATAAAGTTCGTACTATTTTAGAGTACCCTCGACCTAATATTGTTAGTGAACTACGGACATTTTTAGCCATACTTAACTTTTACCACAGATTTTTAAAAGGTTTAGCAGAGAAACAAGCTTGTCTTTATGATCTTGTCAATAATAAAAAAAAGAAAGACAAAACTCCTATCACCTGGACCGAAACTTGCATTGCAGCTTTCGAGTCATGCAAAAAGGCGATAGCTGACGCTACTAGTCTTGCTTTTCCTGCTCATAATGTACCCTTAATCTTAACTGCAGATGCGTCTGATTATGCTATAGGAGCTGTTTTATCACAATTGATAGGTGAAGAACAGGAACCATTAGGATTTTTTTCTAAAAAGCTTTCCCCCGCACAAGTTAAATACAGTGTATTTGATCGCGAATTATTATTAGTCTATGCCTCTGTCAAGCATTTTAGACATATGTTGGAGGGAAGAGAAGTGATCATTTATACTGATCATCGACCTCTAACATATGCTTTTAATCAAAAGCTTATTAATTCTTCTGCTAGGCAGGTGCGACATTTAGAGTTGATAAGTCAATTCACAACTGACATCCGATACATACCAGGTAATCAGAATTCTAGAATCAATACTGTTAATTTAACTAGTTCTGTTAATTACGCTCAGTTGGCTACGGATCAGATTAATGATCCAGATTTGAAAGAATATTTAGAAGATAAAAATTCTGGAGGTCTAGACCTAAGGCTTATGACATTTCCCTCTTGCAAAAACGCAATTTATTGTGATATTTCTAATGATATTAATAGGCCTTTTATTCCAGTTAATTGGAGGAGACAGATTTTCGACTCCATGCACAGTCTGTCCCATCCTGGAAATAAAGCCACGCTGCGATTGTTACAGCAGCGGTTTGTGTGGAAAGGTATGAAACAGGATTGCAGTCGGTGGTGCAGAGAAAGTCTGCAGTGTCAAAGAACTAAGGTAACCCGACACAACAAAGCGTCTTTTGGTGTCTTTACTCTAGCGGAGAGGTTCTCCCATGTTCATTTAGATATCGTGGGACCCCTTCCTCCGTCACAAGGGAACAGATTTCTGTTGACCTGCATTGATCGGAGTACAAGGTGGCCAGACCCATTCCCGATCTGACAGCTGAGACCGTGGCAACAACCTTCATCGATTGCTGGATTTCCAGGTTCGGCGTTCCAGAGTTTATAACTACGGATCGTGGTACTAATTTTGAGTGAACTTTTTAAGTGCTTGTCAGAACGTCTTGGCGTTCAAAAGAAAAGAACGACAGCGTATCATCCTCAAGCGAATGGCATTGTGGAAAGATTTCATCGCGTATTAAAGGCAGCGATTATGGCGGTGGACTCGGTTCACTGGACCGACGCTATTCCCCTCCTGCTTCTTTCTATTCGTTCAGCGGTTCGTGAGGATCTGCAAGCTTCCCCTACACAATTATTTACGGAAGCACGCTTAAACTGCCCGGTGAATTGTTCCAAGGACAGCAGCTTAAGAGGATTTCTCCGAACCTGATTGAAAAGTTTCAAAAATGTATGAGTAAGATTCGAGAAATTCCAACACAAAGTCATTCCAAACCTAATATATTTGTTTCAAAGGATTTGAGCAAATGTGGTTATATTTTTTTTAGGACAGACAGCGTAAGGAGGCCATTAGTCCCTCCCTATCAAGGACCGTTTCCAGTTGTCTCCAGAACGGATAAACTGTTTAAAATTGTTGTTAATGGAAAACATCAAACAGTTTCGATCGAGAGAGTCAAGCCAGCTTTTGTTTTTCAGTCTGAGGTCCCTGGTGACATCCCACATATTCCCGATAAAGAATTAGTGATTACTAAATCCGGCAGAGTTTCAAAACCTGTCGAAAGATTTAAAGTAACCTGTTGCGGTACTAACCTGTCGAAGGATTTAGAGTAAGATTAAGTTTTCTTTAGGGAGGCAGTACCCTAAAGATTTAAGTTTAAAAAAATAAAATCATTTCTTATATTGTACCCTTTTTCTGCGCGGGGAGTGGTGTGGTGTCACCGTGGTCTCGGACACAAAAATTGTTCACTACTTTCTCCTAAAGAAGCAATTTAAAATCGGCATTACTGCGCATGCCTGATTTCATGTGAACAGATTTAAAAACCCAGTTGTTTTTAGCTCCACTCACACACATACTTTTTCCCTGCAAGAATTTTTGTGTCATTTCCTTTCCGAGTTGGGAAAGATCTATTTTTGATTTATGTTTGTTTTATTCTGACGATTAAACTCCTTCCAGTTTATGCTTGCATTCGTCATTGCATTTCATCACGAATACGCAGCGGCATGATACCCGTATATTCCACTAGCTATCGCCGCAAGGTTAGTAGTCCTACCTCAGAAGGGCTACAAATTTAAATTTTCTAATTGATTTAAAAAAATTATTTTTTTATAAATGCTATCATGTTGCATATCATGTGAAAGCCCTAAAATAGAGCTTTAAAATGAGCCTAAGTTCAGGTCTGAACCACAAATGGTCACTGTTTTACAGCCATTTTAAGACCGATATATGTGGTGTTTTTTTGCAAAAAATTGAAATTTTAATGTTTAATAACTTTTGAACCGATAAAGTAAGACCACTAAGAATTGACATTTTTTCATATGTCCATAAAACCTGCAAGTGTGCCGAAAATCGTCAAAATCTGCGAGGGTCATTCCGGATTTTACAAAAAATTGTGTTGATTTGACATGGAATGACCTGTACCAGAAATTTCAGGTTAATAGTCTGTAACAGTATGCATGAAAGATTTAAATTTGAGGTGAGCAGGATTCTCCTCTCCTCCAGCTTCTATCCTTGATTTCTACATATATTTGGCCTTGACCTTACTACCATAAGAAAAGTGAAAGCAAAACTAGCTATACTTAAGAGTCTGCACAGTTCTCCAAAGAAGAAATATAACCAAGATATGAACCTAAGCACTGGTCCATAAAAAATTATTAAAGTATTTTTAGGATGTTTTATGTGCACCACAACTTATTTTCCATTTAATATTCTTAGAATTTTTCAAAAAAATACAGTACAAGTATAGATATAATTATAAGAGTATATTTGTACATAAAATCCATGGCAACATATCAAAATTTTATTTGACTATTAATAAATTAACAAAAAACTCAAAAAACAAGGCAATCAATCTGAAAATAAAAATGAATATAATTTATTAGACTGCACCTACATGAATACACAATTTAAATACTTCTAGTATTTAAGCAAAACTTTGAATTTTTCTGGTATTTCTACTTTTAGTTTATGGTCTGGTGTTTCACCTTCCTCAGCAATTTTATAAAGTAAATGTTCTGGGAGATCTTGATACAATGCTTCTATTTTTGGTTCCTCAGTAGGATTTTTTTCCTTCATTAGCAAAGAAATAACAGGAGGCGGTTCAACATACTTAGGAAGAATTTTAAGGATTTCCTTAGATTCATAATTTAAGTATTTATCTTCTTCATGTCTTGGGATGAGGTGAAAATCAGGAAGATATGTTTCTTTTTGAAGCAGTTTTAAGCCTTCTAATTTTCTACCTGAAATATCAAAAATGTTAGTAGATTATAATTTGAAACCATAATAGAGTTCATGAAAGAAAAGCAAGATTTTTTTTTTTTAATAGATAGTTAAAATTTGATTTTGTCAGAAAAAAATTAAAATAAATTTTGTTCCTTCAACAATTAGTATAAACACCACAACTAGAGATTTTTGATTTTCATAATACACTAATGCCTTTAATCTTCCAACAATCAGAATGTTGGATGATTAAAGGTAATATACTAATACCTCAAACATTCAAAACAAATCAAAACTACACTGAATCCAAAAGACAATATATACGTTTCTTTCTTTTTTTCATTGTTAACATTTAAAAAATTTTACATTGAATGTACAGAATGCTATATTTCAAAGATATTTTTTGTTAAATTTTTATTTCAAGGGTCTGAATTTCAGACAATTGTCAAAAGTGATGTTATATTTTTTATTGCCACAAAAATCAAATCAATAACGAAATTTTCCTAAAATATAGGAATACAGATATGTTCTAGATCTTCTCTTACATATAAAATATATACCAAATGACTATGATTAAATATTACACTCAAAACATAATCTATGGATCAGCCTATGATATATCAAAAGCATCATTGAAACATCTCTAATTTTCATATCTACTTCTCCATTGTATTTATGAGGGCTAACAGGATGAGGAAAAAATCATTTAAGAGTTTGATTTAATAATCTAATTTCATTAAGATAATTTTTTTGTACTGTTTTTTTGAAAATACACGTAAATTACATTTCTTACATTTGAGATGATATTTTATGCAATAAATGAGAAAAAGAAAATGGTACACATATTGAGCATATTAGCATTCTGCAGGAGAATATTCAGTTTCAAATCTGATTCAATCTTCTTTTGATTTAGTTGATTTAAATATAATAAAGTAGAAACAGAAAATTTGTACCATGTATATGTCAACTAATCTTAAGATTAAAATAAATAAGATTAAAGTATTACAAAAAATATTTAACCTCCAAAAAGGGGACAAAAATTTAATAAACACACCAGTGTAGAAAATGTAAGGATAACATATATAAAAAATACTGACAAAACAACAAAAGTGGCAAATCTCGTGGATTTCTAAACTTGATTATAAAGGTCAGTTCCATTACACAATAATCACATTGCTAGCCCATGGAATAAATTAACCTGTGAATTCAGTCCTGCGGAGTTATTCCCCATTCTTTCAGGAGGACAGATCATGGCTCCCACATACACATTGGAAGGGGTTGGCATTTTGCAACTCATCTTATGACATTCCACTAATGTTCAATAGGCTTCAGATCAGGAAAATACACCTGCCAGTAATGAATATCTAGTTTCAAGAGCTACCATATAGGATCTGTGAGGTCATGCACAAAGACCATCAAAAGAAATTCTTAGTTGGCAGCACTCTCATGTGGATCTAGAACCTCCTTGATAAACCTTAAGTACAAACACAACTACAGTAACAAATCACTGTAGGAGATAAGTAAGTTGATGCATTTGTTTATCATGATTCACACTTTAACAATTAAATCACTGGTAAGAAATCTAGGTCTTTCAGGGATATTTAATAGAAAGTTGCATGTTCCAGGTTTTCTCCAGATAAAATATGTTCACAATAAGTTTTAAAATTGCATCTTGATTCATCAGTGAAGAAAATCTCAGTCATTTTGGATTTGTTTGAGGTATACTTGACAATAACTTAAACTGATCTCCGTAGAGAAGTAGAGAAGACATAACAAACTGATATCAAGCAGCAGATCATGTTCGGTAAGTTTCCAGTAACCAGAAACTTTACTTATTCTTGTACAAGTAGCAACCATCAAGTTAAACGTTAGTTGCCTTGCAGCTGCATACTAATTTTATCAGGCTATAGGGTATGTATATTGGATGCATACCCAATGCAGTTTCTGGATGCAGTAATAGCAATAAGACACCCTCGATCTTTCTGGTGACAAATATTTTTTGTGCTAAGAAGTCACTTCCATATCCTTGAGATCATAATTTATGAAATATTTAAGTTGCTAGGGACATACATCTGCCATTAGCTGTCTACCAGTAACCTTGTCACTGCTAACATTCATCTAAATGGTATCTTTGAGAGAGAGACATTTCACAACATCTAAACACTTACTTATCAACTAAAAAAGAGAAGGAATATATGCTCAAGTCCTAATAAACAGTTGTTGCTTATTCACTTGTCTGATCCTTATTTGCACAATCTGCACTTTTATACAGACAGGGTTTCCACAGGCACATTCCCCTTTGGTGCAACAAATCTGTCTAAACATTCAATTTCACAGAATTTCTTTAGGTAACCATTTAACCCTCTGACTACTCAATTTTTGGACCAAAACTGCTCCATAAATAGCTTTTTTTTTTTCATATTCCAAATCTAAATATATTTACAAATTCAAATAGATTTTTTTATAAAGATTCAGACCATGAGAAATGATATTTTCAGAAAAATCAATTTCAGACATTATCACATAAGAACCAAATTTTGAAAATAACTCTCAATTAATTAACGATAACATTCCTATTTATTGCATAACATAAAAAAAAGTAAAATGTATCTACTAAAGAAAATATACTTTACTAACACAAATTGCCTTAAAAATTAAGTTTTGTATGATAAATCTCAAAACATGGTTCAAGGAAAAGTCCAGCTTCACATTATTTGCACCAAATTCATGTTTCTTTGCAAATTTTTTTGCCAGTTACAGTTTTTTAGAGCAACAAACAGCACATCGTGTACAAAGCTATTTCTTTCTGGGATTAGGAGGTATTTGGCTTGCAAAATATAATGTGCTATCAATCTCAAAGGGTCGAGAGTAGAACCTGGTCTTCCAGGCATACCATTCGTATCTAAATCCGAATACTTTTGGATAATTTGCTCAATCATTTGCAAATGAAACTCCAGAAGCTTTACTTTTTGGGTTGGATTTTGCTTATTGTAAAGAATATAAGAATTCCACATCACCCAATCCAAGAACTATCTGGAAAATTTTATATAATACTTTCCATAGATTTTTATATAAATTTTAAAAGTAGGGTATTATGACATTTCTTTGTCGCATAAATTGACACCACCCATTGAATTTGTTATAGTCACAAAGAACAACTATCACTATCTTCAAGGAAACTAAGAACACTTTCAGAATCAGACAAATCATCAGGAATGTATATTCTGTCACTCTCTAAACACTTTCTGCCCGGTATCTCTGATTTGAAAATAGTGAACAAACAAGAATAAGAGCGCCTGTAAAAACCACCAATGAACTGGCTCAAATAAAAATAAAAAATCAGTGAACAACTATTGTCATTTTTTGACAAAAATCTGATTCAAAGGCAAAATATTGAATTTTAAAGCATTATCCACTGGTTAAATGGTGAAAACATGGTATGCACTATTAAATAAAGGAAAAAAGACTGTGCCTGTGAAAATCATGGGACAGCAAATTTTGCTACACTTGCATTGTACAGTGGAATCTCGATCTATCATTTTCGGATCCATTGTTTTTTCGTATGTGTCGTTCATTTTATCCAGTCCCAACGATCATATTGCTTTGTTATGTTTCCGCATCTATCGTTTTCCCATATTCATTTCAATCGGTCCCTTGAAAAACGATAGATCGAGATTCCACTGTATATGGAAATCGCGGGATAAGTAGTCAAAGGGTTATTCTATTATTTCTTATATTACAGTGATCACAACATTCCATTGGATATCAATTTAAGCTATCCCTCCACAGAAGCAGCACGTGTTCATTTATTGGCTTCCATACTAAAGTAACAAACAGTACTCATAATGTATACAACCACATCTAGCTACATATTGTTAAAATAACAATAACAAGTTTATAGGTTGGCCCTAAATTTTCTACACCAATAAATATAGCTATCTTTAATTTCCTTTCATACCAGAACATTTCATTTTAATTTATGCATATGAATACACATAAAAGGAATGAAATACTCTCATATTATGAATACCTCCATCAGATTTTAAGAAAAAATTATTTTTATTATTTTAAGATACAAATTATAAAAATCCTTAAAAAGCCTAGTTATATTTTTATGATTTATGAGGTAGACAGCATTTTTAAACGTACTCAAAATTATTTAAGTGTCTGTACTGGTCTGTACACATGAAATTCTTTTGAGTATTTTTAAGGTTATTATTAAAACTATTCTTTTTAAAAATAGAACATGAACATTACATGATGTGGATTTGTAAATTGTCCTATAAAGCAGGAAATTTTCACTGACTTTCTCAATCCCATTCACAGTATAGTCATTCTTGGCAATCAGTAATAAGTGACACTAATTGCTTTCTAAAGTGAGGGTATCTATTCTGTTTGACCTGGCTTCCTTATATATGGTGCTACTGTCAGTAAACAAACTACAGATGTGAAAAGGATATAACTTGATGTGTTTATCGTGACATTGATTAGCATAAAAGTTTCTATTGAGGTTTATAATTTTTCTCTTGAGAAAGTTTTCATGCCAAAAGAAAAGAAATTATCTGAGCATAAATATATTTTTTACAGATTGAGAGAAAATAAAATAACGAAAAGAAATGAAAATTTTTACTATGCATCAAAATTAATATCTAAAAATTTATTTTTAACTTCTTCACATTAGATCTGTGAAAGTGAATAAATAATTCAATTAATTATATACATTTTTTTATTCAATACTGCCAAAATACATACGAGCAGCCAAATAAATTAATATTATTCGGTTTTACAGACTACTATCCAGATAACAAATGATAAATTCTTAAGTGTATTTCCAAATCTCCTTCACCCCTCAGAAATTGTCAACATATGAACCTCACTTTAAAAGTTATTACAACTTCACTGCTAACCACTTTTGGAAAATCAAATGCTCCTTTACAAGTTTCAACACACTTGAAATTTTTTTTATTTTTCATGATCAACCTTAATTTAGATCATTTTTGTCTAGAGATAACCAATACTCAAGAAAATTTAATGTTTTAATATTGCTAAGGTTTTAATAATACTGTCCTGAGACATTATTTTGCATGATTTCAGTAAATATGAGCTACTTGAATTTTAATATAAATAAATTTTTTCAATATATCAATAACTGTTAAATCTTCATTTTAAATAATTTATTTAAGGCAAAAATTATAATACATCATAAGACCTTAGAAATAACTAGGAGCTCTTTTGAAATGCTTCATGGTAGTAAAAAGAACTCATGAGTAAATTATAATTTTCATTTTAAAATTAGTAATAGTTAAAACATTAAAAATTTTTTAAGTTAAATATCAAAAAGCAAGATTTACTTCGGTTTTGAAATGGATACACTAAAAAAATAATCTGAGGAATAAGTAATAAGGATAAATAAGTATGAAAAATTTCCATTTAAAATATAATTCAAGAATATTATGAAGAAAATTAAGATGATTTATGTAAAAATTTGTTCATTATACTATTTTAGAAAAATTCCTTCATCATGACAACATATACAAAAATATGTAATTAATTCTTATAAATAATTACAAGTTAAATCTCTAATGGTAATTTCATAATCATATTTCTTACACATTTCATCCCACTTTCTAGTCAGTTCCTAAATTAAGTTTCAATCAACATTAGATACGAGGCCCCATAAAAAGTTAATCATAAATTACATGTACAAGTTGTATCATGATACACAGTTTGTATTACATTAATACTTTTTCTTAACTACCTATTTAGTTGTATACATGCGAGATCAATAGTTCTCACAGTCAGGGTTCAGGCATCCAGTGTTAATTTTTGAGTTGAAGCACCCTAGTGCTACCAAAATTTAACTATATATATTGTACTTCATAATAGATTTACACTCTTTGTACAAGCAAAATTTTATTATCACATAGTAATATACAGTTCATATACTACCTATCTATCAGAGAGTATTCGTGTCATGGCTATTTTGAATGCTTCAAAACCATAGAATAACAGTGCAGACTATATCTCCGATTTTTGGAGAGCTTTTATGGTCAACCTTGATTAGAACAAGAGCTTTCAATAGATATTCGCACGTTTTCACCTTTTCCGCAGGCTTGCGCCTTATCCCAGCAAATCTAAATCCCATTAAACTAGAACGGTCGAGGATATTTAACAAAAAAACACGGCTGAATAGCTTACCTCTAAACACTTCATCAACCCACACTTTTCCATACACTAACTCCTATAATAAACAGGCCAGAAATAAGTATCATACTGGTAATTCAAAGTTATTAAAAATTAACAACGACGTTAAATGCAAATAATACAAAATTAATGCACAGGAAAATTTTTAAAAGAAAGCTTACATCAGGCCCAGGTCCAATTGTTTCTCTCATTGGTATAACTTTACGGATGATGTAAAAGCTCATTTCTGGAAACTTCTTCAAACTATTTCGAACAATAACACGTCCCAGCCCATAATTTTTTAATCGATTCAAAATTTCAAACAATAAATTCCCAGTAAATTCACTTTTTTTACCTATGTATTTGATCGGCATGATTTACTTTGTATTCTGTAAACAAATGTGTTTTTTTCGCTGAAAGTTACAGTTAACAATTCTGTTTGCAACTCAGGTAGAACCAGGTACAGTTAACACGCGAGTTTGATGTGAAATATTTTTAAGTTTTTCGGCCTGCTTCTGTTCCAAAAATTCTAAAACGGGATACACTTTTGCCGATTCCCTCATAAGGCTTGATTGAAATTTGGTGAACTCGTCAATATTTCGCCTGCAAAACGGAGCCCCGTCTAGAGAAAGGAGCGGCAATCCATCACCGGTGTCAATTAAAAATTCTTCAAAGTATGTCTGTTTATGTTTCTGTTTTCTGCCTTGTCTTCATATGAACACCAGACTGGAGTCTAAGATAGTCGTGAGGCCCGGGGACCTTAGTAACAACAACATATTTTTGAACAGACTACTGGCGAAAAGACAGACGAGGCTGTGCGCCATGATAGCGCAGCACGTTGTCACGCTCTTCAATGTCATTTAGCGGGCTTTTTGTGTTGATCGGTGAGGCATGTGTATGCGTTTGAAAACTCGGCTGCTACTCAGCTTCTGCAACCAACTGTCGGTAAATCCGGAAGGCAAGTTTACTTGCCGAGTTTCCGAAGCAAGCGACGGGCTTTTGGCCTTGGTACGGAACACCGATAGGCAAATGCTTTCTCTCAAAAGAGTTCTTCAAAATTAGGAAGCTAATTCACACTTATGCAACGACTAAGAGCAAGTCATCGTAGACCAACGAAAAAAATTCCGTAGAGTCTGTGGCTGTGTTTGAACACGCTCTGGAAGGAATTTGTAAAGCATTAAAAAGTGAAAGATAAATGGAACCCATTGTAACTTACATAAACTTAATTTTTAATATCATAACAATGAATATTTTCAAAGCAAAACCTCTTTTCTCTTTCCATTTCTTCTTTCTTAAGGGAAAGAACCAGTTAATTACGACCGCTCCATCAACAAAACATGGCGATAAGCATTCATTAGGACAGGTCTCACCAACCTATCTCTAGCAAGTTTCTCTTTGCAAATTTTCTTATGTTTTGCAACCTAAAACCTGTTTTATTTAATGTAAATGAATCATTTTTAGAGAGGTTGTGCTGCCCCCTCCCCTTCCTTGAACTAACCCTTGAGTTAATATTAAGTGTTTAATTGAAATGCCTACAACTAACCGGTGATTTTACACTTTTGACCACTAAGATACATTCTGAACGCATGCTCATGGTATACGTTGTGTAAGTAAATCCTTTAATTTGCTACAGCCGTTTATTTTATTTTCTCTTTAATTCTCTGATTTACCCTTTGTTTACTAAGGGAAACTAATATTATTACTAATATTATTCGTCGTTCATTTTTAGTTTCCCCTTTTCTTTTTCGAATAACCACGAAATCATAGTTTTTGAATATTTCTGCTAAACAGGCTCTTTGAAGGAGATAGTAATTTCGATGGCGGTTTTTCTCCTTGTCCATACCTTTATTTGGAAAGATACAGATCCCACTTTGGAATGAATGTTCATGGTTCTTGCCCAATCAATCTTGAAGAGGGAGACTGTTTTGGGGGGCAGGGGTTCCTCTTCTTGAGGGTGGGGATTTGGATAAAATGAAACACCAGATTACTTTTTCTCCTACCGCTATTATTTAAACTGTCCCTTCTAGATAACGCCACTGCCCTTTAATCAGCGATTTTTCTACTTTTCCTCTTGGATGTTTTCGCAGTGACAAGGTAGATTTATATCTGCTCGAGTATTACATAATTGTTAGTGACTCCACTGCATTGACTGGAAGCATCATTGTATTTTGCTGGAAAGGGAAGAGTTAAATTGTTTTCTTTAATCCGTAGACCAATGGCGGCGTATTTGACAGAACAAAGGTCTTCATGTTATAAGCGTTAACATCAGAGGGATAGACATATAAAATACTTTATAATTGCTCTCTAGAAAAAGAAATAGAGAAAAAATTTTACATGTTGGGGCATTTTTCGTTTTTTCTTTTTTTAAAATTCAAATAATATTTCAAAATTTAAATTATTTGAGGGAAAAAATCTGGTATAGTGTGTTTTCAACGCTCATGAATTCCTTTGGTGGACGAAATTTTAAAATGAATCCTGTTGCAAGATGCACAAAAGTTCAGGCTATCTGAAAATGCCATTTTTTTTATTATCAGCATTTATATACCTGTACATAGTAGACAAATTTTCTCCAGAGGTTAACATTGAGGTGAGCGAATCCAATGGGGTTAGTACAGAGCAGCCTTAATGCGAACAGTAAGACTTAACAACAGGAACAATAGGGACAATAGGTAAACCTCTATGATGAGAAAAGGGCATTAACAAATGTAACAAAATTAGAGAACAACTTCAAGTGTGAAACGATAGAGGCTAAATTGAATAATAAAATTAGTTTAATAAAAGAAGAAAAATAAGATGATTGTAATACATTCTTAGACAGACAAAAAAAAACCGCACCAAGAAGGAGTTATCCGAATAGGACGAAAATGTGATGTACATGTACAGAAAAACAAATGATTACAATTTGAGAAAAATTGGATGATTTATTCAAGAGAAAGAGCTTCACAAAGGGAAAAAGTCAATAACTCGTTGGTCTACCTCTGGCCCTTATGTAAGCAGTTATTCGGCTTGGCATTGATTGACAGAGGTGGCGGTTGTCTTCCTGCGGGGTATCGTCCCAAATTGTGTCCAATTGGCGCGTTAGATCGTCAAAATCCCGAGCTGGTTGGAGGACCCTACCCATAATTCTCCAAATGTGCTCGATGGGAGAGAGATACGGTTACCTTGCTGGTCAAGGTAGCTTTGGGCAAGCACGAAGACAAGCAGTAGAAACTCTCGCCGTGTGTGGGTGGGTATTATCTTGCATAAATGTAAGCCCAGACCCTTTTCTCTGAGCCGCCTATGAATGGTCCTTGCGGTCACTGAAGCACCAGTTGCACGTACGATCGATGATAATGATGAATCTGGGGCTGTGAGTTCCACTTTGACGATTGCTCGGTCCCCACGTTCTGTCGTTTCTCTAAGCCTACTGCTTCCTTCTTGACGCTGTGTTCGGCCATGGTTCACCATGCTTGCCAACATTGTCTAATAATGACATCGCCCCTATCCAAATGTATAGCGATTCGCCCATTAGACCAACCGGCTTCTTTGAGCCCAACTACACGTCCTCAAATGCTGACATCTGCGCATATTGTTCGCGCACCTGCATGCGAGGCATAGTTACTGTCTACCTGAGTACAAGAAATAAAATTCGCAAAGAATTTATGACCTGGAATCGAAATTTCTCCTCTTAAATATCCTGCCAGTTGCGCAGTTAAGATGCGCTGCAGCATCACATGCTCATTCATTGGCCGCCAAACTTTGAAATTTTGCATTTTCTGTCAAAACTTGTATGCATATCAATTTGTGTCCAATTTGCATTACCCCATCTTGGTGCGTCGTTTTTTTTTCTTGTTTTTTTTATCTAAGAGTGTATAAGGTTCGGATGTGACAAGCAGGCTGCAATCTGCCTTAAACAACAAAATCTCAGTGATTTTTCACACCAGAATTTACATCTTTACATAGTTATAAATTATCTTATGCAAGAAAAAGGAATGAGCAATTAAGATTTTTTTTGTTAGCTTGATAAAAAGATAAACCTGTATTAAAACTTTATAAAATTAGAGTTTCTTTTGAAATTTTATTAAATTAGAATGCCTTCTAAGAAAAACATCCACCCGTTATGCAAATTTTAATAGTAATTAGCTTTTGGTAAATTTTTGTTCTTTCCATACGACACTAGTAAGAATAAGTTTCACCAAAAAAATATATAACTTACGATACTTCAGTCGATTGATATTTTAGTAGACAGAAGAGCTTCAAAAAATTTTTAAAAAGTAATAACTACTGCTTGACTTAAAAAATAAAAATTAATACTTGTCAACTGCAATTTACTGTTTTTCAAACTCGTATCCTGCGTCATTTCATGGCCATAGTTAAAGAGGTCAAGTCATATGGGTCACTTCGATCGGACGCGAGTCCAACAAGGGAGAAGCTGTGTAATTTAGGTCTAAATTTAAATTTCAAAGCAATGTTGTTGTATTTTCTCTTGAATTTCCTTGAGGCAATGAATCTAACGAATGAAACTAACAAATTTCCTCGAGCCAATGAATCAAATCCTTCCTGTCGAATATTCCATTTTGTACTCTAAAACGTTTCTTCGAATGTGCTTTACATCGTCGCATTATTTTTGAAAATTTCTTTTTCCAAGTTGTTTTTAGGATCTAAAAATGCATAACCAGGTATTTGTTCGAAGAATTTTGTTCTTTATCAGTTTTTTTAAGGGACGCTGATTTTAAAAGAAGTTGAAAACTTTGTGCGTTTTCTAACGAACTGTACAATAAATCCTATCACTAAATTGAAATAAAAATGACCATCTAATTGCCTCAGCGGTCAAGCTGCAAAGCTGCTCCTTCATTGTGCACAATGCATCTAGCCATATTGACCTTTGAGATACCAGGAGGACAGAGATAAATATACCCGAAGAGATGTGGGAAGAGAAGCGACAATGCGCATTGCTATATAGAACGAGAGATTCCTTCCGGATTAGAAATTTTTCCCAGGGGAGATGGTAGAGAAAATACCAGCATCGAGATAAAATTTTGCCTTTGTAGGAACCTGTTTAACAGAAAAGAATTTTCAGAGCGTTCTGGGTTTGGAAAATTTCGTGACATCTAACTAAAATAGCCCCTTTCAATATGAAGCATAAATATTATTTCCCAATACAGAATGAGGGATTCATTCCGGATTGAGAATTTTCCCCTGGGGAAATGATAGAGAAATTACCAGAATCGAGAGGAAATTTTACCTTTGTAGGAGCCTGTTTAATAGAAAAGAATTTCAAGAGCGTTCTGGGTTTGGAAATTTTCTTGGCGTCTAACTAAAAAGTCCCTTTCAATATGAGGCGTAAATATTATTTCCTAATACTCTTAACCGAAACCGTCAAATATTGACATATAAAGGAGTAGTTACTGGATCTGAAAAATTTAATAACCAAATAAATGAATAAAAATCACTGATGATACAAACCTGAACCCTAATTTTCACACTTTTATGAGCAAGTCTAAACGATTCTACCAATAGCTGTTATCACGCAGAGATAAATATTCGGCTTTTGGGTTCCAGATAAAAATAAAGCAGACTAATCAAGGCCGGAATGTACTTTACGAGACTATGCAGCTGCTGTGTTACATAACACAACTAGCTGTAATGTTCACTCTACATTACAACTGAATAGTTAAATTGGAAATGTCTTTAGTCATTAGTCTCGATGTGGCTCGATGTAAATGAAAGAATTTGCAAATTGTGCAAGACTGAGTTCTGAAGTTGACATTTACTGTTTAAACAATAATTGATCACAGTTTTATCTGGACGAAAGAATGTCTGAAATCGTTGTTCTTTCCTATGTTACCTGATTTCGCTTACCAAGATCGGATTTATGCGTCTGTTCCGGGATATGTACGGCAGACATTAAAGAGCAGCACTTAGCATATTTTTTAGACATAGTGCAACAGATTTTGCCTTCTGTTAATTTAAAGGAACATAAAACAATAATTTCCATTGCGTTTTGTGAGTTGATATCATATCTGACAGCAAATTTTATCACGGGGAAAGGTTTTTTCTTTAAAAAAAAAAATTCCACAAAAACTGTCATTATTTTAAATAATTCGGGGCCATTACTTGTAATAATTACCTCAAAATTTACATTTACTGTGTTATCTATTTCAGCCGTACTCAACCTTCTTTTCTCTCGGGCCACATGCATATATTTGTTACGTTATGAGGGCCGCAACGTAGTACATTATACCTCATAACATATATTTAAAATGCGGCAGACTGTTTTTCTTGGACATTATCCTGACCGCCATATGACACCGCGGTTTTGCTGGCCACTTTTCTGGGAGCACCGTATAGCATTACCCCCTATGGGTCGGTCCCGTAATTTTGAACCGAGTCAAGTGACGAGACCGGAACACACGAACCCGCACCTCCAGAGGTAAATATGAGAACGTGGGGGACATTGCAGCTACGTCATATTTTACGTGCCCCGGTCACTATTAATGAACACGGCGGTGTATTTGTCAGCGACGGGCATCGAACCAGAGACGTTTAGTTCACTGACCCGCTGCCTTTGCCAACTGGGCCACCGCGATCATACCTCATAACATAAAAGTGTAAAAAAAAAAAAAGTCGCGGCGGTCCAGTTGGCAAAGGCAGCGGGCCAGTGATCTAAACGTCACTGGTTCAATTTCCGTAGCTGACAAAGACCACCGCCGTGTACAGTAACGGCGGCTGGTGCACGAAAAATCTGTCGTGGCTGCAATGTCCTCCAAGTTCTCAAATTTACCTCCGGAGGTGCGGGGTAAAGTGTACCGATCTCGTTACTTGATTCAGTTCTAAATTACGGGACCGGCTTATAGGGGGTAATGCTGGTCACCTATACGGTGCCCTCTTAAATGAATGGCCAGCAGACTCGCGGTGTACCTCATAACATAATAATGTAAAAAATAAATGTAAAAACCTAAATGCATTCAAACGTTTATTTAAAAATTAGCTGAAAACCCGTACTTCGCTACGGAGTACATTCAAATTAAATACAACGGTCAATGTATGTAATTAATGCCTATATATATATATATATATATAATAAATAAATGATCAATGTATGCAGAGGTCGGCAACCTTTTTTACAAGGAGGGCATATTTCAGAAATGCGGAGGTTCGGCGGGCACCGCTGAATGAAGAGGAGGAATGTGGAGGGGGGGGGGGGGGTAATATTTAAACATGAAAATATTAATGCTACACAAATTTTTAATACATAAATTCAAATTTTAATTTAAACAAAATAATCTTAAAATTCATAATTATTGCAATATTTGACATTGCAAATTTACTGCCAACTCGTTGTAATGTGGCTCTTAAGTCGAATTCCCAGTTCGCAGGTAATGGTCCAAATGAGTGTCAGTGAGGCTTGATCGGTACTTTGAATTTAAGTACTTCATATTGGAAAACAAAGATTCACAAGTATTTGTTGACGCGCAAAGAGAGTTCAATTTCAGAGCACATTTTCTCAACAATGGGAAGCTATTTCCATTCACTAAATTCCAGAATTTTTCTTAGTTTGGTGTTATTTAATTCAGTGTCATTTCTTATATTTATAACTAGCCGTGCTTCGTCCGGCTATGCTCGGGCTTTGGCCAGTTATACTCAGGCCATCCGTCCACCAGACAGACGGCTTTGAATTGAGTGAGAGGGAGAATTTTTATAAGAGGCACTATTAATTTTTCAGTCTCCCCCACCCCACAAAAAGAAAAATTTGTTATTTGTATTACGACCCACCATCATCTGCTATAATATGAACATACCTGCATTACAAAAAGATATATTTTCATGTGCTAGTCTGGAATTGAATTCTAACGGAACAGGATTAACCTCTTGAGACTCGAGCAAAATAAAATTGAATTTTTTTTTTTATAATTATAGTTTATTAAAACAAATGAGCATTAAAAAAGCTTGCTTTTCAAGAAATTAATGAATTTAAATTTTTTATTTTGCAGGGGAGCACATCCATTTTATTGGATGTTGAGGTCATAAACACGATAAATAATGACAAACCCGCACAAAAACATTTAAACAAAAAACTTTATTTAGGTAAACTAATAAACTTCATAAAGTTAATACTAAGTTAATTATTGAATTTTAAACTAAAATTTAATTAAAAAGTTAACTATTGAATTTTAAAAGTGTATTACTAATTATTAAAATCAGTTAATTACTTATCAATTTATATTAAGATTCATGAAAAACTTTAAACCAATTTCTTTCGGCAGTAATACACAAAAACACTTTGCGAACTGTACCACTGAAAGCTGTAATGTAAAATTGTAGAACAATTCTTAACATTCACGCACCATAAATGCAAGATTCTATAGCAATAAACACCTCCATAATTAATATCTCCATAATAAATGTCTAAATAAAAAATATCTCCATAAATGCAAGTATTCTGTAGCAAAAAAATTAAAATATAGGTAGAAAGCACCAAACTAAAAAAAATAATAGTAATCTGCAATTAAGGGCTCCACGCACCATAAATGCAAAATTCTGTAGCAATAAACATCTCCATAATTGATGTCTCCATAAATGCAAGTATTCTGTAGCAAAAAAATTAAAGTATAGGTAGAAGGCACTGACAAACTAAAAAATTTGTAGAAATCTGCAATTAAGGGCTCCACGCACCATAGATGCAAGATTCTGTAGGGAAAAAATGTATAGGTAGAAGGCACTGACAAACGAAAAAATTAATAGTAATCTGCAATTAAGGGCTCCACAAACCATAAATGCAAGATTCTGTAGCAATAAACATCTTCATAATTAATATCTCCACAAACGCAAGTATTTTGTAACAAAAAAATTAAAGTATAGGTAGAAGGCACTGACAAACTAAAAAAAATAATAGTAGTAATCTGCAATTAAGGGCTGCACGCACCATAAATGTAAGATTCTGTAGCAATAAACATCTTCATAATTAATATTTCCACAAACGCAAGTATTCTGTAGCAAAAAAAATTAAAGTATAGGTAGAAGGCACTGACAAACTAAAAAAAATAATAGTAATCTGCAATTAAGGGCTCCACGCACCATAAATGTAAGATTCTGTAGCAATAAACATCTCTATAATTAATGTCTCCATAAATGCAAGTATTCTGTAGCAAAAAAAATTAAAGTATAGGTAGAAGGCACTGACAAACTAAAAAATTAATAGAAATCTGCAATTAAGGGCTGTACGCACCATAGATGCAAGATTCTGTAGGGAAAAAATGTATAGGTAGAAGGCACTGACAAACGAAAAAATTAATAGTAATCTGCAATTAAGGGCTCCACACACCATAAATGCAAGATTCTGTAGCAATAAATATCTTCATAATTAATATCTCCACAAACGCGAGTATTTTGTAGCAAAAAAATTAAAGTATAGGTAGAAGGCACTGACAAACTAAAAAAAATAATAGTAATCTGCAATTAAGGGCTCCACGCACCAGAAATGTAAGATTCTGTAGCAATAAACATCTCCATAATTAATGTTTCCATAAATGCAAGTATTCTGTAGCAAAAAAAAATAAAGTATAGGTAGAAGGCACTGACAAACTAAAAAAAAAAATAGTAATCTGCAATTAAGGGCTCCACGCACCATAAATGTAAGATTCTGTAGCAATAAACATCTCTATAATTAATGTCTCCATAAATGCAAGTATTCTGTAGCAAAAAAATTAAAGTATAGGTAGAAGGCACTGACAAACTAAAAAATTAATAGAAATCTGCAATTAAGGGCTGTACGCACCATAGATGCAAGATTCTGTAGGGAAAAAATGTATAGGTAGAAGGCACTGACAAACGAAAAAATTAATAGTAATCTGCAATTAAGGGCTCCACACACCATAAATGCAAGATTCTGTAGCAATAAATATCTTCATAATTAATATCTCCACAAACGCGAGTATTTTGTAGCAAAAAAATTAAAGTATAGGTAGAAGGCACTGACAAACTAAAAAAAATAATAGTAATCTGCAATTAAGGGCTCCACGCACCAGAAATGTAAGATTCTGTAGCAATAAACATCTCCATAATTAATGTTTCCATAAATGCAAGTATTCTGTAGCAAAAAAAAATAAAGTATAGGTAGAAGGCACTGACAAACTAAAAAAAAAAATAGTAATCTGCAATTAAGGGCTCCACGCACCATAAATGTAAGATTCTGTAGCAATAAACATCTCTATAATTAATGTCTCCATAAATGCAAGTATTCTGTAGCAAAAAAATTAAAGTATAGGTAGAAGGCACTGACAAACTAAAAAATTAATAGAAATCTGCAATTAAGGGCTGTACGCACCATAGATGCAAGATTCTGTAGGGAAAAAATGTATAGGTAGAAGGCACTGACAAACGAAAAAATTAATAGTAATCTGCAATTAAGGGCTCCACACACCATAAATGCAAGATTCTGTAGCAATAAATATCTTCATAATTAATATCTCCACAAACGCGAGTATTTTGTAGCAAAAAAATTAAAGTATAGGTAGAAGGCACTGACAAACTAAAAAAAATAATAGTAATCTGCAATTAAGGGCTCCACGCACCAGAAATGTAAGATTCTGTAGCAATAAACATCTCCATAATTAATGTTTCCATAAATGCAAGTATTCTGTAGCAAAAAAATTAAAGTATAGGTAGAAGGCACTGACAAACTAAAAAAAATAATAGTAATCTGCAATTAAGGGCTCCACGCACCATAAATGTAAAATTCTGTAGCTATAAACATCTTCATAATTGATGTCTCCATAAATGCAAGTATTCTGTAGAAAAAAAATTAAAGTATAGGTAGAAGGCACTGACAAACTAAAAAATTAGTAGAAAACTGCAATTAAGGGCTCCACGCACCATAGATGCAAGATTCTGTAGGGAAAAAATGTATAGGTAGAAGGCACTGACAAACGAAAAAATTAATAGTAATCTGCAATTAAGGGCTCCACGCACCATAAATGTAAGATTCTGTAGCAATAAACATCTCCATAATTAATGTCTGCATAAAAATTGTCTCCATAAAAAATATCTCCATAAATGCATGTATTTATGGAGCAAAATCCTGTAGCAAAAAATTATTCCTGTAGCAAAAAATTTAAAGTATATGTAGAAGGCACTGACAAACTAAAGAAAAACAACAGAAATCTGCAATTAAGGGCTCCACGCACCATAATTGCAAGATTTTGTAGAAAAAAAATTTAAAGTATAGGTAGAAGGCAAAAAATTAATAGAAATCTGTAATTAGGGTTCCACGCAACATAAATGCAAGATTTTGTAGCAATAAATATCTCCATAAATGAAATGCTCCTCTTATTTGTGTCTTTCAAAAGTCTAAGAGGGCAACATTAAATGTTTAATAAACAACATTAAATGTTTTCCCATTCGGAGTCAAGAATGTATAAATTTTCTTTTTTGCCAACCCTTGAACAACCTACATACAACTGGCCATGGTAGAAACATGGATTTAGAAGATTAAGTCCTACAACTTGTAGAGTTTGGCCTTGTGTCTTGTTGATGGTCATCGCAAATCTGAGGCGTACAGGGAACTGAAGACGTTTAAAATTAAACGGATGATCAGATGGGATTATCAGGATTCTTGGAATTAATACTTCTTGTCCAGCCCCTTGTCATGATGGTGGCTTGAATAACATTTGGCATTAAATTCTTCACAGTAAGTCTTGTTGGCCTTGTGCCTTGTTGATGGTCATCGCAAAACTGAGGCGTAAAGGGAACTGAAGACGTTTAAAATTAAACGGATGATCTGATGGGATTATAAGGATTCTTGGAATTAATACTTCTTGTCCCGTACCTTGTCTAGTCATGATGGTGGCTTGAATAACATTTGGCATTAAATTCTTCATAGTAAGTCTTGTTCCATTGCACAGTATAGGTGGATTAAGATTCCTTAGAAGCATTATAGGTGCACCAATTTTCAGCTCCAGAATGTGTGAAGGTACTCCAGAAAACTCCAATGAGTTTAAAAACTCAGTTGGGTAGTTGATTGCTTGATCTTTATCACACACAGTGTCTACCGATTTGTAAACATGAAAAATTGCAAATTTGAACCCCAAAAAATATTTAAAATCGTAGTAAGCAATGAAAAACAGGGGAGCACATCCATTTTATTGAATGTTGAGGTCATAAACACGATAAATAATGACAAACCCGCACAAAAACATTTAAACAAAAAACTTTATTTAGGTAAACTAATAAACTTTCTAAAGTTAATACTAATTATTAAATTTTAAACTAAAATTTAATTAAAAAGTTAATTATTGAATTTTAAAAGTGTATTACTAATAGTTAATACCAGTTAATTACTTATCAATTTACATTAAGATTCATAAAAAACTTTAAAACAATTTCTTTCGGCAGTAATACACAAAAACATTTTGCAAAGTGTACCACTAAAAGCTGTAAAGTAAAATGTCAAATTGTGGAATAATTGTTAACCAAAATCAATTTAAAAACTAAACACAGTATAAATAACATATAAAATAAAGCATGTGAAATGTTATACACATCTCAGAATTTAGATAGCATCAGACTTTCATTATTTGACCACTAAAAGCTGATTAGGAAAAATATCAAAGTGCCTTTTGGCCTTGTAAAGTCTGCATGAAAAATTACACACAGTATAAATAAAAGCATGTGAAATGTTATACACAGCAATAATATGAAAATCATAATATTTAAGTGTATCAAGTTAAGAATTAATTATACCAAATTAATAAAAAAAATTACCAAAATAAATATAATACATGTGTATTGTGATGCATTTTATTCCTTTACCCTTTATTCCAGAAGCAAGGATAACATGATATAACAACTTAAAAAAGTGTATCAAGTTAAGAATTAATTTTCCAGATTCAGATACCACGGTACAATTTACACATAATTCAACACGCGCGAGTTAAGATCCGCAAAGTTATCGATAGTTTTAAATATTTAGGGAAGGCCATATAAAATTATACAAATCATACTTTTAACAAACAAAAGGATCTAACATAAATATCAAATGCCGTAAGGGTGCCATCACTCTGAATCAATTATAAAATTATACAAATCATACTTATAACAAACAAAGGGATCTAACATAAGTATCAAATGCCGTAAGAGTGCCATCACTCTGAATCAATCTTCTTACTTTCAATTTTTGTCCCAAATCGAATCACTTGACACTCGAATCACAGTTCACTTGAATTCAATTTTTTTTCACTTTTAATTGCCAAAAAATTTCCAAAATATCAGTACGTCTTCAAATGATCTATTTATGATTAAAAAGTTTGAATTAAAAGTATAAAAAATTAAAGGAAGAGAATAAAAAATTAGACACATGACACAGTTTTTTTCAGTGATAAGTCAGAATCACGCTGTGAAAGAATCACGCTTTGTTTACATCTCAAGATTAGAATCCAAATAACTCTAAAACTATTGAAGTAACAGATTAAGCGTACGCAGAAAAAATTATCAGTTTTTAAAGCTCTTTCCAAGTATGTAACATTTATGTACTTTCATGAGAAAAAAAATACACCGATTTTCGACCAAAATGGCCGCCAAAATAGCAGTCGGCCATGTTTTCTCAGGATGAGTGATCTCCGGAAACGTGATGTCACGTGATGCCGACGGACTCCACGACATTCTCCACTGTTACTTTATTTATATAGATTTCCAATTCTCAGTCCTCCGTATTGGAAATATCAAAATATGTTCCGACTTTATTAGTCAAATCGTCCTCTATAAGAGAGAAAAGATTAATAAAAAACGTCAAGAATGTCTCCAATTCGTAGAATTCTTCAAATATGGCATTAAGTTCTTTCAATAAAAAATCAAAATGATAGGAAAACTAATAGGTGGTAGCATTTCCATCGTAATAATTTTCTATCACCATTTTTATATTTGGGAGATGTGATAAATTATCTTTCTCCATATGCAATTTCCAGAGCGCCAATTTAGCTTTAAATGCATACTTGTCGTACTTGTCATAGAAGCAATATGATAATTTCTCTCCTGTAGTTTCAAATTTAGTTCCTTCAATTTTACAGTTAAATCAGTTAGAAAGCCTAGCTCTATTAACCAAGGATTTTGCTCTAATTCTAAACAAATTTCATTCCTGGATAATAGAAATTCTTCCACCTATGGTAATAAATTTAAAAACCGCTAAAATATTTTTCCTCTACTGATCTCTCTCAATCAAATAACTAAACTCAAATAATCAAAAATATCTAAAATAAAATTTCTAAACTCAAATACCTAAAATTTAGATATTTGAACGGCCGGCACTTTAAAATTGTTTCGCGGGCACCGCGTTGCCGACCTCTGAATGTATGCAATTGATGTAAAAAAAATGAAAAAATATATTTATAGAAAAATCGTAACGGATATTTTTATAGACAAATTAATGTAGAAGAAAATATTGAAATTAAATGCAATAGAACATATCAAAGAATGTGGTACAGTTAATATAGTGCAGTTTGAGGAACATTTCTTTTACTGCATTTTAATATTTTTTTGGATAATTTCCAATCGTATGCCGCATTAGCAAGAAAAAATTTTTTTTTGTCTATTTCGTTGCTATGAACGTGATGATAAATTAATTTAAAGTACCAGAAAAAGAAATCACGTGAACAGCATTTAATAACTTAAATTCTAAAAATTAATCTTTAAAAATTCAACAAAAATCAGAAAATGGAGGTAAAGATTCGAAAAATATTTCATTTTAAAGGAATTTTTATGATCTTTCTCGTGATATAAATTTTATAACCCTCAAATTATTATTTTAAATGCAAACTTAAAAAAAGTTACAATAACAGCTTAAAAATTTAATTTGAAAAAAATCTAAGAAGAATTTTTCAAAAATCTTTCTTGATGCACCCCTACTCTATAAGAATAATTGCCATGCAAAATTTCAGCCCTTTTAGGTCCAGCGGTTTAGTCTGTGCGTTATACGTATGTCAGTCAGTCAGTCAATTAGTCAGTTACGGAACTGTTTTATATATATAGATGAGTGTGATTTCTAATGTTGAGACAATTTTCTGACTATTTTAGACAAATCAGGTTTATACATGCTACTCTCAATATGTCATCAAGGTAAGAATCGGTAAGCCGATTTCTGTATGCGTTCTTTGGACATTTCATTTTGCAATGGAATGATTCACAAAGATACGTGGATGCGAACAACACGAGCAGCAGGTGGCACATTTTTGTACAGTTTTGTATTTTTCAGACTCAAATTTCTAAAATTATGTTTGTTAATTCCCCTGCCTGATAATGAGTGTGAGTGTTTCGGGCCACACATAAAAGCTTGGTGGGATGCAATTTGAGTAACCTTGATCTAATATGTTTTGACTGTGCCTTTTTGTTTAAAAAGAAGAATTGTTTAGGATTAATTAGTGAGCTTTCTATATCTGATTTTGCTTTACAAGTATTTTTCACGATAAATATAGACAGTGGAAAAGTTCCTTATGTTCGTCTCCGACAATCTCAAAAAAGAAGTTAAGATACTAACTTAAATAGGAAAACCAACGTAAATAAAGCACAAATAGCAGTAAAGTGCAATTTTGGATACGGCCGTTTCGAAGCTGACATCGATAGATTTGGAAGACTAGAAAAGCTACTGTGCATTACAACATGGATAAAGAGATTTGGTAGATGTGCGAAGAAAAAGAGGTCAGAGAATGAAACATTGTTGGCTTCATAACCATACACAATGCTTCTCTGCATTGTGACCTTCGTGATGCAGAGAAGTCTGTGTAAACTGAATTCTTCCAGTGTGAGCTTCAATTTCTGAGGAAAGGCACGTCAACTCCAACGGACTCTTCTATTTATAGTCTGGCTCTTTTCATCGATGACGAAGGACTTTTAAGAGTTAAGGGTAGATTTAAAGATAGTAACTGTACCTACGACGAGAAAAATCCCATCATTTTACCCAGAAAATCGAGGTTTACCGAACTATTAGTGAAACAAATACAAGAGAGGCAACTTCATAGCGATGTTTACAGTACTATAGTGATGGTTCGAAAAAGATTTTCGATACCCAAGGCAAGACAAGTTGTTAAAAAAATTATACATCGATGTATCATATGCCAGACGTATTCAGCAAAGCCAGCAGATTGGGTGACAGCACAGTTATCTAAAGATCGCGTTAGTTAATGAGTCACCTTCATTCTTTATAGCGGGAATTATCTTTACAGGAACTGTGTTTGTAAAATCAGAAAAGGGTGTAGTGAAATCTTACATTGCACTATTTACATGCGCCGTCACACGAGCCATCCATCTTGAACTGGTGTCATCGATGTCGACCTGTATGTTCATGCTGGCATTTAGAAGATTTGTTTCAAGACGAGGAAATAGCCGAATTGTGTATTCGGATAACGCTAAGATCTTCAAATCTGCTGATAAAGAATTGCAGTACTTTCTTGAAGTAATAAAAGATCCTCAAGTCAAATAATTTATTGATATTAAGGGCATCGAATGGAAATTTATTACAGAGCGAACCCCATGGTGTGGGGGGGGGGGATTTTATGAAAGACTGATGAAAACTATCAAAGAGTCTCTCCGAAAAGTGTTTGGAAAGGCCTTGCTGACCTACAAGGAACTTTCTACCTTGCAAACAGAAATAGAGACTGTTGTAAATCAGAGCCCTTTAATGCATGTTGGTAATGAACTTAACGATCCTGAACCTCTAACACCAGCTCATTTTTTACAATTTGGGCGACAAAATTTGGAATATCCCTGTCACTTTTCTCAATTAATTAACAAGGCTTCAACTAAAGAATGCATTGCGAAACGTAATGGACTCGGCCTGACCCCCATCCGTTATGCAGGCCCTGAACGTCAGTGTCCTACTAAGAACAGTCCGATCCGATTTTTCATGGCGCACGCAATTACAGTGAATCAAGTACATATATGGGAAAGTGTGTGTACTTTTTTTTCAAAATTTCTCTCCAATAATGTTTCTTAAATTTCTAAATTTCAGTTTTAATTACTTCATTTCTTTTGACTGGGATATCGTACAATTCATAGTGATAGCATATACGACAAAATTTTTAGTTGAGGGTATTACGACAAAGCAGCGTTTCTGTTCATTTTTCTTTCTTTGTTTTTTTTTTGTTTCGGGCACTGGGCTCCGGACTGTGGATGCTCAGTTTGAACCCCGACGAACGCCATTAAATACCATCGTGTCGAGGCCGGATATGGGCACATTATCGGCACATTTCTGGTTTATGGTAAAATCCATAAACCAGAAAGTCCCTCCACGAAGTCAGTAGGTGGGTGAAGGAGCGAGCCCTCCAGATGTCGTTCCTGGGGGTGCTCAATTAGAATTGAGGTTGCACCAAGGGAGCAATATTGACTAACCCGTATGGGCTCCCAAATAAAGAGAAATCAGTAATTTCCGCGGTTTTATGTGAATGTCTTAGAACAAGTCCTTTAGCCCCCCCCCTCCCCAAAACCCCCACTTTAATGCTGATACGACGTTAATAATAAACATCACGATAGTACACGCAATAGTTATTAATGAGTATTGTCAATTTTTATCAGCGATTTTTAATTGTATTAACTTCTTCATTCAATAACTTTTTTTGAACGAGTTATATAATAAGTGAATTGTTAGCAGGAGGCACCACATGTCCAATATAGTCTAATTATCTAAATTTTACTATTTAAAGTTGATTAATCTGGAGCCGAAGGAAGGTTGGTTATTAATCGCGTTAAATTTATATGTATACTTTTCTAAGCATCTTACTCAAAGCACATCATGATTTAGGGAGATATCACGTTTTAACAAGTTTTTTTTTTTTTTCCGAATGTCACTTGCAGTTTTGTTGTTGTTGCTTATGCCCCTTGACCGACATGTAACATCAGGTCAAGTCCCGAAGGCTATGGGCGATGAAGGTGCTGCTCCGGTTTTTAATAGCACCGCAAGGGTCGGAGTCCGACTTGGCTAGATGACCGGTCCCGTAATTTTGAACCGAGTCAAGTGACGAGACCGGAACACTTGACCCCGCACCTCCAGAGGTAAATTTGAGAAATTGGAGGACATTGTAGCCACGCCCTATTTTACGTGCCCCGGCCACCATTAGTGAACACGGAGGTAGATTTGCAGCGACGAGCATCGAACCAGGGACGTTCAGATCACTGGCCAGCTGCTCTTGCCAACCGGGCTACCGCGCCCACTTGCAGTTTTAAAGCTGTTTTAGAGGGCATTTAAAAACTTTTGTAAACCTCTAGATTTTTTTTCATGAAATTTACTGACTGGGTCGAGGACATGAGTAGAGTGGTGGAGGTAAGACTACCCGGGCTTATAATTATTAATAAATACATAAGAATGAATAGATTTTATGAGAATAATTATAATTTTATTTGTTCAAAACCCCCATAATTATTCATCAACTTGTTGTTCTCCCGGCTTTCCTGGGTATTTTGGATAATTTATTTTTCACCCCTTCAACCCCCCCCCCCATGCCGATGGGGCTGAACTTGGACTTAAACGACACCGGGAGTGTCACCATTCATCTCAGTGACCCAGGAAACTATGGATTCGACACCAAAGTCGTTTTTTTTAATGTCACCCTCATCCCCCCCCTCCACCCCCCCCCCCCCAACTCTAGGAGTGCACTAAATTTCGGCTTAAATGTTATCGGGACTGTCACCAGTCAGCTCAGCGACCCCGAAAATTATGGATTTGACACTACTATCGGTCATTTTGGAGATTTTAATTTTCACCTCTTCCCACCCCCCATGTCGATGGGGGGGGGGGGCTGAACTTGAACTAATCTTCTGAGAAGCTAATCTTCTCAGAGACTCTAAAAACTATGGATTTGCAGTGGCGTAGCGATGGGTGGGGGGTGGGGGGGCAAGGGGGTCTATTATGCCCTGGGCGCCACTCACAGAGGGACGCCAAATGGTCCCCGAGACAAATAAGATTCTATATATTAAATTACTATATGTTTTTCGGGGGGGATGCCAAAAAGGTATCGTGGCCGGGGTGCCAGTTATGCTCGCTACGCCTCTGTGGATTTGACACTAATATCAGTCGTTTTCGATTATTTTTACATGTCACCCCCTTCCCACCCTCACCCCTAGGGGTGCTAGGTGTCTTACCCCCAAAGTATTTTTCCCATATTGTAAGTCATATGAGTACCAAGTTTGATTTAAACTGCTCCAGGCGTTCCAGAGTTATGCAGGAACATACATATAAATACATTCATGCATTTATATAGAGAGAGATTATAGGGACAGGTAAAAATCTTATTAATGGGCCCGGTGTACGATGGGGAAATCTATCTTAGAAAGTTTCATTTTTGTTCCAAAATATTTTGTAAGAAATTTGAAATATTCATACTGAATTCAAAACTTTCATTATTTCCGTAGGGGATGCCTATTATATAACGGCTGTACGCGCGAGGCACATTTTCACGATAATTGATATTCATAATATTAACGTACGGAGTGACAAAATCCAATAAATATTGTCTGCTTATTCACAGATCGTTATCTCATGTTTGTTATACTGCTGGAAACACTCGATATATTTATCGCAGATTTGGAGGAAATACGCCTATACAAAATTTTATATGAAAATTCTGGTAGAAACATTCATTTTATTTGTGCGTTTTAAGTGCCTGAATTTCACACTAACAGGCTATAAAAATTGCAGTACTTGGCGCAAAGAATTCGAATCGGGATGTTCTTGATTGCTCAGCGGTACTCTGGCAGACATCAAAAGCAGACAAATTAAATATCTTGCAAAAGGGGTGTCCATTGCTGAAGAAAATTCCTTATTAAGCAACCTCGCACACAATTGCATTTAGCTGACGAAGTGCATTCCTTTTAAAAGCTAACGTTTGACAATGAGCGTTGGAGCCCAGTCTGTTTAACTGTTTTACCTGCTCGGTGGTTAGCGTTAGGTAAGTACCGTATGGCATAATTTCTCTAAGGATGAACTTAATGGGAAGTCAAATGTAAAAAGGAAAAAAAAAATGGTTTTTAAGAATTTTGAATCGATGTAATTCAGGGAAAAAAATATTTAGGAGGATTAATGCTTAATAATAATTAATTCTAAATTTTTGTACTTGAATTTTAGTTGCATCGACATCAATATGTTAGAAATTTGTTTAAATCCTAAAATATTGAGATCGCAAAAACAGTTTTCTTCAATAAGTTTTTATTTTATTTTTATTTATTTATTTATTTATTTTCAAAATCTAGTCGATTTGAATTTCTTATACTATTTTGTTAATATGGAAAATAAAAGTAAATTTCTCTTAAACTTTTGAACCTTAAAATGTAAATCATAATTCTAAAGCATCTAGAACTGCTCTTTGAAATAAAGCTAATTTTTAAGGTTTTATTTTCCATCAGAGCTTTTATGGTAAGTAAAAATGCACTCGCAGTTGTATTCCGCTAAAATTAGAGACTTTCACGCGTATTATTCAATTTATGAAATTAATTTGATACTCTTTGATATTTCAACTTCAGAAACAGAAGATTCAAAGAATTTTTTTTTTAGTCGTTCCTTCCTTCCTAATCTGTATATCAGTAAGCACGCAAAGTTGGCGGGAATTCAATGTGGTAGCTATGGAATTTTATATTTCCGCTAATTGAACCGCATTTATTTCAAAAGTGAGGTAACTGATTCCCTTTTCACTTTTTTAATTGTTTACGCAGACTTCTGTAATATTTAAGTTTCAACGCTAATTACCGTATATTTTAGCTGTAACCTGTAATTCCGTGTTTTAATTCAAAATTCCGAAGAAATTTTTTTTCTGACTTCCTGAATTTCTAAAACTAGTGTAACGTAAAGTAATGAAATTGGGGGCAATAAATATTGTTTTATTATTAGTTCGTTTATGGAAATTTCGGCTCTGCCCATGGCACTATTTGAATAGGCTTCATCATAGACACGACATCATCATCATCATCATGGAAATTTCGTATTTCAAAAAGAAAATTCAAAACGCCTTGTCTCCCCAACCTCAGTCTAAGCGCTTAGCATTATCCCTGTCTAAAAATATTTCAAAAAATTTTGATAAGAAATATTTTCTTCAACTTTTCAGTTTCTTTAAATTTGGTTATTCCTTTTAAATTAAACATTAAGCTATAGGTCATTCATTTTTATACTTTTATTTATTAAGGATAATTTCATACATAAAAAAATATTTTTCTTTTGAAAGTGCAAAAGTTTATAGAAAGGAAAATTGGATTACCGTTTATCATCATCCCCGTGAAAGTTTTTATCGTACGCTTACGTCACCGGTGGTATTGGCCATTTGTGTAGGTCAGGGGTTCTCAACCTAGGGGTACACCCCCCTGGGGAGGCGTGAGGGATATTTAGGAGGGGGGGCCTGATGGTTAGCAAAAAATATGTGCAAAACGTATTTTAATAGACTTACTTACGTTTTTAGGCCTCTAAGGTAAGGTGACCAGATTTTAACATTGATAAAGCGGGACACCATTGACCGGCGGGGGGGGGGGGGGGGGGGGGGGGGGATGTTCTTGACTAAAAATTTGGTCTATATGGAGCAACAAAAATTTTCCTTGAACGCAAAAATAGTATTGTAACATATATTTTTAAATTTCAACATAAGACAATTTACAAATATGATAAATAAAAAAAAATTATGTATAGTATTATTTTATTCTTCGGCATATTTCTCATTTGCGTGAATTTTTTTTAGCAGATTGCTGTCGTTGTTTAAAAGGCCATAAAAATTTTCACAAGAATTTGTTAAATTATATTTCACACATAAAATGGCTTTCAAAGTCTCAACACTTAATTGTGGTTTTTCTCATATCCACACTTTATTTACCGTAGAAAAAACGCGTTATATGCATATCTATATATATAAAACAGTTCCGTAACTGGCTGACTGATTGACATACAACGCACAGACCAAACCGCTGGACCTAAAAGGCTGAAATTTTGCATGGCGATTCTTCTTATAGTGTAGGGGTGCACTAAGAAAGATTTTGGGAAAAATTCTTCTTAGATTTTTTTTAAAATTAAATTTTTAAGCTGTTTTAGTAACTTTTTTTAAGTTTGCATTTAAAATAATAATTTGAGGGTTATAAAATTTATATCACGAGAAAGATCATAAAAATTCCTTTAAAATGAAATCTTGTTTTAATCTTTACCTCCATTTTCTGATCTTTTGTGAATTTTTAAAGATTAATTTTTAGAATTTAATTTATTAAATGCTGATCACGTGATTTCTTTTTATGGTACTTTAAATAAATTTATCGTCACGTCCATCACAATGAAATAGACAAAAAAATATTTTTTCCCTTGCTAATGCGGTAGACGATTGGATATTACCCAAAAAAATTTTAAAATACAGTTAAATATATGTTCCTCAAACTGTACTACATTAATTGTACTATATTCTTTAGTATGTTCTATTAGATTTAATTTCAATATTTTCTTCTACATTATTTTGTCTATAAAAATATCTCTTACGATTTTTTTATAAATATATATTTTTTTTACATCAATCGTATACATTGATCGTCGTATTTATTATACTTATATATATATATTTATTACTAGCTGAAGTACCCGACGATGCCCGGGATTTTAAGAATGTTTGTTGTTAACCAAAATCAATTTAAAAATTAACACAGTATAAATAACATAAAAAATATATGTGAAATGTTATACACGTCTCAGAATTTCAGCCTTTCATCATTTTAATACTAAAATCTGAAAAGTAAAAATGTCAAATTCTCTAATGTTTGTTAACCAAAATTAATTTAAAACTAAGCACAGTATAAATAACATAGAAAAAAAACCTTGTGAAATCTATAAATATATAAATTTATAATAAACTCCTCAGAATTCAGCTAGAATTAGCCTTTCATCATTGGGGTAAAAAAAAGCTGCAATTACAGGTTCAGCAGAAATTTCCAATAGAACAATGATATGACTGCAGCGTTGCCTCTTAAAAAAATGAAGTGTTTGATTGAGGGCTGCAAACCATTCAACTCTTCTCCACATTTAACTCCTATAAACATCCTCTACATATTAAATTCCTTTTCTCTCCATAATAAACTCCTCAGAATTTTGGTATATTCAGCCTTTCATCATAGTACCACTAAAATCTGAAACATCCTCTCCAGAAATATAAATTTATTAATTTCAATAATTAAACACACACAAATATATAAATTGCGCAAAAGTTTTTTAACCAACATTTGAATAATTCGTAAATGAAAAAGCATATGAAAATAAAGATAAGAACTTCCGGAATCGAAATTAATTACCCTTAATTTTTAATTAATAAAAAACCAACATAATATGAATAACAACGATAGTTGCTTAAAACCATATGAAAATAAAGCTATTATAAAGATGATAATAATAAAAAAAGCATAAGAAAATAATGCTCGCGCATGAAGTTAACGTTACGATATAAAGATAGTAATAATAATATAAACCGCGTGCATAAAATATTTAGCTTTTCAAGCGAAATAAATTGATTTTTAGAAAAAAACTACTTTTAATCGAGAAATTAAAATACATTGCACAAAATTTTAATTTTACCAACTTTCCACCCTACAATTTACACCCTACTTCTTTTAAATAGTTTGTAAATATAAAGTTTTAACAGCCAATTGAATGCCAGTTAAAAATAATGTGTGCGCATGAAGTTAACGTTACGATATAGAGATAGTAATAAAAATCTATATATATATAAAACAGTTCCGTAACTGACTAACTGACTGATTGACTGACTGACATACAAAGTACAGACCAAACCGTTGAACCTAAAGGACTGAAATTTTGCATGGCGATTCTTCTTATAATGTAGGGGTGCACTAAGAAAGATTTTTGAAAAATTCTTCTTAGATTTTTTTTAAATTAAATTTTTAATCTGTTTTTGTAACTTTTTTCAAGTTTGCATTTAAAATAATAATTTGAGGGTTGTAAAATTTATATCACGAAAAACACTCAAAAAATATTACATTCAAAAAATATCATCTGTAGATAGAAAGGGGAGAGAAAATTTAAAGAAATGTAAATTTATAATGTACTCAGGGAATGTATTATTGTGGTTCTATATCAGAAAAATAATAAAATACATAAATCATAAAATAAAAAATATACATTAGCATATTGGGCACGAAGTTGCGTATCTTTCATGTAACATCAAACTCCCTTATTTTAATTCAAATGTTTAAAAAAATTTTAAAATAATAACATTTGAAAATTTCGCATAAGTTCATTTTGAAAAATTCATGTATTTCATATATATCTTATTTATTCTGCACTTTGTAAAAAAATAGAAATATGCCTGTCAAAAAACAGTAGTCAACTGCCCCAGAGCGCGCGTTGCAACGCTCTCATGTGTACATAGCCTAAAGGACTGAAATTTTGCATGGCGATTCTTCTTATAATGTAGGGGTGCACTAAGAAAGATTTTTTAAAAATTCTTCTTAGATTTTTTTAAATTAAATTTTTAATCTGTTTTTGTAACTTTTTTCAAGTTTGCATTTAAAATAATAATTTGAGGGTTGTAAAATTTATATCACGAAAAAGATCATAAAAATTCCTTTAAAATGAAATTCTTTTCGCATCTTTACCTCCATTTTCTAATTTTTGGTGAATTTTTAAAGATTAATTTTTACAATTTAATTTATTAAACGCTGATCATGTGATTTCTTTATCTGGTACTTTAAATAAATTTATCGTCACATAACAACGAAATAGACACACAAAAAATTAAAATAGTGGCGCCATCTACTGTACGCTTGTGAATCGAGAGTTGTTGGTTATTTATTAATTAAAAATATTGGAAAGTTCTTGTGGATCTGTAAATATACATGTGGTAACAGTTTTAAAATTTATAAATTATCAACCTACACAGGTGATAATTTATCCGGCGTTGCCCGGGATTTTAAGAATGTTTGTTAACCAAAATCAATTTAAAAACTAAACACAGTATAAATATCATAGAATAAAAAGCATGTGAAATGTTATACACATGAATAAAAAGAAAACCCAACATAAAAAACCATAAATTTACAATAATATCTTCAGAATTCAGATAGATTTAGCGTTTCATCATTGGAGCAAAAAAACCCTGAAAAGTAAAGCATAAAATATATACATTTATAATAAACCACTAAAAGCTGAAAAGGAAAAATGTCAAATTGTCTTTAGGAAAGTAAAGCTGAAAAGTAAAAATGTCAAATTGTCGAATGTTTGTTAACCAAAATCAATTTAAAAACTAAATACAGTATAAATAACATAGAAAAGATTTAGCCTTTATCATTGGAGCAAAAATTCCTGAAAAGTAAAACATAAAATACATAAATTTATAATAAACCTACCAAAATCCATTAAAAAAATAAACACAGTATAAATAACATAGAAAAAAAAGTATACGAAATGTTATACACATTAATAATATGAAAAATAAAATAAAATAAAATAATAATTTTTAAAAATAATAAAATAAAATAAAAATAATTAAAAAAATAATAAATAAAAATAATAATAATAATAATTTAAAAAATAATAAAATAAAAGCTGAAACAAAAAAGCCTCCATAAAAAAGCTGAAAATACAGGTTTAGCAAAATCTGTACGATCCGTATTCGAACCCGCGTCATGTTGTATAGTAAATTAACGCTCTTACCGAATGCGCCACAATAACATGCTGGTGTATTGTGTAAATAGGAGAATATTTGTATTAAAATTACTGGAAAGTTGCTATGGGTTGGTGAATATACATGTATTTATGGAGTAAGAGGAGTTTTAAGTTAGAAATAAGTTAGCAGGATAGAAGCTTAGTCTTTAACTCTTCAATAGACACAAAGACATAAGCGAGGGGGGTTGCAGTAGCGATTAAAAATGATCTTGTGACACTTAGCGTGGTTGATTCGAATTTTCCATCGCGTGTGATAGTGTCAATATGCCGTTGGATCCGATTTATTTTAGAGTATAAAATCTGACTTGAAAGATTATTATTTTCATTTATTATTCTGGTTTAATATATAACTTGAAACTTTTTGATTTTATTTATTTTTATCTTTTCGCTCGCTGTTTGCCAGCTAAGCCTAACGTGGACGCCATATTCAGAGTGGTGATTCCACAAAGTGTAACATCTTACATTTAGTTTCAAAATTTTTGGTTTTTTATTAATTAAAAATCAACGGTAATTAATTTCGATTTTTGAAGTTCTTCAGACCCTCGGCTGTTTTTAAAGACGCCTGTATGTAAAATTTCACGATCGTTGCTCCTAAACTGTGGATTTCTATACAATTACAGAGATACAAACATTCATTTTTATATATTAGATTATTTTTTGTATTAATTGCATACATTGACCGTTGTATTTAATTAGAATGTACTCCGTAGCGGTTTTCAGCGGGTTTTCAGCTAGTATATATATGCGGTATATAAGTAATGCTAGTATATAAGTGCGAGTTTTCAGCTAATATATATATATATATATATATATATATATATATATATATATATATATATATATATATATATATATATGTATGTATGTATGTATGTATGTATGTATGTATGTATGTACAGTGGAATCTCGATCGATCGCTTTCTGATCCATCGTTTTTCCGTATGTGTCATTCATTTTATCCAGTCCCAACGATGATATTGCTTTGTTATGTTTCCGCATCTATCGTTTTCCCGCATTTATCGTTCATTTCAATCGGTCTCTTGAAAAACGATAGATCGAGATTCCACTGTATATATATATATATATATATATATATATATATATATATGTACGGCATCGTATAGGCAGGGTGCCTCTCCAAAAGAGAGGCGTTCTGCCGATACGACGTAGGGGCTTTGCAATCAGATCCGATTTAAAGTGTAAAGCAAGCCACATAGCTCTTTCCGATCTAGGTTGGAGGGAGAATGGTGTTTAGGTGTCAAGGCTGGTAGATAGTAGTTATTGAATTCGCTCAGCTCAACGTTACCTATGGTGGAAAATTTTCCAATGATTGCCGATTTGGATTTAAAGGGATTTATTAAAAAATTGTATTCCGTAGTGGAGAAAGAAATTGTTTTACTCGAGTATCTTTTCATTCTTTAAAAGAGACGAAAATAATATTATAAAGTTTGAGTTATTCAGCGAAAAATATGGGGTATACTGTGTTTTAAGCGGAAATAATTTTCTTTGGTGGACGAAATTTCTAAAATGCATCAGATAGCAGAGTAAAAGATTTCTTTCTCTATTACGGAGTGCAATTTTAAAAAAAATCTTTAAATCCAAGTCGACAATCATGAAAAAAATTTCTTCATTGGTTAACATCGGGATTAGCAAATGAAATATGGCTAAAAGGTTATCCCAGAAAAAGTAGGAAGAATGTTCACTCGGGATAATGATCATTTCATATAACGTCCCCGTAGCGAGGGTTCCTATAAGGATTTTATCACGCTATTGTACTTAGTTAATAACTAAACTTTCGTATTTGACTATGTTTCTTGTCGCAAACTCTCTACTTAGCTATAAAGTTTGGATGGTAAGTAACTACAACATGACAAGTTACTTTTTTAATGTCTTTTTACAGGCTCCTTTTCTCGTACAGATAAAAGATGAATACGAAACATGTGGCGTTGCTTTTTGTTTGCTTACTGAGCTCCGAATACCTACTGGGAGTTGCAGCATCAGTCTCTGGTATGTAATATCAGTATTGTTATTAATTGGAAAATAACAGACGACTCATATCCAAACAACTCTATGTTATTTAATGAGATAACTGAAAATTTGGTAATGGAGGACGGAATAAATTTCGGTTGGGTACATCAATCTTATATATCATTTTACGCGAAACAATAACATTTTTAGTGCTTACAGCCCGCATTACCAGAAAATGCATATGGACATATACCGTTGTAAATATTAATTCATAAATGAATGAAACCTTTACAATAAATACGTACATCAATGGTCTTTAGTAATGTATATATGTATATATATTATATACTGAAGAGCCAAAAAAACTTGTACAGGCGTGGGTGTGCAAATAACGGAGATATGCAACCAATCAGCGTAACACGATGCGTGCGGCAGTGCCTATATAAGACAACAGGTGTCTGGCGAAGGTGTTAGATCGATTCAGGCTTTTACAATGGCAGGTTATCACAATTCATGTGGATTTGAACGTGGTGTTATAGTCGGCGCACGTGAGATCGGACTTAGCATCTCCGAGGTAGTGATGCAATTTGGATTTTCGCGCATGACCATTTCACGAGTGTACCGTGAATATCAGTTATCCGGTAAAACATCAAATCTCCGACAACGGTGAGGCCGGAAAAAGACCTTGAAAGAACTGGACCGTCGACGACTGAAGAGAATCCTTAAACGCAATAGACATGCAACACTTCCTCAAATTTCTGCGGATTTCAGTGTTGGGGCATCAAGAAGTGTCAGCGTGCGAACTGTTGAACAGACCGTCATTGATATGGGCTTTCGGAGCTTTAGGTCCATTCGTGCACCGTTGTTGATTGTACGGGTCAAAGCTTTACATCTCGCCTGGGCCCGCCAACATCTTCATTGGACTGTTGGTGACTGTAAATACGTTGCCTGGTCTGTCGAGTCTCTTTTCCAATTGTATCGGTAGGATGGACGTGCACGGATATGGAGACAACCTCATGAATCCATGGACCGTATATGTCAACCGGAGACTATTCAAGCTGGCGGAGCCTCTATGATGGTATGGGGCGTGTGCAGTGGGAGTGATATAGGATCCCTGATACGTGTAGAGACGATTCTGACAGGTGACACTACGTAAGCACCCATTCATGTCCATTGTCCATTCCGACGGACTTGGACAATTCCGGAAGGACAGTGTGACCCCCGCGTCGAGACGTTGCTACCGTGTGGCTCCAGGATCCCTCATCTGACTTCAGACACTTCCAATGTCCACCTAAATCCCCAGACATTAACATTATTGAGCATACCTGGGATGCCTTGCAACGTGCTATTCAGAAGAGATCCCCCCCTCACACTCCTATGGATCTGTGGACTGCCCTGCAGGATTCATAGTATAAATTGCCTCCGGGATACCTTTAGACATTAGTCGAGTCCATGCCATGCCGTCTTCTGGCACGTCTGCGTGCTCGTGGGGACCGTACACGATATTAGGCAGGTGTACCCCTTTTTTGGTGTCTCTTCAGAGTGTATATATATATATATATATATATATATATATATATATATATATATATATATATATATATATATGTATATATATATATATATATATATATATATATATATATATATATATATATGTATATATATATATATATATATATATATATATATATATATATATATATATATATATATATATATATATATATATATATATATATATATATATATATATATATATATATACATACACAGGATACTGCTTAAAAGTAATCCGACACAAAAGTCGAAAGAAAAAAGTGCATTTAAAAAACCAATACATTGCTGGTCCACGCTTGACTGTACTGTTATAACGGCCTTGATTCTTCTGGGAAATGTCTCAGGCCATTTCTGGTATGTATCCGTATGTATTTGTCGTCACTCTATGTTGCATAAGGCCTCTGTGGAAGACTCAGCTATCAGTGAAAGACTCTCTCAGTCAGACACTAATCAGTTGTTTTAGCTAGTCCCATAAATATTCTATAGGATTTATATAGGAACTCTGAGCCATCCAATCTAATTTTTTTGTGTTTTGTTCTTGTCGTGAACCCTCTTTCTTACACCGGTTCACTTAGGTTCTTTCTATGGCATAGGGACAAATGAGGTAGTGCAAAAATGAGTCGTAACTGAACAAGACGAACATAAATTTATTTACAGATTTAACATTTAAACAGTTTCACACATAACATAAAAATTACAGAAGACTGAGCACGGGGTGGGCAAGCCTACAATATCTTACCACACCTCGGCTATCCTACACTCTAATCTAGTTACCGATTAATTAATTAACTGTATGCGAGACGAGCCTGCTTTAATCTTACCAGGCCTCCTGAAACTACTCTCAGAGATTCTCTCTCTCTGACTCAATTCAACTTAACAAATAATTAACTCACCGGAGGTGAGACGAGTCTACTTTTACCTCGCCAGACCTCCTATCCTTACCAGATACGCTCTCCTTCTGTTCCTTTCTTACAGACTGCCCGATGATCCTCTCCACTCTCTTGGGGTTCAACGCCCCGCAGACAATCCTCTGATTGGTAGAGGGGTGGGGAATCACGAGGTACAAAATTTTCGCTTTAACAAGCGCTCCTAATCAAACATTACACTACAGTTCTTCAGACTATTGCTCGAAGTCTGGCGTGGGGCGCCAGGTATTGCTGTAAATAAACAAGAGTCTGTTCCGAAGTATTGCCACATTTTAGTAAATGCACAATCATCGAAAATGTTTGCATACTTATCAGAGTTAATTGTTTGAGGTAAGGACTCAGACCTTTCCCAACAGAAACGGTCTCAAACCAACACGGCTTCCCCTCCAAATTTAACAGTTGGGATGATGCTTGCGAAAATAAAACGCTACACCAGCAAACACCGTATCAAGACACGTCCAGACGGGATACGTTTGAAGCGTCATTAATCACTCCATTTTACCCCTTTTCCACTATATTATTCGAGAACGACGTGCTAAGCACCGCTGAGATCTCTTTCTGGCATTAGGTGGAATAATGTGGTATTTGAGGGCAGCAGATCTACCATGCCGATATTATGCAGTTCTCGACAGATTATATTGGTACTGAGATCAATCCCAGTGACTGGAGACATCCCTGAAAAAACGCTAATGCAGACTAAGGGCGAATCAAATTTAGAGTCCTTTCTAAGCATCTCTTGCCTCTATATTATCCAATATCAGCCGCCTCCCAAGTTGGAGTGTCACTCCATTAGTGCCATAAACGTTCAATCTTCGAATGACGTCAACCACAGTTGATTGCGGGATGCCTAGACCACCACCAATTGCACGTAATGACTATTTGCTTGGTTATCATCCTATGACCATGCCTTTTTGGAAATCCGTAAGTTCGGCGTCACTCATATGTTCAAACCCTGGTTCACATAAATTACTTTCTAACGAGATTTTATTCCTCAACGTCCTCAAATCCGTTAAAGTTTGCCATTAAATTAATCAAATCGGTCTTTTCCCACGAAATGCCACCGATTAAAGAAGTGTTAGTACCTTATCGCATCTTTTATATAATAAACATCGTCTCAATGAATAGAAAACTGCTATTTTTAAAAATCTTGCTATTTATACATGTACTAGCTGTACCCGGCCACGCGTTTCTGTGGCTCAATCTGGTTAAATGGAAAGGAAAGAAAAGAGAAAGCACGTTTCTAATATGTTTAGTTTATAAAGGCTGCAACGCTGTTACTCATTTAGCACTACCCAGGGGGCACGTGTAGCTTAAAGTATGCTATAGACGCGAGTAACGTTACAGCCCAACATATTTTATACTTCAGTTTTTAGTACTTGTTTTATGTAATATCTTCGCGAAAGAATTGTGTTCCCCTTCGCCCGCTGCATTGGAAATAAAAAAAATTTTAAAAATGTTTAATTTTACAATACTTGTGGGTATACAATATTTTTTGTTGTTCCATTGTCTGTGCACATATATAGATTGTCTGGTATTCCGACTCTAGAACACGCAACATATAATTGTCCATGTGAGGAACAATCCGTATCTAAATCTAACCCGCACAATTGTAAAGATTGGCACTGAGCTTTATTATGGTGATTGCAAACGCTAATCGAATTTGGAATTGCAATCTCTTAAATTTAAATGGCATATCCGTTGGAATCATGGGAATGCGAGGAATGAGGACATCTTCACCTTTGAATGGTCTTGTCAAGATCGTTCCTTCAACGATATTGCTCAGCAATTTTTTACTGCAAGCCGCGTGCCGTTGCAAAGCTTTGGTTGGTTGATATTTCGCAACATTATAATTGGCACGCCGATTTTCAATTGCAGTACGTGCGGTGGCATCCCTGACAGATCGAGTGAATTCAAAAATTCTGTTGGATAATGAACCGCTTCATCTGCTTCCACAACATTGTCGAAAATGTTATGCTGAATGATATTGTTAAGTTTGTAGAAGTCTTTGTTCTTGGCGGAAAGAATAGATCGTTCACTCACCCAATCATGATTCTTATAATTGGTTTGAATATTGGGAAATACTTTTTCAACCAATTTTTCCTTTGACGATACTAAATTGCAGAAGTTATGAGGCAATGAAATTCGTCCTGAAGTCAGATCAACCGGCACCTCATGTTAACACAGCCAACATTTCTTGGAGCACATGGACAAATGTCTTCAGGATAAGTACCAGCCAAAAAAAACCCTTCTGTCGTCCATGTATTGTTACGCAGTACAATTGTTGGCTCTGGTGGGACTCATATTTGGTCCTAAATTTACACTACCTATAATATGATAATATGATTGTTTCTCGTTTGTTGGCCTGAACAAGCGTCAAGGATTCAGTAGTTGTTTACATTAACAAACCTTCCTTTCGTACCTTGGCACTTGTGTGCTATAATAACTTCAGTAACTTCTATCCTTGAACATACGAGTATCACGAATGCAACCGTTCTCATAACGTTTGAATCAATTATTGAAGCACTCTTGATCACCCAAAGTCCCTTAAATAGCATTCTTTATTTGTTGTTTTCTACAAAATGCATTTCCAAAATCTCTGCATGTATTCTGCTTCAGAAATCTCACATCTGCGAGAACTGGGATAAATAGCCGGTATCAAATGGTCTCTTGTTAATAACTTTTGTCCGCTAAGTACATATAAATAAAACACAACGATTTTAGACGTGATCCAGTCTTCATTTACTAATGTTCCGTTTATTGTCAGGTAATTCAAGGCCATGCTGTCGTCGGAAGCGGTTGGTAAGAAGAAATACAGGTTGTACTATCCAACCATCATTGCAGAAGAAACTGGATGCTTGTCTCGAAAGAGTCAGAACTCAAATCCCCGACTCTTTTGATATGGCGGACTCAACGGTAGAAGAATATGAGATGACCAATGGAGTGGCCACTGGCTTCAAGAACTTCCAAAAGAAATCGTATCGGTGTTCTTGTAGTGGAAACCTGGTCAGAATATTCATTGAAATCAGTTTCTTAAGAATCTTGGTTTCATTCGTCCTAAATTTACTGCATGGTAACTGGAAATACTTACTTTTAATTTCTTTCTCTGTGAAAAATTTATTTTCGGTATTACTTTGAGCATGTTTTATAAGCAGTACGTTCTTTTAGTGTATTCACTTGCGTAGCATAAAAACAGGAATATCAGGAATTTTGAAAATCAGACGGGGTATAAAAGGCTTGAGAAAGTCGTTTGGTTTCTGAGTAAAAAGTCTAGAATAATAATAGAAGTTTGAATTTTTTTCAAATTGTTAAGGCGGGGACTGACTTGTAGCGTAACTTTATAATGCAATGCTCTTGGCGAGCATTTCATTTTAAGTGCACCCATGTTCCTTCGCGAATGCTCATTTTGAATGCTCGGCCCAAAAAGTTCTCCACTTCAGCCAGTTCTGTGAGACCTACAATGATTTGTAATGTAACGATCAATGGTAACGATCAATTTGTAATGTAACGATCGCTGGAAAAAAAACGACAATCCAGGGGAGAACGATAGCTTGATTTGAGCAACTCGCTTTTGGGCACTGACTATCTAATTCCGGTGTTATATTACATCACATTACAATGTTTTATTACAAATCTGTCTCAGCCTTAAAAGGACTTTTCTTTAAAAAAGTTGTGGAAATTTCAGACCACTCTAAGCGAAAGAGGACTCTTCAAAATTTCCCCCAAAGTTGTTATCGAATCATACATGTGTTTAGACTATTAGCCCTAAAATAGTTCTAATGGTTCTTATTCATATTAGTGATGGATCGAAATTACTTTGAAACTGATTATGAAAAGTAACTAATTTTAAAAATGTGTGTTTTACGCATTTTTTTTATCACTACACAGTATTTTTCTTTTGAATGAGTAATAACAGTAACAGTAATTATAGAAATTTATTTGTTTTTAAAATAATATTCGGAGAGGGTACTTTTAATTCAAGTTTTAAATTTAAGTTGATCGCCGTGTTGTTTAGCACCACAATAAGCAATGAGTATCGAAAGTTCGCTAATGTGATGTCGAAATGTGATGTGATCGCTAATGTGATGTGTGTTCGCTAATGTCGAAAGTTCGCTAATGTGAAAGGATACAGAGAATCCAGTAACTGGGAATCAACAATTTAACGGGTAGAATAAAACAAATTTTCGTGAATAATTTTGACATCGAATTTCATGACTACATTGGATATTTTGGAGGAGAAAAACTTAGTTTAGAGGACAAGAACATGCTTAATCACCAATACCTTCGAACCCTCTTCATTCTCATCATGATTCCGAAAACTATTTGACTATAAATAAGTGTCTGTTGAGTGTATGTTTTAGGTGACTCTTTGGTAACTGGATATATCTCTTACAGATCTTTTAGGTGGTCTTCTTGGCTCTCTGGGCTCAACTCTGGCTCAAGTGTTAGGCAATGTTGTGAACTTATTAGTTAGAGTTCTCGCTTTGGATATTAGAGTCGAAATAACAGTAATACAGCGATTCATTCCGGGAACAAGATGCGTTGTTGAAAGTTACAAGGTCTCGAAACTAACCAACATTAGACTCCTTGGTCTGGAACTCCGTCCATTGGCTGAACTCTTGTCCCCACTGCTGACTCCTGTTTTGGATCTTCTTCTGGGGCTAATTCTCAATGGCAAAGTGAAAGAAGTCTTTGTGATGGAATTGCAAAAAATGATTATCACAAGAACAGATGTTATCTGCTGAAAGAAATTTTGTCATGTAGATTTTTACATTCCCTTGAGTCTAAGTAGTCGTTGATAAAATATGAAATCTACACCTCTATGTTTCATCTGGGCGAAATTCAAATAATTACTGACTTATAGCGTTTTAAATCTTTCAATCAAGTTTCAAAACTTTGTATAACAATTTGAAACAAAGTAAAATTTCAGAATTAGAATTTGGTCTTACGGTCAAAAAATTTATTTTCAAAATATAAACTCTGTATTTCTGCGTTTTGTTTGTACGTGGATTGATAATAATTACTATGTTCTTGTGTTGAAAATCTTTTAATAAAATTTCAAAATATCTTGTGTAATATTGTATAACAAAAGTAAGTTTAGAAGGCAGAATTACTTGGTTGTATAACAATATAAAACGCTGATGTTACGATTTAATACAATGATGCGATATAATACAATCAATCTCTCTCTCTCTCTCTCTCTCTCTCTATATATATATATATATATATATATATATATATATATATATATATATATGCAGTGGTTATCAAAATAATGGAAACACCAATCAATATTAGTGGTGTTTATGAATGCACTTCGTATTTCTTAAAAAACAAGTCTGGCCACCGGTATTTTTTTATATAATATAATGTATGTATTATTCTACTGTCGGGTAGCAGTAATGAAATTAAGGGAATCGTGCGTTTCGGGGGAACAGCGTAAAATGTCAAACCTTGCAGACCTTGCGAAAAGGGCAAATTGTTTGTTCGCGTTTAAATTGGAGTATCTGCTATTGCAACCCCCAGGCTAATGGGTGTTTTTCGAGCTATGGTATCGAAAGTCATGATAGCATGCAGAGTACACGGGAAAACATCCTTTGCCAAACAGAATAGTGGACGAAAGGGAGAGCTGAGTGAAAGAGACGAATGAGGTATTGAAGCGGATTGTGACATGAAGAAAGAAAACAACTGCAACCAAAATGACCGAAAAGCTCAATCTGCATCTGCATGTTCCGGTATCAACCATTAGAGGTAGAAGGGGGCTTCACAAACAAAAAATTTACGGAAGAGTAGATATTCCCAAACCACTTGTAATAGAAGCCTATAAAATGTATCGCCCAAAATGGTGCCACGAGTGCAAATCCTGGTCGATTAATGTGCCAAAAATGGCATTTGGTCCGACGAATCATTGTTCACATTGTTCCTCGCAACATGACGTGCGTATGTATGGAGAACACTTACACAAGCGTAAGATTCTGGCTGTCTAATCTCAACTGTCAATCATCGAGGTAGATCTATCAGGGTTTGGGATGGCATCTCATGGTTTTCTTCAGGCCCTATTATAACCCTAAAAGGGAGATTGACTGGGAAGGACTATGCCGAAATTTTAGTTCACTAGTCCATCCTATGGTGCAAACATTGTTTCTTGCAGGAGATGGCGTTCTCCAGGATGATAATCCCCCTATACATACCGGCAAATCTATCAAGTATTGGATTGATGAGCATGAAAAAGAAGTCAAATATCTTATCTTATCCTATACAATCCCCCCGACTATATATTATCCAACCACTGTGATCTGTATAAGCGAATAGAGCTAGGTATCGATATCCACCACAGAATCTCTACAGGAACTTTCATGATTTTTCCCTGAAGAATGGTATAATATATTCTTAACCAATATTCATGGCTTGTATGATCCAAAGGTGAATCAGATGGTATTACAAAACAGAGGTGATCCTGTGCCGTATTAATAAAGGTTTTCATGATGTTTCTTAGTGTTTCCATTATTTTGATAACCACCTATATATATATATATATATATATATATATATATATATATATATATATATATATATATATATATATATATATATATATATATATATATATATATATATATATATACTAGCGGCCCGTCCCGACTTTGTCCGGGTTGAACAAAATATTATACCAATAAATTTCCAGTTGATAGCCAATAAATTGTAAATCTTTTTTTACCTTAAATGTCCAATAAAAAACGTAGTTCCAAATGTAGTTTTCTTCAATAAACCCTTTAACGTTGCCAGTTTCAAAAATCCTTTTTGTATTTATCAATACCTCCTCTACTTGAATCTTAAAAATATTATACCTTTTCCTTACGGGGTGGGATAGCATATATCCGAAGCACATACTCACGAAAAATACGGTGTGATGTCGGCAGAGATATAGTCTCGAATTCCACTTCGTGGTGACTTTCCTAACGTCTTTGCCCCCAAAGAACAATTGGGTGACATTATGGGAACGGAAGGTCAATCTTGCCGAAAAGGACTGAATAATAATCTTTTGTCGTTCTAGTTAGAGGCTATTTCTTTTCAGGCGAGAGACATCAGAAGGGCGGTTCACGCGTGGTTCATCCATTTTCAGCCTTTTGAGAGATGAAAGAGGCACGGAGTGCCGATGAACTACTATTGAAATTCTTCTTCAATAGTAAGAAAGCAATTAACCACTCTTTCCCCTGAACACCCACGCTGAATGTCCCCCATGTAAAATGGGGATAGGAAGTAGATAACATTTTCCCGTTGTAAAGAGCGATTTCGAAAAACGGACCCCGTAAGCTAAAGGGTGTTGCTATGGTTACTTGACTGCGGTTGACAAAGGAAAAGATGTAAGGTACATTTTAATGTACAAAAGTTGTACATTACCCTCCACATACAAAATCTGCTCTCTCTCTTTGTATATTATTATAGAAGTATAGATACACATTGGTATCCCAAAATTAGAATAAGAGATGAAATAAAAATACAAAAATAAAAAAGGATTTTAAGTAAAGAATTTATTTAAAATTATTTTAAGCACCTAAAATAATATTCAAATTAATATTACGTTATTTATTAATTAAAGTTAATTTTTTAAAAGAAAGAGGTGTGCTTGAGACCGTAGTTTTATTCTAAAATAAAAAAGTATTTTAAGTAAAGAATGTATTTTTAATTATTTTAAGCACCTAAAATAGTATTCAAATTAATATTGCGTTAGTTATTAATTAAAGTTAATTTTTTAAAAGAGAGAGGTTAAGAGATGAAATAAAAATACAAAAATAAAAAAGGATTTTAAGTAAAGAATGTTTTTTTTTAAATAATATTAAAATTTTTTTCAAATAATATTCCTAAAATAATATTCAAATTAATATTACGTTAGTAAATAATTAAAGTTAATTTTTTAAAAGAAAAAGGCGTGCCGAAGAACGGCTAGGTTCGAACCACTATCGTCAGAACAGAAGCCCACCGCGATAGCACCACGCTAAGGATCGTTGAAGATTTCGGCACAAAAAGCGGTAGAGGACAGTAGCGGTAACAATGGAGATTGTTAGGATTAAGCCCCTAACTTTATTTCTACTGATCAGATATACATAATATATAGCCTATGTCCATCTGGAATAATGTACCTTTCAAACAATGAAAGAATTTTTCAAATAGGTGCAGTGGTTCTGGCGATTACCTTCCACGTACAAAATAGCTTTCTCTTTATATATAAGTATAGATGATCAGATATACATAATATATAGCCTATGTCCATCTGGAATAATGTACCTTTCAAACAGTGAAAGAATTTTTCAAATAGATGCAGTGGTTCTGGAGATTACCCTCCACGTACAAAATCGCTCTCTCTTTATATATAAGTACTAGCTTTATATACCCGGCGTTGCACGGGTGAACCCTTAATAAAGCTTACTTGTATGATATGTATATTTTTATTTTATGGCAATCTATACCCCTCTTCACTGGTCATCATCCCATCAGCATATTATAATAACCCCCCCCTCCTCATTCTAATGTCAGCATTAAAATGTTTCTTTCAATTTTGATAACCCACTGGATCCCGGCCCTTCGAGGAGTTTGAGGGCTTCCCCGTAAACCCTTGTGAAAATCGCCGGTTTCATAAACAAAGAATTACCTGACGTTGCCCAGTATAATAAAAATGAATGGAGTTAACCTGAGCTCTAGATGTATACGTACTAACAACCGAAATATATACAATTCACACACACACACACTTTTCCACACTTCATTTAATTAAGATTGATCTCTCTCTTTTCTCCTACCACCAATTTGGTATTCAAAATGGTGATATATAGGAAATATAAATTATTCGATTGTTTCTAGCAATTTTTTCAAAATCTAAAGCGAATGTCGAAAAAACGTGATATTGATCGTGTTTGTTACATTTAATCGTGTTTCTTACATTTTAAATCAAGAATCTTATGGATATCTGTTTCCTTCTTTGAGATATGACGGAATATGTAAAAAACACGTAAAAACATGTTTAGCCCCTCTAACCCCGTGGGGGCCAAATTTTGAAAAATCCTTAAATTGGTTTTTAGGTATTCATATTCCTTAGATTTTAAAGCAAGAATCTTATGGATATCTGTTTCTTTCTTTGAGATATGAGGTAATATGTAAAAAATACGTTTTGCCCCCCTCCCCCCCTTGGGGGGCGAATTTTGAAAAATCCTGAAATTGGGTTTTAGGTATTTATGTTCCTTACATTTTAAAGCAAGAATCTTATGGATATCTGTGTTCTTCTTCGAGATATGAAAGAAAATGTGATAAAACACGTAAAAACACGTTTTTCCCCCCTCCCCCCCTTGGGGGCCTAATTTTGAAAAATCCTGAAATTGGTTTTTAGGTATTCATGTTACTTACATTTTAAAGCAAGAATGTTATGGATATCAATATCCTTCTTTGAGATATGAAGGAATGTGCAAAAAACACGTTTTGCCCCCCTCCCCCCCTTGGGGGGCAAATTTTGAAAAATCGCTTCTTAAATGACGCCTTCAGCACAAAAGTAATAAGCTCCTAAAATTTGATATCTGTATCTCCAATAGTTTTTGCTGGGCGTTGATACGTGTATGTATATATGTATATATAAGTCAGGACTTCTTCCTTTATAGATATAGATTTAAAATGTATACTGTATTTTACATTTTACGAAAAAATGATGGCAGATAATTTTTACTTCAAATAAATGAAATGGTGTATCATTATAGTATACTAATTGACAATCGATAAACAAAATTAAAAGCAACTTAAATTTAATAAGTTAACGAAAAACTGATAATGGATTCAAAAATTTTCAACAAAAAGACTCTTAGTTTTAAAAATAATTTACTCTTTTGAGTATAGTCAATTTGACTCAGATTTCCAGGTCAAGGCCAAGATCTGACCTAAAATTATTATACTGTAATTAAAAGATCACATCAGAAATAACTGTTTGATCTTAAAATTAGAGAATTTGACATTGGGTTATTTTTACCAGAACGCAATAATTATCGCCATGCGAAATGCGCCAAACCCTGGCGGAAAAATCCAAGATGGCGGCCGTGCACACAAATCTAGAGTATCCCCCTAACTTTATTTCTACTGATCAGATATACATAATATATAGCCTATGTCCATCTGGAATAATGTACCTTTCAAACAGTGAAAGAATTTTTCAAATAGGTGCAGTGGTTCCGGAGATTACCCTCCACGTACAAAATCGCTCTCTCTCTTTATATATAAGTATAGACTAGCGGCCCGTCCCGACTTTGTCCGGATTGAACAAAATATTGTACCAATAAATTTCCAGTTGATAGCCAATAAATTGCAAATCTTTTTTTACCTTAAATGTCCAATAAAAAACGTAGTTCCAAATGTAGTTTTCTTCAATAAACCCTTTAACGTTGCCAGTTTCAAAAATCCTTTTTGTATTTATCAATACCTCCTCTACTTGAATCTTAAAAATATTATACCTTTTCCTTACGGGGTGGGATAGCATATATCCGAAGCACATACTCACGAAAAATACGGTGTGATGTCGGCAGAGATATAGTCTCGAATTCCACTTCGTGGTGACTTTCCTAACGTCTTTGCCCCCAAAGAACAATTGGGTGACATTATGGGAACGGAAGGTCAATCTTGCCGAAAAGGACTGAATAATAATCTTTTGTCGTTCTAGTTAGAGGCTATTTCTTTTCAGGCGAGAGACATCAGAAGGGCGGTTCACGCGCGGTTCATCCATTTTCAGCCTTTTGAGAGATGAAAGAGGCACGGAGTGCCGATGAACTACAATTGAAATTCTTCTTCAATAGTAAGAAAGCAATTAACCACTTTTTCCCCTGAACACCCACACTGAATGTCCCCCATGTAAAATGGGGATAGGAAGTAGATAACATTTTCCCGTTGTAAAGAGCGATTTCGAAAAACGGACCCCCGTAAGCTAAAGGGTGTTGCTATGGTTACTTGACTGCGGTTGACAAAGGAAAAGATGTAAGGTACATTTTAATGTACAAAAGTTGTACATTACCCTCCACATACAAAATCTGCTCTCTCTCTTTGTATATTATTATAGAAGTATAGATACACATTGGTATCCCAAAATTAGAATAAGAGATGAAATAAAAATACAAAAATAAAAAAGGATTTTAAGTAAAGAATTTATTTAAAATTATTTTAAGCACCTAAAATAATATTCAAATTAATATTACGTTATTTATTAATTAAAGTTAATTTTTTAAAAGAAAGAGGTGTGCTTGAGACCGTAGTTTTATTCTAAAATAAAAAAGTATTTTAAGTAAAGAATGTATTTTTAATTATTTTAAGCACCTAAAATAGTATTCAAATTAATATTACGTTAGTTATTAATTAAAGTTAATTTTTTTAAAGAGAGAGGTTAAGAGATGAAATAAAAATACAAAAATAAAAAAGGATTTTAAGTAAAGAATGTTTTTTTTAAATAATATTAAAATTTTTTTCAAATAATATTCCTAAAATAATATTCAAATTAATATTACGTTAGTAAATAATTAAAGTTAATTTTTTAAAAGAAAAAGGCGTGCCGAAGAACGGCTAGGTTCGAACCACTATCGCCAGAACAGAAGCCCACCGCGATAGCACCACGCTAAGGATCGTTGAAGATTTCGGCACAAAAAGCGGTAGAGGACAGTAGCGGTAACAATGGAGATTGTTAGGATTAAGCCCCTAACTTTATTTCTACTGATCAGATATACATAATATATAGCCTATGTCCATCTGGAATAATGTACCTTTCAAACAATGAAAGAATTTTTCAAATAGGTGCAATGGTTCTGGCGATTACCTTCCACGTACAAAATAGCTCTCTCTTTATATATAAGTATAGATGATCAGATATACATAATATATAGCCTATGTCCATCTGGTATAATGTACCTTTCAAACAGTGAAAGAATTTTTCAAATAGGTGCAGTGGTTCTGGAGATTACCCTCCACGTACAAAATCGCTCTCTCTTTATATATAAGTACTAGCGGCCCGTCCCGACTTTGTCCGGATTGAACAAAATATTGTACCAATAAATTTCCAGTTGATAGCCAATAAATTGCAAATCTTTTTTTACCTTAAATATCCAATAAAAAACGTAGTTCCAAATGTAGTTTTCTTCAATAAACCCTTTAACATTGCCAGTTTCAAAAATCCTTTTTGTATTTATCAATACCTCCTCTACTTGAATCTTAAAAATATTATACCTTTTCCTTACGGGGTGGGATAGCATATATCCGAAGCACATACTCTCGAAAAATACGGTGTGATGTCGGCAGAGATATAGTCTCGAATTCCACTTCGTTGTGACTTTCCTAACGGCTTTGCCCCCAAAGAACAATTGTGTGACATTCTGGGAACGGAGGGTGAATCTTGCAAAATAGGACTGAATAATAATCTTTTGTCGTTCTAGCTAGAGGTTATTTCTTTTCAGGCAAGAGACATCAGAAGGGCGGTTCACCCGCGGTTCATCCATTTTCAGCCTTTTGAGAGATGATAGAGGCACGGGGTGCCGATGAACTACTATTGAAATTCTTCTTCAATAGTAAGAAAGCAATAAGAAAGCAATTAACCACTCTTTCCCCTGACCCCCCCCCATGCTGAATGTCCCACACGTTAAATGGGGATAGGAAGTAGATAACATTTTCCCGTCCTAAAGAGCGATTTTGAAAAACAGACCCCTTAAGCTAAAGGGTGTTGCTATGGTTACTTGACTGCGGTTGACAAAGGAAAAGTTGTAAGGTACATTGTAATGTACAAGAGTTGTACATTACCCTCCACATACAAAATCTGCTCTCTCTCTTTATATATTATTATAGAAGTATAGATACACATTGGTATCTCAAAATTAGAGTAAGAGATGAAATAAAAATACAAAAATAAAAAAAGGATTTTAAGTAAAGAATGTTTTTTAATTATTTTAAGCATCTAAAATAATATTCAAATTAATATTACGTTACTTAATAATTGTGTGCACGGCCGCCATCTTGGATTTTTTTTTGCTCCAACTTGGCGATTTTACCGTGTTTTGAGGAGTGGAAAAATTCTCGCCAATGTGTTTTAAGCGGTGTTTTCAAAACGCTGGACTTTGAATTTTTTTAGCTTTTTTAATAAAAACCACCTGTTTAAATTATGAAACTTAGAAAAAATTTTGAAAAATCATTTAAACGTTGGACTTAGATTTATTTTTGGGTTTTTGATAAAAACCACTTTTTTAAATTATGAAACTTGGAAATGTTTTTGAAAAAATCATTCTCAAATATTGGAAATTTTGGGTTTTTCTTTTAGCTTTTTTAATAAAAACGACCTTTTTAAATTATGAAACTTAGAAATATTTTTGAAAAATCATTTAATCGTTGGACTGAGATTTTTTTTTTGTCATTTTTAATTAAAAACTACCTTTTCAAATTATGATCCATATGAAAAATTTGGTCAAATGAATTTTACTTACAGATAAAATTTCAATGCCATGAATTCAGTTTGCCCTAACTCTTTGACTAATAGCAATGAATCACCAAAATATTATGCCAATATATTGCTAATTAGAAAAAAATACAGCATTTTCGTACCACTTGCAATTTAAAAATTAAACTTGCAATTTAAAAATTATCTAAAATTCAGCTTTGAAAAATGTAAAATGAACCCATTAATTTATGGTGAGTAACCAGATCCTCTTTTTTTTTTTTTTGGCTAGGTCATTGTGGTAATGAAATTTTACTTCAGATTTGACCTTAACCAAATATTTGGTGCATACAATAAAATCGGGACAAGGATTATTTGACCATTTATCCTGCTGTGTTGGAAATAAGAAAATAAAAACCTTTTCCTAAACCAATAACTTAACCTTAACTAACTTCTTAACTTAGGTTCCTGGGGAGAGAGAAGTTGAACTTCAGTTATTTAAATTTATTTGTAATCCACTACAACTTGGAATTATAAAATATTTTAAAATATATTGTATTTAAAATGTATACTGTATTTTACATTTTACGAAAAAATGATGGCAGATAATTTTTACTTCAAATAAATGAAATGGTGTATCATTATAGTATACTAATTGACAATCGATATACAAAATTAAAAGCAACTTAAATTTAATAAGTTAACGAAAAACTGATAATGGATTCAAAAATTTTCAACAAAAAGACTCTTAGTTTTAAAAATAATTTACTCTTTTGAGTATAGTCAATTTGACTCAGATTTCCAGGTCAAGGCTGAGATCTGACCTAAAATTATTATACTGTAATTAAAAGATCACATCAGAAATAACTGTTTGATCTTAAAATTAGAGAATTTGACATTGGGTTATTTTTATCAGAACGCAATAATTAGCGCCATGCGAAATGCGCCAAACCCTGGCGGAAAAATCCAAGATGGCGGCCGTGCACACAAATCTAGAGTATCCCCCCTAACTTTATTTCTACTGATCAGATATACATAATATATAGCCTATGTCCATCTGGAATAATGTACCTTTCAAACAGTGAAAGAATTTTTCAAATAGGTGCAGTGGTTCTGGAGATTACCCTCCACGTACAAAATCGCTCTCTCTTTATATATAAGTATACATATATATATATATATATATATATATATATATATATATATATATATATATATATATATATATATATATATATATATGTGTGTGTGTGTGTGTGTGTGTGTGTGTGTATGTATGTTCCAGCATAACTCTAGAACACCTGGAGCAATTTCAACCAAACTTGGTACACATATGACTTACAATCTGGAAAAAAATACTGTTGGGGTAAGACAACTGTGCACCTCTAGGGGGGGGGGTTTAGGAAGGGGTGACATGTAAAAAAAAAGATCGAAAATAACTGATGTTAGTGTCAACCCCGATGACATTCAAGCCCAAGTTTATTGCACCCCTAGGGGTGGAGGTGGGAAGGGGGTGCCAATATTGGTGTGTAATCCATAGTTTTCGGGGTCGCTGAGATGAATGGTGACACTCCCGATGCCGTTTAAGTCCAAGTTCAGTCCCAGTGCCATGAGGAGTGAGAAGGGGTTAAAAATAAAATGTCCAAAATGACCGAGATAAACCGAGATGTTCAGAATACCCGGGAAACGCCGGGCAAAGAACTAGTGATACGATAAAATACGATGTAATACAATAATGAGGTGGTTAATGCCGTCAACCACAAGTTTTCCACTTTGAGGAGCTACAAAGATATTTATCCGCAGTTTTCAAAGCATCGCCATTTTAAGGGGAATAAATTCAACGCAGGAAGTTTCAGGATAGTGAAAAAAATTTTATTATTTTATTATATATATATATAAAATAATAAAAATTTATAAGTCTTAAAGGAATTTATACGAAAAAAAGGAGCAATAATAAATCTGGAAGAGATTGATTGGTTTACCTTCTTTTTTTTTGGGGGGGGGGCTAACACAAAGGCTAATTAGACAGGAACCTACTGCTTGAAACCGATTCCGAACTGCTACAAACATCCATGTCAACAGTGGGACTCGAACCCACGGACTCTGGTACTGAATGCCAGTGCCTAGTCATTCGGCCATCGTCTGGCCTGGAAGAGGTTAATTGAAGAAAAACACTGCAAAATACAAAAGAAGTAATTTTCCTTTAATTGTTCTACTCACCTAACGCTTTCGACGAAATGTTTTCACGAAATGTTTTCATCTAACACTTTTAATTTTAAATATTTTAGAAAAAATTAAATTAGATCTTAGCACTAACACTTAAACATCTTTTCCTGTACAGCCTCTCATCACAGTACGCCTTTTTTTCCTGCTATGGGCAGGAAAAAATCAAAGAAGGAAGGGATAAGGAGAATGACAGTGACAAAAGAAATTTTTAAAATCACTACGAATCACACATACTCACATAGATATTTTTAAAAAAATTGGGGCGGGGGGCGAAGTAGCATTCAATACTTCGAGCTTGATAATGGAAAATAGAGCAAAAAAATGGACGCGGTGGCCCAGTTGGCAAGAGCAGCGGACCAGTGATCTGAACGTCCCTAGTTCGATACTCGTCGCTGCAAATGCACTGCCGTGTTCACTAAAGGTGGCCAGGACACGTAAAGTAGGGCGTGGCTGCAATGTCCTCCAAGTTCTCAAATTTACCTCTGTAGGTGCGGGGTCAAGTGTTCTGGTCTCGTCACTTGACTCGGTTCAAAATTACGGGACCGGTCCTTTAGCCAATTCGGACTCCGATCCTTGTGGTGCTAATTCAAAACAGGGGCCGTCACTTTCAGCCGAATAGCCTATTAGGACCTGGGGAATGGAACCTCCAACCAGGGGGCATTAGCAACAACAACAACAACAACAGAGCAAAAAATAAAATGTAAGTAAAATTGTATTAAACAAAAACTTAAAAAGTTCCTGAAAGCAAACAAAAAAAAAAATATACTACGGGTTAATATGGTCTTATTACAATGATTATATTAATTTATAGGTAACATCCCACATGGACGTACTTTAGCGGCTTACACTCTTAAAGCTTGAAAATCCTTATTCTTTCCCATTCATGTTCATTATTAATACACACACATACTTTTATCAAATATGTCTAACTGAAAAAAAATTCTGCAATCTAGACATTAAAAATATATTCCATAAATATTAAGGTGTCACGATATTTACGCTAAAAAGTGAAAACATCAAATTTTATGTGTGCATTTCAACTTCAAAACGAATAAACTTCCTCTTATTTCTCCAAATTACTTTTGGGTGTTTCTAAGTTTCCATATCGGAATTTTCATATTTTTTAGGAAAAATATGAAACATCTTTCAATAACGGATAGATTAATATGATAAAATATGCACATTAATGACCAAAAGCAGTGGTCCCCAAAGTGTGCGCCACGGCTTCCTCACAGGAACGCCGCGAAATGTTTCAAACATCTGATAATTTTATTTCCATTTTTAGCCTTTCACCTGTTTTGAAAAATAATTTTCAAAAATGATAATCTCGACAAATATACATGTGTAGAAGCGCTGAATGTTATAATTCAATGCGGTGTGTGGTCGAAAGACGATCAAGAATAAAACTCTTATAAAAGCTTCAGAGGCAAAAAATAAAGGCTTGAACACAAGGTGGAGTAAAAGAAAAGCTGTCTGTGTGGCCATTGATAGCTATCAAAAGACTATAAATATTGCAAGATAGACGGTGAAGTTATTTTATGGCCCACAATAAAACTTTCAGATAATGGTCAAAGCTGTATTTCAAACGAAAATTATGGTGGAGAGGTACTTGGTAGACTGTGAACAGAAGCAAGGAAATAAGGGACCAATTGGGGCAGGAACTGCTAAGAGAAAAGCAGCCCACTGTCCAATGAGAGAATAAGGGGAGGCCTAAATGGCCCCGGTAAACGGACAACAGCCAAGAAGAAAGAAATGAAACTCCAAGGAAAAAAATGAGAAAAAAAAAGGTCGACAGATTACGCTGGCTGTTTTCCTAGAGCTCGGTCGATATAGAGTGCCATTTTGAACTGTCTCGGAGTCTAACATAGTTCCTGGAATCCGACATGATGATCCTGAATATGATATGATATGGCCTCCTGTCAACGAAGTCATTTCATCGCTGTATTCTTCAACAGCAGTAAGTTCCTCCCGATAGATCCTAAAAATAATTACTTTGACCAAATAGTTTGCCTTTGCTTCTGATTCCTCAGGTATTAAATGATAATATGAAGGGGAATCTTATTCTGTTATTAATTATACTTTAAAAGAATTTTTAGCATTGTCAAATAAATGTATGATTGAGGCCGATTCTCTGTGTTTCCTTGCTTGCCCCAACACATGCAGGCATCCATTGTTTTAAGATTATTTTACAACGTATAACATGGATTCCAGATCTATTTAATGCCAGTGCAATTTTCTTGCTTCTCTTTTTTTCGATCTATAACTTCATAAACCTAGCATAGTTGAAAATAATATGGTGTGACTACGCTAATTTAAGTGACAAGTTTACGTAACATTTGCACCCAAGTAAACTTCTAGGACGAAACATTACATAATATCGCTGTATGTGCCTCAGTAACAAATCATTTTATCATTGTAATATGCATACGCAAGTTCAGAACCATGATATGACGAAACACTGACTGGCACGTGCAAATAACGAAAAATATGTGCAGCTAAAATGGAGATCTCCTTCTTTAGCTTATATTTTTAATGTATTACATGTTCAATACTCGATCATAGCTTACTTTCTTTTGTCTTCAGCAAGGAAACAGTAAATAAATACTATATAACACGTATTCTGTAGTATGAATACATAACGCTTCTCAAGCAATAATTGGTTTTCAAAGCGTCAGGCATTTTGTCTATTACGACATCCGTCCATCCACACCGCAAATTTGTTGGCGTATTTATTATAGGAGCACCCTATAGGTGAGCCAACATAGCTCCTTAACCTCAGCCTTGCCGTCGGACAAGCGCGAATCGAATCCACAATCTGTCGGTGAAAGCACTCAGAGAATACCCATGGGCCAAAATACTGCACCACCCGGCCGACTCGAGAGCTAAGTTGATGCATGCATTATGAAAAAGAAACAGTTTTAATACTACCGTACACGAAAAACTATTAATGTTGCTAAACAGTTTAATTTAGTTAGATGAGGACTAATGAACCATCTTATGAACACATTCCAGATATTAAATTCTAAATATGAACCTAATTACTATAAAGACGCCCACGCTCCTTTCCAAGAGAGATGACAGTTCATAATAATTGTTATGCAGTAATTCTTACCAATATCCGGTAGAGCTAATTTTTTTGAGAGAAGTGGCATTGTCTTAGTGGCTCGAAGATGAGGAAAGTGTTCCAGTGTTTCTTTAACACTTCAGCGGGCGCGCCCGTGTACAAAGTGCAACATTTTCGTAATTTTGAATGGTTTGTTTTTACATGTAAGGTTTGAATGTTCTAAGCAGTTTATATTTATAGCTACACCCTTTCTAATGCAGTTATGATTTTCTGACCCTTGAATTCCTTTCCATTCATTGTAAGTCGTGATTTAACCGGGGTAAACCAGATATCATACTGGATTAGAATACGACAAAAGCAGGAGATGATGTAGTCGTGCAGCTTATTATCAGGTATCCCGCATATCTCGAAGATAGACAATCTTATTGTTTTATAGGTTTTTGGACATAATAAGAATCAATTCGCAAGTTGTCCTTAGATCCAATAAACCGGACAGTTTTGAAATAAGGCGATTGTATCTGCATTCTTTGGACTTTAATCTATACTAATATATAAAGAGAGAGAGAGAGGATTTTGTATGTGGAGGGTAATCTCTGGAACCACTGCCCCTATTAGAAAAATTCTTTCACTATTTGAAAGGTACATTATTCCAGATGGACATAGGCTATATATTATGTATATCTGATCAGTAGAAAGAAAATTAGGGGCATAAATGTTGAGCTGATGCTTCACCTATACAACTTTTCCTTTGTCAACCATAGTCAAATAACCATAGCAACACATCAAACGATATTTTCATTTATTATCAGTAAAACATTTAACATTTTAATTTTCTTTGTCAACCATAGTCAAGTAACCATAGCAATACATCAAACTACATTTTCATTTAGTATCAGGAAAGCATTTAATATTTTAAAGATTCAAGTGGAGGAGGTATTGATAAATACAAAAAGGATTTTTGAAATTGGCAACGTTTAAGAGTTTATTGAAGAAAATTACATTTGGAACTACGCTTTTTATTGGACATTTAAGGTAAAAAAATATTTACAATTTATTGGCTATCAACTGGAAATTTATTGGTATAATATTACAGAACTTTATTTAACTTATAAAATTTATGGTTTGGAATTTATGTACAATTTTATGCACAATTTGCGTAAATCGAACTTGAATTATTGAACTTAATTCAAAAATCAGTGTGTTTCATTGAAACTGTGAAATTTATTGATTATTTCGAATAGGCCTATGTTTGTTCCTTTATAGTGAAAAAGTATTGCTTCATTTGAGCTGAAATTTTGTATAGATATAGTTGATAGTTCAGATTAAAACATAGGCATATTATTTTTTGAAAATCGGGCCCCGCAGTTTTTTAAATTAATGTTTTAATGATTTTGCCCCTAAAAGTTGCTTATTTCGACAGCTTCCGCGGCTGTCCTCGCTGACAGCGAGACTATGGGGCCGAATCCTACCAAAATCGGCACGCGGGTGGCCCGGGACACGATTCAGTGCCTGGCATAGCCGGATTTTTGAATTTATAATTTTAAAAGAGGTTATTAAATTTTTTTTGTGCCATTTTTGGTGCTTTTTTCGTGTTTTTGTGTGTGTGGACTCTGTAGTGGATAGACTATGGGGCCGAATCTTATCAAAATCGGCATGCGGGTGGCCCCTGACACAAATCAGTGCTTGACGTTACAGTTTCCAAAAAAAATTTCGGTACTTACGGAAAATTCAGTCGACCATAAAAGTTGGCGCAAATCCGCCAAACTTCCCAGTCGCTTCAGCTGCCAATCATTTTGGCGGCATAAAATCTACAGTTGCGCGCTAAATAGAAACAAATATGTCTTCTTTGTGAAGACGATGCCACATGAATTCAGCCATACAAGAGTATAAGTGGTGTCGCGCTGTCCCACGTTGTCTTTTGTTCCGACACTTGGCCGAACCCCACAATCCCTCAATGTTTTGTGTATTTACGCCGGTATCCGGATCTACAAAGTTATACTTATGATTAACTTTGAAATGTCCGAAATTAGCAGCTCTTATTTCGTCGGTTTTATAAGCTTTCCATGAGTCCGAGTCTATTGTAGAACCTTTTTCGATGTTATCTTTTATCGTTTAAATAAGGTTATCGCCATCCTATCTGGGACTTTTACGTTAAAACACTCGTTGGTCTCCTTGCAAATCCCTCCAAACAACCAATGTTCGAGGGTTATTCTCCCTGCATGGTTTTTACGTTTTGAGAAAAGGCTCTCATCAATTTCGACAATGATGTTCTCCCCTCCGATTTTTCTTTGGCCTTCTTAAAAGACTGTGTGTACCAACTTCTCATAAGTAATTATTCCAATCAATAACAGTCTTGTCACTCAACTCTAATTCTTCGTTTCCCCATTCAACAGTAGTCAATTCTCTGCGCCAGCTGTAAATAAATCTTAGTGCAGTCACAAATCAAAGGGTTGAACTCTCGAACCATGTCTCTTTCCGAATGGATATTCGCTTCTGACAACTCTTAATATTACAACGCCATTAATTTGTGTTTTTAAATAAAGCGCCATATCGTGGCCATTAACGCATTTTTTGGATTGCGGTAAGATTCCATACCTTTGAAAGAATTCTACAATTCTACTGCTTCTTCTTCTGTAGTTGGTAAATACCAAATTTTATATATTTTTTTACAACGCAGAGCTACAATAAATCTTAAAACAGCGACTGCTTTACTGCTAGAGCTAGAAACTTTTATCAAGGTAACTTTGAATTACGTGTGGTACATTTTACCATTATTGGCTAAAAATCGCCTCTTGGCGCCATTGCCTTCATTTGGCGAAAATGATCGACTGGATTTTCCGTAAGTACCAAAATTTCTTTTGCCTTCACCATCAACAAATCCCAATGTCAAACATACAAATATATTGGACTTGACTTACGGGAAGATTGCTTTACTCATGGACAATTATATGTTGGTCTCTCTAGGTCAGGAAATGCGGAGAATCAATTTATTTTAAAACCTCAGAAAAACGAAAAATGTGGTATACCATGAAGTTTTAAAATAAATTATACCTACCTAATATCTACTTAAGATAGATAATTGTTCAACCCGGAGAAAGTTGGGACGGGCCGCTAGTTATAAATATATCTCAATATTGTCAACATTTTATATATTGTCATAAAACGCAGAATTATTATTTTCAATTTGAAAACAAAAGTTTATTACAAAAGGAATAATCAAGGTTGAAAGAGGCGCTGCACTTTGTGCCACGCGCGCCTGCTGGTGTTCCCAAAATTGGCGCTACTGCTGAAGGGTTAAAATGGAAAATTATCGACAGATGTCATCAAAGACACTCTTTGTTCAGGCCTGTTACTTCCCAAAATAATGATGGATATTTTTTTCTGTTTCTAAGGCTATTTATAACATAGATAGATTGAAATGTTTGATTAAATTATTTAAAACTAAACCTCCATTTGAAATAAAACCATATGTTGAGAACGAGATCACATCTAATACTTTTAGTAACGAGATCACATCTAATACCTTTTAGTTGCCTAGTTTGGCAACACCTTTTAAAATAGAGTTTTAAAATAAATTAAGTAAGATCGACGAGTTTACGCTCAGCTAGAGAACTTGTTCTACCGTATTATTTTCAATGTTGTGTATTCTGTTTCGTGAATGTGAATAAATACGCTTTATATATAGCAAGTGAAAGTAATATAAAATACCCGGAACAGCTTTCTCAGACGCACCGCCCTTGGCGACAAATTGGCGCCAAACATTTTTGTCGCCAACTTGATGAAAAGTTCGCGTCATAAGTTTTTGGCGCCAACCTGACGAAAAATTGGCCTAGGGGTGGGTGGGACTGGGGCCTCAGACTTTGTGAAGAAAAGTCATAAGAAATAAGCTCCTGATGTACGCATATTTCTTATAGAATCTACCGGGAAATTGTTACACTTTTTCGGCATTGGTTATTCGACTTTTACGGCAATAGTTTCTATATATATATTATTTAAAAATAAAATTACATTTTCTGTATAATTTTATTTTTAAATCACATTTCACGCAAAATATATCAGGCTTTAAAAACTTCAAATCCCACAAGAATTCGAAAAATATCATTCGATCAGAATGAATAAACCCATGTACAAGTGATTCATTTACCACCCCTTCCGTATATCTATCACAAGAATAACGCCCTCTAACATTACTCAAAACCTTCGCCTGGTATTTACTAACAACATCCTTCACACTCAAAATGGCCGCCATCATAAATCTCGTAACAATTCACAATCAAAAGACTTTCAAACTAATCCAAGCAACAACAAAAAACGATTAAATACCCATAATTGGTCAAAATAAATCACGTGATACATGCGTCACTAAATGATCACATGATAAAAAGTCACGAATTTACAGGAGCCACAATGTTGGCGCCTTAATCGCCTCAATTTGGCAACCAAAAAATTTCGCCAAAATCGCACGGTTACCACGCCATACACAAAATCGCCAAACTTGGCAGGGCGGTGCGTCTGCGAAAGCTGTACCAAATACCCTATATAATGGTGCCGAATACTCAATTTTTCACAGGATTTTGAACTTTTACGCTCCTGTTACTACGAACCAGAAGTAAGTGAAATCATAAGTACGCTTATTGTTTTTTCATACTTGTGTAACATGTCCAAGGATAACGAAGTAGAAAATATGACGTTCCTTAAACGGAAACGTAAAACCGTTAGAGGTAACAATACGCGATTTGTTACACAATTGACTGCTATTAATAGTGACTCTTCAAATGAAAACGTAGAATATATTTGTGATCGTTTGACTGATTGTTTGAATGATATGAAGATACTGGATAATGATATTCACATTTTGCTTTCCAACGATGATTATGAATCTGATATAGTACAATGCGAGGAATATACGGACAGCGCTAAGCTTGCTATTTTTAAAGCACAAAAATCAATACAACGTACAGTTTTGGGATCTAGTTCTACTTCTGTTTCCACCATGTCTTCAACTGAGAATACTCCGCCAGTGTCCCATTCTTATACTGTAAAATTACCCACCATCAAGCTTGAACCTTTTAGAGGAGATGTGGAACATTGGCAAAGTTTTTGGGAACAATTCAAATCGTCCGTAGATGATAACCCAAATCTTTCCGTCATCGACAAACACGTACAGTGACTTTCGCTTATAAGAATCACGTTTGTTATTACTGTTTTTGATTCTTATAGCCGAAATTTAGGTTTTTGGACAGGCACACACACACCTATATATATACATATATCAGATAATTTACCATAAAATACTCTTTAATTTACGTTAATTATCTTTTATCAAAATTATTTTTTATAATTTTAAAAATACAACTTAATTTCTAGACCTAAAAGTAGATACACATGATTATAGTAAGAGAAGAAAAAAATACAATATTTGTTACAACATACCTGCTTAACAGTTTTAACATTTCAACTACAGGAAGGGAGCAGGAAAAAGTTTTCTGTGGTAGTTTGACGTAATGAAGTTTTCAAGAGGCTGTTTATACCTCTCTCAATATAAATAGTCTCAGACGAAGATTCACCTTCTAGCTTACGTTTCACGATTTTATAACGTGCTGAATCTACGAATGTCACGTTTGCCAAAGTGATTGTGGACACTTCGCCGAAGATTTATGTGTTTCAGGGTCCAGGAATCCGCAACTAGGATGTGGGAGGTGGGAGGTGGGAAAAAAGTGTCCCTGTCTTTCTTTGTCACTGGAGAAAAGTGAAATCGGACCCGGACGGGTAAAGAAGCCCCCAGGTCAAACTAATAGGACAGTGTTGTGCTAAAGCGTTTAAGGGGAAACTATTATGTTATGTCTAACAAAGAAAGAGATGCATTTTACGAGTGTATTCCATCTCATCTTATCACTCTTTCTTTAAAAAAAAAATAAAGAAAGCACTTCGAGCCTTTTGAGGGTTTAAGTGGCTTTTTTGAAAAAATGAAAGGAAAGCAAAGAGTGCAAGCTGATTCTTAAAACCGGTGGGTTGATTTTTTAAAGCGAAAATTTTAACATGGAAATAATACATTTGTTTTTGGTTTTGCGATATTGATTCTTATAAACGGTTGATTCTTATAACCACTGATCACTATAAGCGGTGGTTACTGTATTTTTAAGAGGATACTAAGCACGAGGCCTCAAAAAGTGAAATATTAAAAAGAGTATCTGTTATATTTATATTTTCAACATTTGGCAATCATGTGTTGAGTATAATTTGTGTATTTGTACATTTATTTACTACCAAGCCGTTATGTTTTGACAGGTACCAACTAGTTCATTTGAAAATGCGATAGAATAGTTCCCTTTGCGAAAATGGTCACTGATCAGTGATACCATTTCGAACCCAGTGGTACGCAAACTTTTTTCGATCGCGACCCATTTTCATAAAATAAAAAATCTCTCGACCCCAATGAAAATTTTTTGGTAGTAGCAATTAAAAGATAAGGGGAAAGTGAAGAATCGCCCACTGCTTGGCACGATTTTCAAAATCGCCAACTTGGGGCGAGCTAGAGTCTTTGTCTCCTGGAGTTGCAACCTCTTCAGAAGACACTACGCAAGTGCGCGACATTTAAGTTGGAGAAAAACTAAAATAAATACAAAAAAAAGTTGAAAAAACTTTAAAAAACTGAAAATCGTTGCAAAAACAGTTATTTTTAAAATTTATAATCGTTACAAAACATTGAAAAATTAAAATACTTTCACTTACCTTAATGTAAAAAACTATTGGAAACTTTAATTATAAAAAACTATTCGAAATCAGCTTGATATCACAATTGGCGCGCTTATGAATCTCGTAAAAAGAAAAAGAAAGAAAAAAATTCACCAAAAAAGTGGGCGATTCTTCACCTGACCCGAAGAGGCGATAGGAAAATGTTAACAAGAAATAAACAAATTTTGGCAAACTATTTAAAAAATCGATGTACGGTAGTTTTTTAGTACTATATATATCTACTCAGCAAAATAGCAATTTTAAAAAAAATGTCCTGGTCCCCCACTACATTTGTTTCTGCTAAATCTCGTGTGACAAAAACAGCATGTTTAAAAACTTATACATATTTGTATTTCATTTAGATAAAAATAAATGATCATTAAAATTTTTAAAAAAAGAATAGGATTTCAAAATTATATGCTTCTTATTAAGACATTGAAATTTATAAACTTCTTTTAATTTATCAAACTAAAATATAAAAAAACTAATGATTAGATGTGAGCTTAGACCAGTGATTCTCAACCCTTTTTTTTTTTGTCGCGGCACACTTTTAACGATTTCAAAATTTGGCGGCACACAAAGAAAAAGATAAGTTTAAAAGTTGTTTACTTACCTATAATACACTGTGTAAAATAGTTTATGATAATAATTTGGAATGTAAAATAAAATAATATAATATGTACTACAAAAACAACAGTACGTTTATTAAGGGATTAATTACAAATGAATAATAAGAATACTTTTAATGAGAAATTTGAGCTTGATGTTTTTTGATAATTTCATTTATATTTGGTCGTAAAAATGACAATGCTACTCTCATATCGTCTTCTACATTTAACAGTCTCGATCTTTTTTTCGTTTTTATTTTGGTTAATACTGAAAATCCGAATTCACACAAATAAGATGTAAAAAATTGTAATAATATTTTTAAAGCTTTTTTGGCTATCATGGGATAATCGCATCTAATGTTAATCCAAAATGAATTAATTGATTCTTCCGAATATTTTAAAATTAAATCTCGATTATTAGAAAGTGAAATTAGTTCTTCCTCTTCATTCAAAGTTAATTCAATTACAGAAATATTCGTTATCACAAATGGATTACGAACCCAATCAAATTTTTTTATATCTAAATTTGGGAAATAATGAATAATTCTCTCCTCTAATGTTGTCAAATGGTCAATAACAATTTTATAAATAGTTTTATTAAAATCTTTTGGGACTGACTCAAACTTTTCCAAATATCCTTCCTGAGCTTTATTCTTCCATAAAGTTATTTGTTTTTGGAATCCTACCAGTTTATATGTTAAGTTTAATATATTTTCTTTCGGCCCTTGCATACTTGAATTTATGTTATTAAAAATAACAAAAATGTCTGATAAGTAAGCTAGTTTAGCACACCATATTTTATCTTCCAACAAATGAACAAAATCATAATTTTTATTTTGTTCAAAAAACATTTTCATTTCGTTTTTTAATTCCAGTACACGAGATAAAACTTTTCCTCTGGACAACCACTTTACTTCCGTATGCAGTAACAAGGATTCGTACTTAGCTTCCATAGCTTGGCATAAATTACTAAATAAGGGACTTTTTAATGGTCTTGATTTTATATAATTAACCATTTTAACACATTGTTCCAGAACTATTTTCAATTCTGATGGCAAATATTTTATAACAAGTGCTTCTCGATGCAAAATACAATGTGTAACTAATATATCCTCATTCAGTTCTTTAACATGTGCTACAAATCCTTTTAGATGTCCAGTCATAGCTGGAGCACCATCTGTGCAAATGCCAATACATGAATTCCACGAAACTTTAATTTCTTCTAAATATGAACTAATTACATCAAAAATATGTTTGCCAGTTGTAAAATTAGGTAACTCACGACAACATAAAAATTGATTAATTATATCATTTTCGTGAATAAACCGAGCGAATGCAATTAATTGAGCTTTTCCCGTAATATCTGTTGTTTCATCGATTTGTAGAGCAAAATTTGAATTTGCAAGAGTTTTTGCAGTATTTTGTTCAATATTTTGCAACATATCTCTGATTCTGCGATGGATTGTGTCATTTGAAACTGGTATTTTACAAATATCAATATCTGCTGATCCACCAATCATTATTTTTACAATTTTGCGACAAGCTGGTAATATAATTTCTTCAGCCAAATTGTGAGGTTTTAATTTAACTGCAATCAATTCAGCTATTTCATAAGAAGCTATTTGAGCTTTTTCAGACACACCGATATGTTTTTCAAAAACCTTTACTTGCTTGGATTTTGAAGATAAAGACTTTTGAAAGTAGCTTTTATCTTTTTTTGAAAGCGAAGGATGGTTAGTCAGCAAGTGACGTTGGAGCTTGCTCGGAACCATAGCACTATTTGATAATTTACAACCACATACCACACACTCGGGAACAACCATGTCATTTTCCATTGTAGATGTAAATCCAAATTTCAAAAAATCGTCATTGTATTTCCGATGAACAACATATTTTTTGGAGCAAGAAATATCTTTACTTGTACCGGGCGTGGGTTCATTAGCCTGATCGCTAACGTTATCATTATTATCATCGTTAAGCTTTCTTCTTTTTAACCATTTATCCATTTTCGGAAGGTCCTGTTAAAATAAAAATAATATTGTCAAAAAATTATTTTAAAAAGCCGAATCAAATATTACTTTGAATGCGTTTTAAATTTGCGGGTAAGACAGATAGCAATTTATTTAACTTAATTGAATCGAGTGCCTTTTCGTCATTAATATCTTTGTATACATTATTTGTAAGAACATGAAGTCTGTGGCAGAAATGTGTAATGGTTTCGTCTTGTAAAATTGAAAGGTTGTTAAATTCTGAGAATGTTGGTTGAGCAAGATCGTTCTTAAAGAATGCTTTAAATTTAGTTTCAAACACACTTATGTCATTTGCGCACTGTAAATCCTGATTTTCAGGATTCAGTAATATTTTCAAGTAATATTTCAGAGCAGCACCTGCAAGTTTAGATTTAAGAAATAAAATAGTTTGCTCATCAGACCATCGGTTGATAACAGAATTTAGTTTGATTAAACTGAAAAAATGATCCACATATTCATTTTCACCCAAAAATTGGTTAATGGAAATGGTAAAATTGTTTTCTATACGCGGCATTGTGCATACAAATATACAATACAACAAATATAAAATATACGATATAGAACTATAATATAATACTAAATGAATAAACTACAGTGAATGTCCTCAAAAATGAATAAAATTGTCTTTTAAAAAAACAGTTTGCTACGAACCCGAGTTGAGCAGTGGCTGAAGGAGGTCCGGTTCACATCCACAGATCACCATACAACGTCTTGTTACACCAAACACACCTTGAAAATACCAATCAGTTTTGGTTTAGCTTGAAAACCCCTACAGCACAGATGGGCGGCACGAGGTTTCGGAACGATCGGCGAGAATCAGCTGCTGGCGAACACGCAAGGGAGTGGCGGAGGCGAAAAGATGAGTCCGGCACAGGAACCTGGTCGTCGGAAAACTCACGGCGATGAGGGGACGTCGAAGGAACCGCAGGGACATCAGAGATACCCGATGAGGAATCGAGGAGATGGCATGGCAGAGTGAAGAAAACTGTAGACTGAACAGCTAATAAACACAAGTCTCGCAGTGAACTGGTACGAGCACCAATTGTAACGTTGCTTTGATGACACACACCTGTTTTGTAATGCTGCTGTAGATGACAAACACTGAGAGTGAAACACAGTTTGAACCTGAAGAAATGACGGCAGATCAAGCTTCAAAATCGAAGTTTATTGAGTTTCCACACATATGCATATAGCCAAAGACAAATGGAAGAGGTCGGATCTGTTTGTGTCTACCAAACATCTTATGCATCCGCTCAGGCCAGTAACACCTCGTAACTTTCAAATCGAAACTGCTTTCGCAAGGCCCGTGATGAAATGGAATTTTGTTGTATCGCGTTGCAACAATGTCCGCAAAACCGAGGAAAGTCACTGCATTATTCAGTGAAGATGTGAAGTGAGACGTACTGGAGAATATATGTGAATTCGAACCTACAGGTAGTGGTAGGCAACTATTCGAATGAATCACTCGCATAACTCGATTATACAAATCATTAGAGTAGTTCGATTATCACAATTTCACTCGAGTGAATCATTCGAATGATTTTGCTCGCGATTATTTCTATAGCACGCGAATAAATCATTCGAATGATTCACTCGGTCTCGGTCACAACGATTATTTTGTACGCGATTATTTCTAATCGAGTGAATCACTCGGACAGAACGATTATTTTTTAGGAGATTATTTTGTACGCGATTATTTCTACGCGAGTGAATCACTCGGACAGAACAATTATTTTTTAGGAGATTATTTTGTACGCGAGTGAATCACTCGGACAGAACGATTATTTTCCAGGAGATTATTTCTTGGATAAATCGCGCTAAAGTACTCGAGTGAATTTCTCGAAAGAGATGATTATTTTCCGGCGATTATTTCTCGTTTTCCGTTAGCTCGAGTGATTGCCCAAGACCAAGACGATTATTTCTTAGATAGTTCGTATCTCCTTTGTTAGGTACTCTATGCTAAACATTTTGATCTGGAATTATGAATACTAGACCGGGGGAGTGGAGGATTTTATAAAACATTAAAACTACAGTGTTTATGTATAGCTGAACTTAAGACTAAAAAATTAATCTATACATATGAAAATGGATGTATGTGTGCATGTTCCAGCATCACTCTGGAGCGCCTGGAGCAATATCAATCAAACTTGGTACACATATTATTTACAATCTGGGAAGAAACAGTAGGGGGGGGGGGGGTAATGGTAAGCCAACCCTAGCCTATCACCCTTAGGGGGCAGGAGGGGCATGTAAAAATAATCGAAAACGACTGATATTAGTGTCGAATCTATAGTTTTCGGGGTCACAGAAATTGATAGTGACACTCTCGATGCCGTTTAAGTGCAAGTTCAGCCCCCCTTCAGTATTGGGGGAGGAGGGGGGAAGGGGGGAAAAATAAAATGTGCAAAATGACCGAGAGTAGTATCGAATCTATAGTTTTCGGAGTCACAGAAATTGATAGTGACACTCTCGATGCCGTTTAAGTGCAAGTTCAGCCCCCCTTCAGTACTGGGGGAGGAGGGGGGAAGGGGTGAAAAATAAAATGTCCAAAAAGACCGAGAGTAGTTTCGAATCTTTAGTTTTCGGGATCACAGAGATTAATAGTGACACTCCCGATGCCGTTTAAGAGCAATTTAAGCACGCTGACACTTGTTGATGCCCTACCATTGGAATCCGCAGCAATTTGTGGAAGTGTTGCACGTCTATCTGGATTCTTGTCAGTCGTCAACAGTCCCATTCATTCAAGGTCTTTTTCTGGCCGCAACGATGTCGGTGATTTGATGTTTTACCGGATACTTGATATTCACGGTACACTCTATAATGGTAGTGCGCGAAAATCCAAATTGCATCGCTACTAGGGTTTGACAGTTTTTCAAACCCGGTTTTAAAAAACCGATTTTTAAAATAAATTTGTCACATTTGAAAACCGGTTATTAAATTAAGAAAACCGGTTTAAAAGAATTCAAATTATTGTGAAAATTAATTTTTAACTTATTTGATTTGCTTATTTGATTAACTTATTTGATTTGAAGTTATCTGGAAAGATATTCTCTAGAATATTTCCAAATTCTTATGTGGAAACAGATTCTCATGATTAGCAAATCGAAGAAACTACTCATCAGAGTAATGCTTTTTTTAAAGGAAGCCATGGAAAAATAAATTCATAAGTTTCTTGAAGACCCTGAAGAAAAACTTACAAATCCAAAGACACTGAAAGCTGAATTTTCATTATTTGAGGAAACGAATAAAAGAACAAAAAACTTCGATTTGTTATTTGATGCCCTGAAAACTAGAAAACTAGAAAACTAGAAAATTGAATAAAAAATTGAAGTTTTTTTCCACACCACCTAGAGAGGTAAAACTTCATAGGCGCATTTTTTTTAGCGTGGTTTCCCCAGGAGGTATAATCCACGTGCATTTTTGATAATGCTATTAAATCATAGTATCATAAAAATGCTAATATTTGTATAAAACATGAAAAAAAAAACTGAACATTTTACATGAAAAGAATTAGTACAAAATGTAAAACCCACATAAAAAAAATGCTGAGCACAATATAACATGAAAAAATTGAAACAAAATAAAAAAATTAAGTGATATTTAAAAAGTAAATACGTGACATGTTCTAATTGGTATATATATACATAAAATATTTACAAATTTCTGTTTAGAAAAAGAATTCTATCCAAGTTTATAGAGGATAAACGATTCCTCTTATCATTCAAAATATGTCCGCTTTTCGAGAATACTCGCTCACATGGCACAGATGCTGCGGGAATACATAAGTATTTTGATAATGCAATTAAATCATAAAATCGTAAAAATACTACTATTTGTATAAAACATGAAGAAAAAGAAACTGAACGTTTTATATCATCAAAAAATTAGCACAAAATATAAAACACACATGAAAAAAAGAAACTGAGCACGTTATAACATCAAAAAATTCAAACAAAATTTTAAAAAAAATTAAGTGAAATTTAAAAAGTAAATACATGACATGTTCTAACTGGTATATATATACATAAAATATTTACAAATTACTATTTAGAAAAATAATTATATCCAAGTTTTTGGAGGATAAACGATTTCTCTTATCATTCAAAATATGTCCGCTTTTCGAGAATACTCGCTCACATGGCACAGATGTTGCGGGAATACATAAGTACTTAGATTTTAAATCAAAAAGTTCTGGTAAAGAATACTTATTTACACTCCAGAACTCCAGAGGATCAGAAGATCTTGGCACATACGGCATTTCCACATACTGCCTGATTAATAGAGTTGCAGTAGTGGTTGCAGATCTGACAGTTTGTGTGTCTAGTAATTTGGAATCAAAATACTTCCATATGGAAAATTCATCCTCTCTCTCTGAAGAGGTACTCGGTGTTGGAGTCGAAGAGGTTACACTTGATCTATTTTTTAAGTTTACGATAGACTCAATTTCTTCTGTGACCCAGTCCTGGGCTTTTCGGGAGTTTTCCTCCGTGCCAAATGCCGTTTTCTTGAATCTTGGATCAAGAAAAGTGGCTTTAGCCACAGTTTTATTGTATTCCAAGGAACCAAGCCGCCTTGCTACGACATCAATGAGTGATTTCTGTAACTGTTGAACAACAGAGGTACGTGGTTTCTGTTGTTTTAAAGCAAACTGAAAACCTCTAACAAGGGGTGTGGCAACAGAAGAGATCTCGCCTTACGCAATGCGCATTGTGCTTGCGCATAACCAAATAGAAGAGCTGTATATACTTTGGCCGATAGCTGTGTGTGTTCTATCGTCGCCTGTAAGATACGAATAAAGTTAGTTGTTGTGTTTGACTATCGATGTATTTCTTTCCCGAACCGACTGATATTTAAGTACGCAACATTTGGCATCCCTGCCGGGACACGAGTATTATTCCGATAGTCAAATTAAGTTAAATTTAAATACGAACTAAAATACGTTTTATTAAGAAATGGAAACGTCAAAACCGAATGAGAATTTTGACAACGCCAGACAGCATCGAAAGTCATGTAGAGCATCATTTACAAGAACTGTAAATAAGTTAGCAGAATTGATTGCTGAAGATAAACCTGACTTAGATAACATGGAAATGCTGTTGGATCAATTATTGGAAAAACAAAAAATGCTAAGAAGTGCTCAAGAGAAGTTTTTAGAATTATTGCAATTAAAAGGCTGCACGCAAGATGAATACGATAAGGAGTACGAAGCAGCCATGGATTATTACGAAAAGGTATCTGAGATCAAAGTGAAGTGCAACAGAATTAAAGCAAACCTAAATATGTGCGCCGAAAGTGATAAGTCTTCAGAAGCAAGGACTGTTGCAAAACAGAAATTACCAGAAATTGAGCTTATGAAGTTTGATGGAGATCCAAGAAACTGGCTCACCTTCTGGACTCAATTCAGCAAAATTAATGAAGATAAACGAATTGACGTGCGTGACAAGTTCCAGTATCTATTGCAATCTACAAAGCCCGATTCAATAGCAAGACAAATTGTCATGTTTTCCTGCAACTGAAACAAACTACGGAAAAGCGGTCAGCTACTTAAAGGAGAGATTTGGCAATGAAAGTACTTTAATACAGATTTACGTGCGTGAACTATTGAAGCTTGTTATAAAGGACAAAACACAAATGAACTTGATGGAACTACACGATAAACTACAAACGCAGTTACGTGCATTAGAGTCCTTGGGCGTCACTCAAGATAAGTTTGCTTATATGCTCTTTCCCCTCATCGAATCAGCACTCCCCACGGATTTAATAAAGATATGGGAAAGGCAGAGAAACACTTGTATTGAAACAGGTAAGAGTGATTTAGATTTAATAATGGATTTTCTAAAAAATGAGGTGGAAACGGAGTTCAGAATTAAAATGACTCATGATACTTTTAGTTCAGAAAAAACTAATGTTAAGAAAAATAAGTATTCTGAACAAAAACTTGGTATACCGACTACATGTGAACTGCTTAATGCTAATATTAAGAGTAGTAGTAACGCTAGTGAAAATTTAAATAAGTTTAAAAAGGTTTGAGTGTATTTTTTGTGAGAAATCACATACGTCAGAAAATTGTAATGAAGCATCTTCAATGAGTTTGGATTGTAAAAAAGATATTGTTAGAAAAAAGAATGCTTGTTTTGTATGCTTGAAAAGAAATCACAGGGCTAATCAGTGTAAGTCAAAGCATAGGTGTCCCATTTGCAAAAATCGACATTTCGTGATTTTATGTCCAGATTTAACAAATAACAAAGTTGATAATGTCTCTAATGTAGAGGGAAGTGAAAACAAAACAAGCACTCTTAACAATCATGTTGATATGTCAGATGTATTTTTACAAACTATTGTTGTAAGAATTCAGAATGGTTCCAAGCAAATGCTTATTCGAGCTGTTTATGATAGTAGGAGTATGAAATCTTATATTTGTGAAGATGTTGCTCAAAGTATGAAATGTAAGTGCATTGCAGAAACAAAAATTAAGCAATCTCTGTTTGGTGGTGTTGAAACCCCTGAAAGCGTATATAGAAATTATTTAATTGAATTAAGTGATATTGATGGTAGAAATAAGTGTAAATTACAAGTACTTGGTCAAAACCGTATTTGTTCTGAAATTAAACAGGTTCCATGTGGTCCTTGGTTGCATGAACTAAAGTTACGCGGAATAAAATTAAATGATTTGGAAAATAATAAATTGGGGGTTAATAAAGAAATAAAATTGTTAATTGGTGCAGACATTGCTGGAAAATTGTTAACTGGAAAAATTGTGAGTCTCAAATGTGGCATTACGGCTATAAATACAAAATTGGGATGGACTGTTATGGGAAAATTAAATGCAAATCCTGGCACTGAGCCAAATTCTGCGAGTTCAGCTTCCCTTATTTCGTCTCTGCTTGTAAAGGATCGTTGTATAAGTAATCTTTGGAATCTGGATGTTTTGGGGATTGCAGAACCTTCACTAAGCAAAACTAAAGCTCAGTTACAGGAGGATACGCAGAAATATTTTGAAGAGACTCTTAGTGTAAACAGTGAGGGGCGATACGAGGAAGCATTGCCTTGGGTTCATGACAGTTCACTTTTACCCGATAACAAAATAAATGCTGAGAAATCTATGTTAAGGTGGGAGAAATTGTCCTGCTTGAAGATACTAATAAAAAACGTTCTTTTTGGAACCTGGCTCGTGTTTTAAAGGTTATACCTGGTCGAGATGGCCAAATAAGACTAGCGCTTATAAAAACTAATAATTCAGAATTATTAAGACCGGATCAAAGATTGTACAGATTAGAACTGGAAAATGCAATAACAGACGATTATGACGAGCCTACGCCTTTAACAACTAGTAGTGGCAGAATTGTTAAAACACTTTTAAGGTAATTTTGTATTCAGACTATTTTATTTCAAAATTCACTTTACTCGGTTTCACTTCTTTTTATTATGTGTTCAAATGTATGTTATTTGTATAAGTATTGTAAGCTATATATATCATTCTGTGTATGTTTATTTTGAGTGTATAGTTACCCACTCAAAAGGTGGGAGTGTATGTGGCAACAGAGGAGATCTCGCCTTACGCAATGCGCATTGTGCTTGCGCATAACCAAATAGAAGAGCTGTATATACTTTGGCCGATAGCTGTGTGTGTTCTATCGTCGCCTGTAAGATACGAATAAAGTTAGTTGTTGTGTTTGACTATCGATGTATTTCTTTCCCGAACCGACTGATATTTAAATACGCAACAAGGGGAATTATTAAGAACATTGTCGCATATTTTTCTGCTGACAAAACTTTGGTCATACTTTCAAACGGTTTCAAAATGGGAACACAATCGGCTATAATATCCCATTCTGTCCCATCCAAAAATTCTGGGGCATGCGGCAAATTTGACACAGCAGCTGACAGTGGGGATTTTATTAATAAAAGCCTCTCCAACATAATTAAAGTTGAGTTCCATCTTGTGGGAACATCCTGTTTTACCTTCAGTTCGCTGAGATTCATAAGTTTTTGTAGTTCCCTCAGTTTATCAGCAGCTACTGTGCTGCTTTTAAAATGGCCTACAACAACCCGACACTTTTTTATGAGTGTGCTCAGTATCGTATTAGTACTCAAGGATTCATTCACAGTCAGATTTAAAGTGTGAGCAATACAGGGGTGATGCCGTTTCTGTAAAACATCTGTAACTGCATTCTTCATATTTGCTGCATTGTCTGTCACAATTGCTGTTACTTTACTGTCAATATTCCATTCTTGAAATATTGACAGGAGGCAAGAAGCAATGTTATCGCCTGAATGCCTATTTTGAAATTCCCTCGTACTTAGCAATGAAGAACGGAATTTTTCATTGTAAATATAATGGGCAGTTACAGCCAAGTACGATTTGGTACTGTCCGATGTCCACATGCCAGTGGTAACTGCCACATTTGAAACTGAATCCAGCATAATTTTTGTTTCCAATTTCACTTCCTTATAAAGTTGTGGAAGATGTCTCGATGTAAGCATTTTTCGAGTTGGAGGATTGTAGAGGGGCTGGAGCTTTTTACTATAATTTAAAAATCCTGTGTTTTCTACAATGGAAAGAGGCTGATAATCTTTTACGATCATCTCAACGAGACATCTATCAATAGCCTCCTTCTCAGATAATGAAAGTTCATTATTCTGTTTGATTCCAAATAACTTAAGTTGTTTCCTCTTCTTCTGTGGAGGTTCTTGTACAGCATCGACCTCAGCAGTTGGAAGAAAAGTGGGCTCAGGTGCAGCAGCCCTATCCTCAATGGATGATTCAGTCAAAATCTCTTGGGACTGTTTTGGAGCATTAAAGGTCATCATATATGACGCTGGATGCTTTCTCTTTAAATGTTCCTTCATATTCGTCGTATTTTTAAAGAACTTGAAGTCCTTTTTGCAGATATTGCACACTACAGCATTTTCATTCACTTTTATAAAGTGCTCCCACACTTCCGATTTTTTACAGCCGGGCCTCCTCGTTTTTGACATTCTGAAATTTTTAAACATATCAAATTGAAAACATATCTTTCGTTTTATTTGAAAAATAAATTAATCTAATCTAAAGTAAAATTATACTAAGATCGTTACGAATTTAATTTGTAAAGAAATACTTGAATTATTCACTGTTAAGATACTGAATTGAATGTATGTATTGGATTTTAAATTAGTTTAGCAGAAAATACTCAGATTGGTTTACTTAACAGAATCAACTATGTTTTGGTATTTGAAGGAGTGAAGAAAGAGAGAATTTAAAATGCCTCTGCCTTCAATTTTAAATTTACAATGGTTGTGAAATAGGCAGGCTAAAGTAAACAAAATGTGTTATTATTGACTAAAGTAAGCTTTAAGAAACTTGAATGATTGATCTTAATCTTTTAACCGAAAATTACTAAAGATTAAAATCTAAAATTATTGTGCATAGATCTATCTACCTTGTGGAATTTAATGTTACGTGAATCAGATTACTAATAAATTGCCTAAAGTTACTATATATATTTCAAATTAATAAATAGCTTCAGTGATATACTTGTTATTAAAAATATGTGATGATCTTATTCAATTAAAAATTCATGCTCTTCATAATTCCCGTGTGAATTATTATGGCTGTTTTATAATATGAAAGTTAGTTGTAACAATGCTTAATGTATTGAAAACATGAAATATTTCTTTTACTCAAGCAATGAAGTTACATATTTTAAGGATATTTATTTAAATTTTTCATACAGTTTTTTTCTAATCTTATGTTTATTTTTGCTAAGTTTTATTATCCTAAATTTTCAGATGTTACTTAATGTATTCCTTGACTTTAAACAGAAGGAGGATAAACATAGATTACATGTAATTTACATTATGCTGTTATGCATATGAACATAATATACATAAATATCTTGTTTAAGTTTATAATTAATAAATGTCTGAAAAAGTTAACATTTGATTGTATAACTGTACTAATAGATATAAAAATATCAAATGTATAATTAGCTTTTTATGTTGATCCTTTTGTGTGTTAAAGTTGCTTAAAATGTCTTAAAACCTTTTAAATATGCTATTGTTGTGATGTTTAAAATTGTAATCACTATTTTCTTCCAATGTTGTAATATTGATTGCCATTTTATGCTTCTTCACTTTGATACTTGTTCATGAAAGGACCTTAGTTGAAAATTTATCTATTCTGCTAGTTGGGTGTAAACTTTAAAACAGAATTAAATAATTTTCTGTTTTGAGGTTTTAATCTTGCTGGCAATTTCATCAATTTCATGACTAAAGAAAGCTGTAGGATGAAATACTTTAAGAGCTACTGTATGATGTTAATAGATTATGGGACATTCCATGAATAAGTGGACATCAGATGAAAAATTTTTTTTTTAAATTTCTGTCAGTGTTATATATCATTATTTTCAGAAATAACTGAATTTTTGTAATTTGATAAGAATAATACCATTTCTCACAGGAAACATGCCTTAAAATACAACAGAAAATACTCTTTTTGCATTGACCATTTGACCTTAACTGGTAACACACATATTTTGTTTGTTGCAAGTAACATGCGTCTGTGATACGTGTACATAACAAAAATTTATTTTAGAGGTGCAAATTTAATGAAACTACATATAAATTAACTAAATATGTTTTATTTGATTGTTACAATACAATTAAAATCGGCATCATGTAAACAAAAATTACTTTTTTACTCCAGGAGCACAAGAGTTGCACACTTTTTTCAAGCACTCTAGGCAACACGGATTTTCGCATTTTATGCATTTATATGCAGTTTGCCTCTGTTTTTTGATAAGGACAATATTGGCACGTTTTTCTCGTGGGAAGCTTATAAGAAATTTGAGAGGTGCTATGTGTTTCTTCAGGTTCTCTAAGAATGTCTCATGCTATTTTTTTTTTTTAGGTCATCCGGAAGGTTTGGGATGGACAACCGACATTGCACTTGTTTTTCTAACAAACTTTTTCCTAATGAATTTATAAAGTCAAAACGTGTCATTACAGGCATCTCATCATAGCTGGCATAGATAATGCCAAAATTTACAAGACTAACAGCTGTCATATTGTAAAATATTGTCAGGGGCAACCGTCTCAACTTTCTGTTCGGCGAATAGTTTGCGATAATTTTGTCTAAATTATCCACTCCTGATTTTGTTGAATTGTAAAAACTTATTATTTCTGGTTTATTACTGGATTGGTCGGTAAATTTTGAGTTATGCAAGGAGAATATCAAATTGACGGCTTTATTTTGTGTTGTCATTGAAGACAAAACAAAATAGTAGGAGACTACATTTTAATTGACTGGTTAGGAAAGAAAACTGTTCGCACATATGTTGCCCAAGTACTCGTTATTGAAGATGATGATATCAAAGTTCTCTGTATGCATAAACAGGATACTCTAGGACTAATTTATGCATTTCCTTACAAAGAAGAAGTGTTGGATCACAAAAACTCAAATTAAGCAAAAGCTGAAAAGAACCATCAGTAGTAACTGATGGTTCAAACACTAGAATTAGAAGCCAGTTTGAATTTGAAAAACGTATATGTGCTGAGTAATGTATGAAAATCAAGTCAGTTTCAATGTTATTCATAAAATGTGATCTTTTGTAAGTTAATTATAATAAATTTGTATTTGATATTTCAAGCCATTCTTAACAGAACTTTTGTCATTCCGTTACCACATGATTTCATTAAGTCTAATTAATTTTATAATATTAATTATTATTTTGATGTTGAAAAATGACTGAAACTTTTAGTACTGAATCAGGTCTTGCTGCTGGCATTATTTTTTTGTTTTGTTACTGCAACAGTTGGCTGAATTTTTATTTGTTGTTCAATGTTTTTATTTGTTATGTCCAAAATATATCATTCCGTTACCACAAAAAAAGTGCTATTTTTTAAATATAGATAATGTGTAATTTTAAATTATCTGCATTTTTCATTTTAAGTCATTAAGATGTTTATAGTTTGCCCTATTTTCTTTTTTTATTTTAATATTTAAGTTAGTAGAATCTGCGACATAAGTTGTGAATGCTTGTCCAAATGTCATTCCGTTACTCATGGGAGGTCCCTTATATCATGTTAAAAGTTTTAAGAAACTTGTGTGTTGAACTATGAACATGCTTAGCAGGAATTACAGTAAAAATTATGTCCTCTATTTTGCTTTTCTATTGTTATTTAACCAATCAATGTCAGATTATAAGAGAATTAATATCCCTGTATAAATTTTCTTTCAATAAGGCAAGCTTTCATTTTTTTGCTCTTGAAAATTTTGATCTAGTAAAAGCTTACAAATAATTAATATATTGATTACATTTCCCTGTTGCTGTAGTAGTTTGAAATACATAATATTTAGATTGTATGTTGTTGTTATATATGGCAATTTTATTTTTAACTAAATCCATACAAATTATATACTGCTGATACTGCTGGCCATTCATTTAAGGCTAGCTACCAATGCGTATGGGTAGCTAGCATTACCCCCATCTGTATGCAATATCAGTTTTCTTGATCTTATTTAAAGAGAACAATGAAAATTTTACACATTTTTAGCTTTAATTTATATATTTCAACATGCATGAACACAGATTTCTATATTTTCTGTTTTTAATATCTAAAGAGAATAAATAAATTATTAAAAATTAATGTTAGTTAATTAATTAATATTTTATTATATCTTAATTCATTACATCTAGTTAAATATGCAGGTTTGAATAAAGGGTATAGATACTGCTTATTCCGCTGGCTTTCTCAACATGAAGTTAGTCGAATAATAAAAGTTAATTTGATTGAAAATTATTAGAGCTTTTCTTCTGTATCACTTGAAATGGGTCATCTGGAGAGATGACCTCTGGATAAAAGTAATTGCAAGCAGAATCTTTCTTTAAAAAAAGAATTACAGATTTTTAAAGTTCTAATAAAAATTTAAGCTTCCCCAGCATTTAACCTAAATACTATGGACCCCCTTAGAAAGTCCATTACAGAAAGGAATTTTTCAATTATGCTTGTAATCCTGAAGAAGTTTTATCTTAACATTATTGTTCGACATACTAAGTTTGAAATATCACTGTGATGAGTACATAAAACTAAAAATATGATAGTTCTACTTTTATTTAATTTATGTATGAATATATATAAATGCACTTTCAAATACTTACTTTCACACACACACACATATGAAAAATGTACTCATCTGTGTATACACTCATGGATAAATTTGTTATATACAAATTTATTTTGTTTATTTAGACCTTTTTATTAATTTTGTATCTACCTATTAAATACAATTTATTTGCTAATTATTCAATTTCTTTTGGTCAGATTTAATTTAATATCAATTTTTCATCCTCTTCTGTATGAATGCGCACTTATGTATAAAACTCAAATTAAACAAATGTGTAAAGATAAAATAATTCAAATTGCTGTTTTTCTGCAGTCACTTGTATTCTTTTCCGAGACAGCACTTTACTGTTTCCATAGTAACGATACAGAAATTACAGAAAAATAAAGCAATGTTATTGGCTTATCGTTTATCGTTATCAGAAAAAACGTAGTAGCTAGTGGGCGGTGCTTATCCAGAATTCGAACGGTAAAAGCTTTCTCACTGCGTACGGAAAAGGTGGCTGAGACTACCGATTTTGCTCGCATCCGAGAACAGCGTACGAGGTGAACTGCATCTCGGACGCGGAGAATCTCGGATGCGAACTCTTTTCGTACGGGCTGAGACTAGGCCCGATTAACTTTTGTGAAGGCTGGAAATAAATGCGTTCTAACGTTTCTGTCAGGCCCCCTGCAATTAATCCCAGCCCTTAGTGCAGAGGCAAGAGGGGGTGGGTAGGGGCTGGCTTGGACATTGGTTTGGTAGAGTAGAGTTATATTTATCTTTCCCTTTCTCACGATCGTCTTTTCTCGCGTAATTGCTTTCCAAATAATGGTACAAGATAGTTGAGGGACAATCTATTTGGATGGATACAAAAGGTTCCGTCGCTGCCCTGCCGCCCTCTGATAACCGTAAGATCTCAAATTTCCATAGGAGGAAACTACAACGGGTGAGATAACGACCTTTCTAAATATTTAACCAACGAAAATAAACTTATGAGAAAATCAGTGAGTAAAAAAACTGTGGGATTAAAATATATTAAAAAGTTTTGTTGTGTAGATAAATTAAATGTTATTTTAACATAGGTAATAGTGATCAATCATTCTTGTAACTGGTTTGAAATTTAGTTTGTAAAATAAATAACTTCAAATAAAACAGCTTTGTTTAAATATCCTGTTTAGGCCTCTACTCTAACTTGGTTCAACTAGTCAGGAAAATTGCTCACTTTTCCCAAATCCTGCTTGCATTAATTATTTGGGCAATTAAAAATCAGATCACAACTAGTTGAAACAAGTTTAGAGTAGAGGCTTAAACAGGATATTTAAACAAAGCTGTTATATTTGAAGTTATTTATTTTACAAACCGAATTTCAAACCAGTTATAAGAATGATTCATCACTATTACCTATGTTAAAATAACATTTAATTCGTCTACACAACAGTTTTATACTTTAAACAGCCATCAGAATAAATGATAAATCTTAATAATTTCACTAGAATTAGAGATAAATAAGTTTTAATGAAAAAATATATTACCATGAAGCATTCACAAACAGTTTATGAACTTTGTAATAAGATATTTCTTTTTGTTTTGTTTTCAACTGAAAATGAATCCAGAGATAATAGATTAATATTTAAATCTATCCTATTCAGACACTCATTAAGTTTTGTTTTGTTATTGTTTTTTTTCAAAATACAAAATAAAATTTAGACAAACAAAATAATTACAGAAAATGATAATCTAAGAAAATTACTAAAACATTGCTTTTGTGTATTAATATTTTGGTGTACAGTATTATGCAACACAAAGTTAATCTTTTCTGAATATTTAACGAAATAAACTTCTGAGAAAACCAGTGAATAAGAAATGGCATATATTAAAAGTTTTATACTTTAAACTGCCATAAGTGATAAATCTTAATAATTTCGCTAGAATTAGAAACATAAATAAGTTATAATGAAAAAATATCTTACCATAAAGCATTCAAAAACAGTAACAAAAACAGTTTATGAACTTTGTAATAAACCATTTGTTTTTTTATTAACAGAAAAATAATCCAGAGACAATATACTGAGATTTAAATCTATCCTATTCAGACACCCATTAAGTTTTGTTATTGTTTGATTTCAAAATAGAAAATAAACTTTAGACACAATAAATACAGAATATGATAAATGGCATATATTAAAGTTTTATGCTTTAAACTGCCATAAGTGATAAATCTTAATAATTTCGCTAGAATTAGAAACATAAATAAGTTCTAATGAAAAAATATCTTACCATAAAAAAGCATTCACAAACAGTAGCATAAAAACAGTTTACGATTTTTGTAATAAACTATTTGTTTTTTATTAACAGAAAAGGAGTCCAGAGAGAATAGATTGAGATTAAAATCTATCCTATTCAGACACCCATTCAGTTTTTCCTCTCTAAACAGCACAATAATTCAGTGCCAACTTGGGGAACACATCAAAATAAATAATAGGTATGATAAATTGAGCTTTCAGAGAAAAAGACATAGCAATAGGGAAGTGAATCAAGTACATAGATAGAGAGATAGAAATAAGCATACATCTAACACGTTAGAAATCTCCAAAAGTGTATACCAATTGTAGGATACATGAAAAACAATACAATGTACGGGGATACTCTAGATTTGTGTGCACGGCCGCCATCTTGGATTTTTCCGCCAGGGTTTGGCGCATTTCTCATGGCGATAATTATTGCGTTCTGGTAAAAATAACCCAATGTCAAATTCTCTAATTTTAAGATCAAACAGTCATTTCTGATTTGATCTTTCAATTACAGTATAATAATTTTAGGTCAGATCTCAGCCTTGACCTGGAAATATTTTAAGCAGTGTTTTCAAAATGCTGGACTTTGAATTTTTTTTAGCTTTTTTAATAAAAATCACCTGTTTAAATTATGAAACTTAGAAAAATTTTTGAAAAATCCTTTAAACGTTGGACATGTTTTTATTAAAAAACCCAAAAATAAATCTAACTTTTTTAAATTATGAAACTTGGAAATTTTTTTGAAAAAATCATTCTCAAATATTGGAAATTTTGGGTTTTTCTTTTAGCTTTTTTAATAAAACCCAATAAAATCAGGACAAGGATTATTTGACCATTTATCCTGCTGTGTTGGAAATAAGGAAATAAAAACCCTTTTTCTAAACCAATAGCTTAACCTTAACTAACTTCTTAACTTAGGTTCCTGGGGAGAGAGAAGTTGAATTTCAGTTATTTAAATTTATTTAAATAAAAATTTAAAAATATATTTATTTAAAATGTATACTGTATTTTACATTTTACGAAAAAATGATGGCAGATAATTTTTACTTCAAATAAATGAAATGGTGTATCATAACAGTATACTAATTGACAAATCCATTATCAGTTTTTCGTTAACTTAATAAATTTAAGTTGCTTTTAATTTTGTTTATCGATTGTCAATTAGTATACTGTTATGATACACCATTTCATTTATTTGAAGTAAAAATTATCTGCCATCATTTTTTCGTAAAATGTAAAATACAGTATACATTTTAAATACAATCTATTTTAAAAATTTTTATAATTCCAAGTTGTAGTAGATTACAAATAAATTTAAATAACTGAAGTTCAACGTCTCTCTCCCCAGGAACCTAAGTTAAGAAGTTAGTTAAGGTTAAGCTATTGGTTTAGGAAAAGGGTTTTTATTTCCTTATTTCCAACACAGCAGGATAAATGGTCAAATAATCCTTGTCCCGATTTTATTGTATGCACAAAATATTTGGTTACGGTCAAATCTGAAGTAAAATTTCACTACCACAATGCCCTAACACAAAAAATAAATAAATAAATAAAGGAGAATCTGGTTACTCACCATAAATTTATGGGTTCATAATTTTTTTACATTTTTCAAAGCTGAATTTTAGATAATTTTTAAATTGCAAGATATTTAGGTGGTACGAAAATGCTGTATTTTATTTTCTAATTAGCAATATATTAGCATAATATTTTGGTGATTCATTGCTATTTGTTAAAGAGTTACGGTAAATTGAATACATGGCATTGAAATTTTATCTGTAAGTAAAATCCATTTGACCAAATTTTTTATATGAATCATAATTTGAAAAGGTAGTTTTTAATTAAAAATGCAAAAAAAAAAATCTAAGTCCAACGATTAAATGATTTTTCAAAAATATTTCTAAGTTTCATAATTTAAAAAGTGGGTTTTATTAAAAAAGCTAAAAGAAAAACCCAAAATTTCCAATATTTGAGAATGATTTGTTCAAAAAAATTTCCAAGTTTCACAATTTAAAAAAGGGGTTTTTATTAAAAACCCAAAATCTAAGTCCAACATTTAAAGGACTTATAAGTCCAACATTTAAAGGACATTTAAAGTCCAGCGTTTTGAAAACACCGCTTAAAACATATTGGCGAGAATTTTTCCACTCCTCAAAACACGGTAAAATCGCCAAGTTGGCGTAAAAAAAATCCAAGATGGCGGCCGTGCACACAAATCTGGAGTAGTCCCCAATGTACAATACCAACACTAATAATATATAAACTTCAAGAGCCCTTTGATTTGGCAAATAGTGTTATACAAAGGGCATTATATTACTTTAAGTATATTATCAAACATATATTCGTTAAACGAATGAACAATAAAACATATACGTATTTTTACAATGATAATTTTTATCGAAAATGACTATTACCGTTAGCATCAGCGATACAATCAAGTAAATACAATGGCACTAGTGATAAATAAGTGTTCTTGGGAATAAAATCTACTTACTAATTCATTTTAGATTATGATATATTTATCCACATAAACAGAAGCAACGTAAAAAACTATTCACAAACACTACATAAAAAATTCCAAGCATATCACTACCTCTAAGCCTATCTTTCACAGTGATAGGCTTAGAGGAATGAAATTTTAAAACACCATCTGCTCTCATTCCTGTACCACATCGAATTCTTTAGTTTTTGTTCCAGGCAATTTTTTACTCCTTTGTTGATTTCAAGACGTGCAGAGAGATAATATTCATTAGTTTAAAAGAAATTAATATTTATTAATTTCTTTAAAAGAAATTAATATTTATTAACCCTCCCCCCCCCCCCGTGAGGAACGGGAAGGTGAAATCCCCCAACTCGAACGTCGCTCACGAATCAAACAAATGCTGCGAGGCGCATTCACAGACCTGACCAATGAACAAAAGGCGGCCCATGACGCAAGATGTCCACGTCGCAACGAAGCCAACGGCGCAAAAATTTAAAGATGGTAGCCCACGCAGCAGCGGTGACTTCACAGCCAGCCGGCTGTCAACATGGGTTGAAAATACGGGCCAAAACTTGTCACGAATTCGACACTCTGGTCGCGAATTATGATCAAAGGGCTGAAGTTCAGATGGTACAGCTGGGCGAAACTGGGATTTTGCGTAGAAATCTAATCCGAAAGTGGGGAAGTGATCTTTGAAATCGCCCGCGGAATTCGTGGGAAACAGTGTCTCAACGGATGTGCTTTCCAAACATCAGACAACAAGACGCACACTCACACACCTGCAGGGGGTTGTATGTAAAAAACTAGAGTAAAAATAGGTCAAAAACGAGACACAGAGAAATATGTAACGAAGCGGTGAAAGTGAAAAATCTTCGTTACAATATTCATATATATATAAGTACTTTTCTTTAATTTAAACTTTACTCGTAATAAAAAAAAGCATTATAATTTTTACTATATACATTTCTAAAATTTGGCAGCTCACAAAAGTGCCGCGGCACAGTGGTTGAGAATCACTGGCTTAGACACCAGTGATATTTGTACCTTATTTAACAATATCATCTCATATACTTTTTTATCAAATGTAAATAAAAAATTAAAAAATTGTAATTATAGATAATTTGGAGTAGACTTTTTAATTAAATAGTTCAATGTGATATTTAGATAATTTAGATCAACCTACCCGCAATCCCTCTAAATTTTTGGTGACCCTTCAGTTTGCATACCACTGTTCTAACCCAAAGAGATTGAAACATCAATCCTATATGAAGTCTGTCAGAAGAAGAAAGATTATTGAATGCACAATAGCAACGTCTCCTTTTTTGAAACTTTAGTGCAATCATAGACTAACACAGTAGAAGTGTTCAGTTAGTAACTATTAAGAACAATATCATTCAATTCTTATGGGGGGGGACAGTTTCCCCCAAATCCTCTGGGAACTATAAACAGTAAAAGCAGGGAGCGTCGTTAGTGTCTATACTACAGGGTGGCTAATAAATACTGTGACAAATATCGAATCATTTAATTACACACAGATGAAATAGAAAATGGAAAATACAACAATATTATGAACATTATACATGAAAGTTTACCATGAAATAATTTTACTCGAATCGACCGCCATCTTTATCGATTACTAAAGATAATCTCTTACGCCACTGTCCTATTGCGGCACGAATCATTTTATGAGGTAATTTGTCCCATTCACTCCGTATGGAAGCTTTGAGGGAGTCCAAACTTCTGTGCTGCTTAGCATTTACTTTAGACTCTAAAATCCCCCAAATGCAATAGTCTAAAGGATTTAGATCTGGTGAAGAAGGTGGCCAATCTTCTTGCTTGATAAACTTCGGGCAATTGGCATGGAGCCATTCCTGTGTTGTTTTGGATCGATGGGACGGTGCAGAATCTTGCTGAAATATCCAATTCTTTTTGGGATACAATCTGTTAGCATGTGGTAATAAACGTGTAGCCAATACTTCCTGTTTGTAATATTCAGCATTAATTTTTACCCCTTTATCGATGAATTTCAGAGGCAGTTTTCCATTGTGTGACACTGCAGCCCAAACCATAACAGAATTCTTGTTCTGAAAGCGTTTAACAGTTCGAAGATTTTCAGGTATATCCTCGAAGGTTGCTGAATATACAACATCATTTTCAGCATTATAACTTTGTTCTGTACAAAACAGCTTCTCATCAGAGAAAATTATTTTTTCAACACTTTTGCTACCGTGCCGGTTCAGCAATTTCTTACATCTTTGTAACCTTTTTACTATTTGTGCAGTAGTCAAACCTTGAACTTTTCTTTTGCGATAAGGGCGAAAACCCAGGTCTTCATTTATGATAAGTTGCATAGTTCTGCGACTGATGTTCTCTTCTGCAGCCATTTTATTTGCAGAACGTTGTGGATTTCTTCGTATCTTTTCACGAATTCTTTGATACGTTCTTTTGTACGAACAGTGCGTGGACGACCGGACCTTGGTCGATCTTTACAGCTATTGGTATCCAATAATCGATTTATAGTCCTATATATAAACGTCCTATTAAAACCAAGGCATTTTAATTGCTTAAATATTTTACCTGCAGAAAATCCGCGATCAAAAATCTGTTTAACCATTAACCTTTTGGCTTCCATCTTTAAAAATATTCTACATGTTTTACTTTAAACAAAAATCGTCTGCGTTTACAAAAAGTTACCAATCACACAAATAGATAGATAAATTGTTTTTCCAAACGAGAAGAGTTAATTATTAAAATTAACTCTTATTTTTTGGAGTATTACAGTATTTATTAGCCACCCTGTATTACTTTAACTATGTATGGGATATGAGAAATGCAGTTTCTTGAAAATTGATAAATCATTAAATATCAATTTCTGAAGGCATAAATAAAAAAAAATAGGAAGAAAAAAGTTATACAGCTTAAACATGGCAAATAATATTTTTTCGTTTAAGAAATTTCTCAAAGTAATTTCAAAATCTATATATATAAAAGGCAATGTGCGTATGTTTGTCCTCTAAAGAATAAAAAACTACTGGACCGATTTACACGCGGTTTTTTGCAAAATGGTCCGTGTTGTCCGGAGAAGGTTTAAAGCTATTGAAATCCTCGATCTGACCAGTAGAAAAAAAGTTAAAAATATTTTTCGTTCGCCGTCTATTCATATATCTATGAACCTTCTACTTAAAAAAAAAAAAAAACAAAAAAACACATGGATGGCAGCACCTAACAACCCTAGAAAGCCACCCCTCTGATGTTGATTAGTTTCATGCCACCCCTCTCAGACATTCCTTTGAGGGAGGGGAGGGTCAAGGTCAATGGCCCTCGACTCTTGAGGGAGACTCCCGACTTTGAAGGAGGAAGAATACACCCACGTGTGATGTTTGAAATTCAGCCTACCAGTATGACGTAATATATTTGCTAGATTCCTGCACCTGAGATTGTTTGCACGCATATTATATTTTGTATTCGCGTGATAATTTATTTTGTATTATTCTCATTTTACAATAACTGAAGATGGCAATTTATTTTTTTTTTAGTCTATCTATATATATAAAAGGCAATGTTCGTATGTGTGTCCTCTATAGAATAAAAAACAACTGAACCGATTTACATGCAGTTTTTTGCAAAATGGTCCATGTTGTCCCGAGAGGGTTTAAAGCTATTGAAATGCTCAATCTGACCAGTAGAAAGAAAGTTTAAAATATTTTTCGTTCTCAGTCTGTTCAGATATTATCTATGAACCTTCTATTTTCAAACTAGACGTACGGATGGCAGCACCTAACAACCCCTGATAGCCATCCCTCTCATACCCCTTCAACATTCCTGTGAGGGAGGCGAGGGGTAAGATCATGACCCCCGAGTCTTGAAGGAGAGAGAGTGTTTTCTGACACCCCACGTAAGATGTGCTGTCTGTAAACTCTGTATGTTACTAGGAGAAACAGCTTCTTAAAATCAATATGTACTGTTATACATCAAGATGAAGCAGCAGTAAATTAGTAGTGCACCCAGTGGGTGGGCCAAGGGCCACCCCCCCCCCCCCAAAGAAACAAATTAAATTATGAATACTGAATTTGCATTATAAATATCTATATCCGTTCAACTCCTTCTCCCCCCCCCCCCAAAAAAAAAAAAAATCCTGGGCGCGCCACTGTAGTAAATTATCCAACTGAATTCTGAAATTCACTTGATTTATCTGGATTGCCACCACAACATTAATCTGAAGGTTTGTGTTCCTACCATTATTCTTAGAAACATTAACCCACCCCGTCTTTGCAATGGTACCAGATTGGCAGTCAACTATATATATACGAGGGTTGGGGCAAAAGTCATGGCAACTATTATTTTTGTTGACGATACCAGTCCGGTTAGAAAATGTGACATATACAGAGGAAAGGACAAGGTCTTAACTACATGTGTGGACAATGAATAGCACTGAAATATCGTAACACACTCATTTATTACGGTAGTATACAGGGCAATATGGCCTTCACCGTGCAAAAGAATGATAACACAGTACACATAAAGTTGACATGACAAACCTGGGCCTAAAGACCCTCAATGTAGTCCTCTGCTAGTGTCACCACACGCTGCCAACGATGTGGGAGGCGCTGAATACCACCAGCCTCAGCATTTGCCGCACCATGTGTGAATCGGGTCATCTGTTGGTGCACATCATTAGCAATGTCCTCTCGTGTTGCAAACCGCCTACCACGTATTGGTTCCTTAATCTTGGGAATGATATCAAAGTCACAGGGCGAAAGGTCAGGAGAGTACGGTAGATGCTCCAATTCTTCCCATCCCCAACGTCGGAGTAGCTGCCGTACACACCCTGCTTTATATGGTCTTGCATTGTTGTGCAGGATTATTGCACTGTCCACAGGATCCGGACGTTTATCCCGAACGCCACGTCGTACCTATCGCACCAGGAAATCCCTGTAGTACTGTGCTGCCATGAGGAACAAAGTGGCAAACAATGACACCCCTGACGTCATACACGACGATCACCATCAATTTGACTGGGGAAGGATTCTGACGGAACTTCTGCTGCCTTGGTGATCCAGGATGTTGCCACTCCGCGGACTGACGTTTCAGTTCTGGCTCGTATGACCTGGCCCAAAATTCATCGATGGCGATTATTCGTGACAAGAATTGATCGCCGTCCTATTGCCAGCGTACAAAGTGGTCAGAGCATATTGCATAGCGCACCCACGTTTGAACTCCCGTCAGTGCATGCGGTACCCACCGCGAAGCGATTTTGCGTAGCTGTAGCTCATTACGCAATATCCTGTGGAGGGTGCGTTTCTCGATGCCACTTGCCCTCTCTAACTCCAGTAACGTCCATCGTCTGTCTTCTAGTGATGCGACATCGATATTCAATATTAAAACATCGATGCTAATAAAACATCGCCCAAAAACCATCGATGTTTTAGAACATCCATGTTTTAAAACTGGTTTAGTAATCTCTAACATTAATGTTACTTCCGTTAGTCGTGGGGGGGGGGGGGATGATTTAATTTTACTCTCTGATTGGGCAGACACAAACTTGGTTGCTTTGGGCTACACTGATGACTCAAAATTCTCGTTGTAAATACCGCCATGTTTTCCTTCAAATGTCCAGATAAATTCGTGGTATTGCCAGAAGTTTTGAGGGACTTAAGGCAAATATTGCATTTCGCCAATTTGTCAGAGGTTTTGTAAAATTATTTCTAAACGGTACTTTTGGGAGGCATCTTGCTAATAATATTAACATCAACTTATATAAAACCAGCACAAAACAAAGATTTAAATGGATGCACTCGTGTATATACTATTTGTAAAATAAAACCCCATAGAAGGTTCTGGAGTGTCAGGAACATTCCAAGCGCTCCGATTGGTTCATTGGTTGTTAATTGCCATTTGTCTGTTTGCTAAGGAAACGTTCCCCCTTTTGTATTCGTCCTTTTCAGAATTCAGACTTACATTTACTGTGTGTGAAAATTATGCTACGTGGTAATTTTTTTTAATTACGGTACTTTTTCATTAAAATGAACATCGAGACAACGTAAAACATCGATGTTAAAAAAACATCGGCTTCAATAAATCGATGTTTTTATCAAAACATCGACATCGATGTTGCATCCCTACTGTCTTCATCCATGAGCTGCTCGATGACGGCACGTGACAAGTCGGTCCGCACACTCACCGGTCGTCTCGAACGTTGCTCATCATTGGTTGACACACGTCCTTGCTGAAACTTTCCTACCCACCGTGCTACTGTACGATATGGTAGGGCATTATTCCCAAGGGCTTCTACTAATTCACTGTGACATTCCATCGCATTTCTCCCTCGGTGAACGGCTATTTTGATGTAAGCGCGCTGCTCAACACGGGTTACTTCCATCTCGCACGACACTCATCAACTGACTGATTTCAGAGCCCTCGCTGCGCTACTACCAGCTATCACAGAACCATCTGTTGTTCTGCATACACACTATGCCTGCAGAACTTCCACACGACACATATACGTTTGTGATCCGTTCACATATCTACAAGAAAAAAAATAGTTGCCATGACTTATGCCCCGACCCTCGTACACACACACACACACACACATATATATATATATATATATATATATATATATATATATATATATATATATATATATATATAGGATGGAAAGATGTCTAGGGGAATGATAATGCAAATTTTTGCACAAACAAGTATTTATTTATTATTCTTGGGACATGACAATTACACGGGACATTTACTAGACAGTTATAGGGACATTCAGAATTAAAATAACTGCTCTCTTCACCATTTAACACAAATCAATTCGATGCGTGGGCAGTCTCGCGGAGATGACCTAACTCGCCACTCCCTTGCGATCGCTCTCCTCTGTTTTTCTCTTCACGCACGTTTTACCTTGCCGCGCAAACCTCAGCGACATCTAGTAGCCATTCTGCACAACGTAGCTATTCCGCAATCTTCTGGTACGGTCTGCCTCTTTCCCATAGCGCTCGTCTATCCTGACTAGCAGTGTCCTCACTGCTGCAACAGCCTAGGATCTAAAATACATGAACTAAAAAAACAAAAACACATAGATTAGTATACAGTTTACAAACATTAAATTCTGGCCAAAACATTTATATAAGTCAACATTTGGTCCAGGGCTTCATTTGGTCCGCTGATGAAGATGTAACATTTGGTCCTTCATGATCTCCAATTTTGGCGACATCGTAGCGATCATGGTATTTAACTTTAGTAACACGGTAGGGTCCAAAATATTTCGGTCGGAGTTTCAGCTTGCTTCCAAACTGAGTTCTCATAATTGCCACCAGTTCTCCTTGCTTGTACTGATAAGCTTCCTTGCGTTTTCTATTGTAAGTCTTACGATTCTCCTCTTGAATTTTTAAAATATTCTGCTTAGCATCTTTCCTAATGCTATCACGATGTTGATTAAATTGGTTTTGACTTTCTTCCACAAGCAAATTTCTTATAATGGCATCCTCGGGATTTTTCATTCTGGTTCCTATGAGTAATTCAAACGGTGAGAACTTAGTACTACGTGACGTACTGCAGTTTAAAACACTTTGCAATGAGTCAACATGTTTAAACCACTTCGCGGGATCATCTAAGGACATCTTTGTTAATACCGGGATAAGGGTTCTATGTATTCTTTCCACTTGACCATTTGCTCTTGGTACTCCCGCAGTTATTTGTACATGATGTATATTCTCTTTAGTGCAGTATTCTTCGAATTCTTTGGATCTGAAAGCTCCTCCTCGATCACTAATTATGGTCGAAGGATTCCCGAAGGTTTTCTGCTGTAGCTTTAGTCTTTCGATGGCTTCTTGCGCTGTGGTACTTTTAGTTGGATAAAGCCATGTGAATTTTGTAAATGCATCTACGACCGTGAAAATGTGATTGTAATTCTTATTGGTTGTTGGCAGTGGTCCAATGAAATCCACATGATATGTTGATAATGGCGAATCTTCCTTAGGAATAGGATGTAACAGTCCTTCTCCTTTCTCAGTCTTCTTATTTACCACTATGCATTCAACACAGTTTCTTATCACATTCTCAACACACTTTCTCATGTTTGGGAAATAAAAATTACGTTTCACCAAGTCTTCAGTTTTTACAGCAGCAAAATGTCCAAAAGAATGTGCATGCTTCACAACGTCCACTTGCATCATTTCAGGTACTACCAGTAACTCTTCATCATTATCAATCTTATACAAGACATTGTTATTCAAGATAAATTCGGAGGTTTTGCCTGCCTGTAACAGTTTCTTGATGGTTTTGATATATTCGTCACTTTCTTGAGCATTAACAATTTTGTAAGTCAATTCATCACTATTCACAAGCATAACGGGGAATCTGCTCAATGCATCAATGTGTTGCATTTGTTTTCCAGGGCGATGTACTACTTCATATTGGAACTCTTGCATGAATAATGACCATCTGGCAACTTTTGGTGTAAGTTCCTTTTTATCTAGGGTTTTTGCAAATGCCGCACAATCAGTGAAAATTTTGAATTTGGTTCCCAATAAATAATTTCGAAATCTTTTTAAAGCCTGGATAATCGCAAGCACTTCAAGTTCATAGCTACACAATTTTTCTTCCTGGATGGAGGTTTTTTTGCTCATATACTGAATTGGATAATAGCGCCCATCATCACTCTGCTGGAAAAGTATTGCCCCTAATCCAAGTTTACTTGCGTCCGTGTGCAATTCCAATTTCTGCCCTTCTCTGTAAAGGTGTAACAGGGGTTCATTAGACAGCGCGTCTTTAAGTTTTTGAAAGGCTATTTTCTGTTCAAAGCCGAATTCGAAAGGTTTTGAGGCTCGTAATAAATCACTAAGTGGTCTTGCTATAATGGCATATGAAGGTATGTACTTTCTAAAATATCATGTCAACCCCAGGAAACTCTGTACTTCTTTGGCATTTTTGGGTTCAGCAAAACAACGGACTGCTGCTGTTTTCTCTAACGACGGTCGAATAGTACCATTTTCAATGATGTGGCCTAAAAAATTGATTTTCCTCTGCAAAAATCGGCACTTTTTAAGGTTTAACTCAAGACCATACTTGGAAGCTGTTTCTAACACACGACTTAATTTTTTATGCGCTTCTTTTTCATTGATAGCTGGGATTATGATATCATCTAAATAAATAACTAAAGTCCCGTCTCTCAATAGGTCTCTAAACACGTAATTGATGTATCTTTGAAAGTAATTGCTGCTAATGGACAAACCAAACGGTACTCTTAGGAATTCATACTGGCCTGACTCTGTTACAAACGCAGTGTATTTTCTACTTGCTTCATCCACTTCTACATGGAAGAAAGCATTTTTCAAATCGAGGGTCGTGAACACCCTTCCATTTTCTAATTTATCCAACACTTCCTCGATAACAGGTAGCGGATATCTGTCTCTAACTATTCGCTTATTCAAAGCTCTGTAGTCAATGCACAAACGCATCGTATCATCCTTCTTTCTACACACCACAACAGGCGAAGCAAAATCAGAGCAACTCTCCCTAATTATCCCTTGCTCTAACCAATCATTTATTTGTTTTTCGACTTCTCTCTTTTCAGGAAGCGACAACCTGCGTGATCTTTGACAAATGGGTCTCTCATCGGTCAGAATTATTTTCATTTTCAAAGCAGTAGTTTCTGTTTTGTTTGGCTCATAATTTTGAACAAGCGCGTGAATTTCGTTTCTCAATTTATAGTCAGTAATGTGTGACAGGTCAAAAGGGCAATCATCATACGATTCGGATACTCTCACTAAGAACGAAGCTGATGAATCGTTGTTTATATTCGCGCGCTCTAAATGTTTTCCCGTTTCCAAGCATGTACCGCTCGTAGGCGCCACCGCCTCCTCTGGTTTCAATAAGATGTCGTAAATTTTCGCTGGCAAAATAACTTCCGCAACAATCTCAGAGCTCGCAGCCAAGACCTCTCGCGCTTTCCCGCCTTCGCGTAGCGAAATGCGAAACTTGTAAACCTTCTCCAGCCGGCGCTCACCGAACACACTTGTCAAAACAATCTGAGAATGAATTGGCTTTGCAGCCGAAACAAAATTCTTGTTTACGATTATCGAACTCGCACCACTGTCTACCGTGGCGACTAAGGGTTTTCCGTCTATAAACACGTCGACATACTGGAGCTCACTGAATAAATAGTCATTTTGAGTTGGGATAGAAGTTGAAACGTGATTGATTCCGTATTTTTGGTCACTTTTGTTTTCTGCATTCGACAATTTCTTTGTACAGTTTCTAGCAAAATGCGGTCCCCCACAAACATAACAAGATATAGGTTCTCTACTAGAAAATTTTTGATTCTGTCTCTGAAACTGCCTCGGGGAATGGTTTCCATATTCAAATTTTGTACGATCTTTGATAGCGTCACTTTCATTCCTAGAACGAACACTCGAATAGTTCCGCGTTTCATGCAAAGTTTTATTCTTAGAAACAAAAAAAAACGTCACAAGTCTTTCCTAGCTGTTCAGGCGTCAGCCACGAGTCGGCCTGTGTGATTTTAATGTGAGAAGCTGTTTCTTGATCTAGTGTGTCTAAAAATTTATCGCTCACCATTAGGTCAAAAAGTTGTTTAAAATCAGACACATTACGGATTTTGAGATAATATTGGAACATTGCACTTAAGCGTGTTGCAAACTGCACATGCGTCTCATTCACCTGCCTTCTAGCTCTTCTAAAATTAAGTAGACACTCTTGAGCCGTGGGTTGGAATTCTTTCATGATTAAAGATTTAACTAATTCATAGTTATTCATTTCATCATCTTTAACGTATAGTAAAATGCTATGGGCCTTCTCTCCGAGAATATTTATAAGAATTTCGGATTTCAATTTCTCTGGGACATCCTTAACTTTAAACGCTCGTTCCAATGATTGGAAAAAAAGGCTAAAATTTTCCGCTTTTGTCGGCAACTGTATTGTTAGAGTTTTTACACTTTTAATCAAATTTTCAAGATCACAAACCTCAGTATTTGATACATCTTGAGCTGCTACTTCTGCTTTCGATTTGCAAAGTTCTACCTCTCGTTCTATGCGTTGGAGCTTTAATTTTTCTAATTCTAGTTTTGAGTTTGTTAGCTGCAGTTCAAGCTCAGCTTTTGGCTGCCGATCCTCAATTATTCGGTTAAGAAGATTCATTACAAATTCCGGGTCATCTTGGAATGCTTTAGATTTCTCTAGTTTATTTTTTAACTCTATAATCGTTTCTTTTGCAATGCACTGCTCACCAATCTCAGTAAGAACATTCACTATGTCCTCTTTGCGCGTATTCTTGTTATAATTAATAGTAGTAGACATTTTTCATAAATCTTTTTCTCAGCAATAGAGTTATAAAAAGAAGGTATCCTACCTTTTCTCGCAGGACTCTTGCATCAGTAGTTGCTGTCGCATCAGTAGAGGAATTCACCGTGTATCCAAAATATAACACAATAAATCCAAAAAGTATATCACTATAAATCCACGGATTGTTCTTTCATATTACAGTCACTTATATAAATTAACCACAGTCACTAATTGTCCTCAAAGTCCATCCGGGGCGATCCCCCAAGTTTATAGGATGGAAAGATGTCTAGGGGAATGATAATGCAAATTTTTGCACAAACAAGTATTTATTTATTATTCTTGGGACATGACAATTACACGGGACATTTACTAGACAGTTATAGGGACATTCAGAATTAAAATAACTGCTCTCTTCACCATTTAACACAAATCAATTCGATGCGTGGGCAGTCTCGCGGAGATGACCTAACTCGCCACTCCCTTGCGATCGCTCTCCTCTGTTTTTCTCTTCACGCACGTTTTACCTTGCCGCGCAAACCTCAGCGACATCTAGTAGCCATTCTGCACAACGTAGCTATTCCGCAATCTTCTGGTACGGTCTGCCTCTTTCCCATATATATACATACATATATATATATTTAATTCACCCCTCAAGATTAAATCCTGGGTGCGCCACTGCAGTAAATTATCCAACTGAATTCTTAAATTCACTTGATTGCCACCACACAGCATTAATCTGAAGGTTTGTGTTCCTATCATTCTTCTTAGAAACATTGACCCACCCCATCTTTGCAATGGTACCAGATTGGCAGTCAAGAGATTATTAAACAGTGTAATTAAAGCAACAATTTTAATTGGTAAATTCAAAGGAGAGGATATGCTAATACCACGTATACTAATGATACCAACAGATATGCAATTCCAATTCAAATGATTGCAATTTCCAATTAAACTGGCTTTTGGAATAACGATAAACAAATCATAAGGTCAATCATTGCAAGTATGTGGATTGAATTTGGATAATCCATGTTTTCCTGATGGGCAACGTTGCATGCTCCCATGCAGGAAAACCAAGGGATTTGTTTGTATATATCTAAATGGAATAACCAAAAACATTGTATATCCAAGAGCATTGCAATGAACTTAAAATTGAATAAAACAGTAATTACAATTTATGTAATCCGAAACAAAAATTATGTGTATGTAAATATCTACTTTTAACTAAATACAATAATTGATATCAAACTTAGAATTAGGTTCATTTAATCTACATATATATATACTCAAATCTAGCAATAGCAAAGCATTGCCGGGTCAGCTAGTACTACATATTTTTGACAAACTTAAAAATAAGTAAATTTCTTTTCTGTAATAATTTATTAAAAAATTAGTTATGTTTCATGAATTTAATAACTTACAGTTTATATTCTGCATCATATAAACCCAAATAACAACAGTTTCCTAAAAAATATTTAGTATTTAATTTTTAAAAATATTTTTACCTTCAAACCACAAGACAGAAAATAAATGAACTTTATTGAGTTTTTAAAAAAAGTGCAAATGATGATGACACTTTTACAAAATTAAAACACAATACAATGAGCAAGAATGAAAACTCAAAACATGTATGACAACACAAGATACAGAGAATTTAATTTCTGGAACTGGAACCTAAAAAGAAATAAAGAAAAATAAAATTAATAATAAAGCATTTCATTTTTCTTTCAACAAAGTAATGCAGTCTAACAGACTTCTTGTACGCAATTTGAATGTGTAAGAAGGCATCTGTTACAAATATAAATAAATTTCCTACAAAAGTTCAAATTTTAAACCTTAGTTACATTTTTCTTAATTCTACACTTTCAGTTAAAGCCTTTTAAAAACAAAGTTTTATTATATTTTCATTTGGCTAGCTCCAAAAATCAAATTCTCATTAGAAAATTAAACTGTCTTTGTCATTCCAACTAATTTAAGTTATTGCAAATTCACTTTACTTGATAAAGGTGGAGTTCAAGCTCGGTTTTCAAGAGATTCCTGAAAGAAAATCTCTGAACAAAACTCACCCATGCCTGAAGATCAGCCTTTTTTGGAGGCTGTCTAAATTAGAAAGCAAAGTATAAATCATTATACAAGAAAATCTAAGAGCTTTTCTATTAAAATAAAAGCTGTAGTCTAAAATCTAAATTTTTCCACAAGTGAATGCATCAAATTCTTATTTGAAACTGCAAAAGATTTCCCATAACAGTTCACAGATGTTCAATTTAATGTATGATACAGGTACTCAGATGACGTAATTACCCTACACAAGGCATTAATACAATCTAACTTAGGATACAATGCTCCAAGTAAAAATGTTTTACTTCAGCTTGACTAAAAATCACTAAGCACCTGATGCCACAGAAACACATCTTTATAAATGGTACAGTGCATCTTTTGCATACATAAAAAAAAACATGATCTGTCAATGTCTAAATACAAGCAAAGCAACAAAGTTAACAAGCACTTCCCATGAGTAATCTAATCCTATGGAAAGAAAAAAGTAAGTTCTAAGGCCTCCTTAGAACTTGTTTTAGCTGTGATCACTGAATTATTTAGACATACATATTCCTTAAAAATGAATGTTCACAACCATTAGACCCCAAAACCACCTAAAAGTGATCCTTGTGAAAATCATGAGGTCACTTAAGTTATATTATCCAATATTTATAAATAACTATTACTCTGTCCGGAAAGAAATTTTTTTTTATTGTATAAAAACATTTGAAACAAAGTTCATTTAAATTCTGTTTACTTTATCCTTTAACACTAGAATTACGATAAGGGTCTTTTTGATCCCTAAAATGAAATTCATTCTATTCTCTTTCACACAAAATTGCAGTTTTATGACTTTTTCTAAAGTATTATACATATTATGCTTGAAAATTTTTTTGAGTTTCATCTATTAGTTTATTTACAGTAACTGCTTATACCCAGAACTTCGGCTAGGGGTCAATTTGACCCCTAACACTAGATAATTCCTAGAGCTCACCTTTGTTTCAGTTTCACCTGTTTATTAGTCTGTAGATAACCCTTTAAGACCCAAAATATTTTTGCCTTTAAATATTACATTTTTCTGGTTAATAACTCTATACTGACCAAAATGACACTGAAAAAAAATAAAAATTTTACTGGTTCCCTGGAACGTGGGGGGTACCAGCATGAACATGCTGGTTGGGATTTTTCTGTGACAACCACACCTGCATGATCGTGCGGGTTGGGCTTTTCCTGTGGAATCATCACTTGTAAAACTTTACGAGTTATACATTTTCTGGCTCTAAGTTGATAGAAGAAACAAACCTTACTCAACTAAAACTGTTACAAATAAGGAAATTGTTGGAGTATTACTTTATCGACTGATTATTTACAATGGAAATCTTTAAGACAGGTTTATGTTTTTGAGAGGCATAAATAGACATTGCATTTCTCGCAACCTGTTTTCGAACTGCTTTCATAGTTTTCAAATCTGTACTTGCAAGACCTTGATATGTCATCAACACATGGAAAATGCTGATACATATATCATACATTTTATCCTGGCATGGTTTTTTAGCCGACGGATTATAGTATTTTGATTAAAAAAAATTATTCAGATAAAAAAAAAAAAAAAAAAAAAGACACGTAAACGAATTGCAAAAAGAAAAACTTCGGGACCCGGCTGGGCTGGATTGCCGTCGGGATGATTAGTTTTATTATTGAAGGGCCATATAACCTTCGGGTGTGGACGGCGGCAATATTACTTATAGTATTTTGATCTTTTTACAGGAGGAATTACATCGTCACCTTCATCATCACTTATAATGGACATGTTACTTCAATATATTTACGTGTGGTTTTTGATCAGCGTTGAACTTTATCCATTGGTTCAGTACCACAACAATTTTATGGCATTATCACTTTTTTTATTGTCCTTCCATCTCACAGCAGTGACTAATGTAACGCCCAAGTTGCACGATCGTGCGGGTAACGAAATCTTGAGTCTTACGAATATTATAAATAGTGCATAATTAATATTTTTTTATTGTTTTACACTTATTTACCCATTAAAACAAAAATTTGTACGTAAGCAATTAGAAATATATTGATAATTACATTTTTACAATAGATAAAAACGCGAACTGTATCCATTGTACTTGTAAACAAATCTAGAATTGCCGGCTGAAAGTAAAACATGGACTACAAGTGCCATTTGTTGATACAAAATGATACTTTCCCCATTCTGCTAAGTAGCACAATCGTTCAATTCGGGTTTTTCTTACAAACGACTGTTTCAGAAGCAAAAACATAAATGAATGTCTAACCTGCATGCAGTGACGTAGCGAGCATAACTGGCGCCCGGAGCACGATACCTTTTGGCACCCCCTCCCCGAAAAACATGGTAATTTATATAAAATTTGTGAAAAGGACCATTTGGCGCCCCTCTGAGAGTGGCGCCCGGGGCATGATAGACCCCCTTGCCCCCCTATCGCTACGCCACTGCCTGCATGATCGTGCGGGCTGGGTCTTAAAGGGATAATGTAGTCTTGTTTAGAATAGAACCTGCTTTTTGTTTACTGGAATTCGGTACTAGTGTTGGGAGGGGGGGGGGGGGGGGGGGAAATTGAATTGCAAATGTTTAGCGGCAGGTATTCTATTTTGGCAATCATGTGTACTTGGAAAAATTACAAAATCGAGGGAGGGGAGAGAAACATCTGGATCAGTATTGTTGGCTAATATAAATGAGTTAGTTTTACAGACGCCATTTTATTTTCTGTCGTGTATCAGTGATGCTCCATCGTGAAGGTTTGTCTGCAGAAGAAATTATAAAACTACTTCAATAAATATCTGATTAAGATTCTTGTACTGATGCAGATAAATCCAATCAATCAGATTGTTCTGATGAAGTTCTTTATGTTCCTTATTTATATAAACACACATTCAATAGCCTCACCCACATTTAGCTCTTCTAAAAGTGAATTTGAATGTATCTTTTGTAAAGGTGAAGCAAAAAATACAAGAATTACGTCTTTCAAGCGGACGAGGAAAAAATCAATTCCTGCAGAGACACCAGAATATAGTTCAATTGCACACAAATGATGAAAATGAGGTTAAGGATGGTACAATTTGGAAGAAAGAAATTTCAACTCCAAATGCACCTGGAAGATGACGGTCACTTATATATTTTGAAAGAGACTCCTGGTCCTATATCATATGCTAAAAGAAACATCTTCAATGAAAACCCGCTCAGTTCATGACGGTTATTTATGAACCAAAAAACTTTGAACATCATAAAGAAATGTAACAAAGCGGAGGCTAGAAGACAACTTCAAAATGTTGAGTGGTGTACTTCTCTTATAGAGCTGAAGCATTCATTTCTCTATTATATGTCAGAGGCATTTTCGATACCCAAAAAGGTACTCCTTTTAAAATTGAAGTCAAAATCTTGGGGACCACATTTTTTTCTTTCGAGAAACCATGAGTCAGGACAGACTTGTAGGAATCATGAAATACATACGATTTGATATGAAACCCTCGAGATCTCAGCATTTACAAAATCACAGATTTGCTCTCATATCTCAAGTCTGAAATATTTTTTATTGAGAAATGTTTTCTGTTACAAATCATCTGAGAATGTAATGATAGATGAGCAACTTTTTCCAACCAAGACAAGACGCAAATTTATACAGTACATGACTAATAAACCGGACAAATCTCTATATATAAAAATGAATGTTTGTTTGTTTGTTCGTTCGTATTTTATGCGCTGCCGTACTGTTCATCCGATTGCGATGAAACTTGGTCAACTTATTGCTTGAACTTGCGCGATGGTTATAGACTATTTTCATTCCGCTACGATGTTCCATTCTCAAATTATGTTAGAAGTATCAACAGATACTGAAAATCGCCAAAAAAAATCAACAAATTTCCCTGGATATATTTGTTCAAAGCCATTGTAACATTTCATTGTTGCCAATTAAATTATAACATTTCCGTAAAAATAAATAGACATGAATTAAAAACGTGATTTATTCATATATTGGAGCATGCAAGAATAAATTTGATATTTTATTTTCACATACGTGGCAACGCCGGAATATTTCTTTTTTAAAAATGAAAATATAATGATGGAAAGTCATTGATTTTCAATGAACGTGTTATCTATCCATTTCATGAATTGAAACTATCCAAGCTACCTGTTCAAACTCAAATATACTGCAGGACATGTTGACTTAGCTAGAAACACGTGCGTTTAGCCTTGACATGATGATTTATATAAATGAAGTGACATTGAAACATAGCAGATGATTTAGTTTTGAGAAAGAATTACAATCATGAAATACGTTTATATTATAATTAAGAAAGTCTGAAAGTGGCATTGAAACGTAGCAGACGATTTAGTTTTGAGAAAGAAGTCTGAGCATGAAATACGTGTATATACTTTTTCTATAATAATTACCAGATTTGCTGTGTTTTAATATCGAATGTGATCTCAATCCATTCAAACATTATTGATTATTTTTCTATAATAATAAATCCATTCAAACGTTATTGACTAGCTGTAAATTAATGCTTTATAATGCCCAAAAAGAAGAGAGCAACTTTTAATCCTGCAGAAGTAAGGGAAAAATGTCAAAGATTGTTGAGAAATGAGCAATGTGATGAAAAAAAAAACAAAACAGAAGAGCACAAAGCCAACAGAATTTGAAATGCAGTTAGACGCACACAAGAATCTGAAGAAAAAACATTACCAAGAGCTCGAAGGTAACAGAATTCGAATTGTAGTGATCGAAAGCAGTGAGACTGATGAAGAAACTTTTAATGCGTCGAACATACGATTGTCTTCGAGCTTCAACATCGAAAGGAGTGGAAAGCGATGAACAACGACAGCACCGACAACAAACTAATGCTATTTGCTACCGCAAAAGAATTTTAGCGAAAACTGTAGAACATCATAACATGAGGCTAATCATTGGAAAAAATAATAACAGAAACTGAATCCCGAGCAAAGCCGGGTAATACATCTAATCTAGAATAAAATTCTAGCTGGCTGTTGATGTTATGTCCAAATACCTGATAAATAGAATACCTTACTTGGGCAAAGATGCTAACAAACCAGAAGAATTAACCACTGGAGAAAATGTTGTTATCTGTCTACTTCAGCCATACAAAAACTATGGAAGAAATGAAACCGCTTTTTTATGCCAATGAAACTTGCTAAGAAACTTTGAAACGATGGTGTGAGTTTCGTTGGGACTATAAAGAGAGCTAAAGAGGAAGTTCCCACATCTTTGAAGACGTGATTTCCATTGTATTCAAATACAGATATGAAATACGATGGTGCACTTCTTACATCATACAATTCAAAAAGAGCAAAAATATGCTTCTTCCAAGCACCCTGCATAATTCAAACAAAATATCACAAAATACGAAAAACACACCAGAAGTGATAAAATTTTATAACCCAACTAAATATGGGGTGGATGTTGTAGATCAAATGGCCTGAAAGTATTCGGTAAAATCACCCTCACGCTGCTGGCTAGTACATGTGCTTTTTTATATTCCAGACTTAGCAGTGATAAATACATGGGTACTTTTCAAGGAAGTAACAGAAAACAGTCGCCGACTTGATTTTGTTACTAAAAGAATATTATATTTTGAACACCAACAATGATTACTGACTCTCAAACCTCTCTCAAACGTAAAAAATGCCAAATCAAATTATTAAAGGAAACTAAACATCCATGAACCATTCTAAATGTAACTTAGCTGTTTGTGGATATTGTACTGGAAAAAAAGGGAGCTTTAAGTACTTGTGTAAATTGTTATAAGAAGGAATGAGCCTGTAAGTACTAATATAATTAATAACTTAACTTTTTATGATGTCGTATTTATTTTTACAGACCTTTAACTTAAAACAATACTTTTCTAGATGTATATGAATAAAAAGTCTCAAAAGTTGTGTTTTGTATGCTATACTCTTAAAAAAAAAAATAAAGTGATGCACATTTAGATTAATAAGCTTACTTTTTTATATTTAAACATATTAGTTGAAATATAATCTTATAAAGGCCTTTCTTGCTTTCTTGGGGTCAAAATGACCCCTTTCTGTAGTTCTAGGTATATCCGAAATGTTCTACAGTCCAACCACAGTACGAAGAACCACGGTTGGCACAGTGCCAAGACGATTCTATTCACGCTGTAGGTAAGGCTGCTGAGAAAGGAGGGAGAAAAGTCTCTCGACATTCTTTAGAATCGGTTACTAACTGTGCTTGCTTGCTTTTTCCTCGTCTGTTATTTTGATTATTATATTGAAATTAATGGATCCTTTACCTAACACAACTGCTTGGAATAAGCCGTTCCGTAGTAATTGTAAACGTATAATACACAATGTAATTAAATTGTGTGATAAAGAAGCACTAGAAGTAAATGTTATTGTTCCACTTTCGCAATCCCTAAAGAGAGCTAGTGAAATGACCGGAATATCAATGTCCAGTGTAAAAAGAATACGCAGAGAAGCAAAGGGTGAAGAAACTCCAAAATTTGAATCTCCCAGGAAACTTCAGAAAAAAAAGAACTACCGAAAACGTAGCTTTAGATAATTTTGATTGCGATGTAATCCGAAATTATCCACTCCTATAAAACTCCTACTTTTAAAATAGATTTGCTTCTTTCTTTTTATTATTTTGAAATTATTATTCACATATTCGATCAAAAATAAAGTTTCAAAAAATAACTTTAAAATTGCGGACAAAAAGCAGTCTGAAATACATTCCGTATTTCACAAACAAACACATCCGAAAATATGATGTTTTCCCCTATTTTCTAAGTAGACTAGCTTTTCTTGCACATGTGTAACAGCTTCCAGGGACCTTGCTTTCGTGGTCGGACAGTAGTCTGAGGGATAAAAATTCTCATCTCAACCCAAATTAGTTTGAACTCAAAATCTGTTTGAGTCTAAACCTGTTTTTATTTTCTTTTTTTTTTGTGCTGGACAATGGCCAAAGGCTTAGGGTGCTGGCATTCAGTACCAGTACCAGCACCAGAGTGTGTGGGTTTGAGTCCCATTCTTGGCATGAACATTTGTAGCCATTCAGAATCAACTTTAAGCAGTAGGTCCTGGTCTAATCAGCCATCATGTAACAAAAGTTAACTGTAGAACTCCAAACCACACTAACTAAATCTGCTTTGAGCTTAAGCTCACACTCCACACATCTCACCTCGAATGCTAACCTCTGGAATCATGCATGCTTTTCGTTTATTTATTTAGTACAAATGCCCAGAAGATTGGCTATGATGCCATTAGTTCACAGTAAAGGGTGAGACTGCTGGCCATTCATTAAGGGGGCACCAAATAGGTGGCCAGCATTACCACCTACAAGCTGGTCCCGTAATTTAGAATCGAGTCAAGTGACAAGATCAGAACACTAGATCCCGCACCTCCAGAGGTAAATTTTCATTGTATTATGATACTTTTTTATATTGTTTGTAAAGCCTAAGATGTAATTTGATGTTTTACGGTGTTGAACATGTAGGAAATTAGAATAGCTAATGTGGAAATTCATCACCCAGGTATTAACACACCAAATGGAAATTTCTCAGATATCAAAAGTTTTTGTTTTCACTCATTTCTAAAACTGATCATGACAGCATTTGGACCAAGAATCAAATATGCTTACTACAAATGTGATTACTTCGACTACATCAAGCTGTTTCAGTTTTCCCCCCCATTTATATTCTCCCTCTTGTATCGCAATATCTGCATGCTAAACATGTCATCAAAAATAATCAAGATGAAAGGGCTAATAATAATGAATTAAACTATACAGCAAAATTTAAATATAATAAAATCTTCCCAGAAAAGCAATCTTGCACATAAGATTTACTCTTATAGTAAATGATATGATATGAGAGTTTGCAAATTTAACAAATGTGAATGCAATACATTTTAGAGGTGGATTTAAATCACCCCCAGATTCTTTCAATATACTGGGCCATAAATAAGTCATTGAATATGAAGAATGAAGCTTTAAATATTAATAAAACTCTTTATACAACCATTGGCTTTAAAATGTAAAAAGTAAGTTTAACTTTGTAACATTAATCATAGTATCTATTAAAAAAATCAACTTACTGGAACTTGGTGCTGATCTGGACCCATGCTAAAAAAAAAGAAGAAATGGTAAAAGCATAGTAAAAGTTTGACACTATAAAAAATATTGATAAGAAAAAGATATTTTTAAAGTAAAGTACAAGTAATTAAGAGTTTCAGAAGGGAGGGATTAAAAGGCAATGTATGAATCCTTATGTAATTTGTGCTATGTATATGTTTTCAATCCTTTACCTTAAACTGAGATTCCCAACTTGTAGCACCCACCCTCACTTTTTATTTCAAATACTAATATAAGTTTAAACTGTATGATAATTTCAAACAAAATTATTTCAAAGTTCTAAAATTTTTACTATACATTCAGTCACAAAATTGATATATCAATAAAATTTATTTGAACAATATAATAATACAATGTATGAGATTAAGGCTACCAAGCAGTTTTTTTTAAAAAATTATTATTGGGGGGGGGGGGGGCTTTTACTAAAATTATTACTGGTATAAAATGTATTGCAGTTAAAAAATGTCCCAGCAAAAAGGTAAATACATTTTATATATTAAAAAAGCTAAATATATAATTACGGTTCCTTTAAAATAAATTTTTAATGATTAAAATTATTTTTTTATGAACTAGTTTAAGGATTATTAGTGAAAAGGGTATGATATAAATATACATGCAAAAATACTAGTAGAAAATTAAATTTAAATGAATTACCATATCTTATTTAAATTATCCGTTTCCTTTTAATATGTGATTTCAGCATCAATATATTTATGAATTTTCCATTTACTTTTTTTCAAGTCAGAATATTAATCAGTATTAACACTAGAAAGACGGGAATTTTTTTTTCTTACTAAAAAGACTGAGTGCCATCATTCTGATGGTTGGAAATAAAATCAAGAATATAAATTTAATTTTTTTTAAATGGTTAAATACTTAAAATTTTGAACTATTTCATACCAATACATAATAAATTAGTACATATTTAAATATATTTTTATACAGGTATGCTGAGCTGACAACCTGGTGTGGTTTATCTGCAAATATATGAATGGTTTGTACAGTCCTTAATTTTCAACACCAATATTTCCGAAGAGAAATCTTCAGAAGTTATTTGCAAAAAGGGCAAGAGACGAAAAGTAACTAACATTTTTTCAGTATTATTTTAAAGATTTCTGCCTGTTTTCTATATTGCCATCAAATCGACGGCTTTCAGTCTTAGTAGGTGTACAACACCTTTTCTCTCCCTCTTTACTACTGAATATAATTTGTAAATGTGTGTGCATATTTTGCATAAAATTAGAAAAAGTCATAAAATTTCAGAAGCCTGAGGACATAATACAGACTTAATGCTCAATAGTATGTCCAAAACCATCAAAATGACGGCAGCCGTCTTTCTAGTGTTCAGGATTTTTAAGTAAGTAGTGTTAGTTTTAAGTAAGTAGTATAGTTTAAGTACTGTTAGGGATTTTGTATCTACTATTTTGTTACTATTTTTGTCTCTTCATAATTTGTACTAGATAAAGACAATTTCTGAAGATATACTTGATGAAATACAACTAGATTATACCTTTTAAATTTCAAGTGACTTTATAAATCAAAACTATCATTTCTAATTGAGAAGGTATAAAAACCTCTCACTTATGACATGGCATATTTTTAAACCTTCAATTTACTATGCTCATAATGATGGCTTTTCCATTAACAGATTTTCATTTTCTAAATCTCACATTAAATGTTTTATGAAGCCACCTCAAAAAGTACTGGTATACAAATTTACTTTTTATCACAAGAAATTTTTTTTTAAAAATGGGTCAATGGTGCTTCAAAAGAATCAAATGTGTTTTCTTTACATGGTATAGTCAAATATTCTTATACACAGCTGTGTCAAGTCTGTAAAATTATTTTCTATTACAAGATTTGAAATCATACAGTATTGGTTAATGAATTATGCTTGACAAAAGATCATAAAGACAAGAAAATAAATGAAAAAAGTACAAAATGCTGGATGACTATCACCCTATGCTTCAATCACACTTTCAGATAAGTTAAAGTGCTTAATGATAAAAATTAACTTACATCAGATTCTTCAACTATCACAGACTGTACATTTTCTCCACGCAGAATAACAACACCATAATTCTTCTTCACTTCAATAACTTCCTTAGTTCGAGCAGGCTTGAATTTCTTGTATTCCACACAATCTTGTAATACCATATTCATATGTTTATCGTAAGCGACAAACTTTCCAATGAAGGTTCTGTTATCACATAAGATGACTCTCATCTTAGAATTCAACAGCTGAAGAACTCTATTATTTCTGCTTACAGTCTATAAAAGCAAAAATAAATTTATATATACACACAAAACGAAGTAAGCATCAACTTAGTTATAGCACTAATGAAATCTTATTCCACAAGTTTAACAAAAGTTTAAATATTATAAATACTCTCCTTTTACATATTACAGATAAACTAGCTGAATACCCGTGCTTTGTTACGGAGTACATTTTAGGATAATTACAATGAAAAAATAATGAAATCGCTTTTTAGAGGATTTCCCCATAAACAATATTTTTTGTTTCTTCATCAGGCAGAATTAATATTACCATGCTTGTCTGCAGACTTATGCGTGAGCAAGCTACTTAGAACTGAACGTGGGAGAAACAAATTTCTCTTAAATCTACACCAGTGTATTTTAAAGTTTGGCCTTAAGACTCATTGTCATGGTGAAGGATACTCTAAAGGGAAATTGCAGTTTCTTAAACTCAAAGGGGAGGTCATTGGGTATTAGAGGAATGTATAGCATGAACACTTTTTCTCCTTGAGCACACTTGGTTAAAATAATGGCTTCGATTAAATTTTTATGCAGGGCTTTGACTTGTAGTCTAGTGCCATTACACAATTTCGGTGGTTTTAAATTCCGAAGGAGCTTTATGGGTGTGCACTTCTGCAAAGAGAGCTTATGGTATGGAAGACCTGGTGGTTTAAAGGAATTCAAAACTCTACTGGATAGTTGACGGCATCATCTGAATTACAGACAGTGTCTATCAACTGTCAAAATTTCAGCCCTTTAGGTCCAGCGGTTTGGTCTGTGCAAGGTCTGCTAGTCAGTCAGTCATGGAACTTTTATAAATAGGTTTAATTTAATATCCATAAAACATACTAATTAGAATTAAGTTCTTAAAAAACTTCCATCGCAATTAGTCTAGTAGTTAAATTTTATCTTTTACCGTATTTTAATATTTTTTTTGTCAATTTATTTCGTTGTTATACATGTGATGCAAATTTAAAGTATCAGAAAAAGAAAAATCTCGTGATCAGCATTTAATAAATTAAATTCTAAAAATTAATCTTTAAAAATTCATCAAAAATTAGAAAATAGAGGTAAAGATTCGAAAAAAGATTTCATTTTAAAGTAATTTTATGATCTTTCTCGTGATATAAATTTTATAACCCTTGGATTATTATTTTAAATGCAAACTTTAAAGAATGTGACAAAAACAGTTTAAAAATTTAATTTAAAAAATCTAAGATTTTTTCAAAAATCTTTCTTAGTGAACCTCTACAGTATAAGAATCCCCATGCAAAATTTCAGTCCTTTAGGTCCAGTGGTTTGGTCTGTGTGTTATGTCAGTCAGTCAGTCTTAGAACTGTTTTATATATATAGATTTCAAATTCACATTCAAATATATTGAATTAAATTTTGGTAAATTAAAAAGTTAATTCTATTTTTTTCATAAAATACTATTTATTTAAAATCAATTATTGTTATAAATCTCTTTTGATTTCTAGAAATAAATAAATATAACTAAAACTTTACCTCAGGAGAGAAATTTTTCAATACTTTAAAGAATTCATTACAATTTAATCAGGACCAACTATGAAGCATGACAGCTTATAAATTTAAATACTATCAGAAATTAAAATACAGTTATTTCTAAACTTAATAAATAGGGCATCATTGGAAAATTTGTGAATGACAAGGAAAAAAAAAATAAAAGATGATTCTTAATTCAATCATATATAGGTAATGCAGATGTTACTGTCAATAATTTTCAATTAATATAATATCAAAATTTTAAGTTTGTTAGTTTTTAACAAAGAGAGAAAAAGACACTATATGATGTTATATATTTCAAAAACAAGAACCCTGAAAAGTTTAGCAACAGAATAAACAGGATTCTTTAAAATTAAGGACGTGTTTTAAAAACATTTTTCATTACATTTTATCATATATTCATCCATAACCTTCAGCAAAAGATGTCAGGCGAATTTCATTTTTGTTTCTGCTCTTAGTCATTTTGGCAAGAGTCCTTTCATTTATGGCAAAACTATTGTCTTAGTTGATTTAGGTGGTTTTTAGACAAAATAAAAATTTCCCCAATACTTTAAAAACTGGAAATAAATGTTGTCATCTATAGCCCTCTTTGATCACAGAGGAGTTTGTTTCCAAAATACTATTACATAAATGAACTTAAATTGTTAATTAACTTGCCTCTAACTGAATTATCTAAACTGGTCTGTTCCTATAAGGTGGCACTGAACCTCTGATGTTTTGATGCCATGTAAGTCAAAAGAAAATTTTTTCAAAAGTGCTTTAAAATATTTTCAGGTGTATTTTTTGCATCACATGTGACAATCCAACAAACAATAAGCAATTTTAATTTTTTGTGTTCTCTTTAAATTTAATTTTAAATGAGCATCAACTTTTTTAACTAAAGAAATAAGATGTGCATTTGATTGAAACTCTTTACAAGTACACCTAATTCTGTTTTTACATGACAGATACATTCCTGAAGAATACGTGTAAAAAAATTGCTGTAAAAAAAGACTGTATAAATGGAAGAAAAGATTGATTCCGGATCTAAAAACTCAGAAAAATAATTTTGAAAAAGCATATGAAAATATTAGTTTTAACCTTATTTTATTTCAACAAAATAGTACACATGTAATAAAAATGAAAAAGTTCTTCATGAACAACCAAAAAAAAAAAAAAAAAAGTTTTCAACAATCTGCCAATTCTTATACTTATATAATTACATCATTTGCAAAATAACAAGAGTACTTAATCTAAAGAGAATAAATAAAAGCATCCATTCAACTTCAATATTTAATAAATGTAAGGCATTCAATTTCAACCACCTACTAATAAAGCATTAGAATAATGAGTTCAAATTTTAAAACCCTCTAAGGTTAAAATTAAGGATATTCCTGCAAAATACCAAAATTCAGCTACTTATCACCTCAACATCAAATTTGACATCATTAGAAAGTAAAACTTAGAAAAATGGTTGCTATGCTTGGCGATAATTGCCTGGAACCATAAAATTCAATTTAGCCTATATTTCAATTTAAAAGCTTATGTAGCCTTGAACATCCATCTCCAAAAAAAAAAAAAAGGAAAATTAAAAAAAATTAAAAAAAAAAAAAAAAAATTATATATATATATATATACATATATATATATATATATATATATATATATATATATATATATGATTGGGAAAAACTTGCCAAAATCAGGATAAATAAAACTGATTGCAGTTTTATAGAAATAAAAAAAATGTAGAAATTTTTTTCTAGACAAACTATATGTACATCGATCACCAACCGTACTTAACTATAAACAGTTCTACCCTATAATTTTTTAAATAATTTACAATAAATATGAAAAATATGAGGAAATTACAGTATACTAATATTTTATAATACAGAAATATCAAGAAGTTTAGTAGAATTGAAAATGTAGAAACATCATTTATTAGAAAATTGAACTTTAATTGATAAACTTATATAACTTTGTACACCAACCAGGGTTAAGGATATTTTCTTTAGGTTGTGCGACAAACATAACCTTATTATATGATACCAAATACGTAACAGAGAGAATTTTGTGACCCTATGCTAAATTAATTTATTAGTATGCTGAATTGGTCACTAAATCTTAGATGATAAAACTTTATAGCCTATTTAATCTTCTTATTAATTGTGAGTCAAAATAAATGTGAAATGCTAAAATTCAAAATCTAAAAGACTACTGTAATGGTAACAAAGCAAACAACAAAATTATGTACACACAGATTATAAAGCCAATTTCAGACAATTTAAATAGCATAAATATTTCAGAATAAATCCTAAATCATATTGTTTCCTTATAACTGAAATTAAAGAACAGTATATTGTAATGCAAACCTTAAAATGAAAACCTGAATATATAATAAAAACTCACGTCGAAGGTTAATTTTCGCCTGACAATAATAAAATCTTGGCGTCTATATCACTGAAGAAAAATCTTTTATCCATTTATAAGATTGACTGCTGAACATATACGATAACAATTGGCGCATTTATTGCCCATGTGAAAAGAGGTACCCACTTCTTTACAAGAGCCGAAACACTAACAAACTGATCTCGTTATATATATATATATATATATATATATATATATATATATATATATATATATATATATATATATATATTTGTATGAGTTTTTGTTTAAATTCCTTTACACTTCATAACTGAAATCTTAGATATGACAGCAATTTTCTAACCTGGACATCCTTCCGTATTCTGGACTAAACATACGAATGAAATTCTCCCCTCCCCCCTCCGTTTATTAAAACGCATTTTTTGATAGCTCACATATACAACAATATTTGAAGACTCTTAATGTAATAAAAACAACTAATCTAATGCGCACACGTGAAAAAATTATCGAATATAGAATAAATGTGAAAATGTTCATACAATAAATACGAAAGTAAAGCATATATGAATTTCAATTTATGAATATGTACTTCACACATACAATATATAATATATATACATATATATGTATATAAATAAAGAAAATTACCATGTTAACAGAAAATATGTAGTAACAAAAATGTCGAAAATTGGAATTGTCAACGCAAAAGTTGAGGGGATCCGAAGTACAAAGCTTAACAAAATACAGTTATGATTTCAAAACAACTCATGCGCATGCGAAAGCCTCACGGAATCCGACTGCAGAAACAACCACTGATATTCAACTATCCCCCGAATTCAATGTAACGTTTTAGCTCTTTAGCTAGTTAGCTAGTTAGCTCTTTAGCCGATTCCGTATTCAAATGCCCAAAAAGAGCGAAATATCCGGTCGCCTGTTAGCTAACGCTTGCTAGGTGGTTTCTCTGGTGGTGTTTTTGTTTTGATTAAGGTTTCGACTAGTTTCTACTGTTTTGAAGTTAGTAATTAACTCTTTCTTGTATTTTTGAATATTCCAAATTATATTTATTTAGCAGTTACGTAAAATACGTTATAAATAAGCAAATTTTCTTTTGTTAATTAGATTAATCTTCTGTTACGAGCACTTAAAAAAAATTTCATGTTTACCGTTATGTATAATGATTTGGAAATTTACAGTAGACATTATGGTATTAGTGATTAGTATAATGATTAGAGAATTTCTGTAGCTTTAACCGCTTTCGCTTGTGTTGTAAAATGGACGAGTTATATACAGTTCGCACACACAAACGAAATATAGATTTTAACTATCAAACATTTGATCTCTTCTCAGTTTAGATATCCGTAGTGGAAGAGCACAGAAGAATTTTAGAAAATACGTTTAATTAATCATTCTTCGTGCTAAAGAATGAGAATTGTATCAATCACCAGAAACTTGGTAATAACACTACAAAATATTTGTATCTAAGCTGGAAAGCATTTTAAAAATTTATATTCCTCTTCCCAGACAAATTGCAAGCTTCAAGCCCAATACCTGTTCCCTGGAAATTAAATTTTGATGTATATAAAATGGGTTGTTCTTCCTGGCTGTTGCTCTTTTTTAATAAAAACCATAGTGGATATTGATTTTTCCCATTTATTACTCTTTTACATAAAAGGAACAATTTTATCTAGTATGTCTGTGAAGAAACTGCTCTCCCATGTGTGCAATAATTGTTTTATTGTGTTAAATTTTGTCAGTGTGTAATTGAATGCTTACCTAGAAGAAACTTTTTTTTCAATCTAAAAAAAAGTACAGCTATAATATGTCTTTAAATATGATTTTCATGAGCACAACATTAATTTCTGTTTGTTTCAATTTTATAAAATGTGGTTAATTCCAGTTTCCAGGACTTTACTTTTTTTCTTCTTTTTTAATATGTAAACAAAATTTAAGTGTTAGAAAAAGTCATGCCTTTTCAAAAGCAGTTACTAATCTTAAATTTTACAATGCACAAGCTGATTCCTGACCTAATATAATGTTCTATTAAAAATTAATCAAACTATATAACTAAAATCAAATTTGGCTTAACCATGGGTCTTGAAATTTCAGCCAGGACTATGAAATTTGGTACAAACCATGTTTTTGTAACTTACATTTATAATGTGATTCAATCAACTGCTTGTTGATTGTTCTCTGTGTGTTTCTTCAGAAAATTCTAAAATATTTGTGAAATTGTATTTTTTTTCTAAACTGCAAATTTACTGCTTTTTTTCATAACTGCAAAATTGAAGGTAACTTGAAATTTTAAATTTTTATCGCCACAAATTGAATAAAATATAGTAAATTAACTATGTAGTACTTCATTACTTTATCTTTTAAATATTGCTTATTTGCACCTAGTATAACGAATGAAATGAATACCTTAAAATTATATATTTGTTGCATAGCTATGAACCAAAATTAATGATAGTCGACCAAAAAAAAATACTATCAATTGTATTCCATTGTACTTAATTGTACTAATTGAATTGTGGATTAAATTGCTGAATTCCTCACATAGAAAAAAGATTAATGCAGAAATTAATTACATTTAATTTTGTTTGACTGTTATATTTATAATGTGATTCAATCAACTGCTTCTTGACTGTTCTCTGTGTGCTTCTTAAGAAAATTCTAAAGTATTTGTGAAATTGTATTTTTTTCTGCATAACTGCAAAATTTAAGATAACTTGAAATTTTGAATTTTTATCGCCACAAATTGAATAAAATATAGTAACTTAACTATGCATTACTTCGTTACTTTATCTTTTAAACATTGCTTATTTGCACCTAGTGTAATGCATGAAATGAATACCTTAAAATTGTATCTTTGAATAGGTATGATCAGGGCCTTTTTATCGCATGGGCAAATCGGGACTTTGCCCAGGGCCCCCTGATGCTAGGGGGCCCCAAAACCCCCTTGGTGTATGCACCTAGTACTTCTAATAGTATGTATTTTTATAAATGTCAATAAGAGGGGGCCCCCAAGTAGCATCTGCCCAGGGGCCCCCAGCGTTCATAATCGGGCCCTGGGTATGATTCAAACTCAGTGATAGTCGACAAAAACAAAGTACTATCAATTGTATTCCATTGTAATTGATAGTACTTTGCAGATATGTCACTCTGTAGATTAAAATACTAAACTACAATGCAGCTGAGTATTTTACTGTACTGGTGTATTTTACTGCTGCATTGTAGCTGTACTTTACAAAGTACTATCAATTGTATTCCATTGCAATTGATAGTACTTTACAGATATGTCACTCTGTAAGTTAAAATATTAAACTACAAAACTACAATGCAGCTGAGTATTTTACTGCCCTATTCCTCATAAAGAAAAAGATTAATACAGAAATTAATTATATTTAATTTTGTTTGACTGTTATATTTGTGAAACTGTGTTTTTTTCTGCATGACTACAACATTTAACATAACTTGCATTTTTTTTTTTTTCGCCACAAATTGAAAAAAGATAGTAACTTAAGTATGCAGTACTTCAAATACTTTATCTTTTAAACATTGCTTATTTGCACCTAGTGTAAGGAATGAAATGAATATCTTAAAATTGTATATTTGCAATGAACCAAAATCAGTGATAGTCGAAAAAAAACAAAGTACTATCAATTGTATTCCCCTTGTACTTCAATTAAACTAGATTTAGCACTTTCTTCATTTACACATGGATATGTTTAAAAGAGTGTAAATCTATTTATTTTCTTAAAAGGATATTGTATCAACATTTAAAAGATTGAGCTAAATGAATTCTTGTGCAGTGCTGTATTTATACTGAAGCAGTGTCTGTACTTGCAATTTTTTTGGCTACTATTAATTGTGATGCATAATTTGAATGTTATGAGTTCTAAATCTTAACTGAGAATAATCAGGTGAGTACATCTTAAATAATACTATTTAATTTAAAGTTTGTCTGTATAATATAATCTGTATATTTGAAAATTTTAAATACAATACTGTTAGTTTTAAATACCATGCTGTTAGTATAAACTTCAGAGATTTGAATGTGTTTTCTTTCAGATGGGAAACACATCAATGTGATAACTATTTTAAAAGCTTTTATTAAATGTATTTAATTGAAAGAAGGGCATCACATAAAGTTCTGTGTATCATTTTATCAGAAACTTTTTTTTATGTTAAAATAAATAGCTTTTGGAAGGTTAGATTACTGAATACAACGATATTTTAACATTTAGCTAAACTTTGTTTTAAATATATTTTACCTCATATCCTCCATATTCGTAATATTTTTCATCATCTGTATTCTCTACTAATTAATTTTAAAAAATGTGGCATTTTGCTAAAAGAAAAGAAAAATAAAGCTTCCGGTAATTTAACATAGTGAATTATAAATATTTCAAATAAAGTTGAACATAGAATTATGAAAATATTTGTAAGTATTCTATCCACAAATTTAAAATCATTTGATTCATTTTTCTTTTGTTGCGTATCCAGGCATTACTCGTTTTTATTATATTTATTTTATCAGTTCCGAAGTTTCCATGTTTGTTTACATTTGATGTCGCGCTGGCGATGAATTTGGGCTGTCTGATTGGCTTACTGAGAGCATTCGCTTAAAAGCTTCCGAGGTTTGCCGAACATTCCCTCGTCGGAGAGTGGTGCTCGGATCGGAGAGCTAACGGGCCATTTGAATGCCGATGTGCTAACAGTTAGCAAAATTGAGGTTTGCTAAAGAGCTAACTAACCAACTAGCTAAAGAGCTAAAACGTTACATTGAATCCGGCCCATAGGGCCGGATTCAATGTAACGTTTTAGCTCTATAACGATGTAACGTTTTAGCTTTATAACATAACGATCGGTTTCTCTCGCTAATTGCCTCACTATCGCAAATTTGAATTCAGTTGCAACACTTCAATACAATAGCTATTTAGCAAAAGTGGTTGACGCTGCGGTTTCAAAACGGCGAGATGTCCATTGCAGATTGTCCATTGCGAACTTTTATGAAATAAAATTAAAGAAAATTGACTGTAGTGACATCATTTTCATCTCTTCACGTTGTGATTTTCTTTTGTTCAAGTGGTAACTGTGAAAATTTTTGGAACTGTTGAATGAAACAAAAAAGGCGAATTATTCATTGTGAAGATCTGTTGTCTTTCGTTTTTTCTCTTATTTCTCATTAATAAAATTATTTGAAGAAGTTGTTCATTGCAGTGAATTAATAATACACTTGACATCATACAGTGAATTAATAATACACTTGACATCATACAGTGATCTTCATTGGTGACCAGAGACGTAATTGATTGCAGTAAAATGACTACTAACGATGACACAGAAAACGCATCGGAAAGATCCTCAATTGCCAGGGTAAGTGCAAAAATTCCTCCTTTTTGGAAAACCGACCTCAAAATATGGTTTCTACAGATCGAAGCCCAATTCCGCAAAGCTGGAATTTCCGTTGATCAAACAAAATTTGATTATGTAGCCAGTTCGATCGAAGCGGAAACATCGTCATAAGTTGCAGATATTCTCATCAAACCACCAGACGACAGGAAATATCTGGCCATTAATAGGAGGCTTATTGAAATTTTTGCCGATTCTGAAACACAGAAAACTCAAAAACTTCTGTCTGAATTGAAAATGGGTGATAAGAAGCCATCCCAACTTCTCTGCCAAATGAGCAACTTGGCAACGGATAAGGTGCCGGATGAATTCTTGAAAACCATGTGGATGCAACGACTACCGCTTAATATGCGGAGCATTTTGTCTGTAAGCAGTGATGATTTGTCCAAATTATCGACGATGGCTGACAAAATATGGGAATTAAATTCCAACTCACCTCAGGTAGCTCGTATTGTTTCTCCGCCAACTAATAACAATATTGCCCAAGATCTACAGGAACAGATATCAATTTTGGTACTTCAAATAACAAAAATGAACAGGAATAGACATAGAGATTACAGCCCACAAAGACATAGGGACAGATCGAATTCAAGAAACCGTTCCAAGAATAATAGTGACCCAAATTTCTATGATTTTCACCAATGCTTTGGCGAGAGAGCTTACAAGTGCACTCCGCCATGTAAATATCAGGTTTCGAAACAGGGAAACTGAATCCCCGACTTTCGAGGGTGACCGAAGGTCAAGGGGTCGAGCTGAGTTGTCTATATATTCGTGAAAACGCATCAGCAACCCATTTTTTAATTGACACTGGAGCAGAAATATAAGTTATCTCACCATCACCTTCGATAAAATAAACTGTTTCTAAACTTGAGCTGTTTGCGGCTAACGGTACAAAAATCAAAGCATATGGTCAAAAATTGTTGGAAATGGAATTGGGACTACGCAAATCTTTCAGCTGGCCTTTTATAATCGCAGATGTCAATAAACCTATTGTTGGAATAGACTTTACCCAGACTTTCTTTCAGATTTTAACTTATTAGTCGACGGTAAAAATGGAAAACTAATTGACTGTACCACCTCATTGACGACTAAAGGCCGAATTCAATGTAACGTTTTAGCTCTTTAGCTAGTTGGCTAGTTAGCTCTTTAGCAAACCTCAATTTTGCTAACTGTTAGCACAGCGGCATTCAAATGGCCCGTTAGCTCTCCGATCCGAGCACCACTCTCCGACGAGGGAATGTTCGGCAAACCTCGGAAGCTTTTAAACGAATGCTCTCAGTAAGCCAATCAGTCAGCCCAAATTCATCGCCAGCGCGACATCAAAAGTAAACAAACATGGAAACTTCGGAACTGATAAAATAAATATAATAAAAACGAGTAATGCCTGGATACGCAACAAAAGAAAAATGAATCAAATCATTTTAAATTTGTGGATAGAATACTTACAAATATTTTCATAATTCTATGTTCAACTTTATTTGAAATATTTATAATTCACTATGTTAAATTACCGGAAGCTTTATTTTTCTTTTCTTTTAGCAAAATGCCACATTTTTTAAAATTGATTAGTAGAGATGAAAAATATTTCTAATATGGAGGATATGAAGTAAAATATATTTAAAACAAAGTTTAGCTAAATGTTAAAATATCGTTGTATTCAGTAATCTAACCTTCCAAAATCTATTCATTTTGACATAAAAAAGTTTCTGATAAAATGATACACTGAACTTTATGTGATGTCCTTGTTTCAATTAAATACATTTAATAAAAGCTTTTAAAATAGTTATCTCATTGATGTGTTTCCCATCTGAAATAAAACACATTCAAATCTCTGAAGTTTATACTAACAGCATGGTATTTAAAACTAACAGTATTGTATTTAAAATATTCAAATATACACATTATATTATACAGACAAACTTTAAATTAAATAGTATTATTTAAGATGTACTCACCTGATTATTCTCAGTTAAGATTTAGAACTCATAACATTCAAATTATGCATCACAATTAATAGTAGCCAAAAAAATTGCAAGTACAGACACTGCTTCAGTATAAATACAGCACTGCACAAGAATTCATTTAGCTCAATCTTTTAAATGTTGATACAATATCCTTTTAAGAAAATAAATAGATTTACACTCTTTTAAACATATCCATGTGTAAATGAAGAAAGTGCTAAATCTAGTTTAATTGAAGTACAAGGGGAATACAATTGATAGTACTTTGTTTTTTTTCGACTATCACTGATTTTGGTTCATTGCAAATATACAATTTTAAGATATTCATTTCATTCCTTACACTAGGTGCAAATAAGCAATGTTTAAAAGATAAGTATGCAGTACTTCAAATACTTAAAGTTACTATCTTTTTTCAATTTGTGGCGATAAAAATTTAAAATTTCAAGTTATCTTAAATGTAGTCATGCAGAAAAAAAAACAGTTTCACAAATATAACTGTGAAGAATTCTTATATTTCAAAATAATACCTCAATTTTCAATACTGCAGAAAACACATTTATTTAAAAAATTAATTTAACATACCAACTAGAGCCCAAGGCTCACCTAGTTCTAAGATATTTATGGAATACTAAAAAACAACAACTAGAGCCCAAGGCTCACCTAGTTCTAAGATATTTATAGAATACTGAAAAAACAAAGTTTTTCTTTTAATAAAAAGAAACGAGAGTTTCCTTGTTGCCACAGCATAAAAAAGAAATACTTTTTCATCTCGTTCAGTTCACGGTGACAAAATTAAACAATGATAAATAAATTCGCGTGAACAAAATAATAAATTTAAATAATCGTTTTGCTTTTAACATAAAAAATTGAAACTTATGAAGCGGATTTCACATCCTCCCACCTTGAGATGTGGAAGTTCCACAACTCAACAACTATATTAGAGATCCAGCCTTTCGGGAATTTTGACAGTCCGCCCTAGCCTTGTCTTGTTTTGAACAACTGCACAGTCGATGGAGTTGTCGCCAGAACACTTAGGAATAGCATCCTTCATAGAGGCGATATTTGTAGATAATACACTTTTATCCAGTGGAAAAGGCGAATCGTTAGAAGAAATCTCCAAAGGGAAGACGCGCTGAATCGGACGAAGAATTTCTCCACGAGAAGTTCTAAGTTTGATGAGTCGACAAACACCATCTTTCCCTGGCAGAATTTCTATCACTTTTTCCAGTGACCAGTCGATTCGATTAGCGTTATCACTTTTTATGAGAACAATATCCCCGGGAGCTATCTTCGAAGTTCTAGTGTTTTCCGACCTCCTTATCAAAGATCCAAGATATTCGGACCTGAACCTCTTCCTAATATCCTTCTGCAAAGTTATCCTGTATTTGATACCATGGTTGAGACTTTTATGATCAGCAGCATCACAGTCTGGAACACCAGAGATCTTGATATCCTGAAGAAACATGGCAGGGGTAAGTGGAACAAATTCTGAGTCACATTCGTCGATATAAGTCAAAGGGCGTGAGTTGATAACGGATTCACAATCACAAATAATAGTCGCCAATTCTTCGAATGTCAAACTTGCTCTTCCAAGTATTCTTCTCAGAAGACTTTTGAGAATACCAATTATCCTCTCCCACCATCCACCCCACCAAGGTGAAGAAGGGGGATTAAACTTCCACCTAATTGGATGAAGAACATTGTCGTTGCAGATGCGGTCCCAGTCTAAACTTCTAAGCAAATTGGAAGCTCCGACGAAATTAGTACCATTATCACAGTACATGGTTTCACATCGGCCTCTCCGAGCTATAAATCGCCGTAGAGCTAGTAAAAAGCTTTCGGTTGATAGTGATGAAACAAGCTCTAAGTGGACAGCTCTATATACGGCGCAGGTAAAAATGCATACCCACGCTTTCTTTCCATCCTTCAAAAATAAAGGCCCCGCCAGGTCAGTTCCACAGATCTCGAACACATTTGCCTGTCGTATTCGATCTTCAGGCAAAGGAGCAGATACAGCATCACAACATTTAGAAGAAAATCTTTTGCAAGAGACACACTTTGAGATAACAGAACGCACTGTTTTTCTTCCACTCAAAATCCAAAAATGTTCTCTCAAAATATTAAGTAAAATTTGAGTTTCAGCATGACTATTTTTGATATGATGAGAAAATATTAGTCTTTTGACAACTTCATGATTGGACGGGAGAACAGCTGGTTCCCTAAAATCTTCTGTATCCTGACGGAAAACGATTTTCGTCTTGAGCCGTATTATTCCATCGGTATCCTTATGCGCACTCAAAGATTTTAGTTTTTCATTATGTTCGTTCACAAAAGATTCAAATTGGACCAATTTTATCACTTGTTTCTCTGCTGCCCTGTATTCTTCAGCATCCAGATCTCCCTTTTTTCTGAGCTGAACATCGCATCTACAGTTATTTACAAATCTCAAAATCCATCCCACTAACTTCACAATGCTTTCATACTTTGAAAAGCGCTGATAAAACCAGCCTGCAGATGAATCTTGATTTACAGATACCAAAGCAAAAATTGAGCTTTTCTTTTTCTCTTTTAGTATCTCATCTTCATCAAGCTCATATTCATTGCATGGTCCTTCGTCTTCAAATAAAGTAAGCCATTTTGGCCCCTCCCACCATCTGGTTTTCATTAAAGTACTTGCTTTGCATCCTCGGGAGGGCAAATCTGCTGGATTTTCAAATCCAGAAATATGGCGCCAAGAAAAAACTTGGCTGATATTCCGTATTTCTTGAACTCTGTTATTTACGAAAATAGACCAATTTTCATCCTTAATGATCCAAGTAAGAACGGTAGTGGAATCACTCCAATAAAAACATCTAATATCCGTCCATCCAAGAGCATCTAACACAGATTTCGTTAATCTTGCTCCCACCAATGCAGCAAGAAGCTCTAATCTTGGAATTGTCACAACTTTTAGAGGAGATATTCGGGATCTCGAGGCTAAAAAATGCACCATTCCACATTCTCCCTCTTGTACAAGATACGTAACGGCGGCATATGCATCCCTACTTGCGTCACAAAAGGTATGAATGGAGAAGTTCTTCATATTTTCTGAAGTAATGTTGATCCAGCGAGGAACGGCAACATTCTCCAATACTTTTAGTTCCCTAAACCATTGTAAAAATTCTTGTCGAAGGGATCCAGGGATTTCTTCGTCCCATCCCAACGATAATTTCCAGGTTTTTTGTAGCATAATCTTGGGACAAAGCATTACAGGTGAGACAAATCCAAAAGGGTCAAACACTTTGTGAGTAACAGATAATATTGTACGTTTAGTGATGTTGTCGACATTTACTTCTTTCAACCAGCTGATATTTAGCGAAAATCAGTCTTCAGTTTTATTCCATTGAAGGCCTAGCAGATCCGCTTTATTGGATCCTCCATCTTCTGTTAGTGAAGATTCCCAATCCCGCAGAATGAAACCACCTTTTTTTAATAGCTCATTAGAAACACTTATCAATCGCTGCAAATCTAATTCATTGTGGACGCTAGTTACTAGATTGTCCTCATAAAAGCTCTTCAAAAGACAACCAGTTACAAAAGGATCAACGTCAGCATTTTGTTCAAGATGATACTTCAATACAGCTCCTAATAGAAATGGACTGCTGCGAACGCCAAAAACTACTCTGGTATGACGAAAAAACCTGTAGTCTTTGCAAGCCTTATTTTTCCACCATAGAAATCTCAAAAAGTCTCTGTCTTCTCTACAGAGGCCAATTTGCAAAAAGGCTTTCTTTATGTCTGCAATTACACCAATCTTCTTTTCTCGAAACCACAGCAAAATATCAGGGATGTGCTCAATCAAGTTTGGACCACTATGTAAGGAGTCATTTAGTGACGGATGTCCCTTTAATCGAGCAGATGCATCAAAAACCGGGCGAATCGGAGTTGTCTTACTATCTTTGATAACAGGTCTGTGAGGTAGATAATTAGCAGGCAAATCTTTATCTTCAACTGGTACTTCTTCAATAATCCCTTCACGCAGCCATTCGAAAAATATGCCTTCATAACTATCGTACAAATTTTCCTGAAATAACTTCTTGGTTGTGGTGTCTAACCTTCTTTTAGCTTGTTCAAAATTGTCCGGTAAAGGCACACAGTTATCCAACCAAGGCAAGTGAACTTCATAGCGATTATCTTCGTTGTACCTAACAGTTTGAAGAAAATTTTCAGTAGTCAAATCCTCTTGCTCTTTCTTAGAGAGCTTTTCAATAGGATCCTTGATTCCAATAGAATCCAGTTTCCAGAAGTTCGAAATGTCAAACTCTTTAACGTAAAGTGATGTCACTAACATGGCATTGCTTGTAGTAACTTCACTATCAGGAACTTTCCCTAACAAAGTCCACCCAAGCAAAGTTTCAATGGCCACTAATCCGCTTGATAAGACCCTACGCTGACCGGTTAAAATCTTTCCAAAAAGATCAGCTCCTATAAGTACTTGTACGGCTTGTGGCTTTTCTCCAACATCACTTAATGTTATATCCCTTTCTTGAAGCTCTTTTAACCAAGGCCCTGAATTCACGGGTGTTACATCATTACAAATAACTACCTGATCCAATGCTTCAAAGTTGCAAGCAAAATTGTTCTTAATATTTTTCAACCTAATTCTGTAACATGTATGTACAAATTCTTTAGATTTAATCCCGCCAAACAGTGAATGTGTAAGGTATACACAAGATTCGATTCACAAGAATCGAACTTTTGAGTGAATTAAAGAAGCTGCTTCAGATATGCTAATTTTGGCATACGCGCTTAGTATAAATACCACGCAGCGTCATTAATGAAAAAAGAGGGAGTTGTTGTTAAGGTTGAAAAGGTGTTATCCTGCGCTAGTGCTTTACGGGCCAGAAGTTTACGTGGCAGTACTGCTGGTTTGACTTACTGTTCGTGAGTATAAAAATATATTGTCCTTAAAAGCTGTATTTACATTCCGTACAAGTAGTACGCATGCTTATTGCTGTAAAAGCCAATTATATGTGCAATGAATCCAATAAACATTGTTTCATGTATAAATTGTGTTTGTATATAATTCAAATAGAGTGCCACTTCAAATTATATACACCCAAGTCTGGGTAGAAGTGAGCATAGAATCTCTATACTGGCGCCCGAAAAATATATATACCCTGGTAGTTAGCGTTAAATTTGTAACGAAGAACATAATTGAAATTAAAAACTGTGTACTGTGTACGTATATTGATAAAATTGTTGCAAGTACTTATATACTATTTAAAAAATGAGTGTTGTAGAACAAAATCCTGCTGGAAATTTTCCTCGGGTAATTATGGTTCAGCAAATTGCGCCATTCGAAGCCACCTTCAATGGCGGCCCCTCAAGCCAATTCCTAAAGAAAATTGAGCATTACTTTCAGCAACAATGCACCCCAGAGGGGGATAAACTTAAAATTGCTCTAGCCGCTTTAAGAGGTAGTGCATATCAGTGGTACACGTGTATGCAAAGCAGTAATCTGATTTTTGACTATTCGTCATTCAAGCAACAGTTTCTTAGCGTTTTTCCAAAGACCTTTAATCAAAGTGAAATTGAAGCGGAAATTTATTCGCTAAGGCAACGTGAAGGTCAGTCTGCATTAGATTTTGCTATGGAAAAGATTTCCAAGTGTGAGGAATATTTAGAGGGAATGACGGAAGCGATAATCTTAAAAATAGTTATCCAACGTTTGAAGCCAAGTGTTCAAGATTTTTTAGATAATCAAACAATTACAAGCAAGGTTACCCTCCTTCAAGCTTTAGCTAAATATGACAATAGACATTTCTTCGCTACCCCTCACCGTCATTCAGGTACGAGAGATTTTATACAGCCGCGCCAAAATTTTTCGCGAGTTTCAAACCAGCAGCGTAAGCAGTACCGCAGGCAAAATAATAGAAGCGCACGGCGTTATAATGAAATTAGTGCACTTAAAGAAAATATGCAAGCACCTTACTTGCACTGGCAAGTTGATTCACATGATATGGTTCAACCTGTTGAAACTGTGTGGTCAAATGTATTATTTTGTCCGAGTAGTAATCATTATTTTGAGAATAGTGAAAGTCAGGGTATTTTTGTGGCTTATAAAGAAAGTGAGTCTAGCTGGAATAATGCGGTAATTCCAGTACAAATTTCTGAAAATAGGGCCGATACTAATGCTAGTGGTTTAGAAAATAAATCATCGGACACTTCTATTAATGCTATACCTGATATTATTAATGCTATACCTGATATTATTGATGCTATACCTGATATTTTAGATGATATTCACACATCTGTTAATGAAGGAAATTTAGTAGATGACGAAGTATGCGTTACGGAAGTTAGTGAATACTTATTAGTTGACGACAATAAAAATTCTTTAAACGATAGTAGGAACTTGCTAGGTGATGATATTATTTCAAGTTTCCAGCCGAATGAGGATTGTGTAGGCCAGGTTGATAATATGGTTTTAAATAAAGTACATGAAAACCAGACTGAGAATCAGGATGAAAAGTTGACACAGAGTTATACTATAGGTAGTTTAGCTGATGCTTCGGAAGTTATAGAGAAAGTTTGCAATAAAACGCACCAGTACGAAAAGCTTAATCTTCCTAAAACTGAAGCAGTGTTAAAGAATTTAAATGATAACGATTCTGATATCGCAAGTTTCAAAGAGACTTTTTCGTCAAAAGAGGATAAAACTAAAGTTAAGGGGGATAAAAAACGTGAAAAAGAGCCTTCAGGTTCCAGCATTAAAACTGCTAATACTGAAGTAATTAAGGCGGTAAACAAGAAGTCGTATAAGCACAAATACGAAAAACAGAGTCAGGTTGTTGAAAAACATGACACAAGCAGCGAGATAAATCCAGTTACTAAACACGTTGGTGCGGCGTATAAGTTTCAAAAAATAGAATCTGCATTAAAATCTAATGTCTATACTCTAAAAAGTACGGAGAAAAGTAAAGTGTGCACTACAAAACCTCCATCTAAGGATGAACGTGGCACACATAAGGTACACAAGGTTGTAAAAAGGAAGAATGACAATTTTAAAGCTCCTTTGCATAAGCACAGGGAACGCAAGATATCAGCCGCCCAGCAAGGTTGGCCTCCTCCCAAGAGACCTCCTGTCCATCGTCAAGCCGGACCAGCGCCTCAGGACCTACGACCTGCTGCACGAAGGATGCCCACACGGTCAACGAACCCCTTTACTAGGACTGCGACCATCAAGAGAGGTTCAGCGGATTGGACAAACTGGTGCAGTGAAGTTGCTGCATTCATGAGGAACAAGTCTTGTATCAACTTTCTTATTCTAACTCCCACCCTTTAATAAAATCGAACCAAATTGGTTTGAAGTTCCCCATTGTATATACTGTGTAAACATTTTGAGGGGAAGGAGTGAGCCACTGAAAAAAAAACGGCATACTGTTTTATAAATTTTTGAAGGGGACATGTAGTGAAAAAAATAATACATACTAACTACAGATAACAAACAACTAACATACTAACTTCACAAATCATAACACATGTACATTATAAATTGGGGGAGAGCAGATACAGTCAAGAAATGTCATGCTGTGCAATTGTGTTGTCACTTTTAATTAAAATAGATATTTTAGGGCGCAGTTGGCCAGCCCAGTATCCGCAACTCTGCAAATCCACTGTGTAATGGTGTCACCTGGACCCTTCGGGGTTAGTTTTGTAAAATGGTAGTGGCGTTTTTCCCCCACACAACGTGTGGAAGGTTTTTTGGCTTTGCCACCCATTATGTAAAAAAGTCAGACCAGCACGCGTTTTCAATTAGTTAACTGAAGCCGTTCAGACCTCAGTTACCTAATTTTTTTTTTCGAGGGAGGCCAGTGTAAGGTATACACAAGATTCGATTCACAAGAATCGAACTTTTGAGTGAATTAAAGAAGCTGCTTCAGATATGCTAATTTTGGCATACGCGCTTAGTATAAATACCACGCAGCGTCATTAATGAAAAAAGAGGGAGTTGTTGTTAAGGTTGAAAAGGTGTTATCCTGCGCTAGTGCTTTACGGGCCAGAAGTTTACGTGGCAGTACTGCTGGTTTGACTTACTGTTCGTGAGTATAAAAATATATTGTCCTTAAAAGCTGTATTTACATTCCGTACAAGTAGTACGCATGCTTATTGCTGTAAAAGCCAATTATATGTGCAATGAATCCAATAAACATTGTTTCATGTATAAATTGTGTTTGTATATAATTCAAATAGAGTGCCACTTCAAATTATATACACCCAAGTCTGGGTAGAAGTGAGCATAGAATCTCTATAAATGTACTAGAGTTTCTTTCTTTACAGGTGCGTATCCCATTTCTTCAGTAAGACTCTTAACAATATAAGACTTTTGCGAGCCGGTGTCCAGAACAATTCGCACGATATTTTCCTTCTTATCTGATATGAGCTTGCACTTTAGAGTCTGTAAAAACACTTTAGGACCCACACTCAGGTTAGACATGTTGACCTCTTTGACAACTTCAGCTTCTGTCTTTTTGAAATCACTTTTGTTTGACTCGTTTGTTTCGCACATCAAGGGAACATGTTTCTTCCCACAAATTACGCATCTCAAAAATGAACATTTTCGGACGGGGTGACCGGGAGCCAGACAGGCATAACAACAATTTTTCTCCTTTAAAATCTTTTGTTTTTCAGCTAAACTCATTCTTTGTGCTGAAAAACAGTCTGCACTGGAATGAGTTTTCTCGCAAAACACACACGACTTTTTGGTTTCTTGAGTATGCGGATTGGTAAAAAGACCGGAGGCTGTGGGTGTTTTATTCTGTTTTACTCTTGGTTCAAATTTCTTATTTCTAAACCCAATATTGTCTTTCTTTTTGTTTAAGCCGAAACCTTGCATCGCCAAACAAATCCTTTCCTCGGATTCTACTTCAGATTTTAAGAATTTTAGTAAGCTACTAAGCCTTTCTTGCGGTTCACCACAATGGTTGAAATTAGGACTTCTTTGTCTTTGCCATGCTCTTAGTATATCTTCCGGTAAGCATGACTCAACCAAAGGGTGAAGTAGAGCAGCGCTTTTATCCGTTGTTACTCCAAGTGTCTCTAATGCCCTGATCTGAGTCTCCAAATGGTCATACAGCGCACATAAATTAGCAGTAGAACTTTGCGAAGCGTTTTGCAAAACCAATTTACAAAGCTCGCGGACATAGAATTCTATAAGTAAATCAGTTCGACCAAAACGCGATTTTAAAGATTCGACAGCTTTGCCGTAGTTGGCGCCGGTTGGCGGAAAACTTTCCACTACCTCCCGAGCGCGCGAGCCACTAACGGTTGCTTGCACTAAATACAGAAATTTATTTTCTGGTGCTATATCAACATCATTATGAACATGTTCGAACTGGCTCCAAAATGGCAACCAGTCCTTTAAATCTCCCGAAAAATGACGTAATTCTAACTTAGGTAAGTGAAATTTCTTCTTTACACTACCTGACTCTGGAGATTGATCATCTTGAGTATCTAAAGCTGTCCGGAAGTTTAATCTCGCCAATTCCAGCTCATGTTGTCTTTGTCGTTCTCTTTCTTCGTCTTGGCACTTATTCTCTTCGTCTTGGCGCTTTTTCTCTTCGTCTTGGAGTTCTTTAATTTTAGCCTCCTCTTCTTTTTTCTGCCTTTCAGAAACAGTTGTGGCTAATACGGCTGAAACAAAGGCCGGATCTTCTTTATATTCTTTACTATTTAAAATTACATCTTTCAGTGTAGATATGGTAACTTTCAACGGTAAGTCCTCGTTAATCTCTTGACACAAATAAATTAAGTCTTCTTTCTTGAAGCCTTTAACAGATTTAAGCATATTGACGCTTACCCGTCCTGTCGCGGACGCCAGATGTGAAGAATTCTTGTATTTCAAAATAATACCTCAATTTTCAATACTGCAGAAAACACATTTATTTAAAAAATTAATTTAACATACCAACTAGAGCCCAAGGCTCACCTAGTTCTAAGATATTTATAGAATACTGAAAAAACAAAGTTTTTCTTTTAATAAAAAGAAACGAGAGTTTCCTTGTTGCCACAGCGTAAAAAAGAAATACTTTTTCATCTCGTTCAGTTCACGGTGACAAAATTAAACAATGATAAATAAATTCGCGTGAACAAAATAATAAATTTAAATAATCGTTTTGCTTTTAACATAAAAAATTGAAACTTATGAAGCGGATTTCACAATAACAGTCAAACAAAATTAAATATAATTAATTTCTGTATTAATCTTTTTCTTTATGAGGAATAGGACAGTAAAATGCTCAGCTGCATTGTAGTGTTGTAGTTTAATATTTTAATTTACAGTGACATATCTGTAAAGTACTACCAATTACAATGGAATACAATTGATAGTACTTTGTAAAATACAGCTACAATGCAGCTGAGTACAGTAAAATACTCAGCAGCATTGTAGTTTTGTAGTTTAGTATTTTAATTTACAGAGTGACATATCTGCAATTACAATGGAATTCAATTGACAGTACTTTGTTGTCGACTATCACTGATTTTGACTCATACCTATTCAAAGATACAATTTTAAGGTATTCATTTCATTTATTACACTAGGTGCAAATAAGCAATGTTTAAAAGATAAAGTAACGAAGTAATGCATAGTTAAGTTACTATATTTTATTCAATTTGTGGCGATAAAAATTCAAAATTTCAAGTTATCTTAAATTTTGCAGTTATGCAGAAAAAAATACAATTTCACAAATATTTTAGAATTTTCTTAAGAAGCACACAGAACGATTAGCAATGAAATTTTTAACGCCTATGATTGGTTTATTTTCGTCTCAACGTCATCTTTTCCTTAACGCAACTTAACGGACTCCTATGTGAACAGACGAGCCGTTAAATCTCTAACCGGCTGGCAAATCTGATTGGCTACTGAATATACGTTTTTCTGTGCTGCCATCTATTGGTCACTATTACATTTAATTAAGCTAAGATATTTAATTGTGGTAAGACGACAGACTACACCATGCAAGGTTTGTTACCGCTTACAATTCGTACTGGTAAAAATTTTACATAATACGGCCTCAACATCACATTTAGCTTTCATTTGTCATCTTTCGTTCAGTTTTCGATGGAGAGCAAAAGCAGTGATGAGTTTTTGTCAAACACTTGTTAATTTTGTGGAAAAAAGTTTACAAAGAAGAGAAATCTTTATCAACATATTAGAAATATTCACAAGATTGATCCAGATATTGCAGGCAAATTGAATTGTCTATCATCGGGATGCAAGTTAACATTTGTCTACTATAAAGATTTAAGGTTACATTTAACCTCTTTCCATCACTTAAATATTGATTGTGAAGAATTGACTTTTAAATAGTGCTGTAATTTTGCTGAATTTTGACGAAACAATTTCACAGAATTTTTTATTTACAGATAATATGCTTAAGAATAAAAGATAATGAAAGGAATAGACTGTTTGCCATCAATTAATTTCTTTCTAAGTATATTTATGTGTAGTTTTTGTTTTAAATGACTTTTTTTTTCTTTTCTTTTCTTTGTTTCAATTCTTATTTGATAGGCTGCCATCTCATAATATGGGGATAAAATCAACATTGCCATGTCATTAAAATCTTAGTAAGATCATTCTGCAAAAATAGTTATTTTTCATTTCTTTGTGTTTCTTATTAGATGTAACTAACACACACACACACACACACACACACACACACACACACACACACACACACACACACACACACACACACACACATATATATATATATATATATATATATATATATATATATATATAAAGTTTTTTTTAAAGGACAGCACAATATTATATAAGATATTTTATAATAATCTTAAAATTTGTATCTGACATAATACTATAGTACAAAATAATATTGAAAAAGAAATGCAAGTTTATTATGTATTTGAAATATATTGATTTAATTCTAAATATGATTTAGATAATATTTAATATTTTAAAACTCAATTTTACTTTCATATTGTTTTATGATAAATGTAATACAAATAACATTTCATAATGATATTATAGTTTTGCGAGATGATCGTTTTATTATAAATTTAAATGTATCCTTTTGCTTTTTATACGGTTTTTGGCCTAGGGACAGTTAAAAAACGATTTTTTTCCTATCCGATATTAATTTTACAAAAAACAAGCAATTATTACGTACGGTTTTTTATAAATTTAAAAATTTCTATTTTACAAAAAGAAGTGTTGTAAATTTATGTCTATTATACATAATTTAGAAAAGTCAGAAAAGCATATTTCTTTATATAAAATTGTTACAGTAATATTAAATAAGCTATTTCAATTTATTAAATATTCAGAAGTATCATAGAATTCAGAAGTTTACTTGAATGTCTGGTGCTCTGATACATTTAAAGACATGTAAACAAAAGTTATATGTCTTAGATAAATAATTAGACACAATAATGGCCGACAGATGGCAGCACTGAAAAACGTATTTTCAGTAGCCAATCAGATTTGCCAGCCGGTTAGAGATTTAACGGCTCGTTGTGAACAGGCCCTAAAAAGCTAAAACGTTACATTGAATTCGACGAGCCGTTAAATCTCTAACCGGCTGGCAAATCTGATTGGCTACTGAAAATACGTTTTTCAGTGCTGCCATCTGTCGATCAATATTGTGTCTAATTATTTACCTAAGACATATAACTTTTGTTTACATGTCTTTAAATGTATCAGAGCACCAGACATTCAAGTATACTTCTGAATTCTATGATACTTCTGAATATTTAATAAACTGAAATAGCTTATTTAATATTACTATAACAATTTTATATAAAGAAATATGCTTTTCTGACTTTTCTAAATTATGTATAATAGACATAAATTTACAATACTTCTTTTTGTAAAATAGAAATTTTTAAATTTATAAAAAACCGTACGTAATAATTGCTTGTTTTTTGTAAAATTAATATCGGATAGGAAAAAAAAATCGGTTTTTAATTGTCCCTAGGCCAAAAACCGTAAAAAAAGCAAAAGGATACATTAAAATTTATAATAAAACGATCAAAACTATAATATCATTATGAAATGTTATTTGTATTACATACAAATGAATTTATGATACAACAATATGAAAGTAAAATTGAGTTTTAAAATATTAAATATTATCTAAATCATATTTAGAATTAAATCAATATATTTCAAATACATAATAAACTTGCATTTCTTTTTCAATATTATTTTGTACTATAGTATTATGTCAGATACAAATTTTAAGATTATTATAAAATATCTTATATAATATTGTGCTGTCCTTTAAAAAAAACTTATATATATGTTACATCCAATAAGAAACACAAAGAAATGAAAAATAACTATTTTTGCAGAATGATCTTACTAAGATTTTAATGACATGGCAATGTTGATTTTATCCCCACATTATGAGATGGCAGCCTATCAAATAAGAATTGAAAGAAAGAAAAGAAAAGAAATAAAATGTCATTTAAAACAAAAACTACACATAAATATACTTAGAAAGAAATTAATTGATGGCAAACAGTCTATTCCTTTCATTATCTTTTATTCTTAAGCATATTATCTGTAAATAAAAAAATCTGTGAAATTGTTTCGTCAAAATTCTGTATTACAGCACTATTTAAAAGTAAATTCTTCACAATCAATATTTAAGTGATGGAAAGAGGTTAAATGTAACCTTAAATCTTTATAGTAGACAAATGTTAACTTGCATCCCAATGATAGACAATTCAATTTGCCTGCAATATCTGGATCAATCTGGATCTGTGAATATTTCTAATATGTTAATAAAGATTTTTCTTCTTTGTAAACTTTTTTCCACAAAATTCACAAGTGTTTGACAAAAACTCATCACTGCTTTTGCTCTCCATCGAAAACTGAACGAAAGATGACAAATGAAAGCTAAATGTGATGTTGAGGCCGTATTATGTAAAATTTTTACCAGTACGAATCGTAAGCGGTAACAAACCTTGCGTGGTGTAGTCTGTCGTCTTACCACAATTAAATATCTTAACACAATTAAATGTAATAGTGACTAATAGATGGCAGCACAGAAAAACGTATATTCAGTAGCCAATCAGATTTGCCAGCCGGTTAGAGATTTAACGGCTCGTTTGAATTCGGGGGAAAGTGTATTTTATGCCACCGGCAAAACCGGCCGGACGTTTATTTCCGAATCCTAAGCTACCGGCTGATCGAATTTCCAAACAGGATGCGCAGTGACATACTGCGTTGGTCAGCAGCTTAGCCAGAAATACTCAGCCACCGGCTGACCGGTTGCCTAGCCACAACCTGTTCATGATGTTATTGTCAACATGATTGATGTTTTGTCAACATGAATGTCTTTCAAGGTTTTAATATTAGGAAATGTGATGAATTTCTCGTGAACAGATAATTGGTGAGTTGTTTTAACTGTTTGATTTTAGTAAATAAAACTGAATATTAGTAAAAAAAACTTTTGAATTTATATTTGTTGGCCCAGGTAAATTCGGAGGAAATCGGCGAATCTTGGAGATTTTTTTTAAAGATCGCCAAATTTCCTCCAGTATTTTTTTTGAGTCCTCCATTATTTTTTCCCTCTCATATTTTCTTATTTTTGAAACATTAAAATATCAAAACAACGAAATACGAATGAAACAAAAAGAGGAACTCAGAAATTGGGGCAGCCTTCCAAAAAAAAAATAATTTTAATTGAGGCGATTATGAATTTTTTCAATCGGGGAAGAATGCCTTCACAATTGCCGAAAGGAAACCATTTGCAAATTTATCTGACTTTTTCTCTACATGAACTCGGCGAGATGAGTCAAATTAACTCCCACATTTCTGAGTTCTGTGGAGTGATCTTTTGGTTGAGCTCCATAAACCCTTTATGGAATTTGTGTGAACTCCAATAACAGGGCCCTTAAAAGTGATGTTGTGATTGACTGAAAGGTGTATGAAACCTTCATCTATTAGGCAATCATACACCTTTCAGCAATTAGACACAATTATAGAACCCTGTTTAATATTTTGTTCTATATTATGTATTATGTTTTATCAAACAAAACTGATACACTCTTTTCATTCCCAGCTTAAAAAAAACATTTATTCTATCCCCTTTCAACATCTTCAAACACCTATTTTGGTACTTTTCGACCCATTGCCAACGTCACAAGAGAGGTCGCCAATTATAATAACATAAAGTTGCCAATTAAAGAAATAAAATGAATTCAAGGTAATGTGCACCTTTTAATCACATCACATATTTTTTGAAAATCAAATTATAAATATTGAAAATTACGTTTCTGTGTTCAGTGGCATAAATTTTGTAATTCCTTTCGAAAGGAATTGCTTCAAAAGCATCGTCATTCAAAGTGTGCCTCCACATGAACTCTGTGAGGTACGAATCTAAATGTGATCTATTCGTACCTTGTTTGTTTCGCCACTTTTACGTGAACCCCATAGCCTTTTGATGTTTTGGGTATGGACATCAGTTTGGGGATCTACAAAATTGTACTTATGATTTACAGTCAAATGTATATATTCATCATACAGATCTTGTTTTCTGTACCCTCTCCAGCAATCTGTGTAAAAAATAGCAACAGGTAATAAATTTTCCACAATTATGGCTGCTAAACAGCGTGTACTTCTATTAAGCACTTTCTTTTGAAGCATTCCTTGTGGTCGTGAAATATTCGTCCATCAACCCTCTGTTCTGGTAGAACACATTTTGTATTGTTTTTATATTTACTGTACAAAGTTTCATTGACGATTTTGCTTTCACCTCCAATTTTTTCACCTTCAAGTACTAGAGTCTCCACAATAACCCCCTATATATAATTACTCCAGTCAACTGCTGTATTCAATAACTAATCAATAACTGCTTTTGGCAAAACTTTGTAGAGGATAATCCATCACACCAGCAGTATATGAAACGCAAACACATCACAAATGTTAAGCGACTTCCTTTGAGACATGTCCTGACAGGAATCGCAACTTTTTTTCTGCATTTGAGACATTTCCAAAATGTGTCTTTCTCCTTGCAATACATCTTCATTGGATGGTTGTTTTCACATTTTCATTCTGACAGCAAAATACCAACTTCTTGTAGAAATGCTATAGCTTCTTTCTTGTTAATGAGAAGATCCCACAATGTATTCACTGTAGACCGTACCATTTTAAAAAGTAGATGTTCCAGAGATTAATCCCAGATCTCTCAAAGAGTCACCTCTCCACGAATCACACGTTGGTCAAAGATAGGTATAATGGGATATTAACAAGCTTTTCCAAGCTAAGAGGTTGCTGATAGGTCGGTATAGTGGGAACGTATCCCCATTTTTTCCTTTTTTTCATCTGTTATGTTTGTGCTCTCTAAACTTACTTACATCCATTTAAACCAGAATAACCAGACCCCCAATCATATCATTTTCAACCACAACCATATCAACACTCGTATCCCTACAAAATTCATCCAGTCTATGATGGACACATTCAATTTATGAGAAATTTACTTCTTTGAGGCCTTAAAAAGCCTTAAATAAGTTATCATCAACACATAGATCATATTGAGATGGCTTCAAACCAACTTCTTTTGCATACAGACCTTTTCATTCGATGAGGATTCTCACCGTAATTTCTACATGTGCATTCAAATCCGTCAACAATTTCTTTTCACACAAAACACTCAAAACAATTAGAAATCAAGCCCACCATCCTATACTATTCAGTCAGACACTTTTGCCCTTTTCGCTCAAGATCATAAAGAAAAAAAATCTATATTTTTTCAGTATCCATTCACGATTGGGAAAAGCGACAGACAAGCAAAAAAAATCTAGTGCTATCCAAGCAAAAGTGGGGGAAGGAAAGAGATGTTAAATGTTTAAACTGCCTGACCACTGCAAATTCATATTTTGAGCAAGGGTGGAAACCAGTCAGAATCGCATATTCAATGGAGTTCAAATTATGTCAGGAAATCCAGTAACTGGATTGATATCAAAAGTGCAATCACCCAAAATCATGGGAGTAGCCAAAAAGTGGGTACATCATGACAAGGAATAAACAATCACCAATCTGGGAAAATAAGTCATCAAACCGTGGCAGCCCCAACTTCTTCCAATTTACCCCTGTGTTCTTCATGCTGGATAATATTTTTGCTGTGTTTTATATTTGCTTGTGTAGTAAACTTTCTACTGATTATATGCTTAGACTTTGTAAACTGAAATGTAAGCTAATTTATATGTCAGTTTTTAATCAATCATTTGTATTCAGCATACTAGATTATACTTAAGAAAAGAGAATCTTTTGATGAAGGTGCTTTAGAGTGTATTAAGTAGGTGAATCTATTTTTGGGTGTGCTATCATTGAGAAACTCTATGGAGTGTCTAAGAGAATTATAACTGCTTTTTCGAGATACTCTATTTCCATAAAACAGTTATGGGTATCTTCTGGTCATGAAATTTACGACAGTCGAGAAGAGCAAAGACAGGCAAAATAAGATAACAGGCTCTGAAAATGTGAAATTAAATATTGGCCACAAAGAATATAGTTCCTCCTTGAAGAGGTGTAGATTTTTTTTTTCTTGTATTGTCTTAATAATATATAAAATGTTATGTATTATATGAATACTAAATATATCAGTAATGCATATTTTTATTTAATTGGACTTGTTCATGCTGTTTTAGGAATTCAGTAGAGTTTGTGATGTGTTGTGTAGCAAAAGATTTTCTTAAAAATCATAATATGTGGAATCAAGCCCCTTTCCATTTCAGTCATGTGATGAAATTTACAGTCAAATTTCAGCAGAGTTTCAAAAGCAGGAAAAGTATTGTCCTAAATGATTTCATGCAATGATCCATGAAGATCTGTTTTTGTTATAGTTTTGCTATACATTGATTCAATCTTGCCATAGCTGCACAGGAATTTCCGTGGTTTTTACCTGTAATACGAAGAAATGCTATTAACATTCAAATAATGATTGACAGTTTAAACAATAAGAAATGAAAAAGAGTAGAAATAATACATGTTGTTTTAAAGGGCTTATACTATGCATTGTTACCATTTTCTTTTTATGTTTATACATATTCATACCACACTTTCCTTTTCCTTTGGAAATTATTCCTCAAATAATATTTTTATTTAGAGAAAAAACAAACAAACAGGTTTTTGAAATAGGATATGATGTGCTTGTTCTAATATTAAAGTACTGTATGTTGCAGTTCAATTTAATTTTGAATTGTTTATGTATTACTTAAGAGACTGCTTGTCTTCCCTTATTAAAGACATAAATTTGAGTTATATTAAAGACATAAATATGAATATAGCTATTTAATATTTAATTTTTTAAAATTGTAGTTCTTTTACATTTTGCTTATGAGATAAAATGTGAGTTTACTGATACGCTTAATAAAAGTAATGCTTGAATTATATAATTCAGCATTATATAATTCAGCATTATATTTGTCAACACTAGACAAATATAATTCAGCATTATATTTGTCTAGTGTTAAGCTGACACATTTTTATTATGACCTGATCCAATTTTTTTCTGAAATTAGCTCATTCTTCCATATGTTTAAGAATTTAATGATATATTAAAAATTTATTATTGTTTTCAGATATAGCACAAAATGAAGAGAACTTGGTCACAAGCCAATGCTCAAGAGGTAATAATTTTCACTTTTCAAAGTATCTGTTATGGACTGTTTTAGAAGTTTTTTTTTCTCACAACTTCTGAGGGGGGGGGGGGGTAAATTTAAAAAATAAATCTAAAATTATATTTAAATTGAGTTGCATTTAATGTAGTATATTTCTTAATAATATGTACTGTAACTCAATTAGAAGTCATAAATTTAAAGATAGATAATCTTGAAGGATTATTTATTATAATATATGGATTTTAAATAAAAATCTGTTGAATTTTTAATAAAAATTGTTGAATTTTTTTTTGTATTTTTCAAATAGAATCGATTAAAATTTTTGTATTTTTATTATTTGTAAAATTTTTTATAGAGAAATGTAAATCTTGGTTAATTACAAATCCATATAAGGTAAAGTCATTAAGTAATCAATAAATAAAATTATTTATGAAATTTAAATGGTAGCTAATTCAAGTTTTTCTCTTCTGTTTAATAAATCAAGCTTTTTTTAGCCTCTTAATATATTTAACAATGTTGTTATTTATGCGACTAATAATATTTTAAGATAAATTAAAAATTTCCTGAATATTAGTATCATAAATGGTATAAAATGCTTGAAAAATTACTATTATTTTATACTACTATTTGTATTACAATTTCATTTCTATTTAGTAAAAGGAACTATATACTCACACATACATATATGTATATAATTTGATTGATTACTTGAATATATTTAATATTTAAACTGTAACTCAGTTTTCCTTTATATTAATCATATTTATTGATGGATGTATTTTGTGCCTTCAGTTATCTCCTTGTGAACATACACTTTTTATTTTTAAAAAGTGGTTTAAAATTAAAAAGATCTGGTTTAAAGTATTTTAAAGAAAAAACAAACAATCATGGTTTTTGTCAATTCGAGCTATATGTTTGTCTGCATAAAAATATGTAAATTACTTTTTCAAATTTTTCAAGACATAAGAATCTATTATTGTGAACTGTGTAAGATTAAGACCAGAGAGTTCCACAAGATGTGAATTTCTGGTACGTTCTCTGAAAATAATATATCTTATATATATATATATATTTTTATAGCAACAAAAGGAAATTCAGATGTTTCTAAGGGATTCTTCAAAGTGTAGATTTATACTGAAGTGAATCTTCGTTGCATATGGGTACTAGCTGAAAACTCGCGCTTCGCTATGGAGTACATTCAAATTAAATACAACAGTCAATGTATGCAATTAATACCAAAAAAAAATATTTATAATAAATGCGACGATCAATGTATACAATTGTTGTAAAATATATATATTATATACAGTGATTTCTGCTTATAAGAATCACGTTTGTTATTACTGTTTTTGATTCTTATAGCGGTTGATTCTTATAGCCGAAATTTAGGTTTTAGGACAGGCACACACGTACCTATATATACATATATTAGATAATTTACCATAAAATACTCTTTAATTTACGTTAATTATCTTTTATAAAAATTATTCTTTATAATTTTAAAAATACAACTTAATTTCTAGACCTATAAGTAGATACACATGATTATAATAAGAGAAGAAAAAGATCCAATATTTGTTACAACCTACCTGCTTAACAGTTTAACTTTTCAACTACAGGAAGGGTGCAGGAAAAAGTTTTCTGTGGTAGTTTGACGTAATGAAGTTTTCAGGAGGCTGTTTATACCTCTCTCAATATAAATAGTCTCAGACGAAGATTCACCTTCTAGCTTACGTTTCACGATTTTATAACGTGCTGAATCTACTAATGTCACGTTTGCCTAAATGATAGTGGACACTTAGCCGAAGATTTATGTGTTTCGGGGTCCAGGAAGCAGAAACCAGGATGTGGGAAAAAAGAGTCCCTATCTTTGTCAGTGGAGAAAAGTGAAATCGGACTCGGATGGGTTAGATGCCCCTGGGACAAGCTAAAAGGGCAGTGTTTAGCTAAAGTGTTTAAGGGGAAACCATTATGTTATGTCTAACAAAAAAAGGATGCATTTTACGACTGTATTCCATCCCATATTATCACTCTTTCTTTAAAGAAATTAAAAAACTTCGTGCCTTTTGAGGGTTTAAGGGGCTTTTTTTGGAAAAATGCAAGGAAAGCGAAGTGTGTAAGCTGATTCTTAAAACCGGTGGATTGATTCTTTAAAGCGAAAATTTTAACATGGAAATAATACATTTGTTTATGTTTTTGTGATATTGATTCTTATAAACGGTTGATTCTTATAACCACTGATCACTATAAGCGGTGGTTACTGTATATATATATATTTATAAAAAAATCGTAAGGGATATTTATTTTTTTTTGGATAATATCCAATCGTCTGCTGCATTACAAAGAAAAAAATTTTTTTTTGTCTATTTAGTTGTTATGCACGTGACGATAAATTTATTTAAAGTATCAGAAAAAGAAATCACGTGATCAGCATTTAATAAATTAAATTCTAGAAATTAATCTTTAAAAATTCACCAAAAATCAGAAAATTGAGGTAAAGGCTCGAAAAAGATTTCATTTTAAAGGAATTTTTATGATCTTTCTCGTGATATAAATTTTATAACCCTCAAATTATTATTTTAAATGCAAACTTAAAAAAAGAAAAAACAGCTTAAAAATTTAATTTAAAAAGATCTAAGAAGAATTTTTCAAAAATCTCTCTTAGTGCACCCCTACACCATAAGAAGAATCGCCATGTAAAATTTTAGCCCTTTAGGTCCAGCGGTTTGGTCTGTGCGTTGTATGTCAGTCAGTGAGTCAGTTATGGAACTGTTTTATATATATAGATTACTTATGTTTTGTTGAATATAATAAAAATTTGGCTGAAATTTATGCTATGATTTGACATGCCCTCCAAAGCTATATATTTTGCAAATTACTTGAGTTTTAAAGTCATCTTTTAAGATGCTAGTAGTTATTTTCTGTGTTAACATAATCATTTGTGTATGGTAGAGTTGTGCTTCAATTGCATCTGAAATTAAGAGCAGAGTTTGATGAATAAAAATTTAGTTTTTGGAAATATAAAAATTAAATGATGACAAAGTATGAGGTTTTTGTTACCCATGTTTTTGCACCCAACCATTTTGGTTTTTGTTACTCAACATGCAGCAAAAAGTATCAAATCTGGCTTTTCTAAAATAAAATTTTTTGATGCTCTGATAACATTACAAGTCTCTAATAACATCAAAGTTTCATTAGTTGAAAGCAATTTTACCAGAATCTCATTAAAGGTAATTTTAATGAGAATGTGGTTACTTGTAGGATATTTCAAATATTGTATTTGGAATAATCAGTTAGATTTAGTTTTCCTCATAACCTTTTTCAGATTTTATAAAATGTCAACTTTCTTAGAGCAGATATAATTATTCAGTATTTGATTTAGGATTGTATGTGTTGATTGAACATGATTTGTAATGTATAATTTCTATAATTAAAAGATGCAAAATATGCAATCAGTAATCATTTAGCTGTTACATCCATCAATTTATTAGTTTTAATTAAAGTAAAACTTTCTTTTGATCTTTTTAATTTGCTTTTATTTTAATTTTCAGTATGGGCAGTTAGGAATCATTGAATCTGTCAAGCTGCGGAATTTCATGTGTCATGATAACTTAAGTTTTGATTTTGATCCTCATATGAATTTTATTGTTGGACGAAATGGAAGTAAGATATATTTTCTTTTCACTTAAAAAATTTCTTTATCTTAGTTTCATTGTTTGAATAGTTAGAAAAAATGAAATGATATATGTTTTGTTTGTCAAATTATAGCTTAACTAATGTTAACACTCTCTATGAAAAATTATACTTTTTATTTACTTGAATGAAATGTTAATGAGGATACCTTAAGAAACTGAAATTTAATAGTAACTACAAAAGTTTTATTATATTTGTGGCCAAATTAGTATATCATAATATAATATCAGAAAAGAAATGTTAAATTTAAGAAAGAAATAATATGTGATTATTGATAACAAATGAGCAAGTCGTCTTTCTTCACATACATGTACCAAGAGCTGAAAATAGCTATTGAAAGGAAAGTCTAAAAGCAGTTTAAAAATCATAATTAAATTTATTTAGTCTTCTCAATGATAAAAATTGAATTTTTATCTATCTATTTCAGAAATTTTTTATTTCTTTTGGGCATGTAATTGAATTAACTTGATATATATATATATATATAATACACTCAAGAGCCAAAACATTATGACCACCTGTCAATAACGAGTTGGCCCACCTTTGGCGCGCAACACAGCTTCAATCCGCCTTGGCATGGATGCCACAAGTCCTTGGTAGATGGCCGGAGACAGATTGTACCAGATGTTTAAGCAACGGTCACGCAAATCCGAGATATTGCGAATTGGTGGTCTTTGAACTCTGAGCTGCCGTCCCATGACATCCCAGATGTGTTCTATCGGATTGAGATCCGGTGAGTTAGGCAGCCAGGACATTAACTGGAATTCAGCATCATGTTCCTGGAACCACTCCAATACAATTTTAGCCTTGTGACATGGGGCGTTGTCCTGTTGAAACATTCCATTTCCAGCTGGAGGCCATGTAAGGGTGCAACTGGTCCGCAATGATGTTCAGATACCCTGTAGCATTCATGGTCTGCTCTACCACAATCACGGGTCCCAGAGACACCCAAGAGAACGTCCCCCAAAGCATAATACCGCCACCACCGGCCTGTGTATGACCTACTGTACATTGAGGGAGCAACAGTTCGCCTGGAAGATGGCGTATCCTGACACGGCCATCGGCGTGATGAATGACAAACCATGTTTCATCTGACCAGGCAACTCTCTCCCACTGATCCATGGACCAGTCGCGATGTTCCTGGGCCCAGCGCAGGCGCAGTTGGCGATGACGCTTGGTCAGCAAAGGCACACGAGTGGGACGTTTGCTGCGTAGCCCCATATCCAACAGTGTCCGCTGAACAGAGTGCTGCGATACTATTCTACTTGGCCCTGCATTGTATTGGGCTGTCAGCTGAGCCACTGTCTGGCTCCGGTTTTGCTTCACCATGCGAGACAGTCTCCGACGACCTTTTTCTTTGATAGCGTGTGGACGTCCAACACCATGTCGTCTATTGCTGGTTTCACCGTCATTCATCCACTTTGCAGAATAACTAACAACTGTAGGTCGCGAACAACCCACGAGTCGTGCAGTTTCGGAAATACTTGTTACGAGCCTTCAAGCCATTACAATCTGCCCTCTATCAAAGTCGCTTAGATCCGCAGCCTTTCCCATCGCACACAGAAGTAAGTGAAAGAATGATTCTTCAGACTCTCCAGCAGCAGTTAAATACCACTTCCACCTGATCACGTGCCTTCCACGTAATCCAGGCGAATTCATTGCAAAATGTAGGGGTGGTCATAATGTTTTGGCTCTTGAGTGTATATATATATATTTATTGTTTTTGTTTTAAAGGCTTGAAAGAGTTGTAATTAGATAGTTTATTTTGATTCAGAGTTAAAATTTTTTATATGAACCAAAAATTGATGTAGGTAGTGATTCTTATGTTAGGACTTGTCCTAAGATATATTTAACTTCTACTTACAGTATTTACTTAACAGTATTTGAAGAAATTAATTAGTTATTCAAAAGTTTGACTTGCTTAAAAATTGTAATTTAACATCCAAAGTCTGTGGGTGAAATCAGTATGTACACTTAGTAAGATTCTATTAAAGGGTCAGTCCAGGCTTAGTTGGTTTCTGAAAATGCTCTTTTTAATAGTTACTTAACTTTTTTAATAAGTGCACTAAAATGGAACTTTTTCTAACTAGAGAGAGATGGTACTTAAGAATTAAAGTTCAGATGATGAAATAAAGGCAATAATGTTCTCAGTAACTTTAAAAGTCATTTTGCATGTTGTTTTAAGCATTTTAAATTGTTATTGAGCTCTCTGTAGTGTGTGCAATATTTAGTTTTCTTGAACAGAAAATGATTTTTTTAGAAGATTAATATAGTATGAAAATTTGTAACGAGTGGTTATTTCTAAACAGTTAAGAAAGAAAAAAAAATCTGAAGGAGGTCTAAGAAAAATATTGTTTTAACTGGTCCTATTGCGTTAATGAGTAAAATTTCTTGTCAGTCATGTCTTTTTAACAAAATGTCTATGTGTATAAATTTTAAGTCTTTATTCATACGTAGGTACTACATTTTTTTCCTTCAGAGATAAATTATATATACATTGCTATATGTATTCAGATTGAAAACTTCTTTATGGAGAGAAAAGCATTAATTATTATGCTTACATTTGCTTGAAAAACTAAGATTGAATTTAATAAAAAGCATAACATATAATACGGATCACAAAGATGCACTTTAATGTATACATTTAACTCCTTTTAATAAAGTTATTGAGTAATTGCCATTTTTTTTTTCTCATCTTCACCATTTTGTTCCTCTGTGGGAAGATGATAGTATAGTCATCAATTTAAGAATCAGGCACAAAAGAGCAATTTTTAATTTATCTATCAAAGAAACTTCATTTCCCAAACCTTTAGCAGTATTTTAGGACTGACATTTTACTGAGTCACTCTTGGAGTTACTGCTGTCTTAAATAGGTCAGAGTGGTAATAATTAGAAAGAAGGTGTGGAAATCAGTGCTAAGGGCTTAAAACAATTAAAATCAGTATTAACAACAGAAAAATATGTTAAATGGCTGCTTTACCGTCTCCTTTTTATGTTTTTATTATGTAAGGAAACTGTCTTTAGTGTACTGCTAAAAATTCAAATCCTGTAGGCACCTTTCTAATTTATTGCCATATCAGCATGCTTACTTCTGTAGATTATGGAAGGGTATGACTCAAAATGAAAAGATAAATACTTTAATCATGGTTTCTTTGAGCAAACAAGTGAATAAATAAAGCAAGAATAGTTGTTTTGTAATTGCTATACTGTTCTTTGTATTGTGACAAAAATTTTCTTTTAAATTCTACTGAATAGTGACATACATACAATAAAAAGTATGTACATTTTGTGTTTTAATATGTGAAGGGAAAAAGAGATCAGTTAGCCTTCACCCAAAAAGCTCTAAAATTCTAGAAATTCAATAACTTGACTCCCAAAGGTACATATGTTATACTAACATGCCTGCTTTTGACTTCAGCAGGAATTATGGAGAAATAGTGAACAGTCAAGTGAACTGAATTAGTATTAAATAAAAAAACATTAAATTAGAGAAAACATTAAATTTTCAAGGCATTTTAATCTTTTCAAATTGTTAAACAAAGGCTTTGATATAAGAGAACTGGACCCTAAATGTTACCCCAAATATTTACTGTTATCCTTGGGACCCATAAATTTAAAACATCAGTATGGCTCCTGAATATATATACCATTGAATTTATTAAAACTGATTTTTCAGATTGTTTTATAAGAATATTATCATTTATTTGCCCTTTTTTTTTCTTTTTTAGTTGTTGACTTTTAATGTAAACAAATATGCTTGTATAAACTATCTGTTTATTTTTCATTTTAAAATATTTCTTTTTTAGGTGGTAAAAGTGCTGTTTTAACTGGGATTATGTTAGCTTTAGGAGGTAAATCAGGTGCAACAGGAAGATTTAGTAATATTAAGGGGTTTGTAAAGACAGGCAAAAAGTAAGTTTTCTCTTCTTAATGGGGGTAAAGGTTTTGTGTTGTAATATTTATGTGCTTATTAAAAAGTCAAAGAATATGTTTAAACCTAAATTTTGCTATCTTTGTTAGTGTAACAACTAATTGGACAGTGTTATGAGGGGTACCAGAGATACCCCTTTGCGTTGTGTAAATTTAGGGAGGTGAACTCCAAAGGGAACTATGCGTTTATAAATAAAAATAACAACATTTATTATACAATATTTTACAAGAAAAGGTCGGGTTTACATATTATATTTAAGATCTTGGCTATACATATTTTAACCGAATTAGGGCATACTTCATCCGCTTCCTGCGGCATAACCATTACGGGTCGAGTGAAATAAAAGTCTCGTAATCTCTCAGAAGGCATGAGCACTATTTAGAGGGGGAATTTATGACCAACCTGGGGAGTTTTGATGAAACAGCAGAGCATGGCATCGTTGAGGCACTTCTACAGGAGGAGGCTTTAGGCATCGGGCAGAAATTCATGTGGCTCTTCACTGGCGGAGGCAACAGGATTCGGCGCTGGCGGTTGAAGACGGGTATCTCGCCATTTTACGGGGGCGTCTTTTCTTCCCAGGCTCACTTCGCAGCTCGCTACCTCAAAACGCTCTCTCGCTCTCCCTCCGAACGTCGTTTTCCCCCACACTCGGGGCTCCTACATTCTTCATTATAACCCCTCCCCAGGTTAGTTATTCACGTAAATTTATTGCCTCTTCGAGTTTTTTATTCGAGGGCAGGATGCTCTGACATTCCCATGGTTGACCCACGTGGTACGCTTATTTCCAAGAAAATTGGAAGTCCGTTGAATTTCCTGGAATTTCTTTCCCCCGTCTTGAGGAATTCAGGGGGTGCGATGTTTCTTGGAAAATTGGTGCAGTTCCAATATGGCCGATTTATGCCCCGTAATCGTGTTGGAAGAACAAAATGGCTATAACGTTGGAAGGAGTACAAAATGTCCAAATTGTGGATCCTTCACAACAGGTTTGTTTGATACTTAAATTTGAAGGGGTTCTTTGTTAAAATTTTTTTATGAATTCCTAAAAATTGCTCAATTTTTTATGAAATATTTGAATTTAGAATTGAAGATTCTGTTATTGTTTATCAGAATAAATACCGCGTGTTCTTATTCTAAAATATTTGGTTAGTTTAATTTTAATTAGGGTGATAATCATAAAAAGGGCTTTGAACAATTTTTTTATAATATAATTACTAGGATTGATAAACTTTTAAGGTTTTTTTAAAAGTTAAATTATAGAATAAAAGAATATTAGAATCAAACTTCTTGAATTGGATTAATATGGCATTGTTTATATATAACAGTTTTTCAGGTTGAATCTATGTTAGTCTTAGTTCAAATTTCTACTAAACATCTTTGATTTCCACTAAACAGCTTTCAATTATGCTCATTCCTCATGGTTGAAAATAAGATTAATGTTTAGCTGAAATAATAGTCTATTCATATCTTTACTGTAATTTATATTTTGTCATTGCCAGAAAAATTAACACTGAAAAATCTTAAAATTGAAGGAAAGGGTTATCTGCCTGAATGGCCAGCAAGCCTTTCTTATGATATATTTTTTGTTCATTGTAGTTTGAAAAGCAATCAATGTTTTGCTGTTATTTATTTATTTATTTTAAAAGAAAAACTCAGTTTTTTCCTTTTACCTGAGTTTCCCAGCATAAACTTCCTAATTGGTTGACATTTTAGAATCTTTATAAAAAGTTTTATGACCCTGTAGTGAAATTTTTGTCAGCAATTTATTCAAATTCAACTTAAAATTAATCCCGTATTATAAGTTTTAAACATCAAAAGATGTCAGATCAGATTTCATAAAATTAATTTCAGGGATTCATTATTATTTTTTTTTTAAACATTGTCAAAGAGTATGGTAAAAGACATTCCTTTTTAAACTTTTTTCTTTGTTGAATTTCTGCATATATGTGCTATTTTGATTTTGAATAACAATAAAATGTTGGAGGTAATAGTTTTTTGTTTTTCATATTCTTAATTTGCTGTACAGCTGATATTGAATAATTTTATGAATATAAGATATGATTTATAGGTATTTGAAAGTTGGATGTTGGTACTAATTTTATAAAAATGTACCTGAAATAATAGAATTATTTGAACTTTATATCATTCTATTAAATATCATTTTGCATATCTATATTTCAGCTCTGCTTCAGTATCTGTTACATTGAAGAACTGTGGTCCTGATGCTTATAAACCAGATGAATATGGAGAAAAGATCACCATTGAACGACAGTTATCATCAGAAGGAGTTAGCAATTATAAATTAAAATCAGAAGCTGGTAATTGTTTTCTCTCTTTTAATGTTATCCATTGTATTAATCTTTTCATTTTGATTTATTGGGAAAAATTGAATCTATTGTTGTTTTTACTAATCCTATCTGATCTAGCCGATAGGCTAGACCAGATCATGAGACCGAAAACGTTTAAAAAATTTAAGACTAAGAGGGGACTCTGCGTCAAATCCTCCTTTTCAAGCCCCAAGCAAGAAAGATGATGGTCAGGGGTGGAATGATTGATGTTACATTTTTCTACAAATGGGGAAGATCTTATTATTGCCTTGATCAAATTTACGGCACTTCAGGTGACCACTTAGAAGTCTTGACAAAGTAGTCTGCTGAGCACAGTTGCCTACAAAAGCTATAGCTCCTGCCGGCTGTCTGCCTCAATACCAGTCATGTGCTGGAGGAGATTGCCATGAAAGGGCGATGGCAGATTTAACTCTTGAACAGATCTCTAAAAAGTTAAAGTGTTAGAGGTCAAATCCATTGTAGTTCCTTCCTTAGTCACGGTATCAGCCGCTTCGTTGCCACTGAGACCAATATGCGATGGGATCTACTGCAAATGGATATCAGGGTATTTTGAGAGCTCTTGCAGTAAAGTCAGAACAGCGATTGAAGTTCTATCACAAATATGAGGCCAGTTCAGAAGGTGTTGGATAGAACTGCAGCTATCTGTCAAAATCCAGATATCTTTATAGGCAGTGCAGGAGGTTGCAGCCTTGAGACCCTCTTCAATTGCAATTAGTTCCAATCAAAAAACAGAGCAGTGATCTGGATTTCTGATTTTGATAGTAAAGCTACTTGAAGGAGTTTTCACCAAGATACTACTACCGCAATTGTTATGCTCATTTTTACTGCCATTTGTTATATATTTGAAGGGCATCAGAGGGAATACTGTTAAGTGTTTCTAGAGCAATTTGTCGAAGATATTCTGGCAAATCTGCCTTTTTATTAAAATTTAATCTAATGTACAGTTTTGTGTTGAAGCAATAAGAGGATTTAAATAGTTTTCATACATTATTATGAAATTTTATTGAAAACTAATGATGGTTGTTATGATTTTTTGCCAATATATATTAATGTATAAAAATAAATGTTGTTTAATTATTAGTGCATTCTGCTTATTTAATTTTATTTATTTTTAAGACTGTGTTATGCTAAATGTCATGATATAAAATTCTTAATTCAAATTATTCCAGGTCGAATCATATCAAATTCAAAAGAAGAATTAACAAATATACTCAGTGTTATGAACATTCAGGTTAGTATGAAAGAATTTAACTAGGGATTCTGAGGAATGTTTTGCTTTTGGTTAAGTAATGGGATTTTGTAAATTATCATATTTGGTGTTTCTCCCAGGACAAAAAAAGGGGGAGGGGTGGAATGGTATTCTTTTATAAAAGTACTCTGTTATGGAATGCAAAACAATTTCTAGTAAAAGAAAGTTTTAAATTTTGACTTGATTATTATTGCCATAATCATTGAAGTTAGAAATGATTTTCTTATAAATATTTTTTTTTGTTGTTGTTAAAGTATGTTTTATAACAAGTTACATTAGTTTTAAACAATCAAAATACAGTTTTATCTATTAATAAAGCAAGGTTGGATTCTGTCTGTCGGTCACACCTCCGGGTGTCCATGTTATATGTGTGCTGCATCGAGACAAATCTATAAAACTTACAACTATTAAATTTGGCACATGGGTAGTGAAGATTCTGAACATGTGCACCTCGAAGCCCGAATTTTAAATTTTACTACCGTTAATTTTTAATTAATAAAAAACCAACAATTTTGAAGGGTGACAACAGTAAATGGAAGCTGTTACATTTCCGAAAATCACCCCTATTGATATGGTGTGATTTTGGCGGCCATTTTGTTCGAAAATCGGTGTATTTTTTTTCTCATGAAAGTACATAAATCTTACATATTTGTAAAGAGCTTTGAAAACTGATAATTTTTTCTGCTTACAGTTATTCTGTTACTTTAATAGTTTTACAGATATTTTAATTCTAAAAGCAGACTCCACCGCTATCCGATATATATCTGTAAATAAAAGCGTGAATCACAGACATTTCGAAGAATTACCGTTGATTCTTCGAAGAATTAATCGCATTTGTTATTATTTCTTAAAGTAAATTGTTGCATTTATTATATTATCATTCATTTGTATGAGCATCTCTAAACCCGAATTTTATTACCCGAACCAAAAAGTTTTATTGCATTAAAAATTTCTGTGTACTTTTACGCTTAAAATGACATTTAAATCATGTTTTTATCTTAATTAGAACAGGAGAAATTATTATATTTTTTGCAGCATTCTAATAGTAGCCAAGCGTTGTTTAAACATGTAAGTCCGTTTTTCTGTATGATGGGATTTTTCCCCATTTCTCATCTTTAAATTGTTATAAGTCAAGAACCGTTAAAGATAAATGGTTGAAACTTGGAACATGTCTTTTTCAACTATTTTACTTTAATTTTGATTCGGCAAATTTGAAAAAAATATTTACTTTTGAAAATATGATTTTTAAAAAATATGTTACATAATTTTTTTTGTAATTTTTAATATAAATATTTTTAATTTTTTTAAAAATTAATATATAAAAAAATGCTGAATCAAAATTAAAACTTATATATTTCTGTTTAATTAAATGAAAAAGAATTGAAATTCGACAGATAATATTTCGAGTTATAACAATTTTAAATTACCCCACTTTTTAAAAAAATTAAAAATTTTTTAAAAACATTTTGAGAAGTTTTATGAAGTGATTTTCTTTATAAATTATATGGTTAACCATCACAAAAAAATTCAAAATTTTAACTCAATAAATAAAATTTTTTTTAAAATGTGTCCCGGACCCCCTTAAACACCCTATATAGACTGTATAGAGAAATAATTCTCAGTGAAATCAATACCTGGTAAAACAAATGGATGGGGTAAATTTTTTTTGTGAATTAAAGACTTACTACCCTTTCTTTTTTAAAAAAAACTGTCTTTTTCTTTTTTTTTTTTTGGGGGGGGGGATGTACCATAAAAAGGGGCAGGATGCTGTGTTCTTTTTGCTCTGTTACATGCATAATGGAAACTAAATAAAGCTAACTTTTTAATACTATATAGTTATTAAATTACTTTGTTTTGTTAGAACATTATTAATTACTTCTTATGTTGCAATTTGTTATAGCTTTTTATTTTTATTATTAGCTTCAGTGGTATAATTTATATTGATTTCAGCTTAGTTAATAATGCAGAATTTTCTTTTACTCTCAGATGTATCATGGGAATTGTATTGCCAAAATTTATATATGAGGTGGTGAAAGGCAAAGTGGCGTAAGTTAATAAGTCAAGTAGTGCAAGTACAAAGCATTTTACTGCAAAAACTATGAAAAATTTCACTATAAATGAACCATTATAATTCATAATAATTATTATAATGCAAATAATTATTGGCAATTCCACTATAAATTGAGCATGGAGATTAAATTTTAGCCCTTAGCTAAAAAAAGAGTTAAAAATGTGACTTAACCTGTTTGCTTTTCACTGCCTCATAAGTATAAATATTTCATTTTATAAATTTTATCTTATTTACTCTATACTTCATGATATAACTTTTCTATACTTATCTTCTCTGTTTTTGAATGTTTTTATGTTAATTTTTATATCAATTTAGTGTGGTTATTTATTATCAATTTATTTTCTGCATATTCTATAAAATCCTTCTGTTATAATAAACATGAATAACATAAGTGTTTTAATGATGAATTTTTACTTATGACAAAAACATTATTTTCAGATTGAAAATCCAGTTACAGTGTTGACTCAAGAAACAAGTAGAAATTTTTTAGTCTCAAAAAATTCAAAGGGAGATAAATTGTTCAAAGTTAGTATGTTATCTTCATAATGTGTGTGTTCATTTTATCTATCAATCTAGTGTATATGCAACTCATATAAGCCACTAATTAGAGTTGAAATATTTCATATTTAACTTGAGGCTGAAGATTTTTAACTTGCTGTTCTGGCATTTTTGTCACAGATATTTTATTACTTGTGATAGACTCTTAAGATTTAAAAACAAAAGAAGTAATATTGGTGTTAAACCAAATCCTGTTTATTTTGGGGGTTTTGTGTGTGTGTGTGTTTGTTTGTGCGTGTGTGTGTGTGTGGGGGGGGGGGGATCGGGAGATGAATTAAATTTTAAGATATATTTTGTTCATATGCATGGTTTCTATAGTATCATTGCTGCACTATATGGTGAAAGAATTAAAAAACATTGAGAATATCGGAAGTACAGTATTGTGGTCATACATTGCCCTATACTTTAACGTTGTTCAGTTTTTTTGCTGCTTGCAATACTTTTCACTTCATCTGCAGTTTTTTATTGTAAGAAAATTGGGTAGTTTGTGGCTTTGTTGCAAAAAGTATTTCAATATGCATATTCTTGAAAAAGCTCCATTCAAAACCATCTGCATTATTTTGACTTAAATTAATCAATAACTTGCCTTTTTTATTTTCACAACTTCTATATTGTAACTATGGAAACATTAAGGTACAGCATTGCTAAATAAAATAGTTTTATCTTTTACTAAATATTTTATATTAGTTTGCAATTTATATGGAGGAGTATGATAGGATGTTAAAGCAACTGATCTAAATAAATGGGAATAAAATACTTAATATTCTCATTAATCAAAATTAATGTAAATAAATGTATACTTATGTGTATTTTTAGATTATTCATTTGCATTTATGAAACATTTCAATAAATTATTATACAAATATATTATATGTATATAATGACAATATTTGACTTAATCAGATTTCCTAGGACCACCATCTTCCAGATTTTGGGTTTTTAGGGACACTGGAATAATTTCTTATACATATAAGATTTCTTAGGCATGGGACCCTAGTCTTGATACTTGTGTGCACTTTAGTGGCAGTTAGAGGTTTAACATGTTCACTTTTTGTACTTTAGCCAATTGAATATACAGGGTTATCAGGAAAGAATAATCCGATTACAAAATTTAATATTTTCCATAATTACAAACAGAAAATTATAATTAATATGTCATTGTAAAGGAAAAATTAAAAAAAATTTTTTTGCAGGTGTTGAATATGACTTCCTTTAGTCAGCCGTATAATATGATTGTGATATGCCATTTCTTGCCAAACACGTTGTAATGTTTCACTATTAAGTGTTTGTAAAGCATCACAAATGCAATGTTTAAGTTTGGGCAAACTTGTTGGCAAAGGTGGTATGAACACAAGATTTTTTACATTTCCCCAAAGGAAGAGGGCACATGGGATTAAGTCTGGTGACCTAGGAAGGTAGCTGTGTAGGATCAAAACATCGGCTGCACTGTGATCAATCAGCTACACAGCTACCCTCCTAGGTCACCGGACTTAACCCCATACGACTTCTTCTTTTGGGGATATGTCAAAGATCTTCTGTTCATATCACCTTTGCCTACAAATTTGCCTGAACTTAAACAACTCATTTATGATGCTTTACAAACCATTAATAGTGAAACCTTACATGTTTGGCAAGAAATGGCATATTGCAATCATATTCTATGGGTGACTAAAGGAAGTCATATTGAACACCTGTGAAAAAAAATTTAGCATTTTTCCTTTTCAATGACATATTAATTAAAATTTTTTGTTTGTAATTATGGAAAATATTAAATTTTGTAATTGGATGATTCTTTCATGATAACCCTGTACATTAACTGTAAGATTTTAATACAAAATACATGCAAGAAAAGTACTTTCTCTTTACTTTTTCAACTAACTTATGAAACTTATTTCTATCTGTTTTCATTTGTTTAGTAATCTAGTGGTAAAATATTGTTTGTTCATGTTCTGAAAAATTTATTTTATACTAAATGTTACACTTAATCAATATAAGCATGAACTCAATTAGAAACCCATGAGTTCATTGTTACTGATTATATTAATTTCAATCTTAGCATATTGTTATAAACAATTAAATTTGCATCATACTTATGTATAAAATCTAACATTATAAATTATAGAGAAATTTTATAGAGAGCAGACATTGCTTACAAGGATAGTTCCCATTGAACTCCAATACTTATATGCTGAGCCACAGTGAAATATTAAATTTACACACTTTTTATTCATGGTTTTATGGCATGTTATCAGATGTATATGTACTTGTAAAATTGAAGATCAGTATCCTTCCTTTAACTTAGAAAGATTGAATAATATTCTTCATGCACAAAACAAAGAATTTAACAAATTGCCATTGGAACCATCTCACATTCATATGCAATATCACTTTTCTTTGATTCAATGCTTAGTAAAGTAATTTCTTATCTGTTGCCAAAAACTAGGATCGGAAATATTGGTATAGAATCTGGCGTAAGAATACTTTTAATATTTCCATTATATGATAGTTCCATAATTTTGATATCATTTTTATATGGTTTTGTAGGTCAATTGTCAGAGTTAATATGATTATTCTTTATAAATGTAAATGCATGGAATTTTCCAAAATAATTGTTGGTACACAAGCAGATATTGTGTGATAATTTGCATTCATTCATGTTGTATTTTTATAACCTAAAAGCTACCCATTTTATACTTTTGTAATACTTCTTTAAATTGAAAGGAATAAGGATATTAGTGTCTAAATTGTTTAAATCATAACAATAGGATTTTAAATCTACAAATGAATTCTGTTCAGCATTTATTTAAAAGCCTGTGGATATTTAACACACTTTGATAATTCTTTTGTAGTCTAAGTGTGTTATATGACTAGAACAGTTTTCCCTCTATGAAGTAAATAGAGGTTCTTTATTTAATGGACATAATTTCTACATTTATTAATGTGATCTAAATCCTGTATCTGATTCATTAAGAATTTTTAAGAGTGAATTATCTTTGTGTATATTTTTATGTTTCTTTTGTTCATTGTTAAAGCAGTTCATAAAAAAATTACTAAGGTTTGCAGTTGCTGTAAAATTTTCTAACTTTCAGAGAAAGCATCCAAAATTCTCCTTTCATGCAACTTGATTTTTGAAAAAATAGGCATAAAGAATTTATGAAATCATAAAACTGTAAAAATTGATAGTGATTTAGGCTCATGTGCAATCACTATGGATTAATTTAAAAAAATTAGAATGTGATATCAAAATTTCAAAAAATTTATTATTTTATAGGCATTGAATAACAAACTTTTTAAAAAGGTCAAAGTTGGGATTATGGCCATAATTCAGCCTTATTGCATTCTTTAAAATAATAATTATTGCTCATTTACTCTACTTCATTGAACTGTTTAATTTTCTAGAAAATAAATTTATTCTACATTTCACTAAAATCATAGAAATGGTGATACTCAGTCTTTTTATACTAGTGTATATTGCCTTGATTTATATCCATAATAAACTACATTTAAGCTTTTTATGTATAAATTATATTTAAATTTTTTTTTTCATGCAGTTAAGATAAAGTTTACAGTCTTCTGGAAAATTGGATATTATCAGGAAAAAAGAAACAGGCTGTAAAAAATCAGGAGAAATATTTAATATTCCTCCAAAACCTGAAATTGTGACTAGAAGCAGAAACTGCTTATCACTTCTAATAATCGATTTTTTTGGATAATTTTTTTTCTTATTTTATTATAAAAGATAAGAGTAGAAAGCTTTTATATTCTGTTCATATCCATCCTATATAGGTAGATAATTTTTATAAAGCTAAACCAGAGTTAATGTGTTTTATAGATATTATTTTATGCTATTATGGAATTTATAAATATGTTTGTATTTTTCATAACTGGTGTTATATTTTTCCTTTTATTTCTTAAGCTGTTTTATGAGGGCACAGGTTTATCAAAAGTACACAATGATTATAATCAAGCTTATCAACAGAGTAGAGATGCTGAATCAGAGCTTCAATTAAAAAAAGCTGTAAGTATTTTCTTCCTAAAATCCACATACTCATTAATCCTAAGATTAAATATGAATTCAGATTTGAAATTAAACAGATTTCTCTAAGACTAAAATTTAAATCCTTTAGGATTGTTTATGGGATAATACAGATCTTCTCTTACAAACCAGTGTCCATGTATTTCTGACAATCCTATTTTCCTATCAGAGCACATTGTTAGGTATACAGAGCACTGAAATTAAATATTTTATATAGAGTTTTAGTACTAGATAAATGTGATGAAACCACTGGTATTTACTGTTCATAAATTTTCCTAATATTTTATCGAAAATAAAATATTAGAAATTTTACTGCCAGGTTTAACTTGATATTTAAATAGTTACATAAGTTTTACCAGATTTAAAGGACTGCTTTATTTATTTTTGCATTTACTGTAGAAATAATTGGAACAAATTATGAATTTTTAGAGCAAAAAGATTTATTTCTATCATTTTAATATGGTTATTGAGATATTTTCTTGAAGATTTTAGAGTTTTCATGTACATTTGAAAACCTATGTTAAAGTGATAATAGTTTGTAGAGGAAAAAGCAAGTTCAAAATATCTAAAAAAGACTTTAATTGCTACTACATATGATTTTTAAGCATAAATTTTTTGCATATATATATATATATATATCTATATATATATTATATATATATATATATATATATATATATATGTATATATATATATAATATATATATATATATATATATATGTATATATCATTATATATGTATTTATAAAGGCCTGAGGTAGTCTAGTGGTAGCTCGTTGGGCTTGTAACTGCGGATGCTCCATTAAATCCCAATGAATGCCATTTAATATCTTTATGTCTAGGCTGGATATGGGCCTAGGTCTTTCTATGAGGTCAGAGATGGCGAGAGAATGCACAATCTCCCCAGATATCCCCCTGGAGGGGGGGGGGGGCTTGATCAAAATTGAGGTGGCATTGGGGCTGATTTTGGTTTACCTATACAGTGCCCCCATTGAAAGCATCCAACGATTCGTGCAGTCAATGTGCAAATGTTGTGATTGACAAATGCCCTGCACTGGCAAACAAACAGCATACATAGAGAGAGACCGAGAGAGGTGGATAGAAAGAAAGTAATAAGACTTAATTTTCAGAGCTAAGTTTATTTTGAATCCCAGTTAGAGTAACATTTTATAGTGGAAGTTTTGGCCTGTGGCAGCACAGGGTTTTTCAGGTTCTAGTTCTGAAAGGGTTAGGAATATCATAGAACTATCACCTGACAGAGGGGAAATCCTTTTACAAGAGCATTACACTGCATGATTTGTTGTATTTGAAGTTAAAACAGTTGTAAAAAAGAAGAATATTTGGTACTTATGTATTATAGCTGAAACTTGGCGGCTGTTTGCACTTGGTGCAATATCAGATTGCCAATGCCTAATTTCTTGGTGACAACCTGTTATCTAACTTCAAGTTGCAAACAATGTTTTGAGAAACAGCATGTTAAAAAATGTACAAACATGTGGTAAATGCATGGAATAATAAAATTTTTTTAAAAATTGGCAGTTGAAGAAGATTTTGATTATAAATTATTTTAGATCTAATTAAAAATTGCGTACTTATGACAAAACATATGCTAAAAATAATCAAAATGAGTATGTTAAAAGAAACACAAATCTTTGGAACCATAAGTCCTAGGATGCTGAAATTTTGCATGGTGGATGCTTTTAGATCCTAGGTGCTCATTAAGAAATTTTTAAAAAAATTTTTAATTTTAAGGACGTTAATAGGAGCTAATTCTCTCTCCCATCCACTCCAAAAAACACACACTATATCTTTGGAACCATTAGGCCGAGGAAGCTGAAATTTTGAATTGTGGTTCCTCTTAAGCCCTGGGTTATAAAGAATCGCATAAAGAATCACATAAAGATTTTTTTTTGAAAATATAAATTTTAAAAGGGTTAAAAAGGGATTAATAAATTACCCCCCAAAAATGCTATATTTCTGGAACCATGAGACCTAGGAAGCTGAAATTTTGAGTGGGGGTTCCTCTTAAAGCCCAAGTGCACACAGAGTAATTTTTTTCTTAATCCAAATTTTACAGGGGTTAAAAGGGCCCTCTCCCTGAAAAAAAAAAAGAAAAAAAAAAGCATTTCTAGAACTCTTAGGCACAGGAAGCTGAAATTTTGAATGATGATTCTTCTTAAGCCCTAGGTTCTTACTGAGAAATCTTTTTTTTAAAATGCAAATTTTAAGGGGGTTAAAAGGGGATTAATCCCCCCTGGAAAAAATTCTATATTCATGGAACTATAAGGTCTAAGAAGCTGAAATTTTGAATGGTAGTTCCGATTAAGCTCCAAGTGCACATAAAGAAATCTTCTTTTAAAATATATATTACTAGAAGGTAACCCGTCATTTTGACGTCATAAGACTAATAATGACGTCATAATGGAAAAAGTATATGAAAGTTGAAAAATATCCGGAATTATCTAATAATATTGCATTTAATCCACACCTTGTAAAAGCAAACCCTTTCATTATTTTTTATTTATTTAGTTTTTCATGCGATTGGAGTAGTACACTGCCATCCAACCCGTCCTTTTGACGTCATAATACTAATAATGACGTCATAATGGAAAAAGTATATGAAAGTTAAAAAATATCCGGAATTATCTAACAATATTGCATTTAATCCACACCTTGTAAAAGCAAACCCTTTCATTATTTTTTATTTATTTAGTTTTTCATGCGATTGGAGTAGTACACTGCCATCCAACCCGTTCTTTTGACGTCATAATACTAATAATGACGTCATAATGGAAAAAGTATATGAAAGTTAAAAAATATCCCGAATTATCTAACAATATTGCATTTAATCCACACCTTGTAAAAGCAAACCCTTTCATTATTTTTTTATTTATTTAATTTTTCATGCGATTGGAGTAGTACACTGCCATCCAGTTTTTTACAGCTCACTACGCGATATGAATACTTGAGCTACTTGATTCATTCACGTTCAAGTTTGTTTACTTTCAGAATTCATCGCAAAAGTAAACAGATTTTTAAAAACTGTTAAATATACAGCTAAAAACATCCAATTTTTTTTTGTTCTGAATGTTTTATAGAAAAATAGGCTGAACAAACGTGATTTGATGGAGAAGATATTAGTTTTTAGGTAAGAAAAAATTCTGATCCACATCTAAAATTGAAATTAAGCCTAACCGGCAGTTTGTTTACTGAGGGCTTCAATTGAAAGATGAGTACAGCCCGGAAGTGTCATACAGAGACAACGGCTATTATATATAGAATAAGGGGTTAAATCCTCACCCCCTCAAACAAAAAAATCCACTGAATTTCTAGAACCATAAGGTGTAGGTAGTTTAAATTTAGAATGGTGGTTCTTCTTAAGCCCTAGGTTCTTACTAAGAAATCTTTTTTTTAAATGCAAATTTTTAGGGGGTAAAAGGGGATTAATCCCCCCTGAAAAAAATTCTATATTCATGGAACTATAAGGTCTAGGAAGCTGAAATTTTGAATGGTAGTTCCTCTTAAGCCCCAAGTGCACATAAAGAAATCTTCTTTAAAAATATATATTATAAGGGGTTAAATCTTCCCCCCCTCAAAAAAAAAATCGACTGAATTTCTAGAACCATAAGGTGTAGGTAATTTAAATTTTGAATGGTGGTTCTTCTTAAGCTCTAGGTGCTTACTAAGTATTTTTCTAAAAATACAGATTTTAAGGGCCCTCCCCCCCCAAAAAAAAAAAAATCCTGGCACCATACATTCTAGGAAGTAAAAATTTTGTATGGCATTGCTCTAACACTAGATCAGCGTTGCACAAACTTCTTTCCACCGTGACCCACTATCTTAAAAAAGCTAAGCCACTATCTTAAAAAGTTTAAAAAAGCTTTTTCCACTTTCTTTTGCTTGGAACAAATAAGGCATGATTTGAAGGGATGAAGGTATAAATTATAGTTCTTGCCTCAAGATGGCATTCACAAATATGTTCATATGTTGTTTAAAACTGAGTGATAACCTTTTAGATACACCATGTCTTTGTATACATGTTTGAATATAAAACATAAAGGTATTTGAGTAGTGTGTATTTGTTAATGTTTGTCTAACATATAATGCTTAAATTAATTAATTGTTCATAATTATCCAGTTTTAGTGTTAAAAAATAGAAGTTAATTAGCCAAAAATTTGTGAGAACTGATATAAAGTATTATGTTAATAAAATTCTTTGTAAATATAAATCAGGTATTGAAATATTTAAGATGTTTTAGTGTACTTCTGCAGAAGTTATAAAGCTGTGAAATACTATCCTTCACATAGTGTGGTTGTTGGCTGTAGTATGTTGCTGCTTTGTATCTCAAGAAGAAAAAGTCTTCTATAATATATTCAAAATTCAAATATAATTATGTAATATTCTTCAAAGTGAATTTTTGAGAGATTTTAATTTTCTCCCAAAAGTAGTTAATTCCAGCAATTGAATCAGAGTTCCTCTGGAATGAAATTAGAGGAGGCCTTCCACTGTTAATTTCAAATTATACCCAAAATATGAATAGGAACTAGGTTTTTTAACAAGCATGATGAAATATCATAGGAAAAGAGCAAGGTCTTTGTTGACAATAACAAGATCACAAGTAAGAATCTTCTAATGGGAATATGACAGTTAAAGTTAAATGACGTTGTGTCTTTTTTATCACCAAATTGTGATTAGAAGTTTTGTATTAAATTATTGAAAAATTTAAAGTTATAGTGTCTAGAACATTTTACTATGTAATTCCTGACAGGAAAACTTTTTATGAAATAAGATTTAATGCAGGGGCTGCTTATAAGAGGTTACTTTGTACTATGTATATATTAATTTTTTGTGTACAATATTCTAACTTACTTTTTATTCCCACTTAGGTGTTTTATTTTCAATTAATTTAGAATTATAGGCTGTTTTCATTTATGTGTTATTAATATGAAATATTGATGAAAATAATTTTAGATTTTACCTGATATGGAGAAAGATGTGAAAGTTCTTACAGCCCTTCTTGACAAGTCTGTTAAAATAAAGAAACTAAAGGAAGAACTGTTATGGGCAATTGCGATAGAATTTGAAGCGGTAAGATTTTCTCTGTGCTCATATGATCCTCTTAATTAAGTCTTTCAGTAAACATCATCTTGTTTGCAGCAGTTTTCTTTATGAGTGTATATCCATCCATCCATATATTTCCGTTACCTGTTATACATCGTAATTTAGCCTTTGTCAAATAAGAGCTGTTGGAATATATTTGATCCAAATTCTTTCTGTGAGCACCGTTCTCATATCTGAAGCCCTCTTTAGACACAGTATTTGTTATTTAAAGACAAAATATAAGTTGAAGAAATTCTGCTTCTTTCATAACCTATTTTGAAATGTCAAATTCTCTTATCACAGAAAGTTGCTTTGTAATTTAAAGTTTTAGGAGCCAGAGTATTTTTCCTTCCAAATTAGTCAGTTTTGGTTAGAGATATTGTTGCAATAAGACTTACTGTGTTAGGCAAGGGTTTCACTTGGTAACTATTCAATTTTTTTTTAAATTAATGAATAAAGCGAGTTTATAGTTGAAGTATGTAGCTCTTTTTCTAAACATTTTAACACCAAGATTTAGTTAAATGACTTAACTTGGAAGGAAAAGTGAGATTGATAATTTATATATACATCAAACCATATGCTAATCATATTTGCTAGCTATATAATCATACTTCTTTTTATTATCTTTTTTTACTGTAGAAAAGAGATGAAGAGGTAGCAATTTTGGAAAAACTGCAAAAAGATGTTTCTGGTTTAACCAAACAGTTAGAAATTTGTGAGGTAGGATTTATAAATTTTGTAGTGTGTCATAGTAAAAGTATATTTTTTAATTAACCAAACTCCAATAACAAACTACACTATCTGTCCAAAAGTATCCGGACACCCCCCTAAAGAAGTGGATCTGGCAGGTGACATAATTTGATGCGTAACCAAAAGCTATAAAAGTGTTGGTAGTTGTTTGTCAGGTCATATTTATGCATTTGTAAGACAATGAGTAAGTAAAAGAAGTTTAGTGACTTTGATCGTGGCATTATAGTGGGATGCCACCTTTGTGGGAAATCAGTTCATGAAACTTTGGACATTCTACAGAAGCCAAAATCCACTGTGAGTGATGTGATTGTTAAGTGGACATGTCAAGACAGTGAAACTGCAGAAAAACAAAGAGGCAGGCCTAAAAAAATTAGTGACCACAGTCGTAAAACTCTGAAAAGGGTAGTGAAACAAAATCGCAAGTCCTCTTTGATTGAAATCACTCAAGGGTTCCAAAGTTCATCAGGTGTTAGTGCTAGCAGCTGTTCTTCAAGAGTTAAAAAAACCTGGGATTCCATGGTCATTCAGCCGCTCACAAGCCAAATATCACTCCCCAGAATGCAAAGCGTCGATTGCAATGGTGCAAAGCTCACTGTCATTTGACTGTGGACATGTGGAAGAATGTTCTTTGGAGTGATGAACCTCGCTTTACAATCTGGCAGTCCGGTAGACGCGTCTGGGTTTGGCGGATGCCCGGTGAGCGCATTGTGCTGACTGTTAAGTTTGGTGGTGGCAGCATCATGGTGTGGGGGTGTTTTTTATGTTTCGGCCTGGGTTCCTTAGTTCCTGTGGTCGAAACATGAACTCTGAGATGTATGTGGACATTCTAGACAATGCTGCTCTCCCAACTCTATGGCAATATTTCAGGGAAAGCCCATTTCTCTTCTAGCAGGATAACTCCTCCATTCACACATGGAAACTTGCGCACATATGGTTTGATGAAATGGGTGTTCAAAAACTGGACTGGCCTTCTCAGAGCCCTGATCTAAATCCCATTGAACATCTTTGGGACGAATTAGAACGCAGATTACGTAAACAGCCAAATTGACCATCCTCACTGCCAGTACTCACTTCAGCTGTGATGGACGCCTGGAATTCAATTTGTATGGACATCTATCAAAAACTGGTGGAAAGTCTCTCCAGACATGTGCAGGCTGTCATCAGTGCAAAAGGAGGACCAACATTATATTAATATATGCAGCAGGACTCTCCGGGTCCATACCACTGGGTATCTGGATACTTTTGGCCAGATAGTGTATGTTATTGTTGTATATAATCTTTTTATTTATTTATTTGACTATTTAAATGAAACAAAGTCAAAGCAGTATTAATTATTTTAAACTTATTCCTTATATTTAAAACGTATAGTGGTTAGTATTGCGTTGTGTAATAATTCTCCTAACTAAAACAATACCCTAGATTCTGTGGCTAACAGAAATTCACAAATGATTACTCACAAAACATGACAGACACAATTTTAACTGAGGGAACAAACCAAAAATTTTATTCTTTACTTTTAACACAAATTAATAAAATCTTATCACCTTACGTTAAACCAGCGGTTCTCAACCTGGGGGGTGCGCCCCCCTGGGGAGGCGTAGAAGAATTTCAAGGGAGGCGTGAGTTTAAAAAAATAAATAAATAAAAAGTAAAACTAACTGTAATTTACTGTACTCAATTTTGCGGTCACAATGTCACCGTAACATATTTTCAACATACGAACATGAATACAATAACTGTTGCACACGATAATTGTCGTAGCTACAATGTCAGAAAAACATTCTGAAGACTTATGATGCAGTTCAGGGTTTCACAGAAAAAATAACTCTTTGGCAACGCCGTCTTCAGAGCTCAGAGCTAAACTTTTCATCCTTTCCAAGATTAAACAACCTCCTCGATGATGAAAAAAAATCTCCGACAACAGATAAATTAATTGAAGGACCTTATATCAGGGCATTTGGTAGCATTGCAAAATGAATTTGCAGACTATTTTCCAGATATTAGTTCAGAGAACTGGGAGTTTAAGTTGACAAGAGATCGTTTTAAAATCGACGTGTGTATACTTCCTGATCATATTCAGGAATAGGCAATCGACCTAAAATGTGATTCTCGTGTAAATGCGAAATTTGAAAACAGGGATGTTGAAAATTTCTGGTTACGATATTTTCCTGTTTACCTAGAAGTTGCTTTAGAAGCTTTGAGGTTGTTAATGCAGTTTTCATCCACATATCTCTGTGAATCTGGATTTTCAGCAATATCATACATAAAGTAAAAATATTGAGCAAAGCTGGACATTGAAAGTGACCTGAGGTAAGCTTTGTCACAGTTACAACCTAATATTTCAAAACTTGTCAAGGACAAACAGTGCCAGCCCTCTCATTAATGTTGTGAAAGTGACTGGTATTACATGCCAAACTCACCTAGATCCTTGATTACCACAAATATATTTGATCTGTATTTAATTCTTTGATTTCATATGATCAAATAATAATCTGTTCCAAATTAAGATATGAGTAGTAATATTAAATTTTGTGTATGAAAATATTTATTCTATATTTTCCTTTAATAACCAGCTTCAGTTTCAAATTCCGATTGTACTACTTGTATTGAACACATATGGAGGGGGTAGAGGGAGAGGCGTGACCTCACAACAGTGTTCAGAGGGGGGCACAGAGCCTGAATATTTGAGAACCCCTGCATTAAACAATAGAATTTTGAGAAATTTTTTCTCATTGCCTTAATTTCTTTATACATTCAACATACACATACATATTAATAATATCACTCGTTCTACTTGTAAACATAATATTAACTAATAATAGCCCTCATAATAAATTAATAAGTATCACCTTGAACAACATAAGTAAAAAAAAATGGCCACAATAAAAAATAAAAAAATATTTGATTGACTAACAAGAAAAACTTAAAAAAAAATTTTAATTAAATTATGCCATGGCTAAAAAAAAACTTATCTTATGGGATAGCTTAAAAGCCTCGAGACCACTTCCATGCTCCATCGTCTTCGTACATCGGGAGAGTCAATACTCCAGGTCCAGGGTCTTTGTTCAAAAATCTTCATAATGGCGTTCTACCAAGTTTCCAGTAGGCACCGAACAGGCAGCATGGTTCAGAGTAAAAGTTAGCGAGTCAGCCAGGAAAAAGGAAAGTCCTCTTATTTTTTGTGTGCAGCCTTTTTACAATCTTTTTTTTTAGTCCATTCCACGTGACCCCTTTTTAATTACATGATCTGTGCTGTTATTGACTGCATGCATGTCCAGGGCTTCTGACCCTCTCACATCCGGGTATCAAGCATATGGGGGAAGGGAGCCCCAGGTGGTCCACTTATCAGTATATTCCTTAGCAAAAAGTGAGTAAAATCGTTTCTTTTTTTGAATGAAACTGAATAAACTGTATCACCATTTCTTTAAGATTCTCGAGAAGCACTTCTGTGTTTCAAACCAATACGCGATAATTTAAAATATATATAAAAAAAAGAAAAAAATCAAGCGTATAAAACTTAAAAGTAAAATGGGAAAAAATTAATTAAAAGACTAAACAAAGCTTAATTTAAAAAAAACTTTACCTTGAGTCAGTCAATCAACATGAAAAAGAATTAAAATAAATTGAAAATTGTCAGTCAATCAAGAACTAAAATAAATTAAATACCTGTATGTTATATTTATAGTACATAAAACATGATTTATCATTTGCTCAACTTTCATGAATGCCACTACAATTAATCCGTGCAAAAATTAATCTAATGACACTCATCAAAGTTAAACATTTGGTGGAGAAAATTATTAACTTATTTACTTCTCAGTATATTTAATTTTTATATATTTTTTTTAATTATAAAGCGATACACAACATTATAGTATCTTTCACATGAACATATTGAAAAATAATTGTGTATTCAGTTGTAGCAGCTGTTGCAGATTGAGAAATTCTAGTGTGTCTGCTACCTGAAAAAATGTTTCTCTCTGTGCGAAAATTTTTAAATTTTACTAAACATCTTTTCGAGTTTATTTTAAAAATTGTTTTGCTTTAACTTTCCAAAAACAAATTTTACTGTTAATCTTATTGTCAAGAGACTGGATTATTCTGCTGGTTCACTTGCTAAACACTCTATATCAGCTCTTTAGTTCAAGTTAATATTCTTATCTTTTTGTATTAAACTAATCTTTAATTTTTTTGTTCATAAATCCATGTTATTTATGTTCATAAGTGTAGCGTGCTTCTAACTTTTTTTTTTTTTTTTGGGGGGGGGGGGGGCATGAATTGAATTCAGTTAGAGACTTTCTCAGTGCATTGACTGCCAATCGAAAATATGAAATATTATGATTTTTTTAAAATTGAATAACAATAGAATTGATGTTTGAGTAATATTCAAAACTTGAACAATGAAAAAAATATATACATAAATAAAAGGAGAAAAAAAATATAGCATCGAATTTTTGTTATGGATCATATCATTGTTAAAAACTATACTAAGGCTAAAGACATAATCAGAATCTTCAGTTTCACAGTTTGAAAAAGCGGGGAAAAAACCAACTTTCTTAAAAGTTTTCTATGATTTTCCAATTTTAACTGAACTTCTATTAATGTTTTAATTTATTTCAAGTTAAGTTTAGGGGGAGGGAAGCATGTTCCCCCCCAAAAAAAAACTGAAATAAAGTGAAATAAACTAACCCTCCCCCTGCCCGATGCTAATTTATAGTATGAAAATAATATAACAAGATAAGCAAAAGTATTTTAAGTATTAAAATTAGTTTAAAATTCATTAAATGTTCCTAGGTCAATAAAAAAGTGAGTTTTATTGGTAACTTTAGTACCAGAATCACATTTCTAAATTATAACTATTATAATTTGATGTTAGATATTATTAACATGCATGAAGAGAGAAAAAATTTAATTTTCTCTTCACCTATGACATGAATAATTTTTCAATATACAGTCGAACCTTATTATAGTGAACCCAGTATATAACGAACTCACGGCTATAACGAACAAAAATTTTGGCCTCTCCATTTTCCTATTGTACAAAATTTAATTAGTATTGTGTCAGTTTAATGTAATTAATTTTAGTCGATTTAATTCATTAATGATAATTTTTAATAGATTTTATGATTTTTTTAATACATCATTATTGAATACACATTGTAACTAATGAGTTACACATTTTGTGAACTCTAGCATTTTTCTTAACGGTTCGGATATAGCAAAAGCATCAGATAAAGCAAACAAAACCTTTGGTCCCTTGAAGTTTGTTATAATGGGATTCGATTGTAATGTATATATCATTACTAAATATTTAAGCTGTGTTTTTGGATTAAATTATATTATTTATTTGAAATATAAACATTGATTTAGTATTTTTAGTTATTTATACTTGACAATGTCATTTTAAGGTAATTTCCTTTATCTTAAAGTGGTGCATCAGATTATTTATCTGATCTTCAGCTTGAATGTTGAGCTACAGAGCAGTTTTGTGTCAGTATTTTTCTAATCACAGATCAGTAAATGCATATTTGTTATTATAGTTTAGTGCAGTGATTCTTGACCTTTTCATACCTAAGAACCACTTGATGCATTACCAAATCAATGGTGGACCACATACACTAAAATAAATGAAAACCTGTATAGGCCTAGGCCAAAAAGCCAATATTTCACAGACCACATGAAAACGTCCCATGGACCACAAGTGGTCTGCGGACCACAGGTTGTGAATCGCTGGTTTAGTGCATTTGAAAGTAGTCCTTTTATTGAAATGTGCATGTTTTTCATTTCTTTTTTATTTTAAATTTTCAACAAGTATAATTTTCGTCCCTGATGAGGCAAAAACCCTATTCTTTCTCCCCCCCCCCCTGTTTATTCATAGTAGACTCATCAATGTGCTGGGAAAAGGGGGATTCTTCACCCAGAGATGATAAATGAGGGGGACAGGAAAATCAGTGTAGGAGTAGTGTTGATCAAAATGTAATCCAGTATGTGTTGTCGTGCTGTGAATTATGTGATATATCTGAAATTGTTATGTGAATATAGGTTATTATTTGTTGTACGTGTTTTTTGTGTTACAATGTCCTATCTACAGGCAACTACATCTGTCCACAATTCTCAAGATGTTTTTGATAATAAAAATACTAATACAGTACAACCTCCCAAATCCAAAACATTATAATAATTGGCCAATTTTACTTTTCGATTTTACCGATACATGTTGCTACCAAAATGATCGGTTAAAAAACCCTTTCCTTTCAAGGAAGTAACAGCAGTGATTTTGAAGGCTTTCAAGTGTCTGGGAAAGAAGATGAAATAGCAGGATTAGTAGAATGTGCAAATAAAGGAAACATTAACTTGGGTAAATCGGACATGCAGGAAGTTTTAGACATCGACAAAAATGTGCCTACTAAAATGATCGGTTAAAAAAACCCTTTACTTTCAAGGAAGTAAAAGCAGCGATTTTTAACGCTTTCAAGTGTCTGGGAAAGAAGCTGAAATAGCAGAATTCGTAGAATATGCAAATAAAGGCGGAATTAACTTGTATTAATTGGACAAACAGGAAGTTTTAGAGATCTATATATATAAAAGGCGTAGGTATGCGGCACAAAAATCGACGATATTTCTACACTCTGAATGGCAAAGGCTGCAACTACCAGATGTAAACATTAGCGGCTGTCTGCAATTTGGGATCGCATGTCAACATGGATTTACGCACTGAATCAGGAATGCTCGAAAGCGAGCTGCCTGATCAAGGGAAAATTGGGAACAGTCTCAAGAAAGAAGGCGAAGAAGAAATAATTCATTAAGAGAGAGGCATGAAAGAGAGAGCATAAATGATCAAGAGGTTAGGCTTAACTGTCGCTGGCACAGCTACCGAGAGCCCGTAATAGTTAATTTTGTACACCTTTTTCAGTACTTGCTGAATTTTTACTCCATTTTATAAGTGAAGAAATTTTCCAACAATTTATTATTTGATATGATTAAGTGTAGATATCTGAATTGTGAACAATAGTACATACAGAGAGTGATGTAATCCAAACTATATTTTAGTTCTTGCTGATTTTACTCCATTTTTTGAGTGAAAAAAATTTCCCCCAACAAATTCTTATTTGAGGTAATGATAAAGTGTAGATATCTTAATTTTGAAAAATAGTACATATAGAGAGGGATGTAATTTTTAAAATCTTTGTTGTTGGGTTTCTTACTCTTATCTTTAACTCTGTTCTGAAGTAATGAAAATTCACATTTTTTAATCACAATGTTTTAGAATCAGCCTTATAGAGAATACCCCTTAACAACATATATTTATGATGACAGGTAAAGGTAACATTCCTTACATATGTTACTTTCAGTTGAGTTGTTTTTTAAAAGAAAATATACTAAAAGCGACCATGCTGGTTGCGCACCAGCTAGTTGATGAAAATATGCCGATTGTCGGTTCTCTGAGCGATTCTGAAATTATTGATAATGTGGTAAATAACAAAGGTTATGATGACAATGATCGTGAAAGTTATTCAGAATACCCTGAAAATGAAAGAATGTCAACAGAATACCTGATAAAATCACTAGATAAAACATTATTAGGCTTAAAAACAGCGGAATTTTATCTCGGAACATGAAATTATGGCAGTATATAGGATTAAAGAAAAAAAAATTCTATGCTAATTAGCCGAAACTAAAGCAACAGACATTATTGATGGAAATGTTTAAATTATAATATAATTATATGTTCTGTATTCAGGTTTATTTAATAAATAAACCATTTTATATTTTTTTTTAAGTCTGTGTATTTTTTTCCTAAAATTTTGTAGTGTTATTTAAAAACCTCTCAAATCCGGAATTGTCGTGTCCTGAACAATTCCAGATTTGGGAGGTTGTACTGTATAAAAATTATAATTTTGAAATATGATTCTGGCACTAAAGTTACAAATAAAATTCACTTTTTCATTGATCTCAGGGCATTCAATAGATTTTGAACTACTTCTAACACTTAAAAATACTTTGCTTATCTTGTCATATTATTTTAACACTATAATCAAAATTACTTAGTAAGAGTCCATGTCCAGCTAGCCAGTTGTCGTCCTTTATTACCATTAGAACATTTGCCACAAATTAATATTTTCAAGAAACAGTTTAATTTTTCTAGTAATATATATATATAAAACAGTTCCGTAACTGACTGACTGACTGACTGAGTGACAGATAACGCACAGACCAAACCGCTGGACCTAAAGGGTTGAAATTTTGCATAGCGATTCTTCTTATAGTGTAAGTGTGCACTAAGAAAGATTTTTGAAAATTCTTAGATTTTTTAAAATTAAATTTTTAAGCTGTTTTTGTAACATTCCTTTAAGTTTGCATATAAAATAATAATGTGAGGGTTATAAAATTTATATCACGAAAAAGATCATAAAAATTCCTTTAAAATGAAATCTTTTTTGAATCTTTACCTCCATTTTCTGATTTTTTGGTGAATTTTTAAATAATAATTTTTAGAATTTAATTTATTAAATGCTGATCACATGGTTTCTTTTCTTTTTATGATACTTTAAACTAATTTCGCGTCACGTGCATAACAACGAAATAAATTGACAATAAAAATTATTTTTTTCTTTATGCGGCAGATGATTGGACATTATCCAAAAAAATATTAAAATACAGTAAAAGAAATGTTCCTCAAACTGTACTATATTAACTGTGCTATATTCTTTAGTATGTTCTATTAGATTCAATTTGAATATTTTCTTCTATATTATTTTTTCTAAAAATTACCGTTGCATTTTTTTTTATAAATATATATATATATTTTTCTTTTTGGTATTAATTGCATACATTGACCATTGTATTTATTATAAATATTTATTTTTTTTTTGGGCAATAATTGCATACATTGACCGTTGTATTTAATTTGAATGTACTCCGTAGTAAAGCACGGGTATTCAGCTAGTAGACATCATAATTTAGCACCATCTAAACCAGGGGTTCTCAACCTTTCACGCTCTGCACCCCCCTTTGAACACTGATGTGAGGTCACGCCCCCCCCCCCCCACACCACCACTATATGTGGTCAATACAAGTAGTACAATCGGAATTGGAAACTGAAGCTAGTTATTAAATGAAAATATAGAATAGATAATTTCATACATAAAATTTAATATTACTACACATATTTTAATTTGGAACATATTATTATTAGAATATATGAAATCAAAGAATTAAATACAGATCGAATATATTTGAGGTAATCAAGGATCTAGGTGAGGTTGGCATGTAATACCAGTCATTTTCACAACATTAATGAGAGGGCTGGCACTGTTTGCCCTTGACAAGTTTTTAAATATTAAGTTGTAACTGTGACAAAGCACACCTCAGGTCACTTTCAACGTCCAGACGTAGGACAATTATCGTGTTTTTGCAATTACAATTATTGTATACGACAATTAATTCGTATTCGTATGTCGAAAATATCGAAACGGTTACATTGTTACCGCAAAATTGAGTACAGTAAATTACAGTTAGTTTTATTTTTATTTTACTTTTTATTAACTCACGCCTCCCCTGAAATTCTTCTACGCCCCCCAGGTTGAGAACCGCTGATCTAAACAATTTACTCTGAAAAAAAAATCAAAATTTAAAAAATACGGGCATGTTATTTGAGCATCAACCTTTATATGCCAAGAAAACAAATTTCAAAAATATGTATATGCTAATCTAGGATTTGAAAAATACTGAGTGGAGAATTTCCCATAGCCTAATGTTGGGGTTGAAGATCTGCAATATGATGATGTGTTGCCTTAATAATAGGCTGACTTTAAGGAAAATTTTATTTTTGTCATGTATTATATTACAGTTATGATGGGTAGACCTCAACTCAGCACCATTTGTGGAATGCTAAATACTGAATGCCAAATGACAATTTTCTTTACATTTTGTAGGCTCAAATAGCTGATGTTTCTCAAAATGAAACTGCAGCTGAAACAGTTGAAAAGGCATCTAAAGAGAAAATGGCGGCCCAAAGAAAAGACATAGGAGAATTAGATTCTAAAGTATCTACTTTGAAAAAGGCAATTCGAGATGTTCAAGTAAGCCATAGTTTTCATTCTATTAAAATATATATATATATATATATATATATATATATATATATAAGTATATATATATATATATATAAGTATATATATATATATATATATATATATATATATATATATATATATATATAAGTATATATATATATGTATATATATATATATATATATATATATATATATATATATATATATATATATACAGTGGACGCTCGTTAATTCAAACTCAAAGGTTCTCAAAAAAAAGTTCGAATTATCCGATGTTAAGAGAAAATATATAACTTTAAATGTGTATCACTGAAGAAGAAAATCTCCTAGTATGTATAACCCCAGAAAATATATTATACTATGTTATCTAAAGTTAAACATATTAAAAAGCAATACAGACTTACCTTAATCATAAAATGGAGCAGAAGATTTGCAGTATAAAGTAAACTTTTATTAAAAATATGAATTACCCTTTGGGAAAAACTGTAAAATGGATGTTTGGTTCTGTTTATGATGCCTACATTGTTCAGCCAGCTTCTCGATTTGAAGTAAACATTTCAATTCATTTTCAGAGGAAGGTTCCATCTGAATAAATGCTTTCAGAGTTTTAATAGAGTCCATTATGGCTTTGTCCATTATGGCCGCAATAAAAATATCTTTCGACAGGTAAGTAGAGAAAAGCCCTGGCAGTTTCCTACCAAAATTAGTGCATACGTCTTCGTTTACATCAGAGTTTTGGCCACATACAGTTTGATAAGAAATATTGTGCCTTGACTTAAATCGAGAAAGCCATCCATCACTGCATTTAAAATCTTCAATACCCATTCGACATGCCAATTCATCAGCCTTCGTCAGCACTAGGGGTCCATTTATCGGAAAATTTCGAGATCTAACATCCTGAAACCATAGCAGTAGAGCTTTTTCTAGAACTTCTTGGGACGCATTTCCCATGCGTTTCCTTCCTCTAGCAAATTTTGATTTTTCCCATTAATCTAAAATTGACTTCTTGTTTTTCAAATTAGTTGACAAGGCATTTTTTTTTAATTCCCTAGTCAGCTGCTAACTTTGTGTTACATTCGCCATTCTCTACTTTCTCCAAAATTTCTACCTTTGTCTCCAAAGTTAGGGTTTTGTACTTTCCACGTGTAGACATCCTGAATTTTTACATGTTCACACCACACAATGAGGAAGAAAAACTAGACCACATTATCTTGTCTGCACTGCAGTTATAACTGACGCAGCTCCCTAGAACCTGTAGTAAAGACTAGTTTTTCTTAAATTCTAAGAAAATCGATCCAAATAAAGGAAAATTGCTTTTTCGGTTTAGCACTAATAAGAAGGACACTAGCTACTAACGTTTAGTGGACATGCAATAGTCTAGGAATGCAGGCATGTGCCTCTTTACACAGAAAAGAAATTTTGACACACAAAATAATAAATACAGTGTGTATTTTCTCCATTAAACGAGGAAAAAGAATTTTTTTGGTCAAATTTTTAGTTCGAATTAACCGAAGTGATAAAAATTTAGTTCGAATTAACGAGATATTTTTAATATTAACTCCAATACAAGTTTTTTGGGGCCTTTGGATTAGTTCGAATTAACCGAAAGTTCGAATTAACCGAGTTCGAATTAACGAGCGTCCACTGTATATATATATATATTATATATGTTGTGACATGTATAAAACAATAACTGTGTATGAAGTATTATTAAAACTTCGTTATTATAAATAATTGTAACCAGATTTGTGAAGCTGATTTAAATTATAATTTCAGTGTGAGAATTTTTTCAAAAAATATCAGTTGATTTTTTTTTAAAGAGTGGATGATCAGTATTTTATTAGATTAGCCAATTATTTAATGATGTAATATTGAATTATTTTTCGATTGGAAATAACCTCTTATTTATTAAAAAATGAAATATTTCATGTAAAAAATGTGAAAATAAGTATAGATCTAATTTAGTAAAACTATTAAACAGCTGATATTAGGTTTTCTTTCTTTTCTTCTTTTTGCTTTTTCAAGCTTATGTAGACTGACACTGTTCAGAATCATCACTAAAATGTAATTGTGGTGTAATTTATGTGATTCATAGCACATCTAAACCCATTAAAATTACTTAAGTATTTTTATAGATATTGGTATAAAATATTGGGATTAAACTCATAGAAAAACTGCAAATAGCTTTATATAAATCCTTTGGATATATTTTATACATTAACTGTGTTAATCATTTAAATAAACTAAAAAATATGTGAAAGTACTTTTACCTTTTGTTTTTGGTTTGTTTCAGTTTATAAAAAAAATTATCTTTTTTTCATGCCTAATAGTTTTCTCGGCTCAAATTGAACAAGTTTAAAAGAAGGCAAAACTTTCTGATAATTAGTTAATGAGGGACCGGGTGATCAGGAACTGTTCAGTAATTTTCAAAACAGTCTTTCCTTAATTTCGTGTACTATCTGTTTGTCATAGCCTCTAATTTATAAAAATAGCCTCCTTTGACTTCATAAAAAAAAATTCTCTACCTGTATGGAAAAACTTGTAAATAGGAACTTTGCAAGAGGGATCTTATATCCTTGATATTCCTTCTTAGTATGTTTTAACAAAAGTTTTTTTTCCTTGTCTGTAACTTTATTTTCTCAGGATTGGATAAATTACAGTACCAAAAACCATCCTTAACAGAATTCATACTAGCGTTCAAAAGTCCTTAAAAATGCCTTCATATAAAAAAATTAGGCAAATTAATAACTTGAAAAAAAAAGGATTTATTTGAACACCATTGTACACATTTAATTAGTGTTCTAAAATGAGTCATTAATTTATTTTTTACTATTCAGAGTGGTTTCTCAGGTATGCATTGTTTTATAGCTATATATCAAGGTATATACAAATAGTTTTTTTTTATTTGTATCTTAAGGGTACAAAGTATACAGTGAATTTTTTTAGAAAGACAACTTTAAAATTTCTTTATTTTACAGCCGTGTGAATATGTGCAAAATTGATGCATTTGAATTAATTAGTAAAAAAATTCAGAAAAAATATATGTATATGAGTGACTTGCATTTTATGAAAAATGAATAGCAATAACACGGTAAATGTTACATATCAAGCGGAAATCAAATGAAATATTTTAGCACAAGCACTTATTAAAGGTGCCTAAATGGGAAACTTGGTGTCTTCTGACTAATGGATATCCCCTCCTGTCTGCCATATGGAACGCCCATCTGTTACTACTGATTCATTATCTTTATGTCTATCTCTGTGAAGAATAAGGGATCAGGTGGTACCCATACACACTTTCATAAAGAGATGTAATCGGCCATAGGTTTATATACTTTGCATCGACTAGTTGAATTTCCCCATTTTTCGCTTGGTAGAACTGTCAATCTAGTACTTTAGTCTAGGTGCAGGTGCCGGTGCCGGTGCATGCAAATTTATGGCCATCACGGAGCCAATCAGCCTTAAGTAGACCTCTTAAAATCTTCCTCTATTATCCATTAAACTGTTTATTTTATTACACAGTTTCGTGTTCTCTTGTGAAAAGACCTCTTTTCTTTCTCATGGATTTTGAAACTCAAGGGACAAGTGTAAGCCATTTAAAAAAGAGGTGTGTCAGAGAATAAACCCCTTAGCCAGCACTTTGACATGGACATGGACAATTGCATGTCCATAAAGAGATGTTTTAAAACTATTTTTTTTAATCTTAAAAAATGGTGAAGAAGCTTTAGATTATATGCGATCTTTGGATTCTGATGCATACTCAGATGAAGGCAGCATTATTTGTTTGCCCCCCGATCCTGGTCAGGTAACTGATGAAGAAAATATTGCCGATAATGATTTAGGTGAAATGATTTCAGTGGATGTGTCTGGACAATTTGAACTAAAAGTCAAACAGCGAGAAGGTTTTTGAGAACAAAATAAGATGTAAGAAGAGAAAAAGACCCATTACAAATGATACTTCAGATGAGGATAAAAGTATGAAAGGAGACAAATTGCAGGAAGAGAAAGCCAAAAAGAAATTATTAAATTGGAGAAAAGCAAATCAAATAATGGCTATTGAATATGAAGAAATGTCAACACTTGAAGAAAACCAGGCTGAATTGGCAATGAAATCTCCGTATGAACTTTTCCAAATGTACTTTGACTCTGAGGTCATGAAACATCTTACAGAAGAATCTTTAAGATATGCTCTGCAAAAGAATAACAAGGCAATTTCATTATCTGAAATTGACATATAGAAATTTATCGGAATCATCCTATTTAGTGGATATCATGTTCTGCCCCAGGAAATTTTTATTAAAAATCATAAAAAAATTGCAATGATATTTTAAAAAATGTACATTTAATTCCATAAATAATATAGAATATTATTTATGGAAACCTCATTTCAGGAGGTTTTAAATACTTGTTTGAATTTAGCGTAACATCCGACTTGGATGTTCATACATGGAAGAAACAAGTGTCACCCCCATTAGGCACCAAGTCTCCCATTTTGGGACCCTATTGTTAATTCTATACGAATGCAGATTTTTAAAAAATTTATCGTAAATTCTATACGAATGCAGATTTTTTCAAAAATTTAAATGGCACATCAATTGAAATAAGTAATGTACTTAAAAAAATAATGTTAGATTCTATTTAGATGATGCGGTTCATATAGTGGTGCTTAATGGGTTAATCAAAAGGAAGAAATAGTTTAAGGACTACTACTAACCTTCTGAGAAGGATGAATAAGTTTTTATATACATTGTGATGTTCATAGGAAAAAAAGTTAATTTTTATGCTTCAAAATAATCATGTTAAAAGAAAATCCAAAAACTGGAATTCCTCTCATCAACCTGAAGTACAAGTACTGCTTGAAAATCTCCTTAAAATATCCTTCCAAGGGTTGATTTTAAAAGTGTCAGTGATACAGCAGTCAAATAGTTGCTTCAAAGAAAGAAATAATCTTTTGTGTGAATCATGCAGTTAGGAGTATCAAAATATATGTATGAATGAAGGAAGTCATCATTGAAAACATTTTAAATTATTAAAGTTTTCACACCCTCCTCACAATTTTGCCTTTTTAGTCAGTGGTGCACAAACAGAGAGTCACTAAAAAAATTCGAGGGGTTGAGGATAGTTTGAAGTAAATCTGTATCATATTGAACTATTTAATTAACATGTTCGCTGCCACTAAAATTGGCATATCCATCCTCAGATGCCGACGTTTCTATGGTGTCCACCTCAACATCACTATCTCCTTCCAATTCGCTCGTAGAATCCCAACCGTAATCTTCATCGTCTGTGCTGTCATAATCAGAAAGATCACTCTTTTCTAATAATTCTAATATTTTGGCATCAGTCAATTTTTTATTTACTTCCTTTTCTTGGGCTGTGAAGGTCCTGCCATACTTGTACTGTCTGCCATTTTTAAAAACGCTCATAAAAAATTGAAACACAAAATTTGAAAACCGCACGCGTAAAATATAAAAATAATGCTTCACTAACATGCCTCAACAAGATCTTCGTTCAAACTCCAAGGCTGCACTAAATATAGAGCAAATAGCTTATCCTAGTCGACCGATGCACCAGAGCATCGCCGGCATGGGAGGTAGCACAATGCTGACACTCTAGAGCATCAGTGGCAACGAACGTGTTAAAGAATATGCTTTAAGTTTTGTATGATTGCATAGTTTTATTATTTTTTTTATGTTAAAAAATATATAATATCGTTCAATAAGGTGCCACATAGTCTTAAAGGTTTACACTTACATTCCTCCTATTTGCTTCTGCCTATAGCAGAAACAAATAGAAGGAATGTGTGAGACTGAGTTTTCAAAATTAGTTGCTAATAAAAACCATACAACGATTATGACTTAATGTGGTAGATGATATGAGAGTAGCACTCTCAAATATTTCAACAAATATTGAACAAATATTATTCGAAATTTAGGTTTACCCTTCTCATTAATTATTTTCTATTTTAGTTTGATATAAGTAAATGAAGTTTATAATTTTCTATGTTTTAATATGTAGGTTGTAATTTTGAGATTATGCTCTTTTTTTATATTTTAATTTTGTTAATTTTTACCTAAATGAAATACAAATACATATTAATATTTCAATATGAAGTTTTGGTCACATAAGATTTGGCAAAAACAAGTGTAGATGGTAAACAAGGTATTTTTTTATTGTTATTATGCAAAGATAATATATACGCACAAACTACAGTTCATTGATTTTAAATATAGTTTGTCAAAATTTGATTTTTTTTCTATTTTTTTATGAACATTTTCCTAGTTTTTAGAGTAATTTTGCTACTACCAAAAAGGTTCATTAGAGGTCAAGGAATTTTTATTCAAAGAAAGTAGATCACTGTTAAAAAAAGTTTGCTCAGCACTGTTCTAAGTAAATGATGTGATGATTTTAATATAAATAACTGAGGGTAAAATTGGAAAAGTAAGAAATTTTTTAAAGCAATTGAGCAGGAACCAAATATTAATATGAAACTATTCCTCACAATATGCATTTGTAGTTAAATGAACATTTAGTATAGCAATACTTTATTTAAATATTGGTATTAATTTGACACTTTATTCCAATCTAGTTAACATGTTCAAGACATGAGAGAGAAATTGCAAAACTTGAATCTGATATTGCAAGCTTAGAAACGATAATGGATGAGATTAAAATGAAGTAAGTTTGTATTATATTAAGTTATAAATTATAATAATTTTCCTTTTTTTTTAAAATTTTTTATTTTGTTATTTTGAATGAAAGTTCTTGCGAGAAGCATATGGAGATAAAACAAAGCGTGGAAAGCTCTATTCATCCATAGTAAAACAAAAGTATTTGCAATTAGTTATGAACAATTTACTATTTCTTTATTATTTTAACTGTATTTTATTTATTATTTACTGATGAGAAACCTCTTAGAAATTAGTAGGAAGGAAATGCATAATGCTGTTAAAAATCAATTGTTCTCCAAGCCTTTTCAGGTGGTCTTCAGAACAGGAGAATTTTGTAGGATTTTTGTCTCTCTGTGTGGGGCAGTAGGATGTTGAACTTCATATATACTAAAATTTCTGCAAATAACAAAACTTTTAATGCTTTGCTATGGGTATTCACTATCTACTGATAAGTATTTGGACACCTGTGATAGAAAAGAAAAACAAAATTTATTCACATACAATAGTTGGTAGAGCCTCCATGAGAGGCAATAACAGCGTCAATCCTCTGGGGCATTCTTTCCACAAGTCCTTGTATGACAGCTAGTGGTACTTTCTTCTTCTCGACTTTTGAAGAAGATATGTAAGTTCCTTCACCGATTTTGGACGGTTGTTGCACCCCTTAATTCGGCGATCTAACTCATCCCAGAGGTTCTCAATAGGGTTCAGGTCTAGGCTCTGGGCAGGCCAGTCTATTCAGTAAACCCCATTGTCACCATACCAATCCATGGTGGACCTCGCAACATGTCAGCTGGCATCATCATCCTGAAAGTAACATTGGTTCAACCAGTAAAACTGCCACAATGTAGGAAGCACACTGTCATCCAGAATAGTGTTGCAGGTGTTGGCGTTGAGCTTACCATGGAATGGGACCAAGGGTCCCAGTCCATACCAGGAGAAAGACCCTCAGACCATAATTCAACCCCTGCTGAACTTTACTGTGGGCACAGTGCATTCTGGCAGGAAGCGTTCTTCAGGCAGACGCCAGACGCAGACCCTGCATTCCGAACGGTAGAGGGTGAACTTTGATTTGTCGCTCCAGGAAACCCATTTTCACTGATCTACCAAATTTTCAATGTGCTTTGCACCACATTAACCGAGCAGCACGGTTGGACTTTGTGATCAAAGGCTTATGGGTGGTAGCACAACCACGAAAATGAAGCAGATGTGCTTCCTTATGAATGTTATTCATCAAAACAACACTCCCGGATGCCTGTTGAAACTCCTGGAGTATGTGGGCCATTGATTGGGTGTGGTTCTTTTGAATTTCTCTGTATAGTATACATTGGTCTCCCATTTTCGTTGGTTTGTCGACTTGGGGCACATTCCCACAATCATCACCCACCTTCCACTTCTGAATCACTTAAGCCACTGTCGATTTTGGGTAATTGAGCTCACTAGATTTGTCCCTTAAGGATCGGCCATTTCTGTGATACCCGACAATTATACGTTTCTTGAAATCAGATAACACTGCACTTCGTGGCAACTTGCATGTAACTAATGCCAATGTTGTTCCCTACACGATATTTCACAGCAGAGGGCGTGATGTATATCAGGACCGTAGATATCGTCATTTGCATGGGTGTCCAAATACTTATTTGTAGATAGTGTATAATATAGTTTGGGGAATTTAGTTCTCAAATCCCTCCTTGCGGTGCTACTGGTTTTAATACATGTATAAGTGTGTGTGTGTATATAGTACAAATTTAGTTTAAAAACTTCATGCTTTTTTGCTCATATAATTTTAGATATATTTTATTATAACCAAAATAAAATACATCTAAAATTATATGAGCTAAAAAAAATATATCATTAAAGTTAGTATAGTGATGTAATATTTTTGTCAAAAAATAATCATGAATCATTGTGAAAATACCATTTTACCAAGAAAGGGCTATTTAAAGCATAGAAGCCTAGAACATTATCAAAGAACAAAAAGCAATACAACATATTAACTTCGTCATTAAAACACCAATACAATGCAACCAGAAAAACTTATTAATCCCCTATATACACTATAACATACATATGATGAACCAATGAATCAAATTTGAAAGGATATATAAAAAAGGTAAAGTAAAAAAAAAAATTGAATTGGGAATTTTCTTTTTTTTTTCTTTTAAAATAAAAATTTTGGGGGGGGCTCCCTAGGCCCGGACCCACCGTGCCTAATAGAAAATCAGGGCCTGACTGGAATCACAGTTTTTCTCAAAGGAAGAGGCTGATAGACCACATGGAATACAACTGTTTCTGCCTAATAATTCAGTGAATGCATACAATCAAGAAGTGCTGAATTAAACTGAAAATAAAATTACTTCTGAGGCAAAAGATGTTTTCGTCGGTTGTCACAGTGCAGAACAGGAAGTTTGTTTAGCAAAAGTTGCACAAAATGTCAGTCATTGACAATGGTGGTCTAACATATGAAATTATATTGGTTTTGAACAAGGTGCACATCAGGGGTGTCAAACTTGCGGCCCGCAACAAACATTTTTGCAGCCTAGCCAATATATTGACACACAATAATATATAATAAAATAACCGACGCAGATTTATAATAAGATAGGAAGAATTTGCTAAATATTTTTTTAAATTATACTCTTTTTTTGCTATTATTAAATAAAATGCGTATATTTATGTTGAATATACTGTAATTAGGTAATTAAACCTATGTTTCTATTAATATTGATTTTTTTTGTGGCCAACCTATAGTTAAACCTTGTTTGTTTGGCCCAAGTTAGCTTTTGAGTTTGACACCCCTGGTGTACATGATCACAACTAACATGGACATGTCAGAGAAATTAGCCAATGGTGCAATGGGTAAATTGGTTCACTTAGAATCTAACGAGCATGATGAAGTGACACACGTATAACTAAAATTCCCTAATTCCCCCCAAATTGGAGAAAAAGCGAGAAAAGTTAGCGCTTACGTACCACAGCATAGTATTAGTCGAACAGCAGTACTGATAGCATAAAGAGCTTCTACGGTTTATTTAAATAATAATAAAACTGTTGCATCTAAACAGAACCATTTCCCTGTGGTATCTGCCTGTGCAATGATCATACATAAAGCACAAGGAGGAAACCTGGTCAAAATCGTCTGTGAATATGCCAAGACTCATTCACAGCAGTTGTATGTGGCATTACCTAGAGTCACAAGTATCAATGGACTTTGTATTCTGACTTCTGAAGGGAATTCTACATTTTATCATGGTTGAAGAACACCAACTTCCATGCGAACTTTGCAAGTTGAATTTTGTAGACTCGCTCTCAACAAATTGGACACATCAGCAGACAAATGATTGATTTTATCAACACCAGGTAAAGATTGTTAATATTTTCATTGAATTGTGAAAGTTTGAATGCTCATGTGAGAGATTTAATTGATGAAGTAGCGCAAAAATCAACTCTACTGATTCTTTCTGAGACTTGAGTCCAGAATGAGGAAATGAAAGATGCACCTAATTTTGATTGCATTGTCAAATTCAAACATCCAGATGTGAGAGCTGGTGAAGTCACCATCTATCAAAATTCTACTGATAGAACAACTGCAGTGACTGCTCATATGGATTTCACGTTTAAACAGATGAATGCCTTGTTTGCGAATACAACAGTAGTGGGAAAAATATGTGCAGCACGATGTACTATAGATAGCAGGCAAAGAATTCTTGTTATGAAGTGTATATATCACCAAATAAGAGAAACAGTGATATAATTGATTTTCTACACCAGATATTGCTTGCATATACTCTAGAGGGTGCCACTTTATTGATCAAAAATAGGGTGAGGTAGCAATTATATTGAGTGGTGAGCCAGAAGCACAACAGCTGATTCACTTCTTAGATGACAAATTTAAACTGAAACTGAATGATGATAGACCAATATCAACTACAAGATCCGGAACAACTATCGATGCAGTATTTTGTAGATACTTAGATAAACTCGTAACCCGAATTTATGTATCATACTTTAGCTATCAGAAACCCATTATTTCATTCTTAGATTCTACTGAAGACAAGGACACTAGTCAATAAAGATCTGTTTTCAAATCATAATTACATGTGTTTCAAATATTTGTGTACCCTCAAATTTCCTATCCCTCTATGTGTGAAGTTTCACTTCTAATGTACATGGTTGTCACACACCCAATTATTATTTTTTTTTCATTTTTTGTATGACATGGATATATGAAATATTTGAAAAATTTAAATATTTGTGCTGTGAGAAGTATATCATGCTATTGTTATCTACTTAATAATGATTCTATAATACTTTTGGCTGACTTCTGAAACTAAGCTAATTATTTATTGCTTTTCAAAACTTGTTTTTGAGTTCTTGAAATCAATTTTTCACTTGTTAATTTAAACCACTGTAATACCAGATGTATTTTATTATTTTTATAACAAATTGTACAAAAATAAATATTGTAAAAACCAACATAACAATAATAGTTTAACAAATAATTAGTAAAAACTGACATAACAATATCGATAATATATTTAAAATTCCTTTAAAATTCATCATTTAACACTTTCAAGTCTGAGCTATTTCGACCGTTTGTCTCCCTCTGGACTGAGGGTTTTTGGTACTTTTCGTTATTTTTAAAAAAATACTTTGAAGATATATATCCTAGCAATTTATTTTATTATAAATTTTAAACTGATTTTATTCATAATGTAGAAACTATTTAAATTTACTAAGAATTAATATTTAATCAGAAATTATTCAAAAAAGCAAGTTTTAAATTTAAAAAAAAATGTTCCGCATAAGGAAATATTATTTTTTAACATGAAATTTTAAATAAAATTGAATAAAAACTTACCCAAATGGTTTACAAAGATCTAAAATTAGCTTTTATTGGTAAATAGCATAATTTAATGAAATTTGCTTTAGTGTGATATATTTCAAAGCACGGATTTCCACAAAGAGCAAGAAGAGCGTTCAAACTAACCCTGATTTGAATTTGGATTCAACATTGTTTCATAAATTTACATCTGTTAGGTGCTGCCATCTCTATTTTTTTTTTTTTTTTAAGTAGAAGCTTCATAGATCATATCTAAAAAGATGGCGAACGTATATAATTTGTATTTTTGTAGTTCAGAGAGTTAAAAGTTAACCCTGAGAGACTCTTGGGCTTAGTCCACTTCAGAGAAAATGGGAACTCGAGTGTCACTTGGGCTTAGACCTCAAAGTGTTAATATGGAAGAATTCAATATTTTTATTGTGTTAATTATTATATATGATTTATATCTTTTTTATAGGAACCAGCTTGATATAGACGAAGACAAACGGAGGCATGAAGTAGCACTAAAAAATCTTCAGAATCAAATTACTGAAACAAATGAAACTATAGGCATGTTGGATAGACAGAAAAATTCTCTGCGTGAAGCTGTTGAAGGGATAAAAAAAGAAGTTGATGCTTGCCAGTTAGTAAAATTTTTTCTTTGTTAATAATTAAGTCTATTTAACCTTTTGGGAAACTAAAAATTCGAAAAAACATGAAAATATCTGCCCCCTTTCTTAAAAATTAATAAATAAATAAATGGTTTCCACTGGCACCTTCTACATGAGAGTGTTTGTGTCTATTTATGTATATTTACATCATTTCAAATTTATTTCTGTGTTGCACTTATGCTGGATCTTATAGTTATCAGTAGAAAAAATATAATATGTAAGAAATTTTGCATGGGCTATCATTTTGCTTTTGTATATCTACTGTTCTTGCTTGTTTCACCTTCCCTCAGCCTATTTAGTAAAATATTTTGAGAGCTATTTCTGTAAACTAAGAGTGGTCTATTCTGAAAGACAATTTTTTTATTTTTCTATCTTATGTGTGAATAATTTTTTTAAAATTTATAGTCTGTATTTAGATAATTATCATACCTGTCAACAAAATAGCTATTTATTCATTCATAAAATTTAAAGTTTAGTCAAAGAAAAATTTTAGTTTACAAAAAAGCATTTTATTAAATTTTTAAGGAACTTTACTTATTTAAAAATATGTCAGTATAAAAATTATATTAGCTTAGGTCTATGGCACCAGTATCACTCTGCATAAGGAGTAAAAATTTATTTTATGTTGTCTATAATTTTTTTTTTGTCTCTTTCTGGGAATTCCTGATTTTTTTTAAAAAAAAGACTAGCAAACTATCTGTTATACATTTTTTTTTGAGGGGTGGGTGGGGTGGGGGTAGTTATTGTTTTGTTTAAAATATTGTATATTTATTACGCATTGACTGAAGAGCTGCAACTTTTCAATTATTATAGGTGCCATCATGCTTCCTCTTTTTGTTTATTAGTTAGAAAAGCAGGTTTTCTAAATTCTATGCACAATAAATTTATTAATCCCAGTAGTTATTTATATACAAAATTTTTGCATTTAGTTATCTGATATCACTTAAAATTCAAATGCTAATTGCTCTATACAGTTTTAAACTGCTTTACAGAAAATGTGAAAAATAATGTGTATCTTAAACATACATACACCTGTATTGTATTACATGTGTAAGTAATCCTTGGTGCTTAATTTTTCCTCTAGATCAGTGATTCTCAACCTTTTTTTATCACGGTACTCTTTTAACAATTTAAAAATTTCGCAGCACACTAACCATAAGATAAATTTAAAAGAATTTTACTTGGATAATTAATTGATGTACCTATAATATATTTCGTAAAAATAGCATACAAAATCATTTGCAGTGGTGATACACTTCAAGAATCTCACGGCACACTAAAGTGCTACTTCACAGTGGTTGAGAATCACTGCTCTAGATGTTCTTAAAGTGCTTATATATTTGCTTTAATGGAACACCTTACTGACACTTTCCAATAACAGCTTTGCTTAGTAATGTGCAACGTCATTTACTGGCACAAACACAAATCTTTTGAGTATTTAACCACTGCCGCCAATACAAAAGTCTCACTTTCATTTGGGCCCCACACACATATATATATATATATATTACATTATTGATTTTCATTTAGTTTCTCTCTTTTTTTTAAATTTAAGGTAATCTATACTAAATAAAGACTGAATAATAAAAGGTTAGTCTCTGTATATAAAAAAGACCAGTTATTTTTATAGAAGATTGTTTTTTTAAAAATGATTAATTTATATTTTTTTTATAGAATTGAAATTCAGGAAGCAAATTATGAAAAGGATAGAATTATAAAGGATAAGCAAAAGCTAATTGATGGTATGAAAAATAGGTTAAATGTTTTTGGCAGTGAAATGGAACATGTCCTGCGAGATATCAAGACTGGAGTTCGAGCTGGTATTTTTAAAAAAGAACCTAAAGGACCAATTGGTAAATCATGAAATTTAAGTTTAACAGTTTTTATCAAAAAATATATATAATCTGTAGAATAAAATAATTGTTAATATATGTTACTCATAATGAATACATTATTTTTAAAAGAACTTTCTGCTTTATAGTAAAATTTGTTAGAACCAAGAAGTTATATTTAAGTTATGTGGCTAGGTAGAAAATTATCGAAATGTGTTTTTTTCCTCTCATATTCTCCAGAGCTGGAAATGGGTATGAACTAACTAAAAGGAAAAGTTCCGATCAAATTGGTTTTCATGGATATTTTTATTTATTTATCCATCTGAAACCATTATTTCGGGATTAATTTGATTTTGCTCCTAAAGGTTGTGATTGCTCCAGATATTATATCTGACTAGAGCAATTTATCTGCTCCCATTAAGGAAATGTTCTTAACCAGAACAAAAAATATCACAAAAGATTTTGCACCTTTTTTCTTAGATGAATTTTCAAAGAAAATTAAACTGCTCCAATAGGGTTAAAAATTTTAAAATTCAGAATTTTCAAATTATATATATATATATATATATATGTATATATATATATATATATATATATATATATATATATATATATATATATAAATATATTGTATATATATGTGGGCTCTGTCGATCGTGATGAATAAAAACACCTTCCTTTTAAAACAGACTTATTGAAAGATCAATACGTCGTAAGTAAGTAAAAGCACAACCAAACGTCAATGGCGTCTTCACGTCAAACTTCGTCTCTCTCTCTGCACACCCAACGTCATCTTACTTATATGTTGTCGTTCCACCTGTTGCCACTCTTCGCCTCAAACATTTTACACTCTGGAGTAACCTCTCGGAGTACGGCAACTCCTGCTGAGGGGCGTGGTTAAGAGCGATAATCAAATCCTACAACTCGGCTATCCTGGCAGCGGCTTGACCACAAGCCGGCCAAAAGTAGATGCAGCAACAGTCACAGGGCAATGGATGACGACATCACATACAAAGAAACAAAAAAAATAACAGTTAGTGCACATGAATCAAATCAAGTAGGTTGGGTAGGGGATGCCCATGGTTTTAAAAATTCAGCACATGAGCTAGTCGTTATGGGACCTTCATGTTGTCCAACACGATGCACATCGTAAGTGTCATTGAGCTTCACCTTTGTCACTTTATAGGGCCATAAAAATTGACCTCTTAATTTCTGACCAGGACAGGCTTGAGTTCTTTTAATGGCAAAGTAATCACCCACTTCATACCGAGAAGGCTTACGTCGGTGCTTGCTATAGGATTTATTGTTTTCTTCCTGAACCCTCAAAATTTGCTGTTTTGCAGATTCTCTCAAGTTATTTCGGTTTTCTTGAAATTGAGCTAAAAATTCTTCATAAAGTAGCTGTCTTAATTCAAGCAACTCAGGATTGCGCATTTCCACTCCAAATAGCAGTTCAAAGGGCGTTGTACCAATACTTCTTTGGTATGTAGAATTCAAAACAGTTTGTAACTTATCGATGTGTTGGTACCATTTTGTTGGATCATGCAAGGATAATCTGGTCAAAACTGGAATGATAGCCCTATCCAAACGCTCAATTTCTTCATTTTCTCCAGGCAAACCCGTGGTTATTATAAAATGTTGGACTTTTTCGGTTTGGCAATACGACTGAAATTCGTCAGAAGTAAAAGCTGATCCCTTATCCGATACAATACGATGGGGATTCCCAAAAATTCTCTTTTGAAGCTCCAGTTTAAAAATGACTTCTTTTGAAGTGATAGACATAGTGTGTAATTCTGTTTCGGCACATGGGTCGTATAACTTAACAGGAGTTTCTGCTAACTTTGTTTTTAACAATTTAAATTAAGTTAACCGCTCAGGACCAAAAATAAAGTCACAATTCGTTTTTGTTAAATCACTCAGTGGTTTTGCTTTAAGCGCATAATCCTTAATGAACTTGCGAAAATAATCCGCCAGTCCTAAAAAAGATCTAATGTGTTCAACATTACGTGGTTGTGGGAAATTAACCACTGCTTTGATTTTATTAGGTGATGGCATCACAGTATTATCTTTTATCGTATACCCTAAGTATTCGATAGCATGCATTAAAAATTTACATTTTTTCCAATTAATTTTCAAACCATATTCTTCACAGCGTTTGATTACTATTTTTAAATGTTCTAAAGCTTGGTAACACGTCTGCGATGGAGCAATTAAATCATCAATATATATCAGCACAATACCATCGGATATTAAGTCTTGGAAAATGTGATTTATGAAACGAACAAAAATTACTGGTGAGTTGCAAAATCCAAACGGCATCTTGTGAAATTCATAATGACCAGTTGGGTTCACAAAAGCTGTATATTTTACACTATCTCTATGAACAGGCACATGTAAAAAACCGTTTTTTAAATCAATAGTTTAGAAAAATTTAGCCCCCGAAAGTTTATCAATCTGATTCTCGATGCATGGCATAGGAAATCGTTCCTTAACTTTACTATTTAGTGTTCTGTAGTCTACACAAATCCTTATACTACCGTCTTTTTTTCTAATCGGAACTATGTCACTAGCGAATTCTGATGTACTTGGTTGAATAATGCCCTCTGCAAACCATTCATTTAATTGTCTTTTAACTTCATTATTTTCAGGTAAAGCCAAACGTCGTGGTGTTTGGTAAACTGGAATATCATCTGTTAGTACGAACTTAGCTTCGATACTGCACTTTTTAATGTTTTTAGGTTTGTAATCAGAGATTAAGCTTTGAATATCATCCTTTAAATGCATATCGCCTATTTCAAGAATGTCTGCATTAGATTCATTTTTTTACTGGTAAAACTTCAAGATTATTTTTATTACTTAATGGCTCGACCAGTATATAATTTTTTTTCATTAAAATTTCAGAAAACTTGACTATTTCTCGTCCTAATAAAACTCGATGAGAGCAAACAGTATGGTCTCTGACTACATGAAATGTCAATTTATACTCATTACTTTGAATATTAACATTTGTAGAAAATGAACCAATAGTATATACTGAACTATTTCCCAATCCATTTAATGTCAAAATATTTTTCACAAGTTCAGGACTACCAATATGTTTATAACAATCTAAAGTAATTAAATTTACATCACTACCAGTATCAAAAATTGCCGTAATTTCATTCTTCATTATCATTATTTTAAGCATCAGATTTTTGGGTTTTAGACTATTCGCAGTCACAAATGTTGATAAATTACAGTCTTTTGAAACGTGTCCGGATTTCTGGCACCTGAAACACCTCATAGTTTTGTGAATACAAAATCTAGACAAGTGCCCCTTGCTTCCACAATTAAAGCAAACTTTATCATTACGGTCATAACTTTTAATAGGGCGGTTCCGATCAACAAAATTTTCTGATCTCGGTTTTACTTTATCCAAACTGTATTTACTTTTTGTATTATCAAAATTACATTTAACTCTTGCAATATCATTCTTTATAGTTTCATAAATTTTAAGTTTTTCTTTGAATTTGTTAATTGTGTGACAACCATATAATATTGTTTTACTTTGAACGGTATCAGGAATGCCATTAATTACGTAATGCATTAGGGATTTGTCATCAACACTACTGCGACTACAAATGGATTTCATAATTAAAAAATATTGCTGGACTGTTTCATTATCTTTCATATTTCTTTTAGCCAATGTTTCATGGAGTTGTGCAGAACTGCAGGCAGTGCCGAACTCGTTAATTAACAAATCTTTTAACTTATTCCATGAGTTAACTAGTTCACTCTGGACAAACAAAAGCATGTTACCACCAAGAAATCTTTTGGCAAAAATAAACTTATGAATGTCATATAAGTTAAATAACTCAGCAACATTTTCAAAATTTTCTACCCAATTAACAATATTTTCATGAGATTCAGCATTAAATTTAGGTACAACACTTTCGATATCACTAAAATTGATTGATAATCTCATATTGTTTCGACTATCAACATCATAAAATTTTGATTTTGCTGATTCATTTGAGTTAAAAACGCTATCAGAATGAACAGATTTACCGGCATGAGTATTTCCACACAGTGCTGAATAATCACCTTGTATTTCTTCAGTTTCACTTTCCGATTCGGATTCTTCTGAATTTTGAATGCTTTCAGCCAAATAAGTAACATCACACAACAGTTTTAAAATGCGTTCGCTGATTTCAGTTTGAGCACCATGAGATGGAATATTCAAAATATCACAAATTATAATAAGTTCGTTCAAAGAAAATGTATCGTTAACTTTCTTTAATTTAGATTTAAATTCAGAATCATTCAACTTGAATTTAAAACCGGAAAAATTTCTAAGTCGCTCTCTATTTTTCCTGTCTCCGTCAATGTCGAATATAAATTTATGCAACAGTTTAGTTTTATTTGTTTTCAAATTCTTCAGTGCATTGCGTATATCCTCAATATCACCAAGCTTCATTTTCACATGCAAAATCAAGCAAACAGGACAAGAACAAGATTTACTCACCACTTTTTTTTCAAATTATTCCTAGCGTCATAATCCAAAACACATTAAGCTCTATGCCACAATCTCCCTTATATAATAACCAAACGTCAATGGCGTCTTCACGTCAAACTTCGTCTCTCTCTCTGCACACCCAACGTCATCTTACTTATATGTTGTCGTTCCACCTGTTGCCACTCTTCGCCTCAAACATTTTACACTCTGGAGTAACCTCTCGGAGTACGGGAACTCCCGCTGAGGGGCGTGGTTAAGAGCGATAATCAAATCCTACATATATATATATATATATATATATATATATATATATATATATATATATGAATATATATATATATTTATATATATATATATATATATAAATATATTGTATATATATATATATATATATAATATTAAAAACTAGTAATTTCTTAATTCAACACTCTTAACATTTAAAAACTATTAATTCCTCACTTTACTATTCCAAATTACAAACCCTTTTTTAATTCCTTGAAACAGGTAATTCCCTTTGGGCATTCGCGTTAAACTCCATTTTAAAATCTAACATTATTCTAAATTCCCTGCGGCGTTCGAAACTAATTTCACTTTTGATTCTAAGTCCTAATAACCTCGAGAGAAAATATTAAATGGCTGCCTGTTGACTCAAAAACTAAAGTTGCGTGGCGTCACTACAAGAGTAAATCAGTTCTGCGCATCAATACTAACTTTAAACCAATCAACCATTAAGACACACCCGTCTGTCACGTGATGAGATGAACCTTTAAAACTATCTGGTGTCTAAAATTAGACACACTCTGTAAAAATCGGTTTGTCATATAATCCCGGGCGGACGACTTGGAAAAACTTAATAAAATGCTTTAGATTCAATTACGTATCTGTGGTTCCTGTGTCTGCGTTGGGAGTCTTTGCGGGAAAATGCTCGGTTAGTCATCATGTGTATCGGTGACGTCATCCACTGTGGCCTATTATTTTTCCTGCACGTCACCGATATTACATATATATATATATATATATACAAGGGGGTTTCAAAAAGTAAGGGAACAAGCCCTCTGAGAGAAAACCTTTGTTCACGAATTCAAAGAGATACAGATCATAGTACGGCACTGGTACTTATTACTTCTCCACATAGTCACCATTGTTTTCAAAGCATTTGTTTAATCTGTATATCAATGTATTGAAACCAGCATAGAAGAAATCAAGGTCATTGAGCCACGTTAAGACGGCTTGATGAACTTCATCAGTTCTGAAATGCTGAGTAATGTCCAAAGAGATGGAAATCACTAGGTGCAAGGTCTGGGCTGTAGGGAGGATGTTCCAATAACTTCCATCGAAAACATTGTACGAAATCATGCATAACTGAGACGGTATGTGGTCAAGCATTGTTGAACAATAGCAGAACACCTGTTGAGAGCACTCCTGATCGTTTCAGATGAATTGCCTTCCACATCTGATCCAGCGTGTCACAACTGGTAGCATTCATGGTCATTCCACAGGTGAGGAAATCAACCATCAGCACACCCCGGTGGTCCCAAAAGACTGTGGCCATAACTTTCTTTGCAGATGGTGTTGTTTTGAGCTTCTTACGATATTTGGTACAGCGTTTCCGATCGAAGTTATTGGAACTTCCCTCAGATCTTCACCAAGTGATTTCCATCTCTTTGGACAGTTGAGGAAGTACCTAGGAGGTTAGCATTTCAGAACTGATGACAAAGTTCAGCAAGCTGTCTTGACACTGGGCTCCATGACCTTGATGCTGATTTTTTTTCTCTACCAGTTTTCATACATTGGTGTACCGATGGAACAAATACTTAGACAACCATGGTGATTGTGTGGAGAAGTAATATGTACCAATGTGTTACTATGTTCTGTATCTCGTTGAGTTTGTGAATAAAGGTTTTTTCTCAGAGGGATTGTTACCTTTTTGAAACACCCTCGTATATATATATATATATATATAATATGTGTGTGTGTATGTGTGTATATATATATTCATACATACATTTACACACACACACACACACACATATATATATATATATATATATATATATATATATATATATATATATATATACACTGCTCAAAACAATTAGGGGAGCACATGGTTTTAGCCAAATTACGCAAATATTTACACCGATAAGTAACATAAAATAAATCATCCATAATTTAATGCCTAGCAGGAAACAGAAGAAGAAAATTTCATATGTAAATCAAAGTTTATGACATCAAAAACCAGAAAAAGAACATAAGGGTGGAAATCGGGATGTTTCAGAAACGTCTGTTTCACTGCCTTAACTGTGAAATTCGATTGCTCAGTTATTCTTTTTGAGAAAAAAGGTGACTTGAAAATGTTTCAACAACGTGATTTACCAGAATCCATGGCATGGCGTATTATAGGCAGACTTCAATCCGGTCAAACACAATGCAGTATCGCAGACGCTGTTGGAGTCGGCAGAAGTGTCGTTGCAAGGCTGTGGAATCGATTCCAAGAAACAGGGAATGTTAGACGTCGACCAGGGCAAGGTCGGCCACGCGCCACTACAGCAACTGATGACCGGTATATACTGTTAACAGCTCGTCGAAACAGAACAGACAATGCTACTCAGCTGCAAAGACAGTTGCTCTTGGCAACAGGACAAAGGATGTCCAGCCAAACAGTACGTAATAGGCTTCATCAGGGAGATCTCTATGCACGTAGGCCCATGGTCTGCATTCCGTTGACCTCACGCCACCGTGCGGCCCGAAGAAGATGGTCTACTGAACATCGAGATTGGGAGCAACATGATTGGAGCCAAGTGCTGTTTACGGACGAGTCCCGATTCAGTCTGGAGAGTGACACCCGACGTGTTTTGGTATGGAGGGAAAGGGGCACTCGAAATAACCCCACATTTGTTCGTGAAAGGTCACAATACAGACGAGCTGGTTTTATGGTATGGGGCGGAATCAGCATAGGTGGACGTACGGACCTGCATATCATTCGGAATGGTACTTTGACGGCCCGAAGGCATGCAGACAAGATACTTAGACCTCATGTCATACCTTACGCTGCAGCCATTGGAGATTCCTTTGTTTTCCATCATGATAATGCCAGACCGCATACAGCTCATCTTGTGAAGAACATGCTTGAAGCTGAAACAATACAGCGTATGGAATGGCCAGCATGCTCTCCTGACCTGAATCCAATTGAGCATGTTTGGGACATGCTCGGACGACGCATTGCTGCGAGACCAAGGCCTCCTTTTACTCTCCGAGACTTGGAGATTGCACTTCTTGAGGAGTGGAACAGTATTCCCCAAAGTCTTATCGATAACATCATCGCATCGATGGAAAACAGGTGTGCAGCAGTCTTAGCTGTTCGAGGAGACCACACGCCATATTAAAAATCTTGCATCATTTCTAAACAATACTTTTTTTTATCGTTTACATGTAACCAAATTGTTGCCCTAAATCATCTTTTCATGTTTTTTCCATATTTTCAAAGAATTAAAGCTTAATTATAAATTTTTTTACGTCTTTTTTTTTCTGTATTGCGCATTGATACACGTGTACAATCCATTTTATGCCAATACGTGGCTGTCTTGCACGGTTTTCTTAACTTCTTTGCTTGCTCCCTTAATTTTTTTGAGCAGTGTATATATATATATGCCGGGTGGTTATGTCGATTAAAGGTTTTAAGGTATTAAAGTTAAAATATTAGCAGGGTTTGATTACTGATTACCCATTACTTATTACCCAGGTTCGTTTTAACCCCAGCATGTAAACACTGTAGAAAAGATAGACACAACTTCAATGTTTTATAAATGATGAGGACCAATATTTACAAATTAACAACAAATATTTATTACACAACTAAACAGTTAAATTATACAGTATTAAAATGATTATTCTTGCTGGCTCTTTAAGCCAGCAAAGGGTTTCTAGGAGAATCGACAGCTGCAAGTCATGTTTAAGATTCTTTATGCATTGTAAAACGTAGTGAAAAGGATAAGAAATAAGAAAAGGGTCAGCTATAAAAATTGGATATGCAGAGGAAGGGTAGATTCAGGATTTAGCCGGTTATAGTGGTCAGCATAAGAAAAGGCATACATAACTACATAATGTTTCTACATAACTACATAACTACATAATGTTTCTACATAACATTTTACATAATTCTCTCTGAACTCCTCTATATCTAAAAATCTCATTTATACCTCTTAATATTCATCTCAACTTTTTGCATATATGTTTCCACCTACGTCTTAAAACCCTTTTCTAGTGGCCTTAATATTTCTCTTTTATTAAAATCACACTTCTCAATGGACCTATACTTATCTTTCACATTTTCCTCCTTTTCCTTCCTTACATTTTTCTTATATTTTATTTTTCTTAAATCCTCCCCTCTCTAACTTTTCTATAACTCAACAATACTTACTATGGCCACATTCCCTTCAATTCTTATTTTCCATATTCTAAAAGGGGCTTTTTCAACTGACCCTCGCTCTTACGCAACTCTTTTATCATGGGGCTTTTAACTAACCGCGATTCTAACTTTACTACTGAGCCTTTCTTATGGGGCCTTTATATGGGAGCGATGGCTATTTCTAAACTTTCCCCTCTTTACCATAAATATATTTTTATTGCATACGTTTCATTTTCTAACAATCTTTTAAACTTATGTAAAATGCCTTTTCTTATGCTGACCACTATAACCGGCTAAATCCTGAATCTACCCTTGTTCTGCGTATCCAATTTTTATAGTTGACCCTTTTCTTATTTCTTATCCTTTTCACTATGTTTTACAATGCATAAAGAATCTTAAACTTGACTTGCAGCTGTTGATTCTCTTAGAAACCCTTTGCTGGCTTAAAGAGCCAGCATATACACATATACATACATATATATATATACATACATATAGACTATTATACTGTTAAAAGGCTTATGAAGTCAGATATTGGCTCCTTCTGACAAAACTTTTACAGGGAATTTACTAAAGAAAAATCCTGGGCTTCTTTGCTAAGAAAGCCTATCCTGTTCTCTCTCCGCTAACTTCCTGTGGGAGCTGTGGGAGTCGCTAACTTCCGGATCAAGACTGGCCACAGCTTTTTACAGAAACATTTACATCATTTTGGCTTGTCAGATTCTCTGACTTGCCTACTGAGTGGCCTTGGAAATATGACTGCTGACCACCTCTACACTTGTCCTGGGCTTATTGACTTTGCAGATAGAAATTCTGTGGAGGATTACTTTTTGTTTCGTTCAAGACTGTGTTGAGCTGCCTGACAGAGACTAATGGTTGAAAACCAAAGTCCAGCATAGGTTTAAAAGAAAAAAAAAAGTTCTTAAAAGCAGAGTTCTTAAACTCTGCTGATAGAATCATCATTAGCTATGACTCAGATGTGTCCTCGAGGCAGTTAGTAATGGTAGCAGCAATATCACCCAAAATATCAGGGACCTAGTTCATCATCTCTAAATAAAAGGAAAGTCTTGTATCCTCCAATGGATAATGTACCCAGTCCATATTGATATTGAGGAGAGAGAATGTGTAGATCAGCTTGTTAAGGAAGTGATAGGATCTCACATTCTTTGGAAGACTCTCACATTCTTTGGCAAACACAAGTGTAGTGGCCAAGAGTTGACTCTCTTCTCACTGTGGCAATAAATCACTTATAACAGAATTTAGTTGCCACAGAGTAATAGCCACATTAATAGCCAGACTATGAACTAAACACTTCAAAGGTATGCAAATCCAGAACCTACAATACCTTCAAAATCTGTCCTCACTCTGGATGGTGTATTTGATTGTCCATGCTATCATTGCAGCCCTTACAAAAAAGAGATCATCCAAATGAGCTTCTTAGCTCCAATAAATCTCCTGGAATTGCCTCTGCAAGATGCATCTAGATCTTAGTTACACTAATATAGGCACAACAACAACAACAACAATTATACAGAAAAAATCCAAAACATGACAAAAAAGATAAAAGTCATAAACAAGCCACTTGCTTGAAAGTAACTACTAATTTTATCTGCTTTGAAATTACAGGTAGTCCTCCTACAGCATGGCATCTTACAACATGGTGTCGCTCGAACACGATTAAAAAATTGCGAAAACCTTTGTACAACACTGTACTTCTACAGCACTAGATATCATGATTTTTGTTTGACACATTTAAAAACTAAATTACCTTAAAATAATGACGGGAAGGAACAATAAACTATAGTGGCTTTACATGAAAATATATAAACTAATTGTAATTTATTCATTTATAACTCTATAAAATTGTAAAAAGGCCTAAGCTTAGCAGAAAATCTTGAATAATTTTTCTTGAATGCAGACCCTTCCGCTGAAAGAAGCTGAAAATTCAAAAGGGAGCTGCAAAATTGTTTATCTCCATACTGTGAAATCTACAATGACCTTGTAAGAACCAGCAAACAAACCAAAATTACAGATTTTTTAAAGAGGATAGATGACACAAAAAAATCTAAATGAAGAAAAATAAAAGGTTCTGAAAGTGAAGGTGACATCGTTCAACCAAAAAAACATTCTCGTTTGATTGTACTTAGTCGTGATGAGAAAGAAATTTATTAAATTAATGTCACATTAAATGAAAATAATATGTTTTGTTTCTTTTTGTTTTGTGTTATACATACATTTATATTTTTAATAAAAATTAAGTTGCTTATATGGAATAAAAAAAAAATTGTTTTTAATAAGTTTTTGGAATGTAACCCCCTTTTTGGTACTGTCTCTGGGTCTCATATAACACAGTTTCACACAACACAGCATTTTCTAGGAACCTATCTACCGTGTTATAGGAGCGTCACCTGTATTTCCATTCCAAGAAGTACCTCTCAATCCAATCCCAGTTCAAGGACAGTCTATTATATTTTGTGCATTCAGTCTTCAGCTTTCTTAAAGCAGTGTATGTTATTTTATGACATGTTTTGCAGATATCTGTATGTACACCATTGATAATTAAATATAAACATAGGAGAATTTTTTATAGACAAACAATGGTTACTAGTAATGGATAGTACAGTGGAGTCCCGATAATCCGAACTTCGGTAATCCAAAAGTCCACTTAATCTGAAAGTCAAAAAGAACTAAGGTTAAAATAAAACCACAGCCACAGTGATTTTAAGTAATATAAAGTATATTTCTGAAAATTACAAGAAAATTCAAAGTTAGACAATGTACTGAACTTATTATTACTGAACAACATTGGCTTGAAAAAAGCTGTTAAATTGTTTTGTCAAAGAGAAGAATACCTCTCCCTTGAAGCCAAATTATGCCAACATGTCAGAAAAATGGTGTCCGCTGGGGTCATGGGGGAGTTATTTCCTATGTAGCATAACGCTACATCAAATGCAGCTGCAACGTCTGAGTGGGATACCCTCTGCTTGCTGTCATCATCTGCTTCACCTTCATTCTCGTCTGAGACATTGACAGGTTCTTTCAAAACCATTTCAATAATCTTCTGATCTAAATCTTCTGATCTAATCTATCTGCTGATCATCTAAAATCTCATGGTTGTGATCATCAGCTCGCAACCATTCATCCACATTACTTTCATTTGCATCCTCGCAGCCAGGAATATTTTGTAAGAGCTCTTGTACCTGTACAACACTGGTTTTGTCTGCCTCCTGATTTGGGTTGTCTATGATAGTTAGACTCGGCCAAAGTTTGCTACAGCATTTTCTCAACAGTTGCTTAATTACAGATTCCCATGTTTCTGCTACCCAGTAAATGACATCTTTAATGTTTATCATCTTGATCTTTTCAATCAATGATAGTGTTTCGTCTTCATCTTCGAGTATTTGTCCCAGCAACTTTTTCCTGTATGATAGTTTGAGATATTGCAATACATTTGATCCATGGGCTGAAGAGAGGGGGTCACGTTTGGTAGTAGGAAAATGGCCTTAAAATTTCCACAAACTAACTTGCCTTCTGAGGGATGAGAGGTAGTGTTGTCGATAAAAAGAAAAGCAGCGTTCCGCTCTATTATCACTCATTTCGTCTCGGTTTGTGTTTAGACAGACCTTATAAAATAAACTGTGTAATCACATGTAATATGTAATACACCTAATTCTGTTTTTACACGATGGATACATTCCTGAATAATACGTGTAAAAAAAATTCATGTAAAAAAAGGTGTATCTGTGGAAGAAAAGAAGATTGGTGATGGATTGAAAATCAGTAAAAATAATTTTAAAAAACCGTATGAAAATATTCATTTTCAGCTTATTATTTTATTTCAACAAAATATACACATGTAATGGTATGTAATGAAAATGAAAAAAATTTGTCATGACCCCCCCCCCCCCAAAAAATAAAATAAAATAAAATAAATAAATAAAAAAAAAAAAATGTTATACACATAAATTTTTTTTATTCATTTTCACTTTCTGACAATAAATGGTGCATATGTTTGCATATGAATGGAATATCACTGCTATCACTAGAAATGTTGTGGACATCATCTTCCTCTATGAATGAAATTCTTTCTGTGATCTCTTTAGCAAAATCAGCACGAGTGTCCTCTGGTGCTGAGGATTTATCAGTTTTATGAAAGAATTCAGTTATTAGCCGCTGTGTTCGTGTTTTGGTTAGGCCGTTATATAATTTTCTGTAAGAGGCTGTCAACAACTTCAGTTCATGGTGAAACTTCCCAGCGCATTCCTCATTAGGGTCATGTTTGACAAAATGATTAACCAATTTTTTGGCCAGTTCCAGATCTTCTTTTATTAAATCTGCATTTAGAACAGGATCATTTTTCTTTCATTTTCCCCATTTTTGATAGAATAAAAAAAGAAAATGTTGTTGTGGACTGAATTCTTGAATCAAAACAGAGCTGGATACACTATTGCCAAAGATAATATGCTACAAATAAAATTCTGTTTTCTCAGAATTTAGGAAAAAAAAATTGAAAAATTGGATTGGTATGAGCTTGTGTTAAATCAAAATGACTCGCGCAAAAAGAGAATGAAATATTTTTTTGAATTCATGTTAAATCAAATTCATGTAAAAAGAGGTTCTTGCAAAAACAGAATTAGGTGTTGCTATGTAATCACACATTATTATATAATTTAAGTTTGTTTTAAGAATTTTTTCACTTAATCCGAAAAATTTGTTAATCTGAAAACGGTCTGGTCCCAATCATTTCAGATTATCGGTACTCCACTGTGCATTGCAACTCTCCTTTCAAGGTTGGGCTTTTTCTTTGCTGATGTGTATTTTCTTAAAAATATGATTTAACAATTTTTTTTTCTACTTCAGGATTGTCTATTAAGGTCAGAAAACCTGAATGGAATTTTGCTGTTCAGGAATGCTTGAAAGTAGCATTGCTGAAGACTTTCCTGTGTGATAATCATGCAGATGCAGAGCAGTTGTCAAAAATATTTTCCAAGTACTATCAGCGAAATCGACCATCTATAGTAATTTCAAATTTTGTTTCAGAGGTAGTTGCACATTTTTTTCTCTTGTTGTGTTGTTTCTTTATTAATTGTATGATCACAAGGAGAATTTTAAAATTAAGTTTTTAGTGCATGAAGCATGAAGAATCAGATTCTAATCCCAAAGTTTAGTTTCAGTTAATTTGTTCCTACTCAGCCAAAATGTTAAAAAATATTTGGGAATGAGATACTATGGAATTTCAGATGTGTTACTGCTAAGTTGTGAAATAAGTGAAATACTTGGTTACATTAAATTTCAGCTAAAAAATCTTTATGGGTTTAAATGAATTACCAAGAAATATTGTTTGAACTCAAATTTATTTTAAATTTTAAAGAGTGTTTTACTAAAATGACATAAAGAATAAAAATCAAATTGAATCTGTCATAAAATTAGTAGAATCACATATTTGAAACAAGTCCCAATTGAGAAATTTAATTTTGTAGGTCACCATGGAGGGAGTGTAGTTATCTATTTGATGTTATACCTCTGTGTATATTTTATTAATTCGATACAGCAAAAATGAAGCACTTTAATGTGATATTTATGAGAATGCAGCCACCCAGAAATGAGTTGAAACAGTAAAACTAGTTTTGTAAAAACTAGCTTCTAAGTTATTAAGTTATGAGCAATTTTAATCTTATTTCATTTTGTTGCTAGCTAAAAATAATAGCTTAAAAAAAGCCCTCATTGTCTCTCTTGAAAGAATTTGTATTCTAGCCAAAGAATTTATTTATATATTTTTCTCTAAATATAATATATTATGCTGCAACACATTAAACTACGATCTTAGACAAGTTTCACACTTTTTCCAGTTTCCCTGTGTTCAGTACATCATAACTGCTCAGTATACTAAAACTATATGATCCAAGAGCAGAATCACTTTACTTTTATGTAAACTGATTTTGATGTCGAGCCAAAATATTAGACAGTTTTTGATTGATCAAAAATATCTTCGACAACTGTAGCAAAGCAAATGAATTTTTTATTTACTTGTCAATTCTGCATTATATAAGGGTGGCACAAATGAAAGTGAGACTTTTGGATTTTTTCTTTAATGGTTAAGTGGTTCAAATAAGTGAACATACAGGAAGTAATAGTGATGCATGAGCTACATATCCACTACAAATAGTGTTGGATTTTTATCTAAAAGTGACTTACATTTAGTTTTCCCATAGTTTGGTATTGCACTCATGCCATTGTTTTGATTTTGGCAGTTGTTAAATACAATATTTTAATAGCCTAGTAATTGGGTAATCAACCATGTTAACCTAAGATATTCGTTTGCAAATGACGTCATTACGTCTGAGGATCTGTTGTATGATGTCATTTGCATTCATCAAATGTTAGTGAGGTTTTTCATTTGTTTTTCCCCATGGTTTATTGATAATGAGTTGGGTTCAACTCGTAGTGCACTTTTATACTTGATGCAAATATCGTGTGCATTATATATTGACTGTGCAGCGAGTTTGGGGGCTCTTGTTCTCTTTCTCTGTTTTCCTGGCTCATGTAGAACCTGTTTTGAGTGAGATGTCTCATGGACTGCGTGTCTAAGACAAGCTTTATTTTATTATGTTTAATTGTAAATAGTTATTTCAGTTTATCTATAACTTCAAATAAAGAAGTTTTATTTTTATATCTGCTTTTGTCTTTATATACTGCCAGCCACATTCTGCTGATTGTCACTATGTCTGACAAATATTCTCCTTGTCAGTTCAAGAGAGTGTCCCAGCACTTATTTGATTTTGGATACTCTGAGAGTAAAATGTGTGTAATGGGGAAATTGACTTTTTATGTTTTGGGAAGGTTTCTTATTAATCAATTATATTAATTAATGTATCTATAAAATATCTCAATATGTTACATACAATCAAGAACATCCCCTTTTCGTATCGTGAGAATACGAATACGAAAATGATATTGTACATTGATTAATTCGTTGGGACAATTACACTTTGACTCTGAGTTTAATTAACAAATTGATTTATTGAACGTTAAACACACATATATATATATACACTCAAAATCAAGATAATCATCACACTTTAAATAGATTTTGCAAATTCAACTAATTACTAATTATTCTTCCACTGCATAAACTTAACGCAATTAATAATTGTCATCATTCTACTACATGGTGTGCACTATCATCCTATATATACTTAATTAATATTTAGCGTTACTTCAATATCTATCAATAACCGAGTTATCATTAATTACTTAGGACAAGGCAGCATGGCTTACGACAAATTGGGAAATAACAGACATTACCTCCGTTTGATGTTTTGTCGGGCACTGTCGCAAATCATTCATCTGGCAGTAGTATCGTGGTCTTTGACATCTTAAGGGTGGGACTGCAGGGCTTAAGTTGATTGCTAGGGCCTTGTCTCGGGTTGACGCTCTACTCTCTTCATCGATCTCATCTACTTTAAATGGCACTATCACCTCTCATCTCCGATCTTAGCATCATGTTCAATACTTTTCTATATTTGCTATTTCGTTTCAACAGCCATCCTTCACTACGCTGGACTCTCTGACTAACTTCGCTTATATTCGTCTCATGTAGAAACATCAGCCTCATTCCATCTCTATCAACGGTCAATTCATTTCTATCTATAGATAAAAGCAGACTCCTTCTCTCCTCTTTTACTCAATATTTCTTCCCTTACTTAATTTTTTGTTCCGCCCACTCTGGAATCTCATTGGTGTCTCCATTCCCTTTTTACAACATCCACACGCCATCATTTGCTTGGGTTTTTAATTATAAATTCTTTGGCGACCATTCCTAGTTAGGGGCGTAGTTATCCTCCTGACCCCTGTTTCATCGTTCCCACGGATCTGGACCCTTTTACAACCTGGCCTGGGGCTGGAATCTCCTGTGTTTGGTCCATTTTATTATGGCCATAAACTTTCTACCCCTTCTACTTTTGGCCTTGACGCTGTTGTCATATACCTATGACAATGTCCATGGTTGTCTGCAGAACCAGTCTTGAATAGTGTCCCAGACCTCTGCATCATTAGTAGACTGGTGACTCTTGAAAGAATTTTTCAGTGGGCCGATGATATAGTAGTCATGGGGGGGAGGGGAGGAGGGGGGGTTTTGAGGACCTCCCAGCAAAAGTGCCTTAGGAAATCTTGTCCACGGCAGTCAATTCCATGATGATGGCCAGGTGTGCTTGAGCATCTCTCGGCATGTCCTGTGCTCACGCATCCGTTACAAAATTCCCTAAACCACCTGAATACTATGCACTGTGACAAACACTCATGCTTATTCACATCCCCCTTATAATGATAAATTTTGGCTTGACTAACACCTTCTCCCATCAAAAATTGAATGACTGCTCGCTGTGCCTGTTCAGAAGAATGTCATGACTGTACGTAGTCACCTGCTTAAGCACATTGGAACAGCACACTGATACTTCTGACAGTAGCAGCTTTTTTTTGTAATATATGTCATCTACTGGTGCAAACCCAAAGCTCTGGGTAATTAACCACTGCCGTTAAGACTAAAGTCTTACTTTCATTTGGGCCATCCGTATATTATTAAAGCATGATATTTTATGCTACAGAGATTGCTGCTAGAAAATCATTAAATAGTCCTAGTTTTTTTATTGATGCCTGATTGCATCTTCTGTTCATATGTATTTGATAATTGTGCATTCATTCACAAAGACTAGCCACTCAGATTTAGCATTATTAAGCTTATATCTATTTAAGGTAAAATAAACCAGGTAATCGTGCAGCTAGTCTTTACGTTATACAGTTGTAAATATTTTGTCTTATGAAATATAGTAGAGTATTTCCTCCTTATTTATTTAGATTTATGATTGCATATCTTTAAAAGTAATTTGTTTATTGTTTATTAATTTATTATGCTTTATTAACAATTGTATTAATTCTTTTCTAGGTATATGATGTGACTGCTCATAGATGTGTGTGCCAGTATCCCACTTTGTTCGATATGTTAGATATTGAAGACCCTGCAATTGCAAACTGTTTGATTGATCAAGTATGTTTTATTAGTTGCTAACTATTTTATTTTGCCTTTTTTAATGTAAATGATTGGTTTGCTATACTTGATTCACAGCTATAAATTTTCAAAGTGATATTTTATTCCCTTTTGGTTTTTTCATAATCTTTTTCTCATGTTTAAGGTTGATTTATTGTTGTGAATATCAATTCTACTTATTAAATATAGCTTATATTAGGTCCATAATCCATCTCTTTCAAATTATGCAGTGTTACAAACTGTGCTGCTTTGCTTGAATTCTAGTTGTTTAAATTTTATTTTTGCTGTTTCTGTAGTATTAGGATGAATTTTTCATAAGTATGATGATAGAATTTATTTATGAGATTCAATCAACTGAGCCATGTATGTTAAACATATTTACTTTCATACTTTCTACATTTGGTTTCATTTATGAATAAATCCTGATATAAGGGGATATTTATGAATTTTCTGTTGATAGTTTTTTTTCTTTTTTATAATATTTAAAAAATTAAAGTTTTTAAATTAAGACTTTAGAAAAATTACAAGCGAAATATATTGTAATAAAGTACTTAAGTCATATCACTTGGACAAACATACATTAAATTTTTTTTTAATAGTAATCATTTTTTTAAACTGTTCTTGTAATTCTTGAAGATTTTCTTTAAATTTGAACAGCATAAGTAAGGACCCTTGAAAACTCCTTGTTTTTGTTAAGAGTTCTTGATGAGAAATTTCTGAATTCTGTTTTCAAACATTTTCTGGCAAAGATAAAAATTATATCCTGTAGACAGGCATATTTTAAATCTTATGTGCACATAACAACAAATCTAATGTTACTGCTTGAGGATTTTGTCTCTGTATCTCTTTTAAACATTTAAAAGTACTTAATGTTATTAGATAACTTAAAAATGTGGTATATAATGCAATATTACCGAACATGTAGTAAAAAAATATGAAAGAAATTGCTGAAATTATAATTTAAATACCGTTCTTAAGCTTTTGTGCATATCAAAATCTTAAGTTTACTTTCTAATTAAGAAGTTAAGCCCAATATAAAGTCCTATCTTAGTTCTCTTTATTTTTTGTGCATATTTTAAAAGTTAGTAAAATTAATAAGTATTTAAAGAAATTTTTTTCAAGGCTGCCCCCCCCCCCCTTTTCCCCTTTCAATTTTGTATTTGTAGTTCTGTTTTTAATAATATTTTAGGCAATAACTGGTATTTTAAAAATCCCTCATTTTCCTTTTTTATAACTTAAGGTGTATACATCAAGTTAATGATGCAACAGTTCGATCTGATTTTCATGTTAGAACAGAAAACCTGCTTTTGAATGAAACAACCCTCATCTTTCATTAGAGCTTTTTTGTTTTCAGTGAGTTCTCAAAAATTTTCTTCCCTGGAAAAGCATTCTATGTAGCACATAATGTAATGCAAATCGGTGTTTTCATGACAGTATAAAAAAATTTTCAATGGATAAAGAAAATTAATAATATTTAGGACAATTGCTGGCTGTAATGTCAAAAGAAATAAATTGGATGTTATTAAAATATACTATATGTTATGGACACTAGAAAAACCTGAAGTTAACTTAAAAAGCAATTGGAAAAATTAGTATCATTATAAACTTTTGCAAGTATTATATGTATACTAGCTGCTGCGTGACCATCATGGTCGTTTTTAGTTTTATATTTTCTTTTGCAAAACGACTCAACTGAAAGTAACATGTAAGGAATGTTACCATTACCTGTCATCATAAATATACGTTGTTAAGGGGTATTATCCATAAGACTGATTCAAAAACATGATTAAAAAATATGAATTTCCATTACTTCAGAACAGAGTTTAAGATATGACTGAGAAACCAAACACCAGTGATTTTAAGAATTATATCCCTCTCTGTATGTACTATTTTTTAAAATTAAGATATCTACACTTTATCATTACATCAAATAAGAAATTGTTGGGGAAATTTTTTTCACTTAAAAAATGGAGTAAAAATTCGGCAAGTATTTAAATATAGTGTGGATTACATCACTCTCTGTATGTAATAGTGTTCACAATTCAGATATCTACACTTAATCATATCAAATAATAAATTGTTGGGAAAATTTTTTCACTTATAAAATGGAATAAAAATTCAGCAAGTACTGAAAAAAGTACCAACAAGTACTGAAAAAAGTGTAGAAATTAACTATCACTGGCCGTTGGTTGCTATGCCGATGACAGTTAAGCCTAACCTTGCGATCATTTATGCTCTCTCTTTCATGCCTCTTCCTTAATTATTTATTCTTCGCTTTCTTTCTTGAGACTGTTCCTAATTTTCACTTGATCGTGCAGCTGGCTTTCAAGCATTCCTGATTTCAGTGTATAAATCCATGTTGATACGCGGTTGAAATTTGCGGACACTAACATTTACATCTGGTAGTTGCAGTCACTGCCATTGAGTATAGAAATATTGTCGATTTTTGTGCCGGATACCTATGCATTTTATATATATAGATTGTATAACCCACTGAGCAAAGATATTTGTTTGAGTATTTGTTGTATAAATTCTTTTTTCATGTTTTATTATTTCTTACAGAAACAAATTGAAAATATGATTCTAATTGAGGATCCTGCAGAAGCTTGTAAACTGATGTTGTACAAACCTCCCAACAAATGTACTTTTGCATACTCTATTAATGGAGATCAGTTTTGTCATACCCCATTTCAAAAATACTCCTGTAGGAACAGAAACCAGTTTTGCTTACTTGGAAGCATTAATGAAGAGGATATCAGGTAAAGTTTAACTTTTTCCAGCTATCAACCTGTTATGTATGCTTTGTGAATTTTGAGTTTTACTGTTTTTTTAAAAGGTTGCCTATCATTGGTGGAAGTTTGTATTGGCACCCTTCTAATTGTATGGGCAAAAAATTATAAAATAGTTTTACAAATCATAATTAAAAACCTCATAAGCCCTTAAAAATTCCTTATTCTTATGTTTCTGTTTAAAAGGGAACTAAAAAGATTTTAAACAGACTTTCAAAATAATCATAATTAATGGGTACTATCTGAAAAAGTTAGAGAATCACTTTTAAAATAACAATGTAATTTCATTAAGTTGGACTGTTTTTGTTGTTTCTTGATTTTACTGAGAGTCAGTGGGTGTCCTGAAACATGATGCAAGTTTTTAATGACATTTATAAACAGAGGTTTTTTTTTTAAAATACAAGTGAAACAGGAAAAATTTATAAATCTCTTGGACCCAATTCATTTTTCAAACTCATGACTGAATAAATTACTAGAATTTGAAGTGTAAGGAATATTTGTTGCTTTTCAATAAAAAGTAATTTTCATACAGTATAATTTGTTTCATATTATGATAAGATCAGTACTTTATATCAGTTTTATTGTTGTCAGGTGATTTCATCATTTTGCACAATTTATGTAAAACTTCAAGTCATAGTAATTGTGCGGAAGATAATTTAAATTTTGATTGTATGCAAGTGAAATCACTCATTTTACACCTTTTTTTTTTATTATTATCTGTTTTTCTTTTATTTTGCCCAATCTTCAAAAAAGGTGTCAAACTTGAGTGTGGCAATTATAGGAGAATCACACTTTTAAATACTGCTTTTAAAATTTTCTCGATTCTATTATCATGATGATTACAAAAATATACTGCAAAAATTATAGGTAATTACCAGTGTGGTTTTCAGTTTGGAAAATCTACCATAGACCAGATACACTCAATAAGACAAATTCTTGAGAAAACTAAAGAGTACAAAATAGACACATACCATCTTTTTATTGACTTCAAAGCTGCTTATGATAGTATAAATAGAGATAAATTATTTGAAGCTATGACGGAATTTGAAGTCCCAAAAAATTGATAAACCTCACTTAGATGACCTTGAAAAAAGTTAAATGTAGAGTAAAGATTGACTCAGACCTCTCAGAGGTCTTCTATACTGAACGAGGTTTGAGACAGGGAGATTCTCTTGCTTGTATATTGTTCAATATAGCACTTAAAAAAGCTGTTGGAGATTCTAATATAAACACCACAGGTACTATTTTTAATAGAACCATACAATTATTAGCCTTTGCTGACAATATTGATGTCATAGGCAGAACAAAACAAGCGGTAATCAATGCTTTCATCTCCCTTGAGGAGTCTGCTAGAAGAATGGGTCTCACTATTAACGAGGAGAAAACTAAATTTTTGGCTGTAACACAGAGAAACTGACTTATCTCCTTTGAAAATAAATTATTTTACTTTTGAGTGTGTACAACAGTTTAAATACCTAGGAACTGTTATCAGTAATACTAATGAAATAAAGCCTGAAATAAATAACAGATTACTTATGGCAAACAGATGTTTTTATGGGTTGAGAAATCAATTCAAGTCCAAATTTATTAATGTTAAAACAAAAATTAACCTTTACAAAACCTTAATTAGACCAGTTGCTCTGTATGGCAGCTAGTGCTGGCCATTAAATAAATCTGAAAAAGATAAGTTGCTGATTTTTGAGAGAAAAATACTCCGAAAGATCTTGGGAGCAGTTAAGCAGAATGATGTCTATAGAATACAATATAATTATGAGATTTACAGTAGATTTAAAGAGCCAGATATTGTCAAAGTTATAAAGGCTAGCCGCATAAGATGGCTAGGGCACCTTTTTAGATACAATGACTCAAACCCAACTAAATTGGTGATCTTTTCAAAAATTGAGGGTACACGAAAAAGGAGGAAGGTCCCCCCTCCAGGTTGGTCGATTCTGTTGAGAGAGATCTTAGGTATCTGGGAGTCAACCAATGGCAATCTATTGCTTCAGATAGAGTCAGATGGAGGAGGCTCATGGAGACAGCCTTGGCCTGTGACAGGCTGTAGTGGTGATGATGAAGAAGAAGTTATTCTTTTATGTTGACATATTGCTCCTTTCAACAACGTCATATCTAAAAAAACGTGATTTTTCAGGAGAGTGATTTTAAAGTTTAACAGTACATTAAAATGTATTGAAAGTAAATATTATTTCTGCTCTCTAGTGGCTAAATATTGAGCTGTGAGATATGACGATCTTGCAGGAATATACTACTCTTTCAGAGCATTCTGAAAACAGGCATAACTAAAAATCACAGATTTCTGAGATATGACATTGTTGAAAGGAGTGAGCCATATATGGATGTTTAATTTTTCAACAAAATTTCAATACAAAATGAAAGAAACAAAAGTTTGAGTTTTATTCTAAGCCAGATCTTATAGAGACAAAATTACTCATACATAGGCTGAAAAAAAAAAATCGAAAATCCTATGCCTAACATGTCTGTTGCTTATCAAATAATTCATCAAGCAGATGTCTTCCACATTTGATAATAATTTTAGTCTAATTTAGCTGAGGTGACTACCACAAAAGGGTTGAGTGACTAAGGCCCTGGCCTTTAATACTAGAGTCTCCTTGTTCAAATTCATGTAGTTGTTTAGAATTGGCTCTTTACTGTAGGGGATAATCATAGTGCTTCAAATTATTAATGTACCCAAAGAAAAGATGAAGTTAATCTGTAGACAGAAACTCATTCTCAACCTTGTGATGTTTAAAAAATTTTAATAGCAAAGATTCATGCACAGCATCTTTCTTGAAAAAATGTGGGCTTATAAAATTTTTTGTAGGCTATGTAAATTTGTGAGTCACATTCTCAACTGGGCATGTTATGCTAAAGATATATAGTTCTCAGCATTTCAATTTCATTGGAAAATTCCAGAAATTTTACTAATACTCGAGGCATTACTCTCTGGATTCTTTTAAAAATATTTTGCTAAGATCTTTTGCTTAAGAAGATACTGTAGTGTAATGTTTGAGAAGCAGTGTTACCTAAAATGCAAGTGTTGTACCCCGTGATCCCCCCCTCACCAATCAGAGGATTGGCTGCGTGGGCGGAAAAACCCAAGGGGGTGGTAGGGATTGTCCGGCAGTCAGTCAGAGAGAGGGAGAGAGAGGGAGGGTCTCTGGTAGCGATAAGAGGTCTGGTGAGCTATATGCAGGCTCGTTTCACCTCTGGTGAATTAATTATTCTTTAATTAGAATAGGGCAGAGAGAGAGCATCTCTGGTAGCGTTAGCAGGTCTGGCAAGATATAGCAGGCTCGTCTCGCCTCCAGTGAATTAATTAGTCTGTAACTAGAGTGTAGTAGTAAGAGCAGGGGTCAAGTAAGATGCTGTAGGCTTGCCCACCTCCTGCTCAAAGTTTTCTGTAATTTTTATGTTAAGTGTTAAATTTAACAGTAGAAAGCTGTATTTGTATAAAGCTGTAAATAAATTTATGTTCGTGTAGTAAAGAGACGACTAATTTTTGCACTACCTGATTGTCCCTATGCCATATAGAAAAAGAACCTCGGTGAAGTGTGAGTTCATAGCAGCTACTCATAAGCTGCGTTTACATGGACAACAATAATACCCGGGATTTACCCGCTAATAGGGAAAACCTTCGAAGCCCGTTTACATGGGACCATATTTTCACCCTGCTTTTACCCGTCTTACCGGAAGTAAAGGTCGTCACATGATTCGGCGGAAGTGATCCTCATACACCATCATTCCTTGTAAATCACGTTATGGGTTCGATCCCAGCCGGTGTCATACTTTTCCAAATTCACTGTATTGCTATTTTTAGCTTTCCATCTTCGAACTCCGCATTTATCTCGTTACGAAGTGTATGGTTCTGGGGAAGGCCTTTTTTTCCCAATTGCTGTTCTTTTGACCTCGTATTCTTAAATTTTAAAAATAACAACAACAAAAAAATCATAAAACTTTAAAAATCCAAAAAGATTGAAAAACTTACAAAAATATTTTTTGTATTCTTATGATATCTGCTTTTCTGGGCCTCTTAATATTATTACTTTTTTGTTTTCCGTGGATTATTAGTCTTATCTAATTTTTCTTCTAAATTTTCTTAACTTGTAAGTCTATATTTTTTCTGTTAAAATTAACTTTTTTGTTTTAATTTAACTTTACTATTAATTTTTTTTCTTTTACCCGCGTTATTCTTACCTTAATATTTTAATTCATTACTTAAAATTTTAACTACTGAGCACTCCCACCTTGATTACATATATCTTGCTTACAGGAGATAAAGTCGACACGACCAATGCACTCCTCTTCTAAAACACAATTACGTCTGCGTCTATTTATTATTTAAATGCAGCATATGTCAGTCGCTGTTGATAATTATAGAACGTTTACGATTGTTTACTGTTGTTTTTAAAAATAAATTTAGAAAATAGATAGGAAAAAAGGAATATAAGAACTAGAAGATTGATGCGGATATTAGATATAATCGTACGATCTATGGCTTCATCGCTAAATTTAGTTTTTCCACAACAAAGAATGTGGGCAAAATTACGAAGCTCTGTTTGGTGGGAAGAAATTATTTTAAATTCCAGAAGTAATAAAGACTGGAAAGAAAATTTTCCAATCAATAGGTGGATTTTTTTTTAAATTATAAGATTAATTGTAAGATACTTACTGTTTTAATAAATCCTTTTATAAAATCAAAATGTAATTTTGATTTCAATTTTGTTTCAGTATTTTTTAGTCATGTATAAATAAAAAAATCATAAATAGATATAAATAAATTTTTATCTGTGAATTCTAAAATAATTAATTTATAAATAAATTTTAATGTTACGTTTAATTATTGATTATATTTATTAAATTTATTAATTTTACCATAATACTTTAAATGAAAATGTTACTGAAATTTTATTGAAATGAAATTTTATTTCTTATTTTACATACCAGATGGCAGTACCATTCTATTTATAATGTAATTGGGGATGGTTCAGATCAAGAAATAAATGAAATCCTCCGGAAAAAAAATAGGCACTTTTCTACTGTTTTCTTGAAAATTATGCGATCGTTAAGGGGTTTCAGATCCTTCCATCGATCATTTAGCTGCATTTTCATGGATTCACACAAGTTCAAATCCGCCATGTTATTTACTCCCAGCTTCGAAATGCATCATGGGTAATTAGCGGGTTTTATCCTGGGTCGAAGCAGGGTCGAAAATCCACCCTGCATTTTTCCCTATCGTAGGGAAAAAGTAAGAAACGACCCTGCTTTTACCCGGGTTTTTGGCACATGTAAACGGCACTTTTATCTGCATGGAAAACATCAAAGTAGTCCAACTAAATTTTCACTCCTCATAATTATTATGTGTACATTAAAAATTTAGTGATTGATATATTTTTATTTCAATGAATTAATTGCTTTGTAATTATATATTTGACTCACTTTACAACAGGGTTTCCCAACCTTCTTTAAGTCGGGCCCCCCCCCCCCCCCCCTTTCCCAATCTGTATATTTACATTTAAAAGACCCTTTTAAACATAAATTAATAACATTAAAATGCATTTTCCATACTTTGATTTTAACTAAATATTTAATTTAACAAAAAAAGTTTGTGAGAAAATTTAAGTAAAGGAAAACTTTTAAGAAGTGTTTCAATCCTTAGGCCATCCACACATGGAGCAACTCAAAAGAAACTGATAACCGACTCCAATCACTAACCAGTCCGTGATGAGTCGTAACCTATGTAATTGAATGGAGCCACGCACATGGCGCAACTGGTTACAAACCCGTCAGCAACGCGTTTGTAATCAGTCGCAGGCAACTCAACGTGTCGAGTTGCTAGCAACTTCAGTCGCCAGTTTCTCTTGCGTTGTGCGTGTTATTACACAATCTATGTTACAGCCGATCTTTTGGAAAGCTGCCAAATGACGAACACGAGAGTCACGTGACTTCTGCCTAGCGATGAAATGAAATTCTAACGTTTTTTGTTGTATGGAATATGTGTACCCATATATACAGTCCATTTTTAAACTATTGGTCAAAGACAATCTATTTTGACAATTTTTTAAAATAAATTAATTTTTGATAATAATTTAACTAAAAATAATGCCCGGAATAATGATGTTCTTCCTTCCATGACAGGTCGCAAACTATTGATTTGAAACACTTTTGAGTCGGCCCGTGTGCGGAGCCGCATCACTAACGAGTTTGCAACCGATAAGCAATTTCAGTCGCTAACCAGTTCAGTTTCCTTTGAGTCACTCCGTGTGTGGACGACCTTAGTCAAAGGCATGTAATAGCAAGAACAGAACAGAAAGGAAACTAAAAGAAAAAATAATGCACCTACTGTATTGGTTCAGAATTATGTGGATAACAATAAAACTAAAAAAACTCTTATTTAAATAAAATCACTTTATACACTGTAACAGTAACGCCATAAGTGACAGCACAGACTGATGAAAGACAAACTGACGTTTAGAATTTGATTACTATATATAGTAAGTAATTGCAATTTTCATTTATCACAAAATAAAGGTGGTAGATTGCTAACAGGGTTTTCTCTTTAAATGTGACTTTTACCTCTAAAAATCATCACAGCCTTACAGTTTCATGGTTAATAAATATACAGAAATTTTTTTCAGATAAATTCACTAAAGACTTGTTTTAATTAAATATTGTTAGATATTATGGTAATAAAAAAATAAAGTTTAAACAGGATTAAATTAATCTTGTTACCTGGTATATTTTTTTCCTGCATGGCAATGATATCGTAGTTTTAAGCAAATATCTCATACATTCTTGTTTTCAACTACTCCATGTGCCAATTTGGATTAGCCGAATTATATCAACACATGATGTATTCTAATTGGTCAGTCTGGATAAGCATATACAATTTGTTACAAGACTAATTGCTATATATAGTGTGTACAGGTTTTCAGTTATGGCTGTTCGTGTTTGGTTGTTGTTTAATTTTGAAAGTCGTGTGAGCTCAGCATGTTGTAGCAAGCAGTATTACCAGTTTTTATTTTGTTGTACCAGCGGCAGTAGCCATTCTGTCTATGTTATGAATTATTTTTAGTTTGAATTAAAACTAATTGTTTTACATCTTGCCTCAGTGCTCTCCTCATTTCAACTCAGGTATATGAACTTTGCTATATAAATATTTTATACCTTTTAAAAGGGTATAGTTTAAGGCAGTAATTGGCCAGCAAATGTATTGGGCCAACAAGGTTATATACACCAACAAATGTAACTGTGGCGAACCCCTGCATTAGAACATTTGAGATAATTTATGTGAAAATCTAGCTTGCTTGTGTATGGTTTTAATACATTAGAATTGTTTCACTTTTTTTTCTTAAATTTCTAATAGCAAATTTAAAAACAACTGAGTCAAAAAACATAGAAAAATGAGAACAAAAAATATTTCAGGTAGTTTCTGCTAACGAAACTACTGCGGGTTATTAATGTAGGATTACTTATCGTTTGCTTACCTCTTCTTCTTCTTTTTTTTTTTCTCTGCATTTTGGTACTTTTCTGTTTAACTGTTTACTGCTACTGGGTTTAGTGTGCTGCCAAAATTATACCTCGTGATGCAGGACAATTTTTTTCTCTCCGAAGGCCCGTTATTGAGGAGCGCAATCCTATGTTAAAATATGACTCAGCAATAAAAGTCGCCCCTAGTAATAATCTGTGAACTCCCTTGCTTCCCTATAATGATCAGAAAGGGAAATCTTTCGAAGAGCTGGACAGTGAAGCAAGTGAGTCTCATCCATCATCTCCCGAAGCTTGCAGAGCCCACAGAAAGGATCAACGATGATTTTGAGGCAATGCAGTTATTTTGATAAACAGTGGTGGCTCACCAAACAGTGGATCACCAAACGAAATTCAGCAACAGCTCTGAGCTTTAGCCACTTAAGGATTTTTTCATTCTAATCCACCAGGGCTTTTGATAGTTGTTTTCAAAGAGCTGTTGTCAGCTTAATTGATTGACTTATGGATAAAATTTTTGACAGTATGTAGTTGTTTAACATTTAGGTGCATAGATTTTACACTTAGCATTCTTATATTTGGTCTCTTATTCATGATATGTGCATGTCCTATTAATCTTCTTCTTCTTCTTTTTTTTCCCTTCATTTAACCTTTAATTTTCAATGCCTTAATAAATATTGACATTTACATTTTGCAATTTTTAGCAAATTGATGTCAGGTTCAGAATTATTTTTTATCTGCTTGTTCATTTAGAAAAAGAGATGAAGAGATAAAGAAGCAGGATGTCAAACTGTCTAAGCTATTTCCTATGAAAGGTAGTTTTTTAAAGAATATAGAATCAAAGAACAAAGAAATTGAAAAATTATGTAAAGATATATCAGCTTTCAATGTAAAAGTAAAACAATTACGCATGAAGCTGAATGATGAAGAAAATTCTTATTCAGAACCTAAGGACATTAACCTCTTGGTAAGTTATACTATTCCCTTTAAATATATTAGTATGTGCATGTTTACATGTATATATATATATATATATATATATATATATGTGTGTGTGTGTGTGTGTGTGTGATCAGATTGGTTTTGCTGTTCATCAAGAAACACTAAGGAGGTATTTAATATTCAGTTTTATGTTGCAGAATTTATGTTTGTGTAAAAATAAAATAAAATAAAAATAAAAAATGTACAAGATAAGAAGATATATTATATAGAGTAAATTTGCACCTCTAATTTACAAATTTAATTAGCTTATTTTTTGAAAAAGCATTCTTATTCCTTTAATTATACCTAGATAGCAAATAGAGGTTAAAAAACTATGTTTATTTTAATACAAGATATTTCATCATATTTTAATACAAGATATCCATTTCAAGAGAAATTTGTAAAATCATCTATTAAAGACTTTTCTTTTCGCTAAAATTTATTTCCTCATAAAATAAATACATATTAACATGTTCATTATTTGATGAGCTCTTTCCATAGTTATATACTGGATTAGTCTTCTACATTTTTTTATTTTATTAAATAAATCCATAGCATAACTCTTTCTATTTTAACAATATACCTAATCCTTTTTTTACACAGAGGATACATTCCAGACTGTCATGTAAAAAAAAGACATAGGGTGTATGGTAAAATTATGGATATGTTCAACAACTTGTTTTTGTTAATAAAATACATATAAAAAACTTTAAAATCGATAAATAATGGAAAATTATTTATTTATTTCAATACTTGTATAAATTGTATGCATTAAAAACATAAAGAAAATCATATTCTTAACAATCTTTATAAAAAAATTAAAAAAATTGCAGTCTTATGAAATTCAAATTAATCAAAGCTTTACTTAAAAAAATTTAAATCACAAATTCAGGAACAAAGTAATATATATATATATATATATATATATATATATATATATATATATATATATATACTAGCATTATTGCCCGGCATTGCCCGGGAAGATATATAGATATAAAATTTTTCATGCATTCCATCAAAAAAATACTGGGCTGCACCCCCCGCTCTTCATGTTCATCTGGCCAGACAGAATGCGCTTAGCGCGTTTCTACTGAAATGATATACCCAGTATTCTTTTGATGGAAAGCATGAAAAATTTTATATCTGTATATCATTCTTTAAAAATAATTTCATTAATTTTCTTATGCCTTAATATAACTAATGGACTAACAGTTCGGAATGAAAGTTATGTGTCGTTATGTTTCTCTGTTTAAAGAGCTTTTCCTCCCACTGCTTAAAAAACCCCAAAACTCTAAAAGATTTATCTTATATGATTTCACGGAATAAGTAATTTAAATACATATCGTATGTTAACTCTGTTTCGCGAACTTAGGGGAAAAAACCTGTAGAACTCTTAAACTTCTTCCCATTTTATGATCCTCAAACAATTAATATATTTAGATCAACAGAAGGCTTCCAAAAACTTCCAAACTTAATTTTTCTTTTTTTTTTTCTTGCTTTTTTTTCCAAATTTCATTAAGTTCTATTAGTTTGAACGCCATTGTCTAAAATTGTCTAAAGCAGCGGTTCTCAACCTTTTCAGACAAACAATTCCACTAAACGTAAGAAAAATAAACCCCCCGCCCCCCCCCCCCCGTTACCCCCAGACCAAGTCTCAAACCACCCCGCTTTACCCCGCGTATCGAATTTGAAGGTTTGTCGTAAAGGGACTGTATCCACATTTAAGAGGTGCGCTTAGGGGCACAAAAATCATTAAAAAATTAATTTAAAAAAAACTAATTGAGCCCCAAATTTCGTTTTTCCTGATTTAAGTTTCTAGGGTCCAAAACATTAACTGTGCCGAATTGGTCCCGGTGGGTGTGTTAGGAAAGAGTGTCATATTTTTCTCGACGCCGGAAAGCTTGTTGACTACGCCGTGATCTGTCGTTTGCATATATTGTTTGCATATACTAAAATAATATATATATTTATACTTTGTCTCTGTTCAGCGTCATCGACTCATAATATCGCCGGTGTGGTGACGTAGTACAGACCGCGATCGTAATTTGATATGACGTATTACGGCAGCGGTATAAATCGTTTGTTTAAAGATGATGTTGGACAGTTGGCAACATGTGTATGCAAATCTTAGATCCGGGTGCGGGTAGTTGACGAATTTTTGTTCGAATGTAAGTTACTTGCCGACGGCTTCGCACGCTGGTTGCGTTTGTTCTTTTTCATTTTTACTTCGTTGTAATAATATGTTTTTTCAAGTTTTTGTTTTTATGAAGTTTAGTGATTAAATAAACTTTGGTTTTTTTTAAAACTTATGCCTGCTACTTCAATTTCACGTATAATTTAATGCACTTTATCTACCGGCATCCACTGAACTTCAAGGGTTACGGGCCCAGCACGCTGTTTAAGCCAGTAGAAGTGCAACGTGAAAGAAGTTAAAAGTATAAAGTTATCAAAGACGGCGGGCCCCTGATATCAGACGACTACATCGATGAGAGTTGCCGGTCTCTACGGAGCTATGAAAATTAATATCGCCGACTCCATTTAATATGCTGGTCGTGAAGAAATATTTTGGGTGAATTTTTGTTTAAAGAACTTTTTGCAGCAGTTGTTCATCAAGTATTAAGGAACATTATTGGTTTCTCCTACTATAAATGAATATGGAAGTAGTCATCAAGCCTCTCGGACCTGAAAATTATGATTCCTGGGCACAAGATGTAAAAGTGCTTTTAATCGAGCGTGATGCCTGGGATATTACTCAAGGTACCGAAAAAGCTCCTCCTGAAGGTGCGAGTGCTAAGGAGGTAAGAAACTTTTTCTCCCGACGTAATAAGGGATTTAGTGTTATATATTTACATGTAACTGAAGAGTATCGTTCCTTACTACATGATATTGATGACCCTAAAATTGCATGGGATACGCTTAAAGCCCATTTTCTGCCAGATTCAAGAGCAAGAATTATCGGTCTTATGGACCAGTTTTTCCAATGTCGTTTAGAACCTGGAGAAGAGATAGGTTTGTTCGGAGCTCGGCTCCAAAGCCTTGTAAACAAATTAGCTGAGGCGGGGAAAAAGCCAGATGATTGGCATCATGCTTTTCAACTTATTAGATGTTTACCCACAGAATTTGCAGCAATAGTGCAAGCAATTTACAGGTGGAATGACGTGAAATTTACCCCAGCTAATGTTATAAGCGAATTAATAGCGGAAGAAGCTAGGCTAAAGCAAAGCAGACGGGATGTAGGAGAAACAGAAATGAACTACTCAAGAGCAAGGAAAAACCCCTCACACAGCCAGAAATATAAAGGCGGCAAATATCAGAATACGATAACAGAAGGGGAAAAACGGAAGTGCTTTCGTTGTGGAAAGGTGGGTCACTTAATAGCCTCTTGCAGAGTTAAATTTCCGAAACAAGATGTTTCTAGTGCAAATCAGAACTCTAACAATAATAGTCAGAAGATAGGCGGGGGAACCAAAGGTAGAAAACCAAAGAATAACCTGACAGAACTGGTGAACAATATTGAAGATGTAAAATATAATAAACAAACGTGGCTTTTTGATACAGGTGCAAGTTCCCATTTTTCATGTAACAAATCCCTATTTTCCACCTTTAAAAAGGTTACCAACACAAGGATGTCAGTAGCCATAGACGGTCTAACTTTTCCAGTTGAGGGAAAAGGTGACGTAGTATTGTTTATAAATAATCGGAAAATAATCCTTTCCGATGTCCTGTACTCTCCCAAACTACGAAGAAATCTGATATCGGGTAAACAACTTGACAGTCAAGGGAAAACATTTATAGGAGGGAATGGAAAAATTGTCGTAAATGACGAACATGGAAGATTCGAATTTGAAGCGAAGCTAACTAATGGATTATATTTTCTTCACCCCAAGTATCCTAAATTTAAAGAGAATGAAGCATACGCAATAGGTGGAGATCTAAAAGAGTGGCATAGAAAATTTGCCCATATAAACACGAAACAAATTGTGAATACCAGTAAGCACAATAGCGTTAGAGGTCTACCAGGATTAAAACATAAAGAACTGTCGTGTGAAGTTTGTAAAATTGCTAAGTCGCGACAAATATCACACAAATCGATATCAGGAATAAGATCCACTAAACCCCTCCAGTTGCTTCATACAGATGTATGCGGGCCTCTGCCCACAAAATCAAGAGAAGGACATCGGTATTTCTTAACAATAATAGATGACTTCAGTCGTAAAGTCACTGTTTTTCCATTAAAAGAAAAATCTGAAGTGTTTGAAACGTTTAAGCGTTATCAAGTAAGAGCTGAACGATTTCTAAATTCGAAAGTTGTCACAGTTAGGTCTGACAACGGCCTCGAGTATTGCAGTTCTCAATTCGAAAAATATCTCGACGAGCTTGGCATCAATCACGAACACACCAACACGTACACGCCTCAACAGAATGGGGTGAGTGAGCGGTATAATTACACTGCTATGGACGCTGTAAAAAGTCTCCTAAAAGACGCAAATTTAAGTGAAGGATTTTGGGCTGAAGCGTTATTACACTTTACGTACACACGTAACAGAGTTTGTCATGACGGCCAGACCAAAACCCCCTTCGAGCTTTATGGCGGGAGAAAACCATCTGTGAAACATTTGAAAGCGTTCGGAACTATTGCCTACGTTAGTGTTCCTAAACAACGAAGATCAAAATTACAGATGAGGGCCAAGAAGGGTATTCTCGTGGGATACGCAATGAAGACTATGGGTTATCGAATCTGGATTCCCGAAGACAGACAACTAGTAGAAACACTTAATGTCAAGTTTGAAAAGGAAAGCGCTAGTGGTAGCGTACTGGAACCAGGTAAAGAAAGCACTTGCAAGAAGGAGTGTAGAAAATCTGAACCGAAGAAAATCTATTTTAAGATTGATAATGAAAGCGATTCCGATTCAGAATATGAAAGTTCGACGGAAGACCTGAAACATTCAGAATCTGAGTCAGAATCAGAATCAGAAGATCGAAATTCAAGTTCAAAAGAATCCACTAAGAAAAATGAAATAATATGGGTTCGAACAGCCGTACCAAGGAAAGACGGATCTCGAAATGATATATATTATAAAATAAAGGGTACGAAATCAAGGCTGAGGTCATATAATGATGTGGAAAATTACTGCAAGTCGCATAATATTAAGTATAACGAATCAGACTTTTCATTTAGTACAAACGATACATTCAGCGGGGAAGTAAAGTCTAGAGATGAAACCAGTAATGTCGTAGCAAGTACGAGTAGTGCCTGACTAGACGTAGAAATCCCAAGTTGTTACAATTCAGCCCTGAGAAAGCCTGAAGCGGAAGACTGGTTCAAGGCAATGGAAGAAGAAATTTTAATGATGAAGAAGCGTAAAGTATGGGAATTAGTACCAAAACCTGATAAGGCGAAAATTCTCGGTAGTCGTTGGGTTTACACGACGAAACGAGACAGCAAGAATAAAATTGTTTCCTTTAAAGCTCGTTTGGTAGCCCAAGGTTTTCGACAGCGTAAAGGCGAAAGTTACGACGAGGTTTTCAGCCCAGTGGTCAACTTTACAATCATCAGACTCTTCTTTGCCATATTTGTAAGCAACTTAAAGTGGAAGCATTGTCAACTAGACGTAAAAAACGCATATTTGTATGCCCTCCTTTCAGAAACCATTTATATGAAGCAGCCTCCAGGATTTTTAAATCAAAATAAACCGGATTACGTTTGTCTCTTAAAAAAAGCTCTTTACGGACTTCACCAGAGTGCCCGTGAGTGGTTTTACGAGATACAAGACGTTTTAGAATCAATTGGTTTTATAAAGATTTCCTGGGCAAACTGCGTTTACATCTATGAAAATAACGTTATTTTACTACTTTATGTAGACGATATTGTGTTGATTGGGAAGAATGAAAAATTCATAAAGCTGATTATCGGAAAATTAGAGAAGAAACTTGAACTGAAAATCCTCGGTGAAACAAAAATGTTACTAGGAGTTCAATTTGAAGAAAAAGACAAAAAGTTAACTATCAATCAAACTACTTACATTGAGAAAGTATGGAAAAGGTTTGACAAATTTAAACCACCTATAAATTCACTTCCTATTTCAAAAGGGGTATTTTTGTCAAAATCCCAATGCCCTCAAACAGAAGACGAAAGAGTTGAAATGGGAAAATTTCCATATAGAAGTTTAATCGGATGTTTATCTTTCATAGCTGGAAGAACACGTCCTGATATTAGTTTCTCAGTAAATTTGTTATCCCAGTATCAAAGTAATCCGAGAAAAACTCACTGGAATGCATTACTAAAACTTCTGGGTTATGTTTTCTCTACTCGGCAACTAAAATTAAACCTTCACAATATCAATAGTTTAAAGTTGCATGTGTACTCGGATGCTGATTTCGCCTCAAACCGAGATGGCAGAGTATCAGTTGGAGGCCTTGATAGATGAAATTCCAATCCAATGGCGAACCTTTAAACAGAAAAGTGTTTCGTTATCGTCAATGGAAAGTGAATTTATATCCTTGACAGAAGCAAGCAAGGAATTGATGTGGCTCTCCCGAGTTTTAGAAGAATGTCAAAAGAAAGAAGTAATTCCTGATGCTATACAAGAAAATATTTTGTGGTGTGATAATATGGCTGCGATAGATTTCTCAAAATCGCCTATCGAAAATAATCGCACAAAACACATAGATATCAAGCTTCATTTTATTAGAAATTTACTTTTCGAAAGATGCTTTCAACTTAAGTATGTGAACACTAAAAGGAATTTGGCCGACATTTTTACGAAACCTTTAACGAAAGAAGGGTTAAAGAACTTTTGTGACAAAGTTTTTGTTTAATTTAAATTTTTGTTATAAGTATAAAAGTCCAGATTTCACTTGTTGATCTATGACATTTTTCTCCACAATTATGCTGTGTGCAGAGTGGTTTTTGTATCTTGAATATACATTTTCTATTCAAGTTTAAAAAGTCCCAAGTTCTCCTGTGTGGGTTCGTGGCAAAATTATTTTTGTGACTCAAATATTTGTCTGTGTTTTAATTTAGTGTTAAGAAGGTGAAAGATTCAGAAATTCAGCTGATAAACTTGAAGTGTTCAGAGTCAGTGTCTTTAGGAAGAACCAAATTCATTTCTTTACTTATTAAATTAAATGTTTACACTGTGTTGTAAATATATTATGAAACGGAATTGTGAAGAATATTGAATAGTAATTTTTGATTGTGTATTTAAAAAGTTTTTCTTTATATCACTTGAATATTTTAAAAATTGTATTTGCACAGTGTAAATGATGCAAGTTAATGTTTAAAATGTGTTTTTATTTAAACTGAATTAGCAAATATATTGCAAAGTTGAAAATATAATGTGTTTATATTTTTTTTTTTGAATGCTTTACGACGTCGAGAGGCGGGCCATTGTTAGGAAAGAGTGTCATATTTTTCTCGACGCCGGAAAGCTTGTTGACTACGCCGTGATCTGTCGTTTGCATATATTGTTTGCATATACTAAAATAATATATATATTTATACTTTGTCTCTGTTCAGCGTCATCGACTCATAATATCGCCGGTGTGGTGACGTAGTACAGACCGCGATCGTAATTTGATATGACGTATTACGGCAGCGGTATAAATCGTTTGTTTAAAGATGATGTTGGACAGTTGGCAACATGTGTATGCAAATCTTAGATCCGGGTGCGGGTAGTTGACGAATTTTTGTTCGAATGTAAGTTACTTGCCGACGGCTTCGCACGCTGGTTGCGTTTGTTCTTTTTCATTTTTACTTCGTTGTAATAATATGTTTTTTCAAGTTTTTGTTTTTATGAAGTTTAGTGATTAAATAAACTTTGGTTTTTTTTTAAACTTATGCCTGCTACTTCAATTTCACGTATAATTTAATGCACTTTATCTACCGGCATCCACTGAACTTCAGGGTGAAACAGTCTATGATTCTATAGCGGACAAACAAACAGACAAGCTCTTTTATATATATAGATATATGTGTGTATATATATATATATATATATATGTGTGTGTGTGTGTGTGTGTATATATATATATATATATATATATATATATGTATATATATATATATATATATATATATATATATATATATACACTCATGGACAAAAAAATTAGCGCACCAAGAAATAATTGCGGGATCGTAACGAAACTTGCAATGAAGGTACATGTCGGGGAGATGCAGTGTGATTGCGCATTACGTATAGCCGGTAGAGGGCGTTGAACATCGTACTCTGTGGAGTATAAAACAGGTAACCAAAGCTTGTTTGAGTGAGCTGAATCATTTACAAAGGAAGAGCTGAGATAGACATGCCATTACGCCGTGTTCGAAGACAATATAAGCAGTTGTCGCAGTTTGAGAGGGGGAGAATCGTCAAGATGATGGAAGCTGGGTGGTCAGCTAGGCAAGTAGCTCGTCAATTAGGTCGCTCTGATTGTGTTGTGAGGAGGTGTTGGGACCAGTGGACCCGAGAGATGTCATGTACACGAAGACCAAGCTCAGGACGCCCTCGACAGACCAGTCGTCGAGAAGACCGCCACATCGTAAGAAATGCATGCGTACAGCCAACTGCTTCATCGGCCGCCATCCAGGCACAGTTAGCACCTTTACTAGGGGCCTCTGTGTCTTCTCGAACCATACGAAGGCGCCTGGCTGAAGGACAGTTGGTATCGCAGCACCCATTACGTTTGCTGCCCTTGACGCCCACCCATCGACGCCTCCGTTTGGAGTTTTGCTGCGCACGAGGAAACTGGACTGCAGCAGAATGGAACCAGGTCGTCTTTAGCGACGAATCCAGATTCAATCTCGGCAGTGATGACAATCGTGTTCGTGTGTGGAGAGCCCGTGGTGAACGCTTCAATCCTGCCTTTGCTGCACAGCGACACATTGCTCCCACAGCTGGTGTGATGGTATGGGGTGCCATTGCCTACAATACATGGTCACCCCTAGTATTGTTCCGTGGCACCATGACAGCCCAGCTGTATGTTTATGAAATCCTGCAACCACATGTGTTGCCACTCATGCAACGGCTCCCAGGAGCCATTTTTCAACAAGACAATGCTCGGCCTCATACGGCAAGGGTGTCACAAGATTGTCTCCGCACTGTTATTACCATTCCTTGGCCTGCCCTATCCCCAGATTTGTCTCCAATAGAGCATATCTGGGATCATTTGGGAGGACAAGTTGGGCATCCCACGAGTTTGAACGAACTAGAGGCAAGGTTACAGCAAATATGGAACGAAATGTCTCAAGACATCATACAGAAATTGTATGACTCAATGCCCGATCGTATCACATCGTGCATTCGCGCTAGAGGGGGTCCAACGGAGTATTAACTCCTCCGTTCTTTTGCCATTTTCTTTAATTTTCTTATCATTTACTTATATCAAAGTAGTCATTACGTATGTAAAATTTCGTTTCATTTTGACGACTCCTTCTTGGTGCGCTAATTTTTTTGTCCATGAGTGTATATATATATATATATATATACACACACACACACACACACACACACACACACACACACATATATATATATATATATATATATATATATATATATTTAAACACCAGTTCCATAACTGACTGACTGACAGATAACACACAGACCAAACTGCTGGACCTAAAAGGCTGAAATTTTGCATGGCGATTCTTCATATCTTGTAGGGGTGTACTAAGAAAGATTTTTGAAAAATTTTTCTTAGATTTTTTAAAATTTAATTTTTAAGCTGGTTTTGTAACTTTTTTTAAGTTTGCATTTAAAATATTAATCTGAGGGTTATAAAATTAATACCACGAGAAAGATCAGAAAAATTCCTTTAAAACGAAATCTTTTTTGAATCTTTACCTCCATTTTCTAATTTTGTGAATTTTTAAAGATTGATTTATAGAATTTAATTTATTAAATGCTGATCATGTGGTTTCTTTTCCTTTTGTGATACTTTAAACTAATTTTGCGTCACATGCATAACAACAAAATAAATTGACAAAAAAATATTTTTTTCTTTCTAATGCAGCAGATAATTGAACATTATCGAAAAAAATAAAATACAGTAAAAGAAAAGAATACAGTAAAAGAAATGTTCTTCAAATTGTACTATATTCTTCATGTAACTGTACTATGTTCTATTAGATTTAATTTGAATATTTTCTTCTACATCTATAAAAATATCCGTTATGATTTTTATGTATACAGTCGAACCTCCATATATCGAACTTCCCTATATCGAAATTTTCTATGTATCGAACTCTTAACAAATCTCCATGTTCATTACATAGAAAAATTGTTTCTATATATCGAAAAAATCTCTATATATTGAAATTTTTTTCAAGACAAATTGGGAGATTTTATTCCACTTTAGAATAACATCTCCGGATTTTTGGCATTTGAAACAATACGTCGTGGACTTCAATTCGCGGAAAATGTCCCTGTTGAAATTTTTAGTGCACTGAATAAACACGAACATTTCTTTGAACTTTCCGCATAACTAACTGTTCAGCAAGATGTTCATAGTTTTTTTTAAAACAATGTAACTATGATCATTGTAACCACTGTCTGCATTACTGTTTTTTTTTTTAAAGATATGTAGTAATCAATAAATCTTTCATATTAATTCATTTTTTAATTATTAACTTTCATTTAATGGGATTCTCATGTAAATTAGAAATGTTTTGTATACGAAAATTAGCTTTAATTTTTTTTTTTTAGGAGAATTATGATAAGAGTAAGCTCAATTCTATATATCAAAATTTCTATATATCGAATTTTTTTTGCGCAATTTGCTACTTCGATATATGGAGGTTCGACTGTATATATATATATTTATATATATATATTTTGTCAATAATTGCATACATTGACCATTGTATTTATCATAAATATATTTCTTTTTTTTGGGGCATTAATTACATACATTGACTGTTGTATTTAATTTTAATGTACTCCATAGCAAAGCACATGTATTCAGCTAGTATATATATGATTAGATGTTTTATTATTCTGATTTGCTTTCTCGAACTAATCATATCCTCTTGTGTTGTGAATTACTTTTATCCGATGAAATTTGTGCCGTAGCTTCATAAGTTTTTGCATTTTCAGGCAAAACTTCTGATGACTGAGGTTGGATACATTTTTTATAAATTCTGCAATAGATCATTGTGAACTTGTCTTATATAGCTCTTTGTAAATTTCTTTGTAGAGTGCCATACAATATTTCAGATCTGATTGAAAACCCCATTCTAGAGACGTTGAAAATAGAGTTTTTGGTGCAGGTTTTATGAAAAAAAAATAAAAAATGTGGAATTAAAAAAAAAAGCAAAAATATTGACTTTTTTTATTGTGTTAAAAAAACAATCATGTAAAAACAGGATTAGAATTTTTTTCCCATTGTGTTATTTCAAAATCCTATAAAAAATATTCATTTGAATAAAGGATTAGTTGTATTAGGTTTCTGCTTAACCTTTTCCTTATGAGCTGGGATAGCATGTATCCCAAGAATATGAGCCCAAGAATGAATATATATATATATATATACTAGCTTAATACCCATACTTCGCTATGGAGTACATTCAAATTAAATACGACAGTCAATGTATGCAATTAATACCAATATATATATATATATATATTTACAATAAATACAACGAACAATGTATGCAATTGATATAAAAAAACAAAAAATGAATTTATAAAAAAATTGTAATGATATTTTTATAGACAAAATAATGTAGAAGAAAATATTCATACTAAAGAATATAGTACAGTTAATATAGTACAGTTTAAGGAACATATCTTTTACTGTATTTTAATTTTTTTTGGATAATGTCCAATCGTCTGCCCCATTAGCAAGAAAAATTTTTTTTTTGTCTATTTCATTGTTATGCACGGGATGCAAAATTAATTTAAAGTATCACAAAAATAAAAGAAACCACGTGATCAGCATTTAATAAATTAAATTCTTAAAATTAATCTTTAAAAATTTACCAAAAATGTGAAAATAGAGGTAAAGATTCGAAAAAGATTTCATTTTAAAGGAATTTTTATGATCTTTCTCATGATATAAATTTTATAACCCTCAGATTATTATTTTAAATGCAAACTTTAAAGAATGTTAGAAAAACAGCTTAAAAATTTAATTTTAAAAAATCTAAGAAGAATTATTCAAAAATCTTTCTTAGTGCACCCCTACACTACAAGAAGAATCGCCATGCAAAATTTCAGCCCTTTAGGTCCAGCAGTTTGGTCTATGCATTACATGTCAGTCAGTCAGTTACAGAACTGTTTTACATATATATATATATATATATATATATATATATATATATATATATATATATATATATATATATATATATATATGAGAGGCCGTGGCGGCCTTGTGGTACAGCGCGCTGGTTTTCGGTGCTGAGGGTGCTCAGATTGAATCCTGGTGAAGCGCCACTAAAATGCCTCTGTTTGTGTTGTCCCTTCATAGGGGGCAATGCTGATCCACCTATATGGCGCCCCCATAAAAAAGTGGCCAGCAAAACTGCAGTGAATTATAGGTGAATGTCTTCGTGACAAGTGTCTCCGCATTGAAAAAATATATATATATATAACATAAATTTCAAACCTTTTTATTATTAAAACGCCAATCTAAATTCTTTCACCCTTTTGCATTAAAGCATTACCCCTCAAATCCAACCAAAATAATCTATTAGTTTTTCCCCTAAGGCACGCGCTACCCTGTTATATAAGATTGGAGAACTTTCCACCGATCACACCATATGATGCCTCATAGTCAGGTGAGGTATATAAACTGTATATAAAGTTGCAAAGAGTTCAGGGAAAATGCTACTACCCTATTTTTTATCAGAAGCTCAGTTTTATTTGAATGGTTGCTGGTTTGATTCAAGGCAGTAAAATAATGACCTTTTAAGAATTTTACAGTTTTTAATGTTTTTGAACTGATTGCTTGTATTCAGTATCATGGATCTTTTGTTATCAGAATACCGATGTGGAGGAACTTAAGAAAAAGAAAGATTCCCTTGAAGAGAGATTAGCTTCCTTTAAAGAAGTTGTTACATTGAAAAATAATGAACTGAAAATTTTAAATAAAAATGGTGAAGATTGCAGAAGAGTTCTTCAAGTGGAGCAAGACAATTTTTCTAGTTTGACTGTATGTAACTGCTTGATTCTTGTTTTTCTTTTGACATATATATATATATTAACTTATATTTATTAATAGTTTTCTTTAAAAATTAATCTGTCTAGGGATATTTTAATTTTTCATATAGCGTCTATTTAGGTGTCTTAGGGCAGTGGTTCCCAACCGGTGGTCCGCGAGAGCCTCGAGAGTGGCAATGGTGGCTCCAAGGGGAGTACGGGCAATCCCCCCCCCCCCCCCCCCTAAAGCCTGGCGTATTTTTTTTTTTCATAGCCTAAAATTATATAATCTCAGACCTAATACTAAATGAGTTTTATGAGACGATGTTTATATATATATATATATATATATATATATTTATTTATATAACCCTAAGAGCTGACGTTGCCCCTTCCCCCCAAAAAAAACTGGACTTGAGCTGCCCTTGAGGAGTGGTCTGGCACCACATATAGATCAGTTGCCAAATAAATGGGGATTTTGAAAGCAATGTTCATTGAACTAAATGGGACAAATATATCCGTTGCCTATCAGGTGTTGAATTAAAATTTCTTAAAAGTTTAACATAATTATTTTATTGTTAGAATATGATACGTTAGAATGGGAGTATGTTTATCCTATATCCCTTTTGTCTGGGGGATATTCTATACCCTCCCCCCCAGAAGTTCCTCCCTCAAGTCAGTGGTGGTGGTGGTGGGGGGGGGGGGCAGAGGGTCCACACATGGTTCAATTTCTGGCTTAGTGGTCCGCAGACTTCTATGGGTTGGGAACCAGTGCATTAGGGGATGAAAATTATATTTGTTACCCAATGAGTTATTTGCTTCTTTTTATTAAATGTGTTGTGTATGTGAGTGTACAAATGTATAATTTGGAGAAGTTGAACAAACAACTATGTATTTTAAAATATCTTGGTAATTTTTTCTTGTCTATTTATAAAGTAATAAAAAAGCTTACAATTAATCTTATGTGAGGGACAGATATGTGATAGTAAGGGAAGAGCAGTCTTTTAATTTAAAGTTATGACTGCCAAATATCCAATTATAATCGCATTTGCTAAGAATAATTCCTTTGTATGGTGTTGTTAAAAGCAAAATTAAATTTCATAATGAATTGATAGCTCATTATTATTCTAAAAATTCATATTTTTTAGAGGTTTAGAAGAGTATCTAGAGAAATTTCAACGTACCGCTTGTAATTAATTTATTATTTGATCTTATGTCTGTTCTTTCTATCTATTATGAATTTATTTTCCTGTTTGTTTTACTCATATTAGCAAACAAGGGCAGAATATCAAAATAGAAAAGAGAAATTGAATAGTTCTATACTTAAAATAAAATCTCATTTAGAACGAATTGAACCTGCTCTGGAAATGCAAGAAACGAAAGTGAAAAACTTCAAAGCATCTGCTGAGGTAGTATTTTTAATTTTTATTATAAAGTTTGTTTTTGTGATGAATTTCTGCATTTAATATTTAACATAATCTATATATATATAAAACAATTCCGTAACTGACTGAATGACATATAATGCACAGACCAAACCGCTGGACCTAAAGGGCTGAAATTTTGCATGGTGATTCTTCTTATAGTGTAGGGGTGCACTAAGAAAGATTTTTGAAAAATTCTTCTTAGATTTTTTAAAATTAAATTTTTAAGCTGTTTTAGTAACTTTTATTAAGTTTGCATTTAAAATAATAATTTGAGGGATATAAAATTTATATCACGAGAAAAATTATAAAAATTCTTTTAAAATGAAATCTTTTTCGAATCTTTACCTCCATTTTCTGATTTTTGGTGAATTTTTAAAGATTAATTGTTAGAATTTAATTTATTTAATTCTGATCATGATTTCTTTTTCTGGTACTTTAAATTAATTTATCGTCATGTACATAACAACGAAATAGACAAAATTTTTTTTTCTTTCTTGCTAATGCAGCAGACGATTGGACATTATCCAAAAAATATTAAAATAGAGTAAAAGATATGTTCTTCAAACTGTACTATATTAACTGTACTATATTCTTTAGTATGTTCTATTAGATTTAATTTGAATATTTTTTTCTACATTATTTTGTCTATAAAAATTTCCCTTACGATTTTTTTATAAATATATATTTTATTTTTTTTTTGCATCAATTGCATACATTGATTGTTGTATTTATTATATATATATATATATATATTTGGCATTAATTGCATACATTGACTGTTGTATTTAATTTGAATGTACTCCATAGCGAAGTGTGGGTTTTCAGCTAGTTAATCATAAATTGCAATTTTTCTTTCGCAATCTTGCCAGTATGAAGAAGATGATCTTGCATATGCTAATTTCTTATTTTTTAAATTAATTATTATTATTAAATTTGTGTATAACAATTTTTGTGCTCTTCTGGCTTTATTTTGCGTTGAAGTATTTTGTAATAAAGCCATTAGTGTTAATGACTGTGCCAAATCATCTAAGTGTTTATAATCAAAGTTCCACTGGTTTTGAAAGAGGAATAGCTCTTTTTTTTTTCCTTATCCTGTAGATTTAATGTCAATGATAATTTTGTTAAAAGGTCGTAATTGTTAAAACTGCAGATATTACTTCAGTTAAATTTAGAGGTCTTCAGTTGGATTTAGATCTAGATTCTTAGGAGGTTATTGTGACATTTCAACCTCTATCTGAATATTTTTGGAAATATCATTTTTTGAAAAACACAAGAACTTAAAAATGGCTGATAGTTTTATACAAATTGATATGCAAAGAATTAGGTGGAATTTTTCCTCCAAGGACAAATCACTGATATATACTGTGATTTGTCCTTAATTTGTGATCTTGCATAGAGATAATTGCACTTTATTCTCTACTAGCTGAATACCCGGGCTTTGCTATGGAGCACATTGAAATTATAACCGATATTTTTATAGACAAAATAATGTAGAAGAAAATATTCTAATTAAATCTATTAGAAGAAACTAAAGAATACAGTACAGTTTGAGGAATATTTCTTTTACTGTATATTTTAATATTTTTTTGGATGATGTCCAATCGTCTGCTGCATTAGAAAGAAAAAAAAATATTTTTTTAGTTAATTTATTTTGTCATTATGCACATGACTCAAAATTAGTTTAAAGTATCACAAAAAGAAAAGAAACCACGTGATCAGCATTCAATAAATTTAACTCTAAAAATTAATCTTTAAAAATTCACCAAAAAATCAGAAAATGGAGGTAAAGATTTCATTTTAAAGGAATTTTTCTGATCTTTCTCGTGATATAAATTTTATAACCCCCAGATTATTATTTTAAATGCAAACTTAAAAAAAGTTACAAAAACAGTTTAAAAATTTAATTTAAAAATATCTAAAAAAAAATTTTCAAAAATCTTTCTTGGTGCACTACACTATAAGAAGAATTGCCATGCAAAATTTCAGCCCTTTAGGTCCAGCAGTTTGGTCTGTGTGTTATCTGTCAGTCAGTCAGTCAGTTATGGAACGGTTTTACTGTTAACTTTAAAAAAGGAATATATTGAATTGAATAGTATGAAGCTAGATGCCATACTTACTCTCTATTTCAGATTAAAAATGACTGTATTCTGACATATTTCAGTTAGGAGAGGAGTTTTTTTTATTGTAATGATTTTCTAAAATTTTATTTTCTAATAGAATTAAGAATTTGCGAGTCTTAGATTTGCTTAATAGTATATTTCTCTGAAGTTAAAAAGATTTGTAATATTCAGTTATAATCACAAAAGATAATAATCTTTAATTTTTATATTATGATTGAATATTAATGACTGTGTGCAGTTCTAAATGTTATTTACTGTATATAGTTACAAATGAGTTAAGAGTTTTTAATAAAAATACCAGCATAAAAATCACATGTGGTGTATCTTCTAACCTTGCTCTGGACTTGTATTTTACAATATCCATATGTAAGACCAATTTGTCATACCAATACACTTAGCATGGTATGTTCCAGAACTTTAAACTGGAAAAGCTTGTGCTGGAATTTTAACACCATTGGCCCATGTACATGTGTCTGAGATTACAGAATTATAACAGTGCCTGTGTTATCAATCTCAAATAGGATGAAGTTTTTCTCCTGTATAGATTTATACTAAAACAATGAGCATTAAATACAGAGATCAAGTTTTGAAGCTTGTTTTAAGTTCTGTGTCACTGAATGTGCTAAGTATGGAATGGGTGTTTAAAAATGTAGTGAAGGACTTGTGGAAGCAAAAAAGAGCCCACAAGAAAATGCTATAAGCAAAACCAGCTGAACAGTATTATCTCCCCAGTATGAGAAACTAGCTAAATATCCATGCTTTGTTATGGAGTACATTCAAATTAAATACAACGGTCAATGTATGCAATTAATGGCAAAATAATATATATATTTATAATAAATACAACGGCTAATGTAGGCAAATAATGCCAAAAAAATATATATTTATAAAAAAAATCGTAACAGATATTTTTATAGACAAAATAATGTAGAAGAAAATATTAAAATTAAATACAATGGTCAATGTATGCAATTAATTTGTATGTTTAATATCCATAAAACATACTAATTTGAATTAAATTCTTAAAAAACTTCCATCTCAATTAGTCTAGTGGTTAAATTTTATCTTTTACCATATTTTAATATTTTTTGTCAATTTATTTGGTTGTTATGCATGTGACACAAAATTAATTTAAAGTATCACAAAAAGAAAAGAAACCACATGATCAGCATTTAATAAATTAAATTCTAAAAATTAATCTTTAAAAATTCACCAAAAATCAGAAAATGGAGGTAAAGATTCGAAAACAATTTCATTTTAAAGGAATTTTTATGGTCATTCTCATGATATAAATTTTATAACCCTCAGATTATTATTTTAAATCCAAACTTAATAAAAGTTACTAAAACAGCTTAAAAGTTTAATTTAAAAAATCTAAGAAGAATTTTTCAAAAATCTTTCTTAGTGCACCCCTACACTATAAGAAGAATCACCATGCGAAATTTCAGCCCTTTAGGTTCAGCAGTTTGGTGTGTGCGTTATCTGTCAGTCAGTCAGTTATGGAACTGTTTTATATATATAGACTAGAGAATAATTTCTGTATATTAATTATGTATGAAAAGTTTTCTTTATCTAGTCTGTATTAGTAAAATTTTTTGCAAAGCTTAATGCATTTTTCCCCCCTCCCAGGTTGCCATAAATCGTGCTGTTTCTCGCTGTTCTCGTATTGACACAGAAAGATCTTCAGATACAATTAGATATCTTTTGAATGAAATGGAAAATCAGCAACAAAAGTAAACATGGCTGCTTTTACAATTATTTTAGCTATATCACGGATCTGCAATGCATGGTGCAGCTTTTACAAACTTTTTTTTGTCTCTTTATATCTTTTGTTACTGTTGTTTGGATAAGGATAGGTCTAATAATAATATTGGAAAAAGTCCACACTTGTATGAAAGTGTATGTTTGACTCTCACAGAAACAAAATCAGCTGTGGTGTGGTGCAAATGCATTAATTTGGGTAATTTAGGTTTTGTTGATCAAAAGTCCTTTCAAAGGAAAGGGTTGTTAAATCATGCTGTAGAAAATTTCCCATTAATTCTGGGAATCAAAGAAAACTTCCTAAATTTTATTTTCAGTTCATTAAGTTCTGAAAATTTCCTGAGTTTGATTACATTTTTTAGAAAAAAATATAATTTTCCCTGAAACCCAGGGAATTGTTAGGGGATTTCTTATTAGATTTCTGTAGCTTCAAAGCAAAGTTATAGAATTTTTTAATTTTGAGCTATTTATTCAGCAATAACTTATTATTTGCTTTTGAAAATAAATATATACAGTCGAACCCCATTATAACGAACTTCAAGGGACCAAAGGTTTTGTTCGTTTTATCCGGTGGTTCGCTATATCTGAACCATTAAGAAAAATGCTAGAGTTCTCAAAATGTATAACTCATTAGTTGTAATGTGTATTCAATAATGATGCATTAAAAAAGTGATAAAATCTATTATAAATTATCATTAATGAATTAAATCAACTAAAATCAATTACATTAAACTGACACAATACTAATTAAATTATATACAATAGGAAAACGGTGGGACCAAAATTTTTGTTTGTTATAGCTGTGAGTTTGTTATAATGGGGTTCGACTGTATTTCACCTTATTACCAGAAAATATGGCTTTAAGCAAAGTTTTCCCATATTTTTCCTGTACCTTTACATATTTTAACAAAGGGAAAATAAGTAAAAATACATCAAATTGCACTCTTTTCCTTCAAACGTACCATTAATGTGTATTTAATCTGTATTTTGGAAAACATCTATCTGCAGGTGTCATCTTTACTGAATAACACAATTTTAAATATCTGTTTGGGGAACATTTGCATATTTAGGGAAATTGTAGCGGAGCTTTTTAATCATCTTTATGTAACGGAGTAACTATAGTTTTTTGCATGAGTAGGTTACTACAAAATTTGAACTATGAAAATATGTTAAACTTAATACTTATATAAAGGTATATACAGTGATTTCCACTGATAAGAATCAAGTTTGTTATTACTGTTTTTGATTCTTATAGGCGGTTGATTCTTATAGCCGAAATTTAGGTTTTTGAACAGGCACACACACACCTATATATACATATATTAGATAATTTACCATAAAATATTCTTTAATTTACATTAATTATCTTTTATTAAAATTATTCTTTATAATTTTAAAAATACAACTTAATTTCTAGACCTATAAGTAGATACACATGATTATAATAAGAGAAGAAACAAAATCCAATATTTGTTACAACCTACCTGCTTAACAGTTTAACATTTCAACTACAGGAAGGGTGCAAGAAAAAGTTTTCTATGGTAGTTTGACGTAATGAAGTTTTCAGGAGGCTGTTTATACCTCTTTCAATACCAATAGTCTCAGACGAAGATTCACCTTCTAGCTTACGTTTCAGGGTTTGATAATGTGCTGAATCTACTAATGTCACGTTTGCCTAAATGATAGTGGACACTTAGCCGAAGATTTATGTGTTTCGGGGTCCAGGATGCAGAAACCAGGATGTGGGAAAAAAGAGTCCCTATCTTTGTCAGTGGAGAAAAGTGAAATCGGACTCGGATGGGTTAGATGCCCCTGGGACAAGCTAAAAGGGCAGTGTTTAGCTAAAGTGTTTAAGGGGGAAACCATTATGTTATGTCTAACAAAGAAAAGGGATGCATGTTACGACTGTATTCCATCCCATATTATCACTCTTTCTTTAAAAAAAATATAGAAAGAACTTCGTGCCTTTTGAGGGTTTAAGTGGCTTTTTTGGAAAAATGCAAGGAAAACGAAGAGTGTAAGCTGATTCTTAAAACCGGTGGATTGATTCTTTAAAGCGAAAATTTTAACATGGAAATAATACATTTGCTTTTGTTTTTGCGATATTGATTCTTATAAACGGTTGATTCTTATAACCACTGATCACTATAAGCGGTGGTTACTATATATATATATGTACAAACTATAGCAATTTTTACTTAATGGTTGGTGTTAAGTGAGGATATATCTGTGTTGTCTGTTTTGTCATTTTTGAATGAAATATTATTTTATTATCTACATTCCACTTTGTTTATGAGAAATATATTTACTAATATTTGTTTCTCCTGCACTTTGCCAAAAGTTATACTATTCTATTCAGTGGTCTCTTGACTCAGTAAAAATTCTTGATATATTACAGAAGCTGTTCGCACATTTTTTATACGATGTATATTGTATTCACAAAACTAAATTACATAAAATTCTTGTGTTTTAAATGTTCTATTTGACATCCCTTATTCTGAACTATCTTTCGACACCGCAATTTCCAGGATAATAATGCCTTTTGAAGTGTCAGAAGAGGTATTCTATCCCATTCCTCCTAAACAGCTTTCCAGAGTCCTGTAAGGGTTTTGGGACGACGTTTGGATAATGCAGATTTTAAAAGTCCGAAAGCACAAAAATCCATAGGTGATACATCGGGAGATTTAGTAGGGATATCAGTGAAGGGTATGGCCTTGATACCAGTTTTTTGTTCCATTTCTTTTAAGAAATTTATAGTGGATTTTGATGTGTGACTGCTAGCTTTGTCCTGATGGAGTCTCACAGATTGATGACACTGTGGGTAAAGCGATGGTATTTCATTCAGAAAAATTGGCGATAAAATATGTTCCTGATAGTATTTGGAGTTAATCTTGACATTTTTTTCCACTCTCTTTATTTTTAACTTGCCATTATAAGAAAAACCAGCAACAATCATGAATCCCTTAGAAAAACTTTATTTCGATTCTTTGAACCATGTACTTAAATTTTTCTCTCCCCTTTTATGATAATAAATGGCTCTTTTTTTGTTGCAATCATTTAAATACATCCATGATTCATCTATTGTGACAATTGTTTTCCACTTTTCTTTGGATAAGTGTTTCTCATATAGAATTCTACAGCGTGTCCTGCGTTCAGCGATATGATTTGGAAGAAGACGATGCACATTGCATTTTTTCGCTTTCTTAAGATTTAAATCGACGTTTATCATTTTGTTTACAGTGGACACCGAGCATTTTAATAATTTTGCAACTGTCCTTTGACTAGGGGGATTTTCTTTTAACATTAAACAACGTACGTTTGCAATAGTTGAAGATGTCCGTTTTTTCCTTGGATACTTGTTTGTAATTTTTGTCCCACTTGAGGTTCCAATTTGACGTTTTTTTTCCTTTCTTGTTGACGATATTACCTATCGACGCTTTAGATATCACAAAACCATGACTCTCACATCGTTTTTGGATAACGGAGTATGCATATTTCTCTTCGGAAAGAGCATAAATGTAGCCTTAGAACCACTGCTTAGTTATAAACGTCATTTTGAATAAAAACAAATCTTTCAAGCCCTAGACGATAATTTTGACTTTTAAAAACATAGTACAATTGCAATTATTTCTTTTGCAGCAAACGATTTTTTATTACCGCTTACCAAAATCATCTAAAAAATGTGCGAACAGCCTCTGTATAAACCAGGTAAAGATAAGCACCATGAATATCACACAGGTTAGAAACTGCCATCTTCAGAATACTTGAAAACACTTAACGGGGAAGAATAAACAAATTTTTGAAGGATTGGAGAATGTATTTCTGTGGCATTATGGCAGATGTTGATATGTCATTTTTTTCATGTTTTTGGGAAATTGAAAAATTAACTTTTGTTGTGAAATATAAAATTGCTCAATTAAGTTTTTCAATCCATGACCAGTATTTAGTTAATATTCATATTCAGCCTTAAGCATATCGCTAGTCTTCAATGAAAATTTTCAATTAGGGACCATGTATTACCTCTTTTATACATAACAGCATTTGCGAATACGAATAACTTAGTATTTTTTCATAATTCCACTATCAGCTTTTGCCACATTAAAGAACCAATTTTAAGTGTGACATATCAACTTAAAACATAAATTTGAATTTTTCGGACATATTAACATCTGCCATAATGCCACAGATTTTATTCCTCATCTTGTTAAGATCTCTTTTCTTATTTCAAAATACAAAAACATGAAAAAATCATTTATCTGGACTTAATTTCATTTTTCATTGTTAATAGTTTAAAATTCCTTTTATATATTATACAGAAATAGTGATCTAGACAGTATTTTACGTGAATGTGAGGAGAAAGTTGAAAAATTGAAAAAAGCCAAAGAGGAATTACATAGGCAAGAAAATATTATTAAGGTAAGATGGTATTAATCCTTTTCTTATCATTTCTTCCCTGTATGAGCATGAATGTTTATTTGCAACATGTAGTATTCTTGCTGAAAAATAGTGGGTTTTATTTAAGTCATTCCATTTATCTTTTATATTAGTGTCTACACTTATACATTACAAATAATTCACAAATGTGAACATCTGTTGGTAAATAAAGGTATGATTTCCTTTATTTGTGAAAAGTAAAGTAATAGGCTTGTCAAATATTTTTTTACTATGTGTGGCAGAAGAACCATTTGACCATGCTAGTTTGTGATGTGTGCATTAGTTTTCTTGTTTCAGTCCTTGGTGTAAACAGTATCCAATTTCAAAGTATATTTTCAATATCTAATGTTGTTTTGATCATTATTGTTTGCCACACTCATTTGTCTATAACATTTAAACTTGATACTTATACAGGTTCCTGGAGGTCATTTTGATTCTTGAAAATCCTTAAAAGAAGTGAACTTAAATATCCTGACTGAGAAATAAAATGAGAAAAATTTGAGAGAATTCAAATTTGACACTGCCAATAGTTTGATGAGCATTACTCCTTAATTATGTCAGTTTATTCCTGAGCTGTTTGCTACAGTATAGTTTTGTTTTTAAGCAGCTGTACCAAAATATTTTCCACCCATATAAGTTCTATGATTTGTATTTTACAATGGATTACACCATAAAGCATGATTTCTTAACATGCAGTCCATGGACACCCCCTTAGAGGTCTATGGATCAATTTCAGAGGGTCTGCTGACTTCAGGAGAATTCAAATCCAGGAACTAGCTCATGTGGCAAAACACTCATCTCAAGACTTTATATTTGAAACTAAAATGGCTATATTGTTAAACTTGGAAAAATAAAGAAAACATGTAGGAGCCATTGAATTTGAATTCAGTCAGGCATAAAACTGTACAGTAGTCATTTTGTAAAAAGTACATCCTTAACCCCTTAATGATCACATAATTCCCCTAATAGTTGCTGTGATCTGTGTATGTATGTATCTGTCATGAACGCTTCTGGATTGACTGCTTCATAAATATATCAGCCTATTGCATCCATTTTGTTTTATGAGTTAGACTTAACTAGTTAAAAGTAAAGTTCAAAAAAGATTATTACTATTTAAACCCATATAATTTATTAGAAACAACATAATATCGACACACATCAACTTTATTTCGATTTTTAGATGGCTGTAATAAACTATTATGACAGTTTCAAAACAGCTCGCCACCATTTAAAACTGTTCTCAGCATAAAATATCCTTTCATTGTAACGTATTTTCGTTGTGATTTTCATATTCATTAGAGAATTATCTCTTTTCTGCCACTTTTCACGTTATCATAGTGTTTCAATTAAATTAATAACAAGTATTTGTTTTATATACTCAGAACTTGAAAATGTAAACACGAGTCATTCATTCACTGTGATTCATTCATCGTCATTAATTTAAGAAAAATTTAATGAGAGAATTTTTTTCACAGTAAAACAGTTTTTATTATATTATTTTTTTAATATATATATTTATATTTTAACCGATATTACAATAATGTCAAATTTAGTATTTTCGGAAAGCTGCAAACTCGACGTATGCATAGTGATATGTTCAAAACTGTCTGTACGGTAGCGTGCTTTTCAAATCGAATACCTAACGTAACCGCAAAATTTTCTTACATTTTTAAAAGGGTTTAATTGAATATTTCTAAATTACCAACACACGTGGCTTTCATGTGATTTTTCATAAAGCATTCTATTACGATGATAATGTTTTTAATTTCTTGTTAATATTACTTTTAATAGTACTTCTATAACAATTTGTATTTTACCTTCAAGTTTTGACGAGTACTATCTAGTTTTCAAGAAAACAGTAAAAAAAGTGCCTATTTTTTCCGGAGGATTCCATTTATTTCTTGATCTGTCACATCTAGTCTAAAAAAACCATCCCCAAATACATTATAAATAGTCTGGTGCTGCCATCGTATGTAAAATAAGGAAACATTTTCAGGGTAAATGAAACGGATTGTTTTTAATCTTTTTGGTGTGTTACTTTTGAACACTCCAGCTTGGAAATATCATGGGCACAAGAAATAGAGGGCAAAACCTCACCCTGTAATTTTGATGGGAGCAAGAAGGAAGGGGTTAAAGTATAAATACAATAGTAAATCACAAATTGGTTTTTGTAATATATTGATATCTTTCATAATCCTTTGTATGTGTTTTATGCATACCTGTCCTATTTTAATATAAATAGATTTTGTAAAGGTATGTGTGGCTTTATAACATTTTCAAATTTTAAAACACTGAGGAAATTTATAAGTATATGTTATCAGGAAGGGTCTAAAGCTTTTGCTCAATTATCAAAGAGGTCCACAACACAAAAAAGGTTAAGAAACAATGACCTAAAGAAAGGAATAACACCAGAAAATTATCGTAGATGGTTTGTCTAAAAAACTTTGTCCCTTCATAGCCTTTATCTTTAAATAGAAAAAATAATTTGATTTTGATATTTATATCATTTCATCACATTAAATGAATTATTTTATAACATCTTAAGTAATCCCACGCTGAAATTCTGTTTCTTAACATACTGGCATAGAAAAAAAATTTCAGTTCTGTGTTGAAATCATGTCATGCAATTTCTATTGTAATTCAATTAATACATGTTTTTGAGGATAAACTTCAGCAAGCATTACTGACTGAGTATTGTTGTTAAATCTTTTTCATCAGGTGAAGCCTTGAAATTGTGGCTGTGGAGCCTGAGCCTGTTGATCTTTGTATACAGTATATCTATCGGTCTGTTTATATATTTTATGGGTTCTCTCTCTCTCTCTCTGGTGGTTGCATTAGTCTGTCATGCTTATTATGTGCATATACATATTTTGACAATATCATTCACTTGTAGTTGTTCATACCTCTGATTCCTTCATATTTATTCAACAATTCTCCCCACATCCTTTGTAATTTTTATTTAGTTGTTTTGACTAACGATGTTGTCAATCACAGCTTTGGCATTGAGTTTATCTTAAGTGTTGGTATGAAAGTTGAATGTAAATGTTAAACACCTTTTGTAGTAAAAAAATTCTCTTACTGTTTTTCAGCGCCTTAAAACAATGATGACTCAGCGGTTAGATGAGTTCCAAAAGATTCGTAAAAATACATCTGTCTCACTGACTTGTGCTTTCACTACTTTGTTGAAGGAAAATAATTTCACCGGATATCCTGATATCAGTTTTGAGCGTAAGACTCTTGAAATTTTTGTAAGTAGAGGTTTTTTTCACATATTTGAATTTGTCTTCATTATAAATATATTTGAGAAATGTCTGCATAAAAAAAATATTTAAAGAATTCTGTAAAAATAAATTTTAATGGCCCTCCAAAATTCCCACTGTTCATTTGAGAATAATTTTGAAAAGTTTAAAATAATTTCAGTCATTGCAAGGTCAAATCAGATGTAACTTAAGTACGTACTATCACAAAACTATGTTCTGAATGATTTAAGTAATCCATACAGTAAGAATTAAACTAATAAATCTATGTTCATTGTAGGTTAACTCTGTAGTCATTCTGACCTATATTTGGGGCTTACTAAAAATGTGCTTAGCCTTGATATTATTTATTACTTTATAGCTCAAAATTGTTGATTTTACATCGATATTAGATTTATTAGTTTGATTCCATATAGATTATACACAACGCATCTTTCATCGGAATTTAAAAAGTATTTATTGATAAATAATTATTTCCAATAAATTAATTAAGATAAATTAATTATTTCAAATAAAATTGGATAGTGAGCATCAAGCAGCTAAAATTTCTAGCTATTTTGGCAGAAACCAGAAAAGTATACATGGGCGAATGTAAAATGCAATTTTATAAAGAATAGCATCTTTTTGCTGCCAATTCCAAATTTGTAAAAATGTAAGTCATTTATAACTTAGGAGTTTTTAGTCACTGTCTACATCACAAAGCTAAGACAATCATTAGTGATTTTTTATTGTTTAAATGTTGCAAAAAGTTTTATATATATATGCTTTTATGTATGTACACACACATACACATAAATATACATATATATTTTTTATTTCCAATGGCGGGTTTCAAGACTATATACAGTAAGTCCTCGACTTACGTGATTAATTCGTTCTAGAACATTCCGCATAAGTCGAAATTTACCATCATTGACATCATCACCACATTTGTGCTTTAAATTTTCAAAAATACTCAATGCTTTCACTTGTATCAGCACAAGACTTACTGGTATGTGTTTGCAATGGAGATCTTCAATCAAAATTTATCAATAACTTCTCCATCATTTCTATTTAAACACCTTTTGTTCGAAATTATCATTGTATTGAAGTTGAAAATTACAACCACGTATCTATGAAACTGCAAACTCAAGGACTTACAATATATATATATATATATATATAAATATATATATATACCTAAAGAACAAGCAAACAGAAGAGAACTTAAATGTCCGTGAACCCAAAGGTTTCCTAGCTATCCAATAACTCTCCCACACTGGAGCTGGAGGTAGAGCAGGGAAAGACAGTATCTGGGTAAAGTCCATGTCCTCTTGTTGTTTACAGAACTTGCAAAAGGGTTCTGAAATGATATTTATATGGCAGAGATGTTTCAATAGGCAATCATGGCCCGTTACTAGTCAAAACAAGGCAACTGATTTCTGCCTTGGCCATTCTGAAACTTCAGCAATTTTGCTCCACCATATCTTATTTGAACCCCTCAACAATAGTTCTTGTGAGAGGGAGTTCCTAAAAGTCTCTCTTACAAGCAACTTTAGCAAGTTGTAAGAGACCTCATACTGGATGTTTGTAGTACAGATGCACCCTTTTTTGCATTGGCCAGCTCATTGCCCCAGATGTTACAGTGGCCTGGTATCTATTGCAGGGCAATCTCCCTACCATTATTGTGGAGTTGTCCTATAGTAATTGACACCTATATACTTCAGATGATTTTGGGACACCATAGGTGCTGATAGCTTGAAGAGTTGCCCTAGATTTGCTAAGGATGACCACTTTAGAGAAATTATTCATCCGGCATAAATGTTGGTCCAGAGCAATACAAATTGCTACAATCTCCCCGTCAAAGGCAGTTTTATGTGTCCTAACAGGTGCATAAAATTAAAAAAGATCACAGTGGACCCCTGCACCTACATGGATATTGTCTTCATATTTTGAACTGTCAGTAAACACTCTAAGCCAGTCCTCCTCAGGGTATCATGAATCGATTGTTTTGAAGAACAGAGATCTTATTATGCTTTCGCTAGTTTCACCCTTAATTACCCATTTGACAAGGTGAATACAGACACAATAATCAGTTAAATCTAATGGATTCTTAGGGGGCATCAAAGATTCAGCATCCAAATTTAAATTTAATATATATAATCTGTAGCAAGTTACGTCTTACAGTGCAGGAACTGAAAATCAGATTTAGTGAGTTGTACTTCATTATGCATACCTTTTTTTGGAAGTATGGATATTGACAATGATCGTCTAGTTAGTTAAATTTCTTTTTTGAAATTATATTGGAAAATATCAGTACTTCAAACTTTAGTGGGTAAGACTTAGGGCAGAATATATTTTATGTCGTAATATCTAATAGTGTTATCATAAATATCTTTTTGTCTATAGTTTTTGTAGTCTTATATATTGCTCTAAAAAATTGTAAAAATGATTTTACTTTTTTTTCACTTCTAGGCTAAACCGGAGAAGACAAAATCAAAGTTTGAAAACAAATCCAATTTATCTCAGTTGAGTGGAGGGGAAAGGTCCTATGTTACTATTGCTTTTCTTCTGTCTGTCTGGGATCGGATGCACACTCCTTTCAGAATTTTAGATGAATATGATGTTTTCATGGTAACTTCTTTTACTGTCTTTTTATCCTCATGTATTCTGTAAGTAAACATTCTGTATGCCTGCATAGTGAATTTTGGGTAGGTTAAATGTTTTGTAACAAATTAATTTTGCTGGTAAAACTCAAATTTAATTTAATTCTAGTAATTTCAGATTGTTGACATACAGCCAATTTTGGTTAATTGGGCCACCAGTTAATCGAACCAGCTGCTTATTCGGACCAAATCCCGTCTTGTAGCATAGGACATGTTCTTTTAATCGGACCAGCCGGTTATTAAGACCAAAATGATCACGTCCTGATGTGGTCCGATTAACCGGAATCAACTATACATCCTCAAAGTAACTGAAAATTACTCTTTAAGAAAGTCTTGCATTGTGAGGAAGAGATTTCTAAAAGACTGTAGATGTATACAATTTGCTTGAAGTTAGATAAATTAGTAGAATATAAATTTTATCAATGTGGTGGCAGATGTGTTTGAAAAATGGTATATGTTAAGTGTAATTGTGTACTGTATATATATAGCCAAAAAATATTCTTATAATTGCTATATAGCATTAAACAGTTAGTAGTATTTTATGTAATAAAAAACTTTTATTGCAATGCAGAAAACTTGAGAATTTTTAAGTGTATTTATCGACTCTGTATAAACACTTTTTCTATATCTCATAATTTTGCTGGACATTTTTTGATAAGACTGTAATACCTGTGTAGCATCTTTCGACGAGCCAGAATTGTTTAAAAGTTGTTTAGGCAGTTAAATGTAAGCAGTTGATGTGATTGTCCATCCCAGTATGGAGATGGATACTTCAACCTGGACAAGGATGTATATATATCTTTTATTGTATGCAAATGAGTATGTGAGAGAGTGTTTTAAATTCTCCCTTTCTGTGGTTGAATTTCTGAACAGTTGTATGATAAAAGCACATTGGTCTAACAAACCACTGACTTTCTGGTAATAATAATTTGGCCTCTGAGCCAAATAATAAAAATGGAAGTTTGTTGAATTTGAAGCAATTAATGTAAACATTGAAATGCATTGTACAGTTATCAAAATAAACATTGAATAAAAATCTAACACTGTAGCAAGTGATGCTCAAAACACAAGCAATTATGAGATTAAAAAGATTTCTGCAAGATTCTCAATGGTTAGGAAAACTTGGAAAAATATTAGAAGTGTTCTTAAGTTCATTAAAAAAGTGAGATGTCAAGGAAAATATTGTTACCTGTTTATGAAGTTTATTTAACCTATTCCCTTTGATATATTCAACTTATCATTCTCTCTGAAAATGTTTCTTTTAGCCAAATGTGCAATTAGACTGGTATTAATGAGTTCATGAACTTCATAAAATCTTTAGTCATTTTCATGCATTTATCCAATGTATTTTGTTTCAATATAATTTTCTCTCTCCCCTCAGAATTTTGAAATGGATTATTTTCTTTTTCAGGATTCTAATAACAGACATTTGAGTATACATCTTTTAATCAATACGGCCAGATCAAACAAAAAAATTCAGTACATTTTCTTGTCTCCATTAGAACTGCCACCCATCGACAATTCTGACCATGTTAAAGTTCACAAAATGCCTGATCCAAGAGAATGATTAATCATCAATTCTTAAAAAATGTTTGTTAATGTTTTTAGTGAAGAGAAATATTTCTATTTTTAATGAATGCATACTTTGCTTGAATTCCAGGTTACTGTAATTTAGTGGAGACTTTGTTAAAATTTTATACTTTGGTGATAATAAATATATTTTTTAAACATTTTATCTATACTTTTAAATGAATTAGTTTGTTAATGAATGAAAAGTGAGTTTCCATATCTATACTACCCAGACTGGTTTTATTGGACTTTAAGAGCTATTCAATCAATATTTCTAAACCTCAGCTACAAAGAGATGACCTTGTAAATCATGACATATTATTTATTGATCAACAAAACATGTATATATTTTTAATTTTTAAAACAAGCAGTTCTAAAGATAAGTTACTATAAGACAAGTGAAAAAATGATAAGTGTTCTTCAGAGCATTTCTTAACTCCATGATTTTGTCACCTTTATTATATACAATCTTAGATGACTTAACAGTAAACTTGTGAATGACAAATAAGTAATGAAGAACACTCCTTCAATAAAAAAATTTAAAAAAATTAAAAAGGGGTGGCTACATATGTTGAACTAGTTAATAGCTCATCATCAAACAGAGGAGAATTGGTATGATTGTCACAATGAATATTTGCATTTGTGAATTGTTCATTGCAATAATCTCACCAATGCTTCTTGGCTTGATGATTACTAGTAACATGTAGCTACCCCTTTTTAATTTATTGTGGAACTGAAGAAGGTTTCATTATGTACCTCTCTAATGTTTCTTCTACAATAAGGCCAATTTTAGATATGGTCTCTGCTTTAGGGATGCATACTTTTAAGAGAAATTCTTCATGATCAGCAACAACCCTTCACAATCTCACATTTTTTTTTGAAAAAGGGTTTTTTAAGTAAATAAAATGATGAACAAAACTAAATGGAGATAGTTTAAAATAAAAATAAATAAATTTGGGAAGTTTATAGATGTATAGAAATAAGGATAAGATGTAAATTATGGATAAAATAGTTTTGTTATTGTTTAATTAATTACATTTGTCACACATATTATATATTTTTTATTGATTTAAGTAAGATAAAAGAAAAATTTGCCACACATTAATGGGTCTTGTCAAAGCATTCATTTATCATAGATATTACAATCTGCTATATGTCAAGCATAGCCAGTATTTGGTGCCAGCATATTAAACTAGTACAGAAATATTGCTGTCTGAAGGGAATGAATCTTATTTATGCTGTCACTAAAAATAATTTAAGAGTATTAAAAAAAAGTTCTAGGGCAAAATACAATTAATCAAAAATATAATTATACAATGTTACAGTTGTTATATAGTAGTATTCATGCTAATCCTTCATATCACTCTGTGACTTGTTTTTTCATATTTTCTTTTATAGGGTGGGAAAAATTATACACTGCTTAGCCATTTTTTTAATGTGGAAAGCTATTTGCCTGTAGTGTAAAAATGTTTAAAAATTTTACTCTTATATTGTGTTGGACTTGTGTTTAAATTATTCCTGCCAGTCTTTGAATAAATTTGAATTGTTACATTTATTACTTAAATTTGTTTTAAAGGAAATTATGGAGAAGTGTAAAGTAATTCAGTCTAGGGAAATTATATAGATTAAAATATCAGTTTCTAATATGTGTGTAGGTATTATGATATTCAACATTTTAAGCATATTAATAAAAAATGGATAAGGAGCTTGTGCAATTAAAACTTTATTTTAAATGTTTTCATAATTTATTGTCATTTTTAATGTAAATTATTTATATTTTAATTTTTTATCAACAATTTTCAAAATAAAAAATAGTAATGTAATAATAATAAAGTATAAATGTAACAGATGTTAACTATAATTGTTTTGTGCCCAATTTCCAAAATGAAAAAAATAATGAGGATTTTAATTTAACTTTTAATCATTGATAAGAAGTCAAATGACAGACAGAAATTTAAGGAAAAGGTATTTACCGATATTTTATTACTTTAAAGACAAGGCTTTAAAAAAATTTTTTAATAAAATATGTTAATTGCAATGTGTTATATTTTACATGTGACCTCTAAAATTTGTATTCTCTCGTATTTCTCTTAATCAAAAGTTACGCGAAGGACAAAATTAACACAGAAAATGTATGTGGCAAAAATTTCACTCTCATTTTCCCCTTTATCTAAATAGTAAAATGGACTGCATATCAGAGATCATCTAGCCAAAAATCTCCATATTTCAAGTAAATTTGGGTATCGTGTAAAAACATGAAATATAGAATTATCATATCTCTACTAGATCAGAGTACAGACCTTAATTCATGTGATATCAGTTATATCTGTGTTGGAGGTGAGAGGTACAATAAATTTAGATGTAATTGCTCAACATGTTTACAGCTCTCTCCATTTAGTGCACTTAATGAGTTTCATCTCTTTAGTTGCATGGCTTTCTTGATCTGCTTTTATTGTTGTATGTTGTTATACAGGTACATTTTCATTGTGATTATGGTCCACAATACCATTTCATATTCTTTGCAAGAGTATGAGAGGGGAAGATTTTGAATCTACTTTTTTTACCACTTTGGTACATTAAATAACTTAGGTTGATAACTATTTTTTAAAGAATGATTCATTCCTAATATATATTCGTATTAGGAATTTTATTCAAATTATGTGTAATTATAATGAATAATATGATTGTTGCAGTATACTGTTTTGTATTAAGAGGATTGATTCACCACAATTGCAAGTATTTTAGTAAAGTTTCTTCCTTAGACAGATGCAAAAATCAGGGATTCTATAATATTTATAAAAGTACTTATAGAGCAGTTCTTTTGACCTTAATGAATCCTTAATTTTTGACTTAAAATGTAAGAAATCTTAATTGTCCTTATATTTTCATCCCAAGAAGTAAGAGTAGAAAAATATGATTACAATATTAGTTCTTTGGTATGTTTTGTTAATGGGGTTGATCATTAAATTTAGATTATTTGTTTTAAATAAACAGCATAGTATAGGCTAAAATTATAAAGGTAAGATTTAATTAATATAGGTATATAATTTACAAATTTTGTTAAGAGAAACGCCATTCTTTACATGTTTTACTGAAAGGTGTTTTGCCTAGAGGTGTTCCTTGATGATTTTTGTGTTATATGTTAACATGCATAAGCTAAATATAATAATCTTTGGTTTATACAAGTATTTTTGTGTCATCTCTATAGCATTTATTAGTACAGGTAACCCTCCTATAACACGGTAGATGGGTTCCTAGAAACTGCCGTGTTGTGTGAAACCGCGTTATATGAGACCCAGAGACAGTTAAAAAAAGGGGGGTTACATTCTGAAAACTTATTAAAAACAAACATTTAAAAAAAATTCCATATAAGCAACTTAATTTTTATTAAAACTATAAATGCATGTATAATACAAAACGAAAAGAAACAAAAAAATATTTTCATTTAATATGACCTTAATTTAATAAATTTCTTCCTCATCACTGCTCAGTACAATCAAACGAGAACGTTTTTTCGGTTGAACGATATCACCTTCACTTTCAGAACCATTTTCTTCGTTTGGATTTTTTGTACCTTCTATCGTCTTTAAAAAATCTGTAATTTTTGTTTAATTGCTGGTTTTTACAAGGTCATTGTAGATTCACGGTATGAAGATAGACAATTTTGCAGCTCCCTTTTGAATTTTCGGCTTCTTTCAGCAGAAGGGTCTGTGTTCAGGAAAAATTATTCAAGATTTTCAGCTAAGCTTAGGCCTTCTTGTAATTTTATACAGTTATAAATGAATAAATTATAATTTGTATATACATTTCCATGTAAAGCCACTACAGTTAATTATTCCTTCCCGTCATTATTTTAAGGTAATTTAGTTTTTAAATGTGTTAAACAAAAACCATATTATCTAGTGCTATAGAAGTACAGTGTTGTACAAAAAGGTTTTCACAATTTTTTTATCATGTTAGAGCGAAACCGTGTTACGGGTTGCAGTGTTATACGAGGGTTCCCGCAATTTATCCTATCGTGTTAGAGCGAAACCGTGTTGTAAGATGCCGTGCTGTAGGAGAGCTACCTGTATTTTTAATCAACAAAAAAATTGTAAATCATGGGTATAATTATCAGGTAAGTCAAATTATTGAAAATCACTAAAGAAATGTTTAAAATTGTATTGATGGAATTTTCTTTAGGAAATTAATTTTTCTTTTTCTTTAGAGACATGATAAATAAAGTAGACCTCTAATCAGCTCCTTAAAATTACATAAAAAGGTAACTTTATTAACGAATGAGAGAGTGGGAACCCCCAAAAGGCAGTTGTAAATAGTATAGGAATATATTGGTATAAACGAAAAAACTGATAACTTAATAATTGCAAGATAAAAAGAACTTTTTATATACCATGTTTTTAAATTTTCTGTTGAATCATATAAACTTGACAGTTCTCTGTATTAATAAATACTTTTTAAATTTTTTTTGATGAATTATCCCATCAACTTGAAAGAAAATGAAGTTAATTGTAAGTTAACTTGTGTTTAACTTTTCGTTCCCGTCCCGGCCAATAGATGGCTGCAACAGTCTACAAAACAAAATTAACTGAAAATGATTAAGTTCTACTTAAAGATGGCTAAAAGTATTAAAATAATGCATTGTCATCGTGTTCTGAGCTATTGTAAAAGTTTCAAATGTCTAGCTAGTCGGGAAGTTAGTTAAAAATCGATTGCAAGATTTGTACGGGACAAACACACACACAAACAAACAAACAAGAAGGCGAGTTAATAAAAACATGGTAATAAAATTAGATTGACCAATGAAAAACCTTTTTTTTTCTTCTTTAAGTCTCTCGTTGTTTCTTTGCCACTAAACTTTTTTTCTCCCCCCCCCCCCCTTCTTTCTTTTTTTTAAAAATTTATTCCCGTCGGAGTTCTCTCAAATATATAACGCCTAGCAGTCCAGTACAAAACAGAATTTATCCCAGAGAGAGAGTGTCCTGAAACTTTTCTAAGAACGAATGTCCTGGAAAATGGGGTGGATAAACTGATGCTCCCCAGTCAAAGGAGCCAAAGAAGAGAGGACACATATAGGAGATCTAGAATGTCCAATGCGGAAAAGATGGGCCTGTAAGTAATCGTAGCCAGTAAGGACACGGAAGCAAGAAATTCCAATATCTCTGGCAAGTGATGCCTGGATATATCTTTCTGTCAATCAAGGATTACCGGGATTTTTCCCCAGTCTCAACTTTACGAAGAGAAATTCTGTTATGAGAGATATTTTGTGATGTCTTTTAATGTTTCTCAGAGTTACACCAGAATTTGGAGGATCTAGATTAGATGCATCTCACGCCAAAAGGTCTGCTGGGCCATTACTATAGATACAAGACTAGCCTGGCATCCTTTGAGGTGCGAGGTGTCTTCCAGAATTCAAAGGATGGATAATAAATTGCTTACACTTAAATTCTTGAGCAGTAGTAGGGTGTAGCCGATAATCGGTTAAAGTTTGGACATTTGGTCAGGGATATTTTGGTCTCTTAACATGCAATCAGCTCTCACTTTTCCCTTAGATACGGAAAATGTGATATTTACTAATGAAGTGCATGATATAGCCTAATATTGAAATGGTCATCAGTCATGATAAAAGTACCTTTGAGTTCAACATATACGCCTATCTAGATTAGTTGATAGTGTTAGGGAGCGTACTCGCATTTCGAATTTGGTGTTTACGGATTTCGCGCTGTTTGGCGACGGGGGACCGCACCAAAGCCGGTTTTCGAGCAGATCTTGACTCGCAAAGATCGCTCAGACAGAGGAAATCAACGAGGCAGTATTTTTAAAATCCACAACAGAACCAGAAGGTGCCGTTGCACAGGCCAGTGACTCTATCACTCAATTAACTGAGCAGGTCCAGAAACTCACATTGCAAGTGCAGACACTGCATAGCCAGTTACCTGTAAATACATCGTACACTCAAAATCAAAGATTTAGGAATAACCGTCCCACTATCCGCTGCTATTACTGCGGTAACTATGGGCACGTTCATGCACAATGCAGGAAATACAGAGCTGCCACACGTGATCGGTATGATACCCAACGTCAACAGAGGTCAAACTCTAGGGAAAGAAGTTCAGAGTTTAGTCCTAAACGCAATTTAAGCTTTCAAGGGAGACGCCAGTAATCAAACCGATAGGGTCAGACGCACGATCTCCCAAACAAACCAATTTTGGCCCTGAATATTCTCTACCTGTGATACGAGTGAAATCTAACAATGTGAATTTCCCCAGCCCTGATTGATTCAGGTGCCTCAGTGTCTTTGATTTATTCGCAATTATTTGATAAGATTAATAAGAATTATAAGCCTCTCGACACTCGTGGAAATCAGAGCAGTAAACGGAGAAACGGTTAAAGTTGAAGGGTGCTATAAAATTTTAATTCAGATAGGAAAGGAATGGTTGGAACAAATTTTTTTATTACAACTCAGGAGTTATCCTCCGCCTATGAAGCCATATTAAGCTATGATTTTTTGCAATTGAGGCAGGCTGTAATTAATATTAAGGGACAAATTTTACAGATCAACGATACTCAGGTGCCCATTTCAAGTAGTACTGTAGGTACCCCCTATTCAGACGCAGTGGACAATATATTTTTTTTTTAATTAAAGAGGAAAACAATATTAGCACCAGGTCAAACTTCTACGGTGTATACAAATGCTGCAGTCTTACCACATTCCAGTGTTGAAGCCACAGTTACCTGCAGCCCTAAATTTACCATCAAAGGCATCACCTTAAATTCATCATCTGTCCAAATCAATCATGACACTAATGAGGCTTGTATCCAACTTCCGAGACAATTCCAGCGATATTGTAGAATTGAATTAACACACGAAGATATGTTCCATAAATAATTTAGATGAATACCCTTCAGAATTCCAAATTACCAACCAGGCACCATCAGCGCTGACTGATAGAGACTTTGCGATTCAAGGGCTGACTCCCCAATTAAAGGGAAAATTAGTCAAACTTTTGTTACAGCATTCTGCTGCTTTTGCCCGCTCCACAGCGGAACTTTCTGCTGCTAAAACAGAACCGCACAGAATCCAACTCTAGCACGATAATCCTATTAGGTGTGCAATTTATAAGATACCTTTTAATCTGAGAGATGAATTTCGACAACAAGTCCTTGATCTCGAGAAAGCTGGGATAATTTCCAAATCTAAATCTCCATATAACACTCCAGCTTTATTTGTTAAACAGAAAAATAAGTGGCGCCTAGTATTTGACTTTAGGAGATTAAATGAAATCACAATCACTCAGGAATTTACTATACCAACTCTAGATCATATACTTCACGAGATTTCGGGTTCAAACTATTTTTCAGCCCTGGACATGAAATCCGCCTTTAACCAAATCCCTTTACATCACCGGGATAGACACAAAACTGCTTTTACCACCCCAGATGGTGTGAAATATCACTTGAATCGCCTATGTTTTGGGGTGAAGAATTCCCCTAAGGCTTTCAAATCCATCGCACAAGAAATTCTGGGTGATCTTCTGCATCAGGGTGCTCTTGTTTACATTGACGACATCATACTTTTTACGAAAACAATTGATGAACATATCTCATTGTTACACAAAGTTTTGCAACGTTTTGAAGATGTCAACTTAAAATTTAACCCAAGTAAATGCCAGTTTCTCACTAAATCATGTAAATTTTTGGGGTTTGTGGTCGCTCCACAAGGTTTAAGTATAGATAAAGATAAGACTGTATCAATCAATCATTTCCCAGTACCGGTAGACCAGAAACAGATAAAACCATTTCTAGGGTGTTGTAATTTTTATAGGCGTTATATTAAAAACTTTGCTCGTCGTGCCCTTCCACTAACCAAACTTTTGCGAAAAGACACACCTTTCCTCTGGACACAAGAGGCTCAGGCTTCTTTCGAGGATATAAAGAACGCTATTTTAAATCCGCCTATTCTCGCATTACCAGACTCTTCTGCAGAATTACAACTAACAACGGATGCATCTTCACAGGGCATAGAATCAGTATTAGAACAAAAATACCCCAACTCTGAAGTCAAACCTCTTTATTACTATTCCAAAAAATTGAATCTATCTCAATCGAAATATAGTGCCACTGTGTTAGAGTTTTTTGCAATCTATTCTGCTATAAATTTTTTTCAGGGCATTCTTAATTGGTAGGAAATTCAGAGTATATACCGATCATAAGCCACTGCAAGGATTTTTATCAAATAGAAACCCATCTTCCAAAATTTTGCTTTGGAAGTTAACGTTAGAGGAGTACAACTACGAAATTTGCTACGTAAAAGGGTCTCAGAATTCAGTTGCGGATCATTTATCACGTGTCAATGCCATTAACATCAGGTTTCCCGAACATCAGGAGCTAGTTGACATGCAGAATCAAGATCCACATATAAAATGTATTATTGAGAACATTCATTCCCACAATCCTGGCCCAAAGTTCCAGAGCTACATTATTGACGAACAGGGCATACTCATACATTTAGCGAAACGTCCTCGTAGGTCCCCTCGTACTGACATTAGACGACAGATTTATATACCCCACTGTTTAAAGGCAAAGGTTTTGGAGTATGTTCACTCGCAAATTGGTGGACAACTTCGTTTTTTTAAAACTTACAATAGACTAGCCGAACAATGCTTTTGGCCAAATATGTATCAGGACACCAAAAATTTTGTACAATCATGCACTACTTGCCTCACGCGTAGAAGTGCTTACAAGGTCCACACAGCACCTCACGAGCCTGTGGACCAAAGTGTATGTCCAGGTGAACGATGCCATATGGATGTTTTCGGATCCTTGAAGGCAACTAAGGCAGGCAACACCTATGTCTTAAGCATGATCGATGCATTTTCCAAAATGATACACTTGGTACCTTTGCCTGATTTGCGGTCACAGACCATAGCTAGAAATTTTTTTGATCAATATATAGTGCACAGAGGTTGTCCTCACACCTTAATTACTGATAATGCCAACTACTCTCAGCACGGAATTCACAGAATTTTGTAAAATGCAGGGCATAGAGAAACGACACATCTCAGCATATTCTGCTCATGTTAACGGGAGAGTCGAGAAGCCCAATCAGTCCATAGCAAATATCTTAGCTGCTATATCGGATGACACGGAGGAATGGGATGTTCTATTACCTTCTACAATGTTAGCACTCAATTCGGCTATACACGAGGCTACCCACACATCCCCATTTTTTCTGGAGCACAGGAGAGATATTCGGTTACCATATAACTTGAATACTCAACCACGAACAACACAGAGTAAGACAGAATATATTGAACATCTTATGCGATCCCTTGACAGCACATTTGCTAAAGTTTTAGACAATTTGAGGAGCCAAGAGAGTGCGCACATAGCACACAGCCAATTAGGAAAGAAAGAAGAGAACTTTGATTACCCCATAGTCTCACCCTGTTTTATTAAGACACCAGCAGTGAAATCAAACAAATCCCAAAAGCTGCGACCCAGATTTCAAGGTCCTTTTCGGGTATTAGAGAGATTTTCAAGAGTTAATTATAAGGTTCAACAAGTAGAACAACCTAGGAAGAGATTCAATACCCATATTAACAGGATGATACCTTACACTCAGCGTTTCAGCTATTTGCATATGACTAATGTTGACAATGAGGAACTTCCTTCTGAACACGTTTCTGTGGATCAGGGTGTAAAATATAACTTGCGTCCCCGCAACGCAGCGTAATTGTTTTGATAACTGCTTAATTATTTTTTGTTAAATGAATGAATGTAGAAGTTGACTTTTGTAACACATTTTTTTTGTTGTTGTTTGAAATTTTGTTAAGCACTCTTGCAAATGTTCTTGATTACAATGTTTGTTGAGCACATTACGGATGTACAAGCCTTTTGGTTTTTTGAGTATGGAGAGAGTGGTGAGGGAGAGTGGCTCACTGTCACGTCCGTTCTCATTAAATATGTGTCTCCTTTCTTCAGCGTGTTGCTTATTACAGCGTAAAATAATTACGCATTCTTCGCCTTCACACGAGTGCAACGTTTCCGCATAGTTTTGTGTTTGAAGAATCACGCCAGCCTCATCTTTTAAAATGTGTTGTTCGTATATACAACTGGCGTGCTCCATTGCTCCCTGTTGTGCTAACAGGAAGAAAAATTTTGTTCCTACGTTAGCCGTTTGTTCCTGAGCCACCGTTTAGGACTTCATTTCGTGAGAACTTTTCGCCTTGCTGAAAAATATGTAATCATCTGTGACTGATCATCACCAAATTAAATTTATTTTGTACCGAAGTCATCTACATGCTTCGCATGTTTTTCAAGGAGGGAAGGGATGTTAGGGAGCGTACTCGCATTTCGAATTTGGTGTTTACGGATTTGGCGCTGCGCGCTGTTTGGCGACGGGGGACCGCGCCAAAGCCGGTTTTCGAGCAGATCTTGACTCGCAACAAGAGAAGAAACGTCGCAGCAGCCGAAGGCGGTCGAACGCACATAAGCGGACACAAAAAAACATAAAGAACCACCTGTGAGTACGCTTATCCCTCAATAAACATCTCTCTCTCCATCTTTGTAAAACATGTGACATAGAAGTTTTTTAAAATTGATATTTCTTATGACTCATTGTAATTAAATAAAGTGCTGTCATTTATATGTATCTGATGCTTCGCCTGCCTTATTTAGCACGTGGCTTGGATCGAAATCTATTTTTAACTATACAATATAAGATTGATAATTAGGATAATTTGATAATTATTTATAAGTTCAGGAGGTGTTGTATCAATAGGAAAAAAAATGGGAATTAAGAAACGTCGTGTTGCCATTGTTAAAGCGTCATTGTTTTATAGAAAAACTCTAACAATAGAGATTATATCCCGTAAAATTAAAAGATTTCGATGAATTTATAAGAAACAGGATAAAAAAAATGCAGTAACTAAGAAAACCTTTATTGTAAGAGCTAGACTTTCGAGAAAAATAACAGACCAGAAAAACGTATGATAATAGGTGGTGCAAATTGACCACTAGAAGGAAAACTACGCTAAAAATGTACGTATCGTGAGTGTTATTGCACGCAGAGCAGTGCATGCATAATCGCAATCTTTATTAATATATATATATATATATATATATATATATATATTCCAATGCGGAGACACTTGTCGTCAAATATTTGCCTATACTACGCCGCAATTTTACTGCCCATTTTATTATGGGGGCACCATATAGGCGGACAGCATTACCCCCTATGAAGGGACGACGCGAACGGAGGCATATTTCGTGGCGCGACGCCAGGATTCGATCGAGCACCCTGAGCACCAAAAACCAGCGCGCTGTACCACTGGGCCACCACAAGCCCATCTTTATAAATATAATAAAGCACGCATTTTATACGTGAAAAACTATAAACCAAGAATTGATATGTTATACCAATAGGCCGCCCACATGCTATAGTGTTTAGCGTCGTGAGCTTTCACACAGTGAGCTTGGGTTCAAATCTCGAATAAGGTGTGGTCGTTACCGTGTTGTCCCCTCATAGGGAACACTGCTGACTCACCTAAATGGTACCCCCGTAATAAAATAGCGAGAAAGACTTCGTGGTATATAAGGGCGAATGCCTCACGACAAGTGTCCCCGCATTAGAAGAAAAAATACCAATAATAGATATTATAAATTTATAATCCAAAATAGATAAATTTCAAAATTTATCTATTTTGTATATCAAATGCGATTTCTCTTCAAGTTTGCTCACTTTATACGATACAGTATTGATGGGTTACAAGAAACAAGAACAACAAAACAAAAAAAAAAATTCGGATATATGTACTGTTGATGTAGAAATGTAAAGAAATTCCGAACTTTAAGTAGTAGCGATCTCGTATATTCAGAGGTAATGCTATGTTGAAGAATCAAAATCGACTGTTGCATGAAGTGGTGAATGAGCCATGCAAGCTGTGTCATAACACGTTTATTAAAATACGTTCACTTAGACTGATAAAACACAGTGTATTTCAAACACAGAATGTTTTAATGATTAATTAGTGCACCTATGGCGATTTGAACCCTCGAGCAATGTTTGGTTGATATTCACTTTAAAAGATAAGGGGAAAAAACTAAGGGGGTCACTTTCAAAGATAAGGGCGTAGAAAACAATCTAACATTAAGTAGCCGAAAGATATTTTTTATGCTTTAAAAAAGCTATGATTTTCTCGTGATTTTCCCCCTTCATTTTCAAGAAATTTCCTTGATTTTCGACTAAAACCTAGCATTGCATTATACACCTTTATTTTTTTTCGTTCTAACATAATGATGCTTCAAAAACCCCTTATAAAACAAATTATCGTATTTGTTCTTTATTACTGTTTTTCATTAAGGCTGCTGTGTACTAACCCTATCGGATTCGCTCACCTCAATGTTAACCTATGGAGAAAATTTCTCAATGGATTGCCAACTTAGATTTAAAGTTCAGTTTTTTTTTGAACGAAGTTCGTTTACAGTAGAGTGAATTGGCAGGAATCGTCACGTAACGAAAAAGCGTTATGTCCCCTTCATTAGTGATGCGACATCGATAACAAAACATCGATGTTTTGAAACATCGATATTCAATATTAAAACATCGATGCTTATAAAACATCGCCCAAAAACCATCGATGTTTTTAAACATCGATGTTTTAGAAAATCCATTTTTTAAAACTGGTTTAGTAATCTCTAACGTTAATGTTACTTCCGTTAGTCGTGGGGGGAGGGGTGATTTAATTTTACTCTCTGATTGGGCAGGTACAAATGACAAAAATTTGGTTGCTTTGGGCTACATTGATAACTCAAAATTCTCGTTGTAAATACCGCCATGTTTTGCCTTCAAATGTCCAAATAAATTCGTGGTATTGCCAGAAGTTTTGAGGGACTTAAGGCAAATATTGCATTTCGCCAATTTGTCAGTGGTTTTGTAAAAATATTTCCAAATGGTACTTTTGGGAGGCATCTTACTAGTAATATTAACGTCAACTTATATAAAACCAGAACAAAATAAAAACTTAAATGGATGCACTCGTGTATATACTATTTGTAAAATAAAACCCCATGGAAGGTTCTGGAGTGTCAGGAACATTCCAAGCGCTCTGATTGGTTCATTGGTTGTTAATTGCCATTTGTCTGTTTGCTAAGGAATCATTCCCCCTTTTGTATTCGTCCTTTTCAGAATTCAGACTTACATTTACTGAGTGTGAAAATTATGCTACGTGGTAATTTTTTTTTATTACGGTACTTTTTCATTTAAAAAAAAACATCGAGACAACGTAAAACATCGAGCACAAAACATCGATGTTAAAAAAACATCGGCTTCAATAAATCGATGTTTAAAAAATCGATGTTTTTATCAAAACATCGATATTTTGAAAACATCGACATCGATGTCGCATCCCTACCCTTCATAAGGGCTTTCTCTCAAGGACTCTGTGGCTGAATGGTTATCGCATCAGACGGCGGACTTTCAGTCCTGCAGACCATCGGACTGCAGAGGTCCCCTGTTCAAATCCCCGCACAAGCTCTACCGGCAATTTTAAAACCCTTCACTGCACACTGTATCAAATTTGATACATAAGATATTTTCCCCCTTTATATTCAAAAGCAATATTTTTTATCCACTTGTGCACCTCGTATTAATTTTGAAACATCATAGCAAAGCTTTTAATCACTGTTAGTTACATTTTCGTAGTATAGATGGCAGCAGGAATACAACTGCGATCTCAGTAAAAGATAGCCGTTCAATTCATACCAGACTTGCCTTAGTATTTGCTATAGTTTCAGTATTTTAAAGTCAGTTTACATCTTTGAAAGTTTTATAAATATATTTTAGAGGTATGTAGCATTTATAATTATTAATAAAATACTTTAAATCTTTTATAAAAATTCAAGTATGATTTCAATTTTATGTATCAAAAATGATACATGGTGTGCTTACACCATTTTTTTAAGGAAATGGCGGGAAGAAAGTTTTTAAGACAGAAAGAAATTAAGGAACTTATGAACAGATCGTGGAGTGATCATAGTGAAGATGGATCTGATTCAGAAAGCGATGGCAGCACAGGTGATCCTAATTATAAACCAAACAAAGTTTGTGATGAAATTTTTGATGGCAGTAGTGATTCGGAAGATGGGGTATCATTACTTGATAATAGCGATGTTCTTGATCTGCCTAATGGTGGGAACATGCCAAAAACTAATAGAAATAATACAGGGAGAACAAAGCCTGCAATCAACTGGAAGAAAACTAATTTACTTCTAAATGATGATCAAATTTTATTCCGAGGTGACGAGAATCTCGCTCCTGAAATTATGAATTTAAACACACCTCTAAATTTTTTAGTTATCTTTTTACAGAAGATTTGATTGAGCATATAGTTCAAGAAACAAATTTATTCAGTGTGCAAAAAAAACCCAGAAAAGTGTGTCAATGTAACGAATTTAGAAATTAAACAATACATTGGTATTTTTATAATGATGTCTATTGTACATGCAGGGCCGCCCAGAGACTTTACGGGGCCTGGGGCAAACTTCTGTTGGGGGCCCCAAGAAATCTGATTAATCGAATAATTTTTTTTTATTTTTTGGGGGGGACCCCTTTATTCAGGAGATTATCTTAAATTTTGAAGTACGGTACAAGTTTCAGAATTTTATTTCGGAGGAAATCTAATAAATATTTAAAAAAATTTTTTTAGGGCCCCTCCGGCAGTTGGGGGCCTGGGGCAAAGTGCCCCAGTTTCCACCCCCCTCTGGGCGGCCCTGTGTACATGTACCAAACACTAGGGCATATTGGTCACCTGCCATAGGCAACGATGTAATAAAAGAATGTATGTCATTAAAACGCTTTGAAAACATAAGAGAATTTCTACATTTTAATGACAACAGTAAACAACCACCACATGATGACCCTCATGATCGTTTATATAAACTTCGACCAGTTGTAAATGCTTTACTTGAAAGATTTTATACCGTCCCTATGGAATCGCGTCTTTCTGTTTAAACTTATTTATTGTTTGTTATTGTTTCACGCAAGATTTATATTGTGTCATTAATTTATTTTTGTTGGTGATTAAATAATAAAATTAATCCGATTAAAAATTATGCTAGGTAACATCCAAATCAAAATAAATAATTTATATATTAAAATTTTTAATTTTAGTAAAAATAATTAATTTATATATTAAAATTTTTAATTTTAATAAAATAGAGAGAGCGAGAGAGAGAGTTGGTTGAATAAAAGAGGGATGCGCTTTTTGGCGTGACAAAAATACACTAATATAATCAATAGAAATCTACATATTAAATCACGTTTAGAGTTGAAAAAATAACGTAAGGAACTTTTCCTGACGGGGATCCCCCGACACACAATTTTTTAAAATTAAAAATATGTTTTAAAATTTACATGATTTCATTATTTTAGTATTTATATTTATATTTTTTAATGCGTTAAACTGTGTTTCCGAAATAAGTAGCTATTAAAACCAAACAACGAACTAGACTTACCCTAGAAGATCATACGGACTGTAGCACTCGTAAATATTTCATCAAATATTAAACAAATACTAGCTGAGTGGCAACCCGATGTGTTGCTTTTTCGATTAAAAATGAAATGGTTTTATTTCTTAAAGATTCAAACTTTGCTTTTTAAACAAAAAAGAAGTTCATTCAATAGGGTAGTGTCTCGCAGCATGTCACATCTCAACTCTTGCAAATTTTACTTCTTGTTTGGCGAGGGGTGGCAAAACATTGCATAATTTAACATGGCGTTCAATGAACATTGTTACAGCTTGTTGAATAAAATGCTCTCAGATTACGCAAAGTCTTTAGATACGGTATCTAAACAAAGGTATATCACTAAATTAAACATTCAGGTACAGCCCGGAAAGGTTTATTCAGTATGTGACCCGTATTTATTGACAGAGGAAGACTGGAGTTACGATACAAGACGCTGGCCTGAAGTAACTTATCCTGATATCTATACATATCTGAACATAATAATAATCATTCTCAACGAAAGAATGATTATATTCTCTTAAACCTTGCGAAATATTTAAAAAAAGTGTTAAAATACCTGTTACATACAACTAATATGAGGAATTTTATAAATAAACTTAAATTGTTTAACTCAAAATGAAGGTATTGTCCAAAAACACATGCAAACGCATAGGAACGGCTTCTGTTTTCTGCCACCCGATAATCACGTGATCTATAGTAGACGAAAACTGACGTAGCCAATGACGTTGCGACGTTTCGCCTTATTAGAAAAAAATTCTATAGGTTTTAATTTCTCCTTTCCTAAAACTAAAATTATTTCTGGTGCTTTAAAATTATTTCTGGATTTCAGTTATTAAATGACTCGTTCTCAACTAATACTTTTTCATTTTGGCAACATGGCGAATGTAAATAGAAATTCTCATGGGCGAAAAAGTGCTTAAAAAAATAGAAAGACAGTTCTCAGGAATTCAAAATTGGTGACAGAAGAATCCTCATAAGTCGCTCATTAATTAGAAACAAATTTCACAAACTTGCTGGAATTATTAGTGAGTAAAATAATAAGTCGAAAATTTACGAACTCCCCAATTCAGTTACATTGATACTATGGCGATCAGTGCGGGAAATTTCAAAAGAGAGTTTTCTAAGTACGCTTTTTTAGAATGATAACATTTATTTTATTAATTGTATTTGGTATATTTTGGAAGCTGAACATCTAGAAAATGCCGATAAATCGTAAAATTGACATTAATAGGTGCAGAAAACCGAAATATTTGTCCATCAAAATTGTCAATTTCGGGAAATGCGGAAAACTGCTTTGGGGAAAAAGCTTCGTTTGAAATGAAAAACATTTTTAACTTTATAAAAATGTGTTTATCCTTAAAGATGAAGAGTTGTTAAACACATGGGAATAAAAAATTTGTCCATTGGTGGGCGAAAAAGTTCAATTCTGCATGCATGAAAATAGTGAAAATTTGCGAAACGGACAGGAGCTGGCCCACCCGGAATGTCATCTGTTTCTGCTGTACGCTTCTTTTGAGTTCGCGGTTTTAATTTTATAATTAAAAAAGTTTAAAGTTTTTAAAATTGAGGATGGCACCAGTGCACGCGTCTCGTTCGTCCGCGTCCATTGGTACCAGTCGCGATATCCTGCTATGCTCGGTTCGCGAGATTAGCTCGTCCCCGTGTCTGCTGACTGACACACTAACATTTGTTTACCTTCAGCTGTTATTATATAGTAGACTAGCTGAGTGGCAACCCGATGTGTTGCATTTTCGATTTAAAATAAAATGGTTTTATTTCTTAAAGATTAAAAGCTGTTTAATCACTGTTAAAAATATATTAAAATTTTTTTAAATGAAATAATTATTTAAAATTCTCTTTTTCAAATTTCGGTTTCTGACTTTTGAAATAATTCTTTCAAATTTCCATTTTCAAATTTTGCTTTTTAAACAAAAAATTTCATTCAATTAGAAAAAATTCTAAATTTTTTAACTCCTGATTTCCTAAAACTAAAATTATTTGGAACAGCTTTCTCAGACGCACCGCCCTTGGCGACAAATTGGCGCAAAAATTTTTTGACGCCAACTTGACGAAAAGTTGGCGTCAAAAGTTTTTGGCGCCAACCTGACGAAAAATTGGCCTAATAAACTGTCCAGTACCTATATAAATAAATACCCAATAAGGGAGGGCGGATTGGGGGCTCAGACTTTGTGAAGAAAAGTCATAAAAAAATAAGCTCCTGATGTACGCATATTTCTTATAGAATCTGCCGGAAAATTGTTACACTTTTTCGGCATTAGTTTCTATATATATTTTTGCATGTTTCTCTGTCTCTATCCCTCTATCTATCTATCTATCTATCCATATATATATACATATGCATATACAATTGTCAATTTGCTACACGAAAACCAAGACCCAAACCGTAAGCTTCTCTGCGCACCACACTCCTTCCCATCGATCTTATTTCTGCACACCCAAACATACCCATCAGAAACATTATTCTTTTTTCTTAATTTCATTTTTAAATCACATTTCGCGCAAAATATATCAGGCTTTAAAAACTTCAAATCCCACAAGAATTCGAAAAATATCATTCGATCAGAATGAATAAACCCATGTACAAGTGACTCATTTACCACCCCTTCCGTATATCTATCACAAGAATAACGCCCTCTAACATTACCCAAAACCTTCGCCTGGTATTTACTAACAACATCCTTCACACTCAAAATGGCCGCCATCATAAATCTCGTAACAATTCACAGTCAAAAAACTTTCAAACTAATTCAAGCAACAACAAAAAACGATTAAATACCCATAATTGGTCAAAATAAATCACGTGATACATCCGTCACGAATGTACAGGAGCCAGAACGTTGGCGCCTTAACTGCCTCAACTTGGCAACCAAAAAATTTCGCCAAAATCGAACGGTTACCCCGCCATACACAAAATCGCCGAACTTGGCAGGGCGAAAGCTGTACAGTCTGCGAAAGCTGTACCAATTAGTTCTGGTACTTTAAAATTATTTCTGGATTTCAGTTATTAAATGACTCGTTCTCAACTAATAATTTTTCCTTTCGGCAACATGGCCGAAGGAAATTATTAAATCTCATGGGGGAAAAAGTGCTTAAAAAGTAGAAAGACAGGGAAGAGTTCCGTATCCTGTGCCGCTTGGAGCTATTTGGCTCGGTTTCTGATTTTTTTTCGCGTTTGGCGAAAAACTCAGAATAATGCAACCTACCTAAGCGACGCCATTTTTTCGGCGGCACTTAGGCTTACGGTATCTGACTATCTTCGGAGCACTTAAAAAATACTTCCGTCAATTTCTGTCTTATTTTTCGAAGGGGTATAAACACAAAAACACTAAAATGATGAAAAAATAGACCATGACTGTGCAACTTTTAACAAAATTTATGAATTTGTGTCGAAATTCATCAAATTTTTACAAAACGGCTCTACCTCTGAAAAAAAATTATGCATATAACAATTTCTTTTTCTCATATGTACATAAGTACCTCCTGAGTGTAAGGAACTAAAAGCTAATCGATATCGCGAAACCTAAAAAAATTACAGATCATTATATGCAATTATATGTAAAATTTTAGTAATTTCTTATGAGATTTTCGGTACAGATGTGTTTCACGCACCTTTTTCAATTTGGCGATTTTTTTTATGTTTGGCGATTTTTTTATTTTTAGCGATTTTTTTTGTTTGGTCTGGCAGCCATGCGATTTGGCTTGATGTTTGTTTTTTGTTGCAACCCTGGATAGGTGTTGTGGTATTGTGTAGTGTTTTTGGAAGTTTAATATACCGGTGTTCGATATTTTTGTTGGCGTTTCATAGTAGCGGTTTAGGATTTCTGTAATGTTTTTGGAAGTTTAATGTCTTCGTTTTTTGATATATTTGCGTATGTTTTAAAGTAGCGGTTGAGCATTTCTGTTTAGGTTTTGAATTTTAATATAGCCGTTTTTAGATATATTTGCGTATGTTTTAAATAAGTGGTTGAGTATTTCTGCTGAGGTTTTGAAGTTTAATACAGCTGTTTTTAGATATTTTTGCGTGTTTTAAAGTAGCGGTTGAGCATTTCTGTTTAGGTTTTGAATTTTAATACAGCCGTTTTTAGATATATTCGTGTATGTTTTAAAGTAGCTGTTGTGGTTTTGTGACATGTTTTTGAAAGTTTATTATTGCCATTGGTAAGTTTGTTTTGAATTTATTTTTATATTTGAGTTGTTATCGATATTTTGTGTATATTTGTTATTTTAAGTGTAAAATGTCCGCGTAGGCCTGTTTTGGCGACAAAATTTTTTGACGAGTATTTGGCGTCAAAAAATTTTTGTCGCCAAAATGTCGCCAAGGGAGGTGCGTGTAATACATCTGTTCCAGATTTTCTATAAATGCAGTTATAAATCAACAAATAAAATACATAGAACTAAATCTGTAGTTCATTGCATTATAAATACATACGTGAAAAATTTCATAGACATATCACAATATTTATTTGCATTTTTTATGAAAAATGAGTTCTTCAGAAAACATAATTAAATTTTTCAACTTGTATTGAAATTATAGCTGCTGCTGACCTTTAAATCGCTCTCATTTCATTTCTAATGATCATTCAGAAAAAATAAAAGAAGATTTAGAAACACAAATTTACAATCTTTAAGAAAATTAATAAAATCACTTTCGGAATGTTCGTTAAAATCGACGTTTTAAAGGTAGTTGGATACCTAAAAACGGTACTTTTCCGTTATAAGCACTGTTAGAGCAAACCAAGATTTCACCGAAATCTTTGCTAAAATATATACTTGAGTTTAACGTTATGAAGGAAAAAATAGTAAAGTTGATTTTTAAAAGAAACGTTATCTCTTGAGTATTTCACCTACTTCTGAGCCCCAGGCTCCACAGAAAGCAGTTTCTACAAATAATAACGCCATTTCTTACAAAAAATCCACCTTTATTCCATCATTTACAAAACGCAACTAACGAACAAGCGAGAGTGATGCCAAGTTCAAAGTTTTAAAATAAAAAATAGCAATACACCACGCGCCTGCATTGCTGCCAATCTTTTGAACCTAACATCCTCCCACCTTTTGATTATGCATTATGATCAAAACGTTACACAAAATACATAGCCAAGAATAAATGGCATACACATAAATAATGCAGAATATAAAGAAACAAAAATAAGAGTAAATAAATAAATAATCCCAAAGTCAATTTTTTTTTTACAGATCTAATTTCTCCGGAACTTTTATCTCTCTTCCTGATCTAGATATCTTCCTTTTAGAGGTGGAAATACTTTCATTTCCATTTTTTACAATAGTGCAATTTTCTTTAAATGGGGTTGGAAACTCACAAGCAGAAGAAATCTCTAAAGGGTATACACGTTGAATTGGACGGAGTAACTTTGAATGCGAAGTTTGTATTTTAACAAGTCGAACACATCCATCCTTCCCAGGTATAAGATCCGTTATTCGACCTAGTGGCCAGTTGATTCTTTTGAGATTGTCTGCTCCAATTAGTACAATATCTCCAACCGCGATCTTACGAATATCTTTACGTTTTGTTCTTTGTACGAGAAGTCCCAAGTATTCACTTCTGAATCGGTTTCGCAAGTCTTTTTGTAGATTTTGTCTGTACTTGATTCTTCTGTTCAGACTCTGATGATCAACAGCATCAATATCTGGTGTACTCCATTCCTTGATGTCTTGCAGGAATGACGAAGGAGATATAGGGACTAACTGTTCCTTTTCAGACTGGTAGGTGAGAGGTCGAGAATTCATCAATGCTTCACAGTCACATAAAATGGTCACCATTTCTTCATAAAGTAACTGTGCTCGACCTAAGACCCTTTTTAAGAGGTCCTTCATTATTCGAATCAATCGCTCCCACCAACCTCCCCACCATGAGGCTGTTGGTGGATTAAATTTCCAATCAATAGCGTTGATAGCACCATACTTAACAATTTTATTCCAATCTAAACCACGGAGTAGGTTGGCAGCACCAATAAAATTGGTGCCATTGTCACAATAAATAGTTGAGCATCTTCCCCGTCTGGCGACAAATCTACGAAACGCCAACAAAAATGCTTAAGTAGATAAACTGGTGACAAGTTCCAGATGTACTGCTCTGTAAATGGCACAGGTGAAGAGCAGTACCCAAGCTTTCTGATCTCCTCTAAGGAATAATGGTCCGGCTGCATCCACTCCTGTGATCTGGAATAACAGCAGCATCTCGAACTCGATTCTCTGGTAAAGGTCCAGAATCAACTTCTAGTTTCTTTGAAGTGAATCGTTTACAAGTGACACACTTTGATATGATTTTCCGTATGACTTTCCTCCCGTTTAAGATCCAAAATTTTTCTCGTAACAAATTTTGTAAAATTTGTAAACCACAATGTAAATTGTTCTTATGATAATGGTCTATTAGCTTCAGTACGACTTCATGATTTGAGGGTAAAAGCATTGGTTTACGAAAATCTTCTTCATCCCTTCGATTTATAATTTGCGTCTTTACTCGTAAGATTTTATCTCCATCTACAAAAATAGCCAAACCCTCAAATCTTTTGTCCTCTTCTCCATCGAAAGATTCTTGCTGAATTATCTTCACTAATTTCAACTCTGCTTTTTGAAATTCTGAAAAAGTAAGGTCTCCTTGAGTCCTTTTTTCTTTTCTACACAAACAATCTAATATATAAAAATGAATGTTTGTATCTCTGTAATTGTATAGAAATCCACAGTTTAGGAGCAACGATCGTGAAATTTTACATACAGGCGTCTTTAAAAACAGCCGAGGGTCTGAAGAACTTCAAAAATCGAAATTAATTACCGTTGATTTTTAATTAATAAAAAACCAAAAATTTTGAAACTAAATGTAAGATGTTACACTTTGTGGAATCACCACTCTGAATATGGCGTCCACGTTAGGCTTAGCTGGCAAACAGCGAGCGAAAAGATAAAAATAAATAAAATCAAAAAGTTTCAAGTTATATATTAAACCAGAATAATAAATGAAAATAATAATCTTTCAAGTCAGATTTTATACTCTAAAATAAATCGGATCCAACGGCATATTGACACTATCACACGCGATGGAAAATTCGAATCAACCACGCTAAGTGTCACAAGATCATTTTTAATCGCTACTGCAACCCCCCTCGCTTATGTCTTTGTGTCTATTGAAGAGTTAAAGACTAAGCTTCTATCCTGCTAACTTATTTCTAACTTAAAACTCCTCTTACTCCATAAATACATGTATATTCACCAACCCATAGCAACTTTCCAGTAATTTTAATACAAATATTCTCCTATTTACACAATACACCAGCATGTTATTGTGGCGCATTCGGTAAGAGCGTTAATTTACTATACAACATGACGCGGGTTCGAATACGGATCGTACAGATTTTGCTAAACCTGTATTTTCAGCTTTTTTATGGAGGCTTTTTTGTTTCAGCTTTTATTTTATTATTTTTTAAATTATTATTATTATTATTTTTATTTATTATTTTTTTAAATTATTTTTATTTTATTTTATTATTTTTAAAATTATTATTTTTATTTTATTTTATTTTTCATATTATTAATGTGTATAACATTTCGTATACTTTTTTTTCTATGTTATTTATACTGTGTTTATTTTTTAATGGATTTTGGTAGGTTTATTATAAATTTATGTATTTTATGTTTTACTTTTCAGGAATTTTTGCTCCAATGATAAAGGCTAAATCTTTTCTATGTTATCTGTATTTAGTTTTTAAATTGATTTTGGTTAACAAACATTCGACAATTTGACATTTTTACTTTTCAGCTTTACTTTCCTAAAGACAATTTGACATTTTTCCTTTTCAGCTTTTACTGGTTTATTATAAATGTATATATTTTATGCTCTACTTTTCAGGATTTTTTGCTCCAATGATGAAACGCTAAATCTAGCTGAATTCTGAAGATATTATTGTAAATTTATGGTTTTTTATGTTGGGTTTTCTTTTTATTCATGTGTATAACATTTCACATGCTTTTTATTCTATGATATTTATACTGTGTTTAGTTTTTAAATTGATTTTGGTTAACAAACATTCTTAAAATCCCGGGCAACGCCGGATAAATTATCGTCTGTGTAGGTTGATAATTTATAAATTTTAAAACTGTTACCACATGTATATTTACAGATCCACAAGAACTTTCCAATATTTTTAATTAATAAATAACTAACAACTCTCGATTCACAAGCGTACAGTAGATGGCGCCACTATTTTAATTTTTTGTGTGTCTATTTCGTTGTTATGTGACGATAAATTTATTTAAAGTACCAGATAAAGAAATCACATGATCAGCGTTTAATAAATTAAATTGTAAAAATTAATCTTTAAAAATTCACCAAAAATTAGAAAATGGAGGTAAAGATGCGAAAAGAATTTCATTTTAAAGGAATTTTTATGATCTTTTTCGTGATATAAATTTTACAACCCTCAAATTATTATTTTAAATGCAAACTTGAAAAAAGTTACAAAAACAGATTAAAAATTTAATTTAAAAAAATCTAAGAAGAATTTTTAAAAAATCTTTCTTAGTGCACCCCTACATTATAAGAAGAATCGCCATGCAAAATTTCAGTCCTTTAGGCTATGTACACATGAGAGCGTTGCAACGCGCGCTCTGGGGCAGTTGACTACTGTTTTTTGACAGGCATATTTCTATTTTTTTACAAAGTGCAGAATAAATAAGATATATTATGAAATACATGAATTTTTCAAAATGAACTTATGCGAAATTTTCAAATATTATTTTTAAATTTTTTTAAACATTTGAATTAAAATAAGGGAGTTTGATGTTACATGAAAGATACGCAACTTCGTGCCCAATATGCTAATGTATATTTTTTATTTTATGATTTATGTATTTTATTATTTTTCTGATATAGAACCACAATAATACATTCCCTGAGTACATTATAAATTTACATTTCTTTAAATTTTCTCTCCCCTTTCTATCTACAGATGATATTTTTTGAATGTAATATTTTTTGAATGTTTTTCGTGATATAAATTTTACAACCCTCAAATTATTATTTTAAATGCAAACTTGAAAAAAGTTACAAAAACAGATTAAAAATTTAATTTAAAAAAATCTAAGAAGAATTTTTCAAAAATCTTTCTTAGTGCACCCCTACATTATAAGAAGAATCGCCATGCAAAATTTCAGTCCTTTAGGTTCAACGGTTTGGTCTGTACTTTGTATGTCAGTCAGTCAATCAGTCAGTTAGTCAGTTACGGAACTGTTTTATATATATATAGATTTTTATTACTATCTCTATATCGTAACGTTAACTTCATGCGCACACATTATTTTTAACTGGCATTCAATTGGCTGTTAAAACTTTATATTTACATCCTATTTAAAAGAAGTAGGGTGTAAATTGTAGGGTGGAAAGTTGGTAAAATTAAAATTTTGTGCAATGTATTTTAATTTCTCGATTAAAAGTAGTTTTTTTCTAAAAATCAATTTATTTCGCTTGAAAAGCTAAATATTTTATGCACGCGGTTTATATTATTATTACTATCTTTATATCGTAACGTTAACTTCATGCACGAGCATTATTTTCTTATGCTTTTTTTATTATTATCATCTTTATAATAGCTTTATTTTCATATGGTTTTAAGCAACTATCGTTGTTATTCATATTATGTTGGTTTTTATTAATTAAAAATTAAGGGTAATTAATTTCGATTCCGGAAGTTCTTATCTTTATTTTCATATGCTTTTTCATTTACGAATTATTCAAATGTTGGTTAAAAAACTTTTGCGCAATTTATATATTTGTGTGTGTTTAATTATTGAAATTAATAAATTTATATTTCTGGAGAGGATGTTTCAGATTTTAGTGGTACTATGATGAAAGGCTGAATATACCAAAATTCTGAGGAGTTTATTATGGAGAGAAAAGGAATTTAATATGTAGAGGATGTTTATAGGAGTTAAATGTGGAGAGGAGTTGAATGGTTTGCAGCCCTCAATCAAACACTTCATTTTTTTAAGAGGCAACGCTGCAGTCATATCATTGTTCTATTGGAAATTTCTGCTGAACCTGTAATTGCAGCTTTTTTTTACCCCAATGATGAAAGGCTAATTCTAGCTGAATTCTGAGGAGTTTATTATAAATTTATATATTTATAGATTTCACAAGGTTTTTTTTCTATGTTATTTATACTGTGCTTAGTTTTAAATTAATTTTGGTTAACAAACATTAGAGAATTTGACATTTTTACTTTTCAGATTTTAGTATTAAAATGATGAAAGGCTGAAATTCTGAGACGTGTATAACATTTCACATATATTTTTTATGTTATTTATACTGTGTTAATTTTTAAATTGATTTTGGTTAACAACAAACATTCTTAAAATCCCGGGCATCGTCGGGTACTTCAGCTAGTTATTTCTAAATCTTAAAATCCAACCTACTAAACGTACTATTTGTTGGTATTTGGAGAAATAAGAGTATATCCTATCGCATTGGATAATATTTTCAGTGTTAGTCATCGATTTTGTCGATTTTAACTTTTCCTTTAGTATCTCTTCTTCATTAATGTCTTCACTTAAAATGTCTCCATGATGCCAAAATTCAGGAGGTTCAGTCAACCATTGTGGACCCTCCCACCATCTAAGTGACACAAGTTTTGTTGCTGTACAGCCTCTTGATGGTAAGTCTGCGGGATTCAATTCACTAGATACATGATTCCATGATAAAGGGGAAGTCAGTTTTCTTATCTCTTGTATTCTATTTCGGACAAATATTGACCAATTTTCTTCTCGATGTATCCATGCTAGTACAGTAGTTGAATCGCTCCAGTAGAAACATTTTACTTCTTTCCAGTTTAATGCTTCCACTACGGAATTTGTTAATCTTGCTCCCACCAACGCGGCTAAAAGTTCCATACGTGGTATTGTACCACCTCTTAGGGGAGCTACTCTGGATTTAGCAGCTAGAAGAGACAGTCTAACAGAACCTTCTTCTTCTAATCTCAAAAATACTACAGCAGCATATGCATCTTTGCTGGCATCGCAAAAGGTGTGAATTGTACAATGTTTCAAATTTTCTTCTGTAACATGTATCCATCTAGAGATATTGATTTCTTCGAGGTTCTTTAGTTCCTTAAACTACTGTAAGAACTCTTTTCTCAGATTACCAGTGATTTCCATATCCCAACCTATATCCATCTTCCAAGCCTTTTGCAACATTAACTTGGGGCAAATCATAACTGGGGTGGTATATCCAATGGGATCAAACACTTTATGAGCCACTGACAGTATAACTCGCTTTGTTATTTTCTCAAGGCTTAATTCATTCATCCAGTTTATATTAACTTTCAGAGAATCCAGCTGACGATTCCATTTCAAGCCTAACACAGGGGTTTCCCAATCATTTTCAGCTTTGCATTCTCCTGTGTATTCCCAGTCTCTCAGATAAAAACCTCCTTGTGACATTAATTGACTGGATTTAGAAATAAAATTGCTTAGATTCTTGTAACTGTCAAAACTAGCTAGAACATTGTCAACATAGAAGCTTTGTTGTAGTATCTTCCTAAATTCACAGTCAAAATCTTTGCTAACTTCAATATGGTATTCTATCACTGAAGCGAGTAGAAAAGGGCTGCTCTTAATTCCAAAAACAACTCTTGTATGGCGAAATACTCTAAGTTTCTTTTCTTCTAAATTCTTCCACCAAAGAAAACGTATGTAGTTTCTATCCTCTTTAGAAACGCTTATCTGCAAAAAGGCTTTTCTAATATTTGCGGTGACGCCAAATTTCTTTTCCCTGAATCGTACCAGAATGTCCGGAATGAGTTCAATAAGATTTGGCCCACATTGTAAGCACTGATTTAAAGAGGGGTAGTTTTGTAACCTTGCTGATGCATCAAAAACTGGTCGAATGGGTGTTGTGCTACTACTTTCTTTTATTACAGGTCGATGAGGTAAGTAATTCCCATACAAAGTTACTTCATTTGGAGGAACTTCCTCAATGATTCCTTCATCAAGCCATTCCTGAAAAACCTGATCATATTTGTCATATAAGTTGAGAGACAAGAGCTTTTCAGTTGTTACTTCAAGCCTTTTCTTGGCGAGGCTGAAGTTGTCAGGTAGGGAAGAACTATCATCAGACCATGGTAAACAAACTTCGTAACGTTTATCCTCATTGATAGTCACTGTTTCTCTAAAGTGTTCTTTAGTTTTTAGATCTTGCTGAAGTTTCGACATTTTCTCCATGGGATCTTTGATTCCAATAACATCTAGTTTCCAGAGGTCAGCAATTTCAGCCTCCTTTACAAACAATGATGTTACAGACATAGCTAAGTTTACCCTCTCTGTGTTTGTTTGTGGGACTTTGCCCATTAATGTCCATCCGAGATGGGTTTCTACTGCAACTAAACCCGATGACAATATTTTTCTCCTGCCTGTCAAAAGTCTACCTATAATACCTGCTCCAATGAGGACTTGTATAGATGCACAAAAGGCGTTTGTATCGGTTAAAACAACACCCAAATCTTTTAACTCATCCAACCAAGGTCCGTCATTTACAGGTAGTACACTTTCACATATAACAGTCTGATCCAATACTTCAAAATTGCAGGAGAAGTTCCCATTTAATTGTTTCAACTTTATTTTATAACAGTTATGTTTATATTCCTTGGTAGAAACACCGCCAAACAAGGAGTGTATAATAGTCTCTTGGCGACTAATGGGATACTTCATCTCTTCTGCAATATTCTTCAAAATGTATGACCTTTGTGAACCAGTATCACACAGCACGCGAACTGTTTTCTCTTTATCACCGGAAAGAAGCTTTGCTTTAAAAGTTTGAAGAAATACCTTTGGCTTTGAACTTAAATTTGACAAGTTCACATCATTTCCGAGAGAATTTTCTTCCTCTTCTTTCTTCTGGCTTGTCTTGTTGAAAGTGTGAAGTTGATCACACATTAAAGGAACATGTTTTTTGCTACAAATCAGACACTTTAAAAATATTCGACATTTTCTAACTGAATGGCCAGGAAGAAGGCATGCGAAACAACAGTTCTTGTTCCTTACTATCTTCTGTTTTTATTCCAGCGTCAGTTTTTGAGCATTGAAACAATCAGGACTAGCATGCTTGCCATCACAAAATATGCATCTGGTTTTCTTTGTTTCAGGTACCCCAGTGGAAGTCAGTAACATGGATGCAGTTGGAACTTTGCCTCTTTGAGATTCTAAATTATACTTCTTTTTCCTGTGCATCTTCATATCTTCACTTTTTGTTAAACCAAAACCAGACATAGCCAAGGATATCCTCTCTTCTCCTTCTACCTCTCCCTTGAGGAATAACATCAAATTTTCCAAGCGTTGCTTTGGATTTTTTGCAGAACTTGAGGCAGGACTTCTATTCCAAGCTTTTAGAAATTCTTCATCAAAGCATGATTCTACCATAGGATAGAGAATGGAGGCGCATTTATCTGTTGTTACTCCCTACTATTTAAAATTATTTCTTTCAACTCGGAGATTCTTGCCGTTGGCGGCACATTTTCGCCAATTTCTTCAGCAACGAATTTTAAATCTTCTTTCTTAAAGGATTTCACAGATAAAAACATCTTGAAAATTTAGACTTAACAATCCTGTCGCGGATGCCAAATGTTAGAGCAAACCAAGATTTCACCGAAATCTTTGTTAAAATATATACTTGAGTTTAACGTTATGAAGGAAAAAATAGTAAAGTTGATTTTTAAAAGAAACGTTATCTCTTGAGTATTTCACCTACTTCTGAGCCCCAGGCTCCACAGAAAGCAGTTTCTACAAATAATAACGCCATTTCTTACAAAAAATCCACCTTTATTCCATCATTTACAAAACGCAACTAACGAACAAGCGAGAGTGATGCCAAGTTCAAAGTTTTAAAATAAAAAATAGCAATACACCACGCGCCTGCATTGCTGCCAATCTTTTGAACCTAACAAGCACTACAATCGTTTTGACGCCAATTTGGCGCATTTTTAAAAATCACCGCAGCGAGAGAAGAGTAACGCGATATAATGGCACTAATGATTGGTAAATTACAATATTAAAATATGCAAATCTCGAGATTCAAGGATCAAGAGACGATATAAGATATATCATTTTCGTGGTCATGCAGATAACGAAACTTCATGGAATGCCGTAATTTAATACGCTTACTTTAAATTGCAATGAATTTACAGTCCGTCAGAAAATCGGACCGTATTTTTACGTAATGGATTTTTAAATATTGAATTTGCCTAAAGATGAGCAGGCAGCTATTACATTACTTCAAGAATGGCAACCCGATGTGTTGCTTTTTCGATTTAAAATGAAATGGTTTTATTTCTTAAAGATTAAAAACTGTTTAATGACTTTTAAAAATATATTAGAATTTTTAAAAAACGAAATAATTATTTAAAAGTCTCTTTTTCAAATTTTTGTTTTTGGCTTTTGAAATAATTCTTTCAAATTTCCGTTTTCAAATTTTGCTGTTTTAAAAAAAAAAGTTCATTCAAGTAGATAAAATTCTAAAGGTTTTAACTTCTCCTTTCCTGAAACTAAAATTATTTCTGGTGCTTTAAAATTATTTCTGGATTTCAGTTATTAAATGACTCGTTCTCAACTAATACTTTTTCATTTTGGCAACATGGCGAATGTAAATAGAAATTCTCATGGGCGAAAAAGTGCTTAAAAAAATAGAAAGACAGTTCTCAGGAATTCAAAATTGGTGACAGAAGAATCCTCATAAGTCGCTCATTAATTAGAAACAAATTTCACAAACTTGCTGGAATTATTAGTGAGTAAAATAATAAGTCGAAAATTTACGAACTCCCCAATTCAGTTACATTGATACTATGGCGATCAGTGCGGGAAATTTCAAAAGAGAGTTTTCTAAGTACGCTTTTTTAGAATGATAACATTTATTTTATTAATTGTATTTGGTATATTTTGGAAGCTGAACATCTAGAAAATGCCGATAAATCGTAAAATTGACATTAATAGGTGCAGAAAACCGAAATATTTGTCCATCAAAATTGTCAATTTCGGGAAATGCGGAAAACTGCTTTGGGGAAAAAGCTTCGTTTGAAATGAAAAACATTTTTAACTTTATAAAAATGTGTTTATCCTTAAAGATGAAGAGTTGTTAAACACATGGGAATAAAAAATTTGTCCATTGGTGGGCGAAAAAGTTCAATTCTGCATGCATGAAAATAGTGGAAATTTGCGAAACGGACAGGAGCTGGCCCACCCGGAATGTCATTTGTTTCTGCTGTACGCTTCTTTTGAGTTCGCGGTTTTAATTTTATAATTAAAAAAGTTTAAAGTTTTTAAAATTGAGGATGGCACCAGTGCACGCGTCTCGTTCGTCCGCGTCCATTGGTACCAGTCGCGATATCCTGCTATGCTCGGTTCGCGAGATTAGCCTGTCCCCGTGTCTGCTGACTGACACACTAACATTTGTTTACCTTCAGCTGTTATTATATAGTAGACTAGCTGAGTGGCAACCCGATGTGTTGCATTTTCGATTTAAAATAAAATGGTTTTATTTCTTAAAGATTGATAACTGTTTAATCACTTAAGAATACAGAATTTTTAAAAAACGAAATGATGATTTAAATTTCCCTTTTTCAAATTTTGGTTTTTGGCTTTTGAAATAATTCTTTCAAATTTCCGTTTTCAAATTTTGCTTTTTAAACAAAAAAAAGAAGCTCATTCAATAAGGCAATGTCTCGCAGCATGTCACATCTCAACTCTTGCAGATTTTACTTCTTGCTTGGCGAGGAGTGGCAAAAAATTGCATAATTTAACATGGCGTTCAATGAGCATTCTTACAGCTCGTTGAATAAAATGCTCTCAGATTACGCAAAGTCTTTAGATACGGTATCTAAACAAAGGTATATCACTAAATTAAACATTCAGGTACAGCCCGGAAAGGTTTATTCAGTATGTGACCCGTATTTATTGACAGAGGAAGACTGGAGTTACGATACAAGAAGCTGTCCTGAAGTAACTTATCCTGATATCTATACATCTCAACATAATAATAATCATTCTCATTATATTCTCTTAAACCTTGCGAAATATTAGAAAAAAGTGTTAAAATACCTGTTACATACAACTAATATGAGGAATTTTATAAATAAACTTAAATTATTTAACTCAAAATGAAGGTATTGTCCAAAAACACATGCAAACGCTTAGGAACTGCTTCTGTTGTCTGCCACCGGATAATGACGTCATCTATAGCGGAAGAAAACTGACGTAGGCAGTGACGTTGCGACGTTTCGCCTTATTAGAAAAAAATTCTAAAGGTTTTAACTTCTCCTTTCCTGAAACTAAAATTATTTCTGGTGCTTTAAAATTATTTCTGGATTTCAATTTTTAAATGACTCGTTCTCAACTAATACTTTTTCATTTTGGCAACATGGCCGAATGTAAATAGAAATTCTCATGGGCGAAAAAGGGCTTAAAAAAAATAGAATGACAATTCTCAGGAATTCAAAATTGGTGGCGGAAGAATCCTCATCATTTGCTCATTAATTAGAAATAAATTTCACGAACTTGCTGGAATTATTAGTGAGTAAAATATTAAGTCGAAAAATTACGAACTCCCCATTCAGTTACATTAAGATACAATGGCGATCGCTGTGCCGGAAATTTCAAAAGTGAGTTTTGTAAGTACGCTTTTTTAGAATGATAACATTTTTTCTATTAAATGTATTTGGTATATTTTTGAAGCTGAACATCTAGGAAATGCTGATAAATTATAAAATTGACATTAATAGGTGCAGAAAACCGAAATATTTGTGCATCAAAATTGTCGATTTCGTGAAATTCGGAAAACTGCTTTGGGGAAAAAGCTTCGTTTGCAGTGAAAAACATTTTTAACTTTTTGAAAATGTGCATATGCTTAAAGATGAAGAGTTGTAGAACACATGGAAATAAAAAATTTGTCGACTGGTGGGAGGAAAAGTTTAATTTTGCATGCATGAAAATAGTGGAAATTTGCGAAACGGAAAGGAGCTGGCCCACCCGGAATGACATGTTTCTATTACCCGCTTCTTTTGAGTTCGGCGGTTTTAATTGAATAATTTAAAAAGTTTAAAGTTTTGAAAGATGCGGATGGTATCAGTGCACGCGTCTCGTCCGACCGCGTCCATCGGTACCAGTCGCGATATCCTGCTATGCTCGGTTCGCGAGATTAGCCCGTACCCGTTTTCTGCTAACTAACAAACTAACATTTGTTTACCTTCAGCTGTTATTATATAGATGGTTTGGTTTGGAGCGCTACGGTCAACTTTTTTGTTACACGAGGGATAATTAGACCGAGACCTATAGTTAAAGCCGATTCCGAACGGCTACAAACATCCACGCCAACAGTAGGACTCCAACCCATAGGATCTGAACCGAATGCCAGCATCCTAGCCATTTGACCATCACCTAGCTCAAACCTCGGATTATCTCTCTATTCTAAATAAAAAGTAACTCCCGCTGCCGCTGTCAAAAGCTTGTCCCGCTATCTCCTCCAAAACCGCTGGGGGTATGGGGTCGAGAGCGATACCAATGGATGCAGAAAAATGGGGTGACCAAAGTGAGACATGTCCTATCTTCGTCGGACTTTAAGTTTTTTTTTTAAATTTTATGTTTTGTGAGAAAATATTGACTTTTTCATCTTCAGATTACGACAACTCGCCAAAAAATGATCGTAGAATTTTGATCTTTTTACAATCTAAGACTACAGACATTTCTCTTTCAAACTTGACCTCATTTGTTTAAAAATGTTTTAAAACAGACTAATATTTTCATCAAAAAATGAAAAACAGTTTTTCGAGAAATATTGTCTTTTTCATCTTTAGATTACGGTAACTCTCCAAAAAATGATTGTAGAATTTTGATCTTTTTACAATCTAAGACGTCGGTACAGACATTTCTCTTTCAAACTAGACCTTATTTGTTTAAAAATATTTTTAAACAGACTAATATTTTTATCAAAAAATGAAACACAGTTTTTCAAGAAATATCGTCCCCTATGTGGATGTAATATCGATGCTCCTCGAGTTTTTATCTTACAAAGAAAATATTTACATCATCTGGAAGCTGAAAGCTTTCTTATTCATATAAACCCCATTTCAAGTCTATATCTTAAATTTTCGATTTTTAATTGAATTTTAAAGCTGATAATTCAACAGTGATGAAACGCCCTTCGCATTAGGGTGACAACAGTAAATGGATGGAAGCTGTTACATTGCCCGAGAATCACCCCTATGTATCTGGCTATTAGCCATAACAGAAGAGCGAGCGTAGCGAGCCTAGGGGCAAAGCCCCTACTATTTAACAAATATAATCCGAGGTTCAGGTTCACCCTTCTTATTCATTTTTTTTAAAGAATTCTAGATTTATATGAATAAATGAAGCTTTTAAATTTTCAGTGTTTTACTATGAAGTTTATACTCTGAAATCATTTTTTTTAAATTTAAATTTTTGTTAATTTTTGACTAAATGAAACACAAATACATATTAAAGTTTAAGGATGAAAGTTTTAGTCAACCGAAATTTGCCAAAAACGAGGGCAGAAGATAAGGGAGACATTTTTTATTGTTATCATACAAAGCAAATGTATACCCAAAATCTTCGCAGTGATTTAAAAATAGTTTGCCAAAGTTTGCTTGTCTATATTTTCTTCTTCTTTTTTTGAATATTTTTTAAAAAAATCTCCTAATTTAAAAAATTTTTTTGCTCTTACCTAAAATTTTTCTTTGGGGGGGTCGAGTGATTTTTTTTATTGAAAGAAAGAAATTAGCGGTCGAGAAAGTTTGCGCACCACAGATTTACATTATAAATGTGGTCAGTTACAGTAATAAATGGTGCTGACACACATAAAGAGTTTTCAAATATCCCCAGAAACTTTAATAAATAACAGTTTTTACACCTATAAGATGGTAATTTTCAACAATAGTATTATTAGTATAGTCCCGATTATTATTAGAGTTCCGGTTCATCCGAGAGTCTGCTTTTTGTAAAGCGGTTTCCGTTCGAGCAATATATTTTTATTTTATTTATTTATTTTTATCATTTTTTTTTGGGGGGGGAGGGATTATTTTAAAAAATTAATACAGGAGATCAGTTTTAAAAATGAGTGATTGTACTACTAAGATACTAATAAGGCGATATAACAAATAAGCCACGAAACACTAGAATGAAACGAAGGGGGAAAATAAGCTGATTCGTTTGTAAAAACTAAACAATTTACAGTTTACTTGATAAATATATATATATATATATATATATATATATATATATATATAGTGGCTCTCAAAATTGTTCGTACACTTTGTACGTACACACGGCTCCCAAAAGTGTTCGTACGATTTTTAATGAAATGGGGGGGGGGTCTAACCATTAATTAAAATTAATATTTCAGAATGGGTATTTAATAATAAGATATATAATCTATTCTTAACAAAACTACATGAAATATTTTAAAAAACATAGTAAAACTTTATTTTTAAGAAACCAGTAATCAAAAAGTAACAAAAACTTTATCTCACAAAAGTCATCATACACTTGTAAAAAAATCTCTACATATTAGTAAATATTCTAATTTTTCGTTAAATTAATATTTAGTAGGATTTCCTTTAGCATCCACAACAGCTTTTAAACGTCTGGGAATAGATTGCACTAGTTCTTTTGTAATTTCTGCATCAATGTTCATCCATTCTTCCATAATAATTGTTTTTAGTTTGCTTTTCGTGTGAATGTCGTGTTTTCGTACTCGAACTTCCAGTTCTCTCCAAATATGTTCTATTGGGTTTAAATCTGGCGATTGAGGTGGTGTTTTCAAAACTCGTGGACAATTATAGAGACACCAGAGGCGAACGTTGAGAGCTATGTGCTTAGGATCGTTATCTTGATAAAATAACAAAGTTGTTTCCAATGCACACATTTTGGGCTGATAATTTTAAATTGTCTCTTAAAATATTTATATAAACAGCATGATTCATTATGCCATCAATAAATACCAAATTACCTAGTACTAATGCTGACATGCACCCTCACACAAGGATACCTCCACCGCCATGCTTAATTGTTCCTACTATATAAACAGCATGATTCATTATGCCATCAATAAATACCAAATTATCTAGTCCTGATACTGACATGCACCCTCACACAAGGATACCTCCATCGCCATGCTTAATTGTCCCTACAAAGTTCTTGGGATTAAGTTCCTCATTTTTTCTTCTCCATACAATTATACGCCCATCGGAACCAAAAATGTTAAACTTGCTTTCATTGGCAAATAAGACATTATTCCAATACGTTTGGGGCTTATTTATCATTGATAGTGCGAAGAAAAGCCTAAGCTTACTGTTTTTCTCACTCACAAAAAAATTTCTACGGGCAGAACGCCCATGTAATCAGTAGCTCTGAGAACTCGTCGAACAGTTTCAGGTGAAATTGAAGTAGAAAATGTTTCATTAAAATCTGCAGAAACTTTTACAGCACTCAAACGTGGATTTTTAACAAATTTTGTAATTATAAATCTCTAATCACGTTTTGTTAACTTTGCCGGACGACCTTTTCTTACCTTGTTTTCTTCCGATTTTCTTCTTTAAAGCGTTTCATCACATACTGCACAGTAGAATGGGATAAATTAAGTAATTTAGCAATATTTCGAACTGATTTACCACTACAATGATGAAAAATAATCACTTTTCGAATGCTGTTTGTTGTTTCTTTACGACTACGAGCCATTTTTAAATAATAAATAGAATATTACGGAATACGCAAGCAAAAATTAAAGCCAAACGATATTTTAAATGCTACCACAATTCAAAAATAAAAATAAAGCGCCAGACGATAATTTTAATTATGAATTTATCCGAAAATATTTCAGTGTACGATGACTTTTGTGAGATAAAGTTTTTGTTGCTTTTTGATTACTGGTTTCTTAAAAATAAAGTTTTACTTTGTTTTTAAAATATTTGATGTAGTTTTGTTAAGAATATATTATAGATCTTATTATTAAATACCCATTCTGAAATATTCATTTTAATTAATGGATAGACCGCTATTTCATTGAAAATCGTAAGTGTACGAAAACTTCTGGGAGCCATTGTATATATATATATATTATATACGTGAGTCGATCAAATTTAAACGAGACTTTTGCAATAGCAACAGACAATTTTGAAACTTAATGTGACAATAGTGAAAAGTCGTCTGCTGTTTCCTGAATCGTTTGGCAACTGTCAGCTATTCAAGTGTCTGTTTTGTAGCGATTAAGATGAGTGAAAGGTATCTAAAACAGTTTCGCAACGCATTATTGTTAGATTTTTAACGAATAAAAATATTAAACCCATCACAATGTTGCATATATTACGTGCACATTTCGATAATGACACGCCCTCGAAGTCTCAAATATGCAAGTGGCGTAAAATGTTATAGGATGGCCGTGAAGAAGTCTGAAATTTGTGTCATCCTCGTCAACCAAGAACCAGTGTTAGGACCTGTTCACATACGAGTCCGATAGTGGAAACGTTAAAGTTTTGAAATATATTTAAGTAATGACAAACCTCCAAACGATTAGCAACGAAATTTTTAACGCCTATGATTCGTTTATTTCCGTCTCAGCGCCATTTTTCCTTTTACGCTTCTGCTACCGGACTTCTATGTGAACAAGCTTTTACTGTTAAGAAAATTCAACAAATTCTTAATCTTATTTGTGAGGACCAAAGAATAACTATTCATGAAATTAGTGAAAAAAGAACCGAGAAAAGATGAGTTGATTTTCTTCATGGACTACGAATAATTAACGCACTATACTACTGTGAATTGTTGGAAAATGTTAATGCAGCCTACCGGTCCAAAGAACTTGGCATTCTGATTTGCGATGTGTTGTTCCTACAGGACAGGGCAAGACGTGCTCCACACTGATGCAGTAACGCAACAGAAATTAATGAAACTACACTGGAATACACTCAACACACCTCCTACCTACATCCCAGATTTATCACCCTCTGACTACCATCTGCTTGGAAGCGTTAGGTGGAGAACGATTTTCAGGTGATGAGGTAGAATATACTTGTGTGTGTGTTTGTTTTACACTACTTCGAGGGGAAATTCCAGTGACCATAATTCCCCACTGGCAGTCCAGTAGAGGGGAGCTTTATTATAAAAATTTGCGACTGAAAAGTACTTGTCTCGAAGAGAGGAGGATGTTAAAAGGTGATGGAAATCCATACATTCCCCGAAAGAACCAAGGAGACAGTCAGGATAAGATGCAATGCCGATGCGATGTAGGTGTCCACGTAAAAAGTCATTCGATGTAACTATTTTAAAATTCGTTGTTTTTTCTAATCCCTCTTGATCTATCGGCTCTAGACCATGTCCATGAGCCCATAAATCCTCCCATAATCATCGCCTATATAATCCATTAATAGGCGAGGATCGGAAATAAAGTCCTCCCTAGATAAATTTAAGTAAGTTAGGATGTGGCCAGGAGTGGCCTACTCATTATTACACTTTTTACAAGTGGGAAAAGTTTTATTTTGTCTATCAAATTTTAGACAGCTCAAGTGGCCACTGGCAAACCTAGAGATTGCACTCTTCTCAGCTCTATTAACCTTGACGACAAGAGCTTTACCAGGGAAGACACATAAGTATCTGTCATGGACCTGGGGAGATCTCCAGGTACGCTGAATAAAAGGTTTCCTCACATAATAAATCTTCAGATTCTAAAAATTGCAACAGCAATGTGTCTTGGGAAGTCTTGAGGGATAGGGCAAGACAGCAGTTCAACACAAGTCTTACCCGCAGCCTGTAGTTTATGTATATTGCCAACTACCTCCCTGAATTTTTTGTCTATCTCAGTTCAAGCTCGAAGATCGGGAAAAGAGTACACCGGAGGTATATGGGTAGAATATGTGCACAGTTGGCTTCATACACGTCCTGCTTCTTTTTTATGACTCAGGAGTCAAAATACTGCCAAGGCGTTGGCGAAAGTGCGTACATGTTAATAGAAAATCTGTTTTATTAATTATTCCTTAGCTGCACATGATGTTTCATGAAGCATTCAACGGGATTTGGATGTGGAATGCCATAAAAACGCAGTATGCACTCTATTGAAGGAGTTAGTGTGGAGGATTATTTTGTCTCCAAGTTTCAAAACAAAAAAATATTTAACGATCCGAAATTTACGAAGAACAGTCTATCAAAATATTTAAATAAGAGATTGCGCGGACACCGAATTCAGTACTTAAAACTCTCATAAAACTCGTGTTTCTTTTGCGAGAAATTCCTCGCAAATTGATATCTTAAGATTTATCTGTCTGTTTCCACACACGACTTCACGAGAGAAAACATTATCTTCAGATACATTAAACTGCTAAACAGATTTCCTCTTTTAAAAACACTCAACTCGATTTTATAAGTGTAAGACCTCGTGAGCGAGTATATAAAACAGCCGAGGCACGCGAGCTTATTTTCGCCCCCCTTTTTATTAGGGTCGTTATTTATGGCCTTGTCGCCGCTTAGGCATTCGCATCCGTTATCGCGTCCAGGAAAATCATAACTTTCCTCTTGTAAACTTGTTTGCAGGGTCCCCCACTATCTGGGAGTGACAGGAGGGATTGATAAATTGCTTTACGACTTTCATATACTTTTGAAATCACTCCGACACAACAATCCTATCTATCGTACGTCTCCAGCCTTTCCTCTAAGCCTCATTCGACACCAGATGAATTTTTTTTGGACCGGATTTCTGGACGAGGGAGAACACAGATATCGCATTCTTCCTTATTCAATCTCTTATTCAATCTCTTATTAATTCTCTTATTCAATCATTTATTTATTTTTTATATTTATATATTATTTATTTTTTTTATTTATTATTATTATTTTTTTTTGGGGGGGGGGGATTTTTCACATTAAAGACATGTTTCAGGAAGCTTTTTTTTTAACCGTCAGATTATTTTATACCATTACTAGCATTATTGCCCGGCGTTGCCCGGGTAGATATATAGATATAAAATTTTTCATGCATTCTATCAAAAAAATACTGGGCTGCACCCCCCGCTCTTCATGTTTATCTGGCCAGACAGAATGCGCTTAGCGCGTTTCTACTGAAATGATTAACCCAGTATATTTTTGATGGAAAGCATGAAAAATTTTATATTTGCATATCTACCTGGGCAATCATTCTTTAAAAATAATTTCATTAATTTTCTTATGCCTTAATATAACTAATGGACTAATAGTTCGGAATGAAAGTTATGTGTCGTTGTGTGTGGTTGACTAATTGAGCCCCAACTAATTGAGCCCCAAACTTCGTTTTTCCTGATTTAAGTTTCTCGGGTCCAAAAATTAACTGTGCCGAATTTGGTCCCGGTAGGTGAAACAGTCTATGATTCTATAGCGGACAAACAAACAGACAAGCTCTTTTATATATATAGATAAAACTTAGTAAAGTTACTGAAGTAAATGTAAGTCATGCTGTATTACTTATTCATTATAAAAAAAAGCTGTACACTTTCGGTACTTACATATTTTTAATATTGTCACGATGATTTTGTGGAATACAGAAAAGATACGAAGCGTAGCTCAGGACAGGTTTTTATTCACCAGATTGCGGGGAACATTACCTTAAATACACCTCCGGATATTTCCCGACATTCCCACCGGAAGTGTGAGGAATATTCCAGAAACCTCTGGAACCGGAACTGAAATAAATAATAGGTAAATTTGCATACAGCTCGCATGCAGAGCAAATTAAAATAAACGATGTTCTGGCACCCCGACGGCGGCTGCTTTCGAACCCGGGACCTTCAGATTAGACGTCGGGAGCGATAACTCTGAGCCACCGTTGCTTCGGTGAAATGTGGCAATATTTTGTTTACTTTTTATACGATATTATTAAATGTATCAAACAGTCTTACAAGGCTACATTGCTTCTACTCGGTTTAACGTAATCCATAATTAAACTTCCCTACTTTAAAGTTATCTACAGTCGAAACTATTGTTCAGAAAGTTATGAAATTTTGTGTAGGACATATTGAAGGGATGGGAATTTGTTTGAGCGAATAAAAAAAATTAGTTCAAAATTTCATCACCAGTGGGGCTTTTTTTTGATGAATTAGACATATACGACTGGTTCCTTACTTAAGATATCACCCTCTTTTTTATCCACAGGTCACCGTAACACAATAACTCATACTCATTAAATTTTACAATCTTTAAAGTGATTGAAAAGTCGATCGGAAACTTGTTCGATAACTAATTTTCGAACAAAATATTTGAAGAAACGAAGAAGAAACAAATATGCAAATTAATTTTTGTCGACGTAGAGCAGAAGCTGTTATAAAACCTAGAAACTTTCATGGAGATTTTGTTTTCAGCGTGCTTGCTATTGCTAATCGGAATGCCATCGTTACGATTACCAGATCGAGCTTTGTTAGTAAAATTGTTTTACCAAAACGATAATTCAGCACTAGTTGCTCTACGAAAATTTCGGAGTTTGAAGGGGATACGAAAAGGTCCATTGACTGTTAAAGGTCTTCGATTAATGGTGGCCAAATTTGAAGAAACTGGTTCTTTTAACATTCGTTCTGGAAGAGGAAGGAAACCTGTTTCCGCAGAAGCTGTAGAGAAGGTTGCGCTTCAGCTGGAAGAGGACAAAGCTTCCAACGAACACCAGTGTCCGTTAGTATCAGTGTCCGTCGTGTGGCAGAAGCATTGGATCTGCCCCGTTCAACTGTCCAGAAGATCATGCGGAATATCCTCCGGTATTATCCGTACAAGCTTCAATTTGTGCAGAGGTTGCTTACACATGATTTCGAGACTCGACAGCGGTTCTCACTTCAGTTTTTTGCTCGCTTTGAGGTTAATGCAGAATGGCCTTGGAATATCCTTTGGACAGAGAAGCACACTTTTATTTGGACGGTTCGGTGAATACTCACAACTGCCGAATTTGGGAACCAGAAAATCAGCGTTTAATCTTAGATGCTCCGATGCATTCACCGAAAGTAACCGTGTGGTGTGGATTTTCTGCTTTTTTTATTCTCGGCCCGTATTTCTCCGAGAAATTAAGTCCTAGAGGTCCAGTAACATGCTCGGTCACCGGGGAGAGATATGCATCCTTGTTATTGAATAAAATTGTTCCGGATCTGCAATCCCGCCAGTGCCTTTCAAGCACAATTTTTATGCAAGATGGAGCTCCTGCACACATTAGCCTTCGTGCTAAGACCGTTCTCAAAAATCACTTTACAGAAGAACGTGTCATCAGCCGCCACTTTCCTAATGTGTGGCCTCCCCAATCCTCAGACCTCAACCCTTGCGACATTTGATTTTGGGGGCATGTGAAACATCTACAGTCCGACCACGGAAGCTAGGTCCCTGGAAGCTGTTACGCATGCGCGAGATAAGCTAGTCTACTTAGAAAATAGGGGAAAACGTCATATTTTCGGATGTGTTTGTTTAGGAAATACGTAATGTATTTCAGACTGCTTTTTGTCCGCAATTTTAAAGTTATTATTTAAAACTTTATTTTTGATCGAATATGTACATAATAGTTTCAAAATAATAAAAAGAAAGAAGTCAATCTATTTAAAAAATAGAAATGTTATAGGAGTGGATATTTTCGGATATGTTGTTTAACAACTGCGAAAGAATGTTTTCAACCAACTTTCTATTTCAGAATTTTTTTTTTTTGATTGAATGTATAAATAAAAACCGAAAAACATATTAAAATGAAGGTTTGAAAAATTCCATTTTTAAGTGATATATTGTAATAACATAAATATATATATAATGCAATAAAAATAATATATTTGATTTGCAGTTTTACAATTTTTAGAAAGAATTAGGATATACAACTCAAAATTTTCAATCTTTTGTGATTAGCAATAAAAAATTTAAAATGAATTTAAGATAAAACTTTCTCATAATTTTATAAATAATCGAAGTGTGAATATGAGATACAAAGTTATAATTTCAGTCTTCTATGGTAGTTAAAAATCTAGATTTAAAAAATGCATTTTATTGTAAATTAAATTAATTTAAAAAATGGTATATTTACTCAATGGTATACTTACATGCTGAAGAAAAAAATACATCAGTGATCGATAAAAAAATATTTTTTTTTGTATCAAAAACTGTCAAATAAAATGAATGAAAAATCTAATATTCATCTGATGAAATATCAGAATCACTGTCCGTGTCTGAAATGTCTATTTGCAGAGGATCAACCAAATCTTCAATAACACCATCCCTTTCCCAATACATATTTTCTAATGAAACAACATGAGAGCAATATTTTCCCCAGTGTTCAGTAGTAACATTTTCAATAGCCTCATTCGAAAATGTTAATAATCTTGATAAGTTCAGATCTCCTGTCACGTTAAGATTCCGAATGTGGTTCTTTATTTCTGCCCATACATATTCTATGGCGTTGATATCGCAATGATAAGGTGGGAGCCTCAGCGCTGTAAATCCATTATCTTTGAGCATAGTGTCGAATTTATATACTTTTGTTCTAGGCTGATTTCTCTTAACTAAATCTAATAATTCAATTTTTCGTAAATCACTTGAACATGGAATATTATTTGAAGCAAGCCAGTCCATAATTTCTTGTTTTCTATTCGATGAATTCGGCACTTTATTTAACTGGACTGAATGGTATGGTGCGTTATCAATCACCACTACTGAATTTTGTGGAAGATTTGGGATTAATTTTTCTTCAGCCCACTTTTCAAAAATTCTCGAAATCATCTGTCCATGACAATCTCCGCTTGTTGAATTGGCTTTATATAACAGATTTGAATTGGGTATAAAGCCCATATCCCCACCAGCACATAAAACTATGATTCTTCTGGACGCATTTCCAGTTTCTAAAACGCCAACTGTTCCATCTGTTTGCCAGCATTTCCCAAAAGTTAGATTGCTATCAATCCATGTTTCATCCAAATACACAATTGGCCTATTTTCTTCTCGGTAGCGCTTTATATTTCTTAAAAATTGAGTTCGAGATAAAATAATGTCACTTCGCTCCATAATTTGTTTCCGTTTATTTTGCGATTTTTTGAAACGGAATCCTATTTCGTGCAGAATTTTTCTCAAAGTTTCTCTTTGATGAGTAAAATTGATTTTTTCTCTTAAGACTGGAATTAGTTTGCGAATTGTTGGTACTATTTTATAGACAGCATAAAATTCATGGATTGTTCTTCGAATTACATCACAATCAAAATTATCTATAGATACGTTTTCGGTGGTTCTTTTTTTCTGACGTTTCCTCGGAGATTCAAATTTTGGAGTTTCTTCACCCTTTACTTCTCTGCTTATTCTTTTTACACTGGACATTGATATCCCGGTCATTTCACTAACTCTCTTTAGGGATTGCGAAAGTGGAACAATCACATTTCCTTCTAGTGCTTCTTTATCACACAATTTAATTACATTGTGTATTATCCGTTTACAATCACTACGGAGCGGTTTATTCCGAGCAGTTGTGTTGGGTAAAGGATCCATTAATTTTAATAAAATAATCAAAATAACAGACGAGGAAAAAGCAAGCAAGCGCAGTTAGTAAACGATTCTAAAGAATGTTGAGAGAATACGAGACTTTTCCCCCTCCTTCCTCAGCAGCCTTACCTACAAGATGAATAGAATCGTCTTGGCACTATGCCAACCGTGGTTCTTCGTTCTGTGGTCGGACAGTAGTCAATATTGATAAACCAAGAACTATACCTGATCTGAAAGACAGCATTTCACGACATGTTCTGAGTATTTCCAAGGGTATACTGCGGTCAACTGTAGAACATACTATCTTACGATTTCAAATGGTAGCTGAAAATGACGGCCGTCATGTTGAACATGTCTTGTTGTAATAAATTTTTTTAACTATAGTAAATGTTGGCTAAATGTGTAATTCATCAAAAAAACGCCCCACTGGTGGTGAAATTTTGAACTAATATTTTTATTCGCTGAAACAAATTCCCATCCCTTCAATATGTCCTACACAAAATTTCACAACTTTCTGAACAATAGTTTCGACTGTATACAACTTTAAAGTAGAGAAGTTTAATTATGGACACCCTGTATATGTGCGAGACTGGGTTTCCAAAATAAGTAGCTATATTAACCAAACTACGATGATATGAGAGTAGCCTTCCCAAATATTGAACAAATACTATCCGAGGTCCAGATTCACCTTCCTCATTAATTTTTTTCTAGTTCAGTTTTATATAGATAAATAAAATTTATAATTTTCAGTGTTTTAATATGAAGCTTATAATTTTAAAAATCATACTCCTTTTTTAATTTTAATTTTTGTTAGTTTTTATCTAAATGAAATACAAATACATATAATACTTAAATAAGAAGTTTTAATCGCATAAGATTGGTCAAGAAACAAATGTACAGTAATACCCCGAAGTTACGCGATCGGTGGGACTGACGAAAGATCGCGTTAAGTCGAATTCACGTCGGAGTGCAACTTTGTATATAAATACATATAAATTTTGTCTAAATAGGACAAAGAACTTTCAAAAACATAAGTTTAAAGGAAAAATGTATTAAAATTAAAATATTGTATTACATATTAATACAGTTGGTTCTCTGTTTAACGACGCTCTACTTAACGACGATCTCTATTTAAAGACGATATTTCCCGGTCCCGGTCCCTCCGACGTAAAAAAATTCTATTTTAAGACGATTTTGTTTCTATTTAACGACGATTTTTTTCTTACATGATAAACTTTTTCTTCAAAATTTTATTTACAGTAGGGTTACTTTCTGTGGGGGAGTTTGGTTTCAATAACAGACCCAGAATTTCCTTTATGTTTGTTGCAATCATAGACTTGTTGCAGTGAAAAAAACCGGGGGAGGGGGGGGGGATTACTGTTTCTCGGAAGATCGAACATTCTTCCCTGTTGGATCAAATTTCTTAGTGCGGGTGTGGAATCACTCTATTGTACCTACCATGTTGTCATGTGATTTACGAACTGTCCAAAAGCACCCCTCTCTCACTCCTTCTGGGAAGCACGTGTTCATGTTTAGAGAATTCATGGTTGTGTGTAGGAGCTCATTCCAGTACGAATACGAGGTAAGCAGAGCAAAATGGCATCAAAGCAAAGGCATCTTACGCTACACGAAAAAGTGAAAATTATTGAAAACTGGGAAGAAAGTGTTGGAATAACAAAAGTCCAATTCGCAAGACAATTTCAGTTACCCGAGTCTACTCTCAAAGGCATTTAAACAAGCAAAGAGAAAATTCTTGAAGCAGCACAAAAATTTGGTTTGGGATCCAAATCCAAACGGCAGAAAATTCAATGTGGCCGATCAGAAGAGTTTGAGAAGGCAGTCCTGCAATGGTTTCATCAAGCAAGAGCATCTAACATTCCAATTTCCGGAGTGATATTTAAAGAAAATGCTATTATTCTGGAAGAAAAGTTTGGAATGCAAAATTTTCAGGCCTCGGCTGGTTGGCTAACAAAGTTCAAAGAAAGATACGGGCTTGTATTTAAAAGCATATCTGGCGAAAGTGGCTCCGTAGATGAAAAAATAGTGGATGAATGGAAAATAATGCTGAAGGGGATATTAGATGGATATGATGAGAAGAACATATTCAATGCAGATGAGACGGGCCTATTCTACAATATGGTGCCTAATAAAACCTTAACGTATATGGGCGAAAAGTGTTTTGGTGGAAAACACATTAAGGAACGATTGACTGTTTTACTGTGCACTAATTCGGATGGATCTGAGAAATTTCCACCACTAGTTATAGGCAAATCAAAGCAACCAAGGTGTTTTAAAAATATCACCAGGAAACCTTGTGAGTACCGCAATAACAATAAAGCGTGGATGACATCACAAATTTTTATTGACTGGATTAGAAAATTCGATGCAAAAATGCATCGACAAAAGAGAAAAGTTTTACTTTTAATCGACCGATGCACTGCACATACTCCAAATATCCCTGGACTTACAAATTTGACTATCCATTTCTTACCAGCTAATTGCACTAGCAAGTTGCAGCCATTAGACCTGGGTATCATTCGCAGTGTGAAAGCATACTACAGAAAGTCTTTAATTAGGAAATTAATAAACAATTCGGCTGACAGTATACAAATTAGAAAATTTACAATCTTGGAAGCAATGCACATGATAACATCAGCATGGACAGAAGTTTCTTCATCCTCAATAAAAAAATGCTTTCGCGTTGCTGGAATTCACAAAGAACTTGTAGTGGAACTGCAAAGTACGGATGTAGAAATCAACGAAGATGACATTACCCCTGAAGAATGGAGAAGTCTTGTTGAAGATGAGGATGTTTCAATTCAAGATTTCGACAATTGTGATAAATATGTTTTAACAACAGATTTCAGAAATGTAGAACAAATTTATGAAGATATTGTAAACGAAAACACAGTGTCAGACGAAGAAGGTGCAGTTGAAGACACGGAAAACGAGACACTGCCACCGTTTTACACAGATGCAATTTCTGCTCTAGATGTTCTCCGACGCTATATTACATCGAAAATGGAAGGTGACTCATTTAACATTTTAGAAAATCTGGAAAAGAGAATAACGAAAACAAGGCGAATGAAGCAATCAACACTTTTTGAATTTTTTAAAACGCAATTTATTGTATTGTTTGTACTCTTTTTTTTTCAATGTAATTTAAAATAACTTTTTGTGAATAAAATAATGATGATAATAAAAATAACATTTTTAAACACGCCAATATATTAAGAGATATATATTCAGTCCTAAGCCTGTAAAGTGTGAAGGGAAATGTTATTTTTTCACAAATTCTGTTTAAGGACGATCTCTACTTAAGGACGATTTTTCACGGTCCTTTGAAAGTCGTTAAACAGAGAACCAACTGTATTATACATATGTACAAAATTTATGTTGATGGTTTTTAAAAAAGAATCCAATAATATAGGTCTGCTGTATTAACGCCTTTTTTTTCCCTAGCAGACCAACATTTTTTTAAAACTTAGGATTACGTTCCTCCATAACGGTCGTTCGGAAAGGAAAATTTCAGACGCTAAAAACGTCCGTCTGTCCGTCCTCGCGAGTTATAATTTTGGCAGCTCGCAAAACCCAGTCTATCGCTTGGACAAGAGTTACACAGAAAAGTACCAAGATATGTCAAAATTTTGACTTCCACATACGTACATATATATAAATACATCTATACATATAAAAGAGGTAAGCAACGATAAGTAATCCTACGTTAAGAACCCGCAGTAGTTTCGTTAGAAGAGACTACCTGATTTTTTTTTTATCGCCTGCTTTGTCGTGATCAAGCGATCTTTATTAGAGTCTATATTCTCTAAAATCCGTAACCCTTTCTCAATTGCACTGAGACCTTCTGACAAGTTTATAATTGTCATTAGGTTTTCATTGTACATTGTGCTTATGCATTACTAGCTTTATATACCCGGCGTTGCACGGGTGAACCCTTAATAAAGCTTACTTGTATGATATGTATATTTGTATTTTATGGCAATCTATACCCCTCTCCACTGGTCATCATCCCATCAGCATATTATAATAACCCCCCCCCCCCCATGCTAATGTCAGCATTAAAATGTTTCTTTCAATTTTGATAACCCACTGGATCCCGGCCCTTCGAGGAGTTTGAGGGCTTACCCGTAAACCCTTGTGAAAATCGCCGGTTTCATAAACAAAGAATTACCTGACGTTGCCCAGGATAATAAAAATGAATGGAGTTAACCTGAGCTCTAGATGTATACGTACTAACACCCGAAATATATACAATTCACACACACACACATACCTTACCACACATCATTTAATTAAGGTTGATCTCTCTCTTTTCTCCTACCACCAATTTGGTGTTCAAAATGGTGATATATGGGAAATATAAATTATTGGATTGTTTCTAGCAATTTTTTCAAAATCTAAAGCGAATGTCGAAAAATCGTGATATTGATCGTGTTTGTTACATTTAATCGTGTTTCTTACATTTTAAATCAAGAATCTTATGGATATCTGTTTCCTTCTTTGAGATATGACGGAATATGTAAAAAACACGTAAAAACACGTTTAGCCCCCCTAACCCCCTTGAGGGCCGAATTTTGAAAAATCCTTAAATTGATTTTTAGGTATTCATATTCCTTACATTTTAAAGCAAGAATCTTATGGATATCTGTTTCTTTCTTTGAGATATGAGGTAATATGTAAAAAATACGTTTTGCCCCCTCCCCCAATGGGGCCGAATTTTGAAAATACTGAAATTGGTTTTAATGTATTCGTGTTCCTTACATTTTAAAGCAAGAATCTTATGGATATCTGTTTCTTTGTTTGAGATATGAGGTAATATGTAAAAAATACGTTTTGCCCCCTCCCCCAATGGGGCCGAATTTTGAAAATACTGAAATTGGTTTTAATGTATTCGTGTTCCTTACATTTTAAAGCAAGAATCTTATGGATTTCTGTTTCTTTGTTTGAGATATGAGGTAATATGTAAAAAATACGTTTTGCCCCCTCCCCCAATGGGGCCGAATTTTGAAAATACTGAAATTGGTTTTAATGTATTCGTGTTCCTTACATTTTAAAGCAAGAATCTTATGGATATCTGTTTCTTTCTTTGAGATATGAGGTAATATGTAAAAAATACGTTTTGCCCCCTCCCCCAATGGGGCCGAATTTTGAAAATACTGAAATTGGTTTTAATGTATTCGTGTTCCTTACATTTTAAAGCAAGAATCTTATGGATATCTGTTTCTTTCTTTGAGATATGAGGTAATATGTAAAAAATACGTTTTGCCCCCTCCCCCAATGGGGCCGAATTTTGAAAATACTGAAATTGGTTTTAATGTATTCGTGTTCCTTACATTTTAAAGCAAGAATCTTATGGATATCTGTTTCTTTCTTTGAGATATGAGGTAATATGTAAAAAATACGTTTTGCCCCCTCCCCCAATGGGGCCGAATTTTGAAAATACTGAAATTGGTTTTAATGTATTCGTGTTCCTTACATTTTAAAGCAAGAATCTTATGGATATCTGTTTCTTTCTTTGAGATATGAGGTAATATGTAAAAAATACGTTTTGCCCCCTCCCCCAATGGGGCCGAATTTTCAAAATACTGAAATTGGTTTTAATGTATTCGTGTTCCTTACATTTTAAAGCAAGAATCTTATGGATATCTGTTTCTTTCTTTGAGATATGAGGTAATATGTAAAAAATACGTTTTGCCCCCTCCCCCAATGGGGCCGAATTTTGAAAATACTGAAATTGGTTTTAATGTATTCGTGTTCCTTACATTTTAAAGCAAGAATCTTATGTATATCTGTTTCTTTCTTTGAGATATGAGGTAATATGTAAAAAATACGTTTTGCCCCCTCCCCCAATGGGGCCGAATTTTGAAAATACTGAAATTGGTTTCAATGTATTCGTGTTCCTTACATTTTAAAGCAAGAATCTTATGGATATCTGTTTCTTTCTTTGAGATATGAGGTAATATGTAAAAAATACGTTTTGCCCCCTCCCCCAATGGGGCCGAATTTTGAAAATACTGAAATTGGTTTTAATGTATTCGTGTTCCTTACATTTTAAAGCAAGAATCTTATGGATATCTGTTTCTTTGTTTGAGATATGAGGTAATATGAAAAAAATACGTTTTGCCCCCTCCCCCAATGGGGCCGAATTTTGAAAATACTGAAATTGGTTTTAATGTATTCGTGTTCCTTACATTTTAAAGCAAGAATCTTATGGATTTCTGTTTCTTTGTTTGAGATATGAGGTAATATGTAAAAAATACGTTTTGCCCCCTCCCCCAATGGGGCCGAATTTTGAAAATACTGAAATTGGTTTTAATGTATTCGTGTTCCTTACATTTTAAAGCAAGAATCTTATGGATATCTGTTTCTTTGTTTGAGATATGAGGTAATATGTAAAAAATACGTTTTGCCCCCTCCCCCAATGGGGCCGAATTTTGAAAATACTGAAATTGGTTTTAATGTATTCGTGTTCCTTACATTTTAAAGCAAGAATCTTATGGATTTCTGTTTCTTTGTTTGAGATATGAGGTAATATGTAAAAAATACGTTTTGCCCCCTCCCCCAATGGGGCCGAATTTTGAAAATACTGAAATTGGTTTTAATGTATTCGTGTTCCTTACATTTTAAAGCAAGAATCTTATGGATATCTGTTTCTTTCTTTGAGATATGAGGTAATATGTAAAAAATACGTTTTGCCCCCTCCCCCAATGGGGCCGAATTTTGAAAATACTGAAATTGGTTTTAATGTATTCGTGTTCCTTACATTTTAAAGCAAGAATCTTATGGATATCTGTTTCTTTCTTTGAGATATGAGGTAATATGTAAAAAATACGTTTTGCCCCCTCCCCCAATGGGGCCGAATTTTGAAAATACTGAAATTGGTTTTAATGTATTCGTGTTCCTTACATTTTAAAGCAAGAATCTTATGGATATCTGTTTCTTTCTTTGAGATATGAGGTAATATGTAAAAAATACGTTTTGTTCCCCTCCCCCAATGGGGCCGAATTTTGAAAATACTGAAATTGGTTTTAATGTATTCGTGTTCCTTACATTTTAAAGCAAGAATCTTATGGATATCTGTTTCTTTCTTTGAGATATGAGGTAATATGTAAAAAATACGTTTTGCCCCCTCCCCCAATGGGGCCGAATTTTGAAAATACTGAAATTGGTTTTAATGTATTCGTGTTCCTTACATTTTAAAGCAAGAATCTTATGGATATCTGTTTCTTTGTTTGAGATATGAGGTAATATGTAAAAAATACGTTTTGCCCCCTCCCCCAATGGGGCCGAATTTTGAAAATACTGAAATTGGTTTTAATGTATTCGTGTTCCTTACATTTTAAAGCAAGAATCTTATGGATTTCTGTTTCTTTGTTTGAGATATGAGGTAATATGTAAAAAATACATTTTGCCCCCTCCCCCAATGGGGCCGAATTTTGAAAATACTGAAATTGGTTTTAATGTATTCGTGTTCCTTACATTTTAAAGCAAGAATCTTATGGATATCTGTTTCTTTCTTTGAGATATGAGGTAATATGTAAAAAATACGTTTTGCCCCCTCCCCCAATGGGGCCGTATTTTGAAAATACTGAAATTGGTTTTAATGTATTCGTGTTCCTTACATTTTAAAGCAAGAATCTTATGGATATCTGTTTCTTTGTTTGAGATATGAGGTAATATGTAAAAAATACGTTTTGCCCCCTCCCCCAATGGGGCCGAATTTTGAAAATACTGAAATTGGTTTTAATGTATTCGTGTTCCTTACATTTTAAAGCAAGAATCTTATGGATTTCTGTTTCTTTGTTTGAGATATGAGGTAATATGTAAAAAATACGTTTTGCCCCCTCCCCCAATGGGGCCGAATTTTGAAAATACTGAAATTGGTTTTAATGTATTCGTGTTCCTTACATTTTAAAGCAAGAATCTTATGGATATCTGTTTCTTTCTTTGAGATATGAGGTAATATGTAAAAAATACGTTTTGCCCCCTCCCCCAATGGGGCCGAATTTTGAAAATACTGAAATTGGTTTTAATGTATTCGTGTTCCTTACATTTTAAAGCAAGAATCTTATGGATATCTGTTTCTTTCTTTGAGATATAAGGTAATATGTAAAAAATACGTTTTGCCCCCTCCCCCAATGGGGCCGAATTTTGAAAATACTGAAATTGGTTTTAATGTATTCGTGTTCCTTACATTTTAAAGCAAGAATCTTATGGATATCTGTTTCTTTCTTTGAGATATGAGGTAATATGTAAAAAATACGTTTTGCCCCCCTCCCCCAATGGGGCCGAATTTTGAAAATACTGAAATTGGTTTTAATGTATTCGTGTTCCTTACATTTTAAAGCAAGAATCTTATGGATATCTGTTTCTTTCTTTGAGATATGAGGTAATATGTAAAAAATACGTTTTGCCCCCTCCCCCAATGGGGCCGAATTTTGAAAATACTGAAATTGGTTTTAATGTATTCGTGTTCCTTACATTTTAAAGCAAGAATCTTATGGATATCTGTTTCTTTCTTTGAGATATGAGGTAATATGTAAAAAATACGTTTTGCCCCCTCCCCCAATGGGGCCGAATTTTGAAAATACTGAAATTGGTTTTAATGTATTCGTGTTCCTTACATTTTAAAGCAAGAATCTTATGGATATCTGTTTCTTTCTTTGAGATATGAGGTAATATGTAAAAAATACGTTTTGCCCCCTCCCCCAATGGGGCCGAATTTTGAAAATACTGAAATTGGTTTTAATGTATTCGTGTTCCTTACATTTTAAAGCAAGAATCTTATGGATATCTGTTACTTTCTTTGAGATATGAGGTAATATGTAAAAAATACGTTTTGCCCCCTCCCCCAATGGGGCCGAATTTTGAAAATACTGAAATTGGTTTTAATGTATTCGTGTTCCTTACATTTTAAAGCAAGAATCTTATGGATATCTGTTTCTTTCTTTGAGATATGAGGTAATATGTAAAAAATACGTTTTGCCCCCTCCCCCAATGCGGCCGAATTTTGAAAATACTGAAATTGGTTTTAATGTATTCGTGTTCCTTACATTTTAAAGCAAGAATCTTATGGATTTCTGTTTCTTTGTTTGAGATATGAGGTAATATGTAAAAAATACATTTTGCCCCCTCCCCCAATGGGGCCGAATTTTGAAAATACTGAAATTGGTTTTAATGTATTCGTGTTCCTTACATTTTAAAGCAAGAATCTTATGGATATCTGTTTCTTTCTTTGAGATATGAGGTAATATGTAAAAAATACGTTTTGCCCCCTCCCCCAATGGGGCCGAATTTTGAAAATACTGAAATTGGTTTTAATGTATTCGTGTTCATTACATTTTAAAGCAAGAATCTTATGGATATCTGTTTCTTTCTTTGAGATATGAGGTAATATGTAAAAAATACGTTTTGCCCCCTCCCCCAATGGGGCCGAATTTTGAAAATACTGAAATTGGTTTTAATGTATTCGTGTTCCTTACATTTTAAAGCAAGAATCTTATGGATATCTGTTTCTTTCTTTGAGATATGAGGTAATATGTAAAAAATACGTTTTGCCCCCTCCCCCAATGGGGCCGAATTTTGAAAATACTGAAATTGGTTTTAATGTATTCGTGTTCCTTACATTTTAAAGCAAGAATCTTATGGATATATGTTTCTTTCTTTGAGATATGAGGTAATATGTAAAAAATACGTTTTGCCCCCTCCCCCAATGGGGCCGAATTTTGAAAATACTGAAATTGGTTTTAATGTATTCGTGTTCCTTACATTTTAAGCAAGAATCTTATGGATATATGTTTCTTTCTTTGAGATATGAGGTAATATGTAAAAAATACGTTTTGCCCCCTCCCCCAATGGGGCCGAATTTTGAAAATACTGAAATTGGTTTAATGTATTCGTGTTCCTTACATTTTAAAGCAAGAATCTTATGGATATCTGTTTCTTTCTTTGAGATATGAGGTAATATGTAAAAAATACGTTTTGCCCCCCTCCCCCAATGGGGCCGAATTTTGAAAATACTGAAATTGGTTTTAATGTATTCGTGTTCCTTACATTTTAAAGCAAGAATCTTATGGATATCTGTTTCTTATTTTGAGATATGAGGTAATATGTAAAAAATACGTTTTGCCCCCTCCCCCAATGGGGCCGAATTTTGAAAATACTGAAATTGGTTTTAATGTATTCGTGTTCCTTACATTTTAAAGCAAGAATCTTATGGATATCTGTTTCTTTCTTTGAGATATGAGGTAATATGTAAAAAATACGTTTTGCCCCCTCCCCCAATGGGGTCGAATTTTGAAAATACTGAAATTGGTTTTAATGTATTCGTGTTCCTTACATTTTAAAGCAAGAATCTTATGGATATCTGTTTCTTTCTTTGAGATATGAAGGAATACGTGAAAAACACGTTAAGCCCCCCCTCCCCGTTCCTGGGGCCAAATTTTTAAAAATCCTGAAATTGGATTTAAGGTATTCGTGTTCCTTACATTTTAAAGTAAGTATCTTATGGACATCAATTTCCTTCTTTGAGATACGAAAGAATATGTAAAAACCACGTTTTGCCCCCCTCCCCCCCTTGGGGGGCGATTTTTGAAAAATCGCTTGTTAAATGACGCCTTCAGCACAAAAGTAATAAGCTCTTAAAATTTGATATCTGTATCTCCAATAGTTTTTGCTGGGTGTTGATTCCTTTATATATATATATAGATAAAACACGTAAGAACACGTTTAGCCCCCCTCTCCCCCTTGGGAGACGAATTTTGAAAAATCCTGAAATTAGTTTTTAGGTATTCATGTTTCTTACATTTTAAAGCAAGAATCTTATGGATATCGATTTTCTTCTTTGAGATATAAAGGAATATGTAAAAAACACGTTTTGCCCCCCTCCCCCCCCTTGGGGGGCGAATTTTGAAAAATCGCTTCTTAAATGACGCCTTCAGCACAAAAGTAATAAGCTCCTAAAATTTGATATCTGTATCTCCAATAGTTTTTGCTGGGCGTTGATACGTGTATGTATATATATATAAGTCAGGACTTCTTCCTTTATAGATATAGATTATTTCATTAGTTCTATATTATGCACACGGATAATGATAAAGCCAATGATAAAGCCAACAATGATAAGCCAACAATGACAACAATGATAAAGCCAATGCCCTTGCTGATAGTTACGAACTCCAATTTTCCCCTAACGATGACTTGGAAGATGAGGACTACGATCGCATGGTTCGCCATGCAGTCTGTGAGTTCTTATCTTCTACCCTACCGCCACTATTCCACATTCCATCCCACCTGAAATCATTAAATCCCTTCCTAACAAAAAATCCCCCGGCTTCGATAATATTACCAACAAAGCTATCAAAAACTTCTCCCCTAACATCATAGCTTATTTTACTGTCATCGTCAACGAAATTTTAAATCGTAATTACTTTCCTAAACACTGGAAAACCTCTATCGTTTGCCCTATCCCCAAACCTTTATCTGATTTAACTTTCCCTCAAAATTACCGCCCTATTAGTTTACCGAGCTCTCTCTCTAAGGTTGCTGAACGAGTCATCCACAACCGTCTTCTTGACCACATCCATAATAACAATATTCTTATTCCCGAACAATTCGGTTTTAGAAATAATCACAGTATTACACAGCAGTTGCTTCGTATCACTGAGTTTGTCTCGAACGGACAAGAGGCCAACTGGTGCTTTATTCTTAGATCTTGCGAAAGCCTTTGACAAAATCACACACACCGGTCTTATCTACAAGCTTATCAATCTTAACTTTCCCGATAGAATCATCCACCTTATTCACAACTACCTGCGCAATAGAACCTTCACTGTCCGCGTCAATAACAAATTTTCGGATCACAAACCCATCACTGCTGGTGTCTTACAAGGATCTATCCTTGGACCCATTTTTTTCAACATTTACATAAACGATTTGCCCAGGAGCCCATACACTTCTATTGCCCTATACGCAGACAATACAGCCAATTTAGCTACTGCTCACCACCCCAACCTAATTGTCAACGACATTCAACACCACATTGACATTCTCGAAGATAATTACATTAAATGGAAAATCAAAATTAATACCGACAAATGCCATGCTATTTACTTCTCACACAAATACAAGGAACCTCCACATCTGTATATCTACGACTCGGTCATCAACTGGAAGAGCTCAGTGAAATATCTGGGCGTCACCCTTGACAGACGTCTTACCTGGAAACCCCATATCAACTACATTAAAAATAAAATGGAACAAAAAGTTATGCTCCGCACCCTTTTCTTTAGTCCCCACCTCGACACCAGAAATAAAATTCTACTCTACAAGACAGTCATTCTTCCAATTGCTCTCTATGCTGCTCCTATCTGGTCTTATGCGGCCAAGTCTAATATCAAAATAATAGAAACTTTCCAAAACAAGATCCTTAGGACAATTAGGAGGGCCCATAGGTACCTTACTAATACGGTTATTAGACATGATTACGATATCCAAACTATTAGTAGGGCTGCTCAGCAGTCCTCTATTAATTTTTACAATCAAATTTACACATTAAACAATGATATCATAGCAGAATTACCTGATTATGATTTTAGGGACCCTTCTTACAGAAAGAGACCCCGGGCGGCTGTTTTAGAGCCAGTTCCGGACTAATCTCTCTCTCATTTCTCTTCCTTACTCTTTTCCTTCCTTTCATCCTTTATTTTTTCTTTTTAATTTATTAAAAAAAATTAAAACAAACATTTATAATCAAAACTTACCAAAAAAATTTATAAAATTTATTTTTATTCCTTACTTTCACATCTCTTTAAACTTTCTTTGTTTTTACATACTGTTTACCATCTTTTCTCAATCTCCTTCTGTCATTTTTACGTATACCTGTTAGGTATATATTTTTTATAACTTTTTTAATTTTTACGTATGCCTGTATTCATTACTTTATATTTTAACACGAGCACACTTATCAATACGTTCTAAATGTAGTACTGGGGATTCGGCTTATGCCCAGGTACCCCACAAAGCAGTTCACTCTGAGGAGGAGAAAAGAACACTGACTGACGTCAGTGTTCTTTCAATGCCAATCTCAGGTATATTTATAGACTTCCAAAGCGCCCCCTATCGGCCGCCAGCTAGAAATCAATGGAACAGTCCAGAAAGGCCTAGAAGGTTCCAGAAAGGCCTGGAAGGTTGGCGACCATTTGCGCCATATCGACAAATTTGGTAACCAAAATAAGTCTCCAAATCCACCGCCAATTTGGCAATAACTCTCATATTTGGCGAGATTGCCATAGACTCCCAAAATTCGTAACATTGCTCTCTCCTCAAGGAATGCACGTCCCGGGCAGTACAGCCCTTGGGCAGGAAGCCTTACTTACGATACATAATAGAATAGACTGTATACATAATAAAAAACTAAACTATAAAATCACAGCTAAAATTAATATAAAATTAACACACATACAGACAAATACATATTTCATCTATATAAATAAAATTGTAAATGTTCGTTTGTTCAAAACCTCAAATCTCCGAAAGTTCTTCACCGATTTCTTTGAAATTTTGACATAACGTTTCACTCGAATACGTGAGTGTTTTTATATACCTATTATATAGATGCCACACCTATGATAGGTATAAACATGCTTTTTTTAAACACACGCTATACTAAATGTTTTACGGCAAACGAAAAATGTCTTTCCCTTCCCCCTCAGAACAGAAATTTGTCACGGTGGGGTGCGACCCCACTATCAGCAGTCCCCACAGGTCATAAAGTACGCAGGGATCGTTCTAGACAATAAAAGACGATCGAAAAGATAAGAGAAAGCACATGGCTGGAGATATTTTCCGTCGAATACGCGAGGAAAATTCAAATATGAACATGGATTCCACAGCAGAAATCTACAACGATGCGCTGAAAATGATTGAAGATTTGTGCTTAGAAATCGCGAACAAAGTTCTCAATCAATTGGCAATGCCATCACCGAATCGATCTGCTGATACTTCGTTCGATGTAGAATTGCGTCGTGAACAAAATTGCAACACGGGTGATCTTTTGTCGTATGTGCAATCAAATATTCCTAAGCTAACTCTTGAGCAAAAAGGCATTTACGATCAAATAGCGCAAACTGCCAATAATGAGGCTGGAGAAATCTTCTTAGATGCGCCAGGAGGAACTGGTAAAACATTCCTAATTAGATTGATTCTGGCAGCAATTCGATCCCAAAATGACATAGTCTTAGCTCTTGCATCGTCCGGAATAGCTGTGACATTGCTACCAGGTGGAAGAACTGCCCATTCCGCTTTGGAATTGCCATTGAACATGCAATTAATTGAAACTTCCACGTGCAACATTTCCAAAGCATCAGGTATGGGAAAAGTATTGCAGAAAGGCAAACTTATCAGACCATTTGGGAACGCATTAATATTGCTTGCAGGAGATTCCAAGCAAACATTATCTGCAATTCCTCGATCGACACCAGCGGGCGAAATAAATGCTTGCCTGAAATACTCTACTTTGTGTCTACACGTAAAGACGTTGAAATTATCTACAAATATGCGTGTCCATCTGCAAAACGATCTATCAGCTGAGTTATTCTCACATCAGTTGCTGGAAATTGGGAACGGAAAGGTGCCGGTTGATCTGACTTCAGGACGAATTTCATTCCCTCATAACTTCTGCAATTTAGTATCGTCAAAGGAAAAATTGGTTGAAAAAGTATTTTCCAATATTCAAACCAATTATAAGAATCATGATTGGATGAGTGAACGAGCTATTTTAGCCGCCAAGAACAAAGACGTCTACGAACTTAACAATATAATTCAGTATAACATTCAAAGCGAGGCAGTCGCATACATGTCCGTTGACACTGTTGTGGAATCAGATGAAGCGGTTCATTATCCAACAGAATTTTTGAATTCACTCGATCTGCAAGGGATGCCACCGCACGTACTGCAATTGAAAATCGGCTTGCCAATTATAATGTTGCGAAATATCAACCAACTAAAGCTTTGCAACGGCACGCGGCTTGCAGTAAAAAAATTACTGCGCAACTTCGTAGAAGGAACGATCTTGACAGGACCATTCAAAGGTGAATATGTCCTCATTTCTCGCATTCCCATGATTCCAATGAATATGCCATTTAAATTTAAGAGACTGCAATTCCTAATTCGATTGGCGTTTGCAATCACCATCAATAAAGCTCAAGGCCAATCTTTACAATTGTGCGGGTTAGATTTAGACACGGATTGTTTCTCACATGGACAATTATATGTTGCGGGTTCTAGAGTCGGAAAACCAGACAATCTATATATCTGCACAGGCAATGGAACAACAAAAAATATTGTATAGCCACAAGTATTGTAAAATTAAGCATTTTTAAAATTTTTTTAATTTTCAATGCAGCGGGCGAAGGGGAACACAATTATTTCGCCAAGATAATAAAACAAGATAATAAAACAAGATAATAAGGACATAAAACAAGCAAATACTAAAAACTGAACTATAAAATATGTTGGGGGTAACGTTACTTGCGTCCGTAGCATACTTTAAGCTACACGTGCCCCCTGGGTAGTGCTAAATGAGTAACAGCTTTGCAGCCTTTATAAATTAAACATATTAGAAAAGTGCTTTCTTTTTTCTTTCTTTTCCATTTAACCAGACTGAGCCACAGCAATGCGTGGCCGGGTACAGCTAGCATAACTAATAAATACATACAAAGAACATCTAATTACTTTAAACAACATTAATAAAACAAAACTTACTAAAGTATTATTTACACTAAATAAAATGTTATATACAAAAAAAAGAACGACCATGATCTGTGCATTTCTTTACTCTATTAATTATGGCCATAGTAAGAAGCTAGCCTATCATAATGCACTATTCTAGGCTTAGACGATTTTCTAATACGAACCAAGACGTCATTGTCTTTTTAGGACTGCATATGGACCATCCCAAGACGACTGTAACTTGGGAGAAAGTCCTTTACGTCGAATCGGGTTCCAGAACCATACCTTGTCACCTTCATGGAATTCATGTCTTGTTGCTTTCGTGTCGTACCGGGTCTTCATCTTCTCCGTCGCGATGTTGATCCGCTCACGGGGGATGTTATGGACGTCTTCAAAACGGGCCTCGAGTTCACTGATGTACTCTTTAGGCGATGAAGGCATGTCTGGAGGGCGTCCGAACAGGAGATCACATGACAGACGAAGGTCACGACTGAAAAGCATCTGGGATGGTGTTTAGCCAGTAGTTTCACGGACAGCACTGCGGTAAGCAAGTAGGAACAGACATAACTTTCGGTCGCAGTCTTGGTTTCTTGAAACCAGGAGTGAGAGGTTATTCAGGATGGTTCGATTAAACCTCTCAACCATGCCGCCCGATTGTGGCTGTAGAGGAGTTGTTTGGGTTTTGTTGATTCCAAGTAGCTGACACAGTCCCTTAAAGACAGCAGAGGTGAAATTCGTTCCTTGATCGGAATGAATCTAAAGTGGTGTTCCGTATCTTGATATCCAATTTTGAATTAGTGCCTCTGCTATGTCGACGATTCTTGATCGGCGATTTGATAAGCCTCAGGCCACTTCGGGAAGTAGTCCATGACAACAAGGATGCATCTGTTACCATCAGTAGTCCGTGGAAGAGGACCTAGAATGCCGAGAGCGATTCGTTCAAAGGGTGCTCTTACATTATAACGATGAAGCTTTCCTCAACTGCGTGTCTTCAGTCCTTTACGGGCCACACATGCGTCACAAGATTGACACCACTTCTCGTCGTCTCACGCCTTGTTTCAGAAAAAGCGTTCCCGAACCTTCTGCAAGGTTTTAGTTACTCCGAAATGGGTTCCGGTTGGACTACTATGAAGTTCCTTAAGAACGTTAGGTATCCTTTCTCTTGGGAGTAGAAGCTGCCACCTAGATGTTTTACTGTCACCAGATTCCCATTTTCTGTACAAAACGCCATTCTGAATGTGAAGTGAGTCCCACAGAGACCAATAACGCTTTGTTGCTGGACTCAAGTTTGATATATCCTGCCAGGTAGGTCTTGTGCTGGATGACTCCATAAATTCTAAAATGGGCTTTAGTTCAGGATCTTCCAGTTGATCTTTACGAACCTCGTCATCCTTCCATGGATCTGGCTCTGATGATGTAGAAGCTGTAGTTTGTCTTGCTAGGGGATTTATAACATCGAATTTCTTTTCCACTCTGGAACAATAATGGCAGCTTCCGGAACAGGGTTTTCGTGATAAGGCGTCTGCATTCCCGTGCAAAGATCATTTACGATGACGAATATCAATGTCATATTCCTGGAGGCTTTGTATCCATCTGGCTAATCATGCCTTCTGGGTTCTTAAAATTTAATAGCCAGGTCAAAGACGCATGGTCAGTTCGGAGAAGAAACTTTCGGCCGTACAGATAATGATGGAAGTGTTCCACGGCTTTTACACTTGCGAGCAACTCTTTTCTGGTGACGCAATAATTTCTTTCCGCTTTCGAAAGGCATTTGCTCCAATATGCGATGACATGTTCTTGACCGTCTATTTCTTGGGATAGTACGGCGCCAACACTCTCGTTGCTCGCATCTATATCCAGGATGAATTGTTTCTCTGTTTGAGGATACGACAGGATAGGCGCATATGTTAATGCTTCCTTCAGTTTCTTAAGTGTATCCTCACATTCTTCGGACCACACGAACTTTTCTTTACTATCTGTGAGTTTATGAAGGGGCCGTGCGATGGTAGAAAATCCCTTCACGAATCTTCTATAGTACGTGCAGAGCCCCAGAAAACTTCTCAATTGATGGACATCTTCAGGAAGACTGCAATTCTTTACTACTGACACTTTTTCTGGATCGGTTCTCACACCTTCAACTGAGATGATATGACCGAGATAAGTTACTTCACAACGAAACAGGGGAAATTTGGAGGGGCTTAACTTTAAGTTAGCGTCTCTAAGTTTCTCCAGCACCTTTCAGATATTTCTTAGATGTTCTTCGAAACTTCTTCGCCCCACAATCATGATGTCATCCAAGTAAACTAGACAAGCTTCGTAAGAGAGTCCCCTTAACACTGTCTCCATGAGGCGCTCGAAAGTAGCAGGTGCGTTACACAGGCCAAACGGCATGACCTTAAACTGCCAAAAACCTTGTCCCGTAGTAAAAGCAGTCTTTTCTCGGTCGTCAGGATGTATCTCTACCTGCCAGTAACCGCTCTTTAATGTAGAGAACCACTTGTGCCCAGAGAGTGTGCCCAGTGTGTCGTCAATTCGAGGAAGAGGGTAGCTATCTTTCTTTGTGACGTCGTTTAACCGGCGATAGTCTACAGAAAACCTTGTAGAGCCATCCTTCTTTCGGACCAATACGATGGGGGAGGTCCAAGGACTTGAAGACGGCTCGATGACGTCATTCTGTTGCATTTCTTTTAGAAGTTTCTCCACCTCTTCCTGCTTAACAAATGGAAGTCTTCTCGGGTTCTGTTTGATAGGGGAATGATTCCCTGTATCAGTCCTGTGCTGCGTCAAATTAGTTCTTCGGACATCGTGAGATGTTTGAGAAAATAAATCTTTAAATTCTTCAATTAGCTCTTCTGCAGCACTTTTCTGTTCATCTCTTAACTGTGCACTCTGGAGTAATTCCATTTTTAATATTTCAGAAGACTCAGCCAAAGCTGTGTTTTGGTTCCGGTTGATGCAGGTAACTGGAGTACAAGTTGCTATCACTTCACCTTTCCGAATAATTTTCACCTTTTCGGTAACATTCACAATCCTCACAGGCACACTGCTTCTCGAAAGGTGGACAAGTGTGGAAGCTACCAATATTCCTTTCGGGTTATTTTTAACATTGGGGTGTTCGATGATGCCAAATCGGAAACTATTGTCTTCAGCTATTGTTCCAGGAAATAATATTTCTGCTCTTGAAGGTAAAGTGGTGTCATCTTTGGCTATTATTTGATGAACAGATTTAATTCCTTCATTTTTCATATCAAATAATGCAATGTCATCTGATGAAGAGCGCAGCTCATTGTTATTAAAGTCCAAAGTAAAGTTATGTTTTCTTAGAAAGTCCAGGCCTATAATAAAAGCGTCCGCAATATCTGCCACATATGCCGTATGCTTGTAAACGGCATTCACGAATGCGATGTTAATATTTCTCTTTCCGTGAATCGGAATTTTGTCACTGGTCACAGTTTGCAGGGTAACGCATGGTGGGGTCCAGAGAAGATCGACCCCCAAACGCTTAGAATCTCCGGCAACCTCCGCCCCTCGAGATGGCCAGACTCTAGTTTACCTGCTCTTGTTTCTCGGGAGTGCTCATGGCTCCCGAGTCATGGCGCAATTGGCATTTTCTTCGGGTGTGGCTGCCGCAAGTCCAGCATTTTATGACTTGTCGTCTGTTAGGCTTAACTGATCTTCTAGCACTGACTTGTTTTGACAACTCGTCTATTTTTTCCATCAAATGCTCAATTGTACATTCGGGAGATTATGCAACGTTCGCAACCCTAATAGAATGGCGAGGTTTTTGTGAAGCTTGTTGGGCTGCTTCAAACTTCATGGCATAGATTAAGGTGGACTTCAGATCTTTAACGTCCGCCATTAGAAGTGCCTTCTGTATTTCAAAGTCGCGAACTCCATCGATAAAATATTGTAAAGCAAGATTTTCCCTTATTCCGCAGGGCAGTCTGACAAATCGAGATGGGAGGACCTTTTGACATCTGTTGCAAGTTCTTGCAATGATTCATTTGGCTTCTGTTGGCGAGATTTGAGCTGGAACTGGCTATAGTCCTTCAAACACTTTTCGCTAAAGCGTAACTCCAAAGCACTTGAAAGTGCGCCAAAGTCAAATCACTGCTCTTTTGGGATCGTCTGCAAAATATCCGCCGCTTCAGCTTGCAGAGATGCAGCCAATTGACACGCTTTTGGTACAGAGTCCCATCCGTTGGCGTCCGCCACAATGGAGAATTGAGTTTTGTAAACTTGCCAAGATTTTCCATTATAGGTTGACAGCTTAATGGGTGGTCGGGAGGTGACGGATATACAGTTAGAATCTTCAGTAACATAAGTATTTGACAATTTTTTCAGTGCGTGCGTGCGAGCGTTAGGCTTAACTGATCTTCTAGCACTGACTTGTTTTGACAACTCGTCTATTTTTTCCATCAAATGCTCAACTGTACATTCGGGAGATTATGTAACGATGATTATGCGTGCGTGCGTGCGTGCGTGCGAGTGTCTGTCAGTTAGTTAGTTAGTTAGTTAGTTAGTTAGTTAGTTAATTTGTTAGTTAGTTAGTTAGTTAGTTAGTTAGTTAGTTAGTTAGTTAGTTAGTTAGTTAGTTAGTTTGTTTGTTAGTTAGTTAGTTAGTTAGTTAGTTAGTTAGTTAGTTAGTTTGTTTGTTTGTTAGTTAGTTAGTTTGTTAGTTTGTTTGAAAGTCGTTTAACAGAGAGCCAACTGTATATGTAATTTAAAATCTGTTTTTCTAATCTCCATAGTCTTGTGTACTGTTCCATCGATCTACTCCGAATTTGGTATAGATTCATTCTACGATCATGCACTCTGCTGAACATAGATTTCTTTTTTTTTTTTTTCAAAGAAACTCATCGCCTATCCTCTGAAATTCAGATATTTTATAATCACTAGCCGCTGCGCGACCAGCATGATCGCTTTTAGTTTCATATTTTCTTTTGCAAAACAACTCAAATGAAATAAACATATATAAGGAATCTTACCATTACCTGTCATCATAAATTTACGTTGTTAAGTGGGAGTGGGATCTCAGCTAAAAAATTGATAATCATTACAAAATTCTCTATAAGGCTAATTCTAAAACATCGTGATTAAAAAATGCGAATTTCCGTTACTTCAGAAGAGTTAAAGATAAGATTTGGTAATATAATATATTTGGTAATATATTCACTTATATTTTTATATTTTACTTCTTGTTTGGCGAGGAGTGGCAAAACATTGCATAATTTAACATGGCGTTCAATGAACATTCTTATAGCTTGTTGAATAAAATGCTCTCAGATTACGTAAAGTCTTTAGAACCAACACCAATGATATCAAAAATTACATCCCTCTTTGTATGTAATATTTTTCAAAATTAAGATATCTACACTTTATCATTACATCAAATAAGCAATTATTGAAGAAAAATTTGTACACTTAAAAAAAAAAAGAGTAAAATTTCAGCAAGTACTAGAATATAGTGTGGATTACATCACCCTCTGTATGTACTGTTGTTCACAATTCAGATATCTATACTTAATGATATGAAATAAAAAATTGTTGGGAAAATTTCTTCACTTATAAAATGCAGTAAAAATTCAGCAAGTACTAAAAAAAGTATGGAAAATTAACTCTTACTTACTATGAAGGAATTATAATGCAATTAATAATATTTTACTGTGATATTACTAAAACTTCTTGATATACACAGTTCTTGAATAGTTGAGTATTTCAGAAGTAGGAGGTACTACAGTGACAGAATCAAAAGAACAGACTCAGATAAACTTACATACAACTGTCCATGACTAAATACTGGATTTGATAGGTCTAAACATATTTTGTCAAAAGTTTGTCCTCTTACATACATTTAGAAAAACAGATGGAACAAATGAATAAACCAAAATTATCTCGTGAATAAATTAAAATTATTCACAAGTAAAATACATCAATTAAACTGTACCAAATTACGTGCTATCGTAGAGCCAGTATATAGGGCAGTGTCTCGCAGCATGTCACATCTCAACTCTTGCAGATTTTACTTCTTGTTTAGCGAGGAGTGGCGAAACATTGCATAATTTAACATGGCGTTCAATGAACATTCTTATAGCTTGTTGAATAAAATGCTCTCAGATTACGTAAAATCTTTAGATACGGTATCTAAACAAAGGTATATCATTAAATTAAACATTCAGGTACAGCCCGGAAAGGTTTATTAAGTATGTGACCCGTATTTATTGATAGAGGAAGACTGGAGTTACGATACAAGACGCTGGCCTGAAGTAACTTATCCTGATATCTATACATATCTGAACATAATAATAATCATTCTCAACGAAAGAATGATTATATTCTCTTAAACCTTGCGAAATATTAAAAAAAGTGTTTAAATACCAGTTACATACAACTAATATGAGGAATTTTATAAATAAACTTAAATTATTTAACTCAAAATGAAGGTATCGTCCAAAAACACATGCAAACGCATATGAACGGCTTCTGTTTTCTGCCACCCGATAATCACGTGATCTATAGTAGACGAAAACTGACGTAGCCAGTGACGTTGCGACGTTTCGCCTTATACGTAAGGCCACTAATGTTTACATCTGGTAGTTGCAGCCGTTGCCACTGGGAATGCAGAAATATCGTCGATTTTTGTGCCGCATACCTAGGCGTTTTATATATATATACAAGCCGCTAAATTGAGGTAAAGGGATTTCTGGTAGCTTGATACTGATTTGTTTACTTTCGGTTAGAGCAACCTCTTCATTCGGACTAACTTCCGAAGTTAATTTTTTATTTTTTACGGCTTCTAATTCAGAGAGTAAGGCCGTCCGCACACGGAGCAACTCAAAGGAAACTGAACTGGTTAGCGACTGAAATTGCTTATCGGTTGCAAACTCGTTAGTGATGCGGCTCCGCACACGGGCCGACTCAAAAGTGATTCAAATCAATAGTTTACGACCTGTCATGGAAGGAAGAACATCATTATTCCGGGCATTATTTTTAGTTAAATTATTATCAGAAATTAATTTATTTTAAAAAAATCGTCACAATAGATTGTCTTTGATCAATCATTTAAAAATGGACTGTATATATGGGCGCACATATTCCATACAACAAAAAACGTTAGAATTTCATTTCATCGCTAGGCAGAAGTCACGTGACTCGTGTACGTCATTTGGCAGCTTGTCAAAAGAGCGGCTGTAACATAGATTGTGTAATAACACGCACAATGCAAGAGAAACTGGCGACTGAAATTGCTAGCGACTCGACACGTTGAGTTGCCTGCGACTGATTACAAACGCGTTGCTGACGGGCTTGTAACCAGTTGCGCCGTGTGCGTGGCTCCATTCAATTACATAGGTTACGACTCATCACGGAATGGTTTGTGATTGGAGTCGGTTATCAGTTTCTTTTGAGTTACTCCGTGTGCGGACGGCCTAAGCAATGAAATCTTACCTCTATTTTGTGTAGACGGTCTTCTAACTGCTCCAACTCACTGTCAGCTTCGGATAAATCAGTATCTGCTGGAAGATTGTAGTATTCCATTCGAAGATTTTCAATCTTGTCTCTTAGAGATGCACATGACTTAATTTGTAGATGTAGCTCGATGGCTGATGGTTCACTAATAGAACTTTCAAATAGTTCCTACTTAGTTACTTTCGCTTTTAAAGCGCCTCTGGCTCTATTTAAACTAATGACCTCCATGCTGCTAATCTTAAATAGTGGTTCGACGTTAATTAATACAACTAATTAACCTCCGGTTGACTTGACCAAAACATGGGGAGGCTAAACAAACAATGATAACAATGGACTGTATAGAAATTTAAAAAACAAACTTTATTGATGATGGGACCGGAGGTCCGCTGGGCTCGCAGCCTAAAACACAACTGACGTTTCTCGCCAAATCTTGGCTCTGAATACAAACGGCGGACGCCTAGGCGCTCGCCAATAGGATACATAATGGCGTATAGAAGAAGGCGGCCTTAACAGGAGATACTACAGTGACAGAATCAAAAAACGAACTCTAGATAAATCTACATACAACTGTCCATGACTAAACGCTGATAGGTCTAAACATATTTTGTCAACAGATCAGCGGTTGCCACAAATGTCGCCACTACACACACGCGGTTTTAAATTGCGGACGCCGCTAATGTTTACTTCCGGTATTTGAAGTCATTGTCATTCGGAGAGAAGAAATATCGTCGATTTTTGTGTCGCATACCTACGCGCTTTATATATAGATAGATATTTAAACCCTTTATTCGCCTTTAAGTTGTTTTCTGAGTATTACTTACACCGGCAGATGGCTGTGACTCAACAGTGTCCCTTAGATTTAAATATGTCTGGAATGGTCAGATGCAGATGCGCTCCAACGGAGGAGGTTAAGTGGGGCTAGGTTGCCAGTAAGTTGAATGTATACAAAGAAGATAAAAAGAGGACAGTGTGTGGAAATAACCGAAAAATAATATTGATTCATACTCGTCAACAATATTTTATTATATAAACGAAAATACAATTTGTGAAAAAAGAAAGTTTTTATTTAAATACACAGGATAGAACTTTAAAAGTGGCAACTAGGTAGGTACAAATTACACAGAAGAGATACAGGGGTGAAATTTTTATAGCCCTTCAAAGTAGAAACCAGCACTGTTTAGCACCCGCTGCTAAAGTCCTGGAAGCTGCAGGATGCCGCAGACAGCACCTGATTTGTTTATTCTTCGAATGGAGCGGTCTACAGCCTGCAGAATCTCTGGTGGAATCCACGGAGCGGTTCCTTCATCTTGGGGATGAGATTAAAGTCAGAGATACTTAAGTCCGGAGAATATGGGGGACCGTAGAGCATTTCCCAGTCCTAGAAAACAAACACATCAGCCGAAGTGGGCGCACAAGCATTTTCATTCCATCAGTACGATGCAACAAATTATTTCGAACGATAGACCGGTAACTTAAATAGGGCTGTGTTCATCTTGTCACTGTGCAGGCGTTTGATGTTTGTGGGGAGAGCTCATTCGCTCTGAGGTAAGGCAGGTATGTGACGTACGTGTGGTATAAACAGCTTTTATGGGTTCTGCTGCATGGGGGCTCTACAACAGGGTTGCCACTATTAAGTTCCATCCGTTTAATTCCCTTTATCAAGTAAAACAGAACATTTATGAATGAAAAAAATAAGACAATGATTTAAAATTCCCAATACTAATAGCTAATAGTAATAATTATATAATTTTATAAAGATCCCAATAAGGTTTCCTCAGTCACAGATTAGTCTCATGTTTTGTTTTTTGAGCTAATAACGTCTGATAGCAATTTAAAAAAAAATTTTCGTTCCATTATAAAATTGCTTACACGTTATATTTTAATTATTATATGATAATATCAATCTAATACTTTCTATATTGAGACGATTTCTCTCCTTTGTGTTCATCGTGTCGCAGTCTTCGAAAATAGTCTTTCTATATTTCTACGAAGTTCTCAAATTAGCCCCACTTACAATTTGTTACCATCTGACTTTTACGTTCCACAAATGAACAATATGACGATAAATCCCTCTTCACTAATCTTCTGTTAAAGGTCTAGACTCTATACAGATTAACTTTGATTGTAATCAAAGAATGGCATTCATCTCAATAATATCTGAATTCTTTTAGTATAATATATATTTTATAAACTAAATATTTTGTGTTAAAATTCATCTGCAAGAGTTTCAGAATCTCGAAACTATACTAAATATCCCGTATAGCCGGAGCAAAGTACGTAACTTCAAATACATTGCTGGCCACCCAAATTGCAACACCAAGAAAGACAAGAGATATCACAACAAAATTTATTTTGTAGATAACATGTTGACCAAGTATCAAATGATTAAATTTATAGACTTCTGTGAAGTGTGGTTCCTGCCAAAATCAGTAGCCAGAGTAGCCGCCATTGTTGGAGATCACCGCTGCCACACGCCTAGGCATTGATTCAAAGAGACTTTGGATGAGTTCTTGGGGTACAGCAGACCAAGCAGCTTCCACACGTTGCCAAAGTTGATCTGCTGTGGCAGCTGGGGATGGAATCTGGGTCAATCGTAGAGCAACCATGGACCACATGTTTTCTATCGGCGAAAGATCCGGAGAGCGAGGCGGCCAGTGAAGCAATTCAATCTGGCGATTGACGAAGAACCGTTGGACAATGCGTGCCACGTGTGGTCGCGCATTATCCTGTTGAAATATGGCTGTGGGCAAGCCCTGAAGGTAAGGAAGGACAACTGGCTCCAACACCTCGGAGATGTAGCGCTGGCTGTTTAAAGTACCGGCAATGCGTACTAGAGGTGTGCGAGAGTGATATCCAATACCGCCCCATACCATAATACCCGGTGCAGGACCAGTGTGGCGGTGCATAACGCAGCTGTTCAGCATCCTCTCTTCACGGTGTCTCCAGACTCGAATGCGACCATCGTGGTGTTGCAGACAGAAGCGTGACTCGTCAGTAAAGACAATTTCATTCCATTCTGCCGTCCACACCCTTCTGTCATCGCACCATTGGCGGCGGAGACGTCTGTGGCTCTGCGTCAAGGGTAGACAAAGCAACGGACGTCTTGCGGACAGACCACTTTGCTGTAAACGGCGTCGAATGGTACGCGCAGACACTGGATGATGCGTTACAGACTGCATGTGCTGTGCTATGGTTCGTGATGTGACTGAGCGATCCGTCACTGCCATGCGCACAATTTGCCTGTCATCACGTGAAGTGGTGCGCTGAGGTGGATGCGATCGAACATGCCGGTCCGTCGTACCCTCCTGCATCCAACGATCACATATCCGCATTACAGTTGTTTGGTTTCGTCCAACACGACTACCGATTTCCCTGAAAGATAATCCACAATCTCGGTAGGCCACTATCCTTCCTCTGTCGAAATCGGATACTTGATCAAAAGATGATCGCTGTTTTCGACGAGGCATAATTGATCGTTTTTTTTGAAAAAACCACAAGAAAAATACAATTGCCGAACTTGAAATCGTCGAAATCTCCAAGCCTTAAATAGCGCTTTGAAGTGGCGCCACAGGCGCGCGTGATGTGCGTCTGCGCTGAAATTCTAATCATTTGCATATCTCACCTCCGCTAATGCATGTTGTAAATTTCATGTTATTTGCATGTTTCCTTCAGGGTGTTGCATTTACAGTGGCCAGCAGTGTATAAAAGACCGTATATCATTTCAAATATTATTATTTAATAAAAGTAATAGACACATAGGACAATTACTGTAAAATAAAGCAGGAATTCGGCAATTACTTTAATCTGGAAACGAAAATATCTACTATGTTCATTTATGATGTTTCTTGATGAAGTTAATTCAGCCATCCAGTCTACTTTCAGCTATTCTGGATCGGCTTCTCCAAGTCCGACTGCTGGCATTCAAAAACAATTTTAAAAAACCTTTTTGCTGTTAGTTTTGGCAACACAGTAATTTTTAACATATAACGTGTACTGTAAGGATTGAATCATGAGGAGATAAATGAATTAAAGTCGAAGGGAAGTAGATATGTTGGAATTGAGGAAAGTAACACAAGATCTTTGTAAATCAAGCTTTTAGAGGCTGCTAATTTTAATATAAAATAACCTTATTATACCTCTGAACTAAGGTTGACGGTAAAAAGGTCTAAGGTTTTAGTTTAAGGTTAAAGGTCTTTTAGCTGAGGTTAACTATTTCTCGTTATTCTGAAAATAAGCTTCTCTGTGCGCAACAAAGAGTGCTTCTGATCTCGATTTGATTCAAGAGAGTAAAAATGCACTTTTGACAATTTTGTTTCCTAGCCCCCCCCCCCCCCCTCCTAACTTTTCATGTCCACAAATATCAGTATTTATAAAATTATAAAATTGCATGCTAAATTTAAGTATGCTATCTTTTCTGAGAAGCATGTACTCAATTATCATTTTTTACGAAGATTTCGTATGTACAGTGAGGTGAAATCGGCAGATTTACAAGGAGGTGGCAGGTGGAAAAACCGCTCACAAACACTGCTTCAGGAAATGATGACTAAGAAAATTAGTGTTGGGTTTTCTTCTTTTTTCGTTGTACTTCTAGCTTTGTACATATACTAATATAGAGTTTCTTAAAGAGTGAAGAATTAATGACTCGACAGTTTTCTAACACTCTACCGTCAAAATGCACACTTACTGCGCATGGAATTTTTCCGAAGTAAAAGAGTGATACAGCAGTTTCAAAGTAAATTTCTCCTCCCCAAGTTCTTTCTCTTTGGATCAGTTTTTTCAACTGTTAGCCATATTCGAATAGAAGAGATCTGCTGTACAAATAGAATGTGAAAATACATTTCCTTTATATAATAACAGTTATGATGATTAAACCTCTCGTGACCTGATGGTTTAATCAACCTGTTGTTATTCGACCTGTTGGCAATAGTTGTTCAAGAATTAAAGGTAAGGAAAAATTCGAGTTGCACAAAAACGGAGCTTCATTTTGAGATAATTTAAACATCTATTCATGTTGTTGATAATTCAAGAATCGAAATTAATTAGACTTCATTATCTTTAATTGTAGCTCATTTGAGCTTAGTAAAAGGTATTTTTGATAACGTTTTTGGTTGATTTTGTCAAAAAAATTTCCTTCCCTCCCCCCCCCCCCTCAAGCTAGCGCCATTTTTCAGTTTAAAAAGTAGTTTCGTACGAATAAAACATTCCTCTTTCAAACAACTTCTTCCAGTAAGGAAACTTGAAAGAACCATCTTTTGTCTAAACTTAATGATGAACAAATAAAGAAATAATAAAAATGGCTGAAATTTCGACTAAAAATTATTCATTTTTATTACTGTTAATAATGCTATTTCCGCATATATATAGTGGTAACTCAGATTCTATCTTAAAGAAATGGAAAGGAATTTAGTCAAATGCTGTTAAAGCGTCGTTTATACTGACCTCGGAGGTCTTCAATTTCCACGTTATTTCATAGGGAACTTTCTTCTCAGTACTTTTCTAATCCCAGACCCGAAATGCATATTTTTGGATCCTGTTTTCTACACTTGAAAATCCATCTTTAAATGCAATGCGCAAGTCTATCACAAATTTTTTTTAATTTAATTTCTTCAATGCACGGTTTTAAATTTAATGCAATAGATATATATCAATTAGCGAATGACCTGTGAAAAATTAACTACTGAAATAAGAACCCAATTAAAAAAAAATAAACGTGCTTTTACTCAAATATCTCTGACATATGAAAAAACATAATTCAAAAATTTGCGTTTGCTAATCTGCGAATGGCAAAGTACTGAATAGAAAATTGAAATTCTACGATGCATGCATTAATACACTACTCATTTTCCCCGCTTGATAGTAAAAATTGATCATCATTCTCCCCAGTGACGTTTCCGAGGTGATTTTCTCGCCACCTTTAATTTGGAGAGCCGATAAGTCCGCAAACAATAATTATGTCCCGAAAATAATCCTGTTCTTTCCATTCCTTTTCAGCACACTAAACTTCGAATGCTACTCTCTTTGATAAACGAGATTCCAACTGGCGATAAAGTTACAATTTACAATACTGATGTACGAAATGTATGCAGCATACAAATTTAAAGCCTAATAACGGCAATGAAAAATATCAAAATACTAACTTAAATTCTAAAAGGAAAAAAATAATATACATGCAAAATTAAGCATTAAGGAAATCAATCATTGTGTTATAGACATTAACAGAGTTTCTCGACAGAAAATGGCAATTAACGCAGTTTCGTTCCTCTGAAAAATCCAACACATATTTTGACTAGTGTTACTTCGTACACAATTGTCTTAATTTGTTATGATCTCAACTGTAGTCCATGAGCTTAACACCACTGTTCAGACGGTATACTATCATAACAATTAGGAATGATAAACAAATTCCAAAACTAACGCATTCTCTAGAGATTGAGAAGCGATAGCTACCTAACACAGTTTCGCTCCTCTGAAAAATCCAAAACATTTTTTCGGCTAGTGCTATTTCTCACACAATTGTTTTAGCATGTTGTGATCTCAATTGTAGTCCATGAGCTCAACATCGCTGTTCAGACGGTATACTATCATAACAATTAGGAATGATATACAAATTCCAAAACTAATGCATTCTCTAGAGATTGAGAAGCGATAGCTGCCTAACACAGTTTCGCTCCTCTGAAAAATCCAAAACATATTTCGGCTAGTGCTATTTCTCACACAATTGTCTTAGCATGTTGTGATCTCAATTGTAGTCCATGAGCTCAACACCGCTGTTCAGACGGTATACTATCATAACAATTAGGAATGATATACAAATTCCAAAACTAATGCATTCTCTAGAGATTGAGAAGCGATAGCTGCCTAACACAGTTTCGCTCCTCTGAAAAATCCAAAACATATTTTGGCTAGTGCTATTTCTCACACAATTGTCTTAGCATGTTGTGATCTCAATTGCAGTCCATGAGCTCAACACCACTGTTCAGACGGTATACTATCATAACAATTAGGAATGATATACAAATTCCAAAACTAACGCATTCTATAGAGACTGAGAAGCGATAGCTGCCTGGATACTCCACGTAAAATGGACAAGAGTGACGTCATAATGCAAATACATACGTGCGCCGTCAAACGCATGCATAAAAATAACGAAAGTTTTTTTCCCCTTCGGTAAATGTGGCCCCTATTTTTAGGCGTTAATATTGACGGGTTATTACAATAGGCGAGGAGAAAACTGGATTATTACGAAATCCGCTGTTAAGGCGCTCGTAAAAATCCCCAAAGTTTCGTTGCTAGGCTACTACTCCAACGCATCGATTAAATGCTGGTCGCTTACAGCGACATCTATTAACTTGGTAGAAACCGACCGTAAACACGGGGATTAGCTGTTTCAGTGGCGTTCGAACAAGGATTCGGATTAGGCTGGACCTGGAAGATAAACTGCAAATTGTGTTTACCGAATCAGGGAGCTGACGGTAGAAACATTTTTGGCTCAATAAATTCTGATAGATCAATGAAGGTCTTAAGTAATATACTCATAAGTGAAAATTGAAGAAAATATCTTTATCTAAATATTTTGAGGGGACCTTCAACCTCAAATTTTTTGATTTTCAGTTTTTAACTTTATGTACAGAATAAGAATAATTAATGTTCTTTTTCACTACTTTGAAGACTCTTAGAATTCAAAGTAAGGATTTTTTGGCAGAAACATGCATGTTTTTCAAATTTTTTTATGAAACACATGGAGCATTTTCCAAAATGTTCCATGTGCATTCCATATCGTTTAAAAATCTCAATTTTTTATATAAGTTTACAATATATATATATAAATATAACTTTGCATTGAATTTCTTTTGAAAGAATCAAAAGCCATATATATATATATATATATATATATATATTTCTAAATAAACCTGTTACTTTTATGATTTTGAATCTTTTTACCTTTTTTCCTGGTCGACAAATTTGAAAAATATTTGTGGTTTCAAAGAATGATGCACACCTTTGTAACAAACACTTCAATTAACAATCCTGAGAAATTTGGAAGAAATCAGAAGAAAATTAATACGCAAGGAGCATTTCGAAAAATGCTATCATTTTTTAAATTATTTTTTTGACAAACAGGCCTTTTTTTCTGCCACAAAATACTTATTTGTGAATTCTAAGTGTCTTTAATGTTGTAAAAAAGAATATTAATAATTCTCTACTATATATATAAAAAAGTTCTGTAACTGACTGACAGATAACGCACACACCAAACTTCTGGACCTAAAGGCCTGGAATTTTGCATAGCGATTCTTCTTATAGTGTAGCGGTGCACTAAGAAAGATTTAAAAAAAATTCTAAATTTTTTTAAATAAAATTTTTAAGCTGTTTTTGTAACATTCTTTAAAATTTGCATTTAAAATAATAATTTGAAGGTTATAAAATTTATATCACGAGAAAGATCATAAAATTTCTTTGAAATGAAACCTTTTTCAAATATTTACCTCCATTTTCTGATTTGTGGTGAATTTTTAAAGATTAATATTTAGAATTTTATTTATTAAATGCTGATCACGTGGTTTCTTTTCTTTTCGTGATACTTTAAATTAATTTTGCGTCACGTGCATAACAACGAAAAAATTGACAAAAAAATATTAAACTACGGAAAAAGATAAAATTGAACTACTAGACTAATTGAAAGGGAAGTTTTTTAAGAATTTAATTCAAATGAGTATGTTCTATGGATATTATACATACAAATTAATTGCAAACATTGACCGTTGTATTTAATTTGAATATTTTCTTCTACATTATTTTGTCTATAAAAATATCCGTTACGATTTTTTTATAAATATTTTTTTGGCATTGATTGTATACATTGACCGTTGTATTTAATTTGAATGTACTCCGTAGCGACGCATGGGTATTCAGCTAGTTTTGTATATAGAGTTAAAAGTTCGAAATAAAAAGAAATAGGAAATTATCTTCTCTCCTTAATTGCAATTCTCCACACTAACTGTAAACATTGTCAATTTATCCCCTTTTAAATTTTCTTCTTCTTTTATTTACCATCACATTTACATTTTATTCAGAATATTTCGAGTTTCCATGTCTGTAATTTTATACAGGAAAAGCGGTGCACAATAGTTTCAATTTCTTAATATCATGGTATTCCTTAAATGAGTTGTAACAAAATAAGTATTAGCTATATATCAGGCCCAGCATTTTGGAACTTATTTTACTTAATCTGTTATTTATCATTAAGTTTTAACGAAAGCAGGTTCATTTGAAATCGTACGGCAAAACTGTCTTATATTCAGAAAAATGGGGATAAATTGACATTTTTAGATATCCAATACTTGAAGTTAAATACATGAATCATTGCTATTTGCCGATAGAGAATATCATTAAATTCAGTATAATTCAATGCAACATCTTTTAGTCGTTTTGATTTTTGAAAAGCTTATGGACGGTTTTTCTAGAAACGGAGTATTTGAACTTATTAAAAGGCTTGCAATAAGTATAAACACTGTATTTTATATTTATGAATTTTTATGAGAGAGACACTAAGTGAATTGGAAGTGATATGGAGCCACTGGACCGTTGCTTACCAAATAAGACACCTTGTAGGAGCTTCTTTTTATAGGGGAGTGGGGATGAGAACTCAACAGTAACTATTTACATATAAAATGAAGTACAATTGAAAGGAATGTAGTATAAGCATAGTATAGATAAAATGGTATATAATGGAGTGATTAGACAATTTAAAGGGATTATAAATGCTAATCATTAAGTTAACACTAGAAATTTTTCTCTGTCAATTTTTTTCTTACTAAAAAGACTGAACGCCGTCATTTTGACGGTTAAAAATAAAATCAAGAATTTAAAATATTTAATGATTTTTTTTAAAAAAATGGTTAAATAATTTAAATTTTGAACTATTTAATACCAATATATAATGAATTAGTATATGTTTAGATATATTTTTATGCAGGTATGCCGAGCAGAGAACCTGGTATGGTTTATCCGTAAAAATGTATGCATAGTTTGTGCAGTCCTTATTTTTCAACACCAATATTTCCGAAGAGCCAATATTTCTGTTATTTGCAAAAGGGGGAAGAGACGAAAAGTGGCTAACATTTTTCCGGTATTATTTTAAAGATTTTTGCCTGGTTTCTATATTGCCGTCAAATTGACGGCTTTCAGTCTTAGAAGGTACACAACAAATTTTCTCCCTCTCTTTACTATCGAATATAATTTTGTAAATGTGTGTGCATATTTCGCGTAAAATTAGAAAAAGTCATAACATTTCAGAAGCCTGAGGACATAAATACAGACATAGCGCTCAATAGTATGTCCGAAACCGTCAAAATGACGGCAGCCGTCTTTCTAGTGTTAATATATGTGCAAATATTATAAATATAATGTTTTAATTAGCAGTTCCAGGAAATCGAGAAAGTCGAAGTAGTATGTTTTATTTACCATTTTAAAGTCAATATCTAAAATTCTTCGGAAACTCTCTCTATGAAATTGTATACAGCATCCTTTCTTCTACATTTTCCTCCTATTGCCTTCGGTGTTTTTGATTCGGAGTAAAAATTCTGAAAATATTGTTCCTTGAAGCAAAAGCTTCGTTGAAAACATGAGTTTTTTTTAGACATACAAAGTAATTAAAAAATTATAAAAGTAATTTTTTATATTTTCATAAATCCTGTTTACAAATTATTTTGAAATCTCACCACTGCGAAAAAGAAGAAAATAATAATATGCAAATAGGGCTACTGGTACGGCAGATGTTTCGTAAACTAAAAATGCTTTAAAATTTCAATTTTAAATTTCTTTGAACCGAAACTTCAGGTTTCAAGCAGTTTGTATGCATATGATTTTTATATAAATGCATATTTGAGAGGGGAAAATTACTACGAAATGCAAACATAAAATTAATGGATTAAAAAAATAAAATGTTGAGTCTCGAACAAATTTAGGCGCAAAATTAATTTTAAAACTCGTTAAAAACTTTAAATGCATGCGCAAATATAGTACCACAGAAAAAAAAATTGAGCATTCTTCGTATGCACCTTCCATGTCTTTTACTTTTATTAAATATACGTTACGCATATATACATACACACACACACATATATAGTGTATATATATATATATATATATATATATATATATATATATATATATATATATATATATATATATATATATATATATATATATATATATATATATATTAAATAAAAACATTATTAAACCTGACAACACCAGTACAATTCATCAACCTGAAAGATGAAGAATCCCCCGGTCATTTATATTCTTCATCTTTCAGGTTGATGAATTGTACTGGTGTTGTCAGGTTTAATAATGTTTTTATTTAATATATAGCAGCTTACGGTTGAGCAGCGTAGCGCAATAGTAAGATTGCCATTGTTCATTAGTTTGATTTCGAGTTATACTTTTGTAAACATATATATATATATATATATATATATATATATATATATATATATATATATATATATATATATATATATATATATATATATATATTTTGCAGTGAGGCAAAGGCTTATGCTGAAGATATTTTCCCATACACAGTACGATATTCGTTGGCTACTTTATTATGGGAACATCCTAAAGGTGAACCAACGTTGCTCTTTATAAGGGTAACAGCACAGTTATAGCCATATCTCAGTCGGATTTTGAGTCCGGGGCCACGCGGTGGAAAGTATGGGACGCTAACATCCATACAATGCGCAAGCCCCATGTGTGCGCTGTTTAGGTTTGTATTTTGTAATTATCCTGCAAATTTAATCACAATACAGAAGTTTGATCTTTTTTTTTATTTTGGAAAATTTTGAATGCAAATTTTATTTTTATTCAAGAACTTTTTATATTAACCTTTTTTTTTCAATATCTAAGGAATGCATAATTGAAAAGTTAAACCCTATTGATGTCTATCAATACTGGGTATACAAAATTTTGCACGTATCATCTACATTTGATTGGACTAACGTTTCACGGCTTATCTCTTCGTTCCCATAACAAGATATTTTTACCATGTTTTTATTAACTTGCATTCTTGTTTGTGTGTTTGTCAAGTACAAATCTTGCAATCGATTTTTAACTAACTTCCCGACTAGCTAGACATTTGAAACTTTTAGAATAGCTCAGAACACGATGACAATGCATTTTTTAAATACTTTTAGCCATCTTTAAGCAGAATTAAATTAATTTTCAGTTATTTTCAGTTAATTTTGTTTTGTAGACTGGTGCAGCCATCTATTGGCCGGAGCGGGAGCGAAAAGTTATATGCAAGTTAACTTCCAATTAACTTCATTTTCTTTCAAGTTGATGGGATAATTCATCAAAAAAATTTAAAAAAAGTATTTATTAATACATAGAATTGTCAAGTTTATATGATTCAACAGAAAATTAAAAAACATGGTATATAAAAAGTTCTTTTTATCTTGTAATTATTGAAAGAATCATTTAACTGGTATATTTTTATAGAAAATCTAACAAAAGCAAACAAACAAACAAAAAGAAAAAAAATCTATAAAAATTTTGTGTTTTAAACAGTCATGTAACTCGCGAAGCAGCTACTGTATTTTACAACTGTCTATTAAGCTTTCCGCTAATGAAGCTCCGAACGAAAACCTTATTAAAATTATGACATAATTACGAGTTAGAAGGAAGGGAAATCCATTACTGTCGCAGAATTTGCGGCGTTATGAACTGCTTCCCGGGAAAGAAGACTATCAGGAATGCTTTTCTGCAGGAATGTGCGGGGTACCAGTATTTATGCATGCAAGCCATCTCACGTATTCCGAAACACAACTTCAGCTCTCGATATTCAAATTCCCGACATTCCTAAAGTGTAAAAGTAATCGTGTAGTCAAAGTAATATTGCGTAATTTGAATGTGAACATTTTATATAAAGCTCCATAGGATTCTAAAAAGTTTCATACTTGAGAAAATTCTACTTAGGTTCACCTCCCCTAATTTGACACAATATGACCAAATATGTGTATTTGCGCTACAGGAACTAATTTATTGTTGAACCAAGAACACCCGAAATTCCTCCACTTCTCCTAACAGCTCGAATTGCAGAATAATGGGATTTTAGAATGAATTTAAGCTTTCTCGTTTAATTTCTTTGCATTTGAAATTTTCTGTACTCGATAAATTTGAAAGACAAAGTGTTTCAACCGTAACAGTTAAAGCAATAACCATTAAGACATAAATATCCGTTTAGTGTTTTAGGAGGAAAAACCTTTAAATTTTTTAACAAAAGTTAATCTTTATCAACTAAAATTTTTGCCTCTTAGGCCGTCTGCACACGGAGCAACTCAAAAGAAACTGATAACTGACTCAAATCACAAAATTTCAAAAAAGACCATTTAGAAATTTTTTTTTAAAGAGATAGTAAGACCGCTTTCATAAGCATCAAATCAAAATGGCGAATTTATTTGGCATCAAGCTTGGATTATAACGCCCTCTGTCCGTGACAAAAATAGTCTTAAAAACTTTTATTTTTATTTTTTATGTGTTAGCGAGAGAGCAATAAATCAGTACGGTGCATAATAGTTTGAATGGTGTTTGATGTTGGGAAACAATGTTACATTAAAACGTCGGGAGTGTATCAGTATCATTATAATTCAATTTTTGTTACATTTTCTGAAGAAAGTTTATTTACACGTCAGACAATGGGGCATAAAATATAAAATTATCAGAACACCGAGTGTATGAGACAACGGATGATAAAACAAAAGGGACTCAGAAATTCTTCCTGTCTCAGCACGGTGAAACGGATTTCAAACATCCTCCACTTTCCTATCTATGATTTTTTTCATCTTTCCTTCTTCCTCTTGCGTGTAACCTAGAGGTGTCGGAAGTAAAGAACTTTCAAACTTCGTAAAATGCTTCTGAAGCGCAGTAGTAATATTGCGCTTTTTCCATTAAAAATTCGATTGTTCTAACCGTGCGGGAATTACTCCATGTTCTATAAGAGCACTATGTACCCGTTAAATATGACCTATACAGGGTAGCTATTTATTTACTGCATTTAAGGCTGTTGTGTATTAACCCTATTGGATTCGCTCACCTTGTAGAAGCTCTGAATGTTATAGTTCACCGCGGTGTGTGGTCGAGAGACGGTCAATAATAAAACTCTTATAACAACTTCAGAGGCAAAAAAATAAAGAGAGACTTGAACATTAAAGTGGCGTGTAAAAGAAAAGCTGTCTGTGTGGCCATTGATAGCGATCAAAAGACTATAAATATTGCAAGATAGATAATGACGTTATTTTATGGCCCACAGTAAAACTTTCAGATAATGGTCAAAGTTGCATTTCAAACGAAAATTATGGTGGAGAAGTGTTTGGTAGACTGGGAACATGAGCAGTGAAATAAGGGACCAGTTGGGGTAGGAACTGCTAAAAGAAAGGCAGCCCGCTGTCCAACGAGAGAAAATGGGGCGGGCCAAAATGGCCCCGGTAAACGGACAACAGCCCCTCCAAGGGGAAAAAATTTTTTCTCTTGCGGTTCCCTGGAGCTCGCACGTTATAGAGAGCCGATTGAGCTGACTCGAAGTCTGGCGGAAAGTCCTGGAAACCGACATGATGCTGCTGCATATGACGTGATGTGGGCCCCTGTCAACGAAATCATTCATTGCTCTATTCTTCAACAGTAGTAAATGCCTCCCGAATGATCCTAGAAATAATTGCTTTGTTCGAATATTTTGTCCTCATGTATTAAATGATAATATGAAGGGGAACCTTATTCTATTATTAATTTCACTTTAAAAGAATTTTTAGCATTGTCGAATAAATGTATGATAAAGGCCGATTCTCTGTGTTTCCTTGCTTGCCCCAACACATGCACGCATCCATTGTTTTGAGGTTCTTTTACAACCTATACACCTCAATGTTAACCTATGGAGAAAATGTGTCCAAGGATTAACGACTTGGATTTAAAGATTTTTAAAAAAAATTGTACTAGAAAAAATTGTAATAGAGAAAAAATTTTTAAACCTTGGGGCAGTTTTTGTTTTTTTAAATGAAAATAATATTTTTAAATTTAAATTATTCGGGGGAAAAACTCTGGTATAGTGTGTTTTAAACGCTCATAAATTCCTTTGATGGACGAAATTTATGAAAGGAATCCTGTTGCGAGGTGCAGAAAAGTTCAGGCTATCTGAAAATACCATTTTTATTGAATTATAAGTATTTATGTAGCTGTAAATAGTAGACACGTTTTCTCCATAGGTTAGGGGCCCACCCCACGCTGCACGTTAATTGTTTATTGGCTATTATTGTGATTTTGGTGTAATGTTAGGCCGGTATTAGGTTTAGTGGATTTGTGATTGCTTTGGTTACTGTGTTCCAAATTACCTCCGACACCTCCACGTGGTGGGCCCTGGGGGACTACTTTTTGGTAGTTCGCTAACGTCGGAGGAGCGTGGGTCGGTAGCATTTTGAGTTTAAGTTCGCAGTTGAACAGTGGGAGCGTTGTGAGTCGTTATGGAGGATTTGAGAATTTTGACTGAGGATATGGTCAAACTTAAGATTAGGGAGATAACTGGTGTTGGAGATTTGGTCATCTTGGTAGAGACTGTCACAATATAAAAATTTGCAAGAAATGTGCTGAAAAAGAACATGGCCAAGAGCCATGCAAGAGAGGGCAGGTTTGCACTAATTGTGAAAATTATGAGAAAAGAACGGGGAAGAAAGTAGACGTGACGCATCTACCAACGGATAGATTATGTGGAAGACATATATTGGAACAAGAACGTGTGATGGAGAGGACAGACTTTGAGTCAAGAGAGGAAGAGGAGGCTTCAAGCGACACGAGAGACGAGTTCTATGGACTTTTGGAAAGGATGAGGAAGAAAAGCCCTGGCTGTTCAATTATTAAGGACCGATCTTCGAGTTGATGTCGGCAACCGCACTAAGGGTGCTTTGTGTTCTTTTAGTTGTTAATTCGACTTTGTCTGTATTGGTTTTGTGCTCGAATGAGAGCATGTACTTGTTATTGTAACTAAACTAATTTGTTTTGGTTTGCAGCACGGGCGGTGCTTGCTTTTATATTTATTAAAATAATAAATTAGGTTGAAGGATATATTTGGCAGAGTGGTGGCTGCGTGCTTAAAATTAATGTTTAAATTTTGTTTAGGTGGCTCTGACTTCTGGATGATATGCTTGTAAGACGACATGGATGTGATCGGTGTCATGTGGCGCTGACTGGAAGATTGGGGAGTGAAGTGCTCGGTGTCACGGCCCGGGACCTGGGCCAGTGGAAGGAACTGTGGAGCCTAGGTTGAGGGGGTTGCCGTCATGGCGACCTGAGTCAGGAGTTAGCTTTTTTGAGCTGATACGCGTTATAACGCGTGGGGGGCCGTGATGGTTAAAATACTTTCTCCATAGGTTAACATTGAGGTGGGCGAATCCAATAGGGTTAGTACACTGCAGCCTTAAGGTATATAAGTTTATATTTGACTATGGGTATAACAGACTAAGGGTAAACTTTACTTTTAAACTATGAATTTGCAGAAAAAGCAGTCGCTAGGATAAAAAAAAACCAACCTTACCACCAACGTAATATTAGGGTAAGACTCCAACTTTAAGTATAAATGAATCATTCTATTTTTGAAAAAAGGAGCTACTTTACCCACTATCAACCATCGGAGAAGAGTAAAAGGAAAATTCCCTCGAGATAACCTTTTTTCCCCCTTTGAATGAATGGAGAGTGTCAAACGGCTGTCCATTAGAAAGGAGAACTATATATTCGCAGTAATTTTCTTCAGAATTTTTGTTCCGAATAGTTTGGTTCAAAAGCATGATATTTTAATGTTATAATTTCAATTTCCATATAAATGTGTAAGGTTTACATAAGATTAGATTCACAAGAATCGAACTTTCAAGTGAATATAGATGCCGCTTAAGATATGCTAATTGCGGCATACGCGGTTGGTATAAATACCAAGCAGCTAGATTGAAGAAGGGTTGACGAAGCGAAAGGAAGTGAAAGAAGTTTGCGAGCAGCCGCTCGAGTCGTTTTAGCTAGGTTGATGCTAACCTACGTGATTTCGTGTTAGACAGTTAGACGAAATCTATTTAACGTTCTGTGGCCTAAGTTTACGTAGCAGCATTGCTGGTCGACTTTTAAAAGTATCTGTGAGTATCCTCAAGTTATATTTTCATTGCATGAGTAGTTATACAAGTGAATATATTGAATTGTAATTCCCTTGCATGAATGCTATATATACCTCGTACTAGTAGTACGCATTACTTACGTTGAAAAGAAAAAATATATATGCAGATACTTGAATAAACATTGTTGTTATGTAAGAATGGTGTTTGAATGAAATTATTTAGAGTACCACTTCAAGATATACATACCCAAAGGTAGGGGTGAAGTGCATAATTCTCTATAAATGTTTTGATTTGTTTCTTGCATTTTGAGTAGAAATATGTTTTGAGAGAACATCGTAACTATCCGTCTAATCTTTTCGCATATTTTTTTGTCCAAATTGGAAAAATTAACAGTTTTACCAACATACTTCGAGGGGGTTGTTTTAATTGAAATGCAATGTAGTATATCTGAATGTCGTATTTACGTTGTTCAGTTGCTTGAGAGAACTGAAAAAAAATATGAAATCGAAACAAAAATCCGTAAAGATTTAAATTGTAGATGGAATGTTGATAGAAGAATGTTTAGACTGAAAATGGTAAAGTTCTCAACTGAATGCCATAGACTGAACAATATTCGATTTTAATACATGTTGGTGTTTTTGTAGTGATTTTCCAATGTGGGGCACTTGTCAATTAAGACATTTGCACTTTAAATGCTAGAATCATTGGTGGATTTCAATGGGATATTTTTATAGGTGAACTAACACCACCTCCTGATGTCACCTCAATTTTGACCCAGTACCCCCTGAGGGGGCGACATCTGAGGAGGGGGTAAGCTCGTACTTTCTTCCACCCTCTCTGACGTCATAGGAGTTTCCGGTCTATGGATTTAACATGCCCATATCCGGCCTAGACACGTAGGTATTTGATGGCTTTCGTCGGGATTCGAACTCAGCCCCCCCCCTCTGAGTCCTACGCCCAACGTGCTACTACTAGGCTACCTCGGACCCCTATTTTGATCCATCCCTGGTATACAACCATAACATTCAATTTTACTCTCTTGCAGCGAGTTTGCCTTAAATAAATAGAAATCCTCAAAATAAACATTAAGGGGGCAGAGGACCTTGAAGCTCGACGAAAAGACTATAAATATGGCCTAGTTCTAACCACAAAAACTCAAATAATTTTAGGAGAACAAATTTTCTTTCTTTATACATATAAAGTACATATCTTTAAATATATCAGATATAAAAATAGAAATTATAAACCGATAAATAATTTCCAAATTTGCAGTTTAGAATTTTATATGATTAACTGCTAATTTTGAATTTGTGTGCAGCATTACTTTTAAACTATCAAAGGAAACTGATAAAACTACACTCATATGTATATTCTATGGTACTCTACATTTTAATTCCAGAAAAATGAGCTATTCTCGAATACTTTTTTATGTGGGAAAATTATGCAAATAACTGTGATAATTCTTGAAGTTTTCCAATTTTATGCTCAATTTTTAATTTAAATAATATTTATTACAATTTATTTGGTTTTATATTACAGGTAAATATATATTACAAGTGTATTCTGACCATTGATTATTTTCTGTAAGCATATATCTGAATTTTATGATGCGTGCAGCACTTTGACTTTTAATCACCAATTAATCATATAAAATTATAAACTGCTAATTTGAAAATTATTTATAGATTTGTAATTTCCAATTTTAAATGTGACCATATTTAAAGATATATACTTTATATGTATAAAGAAAGAAAATTTCTTTTTCTAATATTATTTGAGTTTTTGTGGTTAGAATTAGACCATCTTTTCGTCGAGCTTCAAGGTCCTGTGCCCCTTTAATATACTCGTATCTCGGCAGTTCCATTATACTGACTTCGGGAGGTAGAAAAATGTCAACTGTACCATATTTGAACTAGCATTGAAAAGCGCGTCACAAGCAATTGTCATAAAGAACGTACTAACAATCTTTTTCAAAAAAAGTGCCCGAGAATTGTTGGACACTACAAAATTAAATTTTAAAAAAAATTATAAGTACGAACCGGGTGTTTGAAGGATGCCTGACTTACAAAAGTGCTAGATGTTTCGTTTCCTACAATTTTATACCAAAAAATTTGATAGATGGCGCTAGGTGTCAAGGACTTTGGCAAGAGATTCAGAAGAGCGCTATAGACATGGCGACTGTACAGCAGAAAACAATGTGAGTTTTATGGCTCGCAGAACTTAAATCTGTCATTAAGGTTAAAAGACGTTATCGTTTGGAATATGTATGTCAACCTCCATCAACGAATGCGATTAAGAGATGGACGAAACAGTTCAAAGAAACCGGCAATGTGTTGCATCATCTCGGGGGCGGTAGGCCTAGCGTAAGCTATGCCACAGTTGGTGCAGTCTGTGAAAGTTTACGCCTAGACCCACGAAAAGCACTCGTAGAGCAAGCAGAGAACTGCAACTTCCAAAATGGTCCAATTCAGTGGCCTCCTCGATCGCCAGATTTAACCCCCTTGGATATTTTCATGTGGGGTTACGTCAAAGATATTGTTTACAGGAGTATGTGTCGTAATGTAGAGGAACTCAAACAGCGAATCACAGCTGCTAGCTGCTATTCATTCCATAACTCCTCAGATGCTTTCAAATACTTGGAATGAAATCAAATATCGTTTAGATCAGTGTGGTCCAACCCGCGGCCCGCAATTGATTTTTGTTGGCTTTTGCCCTTCTTACTAGAAAAATATTTTAGTGCGAAAAGTTTAATTACGAAAGTGCTTTTTCTGCTCTCGAACAAATTAAATCAAAAACGAGAAATCGAATTGAAAGTGCTTCACTGGAATCGAGCCTGAGACTTTGCCTTACTGAATTTACAGTGGACATTGATAAACTTGTATCAGAAAAGAATCTCTCAGGTGGCGCCCGGTATTCCTTTACTTGTATCAGAAAAGCAGTGCCAATCATCACATTGATTTCTCGACTGTAAAATGAAGTGGTATATTAAACTAGTATATTAAACTTCTTTTAATATAAATTTTAATAAAAGTTTTTGAATGCAATATGTAATTCCTTTTTTTTCTGGAATGGCTCTGGCCCTCACATTCCTATACTAAAATTTGACTGGCCCTCGGGTAAATAAAGCAACCACACCAAAAAAAGCATTTCAAAGCACCAAAAAAAGCAGTGGGGTCCAATAAAGTTGGACCACACTGGTTTAGATGATGTACGAGCCACCAAAGGACCTCATGTTTAAATCTATTAATTTTGTTATGTATGTAATTAGTTAACAATTAAATTTTAATGCTACTGTGTTTAGAATTTTTTTAATTTAATTTTATAAGTGTCCAACAATTCTCGGGCACCCTGTATATTTATACTCCTATAATCTTCTTCAACTTCTGCTAAATAAATTTCATCGTTCTGAAGTTGTTGTCTGTGTTGCATTCGGTAATTTTGCCTCAATCTTGACATAAAAATTTCATCGCATGATATCATAATGAAGAAACTCAAAGTACAGGATGCGGCAGAATGGACTCCCACATTTCAAAAGGTAACAAAAAACGAACGAAGCAATTAACAGAAAAAAACTTTATATTTTCTAAAAGTACTAACAGTTTAATTATTTTTCCACACGATTTTGAAAATAGCATCTCTCAGGTGGCGCCCGGTATTTGCGATGCACTGCAGAAGCCATTCTTTAAAGTTTTCCATAACTTTGTTGGTAATCTCTTGGAAATTGGTGATAACTTCCTCACCAGTAGTCGACTCACGGATTCGTTGCACAGTTTCAGGTGTACTAATTCCGAGGACGACCCCCTTGGTTTCCTTGGTAATGCAGACTCTTTTTTTCTCACGTTTGAAACCCATCGCAGGATTGTTTTTCGATCAGGAACGGCATCATTTGCATAGAGCTCGAGGAGCGTCTTAAACGCCCTCTGTCTCGCGGTTACAGAATCATTGTTTTTAAAGAACGTCTTTATAGCGCGACCACGATGTTTACCGTACCAACTCAAGGTGTCTACTGACAACTAGAAAATCCAACTGAACTGTGGCCATCTTCAGCGCCGCTCCCACTCCGTTACCAGTGACCTTCAGAAATGTGAGTCCATTCTGCCTCACCCTTAAGTATAGGCAGTGGTGGGATTCAAATAAATTAACAACAGGTTCTATGTCCTACTGACCATTTTAAGTATACCAAAAGATATACCGAAAGGTAGTTTAATAATTCATGCATAAATTACTCAAATAACAACAATAAAAGAGGTACACAAAACTAGATTATGTTTTAAGAAAGAGTTTTAAAATGTTAAATGCCTGACAAACTATTATTGAAGATATTTCCATCTTGCTGTTTGATTGGCGTCCTCACTTGCAATTTTCTTTGCTTTTATCATAGGCTATGTGATTTATTCTTAACAATCTTTGCTCTGTATGAGTAAGATTCCATTCCTTTCCGATTAGATTGGACCAGCCGCCCGGTGTAGGGTAGATTTATTTAAAAAAAAATGTTTGTCCTGTGAACGATGCAGCTGGCGCTTATTAGCAAACGGTTCGCAAAACCGATACCCACATTAGTATACTACCGATACCTACATTAGGTACCTACATTAGGTTCGTTACATTTCACCGATACCTACATTAGGTATCGGTTCTACAGAGCCGGTGCGAACCGGCTGAATCCCACCACTGAGTATAAAGTATTAATTTCAAGAATTTAAAAACATAGAAAATTAGAATTTGAAATTTTGCTCGAAGACGTAATTTTTCCACGATATAGGTTGCCACGGAAAAATAATAATAAAAAGAAATCCCCGGTTGACTCCGCTTACAACTGTATGTTTTCGCTTTATGCAATTCCAAGGCCAATATTTAAAAAAAAAATCTATACTTTCAAACGATCTTTTGTTCGCTTCAATTACTGTTGCAGTCTCGTTCACTGCGTACATTTCAAGTATCGCGAGATCTCATGGTTAATAAAATTTACCCATATTTCAGAACTTAATTTGTCTAAGGTTAAGATAGTCTCATTTTTCTTTTTCTTTTTTAATTTTTTTAAACACTGTTCTGCTTTTACTCTTTTTTCTGACACTGATGGTTCGATTTTTTTCTTTCCTAGAACTTCTATTTAATGAGGTGCATCAGTTGACATCTAGATAATCAATCCAAGTGTTAGTCACGGGGAAATTTCTTTTCAATATTTTTCAATTCACACATTAGCCAATGCATATATATATATATATATATATATATATATATATATATATATATGTATTGTATATTACGATTGACATTTTTAATAAATAGCACGTAATTTTTAAAAATTATAAATTATCCGTATTTATTTTCATTAAATTATTAATATCTATCTATAGGAAAATTAAATTTCTTATTGAGAAAATCAAATGGAGACCTTAAAAAAAAGAAAAAAACAGCTTTGCATTTAAAGATCGATTTTCGAATAGGAAAAACAGATTTTATAAACATGCATTTACTATTCTGTGAATAAATTTAAAAAAAAAACACCCACAACGAAATTCTCCACAGCTTAAAACTGAGACTGAAAACTTGCGAGGATAACTGATGCCTTTAAGCCGCTGTTAATAGTAGACAATATATTAAACGGGAAAATATGGCTTTAATATTTTTGAACAGTGGCAGGGAAATATTAAAAAGAGAAACTCAAAGGAGAATAAAAATAATTTTTTAAAAATTAATCCTAACTCGTACCAGACCGGATTAAAGAGTGGGTTTCAAAGAGAGTGTGACAGAAAAAATATGATGCCTTTTATTCTCAGGAGGAAATATTAGTGTTTATATCCAGGGCCCGAGGTAGCCTAGTGGTAGTGCGCCGACATTTGGGCACCGAAGGTGCTCGGTTCGGATAAAAGTCACAGCTGTTCATTAAAATGCTTTTAAGATGCACTTAACACTATTTATTGAGTTTTGTTATGAATCAATAGATGAAAGCAGCTATGGGTTATCGTATTCCAACTTAAAATAAAAACAGCAAAAAATAGTAGTTGAGAGGTTTTGGAGTTTAAGTATCGATTAGCAACAACAGCAGGAAATATCCAATCATCACTTTTTTTGTGCTTTATCAACTCGTAATGAAATGACTCCGAATTTTAGTTAAATATTTTGTAGGTGTTATTATTTGTAATGGCGATACTTACTTTTAATTTTCGATGTCTTAACATATGCTGTGTGAAAGGAAGAAAAATAGTGCTCACCTGCAAATGAAAATAAGAAACGGCATCACAGAAACAGTTAACACGTATCAAGAACAATCTGACGGCATAAAAGAAACTTATACAGTGGTACCTCCGAAAAGCGGACAGTCACGGGACCAAAAGTTTTGTCCGTTATTAGTAGATGTCCGCTATTGGGGAGGACAACCTTGTTATAAATAAAGTTTTTGCACTTCTGTTTGACATTTGATTGAAAATTACGGCTGCAGTTTTAATTAAAAAGGAAAAATGAATTAAGTAAGAAAAGAATAACTATTTACTACTTTACCTTTTAACTGTGGCTAATCCTTTTATCTTGCATTAAATAATCCCAAAATACAATATATTGGAGCTAAATTATTTTAATTACTACTGAAAAATTTGTTAATAAAGTTTCATTTCTCTTTTTTTACACTGCAAACTTGTTTTTCAGGGGGAATCTTCATAAGATTTAGCTTTGCTTGTCCCTCCGAATCTTCATTGTTCAGAAAGAACTGTTTTAATTGTTCGCTGTATTTCAGTACTTCCGAATAATCTTTGATTTTGCAGTCTTCCATTGGCAATTCCTCATCATCATCCTCAGAAAGGGCCAGTGCTTCAGTGGTGTCCTGATAAATGAAATTGGAAACATGAAGGTTTTCTTCCTCAATGGATAAATCGTCGTCGATCTTGACATACTCTTCTACGCTGACATTTGAATCCAAATTGGCTACTAGATCAGCAAGTTCTTTTCGATTTTTTCAATAGTACTGTCAGTTGTCACTTCGCTTATACTCAAAAATCCCGCCTTCTTAAAACATTTTAGAACGCACTCAGGTTGCACCTTTTTAAGGACTGGCGTAGTCCAGGAAATTGCATCTAAAACAGATACCTATTTTGCCAACTCTTCGCTGGATTTACAGGAGATAATCTGTGAAAGCACATGTCTCAGAAGCAGCTTTCTGTATCGTACTTTAAAGCTGCGGATAATTCCCTGATCAAATGGCTATAGCATCGAAGTGGTGTTAGGAGGCAAGAAAATTGAATTAACACTTTTGAGCTTTAAATCATCAGGATGGGAAGTAGCATTGTCCATGAACAGAAGGATTTTTCTCTTTTGTTTTTTCATTTTGTTGTCTAACTCCACCAGCCAATCGCTCATTATCTCAGCGGTCATACACGCTTTCTTATTTGACTTCCACGAAACACTAAGTTTTCGTACATCAATATTCTTCAAACATCCAGGCTTCTAAGGAAACATCTAGGCTTTGTAAAGACGCATAAGCGTATATTTTTAGCTTGCTTTTTAAAATAATTTTGAAGTGTTTCCCAAAATAATTGAAAGTTTTTCAAAAATACCTGTCCGCTATTCGGAGTGTCCGCTATCCAGAGGGAATAACATGGATTTTCCTATATAAAAGGACTGGGACTCGTAAAAATATCCGTTAATTAGAGGTGTCCGCTATTCGGGAGTGTCTGTTAAGGGAGGTAACACTGTATATATATATATATATATATATATATATATATATGGTTGCCCAAAATTCACTGAAGTGGTAATTTTGATAGAAAACAGAGGTTTGTAATAAAAAATTGTAAATTTTTTATTGATTTATAAAGTATACAGTATAGGGCTATGTATGGAATATTTTTAATAACCCTGAACTTTCAGATGTCACGTTGTTTTTTTTTTTTTTGTCGGCAACAATTTATCACACAAATGGCGCAAAATTCAAATCTTGAGTGAATTTTGTCACACATTATATACAGTTGAACTTCGATCCATCGCTTTTGAAGGTACCTATTGCACTAAAACAGAGGTGGGGAACCTTTTTACCATTAGAGGCCACATGTAAATTAGGTAGTAATAAAGGAGGCCGCATAAGTTGATGTACCTATAAATGCAACTTTTATGAAATTATTATAGTTAGGTATAGTTTTAACAATTTGGTGCATTATATAGAAAAATAACAAAAAAATTAAGTCCTTATTTGTTTATTATTTGACATAAAAAGTTAAAATATAAAATATTTTTGTATTCACATAAGGGTAAAAACTTGTTATAACATTAATCATTAATTTTTTTTAATAAAATTATTAGATTCATAGATACTGCTGTAATTTTTTATATTTCACTGTTGGTATTTTTATTTATGTAAGCACACACACACACAAATACATACATACATATATATATATATATATATATATATATATACACACTGAAGTGCCACTGAATTAGGGATACCTACCTAGTAACGAGTTGGGCCTAATCTGGCCTTGATAACGGCTGCCACACGACGAGGCATAGATTCAACAAGTTTCTGGAAACGTTCCACGAGAATGGCTTGCCAAATATTGGCTAAAGCTGTCCATAATTCAGTAAGGTTCTTTGGTGCTGTGTGATGGCCTTTCACGCCTTGTTCCAAAACATCCCAAAGATGCTCAATAGGATTTAAGTCTGGGCTTCTAGGTGGCCAATTCATGACAGAGAAGTCAGAGGAATGCTCATCCAACCAGCCAGTAGCCAACCGGGACTTGTGAGAGGTACAGTTATCTTGCTGGAAAACTCCATTACCGTGCGGATAACAGAACAGCATAAACGGATGGAGGTGATCACCCAGCAACTCTACGTACCGAATTGCATTGAGGGAGGTTGGTACACGCACCAAAGATCCCAAACTGTGCCACGAAAAAACACCCCAGACCATGATTGAGCCACCATGCCCTTGTACAGTTCCAGCCAGGCATGCAGGATCCATGGCTTCATGAGCCTGACGCCATATTCTTAGCCTCCCGTCGGCGTTAAGCAGTCGGAATCGATACTCATCACTCCATGCTACTCGTTTCCAGTCCTCTACACTCCAGTCTCTGTGCTCTCTTGCCCAGGCAAGACGTGCAGCCCGATGGCGAGTATAGAGCATTGGTACTCTCGTATGTCGACGGCTCCCGAAACCCATACGGTGAAGCGAGCGTTGCACAGTCCGTTTACTGACTGTACGACTGGCACCGTCATTAAACTGGGTGGTAATTTGAGCTAATGTTTGGCTTCGCTGGCTACGTACAATACGCCTGAGCCGTCTCTCACCACGCACTGTCAAGGCTAATTGTCCTTTGCAGTTTGCCCGATCGCTAGTTTTTTTTTCCCCATCCATGTATTCTTGGTATACTCTTGACACTGTCGACCTTGAAAATCCTAGCTATCTGACGATTTCGGAAATTGAATGGCCCATGAGTCGCGCACCTACGATTTGTCCGCTATCGAAGGCATCTAAATCAGGCAGTTTACCCATACTGGCAATTCCAACAACTAATTCAGAACAACCACAGCACGCGCTATATATGCAGTTACCACAGCGCCCTCACTTGCGCATACATGATGCGCAGCGCTACACAATTTGCATAGGATTTGCTATCCCTAATTCAGTGGCACTTCAGTGTATATATATATATATATATATATATATATATATATATATATATATATATATATATATATATTCATCCATATTTTTAAATTTTAATAAACAACTACATATTTAAATACCATTTCAAATAAAAATAATAAAGTAGAAGTATTTTTAAATAATTTTAACATTATAAAGAAATACAATAGAAAAATAATAGTATTAAACTATAAATAACTGACATAAAAACAAATCCTAAAATAATTTTAAAATTAGATGAAAAATTTAAGTTTGTGGTATATTTCCAGATTTCTATTGTATCCTTTTTAGCGTCAAAAGGGCTTCCGTTTTTAAAAGAACAGCATTCCTTTATTTAAATTAAAAACAAAACAATTCCAAAAATACTTCCAAACTTAAATCTTCCTGTTGCCATTCGTGCAGAAAAAATAATACGTTTTAACGTACATGGAGTCAGTCACAACAATAATAGTAAGAAAATAGTTTTTGTGTAGAGATCATATAACATGTCTGGTAGTATTGTTAACAAACTCTGAGCAATAAATTACATATAAAGTGTAGCTAAAGTATCATATAATCAAGGTAAACGAAGATCATTTGGATAAATATACAATTACAGCGACTTTAGACAACAATTTCAAAATGTCAACTTTATTTTGGCCGACACTGTGCATACATTCATGGCGTTCTTTATTTAATTCCATTGATTTGGAAATTGTTGTAATCTATATAGTTAAATATTAATTAATACAAGTGCTAGCTTTTATGAAGGCCGCACAAGAAGATCACGGAGGCCGCGCGTTCCGCACCTCTGCACTAAACGATAAATGTGGAAAAACTATAGATGCGGGAACATAACAAAGAAATATTATCATCAGGACTAGATCATATCAACGACACATACGGGAAAACGATTATTCGGGGAACGAACGATCGAGGTTTATCCTGAGTATGTATGTATATATATATATATATGTGTGTGTGTGTGTGACGCCCTGTGGTGTAGTGGTTAAAAGCCTCAAGCTGCCACACCACAGGTCCAGGGTTCGACCCTGCGACTGGGCAAGGTCGACTCAACCTTTCATCCCTTGAGTGGGTTGATAAAAAAGAGAGCCAAGCATGCTTGGGACTAAACTCTGGAAATCCCACGTCAGTTTCACCACCTGACTGAGAGATGTGCTGTATGGCACCCCTAGCCCACGGTCAAGAAAGCGCAGATGGGCACCGCCGGCCTTGGTCCAGAGTAGACTGTTGCGCCATGAGTTTCTATATAAATATATAAATATATATATATATATATATATATATATATATATATATATATATATATGCATGCGTGTGTGTGAGTGATATAATCCCGTATCTTCTCTTTCTGTGCCCCGGTAAGTCCGGTAGTCACTACAGCTAATGCCTTCGCAATGTTTTCTGATAAATACAGTTATTTCAGTGGATAATGACTCTGATCTCTTCTCTGGCTCCACGACTAGGCTTTTCCTTCAATATTCAATCAATCTTAAGTGTTTCTCCTATAAGTTTTTTTTAAAATGAGTACGCAGCTATTCTCCTTCAAACAATCGACTGCTTTATGTATGTGACCAATGCTTCTACTTTCATCCTTCATCCATGATGTATGTGATTATTATCACTCACACACACGCGGTGAAAAGCTATCATCAGAGTAATTTTCTGTCCAACAACTTTCTCTTGAGTTGACTCTTTGGATGATCGATTTAGGATTTGGTTGATTGATCAACATTTAAGGTTCCGTTGCATGACAGACAAGATGGCAAGAGGAGAGGGTTGAAGGGATATTTTTCACGACGGCAAATAAATTTCTTCCTTCGATAAGTGCTAGGAAACAAACGCTATCTTACTGTATGTCCCAGAACATAGTCGATTGTATTTGAAAAATGAAAACTATATAACATGGAAACAAAGTAACAAATAAAAAATTGTTGTAAACGAGGGGATTTTTCAAAGCTTACAGCCTGTGGACTTGGATAGGGTATTTCATTTTGAGGACGTTTATCCGATTTGATTATTTTGATTCTTATAAGCGGTTGATTCTTATAGCCGAAATTTAGGTTTTTGGACAAGAACACACACACCTATATATACATATATTAGATAATTTACCATAAAATACTCTTTAATTTACATTAATTATCTTCTATTAAAATTATTTTTTATAGTTTTAAAAGTACAACTTAATTTTTAGACCTATAAGTAGATACACATAATTATAGTAAGAGAAGAAAAAAAAATACAATATTTGTTACAAGTTACAACATACCTGCTTAACAGTTTTAACATTTCAACTGCAGGAAGAGACCAAGAAAAAGTTTTCTACGGTAGTTTGACGTAATGAAGTTTTCAGGAGTCTGTTTATCTCTTTCAATACTTATAGTCTCAGACGAAGATTCACCTTCTAGCTTACGTTTCTCGGTTTGATAACGTGCTGAATCTACTAATGTCGCGTTTGCCTGAATGATAGTGGACACTTCGCCGAAGATTTATGTGTTTTAGGGTCCAAGATGCCGCAACCAGGATGTGGGAGGTGGGAAAAAAGAGTTTCTATTTGTATTTGTCAGTTGAGAAATGTGAAATTGGACTCGGACGAGTAAAGATGCCCCCTGGTCAAGCTAATAGGACAGTGTTGTGGTAAAGCACTTATAGGTTAAGGGGGAAACTATTATGTTATGTCTAATAAAGAAAGGGGTGAATTTTACGACTATATTCCATCCCATCTTATCAATCTTTCTTAAAAAAAAAGAAAGAACTTCGTGCCTTTGAGGGTTTAAGTAGCCTTTTTTGGAAAAATGAAAGGACAGCGAAGAGTGTAAACTAATTCTTAAAACCAGCGGATTGATTCTTTAAAGCGAAAATTTTAACATGGAAATAATACATTTGTTTTTGTTTTCGCGATATTGATTGTTATAAACGGATCATTCTTATAACCACTGATCACTATAAGCGGTGGTTACTGTATATCTGTGAGCGCAACACACATACAGATCTCGCATTTCAGAACAGTGTCTTCTTCAAAAAGTAAAATTAAAAGGTAATGCCTCCCCATTTTTAAAAAGATTTTTTTTTAATTCCGCTTTTTATAAGAAACCTGAAATACCTGAAAACACCAAGAAAGACAAGAGATATCACAACAAAATTTATTTTGTAGATAACATGTTGACCAAGTATCAAATGATTAAATTTATAGACTTCTGTGAAGTGTGGTTCCTGCCAAAATCAGTAGCCAGAGTAGCCGCCATTGTTGGAGATCACCGCTGCCACACGCCTCGGCATTGATTCAATGAGACTTTGGATGAGTTCTTGGGATACAGCAGACCAAGCAGTTTCCACACGTTGCCAAAGTTGATCTGCTGTGGCAACTGGGGATGGAATCTGGGTCAATCGTAGAGCAACCATGGACCACATGTTTTCTATCGGATCCGGAGAGCGAGGCGGCCAGGGAAGCAATTCAATCTGGCGATTGACGAAGAACCGTTGGACAATGCGTGCCAGGTGTGGTCGCGCATTATCCTGTTGAAATATGGCTGTGGGCAAGCCCTGAAAGTAAGGAAGGACAACTGGCTCCAACTCCTCGGTGATGCAGTGCTGGCTGTTTAAAGTACCGGCAATGCGTACTAGAGGTGTGTGAGAGTGATATCCAATACCGCCCCATACCATAATACCCGGTGCAGGACCAGTGTGGCGGTGCATAACGCAGCTGTTCAGCATCCTCTCTTCACGGTCGTGGTGTTGCAGACCATCGTGGTGTTGCAGACAGAAGCGTGACTCGTCAGTAAAGACAATTTCATTCCATTCTGCCGTCCACATCCTTCTGTCATCGCACCATTGGCGGCGGAGACGTCTGTGGTTCTGCGTCAAGGGTAGACAAAGCAATGGACGTCTTGCGGACAGACCACTCTTCTGTAAACGGCGTCGAATGGTACGCACAGACACTGGATGATGCGTTACAGACTGCATGTGCTGTGCTATGGTTCGTGATGTGACTGAGCGATCCGTCACTGCCATGCGCACAATTTGCCTGTCATCACGTGAAGTGGTGCGCTGAGGTGGATGCGATCAAACACGCCGGTCCGTCGTACCCTCCTGCATCCAACGGTCACATATCCGCATTACAGGTGTTTGGTTTCGTCCAACACGACTACCGATTTCCCTGAAAGATAATCCACAATCTCCGTAGGCCACTATCCTTCCTTTGTCGAACTCGGATACTTGATCAAAAGATGATCGCTGTTTTCGACGAGGCATAATTGATCGTTTTTTTGAAAAACCCCAAGAAAAACACAATTGCCGAACTTGAAATCGTCGAAATCTCCAAGCCTTAAATAGCGTTTTGAAGTGGCGCCACAGGCGCGCGTGATGTGCGTCCGCGCTGAAATTCTAATCATTTGCATATCTCACCTCCGCTAATGCATGCTGTAAATTTCATGTTATTTGCGTGTTTCCTTCAGGGTGTTGCATTTACAGTGGCCAGCAGTGTAGCTGAATTGCGGATTTCATGTTTTTACTCTTTAGGAATGAACAAGGAATGCGAAATATCCCATTATTTATGCTGCTATATTTTTTATATCTTCTTTATCAATAGTAGCTTCAGCATGCATTATGTAGATAAATTTTAAATTGCTTCTCAGGAATTTTAAAGAATTGTATTTTGAGAGAATTCATTGAAAATAACCTTATCTTTTACGGGTAAAAGAATTCTTTTACTAAGCAATTTTTACAAAAGGGAAAATATTTTAAATTTTAAAAAAATCTCGAAGGTAATTTAATGAAAATAGAATAAAGGAACGCTACGCAAAATTTCATTAAAGTACCAATCAGGAAATTTTGGATATATTTTTTTAAAGCGAACAAAGCAGGAAAAATTCCATTCTGAGATAGTCTTTAACCACATTACCGTCAGGTTTTTTCCCCTTTAATGTAGCTAACATAAGCATGTTTTTCTTAAAATTATTTATTTAAGCTTTTCCAAAAAATTATTTTACCTCCATTTATTTTATTAAATTTAGTAAAAGTAAAATGTTTTTACTTGTCATTTTTTATAATAATTTTCATAATTAGCATGAGTGGTAAGCTCATTTTAGATCCCCACTCACTATCGCCAGACACACTAAGTCATAATTAAAAATAATAATATAAAATTATGTACTATATTTTTCCGGACAAAACCACTAAGTTAATCTAATCGAAAGTTCAGCAATAAATTGACAAAGCTTCTGTTACAAAATGTCAATTTACATCACACATACACACATAAGAACGAATAAATTACTGCCTCACTTCACAAAAATTTTCATCCCAAACATTTCTGATAGAATAATAACACTCACCAACATAACATGCAAACGATACAATCTTGAAGTTAACTCATCCTGTAAACCATCTTTAGAAGTGCATTAACCGACAGTTAATGAGATACTGCTTGTTAATTTTTATGATTCTTTCTTGCCACCTGCTCGTGCGTTATATACGGGTTAGAGATGTCGGGAGAGTGGTTTAAGCGTGTATAATATGTGTTCGTTTGCATGAGGTGGTTGAGTTCAAATGTTGAATCTGGCAATGTAATCATACAGAAGAAAGGCGTACTTTGTGTTGTTTGAACCACTCATTTGCCAAATCAGTTAAGTTCATAAAACAAAAAGTGGAGAAAAGTGATAAAATAATTAATATATATATATATATATATATATATATATATATATATATATATATATATATATATATATATATATATATATATATATATATATATATATGTATATACAGTTCCGTAACTGACTGACTGACAGACAACGCACAGACCAAACCGCTGGACATAAAGGGCTTATAGTGTATTCTTCTTATAGTGTAGGGGTGCACAAAGAGATATTTTTGAAAAAAAAATTCTTAGAGTTTTTAAAAATAAAATTTTTATGCTGGTTTTGTACTATTCTTTAAAGTTTCCATTTAAAATAACAATCCGAGGGTTATAAAATTTATATCATGAGAAAGATCATAAAAATTCCTTTAAAATGAAATCTTTTTCGAATTTTTACCTTCATTTTCTGATTTTTGGTGAAGTTTTAAAGATTAATTTTTAGAATTTAATTTATTAAATGCTGACCACGTGATTTCTTTTCTTCTAATTTTGCGTCACGTGCATAACAACGAAATAGACAAAAAACTTTTTTCTTGCTAATGCGGCAGACGATTGGACATTATCCAAAAAATATTAACATACAGTAAAAGAAATGTTCCTCATACTGTACTACAGTATATTAACTGTACTATATTATTTAGTATGTTCTATTAGATTTAATTTGAATATTTTCTTCTAAATTATTTTGTCTATAAAAATATCCGTTACGATTTTTTATAAATATATTTTTTCGTTTTTTTATATCAATTGCATGCATTGATCGTTGTTTTTGTTATAAATATATTTACATATATTTTTGGCATTAATTGCATACATTGACCGTTGTATTTAATTTGAATGTACTCCGTAGCGAAGTACGCGTTTTCAGCTAGTATATATATATATATTATGCCTCTGAAAATATAAATTCAAATAAACATTGTATAATGTAATATTGCTGATGTAACTTTTATCTAACCTTTGCTTGATGTAACTTATATATAAAATCTATAAGGCAGAATATCCTAGGAGTAATCATTATTATTATCACAATTTTCGTGTGAATAAGGAACTTGATCGATTTGGGAAGTGAAAAAGAAGTAATAACGTCCAATTCAGTCTTCAGATTATTTTTTCACTACAAAAAAAATGAAATAATTGTTCGATAATTTACAAGTACTTACTTCTGTAGCAGTTAGACTGTAACTGACTCATTTATTTTCATCCTTTTTTTATGAAACAATACTAAACGATTGAATTGCATTATCCCAACGAATTACATTAGAGTATGGACTTAACTTGATTGGCTTCTTGAAAAAGTTACTTATCAGTCGATGGCCAGAAATAGTGTTGTCATGGAGTGGTGTTCATCCTTATTATTTGCGAAATTTATTATGAATCTTAAAAAGTTAGGAGTTAGTCAAGTTCCTTGACACTAAAATTTCAAAAATTTCAAAAAACGGGCTTAACCGATTTGGCTGGTGAATGGTTCATTTGAACCTAAAAGCTTTATAGTACAGTAAAACCTCGTTTATCCGTCCCTCGTTGATCCGGATCTCCGGATAATCCGGATCAGATTTGTAGACTTTTTTTTTATTTAATATTCATATTTGATAATTGTTAACTATGATAGCAAGAACGTAAATATAGGTATGTCTTTATATTCGCTTTCAAATTTGATTCAAAGTACAGTTCTTGCACACATTGTACAATAAAATGCTTTTTGTTGAGTTTCTGAAAGTTTTACTAGAGTGTCACAGGGCGTCGACGTGGATTGACTCATAAAAGTTATTTATATTTATATTTTTTAATGTCTTGTGAACAATACTATGTAATTTTGTTACAAAACATAATAAACGGTAAGTCTGCTTAGTTAAGGATTTTGTTTTGCTTATTGCCCGGATTATCCGAATTTTCGATTGTCCGGATTGTCTATGGTCCCAGTTAGTCCTGATAAACGAGGTTTTACTGTAGTATGTCTTAAACCAGAGGTTTTCAACCTTTTATGCTCTTTTCCCCCCTTTTACTATAGTTCAGAGCATCATTCCCCCTTTCCCAAGACTGCCTAATTCAAAAGGTGCATGCCAAGTAATTATACAATTGATATTGGAATTTTTTTTTTCAATACTCATACATTTAATCGGATTATTTTATAGTAGAGTTTCACAGATTTAAAATAAACAGAAAATGTTTATAGCTCTTAAAACTTGAATAAAATTAGGTTTTTTTATACCGAACTAATTACTCAACAGTCTAAATATAACTAAAAGTAAGTAAATCAAGAAAGCAAAATAATTATTAGGAGGAAGAATACAGACAAAAGTAAACCGAAATGACTCACTTAGGTCTCAACGCACCATAATGCAAGATTCTATAGCCTCTTCCTCTGGTGTCTTCATCATTCCTGATGAAGAGACCAGTCGGTTGTTTCGTTATGTGGTTTAGTTCCTTTACTGCTGCAGAATCTTGCATTATGCTGCTTTTGAGACCTAAGTGCGTGATTTCAGTTTATTTTTGTCTGTATTCTTCCTGCTAATAACTATCTTGCTTTGTTGATTTATTTAATTTTAGTTATATATGTCTGTTTTCAGTATGAGGATTTGTTACAACTGCGCAATCTTTAATTGAAAAATTAAAATTTTTCAACGCTAGGGTAGATTTTCTGTTAATTTGTTAGGCAATCTATGCCCTCTTTATACGTATTATTTTGTGTTGAATTATTTACATTACTAGGGGCTTCGCCCCTAGGCTCGCTACACTCGCTCCTCTGTTATGGATAATGGCGAGATACATAGGGGTGATTCTCGGGCAATATAACAGCTTCCATCCATTTACTGTTGTCACCCTTAATGCGAAGGACGTTTCATCACTGTTGATTTATCAGCTTTAAAATTCAATTAAAACTCGAAAATTTCAGATATAGATTTTAAAGGAGGTTTATATGAATAAGAAAGCTTTCATCTTCCAGATGATGTAAATATTTTCTTTGTAAGAAAAAACTCGAGGAGCATCGATATTACATCCACACAGGGGACGATATTTCTTGAAAAACTGTGTTTCATTTTTTGACGAAAATATTAATCAGTTTTAAAATATTTTTAAACAAATGAGGTCTAGTTTGAAAGAAAAATGTCTGTAGTCTTAGACTGCAGAAAGATCAAAATTCTGCGATCATTTTTTGGCGAGTTATCGTAATCTGAAGATGAAAAAGTCAATATTTCTTGAAAAACTGTGTTTAGTCCGTTTTCAAATATTTTTAAACAAATGAGGTCTAGTTTGAAAGAAAAATGTCTGTAGTCTTAAACTGTAAAAAGATAAAAATTCTACGATCATTTTTTGGCGAGTTATTGTAATCTTAAGATGGAAAAGTCAATATTTAACCCCAAAACATAAAATATAAAAAAAACTTTAAGTCCGACAAAGATGAGACATGTCTTACTTTGGTCCCCCCATTTTTCTGCATCCATTGGTATCGCTCTCGACCCCATACCCCCAGCGGTTTCGGAGTAGATAGCGTGACAAGCTTTTGACAGCAGCAGCGGGAGTTACTTTTTTTCAGAATAGAGAGATTTTTGTTATCAACAGTTTAAAGTTACTGAATCATATTTAATAAACATTATTTTATTCAATAAAGATTGCAGTCGATGAGAAACCAGTGATCGTGTTTTCTTGGATACGCGGAGGAGTGCTTAAAAGGGCTCAACGCAGGTCATTTTCAGCCCCCGGCCTACATCGTTGCTTCATTTTCATTTCCAACAGAGGTGAAAGGCCTGGCTGACTCACAGAGATGTGTTGACACAAATCGAAGTAATGCATGAATAGTTCCTTCTACCACTGTTGGGTAGGAACCGCACATCAAGAGACAAAATTAAGCGATTGGTTTCTCATCCAACATATCTTGCAATTTTGCGAATGAAAATAATGCCTCACGTTCAGGAACCGATTTTAATCTGTGACATTTAATAAATTTTATTGAATGCCGCAGATTAAATTTAAAACAAACTACAGTTTTACAGATTGTACATAATCTACAGCATCGGTCCCCAACCCCGGGCCGCGGACCGGTACTGGTCCGGGGATCAAATGGTACCGGGCCGCCCAAGGAACATTAAATTATTTCCATTTTATTTACTGTGGAGTATTTCTCTCGGGTTTGTGCATCTTTGTCGGGTTTGTGCTAATTTATACTTTTGTAACAGAAGAAATTTTGTAACTATTTTAAATTAGTTTATTGTTTATTAGACATTTCAAGATTATTAATTAAAATTGCAGTCATAAAATTGAAAATAAATGCGATTTCCTGAAAGAAAAAAAGGAAACAAATAAATAAATAAAACGAGTTTTTTATTGAACAATAAACGTAACGTCCTTTATACATCAAAATACATTGAGATTGCCATCACAGCACTTAAATCCCTATTGCCATTTCCAACAACCTATTTGTGTGAAGCGGGGTTTTCTGCAGTGACAGCAACCAAAACAAAACAAAGGAATAAACTGGACATAAACAACACATTTCGGGTGCCATTGTCGTCTATTACCCCCAGATGGAACCGTCTTGTTACAAAGAAACAAGCTCAGGGTTCTCATTGATTTAACATTCTAGTGAGTTAAAATGTTAAATCACTTTATATTCATATTTTGGTGTCACTGTATTTTGTTTTGAAGGCATGTTTAAATACAATTAAATTAAAATTATTCAATCAAAACAATCTGAAATATAAACAATCAACGTCCCCCTCTCAACGGGCCGTGGTAAAATTATCAAGCGTTGACCGGTCCGCGGCGATAAAAAGGTTGGGGAGCACTGATCTACAGGACATCCCGCTTTTCTGAATAGGGGTCGTTCAAGTATTATGTAAGCAATAAGGGCGGGGGGAGGAGGTTCAAGCTTATTTTTCTCACAAGGGGAAGGGGGTTGGATGAATCAGAGCAATTCTTACGTAAGATAGAAAACATGCACGCAATAGAATGCGCTGCGATGTACTCCTGACCATCCCTGCCATCTTGTACTTGTATATTAACCTACTTTTGTATTATACTATTTACTTTCAAAGAATTAAACGAAACCTTTCGAACGTTCATATAATTCGGACTGTTTTCATTTATTGTTCAATGTATTTTCTGTCCATGATTAAACATCTATGCACTTTTACGTAGAATTGCGGGCTTGTGGCAGCCCTGTGGTACAGCGCGCTGGTTTTCCAGTTCTGAGGGCACTCAGATCGAATCCCGGCGTCGCGCCGCGAAAAATGCCTCCGTTTGTGTCGTACCTTCATAGGAGGTAATGCTGTCCGCCTATATGGTGCCCCCATAATAAAATGGACAGTAAACTGTGGCGTAGTATAGACGAATGTTCGACGACAAGTGCGTCCGCTATTTAAAAAAAAAAAAAAAACTTTTAAATGTACAATAAATTTAACGATAGAAAAAAAAAATCCTTTAGCCTAAAAAATAACGACAAGGAATTTGCCAAATCTTACGTAAGCAAAAGGGGAGGGGGTGTCGGATATTTGCTTATTTTTGCTCACAGGTGGAGGGAGTGGGTCTAAAAAGACTAAAAAATGTGCTTACGTAATACTTGAACGGCCCCATAGTGGTCTCCATCCCCCGTCTGAAAGCCTAACATTCCCAAAAGCAGAGGGAGGAAGAATTCCCTCTTTCTGAGAAACCCTGTCTTAAACCAAAAAATGAATAAATAAATAAATAAATAAATAAGGGCTTTTTTGAGAAATTTGTGTCGGGTGGACCATTTTAATAGGAAAAAAGTTGTTCTGATCTCATTTTTAGCTATCTACATTTGAACTTTGTCAGACTCTCGTCTCCCATCCCTAAGTGGAATTGATGGACGTGAGTAATAGCGTCTTCAATGTGCCCAAATGAAACATAAACAGGTGTCGAACGATATACACCTTTGGGGAAGTGCGGCAATAGTTGAAAAGGACGCAAGTCATTTAGAAAGATTTGTGAAACCATTAGCGGCACGTTTCTACTTTAGAAAAGTCGGCAGGAAAGGAAATTCGTCATGGATGGTTGGAGAAGGCGCTGAGAAGAATGGATAAAGACAGGACGCGGGGAACGAAGAGGGGAGAATAGATTCGGACTGTTGAAGGGTCAACACGCTTACGGGAGACGGGGAGCTCGTCGGACTTTGAAATAATGAGCCCAGCTCTCACGAGTATTTTTAACGTTCGTCGGAACGAAACTTTGTAAATAACGTATTTAACCAAGATTTTAATATGTTAATAAACCTCATGAAATAAGAGTTGACTCTACAATTATAATTCCTTCTACATGACAATGATTTGTCGGATCACGACTATAAAGGTTAACATTGGCGTAGTCGAATTAAAGAACGTGGGAGGACCCCAGCGATACGGAAGGTATCAGATGATCTAGAGTACGAGAGTGGTGATAGATCTTCAAGGAGACGCAGTTTCAAGAGAAGTTGGATTCCGAACGAGTCTACTGGGCACGACTTCAGCGACAGATATTTACTCGGCAACTGGTCAAGAAACAGGAGAAATTCAAGGTCGGAGTAAAGTGTGCATCAACGACGTGGTTATATACTGAACTCTCTTGAACTGTGATCAAAGTGCGGCAGCGGAGAAAGATTAGAGTGACAGTTTTTCATCAGGTGAAAAAGGGGTAAGTGATTCTATCTTTTCTCCCTGTGTATGAGATAGCGGTAGTAATTAGTTGAAGGAATCTAATTATTTTTGATAAGTTTTGAAGTGTTGATTCATGTGTATAATGATGGAAGTAATTTGTTGAGTTATTGAATTTTGGTAAATGGAATAATAATTTAAAAGTGAAAAAGTGTTATGTTGTATAACGGGAAATGTGTACAAGTGTTCGTACTAGTTATTAGTGGAAGTGATTCATAATTGTAGTAGTTAAATGCTCTTAGAATTATCATAATTGTGGAAGTAAATAGTTCAAGATAAGTATAGTTGGTTAAATTTTGTTAGAGGTGTAAAAGTGAATTTGTACTTGTTTGCTGCATTTGTGATTAAGTGGTATAAGCTAAAAATGGCATTCATAGGGAAGGGGCGGAAAGCCGATTTAATTTTGTTAGCTACAGAGTTAACAGGGATTTGTCCGTCTTCGGAGAACAGGACATACACTGATCTTAAGGAAATGATATTAGGAAGTGAGAAATATGAGGAAGAGTCCGCTAAGGAACGGTTATTTGCCATAATTAATGAGAGAGTGGAAAGAGAACGAATTGAAAAACAAGAGAAAGATAGACAATGGGAGGAGACAAAAAGACAGTGGGAAATTGAAAAACAGGAGTGGGAAAGTGAAAAACAGGAGAGAGATAGACAACGGGAGGAGACAAACAGACAATGGGAAATAGAAAAACAGGAGATAAATAGACAGGAAAGATATAAACAAAGAGAAATTATGTTAAAATTGACAGAATTAGAAGTTGAAGAATTGAGGATGAGGGCAGCTAAAAGACTTTCAAGTTTTAGGGTCAGAGAAAGTATTGGAAGGGTTAATAATAATTTCGAAGGAGTGTTGAAAGAGGACAAAAAGGTTATTCTTGAACCACTAGTTAACACAGATAAGGTATGTGCCAAAATTGACCGGAAAAAGGAGGATAAAAGATGTTTTGTCTGTAATAGTAAAGACCATTTGAAATATCAGTGCCCCAAAAGAGTTCAAAATCTCAGAAATAGAGGGGATCAGATGGGAAATAAATTTGAGATGGAATCTAACAGAGGCGAAATTATTCAACCTGAGAATAAAATTGAAACCCAACAGGAAAGGGAAGTGAGGGATGTAATTACTCAAGGAAAGGAGGTCCTTGAAGGGGTAGCATGTTCCCAAAGGCATTTGAGTAACAGTATAGATCAGATATTAGATGAGGAGTTGATTATTCCTCCTAATATGTTCGAAATTGTAAGGGATACAGAGGAGGAGATGGCTAGTTCCCCGAATAGATTTGAAAGCGCAAGAGACACAGGTGAGGAGATGTACTATAAGGGAGGAGGTAGTGAATTATGTCCTAATGAGAATTTAGATGAGACAGAGGAGGAGATGATTATTCCCCTTTATATGTTTGAAATGGGAAGTCAGACGAAGGATGAGGAGATGTACTATGAGGGAGGAGGTAATGAATTAAGTCTCAATGAGAATTTAGATGAGGTGCGAGAAATTGATAAAATTTTGGATGGGGAATTAAGTCTCAATGAGAATTTGGATGAGGTGCGAGAAATGGGATTTTCAACGAAAAAAAAGAGGAATGATCAAATTGATATGTTAAGGAATAAAGGGTTAGAGGAAACTAATAATGAGAATGGAAATAATCAAAGGGAAACACGAAACGAAGAATTAAGTGCTCAGGGAAGCCCCAGCGATACGGGTAGGAAACAGACGCAAAGTATGGGAGGAAAGACTTCCACAGAAATGGGTGATTTTGAACCGATACTAGATCACGAACCCACAAAGGAGTCAATGAGAGATGGTCAAATAATAAAGCCCAAAACCCATTCGTATTTATTTAGGGTCCCGTAAAAATCACAGAGAGAATCACAAATTTAAGTAATTCCCAAAGAATTCCGGGAAACTCATGTAATTGTGTAGTTTATAAATGTTCTAAAATTGATTTAAGTAGCTCTCGAAGAATTCATTGAAAATTTAATTAAATGTGTATTTTGGTAATTGCATTGACAACTAATGTTGAATCCTAAGAAAAACGGATTAAATTTGTAAATATAATGGTATTATGAATTTAAGTGTATAAGTTATGTGATAGTTATTTTTTTTGGTTGTTTTGTGGTATGAACACTTGGTTTATATTTTTTTTTTAAGTGAAGAACTAAATTAATGTTAAGTATTCCCTAGAGATTTGGGGAAGTTTCATTAAAATATGTAAGTTTAACTGGTTAAGATTAAGCCATGAAATTCCTAAAGAGTTTGAAAAAAAAAAAGGAATCAAAAGTGTAATTAACTTAGAAATTCTTGCTTTAAAGATAAGTGATTGGTAGGCAAATAATTTGTTAGTGTTTAGGTTAAAGTAAAGAAATGAGCAAGAATTATAATATTAATTTTGTGTCAAGGCTAAGTGTGAAAAGTAATTTTTGTTACCTGTAAATGTTGTGGCTATCTCATATGCAGATGAAAACATGGAGTCAATTACTTGTAAAAATGTGTTAGTGTTGTGGCTACAAAGCGTCCCCGTCACAAGCTAAAAAGTGCAGTTATTACCCCATGTGTGTGCCTCGTTATCCTCTAATCAACAGGGACTGTTGTTCAAACGTGAAAACGTCTCAAAGGACTTTTTTCACTTCTAAAGGAAGGGGCGTATGTCAGACTCTCGTCTCCCATCCCTAAGTGGAATTGATGGACGTGAGTAATAGCGTCTTAAATGTGCCCAAATGAAACATAAACAGGTGTCGAACGATATACACCTTTGGGGAAGTGCGGCAATAGTTGAAAAGGACGCAAGTCATTTAGAAAGATTTGTGAAACCATTAGCGGCACGTTTCTACTTTAGAAAAGTCGGCAGGAAAGGAAATTCGTCATGGATGGTTGGAGAAGGCACTGAGAAGAATGGATAAAGACAGGACGCGGGGAACGAAGAGGGGAGAATAGATTCGGACTGTTGAAGGGTCAACACGCTTACGGGAGACGGGGAGCTCGTCGGACTTTGAAATAATGAGCCCAGCTCTCACGAGTATTTTTAACGTTCGTCGGAACGAAACTTTGTAAATAACGTATTTAACCAAGATTTTAATATGTTAATAAACCTCATGAAATAAGAGTTGACTCTACAATTATAATTCCTTCTACATGACAATGATTTGTCGGATCACGACTATAAAGGTTAACAAACTTATTACCAAGTCATTTCAACTCACTTTAGTGAACACCGTTCAGTTTCTAATCAACGCTATATATTAATACTTAGTTGTAGCGCACAATACACACCGCATGATGCAAAACTACTTCAGTAAGAAGTGCCACGACAGAAAGGACGTTAATAAACCCCATACGAAAAAAACTGAGCTGAACGTGCTGAATATCTTAGAAGGCATTCTTTCAAAAATCCACAATTCATGTCCCACGAGCGTACACCAGCTTCAATCTTGGCGACTCAGTGTGTTTGACTAAGAAAAGTTAACGTTTTCCAGTTACAGAATAAGTCCCAATAAAATCAGTCGAGGCGTGAATGAATCCATTAAACCACATAAAAACAATTTATGGGACTGAAACAAAACAAATAGAGGGTGGAAAATCTCATATTCACATGCCAAAGAGTTTAAATATGCTGCGACACTCACACGTTTATTTCATTTAATACCATCCCATAAAACTGCCAAGCTAAGGGATTTTCAAGCTCGTTCGTCGCCAAGTCCAGCTATCTCATTTGTTGTATATTATCTTAGAATAACTTTTAAGGAAAATTTCCTCAGATCATAAAATGTTAACTGTGCATTTAGATATAAAGGGCAAGGTTAAAAAATTCAGGCAGATTTAAAAATACTTTCAAGGTTGCTTCAGACACTACATACATGTTATATTTAAATCTATTAAGTAATTTATTTTATGATCTAGTTTTGTATTCAGGCATGTAATATATTTTTGCATTTGACAAAAATCATGCGTCTGAACTGCATATCGTACACTTGGGGGAAAAAGGGATATATATAAAGAATAAAAGTCATAGTTATTCATGGATATTTTAAAAATATCTCTGTAGAAAATTGCTGAAAAGCTTGTGGCAACGATGCATTTCGTTCAGTTAGTGGTACTGCAACGGATAGGAGATTCGGGGGTTAAAAACCTCCCCCCCCCCGCCATGAAAAACCATACTTTTAATGCACCTTCAGAAAAGCATTAAAAGCTTCGTTATTAATAGTAGTTTTCGAGTATATTAAGTTAAAAAAAACCTCCACTAAGAATCCTGGCCACGCAACTGGTTATGTGGCCTTTTTCACTGTACTCTCATGTCTCTTTTTCTGATTGAAAACACGTAACAGTAAGGTTCTCGTGCTTACATGTATGGCGTGCGAATCACGTACTACCAAGAAGAAAAAAAATGACATTCAATAGGATGTTTAGACCTTTCTACGTCCAAACGAAAGTGCCTTCTCCTGGCCACTGAAATCCACAAAAACGCACCATGAACACACAATCTATTTCCCATTTCCCATCACCGGATTTTGACGAAATAGTTCGCTTCCCCTCCTCTCTGGTTTTTAGTCACTCTCTTTATTCCGTACAAATCAATAACTTAAAGCCGCTTGATAAGAGAAAAATCCTCTCTCTCTCTCTTTGGCGACGATTCGACAGCGCGGCGCCAACCACCATCCTAACTTGGCGCGTTTCCCAGTTGTGCACCCCAGTTGCTCGTGAAAGCAGCTCTCACGCACGCAGAGAGCGCGGAGGAGAAGCTTCGAAATTTTCATTCTCGTTTTTGGCCGGCCTGTAAAGACAGCTTCTTCTTAGTACACCCACACCCGTAGATAACATCGTTTTCTGCCTGAGAGTTTTCACTGCATTTTCAGGAGTAAAATTGTAGGTTTTTATCATATCATATGAGCCGAAGTTTTGGTCTTTCAGGGCCCAATTAGCGCCTCATGTATGTGTCCATATGGAAGTTAAATTACCCGCATTGTGTTAGACGGTAACATGGCATTGTTTTGGTAATAACTGGAGCCGAAATTGTTTTGCGTCTGGCAATTATATTTGAGGAATTACTGTTTACAGCTGACTGAAAGGGATTGTTAAGATGGAAGGAAGCGGAAACGATTCAGGTATGTAAGATGTTTCGTTATTTTTGATGCATGAAAACAGTTTTGCATGGGAAGTCTAACTCTCAAAAATTGCATAAATTCTAGAATGCAGAGCCCAATAGTTCCATACTTTTTCCCCGTGGCAAACCTATACATTAATATTTCTATGATAGAACTACATAAATATCACAATAAATGTTTATAAAACAAGGAAAAAACCGTTTATATAATTATATATATATATATATATATATATATATATATATATATATATATATATATGTATATATATATATATATATATATATATATATATATATATATATATATATATATGTATATATGTATATATGTATATATGTATATATATATATGTATATATGTATATATATATATATATATATATATATATATATATATATATATATGTATATATGTATATATATATGTATATATGTATATATGTATATATATATATATATATATATATATATATATATATATATATATATATATATATATATATATACATGCGTGTGTGTTAGTTAAAACTAACCTATCCATTTTTGCTACCCAGTTGTTCTTTTTTATACATGTATGATATACTAAAATTAACTTAAGAAACTCGGAATGAATATTAAAACTACCATATGGGCAGAACATCATTAAGACCTCCAAACATGAAGGTCAATAACCTAAGAAATGGTTTATTTCAACTGAGTGAAGAATTAATTCTCCTGGTTTTCGATTCTCCTCCTCTCCATGTTCCGAATCAAAATGTCAATAAAATAATTTAGCATGTGAATGTCTAAAGATTGAATCAAGGGGAATTTTCGGGTGCATCAAAGTTCGTTTTTTCGGGGGGGGGGGGGGTTCTTTTGTATTTTAATGTCTGTAAAAATCAGATTGCCTGTAATTTATTCAATTATGCTGATCTGAAATTGAATGAGAAAAATTCCATAGTCAACCAATAGTTATTATTTTGTTTTTTCTTCTTCAACAATGGGTTTGGTCGGATATTTTGGAGAAACTGTCCAACTTGTCATTCTCCCCAGGATTTTCAGATTTTTATTTTACTCCCAGAAGCACTTCATGCTACATTATTTTCATTTCATATCATTTAATTGCGATAGGATTATATTGATTACAATAAGAATGATATAATTTTTCAGTCTAGGAATTCGAGGGTTCACAATTACGGTAGTACATCTTCTAATGTTAAGTAGGTCAATCAACTAGCCTCCCCCGCTGTATGGAGTTTAGAGTCTTCAGCTTCCACCCCGTGGGCCTCGATTCGAATCCTAGCTAAGTCATGGATATTTTTGTGTTATCTTCTCATAGAAGGCAATTATTGTTGCTTCTCATTCTGGATGTTTCCATATCAAAGTAGCCAACAGTATTTGCTATATGTACTTACTCGCGGGTATCATCAAAATAGGTGTCTGCCGCGTTATATATTATTATTATTATTATTATTATTATTATTAAAAATAAATAAATAAATAAATAAATAAATAAATATAGTATTTCATCTTTAAAACATCCTGCAAAATCAATTTACTGACCTAAAAATTAAAATTTCAACGTGAGGTAACGTTATCAGCTGATACTTCTGCGATTTGGTCTTTTTATGCCTATCCTACATATTGATCATACGCGAGCTATGTTATGTTATCTTTTATCGAGCCTCAGTATCTACTAGTATTAAATATTTAACTTTTGGAAATTAATAAAAATAATATATAAATAAAAAATTAACTATCAAACATTTAATTAAATATTTATATTATTATAATGTAATAGTAATATTTTGATACTTAATTTTTTAATTAAAAACAACTGAGACTTTTGACCAAACATTTCTTTACCTGAACATGGAAACAGCTGCCATATGGGAAGACTAGCTGAATATCCGTGCTTCGCTACGGACTACATTCAAATTAAATAAAACGTATAAAATCAATGTATGCAATTAATACCATAAAATATATATATATATATATACATATATATTATAATAAATACAACGGTCAATATATACAATTAATGCCAAAAGAAAAAATATATAGTTATAAAAAAAATCGTAACGGATATTTTAATAGACAAATGAAGTAGAAGAAAATATTCAAATTAAATACAATGGTCAATGTATGCAACTAATTTGTATGTTTAATATCTATAAAACATACTAATTTGAATTAAATTCTTAAAAAACTTCCATCTCAATTAATCTAGTGGTTAAATTTTATCTTTTACCGTATTTTAATATTGTTTTGTCAATTTATTTCGTTATTATGCACGTGATGATAAATTAATTTAAATTATCACAAAAAGAAAAGAAACACGTGATCAGCATTTATTAAATTAAATTCTAAAAATTAATCTTTAAAAATTCACCAAAAATCAAAAAATATAGGTAAAGATTCGAAAAAGATATTATTTTAAAGGAATTATTATACTCTTTCTAGTGATATAAATTTTATAACCCTCAGATTATTGTTTTAAATGCAAACTTCAAAAAAGTTACAAAAACAGCTTAAAAATTTGATTTAAAAATATCTAAGAAGAAATTTTCCAAAATCTTTCTTAGTGCGCCCCAACACTATAAGAATCGCCATGCAAAATTTCAGCCCTTTAGGTCCAGCAGTTTGGTCTGTATGTTATCTGTCAGTCAATCAGTTACGGAACTGTTTTATATATATAGATAAGTTAATACAAAATTACAGGGCGAACTAGCAAGCCTTTAATTTATAAATATAAAGGAACCACTGACGATCAAATATAGCACATAAAAGAACTTTGGATAAAAATAATTCACAAAATGGAACCGAAATGAGCACAAATCGAACGCTTGCGCATTGATTCTGCAAACACGGTTAAATATTCTTTCTGAACTGAAATGGTCAGAGAATTTCAAGATTTTTATAACTTTTATATAAGAAAAAGTCAAATAATGAATGATTTTCTTAAGACTCTGCATACTGATTAGAGGTCCATTCAGTTTCTCATTACCGATCAAGTAAAACTCGTTAATTTGAAAAAAAATTTAGTGACAAAAATTCAATTGATAAATTATTTTTCTCACTATCAAAATTTCATGAGCAGGTAGTACTAAATACATATCATTCCACCTGGTTTTTTTAATACTTGTAAGGGCTGCAGAGAAATAGGCAGGATAATTAATATTTACCTTTACGTATGCATAAATTTGAATGCTGAAATTTCCTGTAAAGCTTAGAGCAGGTGTGTACAACCCACGATCCTCGACAGCTAATAAGACGGCCCAGCAATACTATAAATTTTACAAGACCTAGCTCTGCAGAGAAAATATCACTCTCTTCACAATCAACTCTTATTCATATCATCGCGTTTCGGCACAACTTACATTTGTGAACAAAGGTCCGAGGTAACTTAATAGTAGAGCGTTGGGCTACGGACGGAGGGTGCTCAGTTCGAATCCCGATGAACGTCGTTAATTACCTTCGTGTCTAAGCCGGATATGCGCACGTTAAATACGGAGACTGGAAATTACTTCTATGAGGTCAGATAGGGTGGGAGAAGGTACGAACCCATCAGATGTCACCCCTGGGGGGTGCTCGGTCAAAATTGAGGCTGCACAAGGGGGTGGTGTTGGTTCACCTATACGGTGCTCCCCTTGAAAGGAACCTACGTTTCTCGCAGCTGCTGTGTATTAACCCAGTTGGATTCGCTCACTTCAATGTTAATCTATGGAGAAAATGTGTCCACGGATTGCCGACTTGTATTGAAAGATTTTTTTTAAAGTTGTACTCAGTAATAGAGAAAAAAATTTTACACCTTGGGGCATTTTTTTAAAAATGCGAATAATATTTTTTAATTTAAATTATTCGGGGGAAAATCTGGTTCAATGTGTTTTAAACGCTGATCAATTCCTTTGGTGAACAAAATTTATAAAATGAACCCTGTTTCAAGGTACAGAAAAGTTCAGGATATCTGAAAATACTATTTTTTATGGATTTTCAGCATTTATGTAGCTGTAAATAGTAGACACATTTTCTCCATAGCTTTTCAACACTGAAACGAGCGAATCCACTAGGGTTAGTACACAGCAACCTTAAGGAAAATGTCTTCATTGACAAGTGCCCCGCATTGACAAACAGCATACGAGACCCAAGACAATTACTCGTCACTCAATGTGGCCCAGGGAAGTCGAAAGGTTGGGTACCCATGGCTTAGAGTGTTGAAATGTGTACAGTAATAAAAAATTCCGATATAACTGCTCTCAGTAAACTTCAAAAATTCATAACACAATATGAAGAAACATAAATGCTTTTAATTCTCATTATTACTCTCTAAACTTTTTTGGCGGAGAAATCGTACTGCCCGTCTAAAATTTAAAATCGATTTTTGCATGCGTGTTATGGGTCATATGATAACAAAACATTTTTAGCTTAACACTGAAGATGATATTGACGAAGTATATCAGCGAGGAACCCGAGAGCAAAAGCTTCAAACCTTCATTATAAGTATTTGTGACATGCCACAGTGTCACACATAATCTCCAAAAATTGAGCCAACCGTGATAATAATTCTGAAAAAGTGTAAATCAGTCTTAATTTTCCTGAAGTGCTGGTGGAACAGTTAAAGCTGGAAGATAAAAATAATTTTAAGTTCATCTAATTGATAGTCGCGATCAAATTTAAGCAGGGATATTCAGATAGTTAAGATTAAAATTAAAAACTTAGATATTAACACAGTTTAATTAAAAAAGTTACAATTAATTTTTTTATAAATTTAGAGATATTTAAACAATTTTTTCAAGCTCTGTAGAACAATAAGGCCTAGGGATCTGCTTGTCGAGGAAAATGCAACATCCTGGATTCGAACCCAAGACCAACAGTAGAACAACTAACATCCGAAACTTACAAAAGAGGGAGAAACGCCAACGAGTTTTAAAAAAAATACTAATGAATATAATAAAAATATTTTAAGTCAAAATCAGGGAAGAGCGTAATGATGGGTGAGACTGTTAGAACTATATGAAGTAACTTTAAATCTACAACTTACGCGAACTTCATAGTCTGGTAAATTATATGCATTCACTCTTAGCAAAGAAACTGGTGTAGATGCGCGAAATTTGGTAATCTTTGTGCACGGGACCTAACTGGTATTGTCAATAAATCGTTGAATTCCGATGAAAAAAATACAGTTTACGTTAAGAAACGGGACATCTTTAAAGCAAACATGTACAATCCCTCGTGATAAAAATAAAATTTTGGCATGTAGCGTCTCCACACATTTAGACAAAATTTTATTGCTTTTTGGGCTGATCCGCCTAATTGTTCTCCTATAGTTTCCAAAGTTAGAAATTTTTACCCATTGAATACCAAAGACATTCTTCACCAGTTTACTAGAGATCCTAAAAATTTAATTCAGGATTTTACGTGTAAAATATTGATTTGCTGTCAAATTAATCATGTAACTTACTTCCACTGGTTTTTCTTAA